>OX336389.2:1226901061-1228211750 GCA_946902985.2 Meconema thalassinum | reverse complement strand
CTACATAAACACATCGCGATCACTCCCCCACAGCACGTAGGGGACAGGGGGGGGGGGGGAAGGCAGGGAAAAACCAGTCGTTAAGATAACCACCGCAGTCGACCGCACAGCGAGTTCAAGTGAGCACGGAAACTGCGAATAGGCTGTAGTACGGGAAGACAATCAGATAAGTAGTTAGCCTAAAAATTTTATAGTTTAACCATAGTTTACAACCATATTATCTCTCTAAAGTACAATCTCCGGATAGCCATCACCATTTAGCCATTTCACCTAACATATATACTGCATTTAGCATACACTGACAGTTGCAGTACCAATACTGCAACTAAATAATTGTACATATTGGTAAATATTTTCACCTGTATTTCAAACATAGATTTTATAGCCTAAGTGTATTGGATCTGATGACGATCGCTTGACGATCGAAACTGGTCATCCTAGTGTTTTATTAATCTCATGTAATTTATTTCACGATTAGGGCATAACCCATCTCTTTTGGGTACATTCGTGTTGACCGACTGAAAAGCACTAAACTCTTGTTTATTAAGGCAACACTGAAATATGGCTTCAAACATCACAATGTTCACGGCTAGTCAGGCAAATCGTGAAGCCAAGAAAATTCAAATCACTCAGGCTTAAACTCATGAATTTAGACAAGTCAATTTGGTTCAACAAAAAATGTATAGAACTAAACCTCACCCCTAAATACGTACCAATTAAAACCGTACCGAACACACCAGCCTCGATCATTTCAACTAAACAAGCCATAGCGCTTTGGATAAAAAACGAATTAAGATTTGCATACATAAGAAAGCAAAAAATTAACCAAACAATTATACGGACATTCAATTGCAACTAAGTAATTTCTGCGCACGCAGCCCAATGGGACAGCTTCACCGAACACCTACATGACACCATCAAAATCAGAGCAACGAGGAAGCATGAAACGCTAGAAAATAAATTAAGAAAACTAGGAGAAACACAGAACCATCAATCTAACGAACAACACACGAATAACAATGATTCAATTTCCACAGCAGAGTAAACAACAGAACGAACGTAAACTTTTCTCAGGTGAAATGAATATGTTAGACAAAGGTTTGAAATACAACTGCACAGACGCACACACGAACCACAATATAAAACAGTTAATCACAGATATTGAGATAGCCAGTCACAAGCTCCCAGCAGAAAGACAGGGAATTAACCAAAAATCTCGCCACCAACGAAGCCAAAAAAATCCTCAAACGAGAGGGCGATAGCAATAACATTCAAAACAACAAACAAATCAAAGAAATAAAGTCGTTGAAACAAAAAATAAAAGAACATGACTTAATCATCACAAAAGCAGATAAGGGAAACACTACAGTAATTTTGAACAAAACAGAATACATTGAAAAAAACAGTCGAATTCCTAAACAACCACGAAATCAAGGAATTAACAAAAGACCCCACCAACAAATTCCAAAAACAAATAAAAAGTGCGCTAAAAGAAACAGAATACATACTGACCAAAGCTGAAAAATCAAAACTAATAAACATGAACCCGAAAATACCGTCATTGAGGGGACAACCAAAAATACACAAAAAGGAATGCCCAAATGAGACCAATAGTCAATTGTAGGAATGCCCCTAATTACAAAATCAGCAAAGAGTTACTAAAAATCTTAAAATGCCGTCTTTCCAACGACAAAAACAACTCTGTAAAGAACACAACAGAACTAGTAACAGCATTGAACACCCTACAAATGAAACCTAGCTTCAGGCTAGTATCCTTCGACGTAACTAACATGTACACCAATATTCCGATTATTGAAGCAATCAACACTATCGAAAACAACTTAAAATCCAACAATTCGGTAAAAGAAATTGAAGAGATTGTGAGATTACTGAGGGTCGTTCTCACCCAAAACGTGTTTCAATTCGACAATAAAATATACACACAGAGAGAAGGCCAGCAATGGGTGATCGCCACTAAGTGGGTTAATCGCTGACATCTTCATCAATGCACTAGAAAATGCGTTCTTAGAAAAGGACTTCAACAAAGGGAATAGTAATATGGAAAAGATACGTAGATGATGTAATTTGCATCTACTATACTGAACTAACAAGCGAAGAAACAATTCTCCAATCCATTAATCAGCCTTCACCATTCTATCAAATTCACTAAGGAATCCGAAATAGACCGGAAAATAAATTATCTCGATATAACTATTGAACGTAAAGACAACGACCTTTCATATTCCATATTCCGGAAAGCAACACAAACCTCGCATGCAATCGACAATCAGTCTAATCACCCCAGTACGCACAAACTAGCGGGTTTCAATTCAATGGTGCACAGGGCTTTAAACATATCCATGTCAAAAGACAACTATAATAAGGAAATAAGAACTATTATGCAAATAGCAAAGGAAAACAACTTCTCGCCAAGCAAAATAAATCAAATTATAGCCAAACATAAAAATAAAGATAAAACGATTCCCAAACCGGACAGTAATGAGAAAAAATTTGCGCGTTTCAACTATGTGAATGCGAATACATATAAAATCACTAACCTATTCAAAAATCAAGGCATAAAGATAGCTTTCACGACGAAAAACACAACCGCTAGGCACCTCCTAAATAGTAATCTAAATAAACGTGACCCGTATTCAAGGTCAGGGGTATATTCTATCACGTGCCAAGACACCGATTGTCAAGCTAATTACATCGGGCAGAGTGGAAGGCGAGTAGACACACGTTATAATGAACATAGAAATGCGATAAGATACGGAACACATTCAGCCGTGTGCGAACATATGTGTGACGCAGGGCATAGCTTTAACCAACATAGAATCGGACCTTAAAATAATCCATCACGAATCGAAAGGCAGAGCTCTTGACATAAAGGAAGCAATCGAGATACACCTAGCCAAACGAAACAATCCCAACAATCTAAATGAACACACGTTCATGGAGAGCTCACCCCCTCTTCACACTACTAAAAAACACACCCTGTCGGAAACAAAACACAATTTAGCGACACAGCCAAGCTAGATAAAAAAAAGGGGGGAGATTAGGGGGTTTTTAATAGGTAAATGTTATCTGGATCAGGTGTACGATGTACTTTTCTTCTGCAATAAACGAAGGCCCATATTAGAGGCAGTATTAAAGGTGCCGGGACGTCCTCATAAGACCGTCAACGCTTAGTTCGAATGGGTTATGCTCCACGCGTGGCGAGGACTAATCCACGGTCTTTAATAGTTGTAGATCCACCTCATTCAATAACATACATCTTATCTAGGTTTGCAACCACCTCACATAAACACATCGCGATCACTCCCCACAGCACGTAGGGACAGGGGGGGGAAGGCAGGGAAAAAACCAGTCGTTAAGATAACCACCGCAGTCGACCGCACAGCGAGTTCAAGTGAGCACGGAAACTGCGAATAGCTGTAGTACGGAAGACAATCAGATAAGTAGTTAGCCTAAAAATTTTATAGTTTAACCATAGTTTACAACCATATTATCTCTCTAAAGTACAATCTCCGGATAGCCATCACCATTTAGGCATTTCACCTAACATATATACTGCATTTAGCATACACTGACAGTTGCAGTACCAATACTGCAACTAAATAATTGTACATATTGTAAATATTTTCACCTGTATTTCAAACATAGATTTTATAGCCTAAGTGTATTGGATCTGATGATGATCGCTTGACGATCGAAACTGGTCATCCTAGTGTTTTATTAATCTCATGTAATTTATTTCAGGATTAGGGCATAACCCATCTCTTTTGGGTACATTCGTGTTGACCGACTGAAAAGCACCTAAACTCTTGTTTATTATGGCAACACTGAAAATATGGCTTCAAACATCACAATGTTCACGGCTAGTCAGGCAAATCGTGAAGCCAAGAAATTCAAAATCACTCAGGCTTAAACTCATGAATTTAGACAAGTCAATTTGGTTCAACAAAAAATGTATAGAACTAAACCTCACCCCCTAAATACGTACCAATTAAAACCGTACCGAACACACCAGCCTCGATCATTTCAACTAAACAAGCCAAAGCGCTTTGGATAAAAAACGAATTAAGATTTGCATACATAAGAAAGCAAAAAATTAACCAACAATTATACGACATTCAATTGCAACTAAGTAATTTCTGGCACGCAGCCCAATGGGACAGCTTCACCGAACACCTACATGACACCATCAAAATCAGAGCAACGAGGAAGCATGAAACGCTAGAAAATAAATTAAGAAAACTAGGAGAAACACAGAACAATCAATCTAACGAACAACACACGAATAACAATGAATTCAATTTCCACAGCAGAGTAAACAACAGAACGAACGTAACCTTTTCTCAAGGTGAAATGAATATGTTAGACAAAGGTTTGAAATACAACTGCACAGACGCACACACGAACCACAATATAAAACAGTTAATCACAGATATTGAGATAGCCAGTCACAAGCTCCCAGCAGAAGACAGGGAATTAACCAAAAATCTCGCCACCAACGAAGCCAAAAAAATCCTCAAACGAGAGGGCGATAGCAATAACATTCAAAACAACAAACAAATCAAAGAAATAAAAGTCGTTGAAACAAAAAATAAAAGAACATGACTTAATCATCACAAAAGCAGATAAGGGAAAACACTACATTAATTTTGAACACAACAGAATACATTGAAAAAAACAGTCGAATTCCTAAACAACAACGAAATCAAGGAATTAACAAAAGACCCCACCAACAAATTCCAAAAACAAATAAAAAAGTGCGCTAAAAGAAACAGAATACATACTGACCAAAGCTGAAAAAATCAAAACTAATAAACATGAACCCGAAAATACCGTCATTGAGGGGACAACCAAAAATACACAAAAAGGAATGCCCAATGAGACAAATAGTCAATTGTAGGAATGCCCCTAATTACAAAATCAGCAAAGAGTTACTAAAAATCTTAAAATGCCGTCTTTCCAACGACAAAAACAACTCTGTAAAGAACACAACAGAACTAGTAACAGCATTGAACACCCTACAAAAGAAACCTAGCTTCAGGCTAGTATCCTTCGACGTAACTAACATGTACACCAATATTCCGATTATTGAAGCAATCAACACTATCGAAAACAACTTAAAATCCAACAATTCGGTAAAAGAAATTGAAGAGATTGTGAGATTACTGAGGGTCGTTCTCACCCAAAACGTGTTTCAATTCGACAATAAAATATACACACAGAGAGAAGGCCTAGCAATGGGGATCGCCACTAAGTGGGTTAATCGCTGACATCTTCATCAATGCACTAGAAAATGCGTTCTTAGAAAAGACTTCAACAAAGGGAATAGTAATATGGAAAAGATACGTAGATGATGTAATTTGCATCTACGATACTGAACTAACAAGCGAAGAAACAATTCTCCAATCCATTAATAGCCTTCACCATTCTATCAAATTCACTAAGGAATCCGAAATAGACCGGAAAATAAATTATCTCGATATAACTATTGAACGTAAAGACAACGACCTTTCATATTCCATATTCCGGAAAGCAACACAAACCTCGCATGCAATCGACAATCAGTCTAATCACCCCAGTACGCACAAACTAGCGGGTTTCAATTCAATGGTGCACAGGGCTTTAAACATACCCATGTCAAAAGACAACTATAATAAGGAAATAAGAACTATTATGCAAATAGCAAAGGAAAACAACTTCTCGCCAAGCAAAATAAATCAAATTATAGCCAAACATAAAAATAAAGATAAAACGATTCCCAAACCGGACAGTAATGAGAAAAAATTTGCGCGTTTCAACTATGTGAATGCGAATACATATAAAATCACTAACCTATTTCAAAAAGCAAGGCATAAAGATAGCTTTCACGACGAAAAACACAACCGCTAGGCACCTCCTAAATAGTAATCTAAATAAACGTGACCCGTATTCAAGGTCAGGGGGTATATTCTATAACGTGCCAAGACACCGATTGTCAAGCTAATTACATCGGGCAGAGTGGAAGGCGAGTAGACACACGTTATAATGAACATAGAAAATGCGAATAAGATACGGAACACATTCAGCCGTGTGCGAACATATGTGTGACGCAGGGCATTGCTTTACCAACATAGAATCGGACCTTAAAATAATCCATCACGAATCGAAAGGCAGAGCTCTTGACATAAAGGAAGCAATCGAGATACACCTAGCCAAACGAAACAATCCCAACAATCTAAATGAACACACGTTTCATGGAGAGCTCACCCCTCTTCACACTACTAAAAAACACACCCTGTCGGAAACAAAACACAATTTAGCGACACAGCCAAGCTAGATAAAAAAAGGGGGAGATTAGGGGGTTTTAATAGGTAAATGTTATCTGGATCAGGTGTACGATGTACTTTTCTTCTGCAATAAACCAAGGCCCATATTAGAGGCAGTATTAAAGGTGCCGGGACGTCCTCATAAGACCGTCAACGCTTAGTTCGAATGGGTTATGCTCCACGCGTGGCGAGGGACTAATCCACGGTCCTTTAATAGTTGTAGATTCACCTCATTCAATAACATACATCTTATCTAGGTTGGCAACACCTCACATAAACACATCGCGATCACTCCCCACAGCACGTAGGGACAGGGGGGGGGGAGGCAGGGAAAAACCAGTCGTTAAGATAACCACCGCAGTCGACCGCACAGCGAGTTCAAGTGAGCACGGAAACTGCGAATAGCTGTAGTACGGAAGACAATCAGATAAGTAGTTAGCCTAAAAATTTTATAGTTTAACCATAGCTTACAACCATATTATCTCTCTAAAGTACAATCTCCGGATAGCCATCACCATTTAGCATTTCACCTAACATATATACTGCATTTAGCATACACTGACAGTTGCAGTACCAATACTGCAACTAAATAATTGTACATATTGTAAATATTTTCACCTGTATTTCAAACATAGATTTTATAGCCTAAGTGTATTGGATCTGATGACGATCGCTTGAACGATCGAAACTGGTCATCCTAGTGTTTTATTAATCTCATGTAATTTATTTTCACGATTAGGGCATAACCCATCTCTTTTGGGTACATTCGTGTTGACCGACTGAAAAGCACTAAACTCTTATTCTATGGGTGTATGGAATAAACTTGAAATGTGAAGGAGCCATTCTGAGGTAAGAGTTTTCAACATGACGGATGAACCAGCCGACCACGAGGAGATGATGAACGTGATTCGAGCTTGTACAAGAGCCGCTACTATGGAGAATAAGGCATCTTTAAGTCGACTACGAGGACGCATCAAGTACCTGGTGATGGATAAGACTTGGATTGGAAGACTAGCTTGGAAAAACCATATCTCAAACCCAGAGGATATTTTACCCCTCAATTCCGACTGAATGATGTGGAGATGCCATAGTCTGTGAGTCTGTTCCTTCTCTCATGTACGGGTCTTGTTGTGGTAGAGTAGTTTAGTTAAATCAACCGAACTCATCTTGACAGCCAGATAGGTAGGAATTTTGTAGTTTTGCACTCATGCCTTTGTAATTACATTTCAGTGATACATTTCACCTTTTGGGTGCGTTCTTTTGAACGTCGTGAGACGTCAGGTCTATTGTCATCTGAACGTGACTGTAGCTGTTGAGCTATTTCAGTCAACCCTAGTATGGGATTTTATTTTTCTTTGAGGTGATGGACAGCCATCATTTTAGCGTTTTGTCGTGACGCCTCATTTTGTAATTTCCACGTCACGCCACTGACTTGTATAGACAGGTCGTATCGGTTGATGGCTGGCAGAAGCCATCAGTTATGTAATTGTAATGTAATTTTCATTATAGTGAGCTTTGACGCCACATTTGTGTTCTTGGTGAGGGATTAACTAGTATGCTACTAGAGCATCGAACCCTGGACTGACGACGTATCATTAGCAAACCCTGCAGATGTGAGGTTTTGCAAGTTTATTGTATAATTTGTGTCCAGTGATTTTAGACACAGGATTTTGGTCATGTGAGACAATGTAAATATTACTTGAAGTGACATATCTGTCAATGCAAAGCACTCCGAGCGAGTGACATTTCTAGTTTTTACTACTGTTTGATATTTAAGACATGAGGTCTTATCGTACTGCGTATTTCCACGTAGTAACTGTGATGTTATATAATGTTTTATTGGCACAAGCCAGAGACCAGTTCATATTAGGACTTTCATTTGAGAGAACTGCTGCTTGAAATGAATGTGATGTTTGTTATAAAATGCCAGACGCATTGAGTGTAGTTTGCCCGGAGCGAACACTGTCACAGAACAGGTGTGAGCTTTACCCACTAGTCACTAGAGCATGATTTTGAGACAGACTAATGTAGACCCTTCGACTGATGCTTTAGCATCGTATAACTGTTATGGATTGTTTTTCATTATTTGGGTCAAGGTTGGAAGACATTTTCTCAAATCAGATGTTTATGCTCTCGTAATGGATGGCCACCAAAGTCACATGTTTCGATCGCTCTGCATAGCGATGATGCTTAACACTATTTTGAAAGTGTTGTAAATTGATATAAGGTTTATTTTCTGTTATTGACTAGTGTAGGACATCCTGTTTGGAGGATATATTTGTGGTATTTCGTGCCAGTAGAGCACTGATGTCCAGACTTAGTTCTGGGGCCTTGTTGTTGCCGGGGGGTATCTGAAGTGGTTCCCAGGCCTACCCGAAGGTTGTTTAGATTGGCGAGTGCCACTAACAACGTGTGTTCTTGTATGTCCCAGCGTTGTGAGCTCGTAGAAGGTATTCCGACTTTTATGTCGATGTTGTTGCAAGTAAATGATCTCGCAGGAGACGTTACTGCTTATTCCAGGTGTCTAGGATCGTCAGCACTATCGTCATAAACCTACAATAAAACTTAAACCTACGTTTTAATAATCACAAGAGTAATTATTCTAGATGGATCTGATAATTAACTAATCGTTTTGATATAATTTTTGAGCTTGCTGATCGACTCCTTTTGATGTGAATCATTTCCTGTCGGGAATGACATAGGACAGAATACACAATCTTGAGACGACGGAGTGCGCTTAACCAATAGTTCGTACACGGTGGAGCACGGCACTCAAGTAATGTAAGTCGTAGTTGTAACTACGCTATTACCAACCTAACAAACATTCACGTTGATGACTTTGGGTACAAACAGTATTCCAAAATGTGCAGTCAGGGTTTCAATAATATGGAATTGTTGCCTAGTGCTTTATTTCTTTATCATGTGTGTAATCCCTTATGTACCTTTCTCTGTGTTGATGAACACATAGTCATAAGAGTGTTATTAATGTTTTTTTTCTTGGCTGTCAAGTAGATTTGATTGTAATGTTTTTGCTTACGGACGTCATTGCCGTAAATTCTGTATTCATTGTTAGGACTTAGCTAAATTGATTAACGTTAAATGTAAATAAGGAAATGGAACCATCATGACCTAGTTTTGCTTTGCTACTCTATTAAATGTAAATTCTGTTATTCACTTCATTTGTTTGTAATTTGAGTAGGGTTCCTTTACGTGCCATCCTCCTAGCTTTGTTGTTGTTGCTTAACCTTTTGTATTTAGATCTTAGTTTACAGTTAGGGACTGGATCTTTTTTCTTCTTTTTTTTATTAGCTTGCGGATTAGCCGATACAAACCCTCCGAAGTAGGAAAGGGGTATGACAATTTTAAATAAAAGTGTTCACGAGTTTTACTTAAGTCTGGATGTTTTAATATCATAGTTTGTTGTTTTTGGGTGTACTTCTTGAGTCGTCTATCACTTTATCCACCATGTTACTCAGATCACCTGGATCACGCTTCTCGTGCTGCTCTGGCCTATAAGAAGTGCATCCGATCCTCTCGGCACAGGTGTTTGGCAGGTGAGGTGTCTGGGAAGTCACTTCGGTTGTTGGCAACGCTGACAGCTCCTCTGACGGGCACACTATTGAAACGTTTATTTAAAACATAACACCTCTTTCAACCTGTATGATAATGTCCAAGTCTTAGTTTAAGTTAGTAAAATCAAATACGGCTGCCACAGTCAGCGTTGCCAACTTACATCATGTAACTCCAAACAACCACCACACACATCCATGTAACACGTATCGCAAATGATCCAAACTAAATTAGGACCTTCTTAAGAAAATACATTTTGCATACAATTGTGAGGCAGTCCTTGTTCAAGTTAGAATTATCAGTCCTCAACGGTCAAATTCATAAGCAGTATTATGGTGTTGGGGTAGTGCGCCTGCCTCTCACCCGGAGGCCCCGGGTTTGATTCCCTGCTCCGTTAGGGATTTTACAAACTGACGTGAGGGTTGGAACGGCGTGCACTCCGCCTCGTGAAGACAGTTTATAGCTGTCTGAGAGTGAGGCAGCATCCTGGTCATGAAAACCTACTTAAACGAGGGGAACCGATGCGCTGACCACGCGTCACCCCAATATTTGCAGGCCAAATGGCTTAGCGGCGGTCGCTTGGTAGGCCTTGATAAGCCTAGGCCCTTCAAGGGATGTAGTGCCAGGTGAAAAAAATGATGCCAGTAGTGAAGTTGAAGTTAACTTTTAAACCATCATAAGTACAGATACAACATTACTTACTCAAGGATTTTTCCAGCTTTTCTGGGTAGCTATAGATGAACAAGTGATTTTTTTCATATAGACTACATATTTATAATCGGTCCAAAAATGCATACCGTGATATTTTTAAGAAGGGAAGGGTTTAGAAATGAATGAGAAATAAAATAGTACGTACTTGCTTATTATCTCGTTATTTTTGAAAAATTGTTCCTATCTTGCATGTATAGGCCTACATAGGCTACATTGAGCGGCCACTGCCACAGCAGGCATGGCTTTGTTAACCGGTTATGGAACCTTTCGCAATGTCAATGCTGTCAACAGAACGGAATTAAAAGTTACCAGTTGCTCAACATCAGCACACGGGGGATGCGAACGCTCGGTTTGAACTTCAATAGAAGTACTGTACAAATAGAGCCAAAGGATATTTTATTCTGTTTTTCTCCCTTAGTGTTTGAGAAACTGTTGGGTCAACTACTGTACAATGTTTGGGCTTGTTTATCTGTCTGAGGGAGTGGAGTGCAATATAGCAGATCTGGAATTGGAACGGTCTTCTCTATCAGGGACAGTATCTTATTGAAACATACTGTACACAGAGGTGATTTTGCTCCAAACTGCAACATATGCCGTAATTTGGAGCCCATCTACGCCCACAGTCAAACTCACTGTTTTAGAACGTACCAATTGGGGATTATAGTGAGGCCTAATGAAATAACAAGATGTTCAGTAAAGAACATATAGCCTACTTTCTCTTAAATGCATGGGTATTGTTATAACTCTTTGTACTTTTCAAGGAGTATAATTGAATGTTGGTTGTAGTGGCTTGTTGAAATACAACGTGCTATACGGATATTAAACATGATTATGAGGTGCCCTTGAATTTCATTCAGTTCGGTTCCACCGTGTTTGAATTGATATGGTGAATCGATTTGCACACATACATGGCCGCTATCTGCAAACTATTGGGCTGATGATCTTGTAGTTCAGTCAAAAGATGCATCCCACAAAGAGGTATGTTGTTGCTAAATTTGGTAGAGATCAAATGATTAGGTTGATCGAAATTTGATTTAAGCTTTTAACATTTGGGTGGCCGCCATTCCGTTTCCGTCAAGATGGCGGCGATATAAAACATGCCACTGGGTGCCCTTTGCTAGTGCTACCTTTGTACCAAATTTCGTTCAATTCGGTTTTACCTTGTTTGAATTGATGGGGGGAATCGATTTGTACATATACATGGCCACCATATGTAAACGATTGGACTGATGACCTTGCAGCTTGGTTAAAGAACGCTTCTCACAAAATGGTATGTTGTTGCAAAATTTGGAAGAGATCAGACGATTAGGTTAGTCGTAATTTCATTTAGGCTTTGAACATTTGGGTGGCCGCCATTACGTTTTGGTCAAGATGGCGGCGATATAAAACATGACCCTGAGGTGCCCATTGTTGTGCTACCCCTGTACTAAATGACGTTCAATTCGGTTTCACCGCGTTAGAATTTCTAGGGGGAATCAATTTGCACACATACATGGCCACTATCTGCAAACAATTGATCAGATCACCTTTTAGTTTGGTCGAAAGATGCTTCCCACACAAAGGTATGTTGTTGCAAAATTTAGTAGAGATCAGATGATTAGGTTTGTCGTAATTTGATTTAAGCTTTTAACATTTGGGTGGCCGCCATTACGTTTCCATCAAGATGGCGGTGATATAAAACATGACACTGAGGTGCCCTTTGCTATTGCTACCTCTGTACCAAATTCCGTTCAATTCGGTTTCACCGTGTTCGAATTGATAGGGGGGACAGACATTCAGAGTACACACACACACACACAGACACACACACAGACACACAATATTTGGCCCTGTGTAAATCTCATAAGTCTACTTTCATTTTTTGCAAAAATCGAAAGTAGGCTAAAAAGGCACCATAACTAAACACAGTCACTAGAACAGGCTGGCTGCGTGGCTCAGCGGTAACGTCATCGCCTGCTGCACCCAAGGTTGCAGGGTCGAATCCTGGTGCAGTTAGCTGTCATTTGAGGGTGCGCAAGTGCGAGGAAGCCGCGTCAGTATATTTATTGGCACGCAAAAGATCCCCTTCGGGATAAAATTCCGGCACCCTGGTGTCTCTAAAAGCATCAGAAGTTCAAAGGGACTTAAAACCAATAACATTTGTAACATTCCTTCCTTCCTCCCTCCCATCCTTCCTACCTTTGTTCCTTCCTTCCTTTCTACCTTTGCTCCTTCCTTTCTTCTTCCTTTCTTCCTCCTTCCCTTCTTTTCTTCCTTCCTTTTGTCCTTTCTTCCTTTCTTCATTTCTTCCATACTTCCCTTGCTCCTTCCTTTCTTCCTTCCTTTTGTCCTTTCTTCCTTTCTTCCATACTTCCTTTGCTCTTTCCTTTCTTCCTTCCTTTTGTCATTTCTTCCTTCCTTTGTTCCTTCCCTCCTGTCTTCCTTTCTTCCATTCTCCCTTAATTCCTTTGTTCCTTCTTTCTTCCTTCCTTTCATCCTTTCTTTCTTCCTTCCTTTTTTCCTTCCTTCCTTTGTTCCTTCCCTCCTTTCTTCATTTCTTCCTTCCATCCTTTGCTCCTTCCTTTCTTCCTTTCTTCCTTCCTTTTGTCCTTTCTTCCTTCCTTTGTTCCTTCCCTCCTTTCATCCTTTCTTCCATTCTCACTTACTTCCTTAGCTCATTCCATTCTTCCTTTCTTTCTTCCTTCCTTTCTTCCTTCCTTTCTTCCTTCCTTTCTTCCTTCCTTTTATCATTTCTTCCTTCCTTTGTTCCTTCCCTCCTGTCTTCCTTTCTTCCATTCTCCCTTAATTCCTTTGTTCCTTCTTTCTTCCTTCCATTCATCCTTTCTTTCTTCCTTCCTTTTTTCCTTCCTTCCTTCCTTTGTTCAATCCCTCCTTTCTTCCTTTCTCCCTTACATCATTTGCTCCTTCCTTTCTTCCTTCCTTTCTTCCTTTCTTCCTTCCTCTGTTCCTTCCCTCCTTTCTTCCTTTCTTCCATTCTCACTTACTTCCTTAGCTCCTTCCTCTCTTTCTTTCTTCCTTCCTTTCTTCCTTCCTCCTCTGTTCCTTCCCTCTTTCTTCCTTTCTCCTTTACTCCCTTTGCTCCTTCCTTTCATCCTTCCTTTCTTTCTTCCTTTGCTAATTCCTTTGTTCCTTCATTTTGTCCTTTCTTCCTTCCATTGTTCCTTCCCTCCTTTCTTCCTTTCTTCCATTCTCACTTACTTCCTTTGCTCCTTCCTCTCTTCTTTTATTTCTTCCTTCCTTTCTTCCTCCCCTCTTACTTCCTTTCTCCCTTACTTCCTTTGCTCCTTCCTTTCTTCCTTTCTTTCTTCCTTCGCTCCTTCCTTTCTTCCTTCCTTTCTTCCTTTGTTCCTTCCTTTCTTCCTTGTTTAGTTCTCGTGCCGAGAGCCAAGACTCGAAGGAATGAGTAGAGTAACGTTATAATACTCACAATACTCTGTAAAGGGTCTCTTGTAAACACCCCGTTGGGACTACACCTTAACAGTTACCATCAGTGTGATAATTCTTTGTTACAGTAGAGCAACTGAATAAAAATAATAATAATAACATATCACCTTTGCATTCTCCGTGAGTATTGTGCGTATGTATCTAGGAAAACAATAGACTATTTTTTTTAATCATTTGGGTCCTTGGAACTTAGAACTTTTACATGAGAAAACGGAAGTATTTTGTCTCACTAGCAATCCTTGTAAACCAGCAAGATAGCCTCTGTTCTAACTGAACATAAGCGGAAATCATTATTCAAATGTGTCCTCAGTCTCCTGATAAGGTCGTCCTTTTCGGTGTTGATATTCTCAGACGGATGTGAAGTAATATGGTGGGAATGCATCTATCATAGCATGAATCCTGCTCAACTTTCGTATGACTGTCACACATGTCAGGGTTTCGTCTGTTTCTTCAGCCAATCGTTTTGTTCCAATACGTACAACTAATACTAGGAAGCTTATGAAAAGATACAAAATATAGGCTCCTTGCCTATTCTATAAGCACTAAACTGGCAAGGATATGCGCTTAGAAAAGGAAATATGTGCATCATCAGGAACTAATAATTTGTCATTAAAAGCCGTTTCTGTTGATTACATATTTCCTACTATACCGTAATTAACTTAATCGATTTTCGACTTTATTGTTCCAGAGGATCAATGAAAAAAAAAAAGACTTTCAGAGCACACGGATTGCGTCCGTGTGATTAATAAGTGTCATAGCCAATATAGCCTAATTGTCTTGAAAACTCAGGAAGATTGGTCCACGTATGGAAATGTAACAGTCATCTTATCAATCCTAGCCCCAATCACAATACGGACATCACACCAACACAGGTTATAAGAAATATTGCACATTTTACAAAAATGACGGGTCTCATGCTCTTCATTGGAACAACAACAATAACAACAGATATTCAGTAAGGAACATATAGCCTACTTTCTCTTAAATGTGTGGGTATAGTTATAACTATTTGTCCCTATCAAGGAATGTAGCCTAATTGAATAATCATGTCATGAACGATAAGAGTCCTATATAAAACTCAACGTTCCATAAGTTTCGTTGTAATTCCTCAATTGCACCCAGAGAAATTGATTGGAACATAAAACAAGTAGTTCCGTGAAGAATTAAACAGCCTATTTTCATATATCCTACTTATGTTAATTGCCTCTGTCAGTTTGATTGCTGTAATAGATTCGTAGGTATTGAAAACCGTCTAAATATTTCGGATGGTCACCATGTTGGATTTTTATATATGTAGGTCTTAGAGTTATGTACTATTACATGAAGATTATTGTGCAGGTGCTGCATTCAAACTTCAATCGCCTGATTAGGACAAGAAAAATAAAAACGAGATTTAAAATTTTCGCACAGCTGCCATCTTGGGGTTTAAAAACAATTGAAATAAATTAGATGCCAGTGGAATAACATTTTTTTAAGCATTTACCGTACCAAGTATCACTGGTTAAATCACGAGAAACGTCCAATCAAATATTTATTTTTCGCGTCGCCGCCATGTTGAATTTGTGCCCACCAGGTTATTGAACTTATCTGCATGGCCTCTATCTACATACAAAATTTCAGTTTCATTGCTGTCATATATTAATAGATATTGAGAACCGTCTAAATATTTCGGATGGACGCCATACTGGATTTTTATATTTGTAGGCCATAATGTTAGCTACTATTAGATGGCAATTATTGCGTAGGTTCATTATTCAAGCGTTCACTTCAATCGCATGATTAATACACAAGAAATAGAAACTTAATTTTAAACTTTCGCAATGCCGCCATCTTGAGATTGTGTGATGAATTTAACTAAATTACATTTAAATAGACTATTCTCGCGATTTAACCATCCGAGCGCAGTGAAACTTGGTATGGTGTACGCTTATATAAATTTTAATCCATTGGCATCGTATTCATTTAAATTATTTTCATAACCGCAAGATGGCGGGTAACCAAAATTTTCAAATCTCGTTTTTATTTCTTGTTTCCTAATTATGCGATTGAAGTTTGAACAGAACACCTGCACAATAATCTTAATGTAATAGTACATAACTCTACGGCGTATATATAAAATTCCAACATGGTGACCATCTGAAATATTTAGACGGTTCTCAATATTTACGAATCTATTACAGCAATCAAACTTAAAATTTGTATGTTCATAGATGCAATTATTATAAGTAGGATATATGAAAATAGGCAATTTACTTCTTCACGGAAATACTTGTTTTTACAAACATCAAAAGCAGACTTACAACCACAATATAACATTGTGTGGTTTGAAGCCATTATTTTCAGTGTTGCCTTAGTAAACAAGAGTTTAGTGCTTTTCAGTCGGTCAACATGAATGTACCCAAAAGAGCTGGGTTATGCCCTAATCCTGAAATAAATTACATGAAATTAATAAATACACTAGGATGACCAGTTTCAATCGTCGAGCGATCTTCATCAGATCCATTACACTTAGGCTATATAATCTATGTTTGAAAATGCAGGTGAAATATTTACAATATGTACAATTATTTAGTTGCAGTATTGGTACTGCAACTGTCGGTGTATGCTAAATGCAGTATATATGATGTTAGGTGAAATGCTAATTGGTGATAGACATCCGGAGTTTGTAATTTGGAGTGATTATATGGTTGTAAAAATCAACTATGGTTAAAATGTAAATTACAGGCTACTACTTATCTAGTTGTCTTCCTTGCTGGAGCTGCGCGCAGTTTTCGTGTTCACTGTAACTCCATGTGTGGTCGACTGAGATGGTCTGTTATCTCAACGACACGGGTTTTTCCCTTTTCTTCCCCCTGTTGATATGTGCTGTGCGGAGTCAATGCGATGTGTTTATGTGGGATGTTGCTAACCTAGATAAGATGTATGTTATTGAATGAGGTGGGTCTACAACTATCAAAGACCGTGGAACATTCTCCGCCACGCACGGACCATAAGCCATTCAAACTAAGCGCTGCCCGGTCTTATGAGGACGTCCCGGCACCTTTAATACTGCCGCGAATACGGGCCTTGGTTTATTGCAGAAGAAAAGTACATCGTACACCTGATCCAGATAACATTTACCTAATAAAACCCCTAATCCCCCCTCCCCCTTTTTATCTAGCTTGGCTGTATCGCTAAGTGGTGTCTTGTTTCGGACAGGGTGTGTTTTTTAGTAGCGTGAAGAGGGGTGAGCTCTCCATGAACGTATGTTCATTTAGGTTGTTGGGATTGTTTCGTTTGGCTAGGTGTATCTCGATTGCTTCCTTTAAGTCAAGAGCTCGGCCTTTCGATTGGTGATGAATTATTTTTAGGTCCATCTCGATGTTAGTAAAACTGTGCCCCGCATCACACATATGTTCGCATACGGCTCAATGGGTTCCGTATCTTGTCGTATTCCTATGTTCATTATAACGTGTAGACGAGTAGACACACGTTATAATGAACATAGGAATGCGAATAGTTATACAAGTTTTCTGGACTTGTTGCCCTTGGTCTAGGGCAGCACCGTCCAAAGTCAGGTCGCACGGTGCAGACAGTGTGTGTCTCAGAATAACAGGTGTGCATCCCCTCCCTTACCGTACGTCCTTACTTCCTCTCCACTCCGCGCGGTGGGGGAGTGTCGTCGTTCAAGAGACATGTAGAGGTCAATTAGCACGCGACGAATACATTTTTCAGGCAAGTTGCAAGAACAACGAACGTATTGTTCATGAAATATTATTTTGCATTAATCAAATTGCTTGTCATTTGAAGCGAGGGGCTAGGAATGAGAGGCAAAAAGTTTCCTTTCAAAATTATGTTCCCGTTAACTCTGGACTGTTTCATGCACAAAATGTATAGTCATTCATATAAATGTCTCCCTTCGTATGAAAACCGGAAAAAGACAACATATTTCCGCTGTGCCAAATATCACACAATAACAGCTTTACTGAAAGACAAAATACATAATATTTCTACAATGGCAAACGTACAACTAATTTCACACATCAATTAAAAACTAGTACCGTACATGTTGGCTGATACACATAATGTTTATTGCTGTTCTCATTTACAGTACGCCTTGTTTGTGTGCGTTAACAATCGAGTTACATTAGGCGCAAATGAACGGGTTACAGACAAGCGTAAACAACTTCTCAAATTCTCATCTGAAATGCCCGCTTGGAACCTCAGTTTATTGCGTTTTTATGTGTAAGGAAATCTTTCACATACATAGGTAGAACCGAAAATACTCATACGTTTGGCTGTATCGTGATGAAGGCGAGGAAATCCATTATGGGGGAAATTTTAGTAGAATTCGGTCTTGTTTCTTGCAGCAAAGAACTTGTCCTTCAACCGCGCATTGCGCTGTAAACTAATTAATTCCAATTGTTCGTTTGTTGGTTCACTATTCACTGAGATAGAAAATGGCCGTGCAAAGAAATCACACACAGGAAACAAAGCTGAAAGCTCTTGAAATCTGTTTATAAATTGCTCTTTCACGTCTTCGAGAACATATGCGTAATTTTCAAACTTAGCGCTTCCACAACGAGTAGCATTGCGGGATACGTTCCTCCCATAATGCGCATGCACCGTTGTCTACCGACCAGGCACTACGCCTACCATGACTCTGCACTGTACATTCACAGGTGTATCAGCTGTGCCACTTTGCATAGTGTGAAGTACTCTGGACGCTGCTGGTCCAGGGGGCTTGATTTTCTCAACGTTTCACCGGCTGCTGCGGTCAGCGTCTTCAGGTGGTAGAGATAGTATTTATCAATAGTTGGCAGCCCTGGTGATTCTCAGGAATACGCATAGTCATATTTGTTACAGTACGCAAAACACATACGGAATTTGGTTAACATCCAGTTGATAGTATGAGAGTTACATGGATTTATAAATTTGACCTATCATCAGGGGTTGAATCATGTTTCCAACACTATCATATATCGGCTCCTGAAAATTAATCTGAAATACAGTATTATTGTCCATAAGAGTGCCAATTTTTTAACGGTTCCCATGCATACCTTCTCAGATATCCAATATAATGCTCAAGTTTCATCTGTGATATATCATCAGTTAGTAGCTCTTACGTCATTTTCAAATATAGGCATGATATGTCCTGAAAGAGATCCTTACACATACCAAATTTGGTTTTGATAGCCGCAGTCGTTTTGGACAGATATAAGGACAGGCAGAAGGACAGACACGCACACATAGTTGCTCAGATTGATCTCCTAAGTCTACTTTTGCTCTCACCCGAAGGCCTCGGGTTCTATTCACGGCCAGAAACTGACGTGAGGGATTGAACGGAGTGCACTCAGACTCTTGAGGACAATTGAGTAGCTGTCTGATCAGGGAGGCAGTGCCTCCGTCAAGAAACCCAAGAGAACGCCGATAGGACCCGACGTGGGGGCCAGTGGCGGATCTAGGCCTTGCGGGGCCCTGGGCGATATGATAAGGTGGGGCCCACAACAATAGGGGGGAAAATCAAATCAAATGGAAAATAGTTTTGTAATAATAATAAAATAAATAATAGTTACAATATTTTGAATTAACTACAGTACATTTTTTTTATAATATGAAGAAACCTTTAAGTCCCCTTGAAGAAGATTACTGTATGTAAACTATGAAATATTAAAATATTACTTTGCGACTTTTTTCCCGGCTGAAGTCTTCAATTAATTCACTGAAATCTAAACTTGCTAAACGGTCAAGGGAGGTCATATAAATATAAATTATAAATTAGTTTGAAAAGTATAATTAATTAATCAATTACATTTAAAATAATCCATGGCGCGGGGGCCCCCGGACCGCAGGGCCCTGGGCGGTCGCCCCCCTCGCCCTCCCCTAGATCCGCCCCTGGTGGGGACCACGCGTCACTCCACAATCTGTAGGCCAATAGGTCAGGGCAGCAATCGCTTGGTAGGCCGAGGCCATTAAAGGGTTATGTGTCATGGTTTTCTGCTTAGGAGAGTCACTTCCTTCAACTGTAAAGTATATTCTCCTTAATGGCGTAGGTCATTGAGCAAGTTTACATACTCTAAATGCCTTCGCGTTCCGGTGATAAAATCTGAGATGTCTACTACTGGAGACAAAATAATTTGCCAATTACCAAACATTAATTGAACTCAAATTTCATTTTTTTTTCTCTTTCTAGAATTTGATAATTCGATTTTTAATTTTGGTGCATCAAAATATGTCAATTCCAGTTTCCAGTCCAAAATAACTGGCTAATATTTCGAATTGGATTCCTTATTTCAACATCTTTCGTAACATGGAATTCTTTACAACACACAGTTCTTATAAAGTAAATATTGCTAAATAATGTTTTATTTCGTGATCCTTTCAATTAAATAGAAGGTCTTGAATTAGTCAAACTTCCAGAAGCATAAAATCATGTAAGCTGTTATAACCCAGGTTCAACCACTACACGTTGACCCAGTTTTTATATGTGGTCACAAAGGGTAACACTAGTGTAAACCTTTCACTTAGAATGATCCATTAATTTTGAAGAAGATATCGTAATAGCGTGGATATATCCGAGTAGTATGGCTGCTTAGGTTCAAGCGTCTGCTTATCCAAAGACAATTGGGTTGAGAAGGAAGAAGTTTTAATTGAAACTCTGCCCCGATTTATATTTTCGTGGATTTTAGATGTCATACTGCTACCTAATAAATTAATTTCCCCTGTTAGTTCACTGGAAGTTCTATGGACTGCGCCATCAACTTCTACAGTGTATAGATGCTAAAGGTGAATGGTGATCTGAGGTGGCTATGCCTGGGTGAGCTAGGACTGCCAGAAGTGCCTTGGTCTTTCATAATTTGAGCTTAGGGAATATGCACTCTGCAAATGAAATTTCAAAGTGTCCACCACATAATCACTGAAATTGTACGACATATTGCATGTTTCTTCGCTTTCTAAATCTACAACCTCTGTCCAAAAAGTTCTGTGAATGGGTCTATACTACAAACGGATTGTTGGCTTACCTGAAACAGCAGTAACTGTCCTTCGAAGTAATTCCCGTGGATGGTTATACACTTCTGAGAACGACTGTACAAGTCCTGAAAACTCCTGGCATAGCTTTTTAGCGAGAGATTTCAGTTGGGTCGTCACATTTCGTTGGATATCCGATATCTCCGAACACCTTCAGGGCTTTTCGGCGACCCTGGACCCCACCACTCCTTACTTTGACGTTTGCCTTCGGGATCGTACCTCAGGCACCAGGTCTCGTCAACCGTGATGATGGTTTTCAGGACCATTCCATTCCACGGAACTTTCACCCTTCTTACTGCCACCCGTCCAACAGGTATGCATGGCAGGTTGCATTAATTAACCCTTCTCAGTGCCACCCGTCGAACAGGTGTGCATGACAGGTTGCATAAATTCTGCAAAATTTTTGCTTTCAATACAGAGTTTGGTATTACATTACGTGATAATCACGTACAGCTATGTACCACAATCTATGTCTACGTGTCAACTGTTATTGCGTCTGACTGAACAACACATTTTCATTACCTAAAGTAAGAGACCACCTCATATCCTGATGGCTAGCATTGTTGTTTGTCACCCCAGAAGTCCTGTTTCGATTCCCGGCGTTGTCAAGGAATAGCTGGAACGAAGTACACTCATTCTCGTGAGGTAGAACTGAGCAAAGGTGAGTTCGATTCTCACCTCAGCCATCTTAGAAGTGGTTTTCCGTTGTCTCCCACTTCTATTCCAGGCAAATGCTGGCCTCCTTTTTTCCAAACATAGTCTCAAGTCCAAATACGCTCCTCAGCACACACATTACAATAAAACTGGTCATAGGACAAATCCTATACACACACCCTAGGACAAGAGGTTAGATTCCTTAAGTTAGTTAAAATCAACAACAACACCTAACATGAGGAATTCGTAATTTAATTCCAAGTTCATAATTTATGCACTAGTAGGCCTCTGGTATTTCAGTCGAATGTCCATTACTTTATTGAACATATTGATGAATTATTCCAGTTTCTCTGTAGGAATGTGGTTAATTCCCTGGATATAAAATATTCATCGTTAGCATTAAGCTTGCTTCAATAAACGATTACAGCTGGTAAAAAAAAAGAGGGATTCCTCCCATGCACCTACACTCTCCATAACCCCCACTTCCACATTTCGCCCCATTTCACATGATACGGCTTGGCAGGGAATTTACATCCCCCTTTCTGGTTGGCATTGACGTCCAAGTTAATAAAGTGCAAGGTAGATAAATGGAGGCAAATCCACTGTAATACAGGCTTTGGACTGCTTCCTCCCATTCCTCCAATCCTACTATGGGCTAGTATTCTTCTATGCTTGAACGAACACTAGTTTGGTTTCCGCCGACATTACCGCTTAGTCTGGTGCTCTGAACTTAAGTTATTTATTTACAAGAGAACATCCGGCGAGGTATAAATTAGAATTACAACAGGGACCTAATGGACTGCGGTCGCCAGGCCTGTGGGTCGATGACCCGGATTAGTGGTTCCTCCAGCTCAGCTTAAGAGGACTTGCTAGGGTGCTCATTTCCTTGCGGCCCATCAACCAAAGTTAAGCGATCTAGACGATACGGTGTTTCGCAATCAATGGAGCACGGGATAATTATTGGGACATATCTAACAACAGAGTGCCTGTTTAATGCCCACTCTGCGGTCCAGGAGTAGAGTCGCAGGTAAATGATTTGGTGTCCTTGGATACCATTGTCCGTTCTGGCTATCATTTAATGATTCATTCATGAACTGGAGTGAGGTCGAAAACGCCTCGTGGCGCCAATTGAGGAGCCCTGCCAGAGCAGAGGGGAAGATTCTAACAAGCTATACTTCCATATGTGAACAGCCATACAGACTAAACTTTGTGAAGAAATTAACCTACCCGATGCCTGAGTCCGTGTTCGTGGGCACTTTGTGCCTGAGCTGTACACTTGTACAGTATGCTCGCTGGCTGACCGGCTCTACCCATGTTCATCCTTCTGTCTGGCCCCAGTGCACGTGTTTACTTATCTTGACAGCCACACTGCCCATGTCCATAACAGCCGACCAATCATTACGTGTTTGAGATACGAGTGCCGCTGACCATCACTGCGCTGCCGCTAGCGCTTGTAGACTAGCGGGGCAAAGGGGAACACGCAGCTCAGCTGTTACCAACACTTACTGTCGACCAAAATATTATGTGCACTCGAGTTTGAAGGTTGTTTGTGAAGTAACCAATAGACCTACATAAAATTCAATAACATCATCATTTTCGTCGTTCTATTTTGCGTTAGTTCATGTAGGTTGGAATTTTAAAATTAAATTTTAATATTTTTTATCGCAGTTGAAACACAAAAAGTGCCCGTTTTTAAGCGTGTTTCAACCATGCGTCACATTTAAGAATTATTATCTCATAAACCCGTCATCAGATCGAATCCAAATTTTAACACAATATACATTGGAATGTTGTGTAACTGGTTTATTAATTTTAAAATTTTGTGTGTTTAAGAACGAAAGTTGTTATCATTTTTGTAAGGTAACTTTTTCTCGGCTCAAGGTCGTTGGAAAATGTAGTTCTTTGTTGCGTTGTAATCCGTATACATCAAAAAGTAATGCTGTATGACTGTGAAATACGTAAATTAATTCACTTACTTTATATCGCTCCGGGAAATGCTGCACAGCGTTGCTGATATGGATCCTATCACTTCCGAGCGAGGCGCGTCATAACGCAAGATGGAACCCATCTTGGCAACGCTGTACAGCTTTCACCGGAGTGTCCAACTGGTGAACCATGTCTTAATTCCCCGTATAAATACAAACCGATATAAAATAAGTGAATTAATTTACGTATTTCACAATCATACAGCATACCTTTTTGATGTATAAGGATTACACCGCGACCAAGAATTGCATTTTCAACCCCCCCCCCCCCGAGCCGAGAAAATGTTACCTTACAAAAATGATAACAACTTTGTTTCTTGAACACACAAAATTTTAAAATTAATAAACCAGTTATACAATATCCCAATGCATATTGTGTTAAAATTTGGATTCGATCTGATGACGGATTTGTGAGATAATAATTCTTAAATGTGACGCATGGTTGAAACACGCTTAAAAATGGGCCCTTTTTGTGTTCCAACTGCGATAAAAAAATATTAAAATATAAATTAAAAATTCCAAACCTACATGAACTAACGTAAAATAGAACGACGAAAATGATGATGATATTGGATTTTATGTAGGTCTGTTGGTTACTTCACAAACAACCTTCAAACTCGAGTACACATAATATTTTGGTCGACAGTAGTTCCTAACTTTGGCAATCATATCTCAAACGGGTAATAAGCCTATCGCTGCTTCGTTTCCCTTAGTTCGTCCACAATATAAACCTTCATGTTCTCACGTGGAAATATACTGTGACTATCAAAATAGTATTGCTATATCAGTAGCTTTCAATTGAAAATCCACAGCCTGCTTCCAGTCGACCGGCCGGGTCAGGGATGGAATGAAAGAAGCCCCCATCTAGCAGCGAGGATATGAACTGTGCCGGCTGCCGAAGCCTGTCGCTCTCCTCTGAGGCAATGATTAAATGAATGACAGATGAAGTGAAATGATAGTGGAGAGTGTTGCTGGAATGCAATTTTTTACAGGAAAAACCGGAGTACCGGGAGAAAAACCTGTCTGCCTCCGTTTTGTCCAGCACAGATCTCACATGGAGTGACCGGGATTTGAACCACGGACCCAGCGGTGAGAGGCCGGCGTGCTGCCGCCTAAGCCACGGAGGCTTTTGGTAGCTTTCAATTATGTTCTTGAATAATAATAATAATAATAATAATAATAATAATAATAATATACATTTTGAAAATCAAATGTTAATTTCCAAACCATGGAACACGTCATCCGGCCCTGAATTCTTCATTAGTATGATTGCACATACCAAACCATATCCCGTGTCACCACAGCCCATGTAGGCCCCTGGCCTACGAACAATAAACGATGCTGTCCAGCCATTCACCTACAGAATGCGGGGTGACACGTTGTCAGCGCATTGGGTCCCCACGGCCGTTAATCTTGGTTTCCGTGACCGTGAATGATAGCACTTGCTATAATGTAAATAAGAATGATTTTCTGTACATATTTCACTAATTAATTAACATTTTATATTGTTTCATTATAACCGGTGAATCTTAAATTTCTGTTGTTTGTGCAAATGTGCATCCTAAAACATGGAGCTGACGCTTGCTTAACAAGCATTATGATTATACAACTACTTTCTTTGTAATTTTTCAATATCTCTCAGTATCTGAAACTCCATCACTATGAATCAAAAGTTAGACACTCACATTTTCTGTAACAAACCCTCTTTGTGTATTATCAAAACTTGAACGGCTGAATATGTTTTCATTCAACATTGCTGTTGCTGTTTGGGGTATACAGAATTTTAAGGCAAACCTGGTCTGCTAAAAGTTTCCTTTTTGTGTTAGTTCCAGGAATTGAAAATGTTATTTTCATTTTCAGGATTCCTCAAGACACGATGTACGTCATGGCTCTGCAGTTTTCTGTACTATTCAATTCCAATTCCATTTAATTTTATCTATCGGGCCATGAAAAATAACAGCAAGTGTATAACTCACCAGTCTTTGCTATGTAAGATGAGTGCCCCTTTTCTGTCATCCTTGTCCCTTCTTAGATGCTTACCTGTTCTGCCCTTGTTCACATGTCTGGCCTTGTTTAGTTGTTTTGCCTGCCACCAGACGTGGGTGTAGCACGATTCATTCTTTGCCTGCTGCTGTGAGGTTAGACTACACCTTGTTTTCACGGGTCACCCGTATTCATCTCGCATTCGTGGTGATGCCTGGTTAATGGCCCAGTTTAAATATCCTCGTCTACTGTGTATTAATGGACATTTAGGGACTGGGGACATCTTGATCATCAGCCCTCGGCTTAATTCTAGAACCCTGATGGTGCTGGAAATCGAAAGCAAGGTATTTTCGGTAAGAGGTAAGCATTTACTAAAAACAGCATGGGACCAGCACATTTATACGCATAGTAAATGCTTATTTAGTTCTTCGTATGTTACACTGTGACGGAATGAAAATACCTTGTCGATTTTATGTTTTCAGAAAATATTTCATGTAAGTATTATAAATAAATAAATAAATAAATAAACAAATAAATGAATGAATGAATGAATGAATGAATTAATAAATAAATAATGATTTTATTATTTTAATGTGCCAGCCTCCTCCCAGGGAACATTATTTCTCTCTTCACGATATCAGTGAGCAAATGACAGACAAGAAATCCAAGATGTGATTAATGAGGTTCTTCATGGTGCGAATGTTTTGTATGTCAGTGATCAAACATTATTTTTGTCAATCTGATAAGCCAACCAAGTTGACAACGACTGGATCGTTATTCCCAGCGTGCTATTAAAATACGTCGTTTGAGAATATTCCATTGAGAAACGTAGTGAGTGAGCAGCAATTTATCGTAGTTCCCCGCAGCCATGGCTCTCAAGGGCTCAGCTCATCTTGTTGAGTTGGAAAGTTCGTGAAGAGATCGAAGATTGATGAGTGTCGTACTTGGAGGAGGCAGGCTGGATCAATGAGTGATGCACCCTTAAGGCGGAGACGATAAGAGAACACATATAAATTACGGAACGTTTGTAGTATGACAATCACCCAGTGAATCACTTCCGTTGTGTTCGTGAAAGCAGCTTTAGCCACGAACAGCTAGGCTATATCTCGCTAAGGTATCAAGCCCCGCGACAATGACAACTTCTCAATATGCGGTCTTAATAATATGATCCTAAACCAATCTAACTTATGGCAATCCCATTTGGATGAAGCAAATTGGTTTCTATTAATCTCTCCATAGCATCACTCACACCAAACGACTTCTGTCAGCGTCTTGTACAAGCTTAAATTAATCCATCTAAGCTTGCTGAAGGACTTGTTATGAGGGGGGAGGCAGTGTGGATGGAAGATAAGAGCCCTTCTGACCTCTACTACAGATAAGTGTGATGAGGATATTGTGTGCAACTCAAAGCACAGCTCTGACCGCAGACACTAACCACTAAAATGAGCACAAGTAGAATCTTTATCAAAAAATGCACGCATGTTGAATTAATGAACAACATTCATGTCAATGCAGCTGGTGAGAATGAAAGACTTGGGTAGGTTGGCATCCAATATCCATCGTGATACTTGGGGTTAGCCGCATCACGTTCCAGAGATTGTATATTCAACTCCAAGCTTTGGAATTTCTATTTTTGAGGTGCACGAAATTGTCCAGTGGGCACTGATAGGCCTACTCATTACTATTCAAAATAGTCACTATTCTTGTCTGAGCTTAAGTTAAAACTTTATACCAAGGCATGGAAGACACCCGCGTCAGTCCATGAAACGATCCCAAGCAAGTAATGCTCGGGTCTAAGCTGCGTGAACCTGAGAGGAATGTGCGTCGCGGACTATTAGTAGTGGAGTTGACGAGTGATGAGGTTTCTCGGTCCGTGCATAGTACTGTTACGGCTGTGAGTTTGTTTCATCGCTCGCCGCATGAGTCACAACTGCCCCAGGGCTGGGCTGCTCTGCCTCAGTGTATTGCGTGCGCCTTGTGCAACAGGTCTACTAGGACAAAGGGATGGTCCAGAATATTCGTGACCCAGCCAGTGATGGAATCCTCGAGAATCCGTGGATCCTGGATGGGTCTAGAAGCATTTATTGAGTCACCGGCCTGCTATATAAGAGCGACCTGTCAAGCAATGTGTTTGTGTGTTTTACGAGCTAGTGCGAGCGTTTTTCCTGAGCGACAGAAGTGTGGTGACGAAGTGCCGTGCGAGTTACGAAATCCAGTGACATTGTTTCCCCCAGCTTGTGGCCAGCGAAACAGCGTGTAGCAGATTATCGTAAGTAACTGTAGTTGGTGTACATGAGGAAGAGGTGCAGGTAGCTTCTGTCAAGGCCACCGGATTCATTAAGACGGTTTAACTTCTGTGGTTTCTTGACAAGTGAAAGGGGCAAGAGCGCTCAAAGAAGAGACTTGAGGAAAATGGAGTAAGGTTCTAATTGCTTGTATTTGCTGTTGAGTGGTGTATCTTTCCTGCGGGCAATAAAGCTAACTTCTCTTTAAAGCAGTAATTGGTGTTGTGCTTTCTACCCACCGTAATCCAGTTAACGGAATTGCCACTAGGGGGTGGCACGTAACAACTGGTGTCAGAAGCCGGATTACGAACTCAAGCACAAGCACAACACCTGACGGTCCTGGTTTCAAACCCCGAGCAGGTCATTTTCTCTAATTTTCCTGTGAGTGCATGCCCTTTACAAGACAAACAACTAAAATGGAGGCGCAATTGGCAGCATTGCTAGGAAAGTTAAGTGGCATGGAAACCAAGATGGAAGACGGCCAGAAGAAGATGGAAGACGGCCAGAAGAATTTAACCAAGGGCCTAACTGCCAAATTAGAAGACGGCCAGAAGAAGATGGAAGACGGTCAAAATAAGTTAGCGGAGGACCTGAAGAAGATGGAGGACGGCCAGAAGAAGATGGAGGACGGCCAGAAGAAGTTAGCCGAGGACCTAACTGCCAAACTAGAAGACGGCCAGAAGAAGTTAGCCGCGGACCTAACTGCCAAACTAGAAGACGGCCAGAAGAAGATGGAAGACGGTCAAAATAAGCTAGCGGAGGACCTGAAGAGGATAGAGGACGGCCAGAAGAAGATGGAAGACGGTCAGAATAAGTTGACACAGGACCTGAAGAAATTAGAACTGGGTCTGCGAGAGGAAGTCACGGCAGTGGAAAAGAAGTTCGACGCCTTACAAGTGGAAGTTGCCGAGCTGCGCCAACGCCCGCTGATGGGGGTGGAGGAGAAATTTAACGCCTTACAAAAGGAAGTTGCCGAGCTGCGCCAACGCCCACTGACGGGGCTGGAAGAGAAATTCAACGCTTTACAAAAGGAAATTGCTGAGCTGAGCCAACGCCAGCCGACGGGGATGGAAGCGAGATTCAACGCTCTACAAGAGGAAGTTGCCGAGCTGCGCCAACGCCCGCCCACCGTTACACTGGGAATATCAGGAAAGGGACATAGCAGAGTGACGCCCCCAACCTTCGACGGAAAGGTCCCGTGGAGCACCTACTTACGTCAGTTCGAGGCGGCCTGTTCCATAAATAACTGGAACAACTCAGAAAAGGCTACAGCTCTCATTGTAGCGCTGAGAGGTGACGCCCTTAACGTCCTTCAGGCCGTCCCGACTGGATCCCAGGACTACGCTTCACTGATCGCCCATATGGAGTCCCGATATGGAGATAGCCATCTTCAACAGGCCTACCAGATGCAGCTCCGGACCCGGGCACAGAAGAACGCGGAAACCCTGCAGGAGTTGGAGATGGACATCGCACGCCTCGTAAGGCTCGCCTATCCAACAGCGCCGGCCGACTTTCTGGAACAGATTGCGACGCAGATCTTCACCGACGGGCTACGGGACTCGGACACTCAACAGGCGCTGCGACTCGCGCGCAATAAGACCCTGGCAGATGCGCTGAGCCACGCACTTGAGTTCGAGATGGCAAAGCAGGCATCTAGAATGCACGCGCGGGTGCGTCAAGTAGACGTCGACGAACCAGCAAAAACCAACGAGACCAAGCCCCTGGCCGACGAATTGATGGAGGTGCTAAGCCGTTTCTTCAATAGTCGCGGCACCACCAGCAACGACACAGCCGGAAGACAACTGGAGAGGCGGCCCGGAAGAGGACTACTGACCTGCTGGGCCTGCGGTAAGAAAGGCCACCTGAGCAAGGACTGCGGTGATCGCCGCCGCCAAGGGTATCCGACGGGAAATCAGTCGTCTGAAAACCGCGCGGCCCAGGGAAACGAGTATTAGCCAGCCTTGGGGGGCAAAGGTTGGCTTGTGACAGTCGTCAAGCCCCGGCAGTCCAAGTGCGTGTGACGAAGTTACGGAGGGACAATAGCAGCCTGATGGTCGACGGAGTCGTCAACGGAGTGAGCTGGCCCATGTGATCGACACGGGAGCGTCGAGGACCATCGTCAATCCCACCGTGATCCCGAAGTGGAGAGTGCAACCCAGACAAAGGAACCTCCAGCTAATAACCGCGACCGGAGAGACCGCACCGGTACATGGCGAAGCATCACTGGAGCTCGTCATTGGTCGACGGGTGGTGAAGCATCCAGTGCTTGTGGCTGACGTATCAAACGAAGTGATCATCGGACTGGACTTCCTGGACCAGAACAACATCATCTTGGATTTGAGTACCAACACTCTGCACTTCGGAGGTGAGGAACTTGCTTTGCAACAAGCACACGAGGCCGTTACCGCACGACGAGTAAGGCTGAGAGAGGACGTCATCGTTCCTGCCAGGACGGAGGTCAGCGCCGCCGTAATTGTCGACGGAACTGCTGAGGGAGTGGCGGCTGTCATCGAGCCAAAATATGAGGACATCCAGACAAAAGGATTGCTAGTTGCCAAGACCTTCATCAACACGACACCTCGGCCGTACGTCCCCCTGTCCAACCTGAACGACTACGATATTACGGTTCACCGGGACACCAACCTAGGAGTCTGCGAGCCCGTTACCTGGATTGCCCGCATCACAGATACGACGGACGGACACCTGCAGACGGACAACCGAAGAAGACGCGCCCTGCCAGAAGAACTACAGAAGCTGTACCAAGGATCCCAGGGCCATTTAGACGAGGAGCAATCACGCCAACTTCAGGACCTGCTACGCGAATTCCAGGATGTCTTCTCCGTGGGGAGCAAAGACTTCGGTAGGACAAGCTTGGTCCAGCACAGAATCGACGTTGGGGACAGTGCACCGATTAGGGCCCCATTCCGACGTGTCCCGCTCGCCAAGCAAGCCGAAGTTGACCGGATGGTAGAAGAGATGAAGGAGCAAGGGGTGATCGAGCCATCTAGTCCTTGGAGTTCTCCGGTCGTGCTAGTGAAGAAGAAGGACGGTTCCACCAGGTTCTGCGTGGTCTACAGGCGGGCGAACGACGCCACGAAGAAGGACAGCTACCCTCTACCCGGGATCGGCGACACGCTGGACACCATATCAGGATCAAGATGGTTCTCCACCTTGGATTTGAAGAGTGGCTACTGGCAGGTGGAGGTCCACCCTAAGGACCGCGGGAAAACGGCGTTCTCTGTGGGCAGCGGGCTCTGGCAGTTCACCGTCATGCCATTCGGTCTGTGCAACGCCCCTGCGACCTTCGAAAGGCTAATGGAGTCCATTCTGAGGGGACTACACTGGAAGACCTGCCTGGTCTACCTAGACGACGTCATCGTTCTGGGAAAAAGCTTCGAGGAGCTCTACAGCAACCTGAAGGAGATCTTGATGAAGCTACGGGCTGTCCAGCTGAAGTTGAGCCCCAAGAAGTGTCAGCTCTTCCAGAAGCAGGTCCAGTACCTTGGGCATATTGTCTCCGAGGAAGGGGTGCGCACCGACCCAGAAAAGACCGCAGCTGTGAGGGAGTGGCCAGTTCCGAAGGACAAGTCCCAACTACGAAGCTTCCTGGGACTCTGCACTTATTACCGTCACTTCGTGAGAGGATTCGCCGACATCGCCAAACCACTGCATCGACTGACTGAGAAGGACCAACTCTTCACATGGACAGCAGAATGCCACAGTGCCTTCGAACAACTCAAGCAGGCTCTGTGCACCGCGCCTATTCTGGCCTACCCCAGACCTGGAACAAGGTTCATCGTCGATACCGATGCCAGCGACTTTGGTATAGGGGGAATCCAGTCGCAAATAGTGGACGGCGAGGAGAGAGTAGTGGCCTACTTCAGCAAAGCCTTGTCAAAGCCAGAGAGGAACTACTGCGTCACCAGGAAGGAACTGCTCGCCATCGTGAAGACCATCGAACACTTCCACAAGTACCTGTACGGGCAAGAATTTCTCATCAGGACCGACCATGCATCCCTGCCGTGGCTCCTGAACTTCAAACAGCCCGAGGGTCAACTCGCGCGGTGGTTAGAGAGGCTTCAACAGTACAACTTCGAGATCCAGCACAGGAAAGGCCAACTGCTTTCTAATGCCGACGCCCTGTCACGAAGACCGTGCCCCGAAGACTGCACCTTCTGTACTAGGAGGGAGGAGAACACCGGGATACAGTGCCGACGGACTACTGTGGAACTTCAAGGGAACTGGAGCCTCGAATCTTTCACGCGGGCACAAGCAGAAGATGATGACCTGGGACTGACAGCCGAATGGAAGAGGGCCTGTGTCCCCAGACCCGGGTGGAACACTTTGAATGAATGCAGCCCAAATTTTAAGTCCTACTGGGCGCAGTGGGTGTTGTGGTTAATAGAAATGGATAACGGGAACACTACAATCTGATCTTTATTATCTAACCAAGATGTCACAAGTGAAGTAGTAACAATAAAAAACAAAATACAATCATAAATCGCAATCCATAGATTGCAACTCTCAAGAGTTGCAACGTCTCAATTCCCCACATCCTCCCCACCCTGGTCAACCTCCAGGGGGATGACCAGCTGAATGGGGCGGGTTATTGTGGCTCCAGTAGGGGTACGAAGAACCACCGTCCTGACGACTGCATCTCTACCAACACGGAGCTCCTCAATGCGGCCCTTTGCCCACATGTGCCTCGGCGTCTTGTCTTCCTGGAGAAGTGCTAGTTCACCAACCCTTAATTGCGGAACTTTTCCCCGTGGTCGACGAACTTCATGGAAATTTCTCAATTCCAGGAGATACTCCTTCGTCCAGCGTTTCCAAAAATCATCCTATACCTTCTGTTGCGCAGCCAGCACTTTGGGCAGATCTTCATTCCCCGCACTTGCTGGTCCAGTCGGTATCGTGGTGAAGCGCTGTCCAATCAGAAAGTGGGCCGGCGTTAGAGCATTTTCTCTGTCTTGGGTGATGGGCCTCGAATTAATGGCGGCTTCGATATTTATCAAAGTGGTGTTCAATGCTTCCTCGCCGATTAATGATTTCCCCAGTACCTTTCGCAGACACCGCTTGGTCGTGCCTACCATCCTCTCCCACCATCCTCGGAAAGGGTCTTTATCAACGGATGACTCGAATTGCTCCCAAAAACGTGGCCAAGTTGCGATGTCACCAGCGAAGGATTCTAGCTTAATTGGCGGGAGTCGAACTGAGTGTGAAGCCTGAATTGGAATAGTAGGTGTAGTTGGCAGTGATTCAGGGATACTTAAATTAGCGGCTGAATTTGACAATTTACTTGTAATTGTTCTCGATGCCCTTGTGATAGCGCGTTTCGCTGAGTCTATATATTCTTCACAACTCTGAACATCAGTATCGTATTCAGTGTCCGATAGTAACTCATGTATAGAATCATCAAGTGTGGTTAAGTTGTTGAGAGTTTCCTGTAGTCTATCTCGGTAGTGCTCCCAGTCTTCGAATGAAGTATTATCAGTGAAACTGTTAATTTCCGTAACAAAGCGTGTTGTATTTGCCCTCTGTCTGGTTCGCTTTCTTCTTAGATTGTGTAAAATTCCATCTGTTTGATCGTTATTGCTCATGTTGTACGTGTGTTCACGGAAATGTGCAAGGCAAAGAGTTGTCAATCTGTTATCTGTAGTATCGAATGATTTTCGGTCAGGTGCTACTAGGATCGCTAGTGTCGACGCTTAGATTGTGCGTTAATTACTATGGTCAGTTTTATATTATCTATGGCCAAATTTATAATATCTATGCTTAGCACCAGTTGACACTACAATATGCACGAACGAAACATACTGTTATTACACACATACATAACCAAACAAGAAGTTATTTGAGTTATTCAACAGTTATTCGGTTTACAAATGTGTAGCTTTGTCACTTATCTGTAGTCGGTTGCGAAGTTGGAAACCTTCCGTCCAGTATAGTGTAATTGCAAGTCTTCCCTCACAGTCTGGAGGTTCCGTAATACAATTGCAGAGTAAAAACTTACGAGAGGCTTCAATTCCTGCAGTATAGGCCTAACCAGATTATTCCTTAAAATCACTTGATATCATGCGATATCCCGAGTGTTTACGGCACCAAATGTTGTGGTTAATAGAAATGGATAACGGGAACACTACAATCTGATCTTATTATCTAACCAAGATGTCACAAGTGAAGTAGTATTAATAAAAAACAAAATACAATCATAAATCGCAATCCATAGATTGCAACTCTCAAGAGTTGCAACGTCTCAATTCCCCATAGTGGGACTCGCTGATTGTAAGGGATGGCCTCATCTGCCGCGCCTGGGAGAGCAACGACGGGAAGACATCTCGGGAACAAGTCGTCGTTCCACAGGCTATGACGGAGGAAGTCCTGAAGGAAGTCCATGGAGGATCATCTGGTGGACACCTAGGGATAAAGAAGACCCTGGAGAAGCTGAGAGAGCGGTTCTACTGGATCGGATGCCGAACCGACGTAGAGAACCACTGCGCGAGGTGCCGCGATTGCGCAGCCAGCAAGGGCCCAGCACGAAGACGACGGGGACCACTGAAGACCTACAACGTGGGCGGCCCCATGGAGAGAGTGGCCATCGATGTTGCTGGGCCATTCCCGTTAAGCGAGGCAGGGAACCGCTACATATTGGTCGTCAGCGACTACTTTACCAAATGGCCGGAGGCGTATGCGCTCCCTAACCAGGAAGCCGCGACAATTGCAGAGACCCTGGTGAAGGAATTCGTCAGCCGGTATGGAGTACCCCTGGAGCTGCACTCCGACCAAGGGAGGAACTTCGAGTCGCAGGTGTTCCAGAACCTATGCCAGCTGCTGGGAATCCGGAAGACAAGGACAACGCCGCTACACCCTCAGTCCGACGGGATGGTAGAGCGATTCAATCGCACCATCGAGAACCATCTCCGAATAGTCGTCAGCGAGCACCAGAGGGATTGGGACAAACATCTTCCACTATTTCTCCTGGCATACCGCGCCGCCGTGCATGAAGCCACCGGGTGCACACCAGCCCGGGCCATGTTTGGGAGGGAGCTCCATCTACCTGTCGATCTTGCCTTCGGCCGACCTGGGAATGATCCGGTCCCGGTAAGCCAGTATTGTCAAGAACTGGTCGACCAACTGGAGGACGTGCACGCGTTCGCGAGGAGGAAACTGCGGATCGAGACCGACCGAATGAAGACCCGATACGACCAACAGACGGATGCCGGCGGATTCCACGAGGACGACCTGGTCTGGCTCTTCAACCCATTACGGAAGAAAGGCCTGTCACCCAAACTGCAGAAGTCCTGGGAGGGCCCGTACCGAGTCGTGAAACGGATCAACGATGTCGTCTACAGGATCCAGCGGAGCCCGAGGGCGAAGATGAAGATCGTGCATCGAGTTCGCCTGGCAGCCTACGAAGGGACACAGACGGACCAATGATTGATCGGGACGATCAGCCTTTTAGGAAGGGGGTGGTGTTACGGCTGTGAGTTTGTTTCATCGATCGCCGCATGAATCACAACTGCCCCAGGGCTGGGTTGCTCTGCCTCAGTGTATTGCGTGCGCCTTGTGCAACAGGTCTACTAGGACAAAGGGATGGTCCAGAATATTCGTGACCCAGCCAGTGATGGAATCCTCGAGAATCCGTGGACCCTGGATGAGTCTAGAAGCATTTATTGAGTCACCGGCCTGCTATATAAGAGCGACCTGTCAAGCAGTGTGTTTGTGTGTTTTACGAGCTAGTGCGAGCGTTTTTCCTGAGCGACAGAAGTGTGGTGACGAAGTGCCGTGCGAGTTACGAAATCCAGTGACATTGATTCCCCCAGCTTGTGGACAGCGAAACAGCGTGTAGCAGATTATCGTAAGTAACTGTAGTAGTTTTTTTAGCGTATGGCGTTTAGTGCCGGGAGTGTCCGAGGACATGTTCGGCTCGCCAGTTTTGTAGCTGCTTCGAGACGGACACCCAATGTGTAAGCTACAAGTACCGTTGGGGAGGAAAGTTGGAAGGGAAGGGCGAGGAGTTGGAAGGTAGCGGCTGTGGCCTATAGTTAGGGACCAACCCCGGCATTTGCCTGGAAGGAAGATGGGAAACCACAGAAGACCATCTTCAAGGTTGCCGGCTGGGGGATTCGAACCTCCTCGCCTCCCGGATGTGAGCGTCTGCCATTAGTCATGCCGTAACGACCACGGCCAACTCACCCGGTACTGTAGTTGGTGTACATGAGGAAGAGGTGCAGGTAGCTTCTGTCAAGGCCACCGGACTCATTAAGACGGTTTAACTTCTGTGGTTTGTTGACAAGTGAAAGGGGAAAAAGCGCTCAAGGAAGAGACTTGAGGAAACTGGAGTAAGGTTCTAATTGCTTGTATTTGCTGTTGAGTGGTGTATCTTTCCTGCAAGCAATAAAGCTAACTTCTCTTTAAAGCAGTATTGGTGTTGTGCTTTCTACCCACCGTAATCCAGTTAACGGAATTGCCACTAGGGGGTGGCACGTAACAGTACAGAAACAAATACATTTGCCGGTGACTCACTCACTCATTCCTAACACCAGAGTGGTTTGAGCAACGGCCGAATGTTAGCAGTTTTGGAGTAGAAAGGAATACCATATATCACGGTGGGCTGTTGACATATCCTACTCTTCTCGCCCGACCCTTCCCTGCTCTTTCCCCTCACCCCGCAAGTTCATAGAGCTTGGACCCGAGCAGTACTTGAGTGGTAAGTGTGTCTCACCGTAGTAACTTGCAGCATTCACTATCCCTTCACTAGTGAGAAAATGAACGAGAAAAAATCCCTCGTGGTTACAAAGTCTACCGCCGAAATCAGTGGGGGGATGTTTTTCACGCAACATGACAGACTAGCTCACAGTTCTTCTTCTCCTTCTCCGTCTTTTTTGTTATTACATTATTATTTTTATTACACCCATGATGTAGGGGCAGTTTGCTTGTATTATATCTAAGCGGTCCCTGGTTCAATTCCCGACCAGGTTTCTGCGGAGGCACGTGTGGAAAACTGAGTAGTTTCTTGGGATCAGAAATGTTATTGAAATCAGCAGTGAATATTGAAGTCTTAAAAAAATGGCATTTGTCTTTTGTTATTTCTGATTTACTTGGGTTATAAATGAATAACTGAGAATAAAATGTTCTACTTCCACAGTCAGTGCTATTCTGCACTATCGCTCCACAGACCAATATGTCATAAATATGTAATTGAAAATCTTTAAGTACCAATCAGGTACAGTATGCAAAACGTAATGCCAATTGTGAAAGTTGAGAATGTGAAAAGAGTGACGCAAGTAGCTTTCTTACTGTGGCGTACCACAATTTCACTCAAAAGTAACTAATTACAGAAAGCTAAATTATGCAATTGTTTCCAAATATCTGATATGCATTGCATGAATGTCCTGACAAAATCTGGTATTCTACTTGTGTCTCGAAAAAATGTAGGAGTTAAAAATTTCAGTCATAAATCCCCGTAACCAGTACTGGATTTGGGATCTTTAACTCCGTGGACGTTATTAACAGCTTAGCCTTGCTGAAATGCCGGAATGCTCGAGCGGTACTTGGTAATATGACTGCTACTGGTGACCATATGTTGGCTATTGGCAGAAACAACGACAGGAGTAGCAGAATTGAACTGTTCACACTACCACAAGCAAAACCCACTTCAGAAACGCCTGTTGGGTCCTTTCATTTGGATGCATGTATGAACGAGAATTAAGAATTGCTGTTCATTGGGCCCCTCCCAAGACGGATTTCTAGTGCACCTCTGTATTTGATACCCCATATTATTAATGCTTAACAGCCCACAAGTAGATTAACATTGTATAAACTGTCTCCTGACGGTGCGTACTCTATTCGTACAAATTTTGTGCAAAATTGGATCAGTCATTTGCAAGTTCAAGAGTAACTGTAAAGTTGGTAACACATAGACTATTAGGCCAATCACTAATGGTTAGCAATACTGCAATACTACAACTTATCACCAATACTTTTCAATCTATACATTGGACAAGCAATAAAAGAAATTGGAGAAAAAATCAAAGTAGGAGTAAAGATTCAAGGAGAAATAATTTCAACTCTGAGATTTGCTGATGACATCGCCATCTTAGCCGACACACCAGAGGATTTGAATGAGCTTTTAAATGGAATGGATTCTGTCTTAACGAAATAATTCATGATGAGAATTAATGAATGTAAAACAAAAATATTGGAATGCAGACGAAATAAATCAGAAACCCCTATGGATGTCGAAATGGCAGGTGAACAGCCAAAGGAAGTAGGTGAATTCTGTTACTTGAGAGGCAAAATAAGCAGTGATGGACGAAGAAAATAGGATATAAAACGTAGGTTAGCGCAGGCAAGGAAAGCATTTCTACAGAAAAGGAATCTATTGACATCGAATATAGATTTAGGTATTAGGAAGTCATTTTTGAAAGCCTTTGTCAGGAGCGTGGCGCTCTATGGCAGTGAAATTTGGACTAATGGTGCAGCAGAAAAGAAGAGAATTGAAGCGTTTGAAATGTGGTGTTACAGGAGAATGATGAATATCAGATGGGTAGATAGGGTTACGAATGAAGAGGTATTAAGAAAAGTGGGAGAGGAGAGATGTTTCTGGCAACTGCTAATGAAGAGAAGAGGTAGGCTGGTAGGACACGTACTAAGACACCCAGGAATAGCAAACTTAATTTTGGAAGGAAGGGTCGAGGATGAGAATAGTAGGGGTAGACCAATGTTAGTACAGTATATGTTAAACAGATTGCCTCGGATGTAGGATGTGGTAGCTATGTAGAGATGAAACGATTAGCTCAGGACTGGGAAGCATAGAGGGCGGCATCAAACCAGTCGAAAGACTGAAGACTCAAACAACACTGCGACGATCTAAAACTGAATGAATTTCATACCGGTTGGTAATATGACTGGTACTGGCGACCACATGCTTGCAGCATGCTTGATGTTGGCTGAAGCAAGGACAGGAGTAGCAGAAATGAACTGTTCACACTCCCACAAGCAAAGCATTTTGGTATTAAGTGGGTAATTGTTTTGGGACTTCTTGAATGGTAATTAAAACTTTGGCATCACCTGTTATATTACTAACGTTTGATCACCATGAAAGGGACTGTAGTTTTGTGTGTTAATAGTGCGCACTATTTTTTTTATAAATTTTGGTCAATACTGGGTCAATTGTTGGCAAGTTTTACAAGAAAATCTACAGTACCAGCAATTACTAACGGTTGGTAATCTTGAGGTGGGTTGAAATTTTATGAATTGTCTGTTGGTGGTGCGTACTATGATAGCACAAATTCAACATTGGATCAGTTGTTTGTGAGTTATTCAAGGGTGACTGTACAGTTGGTACCACCTATTTTTAATGGTTAGCAAAACTGGAACTACTGAATTGCATATTGGTGCTATGTTCGTATAAATGGTGGTCAAAATTGTGTGTGTTTTTTTTTTGCGAGATCTCGAAATATAACTATCAAGTGGGTATCTCCCATTACTAATAGTTGGCAACAGTGACTATATTGAATTAGTTAGGAAACGTTGAATGCCCGGAGGCATTGCTACCGCCAAACACAACTTCATTGTGATTGAAGCAGTCGTTCACAAGTCAATTAGGGAACAGATAGATCGACAGACACACGCACGTCGTCCCGTGATTGATCTCATTACCCTATTATGAGATCATTATGGAGGAATGCAGACTAAGTAATTAAAGGTAGTCTCCGAAATCAACCGTAGTCCTATGGATTATACTGCTCACATGACTTAAACGGTCTCCGTGCGCATCACCTATTGCCCGAAGTGTTTCCGTCCAATGAGAATTGGCAGTGGAGGCGTTCACATGCAAAATGATCTCACAGCAGCATTATATCGTCTTCCTTACATTTTCTAAACTGGTTGTGCTAAGTCGTTAATATGCCAAATATTCCATGTACAATAATCATGTGGCTCTGATCAGGGATAGTTCTTGACTGGTGATCAACGGGTAAGGAATCAGTACATGACTTTGTAAAGAAGATAAATGTTCCCAGCAAGTAAATTAGATAGGAGTGGATGAGTAACCACTGCACTAGCAGACTAACTGTGTGCTGGGGTTGTTTTTAAGCATCACAGACACAAGAATGTCGTTGGTAACTAACAATTCTAACTTTTAGGCTGCATGTTGATTATTTGTTTGCTATATTGGGTTATTTTCTTTTAGCTACGAGAGCTGTCCAATATTAATTACTTTTGTGACCAAATGTGTATTTTAGTAACATTTTCCGAAGAAATATTTGATCATTGCAAGATATCCAAATTACTGTGACCCAATGTATATTTTAGTAACATTTACGGAAGAAATATTTGATCATTACAAGATATCCAAATTGTAATTTAAAGTATTTTCAATATTTAGCAGGCTACATTCATGTTAATCGTTGGAATCACATAATTATGTCAATAAATTCGATACTTTTCCAATACTTTACCTAAACTAGAATTCATGCTCGAACTATGGATATTTCATTCGTTAACAACCAAAATATTGGAGAGCCTAGCGTTTCTCAGATGTCTACATACTCAAAGTATATGTATTGATGATTTCAAGTAACTTAATCGCTGCCACTCCCAAGTGCTACACAATAATTAAAAACACCAATGTTCAATATTACCACCACCTCTAATACCAGCAGCCATTCTGAATATTCTGATTGTTATAACATATTTTTTTTTACAAATTCGGAAATGGTCCCTTGTTCAACTTACTGAACGAAGGAATCAAGATCCGAACGGCTTTCAGTGGCCATTGTGAGGGTGTGCATTCGGTGGATGTTTTCATACTCATTGAGTGTGAAATTTCTGGGAGAGTTTACCTCATTTAGTCTAGTAACAGGATGTATTTAAAAGATTTATGCCAAAATACTTACTGGAGTGCACATGAGTAAAGATATATGAATAAAAGTGGACGCATTTCACACGTACGTTATATGCACTTGGTACTGAGAACCAAGTAGCACTATGAGACTAAAATGAAAAATCAAGCAGTAACAACTTCTTAGAGAATAGCATGTAATCAAAATCTAGAAATACAGTACGTTACAATGGTTGACCATTTGAAGAATTGAACTGCACTCTGTTCGAGAAGGAATAAACCAGAAAGCCTGCATGAAATCAGCCTATGAACCTTAAGGTTGATGAGCGAGTTCGAAAATGGTAAAGTATCATTGCCAGTAAAATGATAACACTCAATAGAGCCCATGAGTGAACACACATTCTTGACAATTAGCAGGGAGACTACTGTAGTTTCCCCGCCTTACGCTGGAAACCTGCACAGTAACTACTCTGCCAGTTAATGATACCGGGTAATTAAGCGGCTAGTACTGAAACCACTCGTTAAAACCACATTAGACTCATATCCTAGGATATGGATCTCATGTACTTATCTCAGGTGATTCTTTGTTCTTTAAATAGCTGACACGCTTCCAAGTTACAAGTTTGATTGCTTTTTCACAAGTTGAATATGATGGTGTTGCGCTATAGTAGAGGGAACCAGAAACACTTGTTCTGCACTTCACTAACATCAGAAAACACCACTTAATAATATACGGTATATATAAATGTGAATGTTACTGTGTATGTATGTATGTATGTATGTATTCATACAGAGAGTTTAGTTTGGATGTATCGGAGACCCTCGCTAGCCCCCTCGCCCGCGGCGCGAGCCTGTCTCCCGCCACACACTTTGCCGTTATGCGGCGCCGGTGCTGCACTGAGTCATTGAGTATAGGAATTTGTACTTACCTTGTTCACAGCTGGTGCTGAAAATGTTCGCCATTCACTGCTACACATCGCTGGCACCTTTTTATGAAACTGGCATGTACTCTCTGAAGTTCCTCAGCACCGATTGACTGTATTTCAGCTGTAATATAGTCTTTAAGCTCATTTATAGCTGAGGGTTTCTCGCATACACACTATTTTTAAGCGTCCCCCACAAATAAAAGTCACATGGTGATAAGTCTGGGCTTCGCGGGGGCCACACGTTCCCACTTATAATCCTAGTACCAAAAATGCGACGCAATTCTGTCATGGATGCTTCGTCAGTGTGAGCAGTGGCAGAATCTTGTTGAAAATAAGTTAATAATCGCTCTCCGTAAGTCAGTTCGTCAAAAAATTGGTCAAGGATCACATTGAAGTACAAATTTAAGTACACATTCCTATACCCAATGACTCAATGCCGTGCGCGCGCCGCATAACGGCAAAGTGCCTGGCGGGAGACAGGCTCGCGCCGCGGGCGAGCGGGCTAGCGAGGGTCTCCGATACATCCAAACTAAACTCTCTGTATATGCCTATATGGGTAGGTGGGAGAGTGTACGGATGTGTGTGCATTCTATATATATTATATACAGTTCCACCTATTACAATATTAGATGCCATTTTTTAGTGTTGCCTAAGAAATCTATTATTAGAAGGTTTTCAGACGCTCACATAGATGACCAATATGGTCACATTAGATCCACGGGACATATTCAGCCTAAGTGACCAACATCTGATGATGTTCCCTTGACGAACGGAACTATTCATCCAAATTATCCCCACATTTATGTGATAAGTGTTTTAATAAGTGTATAAATCATTAATTTAATTTATATCAGGCACTAGGAAATTAATTGTAATTCCCTGCTCAATCTAATTTAGGAACACTCGTGTTGACAGACTGAATAGCATCTAATAATTGAATCAGTCAGAGCTGAAAGGCATTAAGTCGGTTCTGACTACTTTTCAGGCGACAGATAAAACGTCATTTATAGAGCAGAACTTAACGAACACACTATATTAGTCATCTATGTTGTGAAGCAACCATTCAGATTATATTTGTGCTATCGGAATATCAATTTTAATTTAATAAACATATTTCTCTAATCAATTTTGCAAACGTGACTTAATGCCTTTCAGCTCCGTGGTCAGTTTAGTGCGCCGTAAAGCCATCCAAAATGAATATTTCACATGATATTTTATTTTAAAATGGATTTGCAACATAAAAACACATAAACCCTGTACAATTGTAATTTACAATAGCACTGCAACACGCGGGTATCTTGCAGTGCGGCCAACATGAAGTATGGAATACGGCGCTGAAAGGCAGCAAGTCGTTGACTTAATGCCTTTCTCCTCTGATCGCACTACATGTAGCAGTGGTTTCTGGCTTAAACCCACAAAACAAACTGCTTTGTGATGGATTTTGCCAGGCCAGTGAGCTTCCGTGCTTTTTCTCCTGATGAATATGTTTGTGTGTAGCTTAAACAGAAGACCCTTGAGTCAATACTTTAGAATGCTGATTCTTAAAAAAATGACAATTTTTGACTTAATGCTTTCCAGCTCCGATTCAATTGTTCCACGTATTTCAACCAAATTCTGCGTATATATTTTATAGAGCCCAGAATAAATCACTGGTTGTATGCATTTTGGATTGCCTTTTCCATTCTTCTGATTTCGGTCCTTTCGCACTCTAGCATATGCTTCATATTGAAGTTTACATGAAAGGACCAGGAAGAAATCATTTAACAACCCTCAATGCGTGAAACAATACTCGGGTAGTCCCAGAGAGACCCCGAAATACACATTTTAAGACCATAAAGTCAATGATTTCCGAAACATTCTCATAACATTGTCCTCGCTTTGGTAAACGGATCAAGGTATAGCCTGCCGTAGCCATACCAACGACATCTCAAGGGGTGACTTCCAACTTGGCTTCGATATCATTAAGAAGCAATGCTACTCTATTTATTACCTACAAATGTAATGCAAACGTTATGAATCAAAACATTCCACCCTCTTTAAAGTGATATATACAGTACATCGCTGCTTCTAAATTATATTTATAAAAATCAAATACATTCTGAGTCAGACTACGTTTAATTGGCTACACTGAAAAATTGCTTCCGTCACCATAATGCCAAACATGTATAAAATGCTCTATTTTTACAACCAACCCTTAGATACAGGTAAAATTATGCAACTTGTGAAAATGAGCTTCAGACTTCAAAATTTAGCCTATTTTATTCAACCTTCAAAAATGCCAGATACATACTTTCAACCCGTACAGCAGTTGAGAATTGAACGACTTTTTCCAGCTGCTTCCGAGCTAAATAAACAGTGTTTTTGCACGCCTTCTTCAAATTTCTCTAATTAACTCCTGAAAATGTACAATCAAATCAATACTCTCTCCGGGGCGATGAACTTTCATATTCCATGATTCAATGAATATAGAGCTAAATATGATACTCACCCTTCTTGATGGTCGTTGGACTATACTATACACAATGATTGCTCTTTCCTTTCCTTCTTTCATTCATTGAGGAGGACTAAAACATTGGGTTGTCTTGAGAACAATTATTATGTCCATTGACACAAATTAATAATCCGTACTGTGCCCGTTTAGACCGGAGTCCGCACGACCACATATGCATTTTACCAATAATCAGTCAGCACGAGAGTCAAAATATCCCGGAGCGCCAGATGGGTTAAAGCAAATCGCAAAAACGACATCAAATTAAAAAAATGCTTTACTGATTTTTGGCTCAATGCAACAATAAGGATAGAAGGAGATTTAATTGGGAGAAACACATCTGGTAAAATTATCTCAGTTTATTTTAAAGTTAAAATCTGACTGCAAAAATGCTCAAAGCAGCATCATCCACGTGTGGCGATCCACACTCTTATTTACACACAATATACAGAAATCTTCCAAACACATTTGACAATCTTTTTGGAAACACAAGTCCGATTAATAGTCCTGTGGACTGTGTTCCAAAATTATTAAAATTTAATTCCAGTTCAAAATTAATTGTCCATACTGGAAATAACGTAGATCACTGTTTGACTATTTACATGATATTAACACTCGTAGAATAAATGTTTATAGAATTTTTCAGACTTTCACTTGTTTTCCAGTTTCAAAAATATATCGTCGAAAATATTATTATCATCGTAGCAACACAAATTATTAACACATATTAATAACATCTGAAAAGTATTTGACCTTGAGCATAGCATCGAAGAACTGTGCGAAGCACAACAACAATTAATTGTTCTTCTGACATTATAACATTCGAGAAGTGACTCGATTATGAACTTCAAGTTCCAAACAAAATATATGATTTCTGAATCATCAACTTGATCAATAAATGGTTGAACCATTCAACTATTAGATTATCCACTTGGAAACATTATTATAAAAATATTTATATTTATGGCCATTCTTAGCAACTTTCACAACTTGCAATTCTTCGACAGAATGCGGAAATTAGAATTGTAGTTTCATAATGAATTCATTTAGTTCATGGCACTAGGATTGAAAATATCCTTCTAATTATTCGAGGTTAAAGAATTATTTTAAATTGGCAGTGGCCCATTCTATTATTTGTGTAAGAACACAATATTACAATAACAACGGCAAAGGTCTTCCTCTGAAGAAGAATAAACTACTATCATGATAAATCCGGGTTCTAGCAAAATCAAAGTCTAAATGGAATTCGTAAACAAGGTTGAAATAAGAACTGATGGTTTTAAAGAAATAACCTTCGGGTTATTCATACGACGAAATGTGTGGCTCCAATACTCCTACTATAAACCTGAGCCATCGAACCTGCTATTTGATTGATGCTCGAAAAAACCTCTTCATTCCTGCGACTTAACATGCGCACCTGGGAATGGCATTTCAACTATTCCACACACATAAATTATCTTCCCAAAATTTATACAATAAATCAAGCCTCTGCTTGTTATCAACACTGGAAGATTAATAAACTTACAAGTTTATTTTATTTTACCATTCAGTTCAACCCGTGAATTTACCATACTTATGAAAATCTTTACTTCACTTTCGAGTGTATTTACGTCATGATTTTATATAAATACAAAAATATCCTATTTGATACAAATATAATTTGCTTCCCGTTTCATGCCTCTCCGTGTTATCTGAAAAATATACTTTACTCAATGCAAATATCAACTGTTCAACCAGAACTGAAATGTTGGTTGAATGCGGGCTTGCGCTAACCACTCTCCTTCGGAAAATCTCCTGTTCCAGACTAGAAATGATTAAACTACTTCATAGGCTCTTTCTCAATACATATGATTATTATAAAATATAATATCCAAGAATTATTTAGAAAAATTATGAAAATTATTATTATTATTATTATTAGTGGATTTTTATTATTATTAGTGGATTATTATTATTATTATTATTATTATTTGTATTATTTCAAATATGTTTAATTATCATCTCATTATGTGAAAATCCACATGTTCGAACCTTCGAATATGGAAAAAATATCCATTCCTCAACAAAAATAAATTTTTAACTTTTACAGTTACATCGGGGGTTTTCCGTGGTTTCCTTAAAATATGAAAAATTCAAATAAATGCTCGAAATGCTCGGTCATCGATCCTAAACTGTTCTGAGTGCTGAAAATGCTCAGAATAACTCTAACAAGTCTTGCGTAAATCATTACAAGCTTTAAATACGACGAAAAAAATGTGTTGGTCATCTGCAGAAAAAATAGTTTGTTCCAATTAGCTAGGCATAATATAATTCAAATGTGGCTTACATTTCTTGATGGTCTTGAAGTGTAGTAAACCTGGTCTGTACCAGATTTATCCATAGACATGCCCTATCGGACAAGCACGTATAATCCTTGTATCGGCCGCCATTGTAGACCCACAATTCGTCTAGTCAGACATAGTGGTAGTATCTTTCGACGTTTGAATAAACTGTGGTTCCATTTTAATATGGGCTTCTATCAAAGCCATAACAGTTTGTTGAAATAGGGTCAGATCTAAGTGATCTCTTCTTAGATATGTCAGTTGTAACATAACTCACTGTAATCTCATCAGTACAAGAAAAACATTGACAGTCTAAGCAATTAACGGCTGTTCTGAAGATCGTTCCCTGGGCATGGTTTGTATATCACCATCTGCCATGCGCTAGACAACCTGCAGTTTCCCTTGCGTAGACTAATGAACGCCACCGTTATAGACTAGTCTTCAGTGTACTGACAGATCGAAGTGGTTAACTAGTTACAAAAATGAAAACTGACTTGAAATGGATTTAAACATCCAAGTATTAAGTTACTACTGGACTGTGACAAAGTACTATTTTCTAGAAAAAGTCTAGCATATGTCCTTGCAGAAATATAAATATTTCCACCAATGTCTGTAGAAAAACAATCACCTCAGTGATTCTCCTCAGCAGAAACTTACTAAGTTCCAACTCGTTTGCGCAGCACTTCTCGTGACTATCACGATTTGAAATGAACTTCTGCGTAGATTCGGCAACCATGTGCCTTGGCTCAGCGTAGACGCAACTTGCTTGCCAAGTGCTTGTGTTAGAATGAGCTAACCATGCCTGTTCCAGCTGGCTTTTATTCAAAACCGTCAGGGTCACGCGTCATCGCCTGATATCTAGAAATCCTCATCTCTTGAATCCCTGGTCCGATTTACTTGATACTAATTGCGTTCTCTTTCATTTGGCCGTGCCAGTAATCTGATCCCAGTCTCAAGTCTCTACTCCATGGTTAACTATTTAATCAATAAATAGCCTCCACCTCTGCTATTACTCGCTACGTCACTTGCCATCCAACTATCGGTAAAATTCTTCTAAATGCTTCTCGAAGCAATGTAGCGCGATATTCAAATATCTGAACTTTCAAAAGCGGCTACAGCCTTTCCCTTGATATCTAGGTGTCTGAGACTTGGAATACCCATTCCTAGAGTTGGGCACAGTACCTCCCTTCTGAGCATTAGATGAAACCAGTGATAATTAGAACAAGGTGTATTTGGAACATACCCCCAAAAATACTGTATATAGGGAATACGAAATCTGTATGTCAAATTTCATCTGTCAGTACAAAATATACAGGGTGTATATTAATTATACCGACAAAATAAATCAGGGACGCTCTGCGTGTTATGTAAAAGACGATGCCGCAATCGGATTGGCGGAGAAAATTTTTCCCTCCGAGAAAATGAGGTTACTTTGTTACTTCCGGGCGCGCGATTCAAATCTACGAACTCGCCGTATTTGCTGAGCTAGAGAGCAAGCCGCTGGCCACTGCTGTGCTTCAGGCAAGGGAAGGGAGTGTGATAGAAGGAGACAGAGATATGCTGGCGGGCATGCGGCAAGCCGAGGCGATCGAGGAAACTTGCGCATGCCCGCCAGCATATCTCTGTCTCCTTCTATCACACTCCCTTCCCTTGCCTGAAGCACAGCAGTGGCCAGCGACTTGCTGCCTGGCTCAGAAAATACGGCGAGTTCGTAGATTTGAATCGCGCGCCCGGAAGTAACAAAGTAACCTCATTTTCTCGGAGGAAAAAATTTCTCGGCCAATCCGATTGCGGCATCGTCTTTTACATAATACGTAGAGCGTCCCTGATTTTTTGTCGGTATAATTAAGATACACCCTGAATATACCTTTTATTCGCATTTTGGCATTCATTTTCCCCTAATGAATTGAATGTATTGACTCGGAGCTTCACTCATTTTATTCAACAGGTATTTTTCCCATTTACAAGAATGTTTTGTTATGACTGACTAAATTGATTGAATAATGTTCTAGTTTCCTCATGTAATTCTTATTTTGGCCACCGCAGCTATCTGAGAAGAGCTTGAGAGTGATAATGTCACTAAAGTCACTATTCCTAAGACGATGCAGTACTGCGGAGACAATTTCGTTTGAGCTTTTCTTGTACTCATTTTAAGTCCAAGTGTAATAAAGCGTGTTACTTACATTTTTTGCCAAAGTTGATGTTCCTTCCCAAATGGTGAAGTTGTATAGATATATTTGGCGAGAATAATAAGCCGCATGATCTGGAACCTTGGGAACAACAGCATTCTTCTAGCAATCAAAACTGAATATTAGTTCATTTTTCTCCTTAAATGCAGTTTTTCATAGAAAATATTGGTACGTTTGGAATGAACTTGTAGATCCAAATTCAATTGTGATCGATAAGCACTGTCACGAGTTCCTACTATTCCATTTTTGAGAGAAGAGCAAGTAGAACACGTAAGGTTTACCAAAACTTATATTGAAGTTCTCATGAAATATGGTGCGAAAGTACTCGTAGTCCACATGAGAAGCTTCACCGGGATATTTCTCAAGATACATATCCCACATCTTTCTTACACTCAGATCACTAGATACTGGCACACTATGTTCTTACTCCTGCAGTAATGCCACTAGATAGGTTTAAAACTCGAAATAAAACTCTCCACTGTTTGCTGTTTTATTGTAAATTGATCTTGTTGACGAGCACCGTCACGTGTTTCTTTAGGAGTGACACCGTGTTCTAAGAACTTCTTGGAAATTAATTATACGCGATCCCGACTCACTTGCAGTATCCCTAAAAATGCTGCTCTACACACTCTGATATTCCGAGTTACACCCTCTCTTAGGCGTGGTAAAAAAAAGGGTGGGGATACATTCCTTCGTGATAACGTTTTACCCTCTGGTGAACAAATACGTTTGACAGTAGAAATGTTGACATGCTGTAAAATGAAATTCTTCTACCACTGAAGGTCATGTACTTGGTAGTACCGCTCGTGTATTTTTTTGACATCTTGCATTGAAAGGAGGTTACACTTAAATACCGTATTTCCCTTTTGCATGCAATTCACTGGCTTTTGGTAATCTTTTCGGGCCATGTATGAGACAAATAAACTAAGGTAATTTTATATTTTCAAAGTTGATTACTTTCTAACATTAGGCAGGCGTCTTGTGCCGAAAAATAACCCATGCCAACTTGTGGCTAAATTTAATGTACAATTGTTATTAAATCAAACTTCAAAATTGGGAAAATGTTAACTAGTGGGTTAATAACTCACCTTGCCACTTTTTCACGGTAACGTTTCCACATTTCCAGACGTTTCTATTTCTAACGTGATTCCTCGAGAGGAGTTTCATTTATTACAATGCCTTCGCCTTCATTCACCTCTACTTTCTTCTTACAAACCTTTATGCTATAATATGCTGTATAGTAACAAATCGGCACATCCACTGACAACATTCAGCACGAGAGCTTTCGTGACTGAATAAGTGTTTCCATTCTTGCTATTCCTCCTGGCTATTTAAAATGTTCAGAGTGGCCAACTTCGTAGCTAATGTGCCATAATTTTACTGTAAAAAGTATATTCTTGACCATAAATTAAACTTATTATACCTAGGTACAACTAACTCATATCTGGCATGAATTAACGACTTTTGAAACTGGCAATGTTTAGTACAATTGGATTGAATGGGTTTTGTAATAGTTATCACCGACTCAATATGTGACGGGTTTTGTCTGTAGAGAGGAAGGATATAGCACTGTCATTGTAAGTCCAGGCCGCAAGGCTCCTGTAGTGACGTCACGCTTAGGGTCGTTTCAGCCGCAGCAGTAAGTCGGACGGCTCCTTTCACACGCAGTCACTCCAAAGCGAATATAAATTCATATTTATAGGAAAATTTTAATACTATTTGTAGTTCACTGGTAGTTAGATAAGTTACCACTAAATAGGCCTAATTATCGCTCAGCTAGTTCGAATCCTGCCGTTGTAGCGGGCATTTTACGAGTGAACAAAATGGTACATCGTCTGTGAACTTACTAGGACGTTGACGCACACAGACAGGGCAAAATTGCAGCATTTTGAGGTCCTGTAAATGTTATATCAATAAAAAGAGGCATTGAAACAGTTACTCAAGAAGTACCACAACGTCGATAAATCGCATATGGCTAAACTCGGGATTGAAGGAAGGAAACATTGGAATATTTCAATACACAAAACAATTTGCAGGAACAGTTTGTTAATAAAATAAATCTATGTACCCACAGAAACAATACATAGACAGGTACACTTTTCTGTGCCTACTGCCAGAAAAACCCATTCAAGTTCGAACTGAGCTTAATTTATAAAATTCGACAAAACTTCAGAATCTCTTGCAAGGATAAGATACCAAATTATTATGTTCTTCTCTAATTCTGTATTTTATTTTCCTTTCTTTTAGAGAAAGAGCCCTCCCCCTACTGCCTTCTTGAACAAAATGCCCCCAAAAACCATTATATACGGTAGTAACAGAAATATTCATTTCTAGACCTTGTTTACCAGAAATAAATCAACAGAAATGGTAACTTCCTTTCTGGATCTCACCCACAAAATCTGCCAGTATCCTTACTCACCAGTAAAACAGATTAACATTACAAAAATACTAGCTATTCACTTCTGGACTTGCATGAGAGGAAAGGCTAAGTAAGAAATCTGCCAATCTTGACAATCAGTAAAACAAAGTTACGAAAATTATTCCTCCTCTCAAAACATCACCAGCGAAATCCACCAGAAGAATGTATGGTATAAGGTCCAAAAATCAGGGCTAGTTAAAAGAGGATCTTCTCTGAATAAAATAACTACTAGCTGACCGTTCAGCAAGAAAACAAAACAAGAATCACCCTATTTCCAGATAAAAGAAATTGAAACACATTTCAGAACATTTTTGTTAGGCCTATACACAACAACAACAAAACTACTGAAAAGCTACTGTCTTCCAAGCACTTCTTCGAATGAATATCTTCACCCTATTTATAAGGTGTGGAACCATTAAGAATATCCTAATCTAAGTTGACTAGTGGCTACATCTGACTTGGACCAAGTTAGGTGTGAACGATAATCCAATGAGATTAAACTTACAATATCATTTACAGGTAATCACACCAAATATTCTCTCTCCTAAAATGCAGACATACCGGTATGTATAAATATTCTCAAGAGAAACTACAGTACTCTTAATTTGTAGATCACAAGTTTATAATTTTTTATCTGATCAATTCTGATCGTCACTATTCATCACTTTAAGGTTAAATGCCTGAGGAAACCCAACATCACTCTAGGCTATTCAACAGATCACATTCTAAACTACTCGTGGCTTATGCTGCACAACGTAACCTATCTTTAACTGTAATCAATGCACAGACCATTCTTGTGTTCCCTGTAATCTTTCCTACGAATTTTAAGCATCCATTGCTTTCTTAAATTTTCGTCAGCGGGGAAGGCAAAACAAGGTATGCCTACATAACCTAATCATCTCAATCATAATAGTTGCTTTTGCAACCGGTAACACAACTACTTTTCGGCATACCAGCGACCTGGGAAGGAATAATTGCTTCAATGAACAAATAGAATATTGTATCACCATCCGAAAAGCCTGCATTAGTCGAGAATGAGCGATGTAAAGGTTCTTCTAACTGAACCATGACATGCAACATGCATGCAACTCAAACTTTTTATAGATATAGATAATAAGCTACCTACAAAATGAACATTTGCTTCAGAAAACAAACGGAGTATTCCTCATTCTGGATTACGTAAGTAGTAGCGTTCTTGCGTATTGCTTTTCACTCGGACACCAATTAAAATGTATAAACAACACACCACAAACCACACACAGTTAAGAAAATTACCGTTACATCTTCCACCCTGTCGATCAGCTGATCACGTGGTCATGGCTGCTGCATGCCGGCCTGGACATTACGATGGCAGTGGATATAGCGTCTCTTGAAACTGGACGTATTTTCTTTATAGCTTTTGAACGATTTCGAACGAGTTCTGCAACTTGATGACAGGGTGAGAATTGAAGCCTTTGAAACAAGGAATCTATTGGTACCAATATCTCAAAAAATTTATTTTGTGGACATAACGGGATTTCATATGGGCTACTCAATTAGCCTATAACTTACCAGCTTCCCCTAAAGAAGTTTAAAGATCATTAAGATTTGTGTTCAGATGTCAAATTATTTTATTATATTTTGGAATATTATAGGAACTATAGGGCTCAATATATCTGGAAAACAAGTAGACTATCATTCCTAACATTAGTTCTGAGCATAAATAGATTAAAAAACTCATGTTCATAATGTCTAGGAAGATATTCTGGGATAACATGTTACTTAATTTCCTTGAAATTTTTGAGGGGCGAGGCTTACAAGCGTGTGAAAAGATATTTACTGCAATGCTTCATATGCCCTCTTTGTACGAGCAAAGCTGTATACAGGAATGCGTAATTTCTCATTGTTCAAACCGTTTATAGGGTATGAAATGCGTAAATATATTTGACCCCATGATGCACACTTCATCTAACAAACATTGAATAATTGTAATATTATTTTCCTATCAAGAAGGTAAATAATGGTGGTTAGTATAGAAATATAAGACCAAACTATGTTGACACTGCAATACTATGTCTGAATTATCTCAGTACATTAAACATAAGTACTATTGGGAAAGGAATTGTGAAATCAGGGCCCCCAAGAATTGTGTTTATTGTTTACTACGTTATTGTGCTGTACTCTTCCATTAGCTTTATGAAGTGTTAATATTGCAGTTGAACATCATCAGTTAGCATAAGCACTGCGTAATTATCGGCAAGTATCGTTCTATACCGTATAAAGATGCCACCCGATAAATGCCAGGCACAATAGCTAATTATACTATATGCAACACATTTTAACTTTTTGTATGTCCTTGTCTTGAAAGTTTTATTTCCTGATTGTTTATGCCCCAAAACTATGGAAAATGGCCATTATGTTCTATCAACTTTGCTTTGCTTATGTAGATATTCATTTATATCTATGTTTTCTCTTGTAGTATGATGATTATGGATATGAAGTTATCGGACACTTCAAGATAGTTGGGTTTCTAATGGTCTGCAAGTTGGCTTACCAAGTTTCCCTGCTATCTTTGTCTTTGGGATAGCAGACCCCCCAAGCAGCACTACAACAAGGTGCTTATTCCTCCACTGCACATAAAGCAACTATTTGAAGGAGCCCTAGATAAGGAATCAGCAGCTTTCAGGTACCTTGATACCTTCTTCCCTAATTTGTCACAGGCAAAGTTCAAAGCAGGTGTTTTCGTGGGACCACAAATAAAGATGATCCCTCAATGCAACAAATTTCCACAGAAGTTTGATGAGAAGGGGAAAGCTGCTTGGACCAGCTTCATTGCATTTGTTCAAGGCTTTCTGGGCAATAAGAAGGCTGAGAACTAAAAGCAACTGGTCCGGAACTTAGAGAAGAACTACAGTGCAATATGCTGCAGAATGTCGCTAAAGGCCCATATGCTTGATACTCATCTTCATACATTCAAGGAGAATATGGGAGCTTACTCGGAGGAATTAGGGGAGCGCTTCCATCAAATATGCTGCAATTCGAACCAAGGACAGTACAATGAGAGTATGATGGGAGACTATATTTGGGGGCTAATTCGTGAAAGTGATGAAGAATATATACGTAAATCTCGTAAAGCAAAACACTTCTAAATATATTGAGCCCGTATGCCTCATGTCTGGTGATATTGTAACTTCTGTGGATGTGCATTGCAGTTTTCACCGGCCATAATGAGCCGTCACGATGTCGAATCTGACCATCCCACTTAATATGACTTCAGTGCTGAACGACACTCGCGCTTTTTGAAGCACATTATGTTGTCTTCAACCTGCGGATTTAATAAAAGGAATTACTACACTGAATATGCTTAATATCTTACAATTGGATGAATTTGAGTTCCTTTTATTGTAACGTTAAGGTATTTACATCGCAGATATGCGAACGCGGGATTCCGGACACTACACGACTATGGTAGTACTTTCGACAAAATACTCTCTGAACGTCGAGAAGACGACACATTTCTAGGTTTGTGGTCCTAAAATGGAGGCACGTTTTTGTCAGTGCTAAACTGTTTGTTATAAAACCACACAAAGGAGTAGTGCGAGATATTCAAGTGTGCAGAGTAATTGTTATAAATACTGTAACACGCCGTGTGAAGCATATTATTGGAAAGTGAGGCTACAGAAATATTTTCTGTGATTTGTAAATTAAGAAAGTAGTCGAACACGAGATATTGTGAAACCACAAGGTGAGCGTAATTAATGTCATCATTCACAGAACTGTTATAACCCATTTATGTTAAGCAGCATACGTTGGATACTGTAATTCTGTATCATTGTGAAAGGAAACGAACTGTGGATCACCGTGATTTAATGCGATCTATTCAAAGTTGTAAATTCTGTGAGCTGACACTACCCACGTGTCTATAGAAGCTATGACAGACATTCATAGTCCCTTTTGCAACAGTCTGCACTGTTTAGAGCCAGTGTTTGATCTAGTAGTACCGTTAAAATCAGTGATATTCCCACCAAACCATCATGAAATTCTTGTACGAGCACGTGGAACCGTATACTGTCTACTTTGAAGTGCCGGTGATGATGCAGTAAAACCACCCATGGAGGGGGAGTGGCTGACGTTAAAACCCACATAAAGGTAAGTCGAAAGCCATGGATAATCGCAGAGCCGAGGATCGAGCTCAGGCATTGTCTTATCGCCGTATCTCGAAGGCACGGATAAGTCCAGCACGCAGATAAGGTGAGTTTTTACATATTCCAACATGTTAAGAGTGAAATTTGATGTTAGGCAGTATAATGCCGCACTAATAACAACCAGCTTAGGCAGGATTTAATTATGATGTATTTCAGCTTTTGCCAAGTTTACTGGCCAAATTTATTGACAGTGTAATACTGCCATATGATGGCGAACGCCACGTGTACGCTCAGAACTGCATGAATTAGGAGGAGATGTCATAAATCTAGTCACACTCATGCCTTGTATATAATTTAACTTACGATGCAGCAGGTCTGCTATCAAAATGCTTTTTGTTATAATTGAGGACATTGGTCGTATCATTTGACAGATGTGATGTACTACACTGTCGTTTTTGAAGCTTTAGATTTTTTGATTCAGCTCTTATGCAACTTAAATTATATTTCCAAGAGTTTTGGGAACGCTTGACAGCAGACGTACGACTTCGCAAGTCTCGAATGCAATCATATAACTGATCGTATCAATCGACGGCACATAAAGGACCAGTGTTGTTGATTATTATTTTATTTTGATGCTTATGAAGCATTGTTTTGGTTAGAAACATTGTTGAGATTTCCCAAATGGATGGTACAAGTGTCATAAACGTGTGTTAAGGAAACACGGACAGCAGTTGTCGCTGTCAATTTGAGCATAGCACTCCAGTGGGGGTGGAATTTCTTTGACAAGAATGTACATTCTCACGAGTGTGTAAGGAATTTTAGCTACACTCTTGAACTATGATAATATTACGAGTTTATAACTTAAACATGAGCTTGCATATAGGACTGCAGTTTGTATGGCTCATTGTTATAGAAATGTGAGTTACGAAGTGAATGTGAGGTGGCAAATTGATGTGTGCCTTGGATACGCCGCGAATAGAATGCAACGGTCGCCAGTTGTGACCGCGACTGACACTTGTTTTCCCGGCAGGCAACGTATTATGAAACTACGTACGACAGAGTTAGACTTTCATGAATGTGAGCTACCCATGTTAATTTCTGGTATAGAGGAGAGGTCGCTATTAAGCATTATCACTATAATTTAATGATACATTCACGTTATGTTTTGGGGCTATGTTTAGCCAGAGTTTAACACACATTTTGGTATGAATTTAATATAAGAATCAGATGTGAGAAATCCCTTCACGTTAGTGTGATTTTATTCAAACCAGATCAGACCATGTATAAGGTTAGTAATTAAGTTATTGTTGTGTCTTGAGAGATTATTATTTTGATAATGGGGTAGATGATGATCACCCACATCGGTATTATTGCCGGTAATGATGTTAGCTTTTTCAACTCATTAGCCGAAGGTACAGCGAGCCGAGATCCGCAGGTATCCGCCGATTATTGGCGCGTGTTATTGTGTTACCCGTTGGAGGTAATGTTTCAATCGAGTTGACATCCACATGACAGTATTTTTGCTGTTGCCGTCGAGTGACACCATGGCCATTAGGGACATAAAAATACACTATAGGGGATAAAATATGATATAATACTGAAATAAATCTTGAACATAATTTTTCTAAAAATATCTTTCTAAACCGAACCACCAAATAAGATGTTGAAGGGATCTAAACTTGAACTTATATTTTTATTGAATAACTGACATTTTGGAGCAGCTCAGATTTATTTTACACATTGATCAGACCGATCTGACACTTTTTGAGACGACGACGTTGCCAATGCCATGGAATCCCTGCAAGGCGTGGACATTCGGTAACAATGTGACATAAGTCGCAGTTTTCACTCTGCAGTCGCCACCCTAATTTCACTCACGTAGATGACTATCGGACGCAAAGAGCGATCTGATAAGCGTAGGTAGGAGGCTATTTAATGAATAAGTGATATTTTTAAGAGTCTATAATTTTACCAACCTTGTCCTGTGTGTAATAGCTTACCATTCTTCTTTGATAGCACTTGGTTGTTATTTAGCTTTGATTTTTCTTCGTTACGGATGCTTATCATGTCGTATTAACTTGAGATAGGGTTAGGTATCAAATTAACGTAAATTTCAATGTTAGAAGTGACACCATCGTAACGTCTACTATTTTTATTGTTGCTGATGTAAATGACCCTAGCATTCTGAACAAATTAAATGTCTTGATTTGCTGTAGATTCACTGCCTGCAATTATTCGTATTTTAACTGGTATTTCTTGCATTTGCTTAGGGTGCATTTTACGTGTCATGGTCTCAGCTTGCTTGCTGTTTCACTTTTCTGTAAGAAGGACTTCGAGAGGGCTTAACTTAAATTCAGTTTAGGGGATTTATTTATTTATTTATTTATTTACTTGTATTGCTCTTCAGACTTGCGGGTTACCTGAGATTTTCAAGCCTCTGAAGTAAGATAGGGGTTTGATATTTTAACAATAAATTGTTAACTAGTTTTACTTAAATCTGGACTTTTTATTTCTAGCTTTGTGTTTCGGGGTGCGCTTTCTCGGGCTCGTCTATGACTTTTTCCCCACTCACCTGACTGCCCTGACCTATCAGTCTCGTGCCGGAGCTAGTCTGAGGACGCACCCGATCCTCTCAGTGTGTGGGTTCGGACTATAAGGAAGTCATAAGGGTCACATTCAGCAGATGATCCCCTGGTGATCTAGTCTAACGGGTACAATATGCTGGTATTTATTATACTATGTTACATGCATTTTAATTGCATTCAACATAATCTTTCTTTTTCTTTGTTTCCTTGCTAGCTATGATTAAAAATGTGGCAAAATAAGTGGAAATACGTTATTTTCACAAATATTAATGTCCTGCTCACAAAAGCAAAGTTTGACATGAATAATTAATTATGTTCTTCCTACCTTTTCAGATATAAGCAATTAGAGAATAGCATTTACTTTCCAAGGACAAAACTTGTGTATTAAAATTATAATAAAACATTTGAATAATTCTCTAAGCACAACATAGATTAAACTACAAGTCACTCGCAATTCATTGAAGATCGTGATTTGCATCAGTGTGGTGCACGGGAATCATCTAATATTTACAGATTTGCTATTCAGTTCGCTAAACATGGTAAAACAAATTGTCTTACTCAGATTTGGGGTTTGTGTGTATAATTCATTGTGTGGAGTAGACAACCTACATTCAGAATGACTTGAATAGTCATGTTTTAAGTGGCTTTAGAAGTCAAGATTCTTTATGAACAATTTCATGCACTCCAATTATATAAAATGGACAATTGAAGATCCTATTTCTATAAGATAACAAAGCACAGAGCATATGTTGGACAACTTATTCAAGTTATTAGGTTACTTTACTTTCAACTTTTAATAAAATTACTCCATAGGTCCATCGTAATCCGTGGTGAGCCCTTTTATATCATAACGAAAGCTCTGAAGAGGACTTCCCTAAGCGATACTGCACATTATTTTCATTGGAAGGCACGGATATTTTGGAAACCTTGGGTCTCTTTACAACCGTGTGTCCGTCATGTTGCAGGATCCACTGACACTTGTCGCCACAAGGGACGAGCTTGTTATATCAGCACACACCCCAAACTCAAAAGGACCGAGTTTACCCACACTGTTAGATAATGAACACTAGAAGCCACAGCCGGGCTTCCTCATTCTGACCTGAGAGTAATTTCCTTCTCGCATTTACAGCACAAATTGCCCAGGTACTTACTCGGATTTTACCCGCTGTATAGTGGAGTTTAACTGTAACAAAATATTATATTAGTCACTTACCGAAGCATGTTCCAAAATTAACGTAATTATGTGTATAAAGCACATAGGTACTCTTGTAATCATAATGTATAATTCCTGAGCTATTCAGCCCATTAATCAATAACTGAGGGATTTCGTGAAGAGCAGAACATGAGACTTAATGTGTAGATTGAAGTAGATGACAATACTTGTACTTTACCTCCCTATTTTATACATATCCTTCTACACGTTACCATGTGTCACGTTTCGGAAGAAGGAACTCGGAACGTATTTAGTACGTTATCTCCATTATTTTGAACAATGAAATCCGGTTGTGTTTCATCCGAATGATATGGTGGTCGATATGTTTCATCACTGAAGACCTTCCCATTATTCTGCAATCTACAGCACAAATAACACATTAAAATTCATTAATTTACACCTCTCGATGCATTTTAAATGATTCCTATTACATATTTAGGAAACATACAATCTGCGCCCCTTTGAAATGAATCCCTAAACAAGCAGCGTGCATCATTTTCCAATGGAAGAGCAAATGAATACCACAATTTAAATACAATGCGAAGGGGTCATCACGCAGTCCATAGCCTATCTTCCTTGCTAGCATTGTATGCTACAGGGAATACCACCAATATGTTACTATTCAGGTACAGCATGCACCGTTTGCCTTATGGAATAACTGGAATAAAATCAGGCGTGGTTAAAATACTTTAAAAAATGTCTTACTTCATTACATTAACCAAATAACTGGAACCACCTCGTGGTATAGCGGCTAGCATTCTTGGCTGCCACCCCGGAGCTCCAAGTTCGATTCCCGGCTCTGCCAAGAAATTCATTTCTGGTCTGAGGGCTGGAACGTGGTGCTAATAATTCAGTAGATCACAGGTTAACATACTTATACTGCATTAGTAATAACGCAACAACCATAGAAGTGAGCAATAATACCTGTAAATAAGTTTGGCTCGTTACACAAGTTTCTCAAACTTATGTGCAGTAATCTAAACATTGTACTGTAGGCCTATATTTATTTGTGCGTAAGTGAAATTCATAAACAACGTACATTAATTAAGCATAAGTGAGCAGAATCTGATGATGATCGCTTGACGATCTAAACATGTCAACCAATTAATTCCCCCCACTTTGTACATAATAGCGTGTTATTTTGTGATAAATATCTTATGTAATAGGCCTATTTCTTTCAGGTTAGGGGGTATAAATTCTTGTTTCCCGGCAAATGTGATTGGGCACAATTTGTGTTGACCGACTGGAACGTTTTCTTTAATGGTACACTCAGACTCCTGAAGCAAAATTGAGTAGATGCGGGTACGATCCCCATCTCAGCCATCCTGGAAATGAGTTTCCGTGGTTTCTCACTTTTACTTCAGCCGAATGCCGGGTTGGTTCCTAATTTAAGGCCATGCCCACTTCCTTCTCAATACTTACCTGAATTACAAATACACACACTACTACATTCACCACTTTAGCACGGGCTATCAGAAAAATTCTCCACACACCCAAGTAGACTCTACAGGACTAGGCCTAAATGACGACGATGTAGAAGCCCCTCAAATGAAACAACAAAACATTACTGGATTTAGCTTTAGCTTTATATTACACACTACTGCCAACCTATATTCTTTGTAAACCTCTCCCTCCAATATATTTGAGCAACTACAGTTACCAACCGACTGCATCGGATTTTAATCCTGCAACCCTTGTTCACTTTACTACTGTTGATCAATCTGTCCGCTAATTCTTGAGTAGGTTTTCATGGATTCAGATTAGCTGTTGCTATGATTTGAAGAATTGAGGCAAAATTGTGCTAAATCAGAAATGCTAATTTTTCGATGTATGAAGAGTTAATCCTAGTTAGAACTAACCAAAGGAAGACACAGCAGCTATCTCCTGCCGTGTGTGACAACTTGACAAGTCAGGCAAATTGAACCGCTTTGCTGCCTGAATTTGTTGACTGGGCTGGCTCAAGCTCTCACACCGTACTGGTTTGTATTTTTCTCCAGAGTGCTAAACCATACCTATTATATCTGAGTCCGTCCTTAAATATTCTGTGACCTGTAATGCGAGTGCCAGCCATATAATAGAATAATGGGCACTGCTGCTACTTTTCCTTAATCCATCATTTCAGATGTTTCGAACGTAGACTACCACTTATGCTCGCTAAAAAGAGACAAAGTTCTACTGTGTGTCAAAGAGCTTCTGCAGTACCATTTCTAGACATTTCCTTGGAGCATTACCATGTTATTCTGACTCGAAATAATGTTTATCCTTGTGCAAATGATATATTTTTCGTGTACATCATGGCCTGTAAGAACATCAAATTTCTCTTCGATTGTGCAAATTTGGGATGTGTCTTTTCAGACGTCAAACCACGCAACACTACTATGGAATATTGGTTGAACGTGTCTAAGATCACCACTTCAGAAACACTTAGCAGCAAAGTGGTAGCGCTATTTCCTTTATTGCCCGCACAGCCTCTTCTGCTCGGTTCCCTCTAGGCTGTTTTACAACAAGTGAGTGGATGCGTAGCTCAGTACGTAGCGGCCGTGTGCTTCTAACTTGATGGGATGGGTTCGATTTCAACCCAGGTAGCGGATTTTTAATGAATATTGAAAATAGAGCCACCATCCCCGGAGATGCAAATGACTCTGGGTTTCACTCACCTTACAGTAGAAACGAGTATCAGATAATTCCTGGGTGCAGAGATGCGGGGGATATTGCTGACATTCCCATCTCATATAGCTTACTGCCACGAAAAGTGGAACCCTCCATGGCCCCCATGACCTGTAAGCTATAGGATATTGGCTTGGTTGTAGCATAGTATTAATGGTAATGTGAGGACACATAAGTACCTCATTAATCCTACGATAGTTAGTTGAAGTCTGACATTCTGATTAAGCATGTAGCAATAGGCTATTCCTGTCCAGCGTGATTACAAGCAGCCTATTGTCACATGCTGGTGTGCCTATAAAATCTGTACGACAGAAAATAGGGAATTATTTCAGGAATCAGGAAAACATTTTATTATTAACCAATAGGGTAGAGACGGGAGAGATGGTGCATCAGGAGATATGGCGCACCTCCTACCGAGACGACTGTAGTGGCTGTAGGTTGTCATAAGATTGTTGAGTGGAAGCATCACTGAGAGAGAGAGTTGTACCAATTGTTTCCTAGCCTGTTTTGTTACATACTTTCGTTCTGAGACATTGTTTACATAAAATAAGAGAACTGGTGAGTGCAAAAAATTAATGTGTTCTTCGAATAGCACATTGACACCCTAGTATTTCTTATGCATATTCATGAAGCATTACTTTGGTTAAGTCCTCTTTTCTCCAGCGCATATTCTAATGCAGTTAGCCATATTGCGAAGGACTAGGTAGGTGTGCCATCTCTCCCACCGGTAGGGGTAAATTGACGCGTGGTCAGCGCGTTGGGTCCACTCTGCCGTATATCTTGGTGTTCCTTACCGGGGTGCAGTCTCACTGTTAGACAGCTTCTCGAGTGTCCTCACGAGGCTGAATGCTCCTCGTTCCAGCCCTCATGTTAGTTTCTAAGATTCCTCACGGAGTCGGGCATAGAACCCGGACCTCCGGGGTGACAATAAAGAATGCTAGTCGCTACACCACAGAGTGGTTGAATTGTGTTGATCATGAAGGCGAATTCAGAGGAATAATGAAAAAAAAAAACGCTTAAAATTGAGGAAGCAGAGTGTCGGTGAGTGTTTTGAGATTAATAGTCTCTCCCTCACAATTGCGTCATCTAACCCACCCCTGTGGGAGAGATGAAGAAAATACAATATATCTTAAGACATTCATTTTTCTGAAATACTGTACAAGGTGTATACTACTGTATGTTTTCATTCATAATTACTGTGCCCACATAGTTTCCACGAATGTCATCCAATGTCTTGGTAAATTTTAAAATCTCTCCCGGCTTTACCGTATGTTCCCTACCATGTTTTCCCTTTCCAACTGCAGGCAAATAACAGAATGGCACCCTCTATTAGGCCACGGCCATTTTCTCGCATCTCTTTACACACTTTCATCTTCATTCATTTCATATCTCATCAAGTCCTAGGATGGGGGTTGGCGTAAAGAAGGGCATCCGGCCTTACAATACATTTTTCAATTAACTACAAATTGCTAGTCTTGCGATAAAACAAATAACAAAAGGTTCTGGATTTAAGTGCTCGGTCGTCTTGACGAGAACCATTTTCTTACCTGAATTGATAGAAAAACGTTCTAAAACATAATGGGTAGGCCTATTAAGCAAAAGTGGCATCCTTATTTGGTGAGGGATTTCATATCCCCACATCCAGTAAGAGTTTGCTGTTGCGTGAATAAACATTTTATGTGAGATGTTTTGATTGACGAATAACCAAGCACGTGCAATTTGTAGAACACAAGCAATCCTGTATCAAACGATTCCAAAATAATAATAATAATAATAATAATAATAATAATAATAATAATAATAATAATAATAATAATAATAATAATAATTAAACCCATATGGTCCACTAGCCTAGGGCATGTCTTACAGACTGGCATCAGATTGGTGACTTGCATGTCTGAGAAACCGTTTCATTACCACAAACTAAAATTGAATCTCATGGCAGAGCCGCAAATCGTACCAACGCCTCCGGGGAGGTGACCAACAACGTGAGCTACTACGTCACAAGTCAAAAACATTATTATTAATAATAATTATAATTGACTAATAATAGTAATAATAACTTAATAATAATAGACGAATAATAATATTACATTCGAAGTTGAAAATGTTCCTTTCTATGGGCAGACAACATTTTATCTAGGTGTAATAACCTAAACATAGTGTGTGGAAATATGAAGAGAGATGTAGTAACTTATGCTGGAGCTGCAGCCTATACGTATAAAGAATGTTTTCACAATGAAACCAGACTTTTGTTGGTTCGAATGATTTTAGAGGCACACATTCGCAGCTTATAGTCCCTAAAATGATTTTAAGACCATAAGCATATTTCACATAAAAAGATCCTGATCCAACACTTTCACCACAAATATTTCTGTGATTATTTCAAAAATAATTTGGCCTCATATGCATCTGTTAATGTAAATACCAATGTGTTCAGACATTTACTTTTTGAATTAAGATTTTTAATTTTTTAAATTGAAAATTTGATATAAAAATCAACATTTTCTATCGGCGGAATAATTTGTAGACAATAAACCCACTTGTAGATATTAGTGATAATTGTTTGCATAATTATTTGATGTCTATGAACGATTTGGGGTAAGAAATAACATTCCCATAATTTCTTTATCATTTTAAATTACTTCCGCCCTTTCTGAAAAATTAAAAACATTAACTAAATACCGAGTGATTCTTACGCAAGGCTATCTGTATTACCAAACCTAGCTAGCCAAAATAATCGGAGGTTGCAATTGTTGAGTGAAACCTAAACTAGCGATTACTGCATTTTTGGTTCCGCTAGCTTGGTTGGTGAAACAGATAGCTTTGCGTAAACATCAGTCGGTATTTGGTCACTTTTTTAATTTTTCAGAAAGTATGGAAGAAACTGAAAAATTATAAAGAAATTTTGGAATGAATCTTCTTAGGCCAAAACGTTCATTCATATCATATAATTATGAAAAAAAAAATAACAGTATGATAAACAAGTTGGTTTAATGTCAGCAAATTAATCCGTCGGAAATAACCTATAGCTTGATTTTTGAAAACCAAATTATCAATAAAAGGTTTGTTATTCAAAAAGTAATGACCGAGTACAATGATTTTTGCATAACCAGATGCATATTAAGCAAATTAATTTTTGAATAATCATGGAATCATTTGTGACAAAATGTATGACCAGATTTTTTTATTTAGGGACTGTATACTAAAACTGATATAGTCGTTACTAATTACTGCAATACGGATATCATTGAGCCAATTTTATGTAAAATCAAATCAATAGGAAAGCTAAATAGCCTACAGCGAATTCTTTTCATATTATGCCGTGTCTGTCGAGGGACACCCTGTCTGGACCCCTTATGTGATATCAACTACTTACTATGCCCCATTGCAGTGTTCCTTGGCTAAAGGAGCTAAGAGCTTTCAGCTCAATTAGACATTCCAAGAGGGAAGTGAAGCAAATATAAATGGGCAAGTAGGCTACTTCTTGATGTTAGTTGGTCATGTTGGTCTAGTAGATCTGAGGTAAATCGACAAAATCTGCATACTGCAATTTGCTTACTGCGCGTTCAAAAAATAAGATGATGTCTGCCTCGTGGCATAGTGGCTGGTATTCTTGGCTGTCACCCCTGAGGTCCGGGTTCGATTCCCGGCGCTGCCAAGAAATTTAATTCTAGTCTGAAGGCTGGAACGGGATACACTCAGCATCGTGAGTCAAAACTGAGATGAGTGGGTTCGATTTTCACCTCAGCCATCCTGGAAGAAGATTTCCGTGGTTTACCACTTCTACTCCTGGCAAATGTCGGGATGGTTCCTAACTTAAGGCTTTGGCCGCTACATTTCCAATTCTCATCTAAATTACAAATACACACACTAAACAGCCATTACAATAACACAGGTTCTCAGACAAATTCTACACACACTGCAGTACACGGTGCGAAATGATCACAATGCCCAGGCCACTAAAATGCATCAACAACTACAAAATAAGATGGCAAGCTTTGAGGGCAATGAAGAGCTACTTGCAGGATTTGCCAATTGCAGGCTGTATCCTGAACAAGATTCTTAACTTGCTATGTTAGCCTATTAATTTGATGTATTGAGAGATGTGAATTGGATATAAGGACGACGCCTTCTTGTAAGAAGCCAACATAAATTAAGTCATTTCGCCATTTTTAATAGTTTTATTGTGGTAGCAAATCGGTACGATGCAACAGAGAATAAAGAATATCTTGACAAAGGAAGCCAGGCTAATTAGAGATCGCCATTCTTTACTCCATAGTCCCGCCGAGCTAGCTCTGGAGTAGTCCCTCAAGAGGTAATTGAAGCCAGCAACTTCTCTCATTGGTAGTGGAGGGCCTCTTGCGTGATATGGGGGCGGGCAGAGGCCCGCGGCACATCAATGGCGTGCTCTCCACTCCTCTTCACTTTCCGCTCTACCCTCTTGCCCTTCTGCCTTCCAGCCTTCCTTTCTAGTCAATCACACCTGTGTAGTGTTAACGGTTCTCACTGCCTTGACCCTTCGCGACAATTAGCCAACTTTGTTCTGATTTACTCCATTTGTCAGTTTTAAATTCTGCCTGTCTGTGTGCATTTATCAATATTAGCCTTTACATTTCAAACAGGATTCCGAAATGAAGGCTAGAACGCGGAGGATCAAATACTGCTATGCATGACAGAATACTTTGCATCGAACGGAATTACGCTCTTTTCTAAACTAACACTGGGGCATTCTGGACTGTATGCCTTCACTTTGCTCTATCTACTACGGCTGCCCAATTTTCCGACAGAAAAGGAACGATGAAATAAAATGTCAATGAATCAATAATCAATTGATTGATTCTTTGATTGATTGATTCATTGATTGTTTCACATAATGTAGAAATTACCTGCTACAAGCCTGCTCTCATATTCTGTACAGATAGCATCGGCCTATGTTGTTGACTCACTTAGGGGCTTTGCAACATCGTGATCACGTAGCCCCGTGTACCTGTGTGTGTGTGAAATCTATCTGATAATCAGTGTCATTGTGATAGCTGTATAAGTGTGTGTATAACTTATGTAACCTACTGTAATTCGGGGTAGGATTTGTGAAGGAGGCGGCCGTGTCTTTAATTTAGGTACCATCCCGGTATTCGCCTGGAGTAGAACTGGGAAACCAAGGAAAACTACTTCTATAATGGCTGAGGTAGGAATCGAACCCATCTCTTCTCAATTGTGCCTTGCGAGTCTGTGTGAAGCCTGTTCCATCCTTCAGACCAGAATTAAATTTCTTAGCAGAGCTGGAAATCAAACCCGGTCACTAAGCCTTGAAGTGGACGGTATAGTTCTCTCATTTACCTCCTTCACGACCGGCGACTGAAACGTTACACAGTACCACGCACCGACAATACCATATGTATGACTGTTCGCTGGCTGTTGACCAAAGGCATGATTCCTCTGTTAGTCTACGTGTAGTCCAATGTCTGGTCCTAGCTGCCGGCTTGCTTGTGAAGTTATTAGCTACTATATGTCTACCCCTTATTATTCCAATTTTCAACGGGGTCGGGGATGATACGCGATGAAAGGCTAGGTGGTGGGTGATTTCACGGTCGGATGCTCTTCCTGACACCAATAAATGGGGATGAATCTAAATGGGCAAGGATGTGGAAGGAAGCGACCGTGGCCTATTAGAAAGTAGCCTACCGTCCCAACATTTGCCTGGAGTTGAAAATGGAACCGCGGAATGCCATTTCAAGGCCGGCCGGTTGTCGGGCTAGAACCCACGTCTACAGAGCCCGTATCTGGGCCGCATGGCGCGTTAGCGAGAGTAGCTACCTCTGTCGGTATATCGCTCATGACCCTTAACCCTTCTCTCTATTTTTATTGTATTGTATTTTATTTAACGTATTTTACTGAGGAAGAAGGTTTTTGATATGAATTACTGTATTTGACATGATGAGATTTTTTAGCAACTAGTAGCCTACAGTACGTGATATGATTGCTTGTCCTGAGATGCACCTGTGGCATAAATTCTTTTGGTTTCCCTGGGGTATGCATGGGAACAATAGAAAGAGCAGAAAATTTGGTACAGTTCCAAACCCTTCCTGATGTTCTTGAAAATAAAGAAATTCGTAGTCGCAGTAGGTTATAACGTACTGGGAGTAGTTAAATAATAAATATGGGAATAAGTTCAACTATATAAATAACACTTTCATTGTAGGGTCTATATAATGTTGTGCATTGTAATTAATTTATTGAACAAGGAGAGCTACATTGTTCAGTTTTTTGTGATTGATTTTACGTATGCAATACACGGATATGCTTCTCTGAGAATGCATAAAGTGCATACATAAACTAAAATCCTAATGGAAATGGTCGAGCCAGCACAAATAGCGTAATATTTAAATATTAAAAAACAAACGGTAAAAATGTTTAATCTGCAAGTTAACTACAGATTATCCAAAGAAATTATTTTCACAAGCCATTCGCATATTCTCCATAAAATTGGAAACTTGAATTTAGATGCTTAAGTTTTGAATGCGTTTTGTTCATGAACTTCTTGAGCAGTGTTACCTCCAAAGATCTACAGCCACTGGCTCTCATTTGCTGTCAACTGGCATGGAATGTAAATACCATATGAAATAGCATTGTTTGTCAGTTTATTTCCTTTTATAGGGTTTATCATTTTGCCATTTGAAATATTTCATAATTTAATTGTATAAAATTTGTACTGGTACAGGCATTTTAATTTTCAAAGTTAACACAAGTAACCCAACTCCAAAATACAGGACTAGCTGCAGAGTATGGTTAAGTCATTCGTTAGTCAACTAGGTACAATTTGGTTATTATTTTTGCACTTTCTGCATCCTCAGACAAGCACATCGGTGCATTATAAATGTAACTTCAGGTGCAAAAATAACTGAAGAAATGTAAATCTACTTGTACACTAAATGAAGGGCAATACACAAGAATATCTGGGTATATAGGCTATACTGTAAGTATTATTACTATTATTATGATTATTATGATGATGATGATTATTTGGCAATAGGATATTGTATTGATTTATTTGTAGCCTACATTGATAGGTCGTGGTAATTGTTGATTTTAGGGGCGGTATAGCCATGTCGACTGTCCCTAGGTAGCCTATAAAGATAGATACACTATTCTCCCAATATTGGACAGCAACTGTTCTGCATTAGCTCAACTGGGAGCTGTTTGATCAGCCACCGTACACTCCTCATCTTGCTCTCAATGATTTCCTTCTTTTCTTGCACCTCAAGAAATTCATGTCCTCACGTCAGCATTTTCACATTGACGAAGAGCTGAAGACAAATGTTAAACGCTGGTTTCATTCCCAGGCAGCAGACTTCTACGACACAGGCATAGGCCCACAAGAGTTCATTCCACGATTTGACAAGTGTCTCAATTCTGTTGGTGATTATGTCGAAAATTAGCTCAAACCTTGCTGTATCTGGTGCCAATAATGTTCTCCATGTAACAATGTTTTCTTGTTATTGAAATAATATGGAAACATAATTTCTGGATGGTCCTTGTAGTACTGAAAAGATGAGTGGAAATAGTCATTGAGTGGTGTTTATTTTTTTCATCATTAGAAATAAGGATAGTTTGCGTTATGAATCTAATATATTTTCTACTTGCATCACAGAGTAAAAAATCTGCTAAGATAGCGAATTGATGAGTTTATCATCAGTCACGCTCACGGATACCTAGCATGAGTGAGACATTCCGCAACGATTACAAGGCTTTCCGATAAGGAGGATGAGTTGCATGCATAAACGTTGCGAATCACTTTCCATGGAAGAACTTGCACGGCTGCTATGAGATTATTAATGTAAGTGGCATTTCATGGAATTGAAACAGAAGAAAATGTGATACTGGGCTCAAATCACTCACTGGTGTTGTGCAACTGTTTCCTCTGAGCAACCAACACTCTGCATTTCTTGTTATAACCATCAAATGAATTGCGGTTTTACCTGACATGACTGATCGTACATTATTGCTAATAGTGAAACATATCTCAATCCAATGCTTTGAGTTGTACAGTACAAAAAATTGCGTTGCTTAACAAATTTTTGCAGAATGTGTAAAATAGGATTAAAATCCCAAACATGGACAATGGTGTCTCTTCTCTAGTTTCCTTCCTGAATAGACTAGAGAAATATAATACTCAGAGGATATGAAATTCATTTTGATAAAACTTGCCTAGTCTTAAATCTATTAGCCTACATCTCCCACGTTACGTATCCGTAAAGGTAGCTTAGATCGGGGGAGATGCGAATTGTCCTTACATTAATTTTGATTTAGTGGGTTATGATATCTAGGATACGTCTCCATAGAACTCATAATTTAATATAACATATAGCAATAATTAGCAAATCAGTCTGGAACAGATTAGTCGAAGTTAGCCCTGAATTTAAAAAAATAAATGTATTGTGACCTCGTTGGAGGTCTGCTGCAAGTCATTCGACTTGCCCGTAGGCGACTTTCGCGTCACAATGAGGATAACATTTTGATGAATACGTGACAAACGCCTGGTCTCCGAAACAAGGGAATGAAACCTATGAGTTTATAGCCTAATCCCCACTTCCCGTCCAGGAATCAAACTCGGGATCCTTCGGGCCCTAGCGTAGCAATGGGGCCGGATAGTCCTAAAGTAATAGTGATTAGTGATAATCGGTTTGTAGGTACCGTTAGAAGTAAGCATAATTTATTGCTCACATTTTACGAAAATAATTATTCAAATGTAATTATCTGATAAGAAGCAAGTAACGAACTGGAAAGGCGTGAACAAAAGGTAACATTTTATGCGCCACATTTATTTAATGATAAAGGAGCGGATCAGAACTACATAACAACTGCACTTATTTGAATGAAACATTCATTGTTAGCTTACTTTTGTCCTGGTATCCCATCAGGTGACTGGACAGTTATCATAAATTATAGGAAAATCGATGATAAGCCAATAGCTGGTCCAAACTCGCGTTGATAGCAATTTACTCAGGATGTGGAGAAAAATCTGTAGTCTGTTAACCTAAAACACTTCGAGTGGTTAAGTTGGACTTGAGTTTTGGAAGGTAGGCCTACCTAATGTTCATGTTGATATGTCTAGATTCAAGAATGAATGATTTCCTACGTAAGGATACAGCTCACCAGGTCTCAGAGTCATAATCCTCTGAAAATCTAAAACCTGTGGTCAGAAGGTTACAGGCATATGAATTTATATTCACCAATGTATCTCCGCTGAGTGTACTTTTCTGTATTTGAAGTGCCTACAATTTTTGTTAGTTCTAGGTATGCAAAAGGCTGGTATTTGACTGGAGTGATTGATTGGAAAAGTCCGACGTAATATTCCACGTAGAAGTGCTATGAAGGTTTTACCAAGTGAAATAATTTACTACTTTGAAATATGTGGTGATTTTGTAACTTAAAAGTCATATAATAATAATAATAATAATAATAATAATAATAATAATAATAATAATAATTATTATTATTATTATTATAACAATCATCATCATCATCATCATAAAAATAATATCTTGTATTTAATGGCGTATTTTTGACAATTTGAGTTAAATCACATACATTTGAAATAATAATATTTGTAGGCTATATATCAACATTAACCTAACAAGCTGAACCAAACATGTTACCAATATTAATTAATTAATAACATTTATTGCAGCCAAATAGCCATAATGCAGTATACACACACTTATATATACACACATTTATATACACACACATACATAAATAAAATTTAGTCTTTGCAAAATGAATTTAGGGATGTCCTTCTCTCGGTACACACCAGCTCATGGTTACCAATATTACGGTTTGTGTTAAGCGCTCTGTGGATTTAAGGAGATGGATATTTAGTGCATAATTGACTTACTTCCTGGATTGAAGGCTGCGTCTTAACTTCCTTAGCCCTTCTGCATAACACAAATAATTTGTAGCCTAGTTGTACTAAAATGCGAATTGTCATGCCATTCGCTGCTGTAGTTTTGACGCCACGCCACAATAAACGACAATCAGACAAAATCAACCTGTGCAGGCCTGTATATTCGGCCATGCATTATACACCTCATCCGGGATAAATACGAAGTCTTAGTCGAAAATTTAAAATGTTCAAACGGAATGTTTATATTATTTACATATATAGGCTATATACTATATATTCTATTGTCCTATACCCCAGGTCTAACTTATATACTCCTGGAATACTCTTCCGTTATCTTCCCTAGGCCAATATACTCCTGGAATACTCTCCCGAAATCTACCCAAGGTCTATATACTCCTGAAATACCCTCCCGTCATCCACCCTAGGTCTTTATACTCCTGGAATACTGTACCGTCTTGGAAAACGCTCAATCCTCGCTACAAGCTCCAACCCCGTATTCTCTAAAAAAAAAAAAAAAACGTGGGAGAGTGACGTATTGTATTCTGTTTTTTAAGTACGAACAATAGATGTGGTGAAGTGGCTCAATTAGAGTTCATCGGAATAATTTTATTTAGAAGAAAGCCATGATCTACTATAATGAAAACATTAATTCAAATCTTTACAGGCTATAGCCATCTGAATATCTTGGAAGAGACCAGTGCATTACTTAAAATTATAGAACTGTTAATCGTCGGGCAGAAAGGCGCGTTAATATTCGGAAACGCACGATTTTACTTGAAAAGCAATATATTCATACATATTGAACTGAAATAATTTGCTGACAGTGGGTAGTATTGCTATTTGATGACTAACTGTCGATTACCATTAAAATAAGTAAAGGACACTCCCTGGACATTTTCCTACCAGCAGGGAAATATTCGTTTTGAGTAGAAGGTTAGTGTTGATGGCAACACAAAGGAGGATGTGGATGCTAGTGTATTGGTTTCAACTTGTTGATCTCTGCTACGACAACGTCCGTATATAAGTTTGTTATACTGTATTTAATATAGGCCTATCATAGTTTGCGTGATCTGACTAAGCATATTGTTTTCTGTCTCTTTTGCAGCATACACAAACTAAATGTACTGAACTAATCCGTCAATAGTGGCCTCATAATTTCTAATCTCCAAGGTTGCACGATCGAATCCTGGTGCAGTCAGTTGGTATTTGAGGGTGCGCAAAGTTGTGGGAGCTGTGCCAGTAGGTTTACTGGCACGTTAAAGCTTCCCTTCGGGGCTAAATTCCAGCAACCCGGCGTCTCTAAAAGCCGTAGTATTTAAAAGGGACGCAAAACCAATAACATTGTTAACGTATATTTCTTATCTGATTTGAAGTACACTGTTTCACATCTTTCAGTATTATTCAGTTTATCTTTTGTAAGCCAACAACATAATATGCTGTCCAGTTTTATATTACGTTGTTGTTGCTGTTGTCGTTAATTTATATTAGAGGCTTGAGGCATATTTGATCATCAGCCCCGTTTATGTTATGTACTTACCGGTTGTAATGAAAGAGTGATATTATTCCACTTGATGTATTTCAGAAGAAAAATACAACATCTGAACATCTTGCTTATTATTACTACGTGACACCTGTAAAAATTACATAAGCCAGATTTAATATGCAGTCGAGACACATTTTATAGCTGAACTATGCACTCGTCTAAAATAGTTTTTCAACGCTGAAAATATATAAAATGACAGTTCGGTAGAATGCTAACCGATGGAAACAGAACATTATTCATTTAAAAATACGTAGACTACTAAACATAATTTTTACGTCCACTCGGCTTCTTAGATCGTTCTGACAATCACATCATTTTTGCACCTTGGTTCTCGTTATTGTCACATTACATCCATTGCATGTTCCACTCCTGATGCACTGTTTCATGATTGCACTTAATTCATTTTACTCAACTTATCGTTTCATTGTGGTTGGAATATCAATGTCCAAGTATTTCACACATCCTACTATTATATAATGTACTTAGCTAATTGAAATATGGTAACCTATAATATACATTAACCATTCTCAACAGCTGATTTTACATACATAACCTACAAACAGGAGTACTCTGTTTATTGGAGGTTAGTTCATTTTTACCATTCAAAAATTGTTACGTCGTTCAACCTTCTGATTGTAATAATAATAATAATAATAATAATAATAGCCTAATAATAATAATAGTCTAATAATAATTATAGTCTGATAATAATAATAACAATAATAATAATAATAATAATAATAATAATAATAATAATAATAATAATAATAATAATAATAATGTTATTAGTTTCACGTCCCTTTCAACTACTTTGGTTTTTAGAGATGCCAACTTCTGATTGATACGTGCCGTATGTATAAGCGATAGATGATTTTCCGCAGGACTATTCAAGGTTAAATAACTTTATCTTGTGAGGAATTTTTACGCTTTGTGCCATATCTCTAACCCGGCTGGGAGCAGCAAACCCATGAGTTTGAGCAACGTTCAATATACGTTTATTTCGCACAACCGATGAGTATATAATATACTAAGATACTTGGGATATGATACGAAATACATTAAATATTTGGACATCGAATTTATACAGAGCTAACCTACAAGTAAGAATACTTTGGTTTACACAAGGTTAATTGGTTATATCAAGTATTTATTTAGTAATTCCTTTTTGTGATCTTTCATTTATTTAAATTAATGACTTTTTGTAAGGATATCCATTTTCTTTTTGTATTTTGTTAGTAGGTCTATGGTTTCTAAGATATTTTCCACGCTGCAGAAGTTATCATCGGTATAACGGAACATGTACGTGTAATTTCATTATTAAACTACCTTCTAGTGTTTGACAAGGCGGCTTTTATAATTTGAGATTCGCTATTCATTTACCACAAAGCCACCGTCATGGTCTAGTGGTAACTATACTACTGTAGCTATCAACACAGATGATATGGATTTCATTCCCAGCTCTGCTACGGGGATCTTTGATATTGGAATGAACTTAAGAACAGGGTACATTATCCTCACTAAGGTTAACTGAAAGAATGGTGGGTTCAAATCTACTTTTTCGCTACCTTAGAAATTGATTTCTGTGCTTCTCTATAACTGAGGCCAAGGCCAATTTCCTTCTAATCCTAGCATTAATACACACACTGGTGCAGTCACTCTTTGTTACATTATATCAACATAATATTAATAATAATAATAATGTAATTTATGTTACGTCCCTTTTAACTACTACGGCTTTTAGAGACGCCGAGGCGCTGGAATTTTGCCCCAAAGAGGACCTTAAACGTGCCAGTAAATCTACTGACACGGCTCCCTTACATTTGTGCACCTTCAAATGCCAAATGACTGCGACATGATTCAATCCTGCAACATTGAGCACAGCAGGCGAGAACGTTACCGCTGCACCACGCAGTCAGTCACAGGATATCAGAATGATTATTTACATACTAATTACATAGGGACGAAGATCAATAAGACCAAAATCGCTAAATGATTATATCGTCAGAAACACAATTTGTCTCACTTCATTCACTAATTCATTCAGGCAGAAGAAAACCAATATATTTTTCTGATCGAAATTTGTTGTTTTTTCAGTCGGTCAACACGATTGTACCCAATTCTGATTGGTAATTCCCTAATCCAGATTAAGAAATTACATGAGATTAAAAATACAGTACACACATTTATTAATTACAAGTTTTTTTTTTGGCATTAGGGAATAACCCGTCACAATTGGGTACAATCGTGCTTACCGTCTTAAAATCATCAAATTTCGATAACTTGGGCAACACGGAAAATTGGCTTGAAACACCATAATATTTTTCTGATGTTTTATCAGTAATATTTTCTTCCCATCAGCTGGCCGTGACATAAATATATCCCAACGCAGAGAACACAGAAAAACAAGTTTTATAGGCAGGTGGAATAAACAATGTGTGTGTGGCAGTTACCTTGCGGCTTTCATGGAAGCAAAATAAGCATACACACGACATCAGTTTCTATCTTCAGTATTCAACGCCTGACCTCAATAGCACCGCAAACACGTAATGAGCAAATAAGATCAGTATTCACACACACATGATGTCATTACAAACGTCTTCATATAATAATATAGGGGCTCATGAGAGAGCTAGAGTTGGCCGCTCTTATCGGCCTACTTTACTCATACGAGTGCAACAAGGTTTTCGAATTTACAGTATACAACATACCACCAAGTCACCAAATGTTTGCTGTTCTATTTTATATGTCCCAACACAGTGGATATTTTTAAGATTGTAGTTAACGTGTTTCGATCCAGTAGAATCGTGAAGTTGTCTGGAAAGTATGGAATTTAAGTCAATATATTATTTCAATGTCCACCCCTTATTATTCTCGTTTTCAACGGGGTCGGGGATGAGTTGCGATGAAAGTCTAAGTGGCGAGTGATTTTACGTCCAGATGTCCTTCCTGACGCCAAACTCATGAGAGGAGTTAATGAGAGATGAAATGAGTGAAGTTGAATAAAACTGGGCATGGATGTGGAAGTAAGCGGCCGTGGCCGGTCAGAAGGTACCGTCCAAGCATTTGCCTGGAGTTGAAAGTGAGAAACAACGGAAAACCATTTCAAGGATGGCTGACGGTGAGGTTTGAACCCACGTCTACTGAGTCCGCAAAGAACTTGGCCCCATAGCCTAACGCTGCGTGTTAGCGAGCGTAGCTACCGCTGTCGGCATATTATTTTTAAGTAATAAAATAAATAAATAAATAAATAAATAAATAAATAAATAAATAAACTCATCGGAGACTTAGAGACGATAATGATAAATATTTTGATAGGCTTGTTCATTTGATAAATGTATTGTTTCACAGTTGTTAAAGCTTGGTTTTGCTTAATCAACTTGAATTTCAATACCCAACCCTGGATCCGTGTCTCTCTGAATGAATATGTTACACGTGTGCATATTTTAAACTTACAGCAATTTGTTGTGCTATTTAGTAGCTTCTCTGAGAATGGATCAATTGAATTTTATTTCTAAATCAGCCGCTTCATGGAGGCAAAGGTCTGTGTTCTCCTATCGGTCTACTTCTTATGATAACGAACCATATTCCACACCAATTGGGGTGAACAGTATCTCACAAAAGCCTAGGGCATTCTTTCAGTGGAACAACAGGCCCCATGCAAAATATTTTGGCGCATAGAAGGACTACCATTTCACATTTTGTGTCATGCCAATTGTAATAATATAATGTGAGCTATGGTCAGACCACAATATACAGGGTGTATTTGATATGATGGAAGTCCTTTACACTGGTGATAGAAGATGGTATTCTGAGCAAATATCTTCATGAACTTGAGTCGGATCTTAATTAGTGTAGGTGGAATTAAATCACAAAAATCGTCGGTCAATGTCTTGGAGACGGGCTTTCACTCCTTTCCCCTCAGCAGCACAGCTGACTTCTCCCCGTCCCCTCCCCTCCCACGCTGAGGAATGTTGATAAGAGCCTGAAGTTGAGTGACCTCCTCGTCTTGTCTGCCAATGACATTGAAATACACAAACCGAGCCTATGAACAGCTGTTCCACACCTTCATGGGGAGTGGCTACATGACTAGTGCTGGTGGATCTGTCTAGGATTTTGCCAGCTTCATGGACTATGCGTAGAAAATAGAAATCCTAAAGATTTGGTAAATTAATTTAAGGAACTGTTGATCTATCTTTGTGTGAAGATAGTGCAACAACTGTAATAAAAATATTAATAATACTAATAATAGTAATAATAGACTTTTAGACACACTAACTTCTTTTATGTTTCTTTTTGGTATGTCGAGTTGCCAGACTTTAATGTACGTAGGATTTCTTGTATGTGCCATGAAATCCATCGACATGATCGTATTATATCCCATTCATTTACTACATGACTGAACATAGATCTCACCCTCGGGAAGGTTAGCACTCTACCACCAGAACTACACATGCTGACTCTTATTATTATTATCAGACTATTATTATTATTATTATTATTATTATTATTATTATTATTATTATTATTATTATAACACTGTATTATAACAATGTATTTGTATTTTATTTTCATTTTCGTGTATTTTCATATGTATGTACATTGTTGATTGACCAATAAATCAACAGTTTATGGCCACCCCAGGGCTGGAGATGGGATGGGACTATTCACAACATGTACATGTGGTACCGTACTAGTATTAAATCTTGGAAGTAGTTTTCCATGGGTTCCCACTTCTACCCCAGGCAAATGCCGGGATTGTTCCTAACTTAAGGCCACGGCCGCCTTCTTCTCAATAACCATAACCGCTGGCAGTGCAGCCAATGAAGGGCCTAGGCCTACCTAGCGACCGCTGCCCAGCCATTTGGCCTGCAGATATTAGGGTGACGCGTGGTCAGTGCATCGGGTCCCCTAGGCCATTAATCTTGATTTTCCTGACTGGGGCATTGCCTTATTGTCAGACAGCGACTCAATTGCCCTCACGAGGCTTAGTGCACCGCGTTCCAGCCCTCACGTCAGTTTCTAATATCCCTGATGGAGCCGGGAATCGAACCCAGGGCCTCCGGGTGAGAGGCAGTTGCACTGCCCCAACACCACAGGGCCGGCGCCTTCTTCCGAATCCTCACCTGAATTACAAATACCCACATTACTACAGAAAGCACAAAAACACAGGTTATCACACAAATTCTACCCACACCCAGCTACATGGGGCTAAATGACCAAAATCGCCAAGCCTCTCAAACAAAACATCATGTATTTTACTTCCGTCTTAAATGCCTAGTTCTGAACAGAATACGGGATGTCGGAATTTTGTCACACTGTATTTCATTAAAGTGTCGGACGGCAATGACACTTACAAAGTAGGCTACACAATACTACCGGTCATAACGTCCCAAGACATTGCGTGCAATTTCAACAACAACAACAACAACAGCAACAACAACAACAGCAATACAAACTTTCTTACGAGACGGTTATCGCTCGCTCCTCGTAACAGCTGATACCTCCCCTCAACCAGTAAGGTCAACGCTCCGATTACGTAATAACTTCTCCTCCGCGCATCGCCCCACCTAGCCCCGCCCCGTTTACCCCAGTCTGCTGCCTCACCTTCTGTTTGAAGAATTTCGTAAATTCCTAAAAACATTGACTTTTTAATGATAAATTTTCAATTTAAAGATAGGTGACAAATTCTTTACCTAGGAAGCTTACAATAGTCTCTTCTATCACTAGTGTAACGGACTTCCATCATATCAAATACACCCTGTATAACGTTTTACCTAAGAGAGCATTCTTCGACTTACCCGACAGATTCGGTTTGAAAATTTACACGACCTGATGCAGGTAAGAATGTTAATATTTTAGTTCTGCATTATTTTATACAGTTCTTAACCAAACTTGTGCGGTTATGTGGTAAAATGGTATGTCTGAAAAGATTGGGCTACCGAAGTCTGCAGAAGAAATATTACATAAAGGCCAAAACTACTATTGTTTTAAATGTTCCCTATTTTCTCCAGTATTTCGGGAAAGGCTACATCATCATCATCCTTAGCCCTAGATTGATACATTCCTGCATTAGTTGATATTAAAGCTACGGCATCTGAGGCTGAATCTTGGGAAATAATTTTCTTTGAGCTCAGAAATTCAGAAGGCTTGCTCATTCACTAACTCAGAACATTTTACTGGTCAAAAATCGGATTAGTTCATGGTTCATTATCGGGAACAGTGCCGCAAATTACAAATTGAGGCTTTGGTGATTGTTCAGTCAGAGCATTGTAATCTAAATAGTTACTGTGCGTAACAAAAAAATCAATTTCTTCTTCGGTGTATCATTACATTTCCGAATGCCGTGTGCTTCTTTGAGATTACTACAATTTTTAGGCTGCTGTAAGTAAAGTAAGTCACACGTTGTGGTCTCAGTATAACATTCGGTACTGGATTTCTATATAGGCTAAATTGATATCGCATGAACGGTATATAGGATCACTAGAAAACGTAATAGGCTAATACACTGCATCCACGTCACGTCTTCTGTACATACCCACACAAATTGCTACTGACGATCTGTTAGGCCTACATTTAAGTCTACCATTTCAATCATTCCTTGTTTGATGATTAGTAAGGAAATACCTGTCCCTCCGTCTCACCAAATGACATCGGATGTCTTTATTCTCATCCTCTCCGCAAGTGCATGTAATCCTTGGTTAGAATGCACGGAAATTGCGACCTGGCAAGTTCTAAAGTCCGTGTAAAGCCTTTCCGCCTGCATTCAGTGCAGCTTCACCGCTAAATGCCTTAACATTTATGTTAGAGAAGGGTAACATTTTAAAGCTATTTCTTCAGTTGTAACTCTTGAGTCAGTCAACAGGAATTTGCCCAATGTCTGGGCGGGGTACAATGTATATAATATGTGAATAACACTCCTGGAAGAAAATACAAGTATTAGTTATGATCACTATTGCCTCATTATAATAGTGATCATAACTAAGAGGCCTACATGTATTATTTCAGGAGTGTTATTCACATATTACAGAGGTGTGTAAATTATTGGACTCGATGTCAGTTTTTCAAAATTTACTTTGTACGTTTTGTGACTTAATACAGTAGAAATGTTCTGCAAAACGCTGATATTATTTGAAATGTTTAATCATTAGTCTTCAAAACATTTGTTTAAAGAATCTGACAGTAAACTAATTTTTTACAGTTTCCACTAAAAGAGGAGCGTTGTTAAAGCAGAATGCCACACATTTTGTTTTGATTACTTTGTGTAGTTTTCGTGTGAATTTAGGCCAGTGTGATTAGAAATCTTTTTATTACTGATTGTCCACCCTTGAACTAATCAAAGATTCGTGGACAATGGATTGAAATCACCTGATTTAGAGGATACATCCCAAGATCATTTAAAAGAAGAAAAAACCGGTCCCAGCTCAGGTGTCCCTCAGAATCTCTAATTTTGAAAATTTCCTGATGCAATTCCTTATGGGAAACATTGTAAGTCCACACGGGAGAAAACATTACTAAGCAGGGTAATTAAAATAAAATGATTTTGAATAAAAGATTGTGACTGAGTTAAATTCTATATTTGTGTCTAATAATTTGCACACCTCTGAATCCTCCGTGGCTTAGGCGGCAGCATGCCGGCCTCTCACCGCTGGGTCCGTGGTTCAAATCCCGGTCACTCAATGTGAGATCTGTGCTGGACAAAACGGAGGCAAACAGGTTTTTCTCCGGGTACTCCGGTTTTCTCTGTCAAAATTTCATTCCAGCAACACTCTACACTATCATTTCATTTCATCTGTCAATCATTTAATCATTGCCTCAGAGGAGTGCGACAGGCTTCGGCAGCCGGCACAGTTCATATCCTTGCCGCTAGATGGGGGCTTCATTCATTCCATCCCTGACCCGGTCGGTCGACTGGAAGCAGGCTGTGGATTTACATTTTCATTCAATTTGCACACCTCTGAATAGGCTATACATTGTGCCCCGACCAGTAATTGGTCAAATTCGTATTGTCCGTCTGAAGAGTTACCACTGACAGTAACAGAAGGGACTAATGACGACTGTCATCAATCTCCATTGACGTAAAAAAAGTTTTAGAAATCACAGCTTGAATGAAGTTCATTATGTTGCTGAACTTCGTTATTGTTAGAAATGTTTATTATTTTAAAATTACCAATATCATTGAAGTTAATGTTTATTGTAGAACTATCCTGCGGCCCTGTAGGATTTATCACAGGGCCCGGTACTGCCGGCTGAGGAACCCTGAAAATTGTATTAATACGTGTAAATAAATTCTTTGCCCACATTCCTAGTCAAGTGATCGTTGGTTAACATCGTGTTTGGAATTGTAGCTAAGTGGATAGAACGCTAGCCTTTGAAGCTAGGGGCTCCAGGTTGATTCCCTTCCAGCTCATGGAATTTTAATTTCTGATGATACAGTCTTCTGGCTCTAAGACCGGGTGTCCGTCACTTCCTCAAAATAACCTCATGCTGGTCTCGACAGTCAGGTGGCCTACATGTGTCAGGTTGAAGCACATTCACCAGGCCTCTGTGGGGCAACTTGCACTATTATTATTATTATTATTATTATTATTATTATTATTATTAACAGGTCCTGTACAAGAAACACTGGGCAGCATGTGTTCTCCAGAAATATCGGTGGATTCATAACTAAGTGAAAGCTGCCAAAATCATTACCAAAAAATTATATTAATTTGAGAAACCGTAATCATAATTATGTTATCTATGTGAGACTCACTTATATTGTGAGGAACGGGGTTAGACTCTGGTATGCCTATAAGCGAAGAAGAATGATTGAAGTATGTACCAACAACAAATTGCCACTGCCTCCATTATTGCCATCCTGGTCTAGTACAAGAATAACAACTTTCTGCACTGGTGGTCGGGGTTTGATTCCCTGCGCTGCCATGGAGGAATTTAATCCTCTCATGAGGACTGTAACAGGGTTCTTTTTACATTGATGAGGTTAACGTAGTGAACGCACAAGAACAATATGCCTACTTATTAATTTATCAAGAAAACAATGGTCGTCGATTATGCCTAGAAGTAAAAATGAAGAATGATAGGCAACATTATCTTACTATCACTCGCATAACGCTGAATTCATATAATTTACTTCGGCATGCTCGTTCTAAGAAATAATAAAGTAATAACACTTTTAAGCATTCAAAAGTCATGAAAATTTTATGAAATGCTCCATTTCGTTCATTTATTGAACGCCGTAGCCGGTAATAGGCTATAGGACAAGGATTCCACTCCCGAATCTTCTACGGGCGATTTCAATATTTACATATGAGGTAGGCCTTTGAGCACAGCTGAAAGCAGAGTTGATTCAAATCAAATTCTTGGCTATCTTAGAAATGGTTATATTTGGTTTGCGAATTCGGTTCCAGGAAAATGCCAGTATGGTATTCAACTTAAGGCTGCGACAGCTTTCCTCGCAATACTAACACCAATTGTAAGTACATAAACTAATACAGTTAGTTATTGTTGTTCTAAAGGGAGGAACAGTGAGATTATCTGCCCCTACTAATTCAGTTACCATAATATCACAGGTTATCTGATATACATATGCACTTATGCAATTACACTTAGCTAACAACCACAAAACCTAAAGCCTCAAAATGAAACACATGTATGGATTTCCGCCACACTGCATTCCCAAATCCTTTCAAGCCGAAGAAAACCAAGATAATCTCTGTTCTGGCCATGACAAAATCTGCCCCCATGCAGTGAACTTACAATAGAGCTTTTGCCCATTCACATGATATATTTATAGAAATCTTTATTTATAACACTAACAGCAATGTCCGTTCTTCAAACGATTCACGATATTAACCAACCAACCTTTATGAAATATTCACTTATTCGTCATACAGTTAGTTCTTTTCTCTTTACTGTTTTAAAAACTCACTCGAATCACAGACTTTAAATATAAATATTATAGAGAATAACTAAAAGATGACGATTTGCGACAAAGAAGCAAAGAAGAGGGAACTACTTGATCCCCGCACAAACAATATCGTGATTATTTAACTTTCTTAATTCAATCTATTTCGAGGATATACCACACTATACATCACTACAATATCAAATTTTAAAGCCCCCACTCCCTGCCACCTTTTCAATTAATATTCGAGTATGATATAAAAGGCCCTCAATCGGCTACATGTTACATTATCAGGAGACAGACACATGGACATTTGACCCAGGTAGATCTCATAAGTTTACTTTCATTTATTTTTTTCCAAAATTCGAAAGTACCGGTAGGCTAAAAATATGAATATTTTTAGTCATCGATTTTTCGTGAACTACAGAACGGATTTACTGAAACCTGTTTTAATGTAACGATTGGAGTTTCATATCAAAATTTCTAACAAGTATCTTGAGGTATTAAAAGCTCTTCATACATCAGCGTTCTGATAATATCCCTGCGGATGCGGAGAAATAAATAACCTCACTCAAAATATTCGCGTGTTTTATAAATTGATATTGTATTATCGAAAACGGTAGGTTATACCAGCAGTGGTGCAGTGTTCCGTCGTTCAGCACAGCAAACTAATCAACACAATATGCGTCAGTGATTACGGGAGATGTGGCAGATTGAATACAATATTCATTAGCGGTGTGATTGTCTCCGAGAGACCTAATGGTTACAAGATGCTCAGTTGTCCTGCTCTATTCACACCGAGTACGCCAGATCGAAAGCATCGAGGTTGCTAGTCTTGGTTTACCTGACCCTGAAAGGGTGCAGGCCTTCAGCCAAGAACTCTCGTCTCGCCCGTAATTACATATGGAGCTCCTGCAAGACACCCAATTTCAAAAGAAAACAATAAGAAACTTGAAGGCCTATACAACAGCCATAAAAGCGATTAATTCTTTCAAAACATAAAAGAACCAATTCTTCGAATACCTGAAAAAAGTGTTCTTCAGATACCTACAACCGTCACCCCATTCTGCATTTGCAACTAGGATACAGATCTGTAGCACGGGGGCAAGTAGTGACTTTGTACTCGGACTCATACTACCGCATTTTAGATCACATACTATCCTTGTGTAACGAAAGCTTTCAAAGCTAAGCTCAAAGGTCATCTGAGACCAAAATGAAAGCACAAATTTGGCACTTGAGCTCATCCCGTAGAGTCTCAAGAGGGAATCTCCATGCTTAGGCCATCTCAGAATTCCATCCAACGTCCACTGGTAATCTGCTTTCTCAATGTCGCCGTCAATGATCAGTACACGCAGTGCCTGCAGAAACTTCTACTTTTAACATTTTTCATCTGTACTGGTGTTACACTTCCCGACTTCTTTCTTCATAAAACAATGAATGAAGATTTTCGCCTTCTGTGTTCTCGGGGTAGTCTATGATTGTATTGAGCCTCCGGATCCGGAGATCGTTGGTTCCATTCCGGGCTCTGGCAAGAAATTTAATTCAGGTCTGAGGGTTGGAAGGTGATGCACGCAGACTCCTGAAGTAAAACTAAGAACACCTGGGTTTGATTCCCACCATTAGCTGTTCCAGAAGTGGTTTCCTGGGGATTCCCACGTTTACTTCGGGCAAATGCCGGGAAGGATCCTAAATTAAGGTCACCTGCTGCCTTCTTCCAAATACTAGCCTCAATTACATATAGGCTACACACTCTACTACTGACATCACAATGGCACAGGTCATCAGACTGATTTTACGAACACATGACCACGACGACAATTTTCCTAGGGTTTGTTCTCTAACTTAGGGATAAGCACAAGCTGAGGGAAAGTTTGGGCCATTGTCGGTCCTTTCAGGCGCCAGTTTCTGCAACCGTAACCTACTGCTGTCACTTAGTCGCCACCCAGCCTACAGCTGCTCCGACAAATATTCCAGCCTAGAACACGACGCGGTAAAATCATGACGAGCTTGGGGGAACTAGTTTATCAAGGTAGGGGAAATGGGTATTAATGTCAAAACGCTATCTTTTAGAATGCAAATGGAATTGTGAGATTAATAATAATAATCGTATTATATAATGCGCTAAGGTGTATGTTTCACAGAACTCAAGCTCCTAAATCAGAGTTACTCTGGTGTGTGTTTTGGGTGTGTAACGTTAAGTTACAATCTAGTACACACCCGAGATGTCTCCATCAGTGCACTAACCGTCATCAGAATTTATTGATCAATTTTTTTTTCTAAAAATCTCTAATTCTTACTTCAATTACAAGAAATATATTTTTACGGACCCACGCCTAAACAGATTATCAGGCACATTACAGTATACACAGTCTGATTTGAATGTTTTAACATATAAACTGCTAGAATTTGTAAAAGTATGTAGGCTATATCCGGTCATTTTAATTTCAAGATGTCTTAATACGAGAGTCCATATTACTAATATTATTATTATTACTAGAACTCTCACACAATAGGTTGTGTGCGCCCCATGTGTACAGACTACCCACCTTGCCCTAGTGCTATGCGGGCTGTACGCGACACAGTTCTGGCAGGAGCTATCGTCTTGTTTATTTGTTTAAAAGCACTTTATAAGCAAAAAATATATTTTCGTTGACTTTTCAAGAAATGCAAGATTTTTCCTGTACTATTGAGACGAATTGGAGGATTTTGGTTCAAACCACACCTTCTAAATCCCTCTGATGGTGCACAGCAGGGCTCAGTGTGCGCCACAAGAGCAGTGCACCTACACAGTAAAATGCATACGAGCTTAGATGTATTTCTACACTCGAGGGTCATCATCATCATCTTGAACAGTTTCCAGCCACTGGCCGGGTCTGTTTGAAACATACGCCTCTCAATCGTCTTCTGTCTTCCCACCATCTCTCCGTCACCACCTTGGTCCAGTCTTCCCCTTTCTTTCGCACGCAGTCCTCCACACCCTTCAGCCACTTATCTCTTGGTCTTTTCCCCTCTATTTTCATCTCGTGTATCTTCCTGGGTATCCTCCTCCCATCCATTCGCTTAACATGCCGATACAATTTGAGCCTTGATTCCTCTATCCAATCCTGTAATGCTCCCTCCTTGACTAATTCTCTGATCTTTTCATTTCTTAACCTGTCCACCTTTGTCACTCCAATACTGCTTCTCAAGAATTTCATCTCACTAGCCTGTATTCTGATTCGCTCCCTTCCTTTTATAAGCCAGGTCTCTGAGGCATACGTCTTATATATGACCCTTTTGCTGTTTTGAAGGTCATCCTTACTCCATACCAGGCTCCTAACACTTTCCCTGAATATTTCTGCTTGCCTCCCCCGCTCATTTTTTTCTCTGTTGTTTCTTCCATTTTCTTGTATCATGCTTCCCAGATACTTGAAACTCTCTACTTTCCTCAATTCTTTCCGACCAATTGTTATTCCAGTTGTGACTCTCTCCTTCTTCCTGGTTGTGATCATTCACTCGCTTTTGCTTATGCTAAACTTCATCCCATATCCATGTACTATTTCTTCCCATACATCCAACTGCTCCTGTACACTCGAAGGTATTGTTTGTATTAATATCTAAATGCAATTCTTAACACCAGGAAGTTCACACAAATGTCTAAATGGATAGTAGCATAGAGCGTAATCTAAATATAATATAAAAGATAAATCTAAATTTCATCTAATGCCAACTATAAATACAGGTTTAGAAATTAATTATTACATAGAAAGACTAGCTGCCTTTAGTACTGTAGTTCAGTATCTACAGCGTATACTAGCGGATGCAAATTTAGAACTGACAGATTATTGTGAAGGTTTGTAGGGTTTCACAGTTGCACGTTATGCAACCACGGAGATTGTAGTAATTGGGTCAAAGTTTCCACACATGTTTAATCTCAATTTCCAGACATGAAAATTACGCATTTTATTAATAATAATAATAATGATAATAATAATTATTATATTGTATGTATATCTTATTATTCCCGTCTGCAACAGGGTCAGTGATAAGATGCGATGAAGGGCTATGTGGCGGGTGGTTTGAACGGCCGAATGCCCTTCCTGACACCAACCTCACGAGAGAAGTTCATGAGAGATGAAATGAGTGAAGATGAATAAACTGGGCAAGGATGTGGAAGGAAGCGGCCGTGGTTTGTTAGAAGGTATCGACCCAGCATTTGCCTGGATTTGAAAATGGGGAAACCGCGGAAAAGCATTTCAAGGACGGCCGAAGGTAGGGCTCACACCCACGTATACCGAGTCCACAAATAGATTGGCCCAATGGCCTAGCGCTGTGCGTTAGCAAGCGTAGCTACTGCTATGGGTAATAATATTATTATTTATGTTCGACGATGTCGAAATGTAAATATTATATGTCAGAAAACTGTATCATAATGAGGGTCATTATAACACTATTTTTCATTACGAAACAGTTTCTCCCACCAATCAGAGCTCAAGAAACAGTTGTGTGACCAATTAGGTAAGGTTAGCATCGCATCTGCGTTGACTTCCACGGCCTTCTATTTTAAATTTCACTGCGTGGCTCATGTCATAGTGGGGTATTTGAGGAGGCAATGGTGGAATACAAGGTATTCTCTGCGCCCCATGCGCTCTGTTCAGTTCATAAAACTGGCGGATTCTCGACAGATATTTATGAATATTTATGTTCGAACATAAAATAGTTTATGTTCGACCCTCACTATTATGTGTTTGAAAACTGTATCATAATGATGGTCATTATAACACCGTTTTTCATTACGATACAGTTTCTCCAGCCAATCAGAGCTCATTCATTGACCAATTAGGAAACGATAATTTCGCGCATGCGCTCAAAATCCAACATGTCGGACATAAACACAACATCGAACTATAATAAATTACCGACATGGAATACCCACCGTCCATATGTTCGCGTAAATAAACTGGCGAATATGAGACAAGAAATAGCACAGTACCTTAAAATCACTAACACTAATTTCTACACAGAGCATTGTCTTCAAATGACTGCGGTGACAATATTACTGAGGGACGGCTGATGTAAACATATGGCTGCATATGGCAGAGCGCATGCGTCGGCCGTTCAAAGCTCTTGAAAGACGAAGGTATAACACTCTGCGATCACAAAATTCCAGTAGCTGACTCTCAACAGATATTTATGAATATTTATGTTAAAACATATAATAAAGTTATAATTATCGTCGAACATAAACAGTCGTATGCAACTCGCCTATAATGGTAATTAAGACACTCGTATGGAAATTATAAAACTCGCATACGCTCGTTTTATAAAAAATACTCGTGTCTTAATTATAGCCATTATAGGCTCGTTGCATAATGTACTATATAATTATCGTCGAACATAAACAGTTGTAGTCTATGCAACTCGCCTATAATGGTAATTAGGACACTCGTGTAGTAATTATAAAACTCGCTTCGCTCGTTTAGTAAACATACTCGTGTCTTAATTATTGCCATTATAGGCTCGTTGCATAATGTACTATAATAATAATAATAATAATAATAATAATAATAATAATAATAATAATAATAATAATAATAATAATAATAATAATAATATCGTATAGCTTCGGGTGCCTGGTGCAAGCTTTGTTAATTGACACCCAGACGGTAGCTTGCATGTCGAATTTCGTCGTTCCTTTGAACGCTATGAAAGTCAAGGAGGTTAGATATCTAAACTCCTTGACACTACAGAGTTTTCAAGTAGAGAATGGCGGAACTTTGTGTTGGCGGAAAATCCCGAGATTAATTTTGCCATTGAACACGGTCTACTGAATTCAAATGGGTGCTTTAACATGCCAACAACATATGACATGCATGTCGTGATTTTTGTCGCCTTTCAAAAAAAATCACTTACCACGGCCAGGAGCGAACCTGCAATCTTGGGGGTTGGAAGTCCGACACTATAACCACTCACCCACCGTGGCAAGCTGCACTATAATAATAATGTTAATAATAATAATAGTCTAATGATAATGGATTATGGGCAGAGTAGTATTATTAGATTGGACTGTGGATTCTCCTTCGCTCCCCAACCAGGCAGATCTACGTCGGATTTCGTGGAGTACTGTAGGGCCTACGTCTGTTCACAGAACGGGGGTCAGAAACAGAAAGGCGTTTGTGTGACGTTTCCCTCAGGAGGAGTGATTTCTAGAGTGGTGTGTGTAATTGTGTAAACCACACGTTAGCTTGTCATCTGCCAGCCTGCTTGCTCTTTGTTCTGCTACTTTATCATGAAATGTTAAAGAACAAGCTGGCAGTAGGCTACAGTACAGTAGGCCTATGTGTGTATGCCACTGACGCAGCTTCAGCGCCACAGCTTGGAAAATAGAGGGAGGAAGATTTGTACAGTAGTCAACTTTTTGGGGCAAGTCATATTCCTTAATGACTCACACGATGTAACGTGTTTTTCGAGGGGCTTTTATGCCACTGGCATAAGTCAGAAGCCATTCTCTATTTATTTACGCGGCAAATTGTTCAGCCAAGATAATTTTTCATGTTAATTTATTATTATTATTAATTTATTATAATTATTATTAAGATTTTTTCGGAGCATTTTATAAAATTATAAGCATACAGATAGGTTTTCTATGTCTTAGAAAACACTATCAAGCAAATTATTACGAACGACAATATCATAGAAAATTATATGATTACGGAATTTAACGGAGTTTCGTCAGTTAGGGTATATTGGGAGACATGAGTCACTGGAAATTCAAATACAGGCTTAATCTTGTCGGGAAGCATGACGCAATCCTGCGTTGCAGCGTCAAGAAAAGGCGGATAGTTGGAACGGAACAGTCCCGCCGAGTGTAAGGAGCCAGAGGAGGGGAGTATAGCGGCGTGCTCAGCCAATCAGTGGAGACCACGCAAGCTAGAAGTCGGGACTGGAGTGGGGATGCGGCGGGTGCATATATCGTTCAGCGCGCCGTGGAACGAGGACTATCTGTGTAGAACTTAACGAGTACGGTTGCACGCGGGAGTCGCTCCGATGTTCCGTGGAATAGGGACTATCTGTGTAGAACTTAACGAGTACGGTTGCACGCGGGAGTCGCTCCGATGTTCCGTGGATTGGAGGACTAACTTTTGTAAAACTTAACCAGTGTGGTTGTACGAGTGTTTGGGTCCGATGTACGGACCATAGAATTATCTAATCTACCAGAATATCATCAAATATCGACAAAGATGACGACGTCCAGGAGACTGTGGGAAGCTCACAGCATCATCCAGTACGAGGGAAAGGCTTCGGCCATTTCCAGTGGTAAGCGCGAATGACGCAGAAATACGCAATCTCTCATTTCTCTTTGTTTTATATTTCATATTTCAGTAACTTCATAGCTTGGGAATAAGAGTAAAATCAATAGTTTATCAGACTCCGGTTTCACGTAATTTTCTATCGGTAATATTAAAATCGCAACGCTCAAATTTAAATTTTAAACTTATTATTATTATTAATTTTGCTATACTTGTTTTATATAATAAATTCAATTCTTTTACAATGCAATCTTTGCTTTCAGTAGGTAGCATTAGATATAGACCAATTCCTTCTCCTGATACAATTGTTTGTTGGGTTAATGATCAAATCATACCACGATCTGAGTGAATAGATTCTTGAAGGTGTTCTACCAGAGCTAGACGTTGTTAAATACAAATTTAGATTTCAGCATTGCGTTGAGGTCATGGCGCCCATTAAAACAACATAGCTTAGGCAAAGGTAAACAGTTACATTTATCACCCAACAGTTAGGGGCAGCCAAACCGTTACATTTGTCGCTGCCAACATGGGGCAATAATTAACGTTACAATTGGCGCCCAACGTGGGGATGAAAACCTAATAACATTTGTGGAAGGAGAAGGGTATATATTTCTGTGCCTGTATTTTGGGGGTTATTTGTCCTTATCAGTGTATATCATTATGGGGGATGAGAAAGAAAAACAGATGAGGTTATGTAGTGGTCATCAACTGGAGAGTGATGATACGAGCAGTATGTCGAGTGATGGTAGCACCGGGGTATCGGAGGTAAATCCCGATACTGAAACATGGAGTGTAGGCGGCCAACCAGAATTAAAAACTTTACTTCTCGAGTTTATGTATCAGAACAAAGTTAGTAGTGATGCCTTAAATGCAAAGTTAGAACAGAATAATGCAAGATTAGAACAAAACAGTAGGGAAAATAAAGAAAGTACAGACGTCTTAAATGCAAAACTGGAACAAAACAACGCTAAACTAGAACAAAACAACGCTAAACTAGAACAAAACAACGTTAAACTAGAACAAAACAGTAGGGAAAATAAAGAAAGTACAGATGCCTTAAATGCTAAATTAGAACAAAACAGTAGGGAAATGAGTGACAAATTCGAACTGATTAGAGGTGAGATCAGGGGGATGATGGAAGAAAAGGCTAAAGAGATTATTGCAGATGTAGACAGAAAATTAGGAAAAGTACAGGAGGAGTTGGAAATTAGAATCAGTACACAGGCTGAAAATTTAAAAGAACTAGTGCAACTGGAAACACAGCAGGTCAAAAAGCAATTGGGGGGCGAAATTGACAAAATTCAGGTAGCTACTAAAGAGGTTAAGGAACAGCTGGGGGGTAGAATTGAGAAAGTCCACTCACAAATAGTTTCAGAAGTAAATGATTTAAGAGAGAGTAATAGAGAGAGCATTAGCAAGATTGAGGAGAAACAAGCAAAGCTATATGATAAAGTAGAAGAATCAGAAGGAAACATTAAATTAACAGTAAACAGTATTGAGAGGAAGGCTGAGGAGAAAATCGCAGAATTAGAGTTAAAATTAAAAGCTAGGATCAGGCAAGAAAATAGTCAGAATAGGCCAGTTTTTGTGAATAGCACACACAGGGAGGTAGAACTGGGTAAGTTCAGTAATCGACAGGGGTGCCCAATGGATTTCATGAACACTATAGAAAATAAATTCGGGGAGAGGTTGGAAAATGGTAGTATTGAGTGGTGCCAGGTAGTTGAAATTGTAGAACAAGTGTTTGTGGGGGAAACGAGGAATTGGCTTGCTGTCTACAGAGACAAGTTTACTGATATCAATGATTTTAAAATGAAATTCTGTGAAAAGTTCTGGAATGAGGTTATTCAGTCGCAGCATCGTAAGGGAGTAGTGTGTGGTAAATATAACCCTAAAGGAAGCTCCACCATGACCGAATACTTTTTAGGGCAGGTATTAGTGTGTAAATATCTGGCTGGCTTGAAGGAGGAAAGTGATGTGGTAAGGTTGCTACTTAGGCACGTTCCCTATAGGATCAAGGAGGCTGCTTGTATCCAGAATGTAAAGACTATATCACAAGTAGAAAATTTGTTAAGCACATTTGATGCACTAGGGAGAGGGGGTTATGAGGACAATTTCAATCGGAACCAGGGTAATAATAATAATAGACCTAATGAAGCCAGGCATCAAGAAGTTCAAGGAAACGGTGGCGAAGGGGCCAACGCTCAAAATAGAAATAATAATAATCAGCTAAATCACAACAGAGGAAATGGCTATGGTAATCAGTATCAAGGGAGGAACAATGATTTCAGGGGAAATCAAGGGAGGAACAATGATTACAGGGGAAATCAAGGGAGAAACAATGATTTCAGGGGAAATCAAGGGAGAAATTATAATGACAATAATTACAACCAGAATAGGGGTCAAGGAAGAGGACAGCCTAGTGGTAGTAATATACAGCCAAACAATGACAATACAGCCCAGAACAACCAGACCAGTTCAGAAGTTAGTAGTACTACGGCCAGCTGTAGCGGTTCTTTAAACGCGAACCAGGCTGCGAAGTAAGGTCAGAATCTCAGTCTGTAGCATGCCCTGTCCATACAATTATACTTGAACCCTATGACCTAAATGTAAGAAATGAATTATTACATGAACTAAATGATGAAGGTATTATTCAGGAAGTAGTTAGTAAGAGCCCCATAGTTAAATTTAACGTATCCGAGGCGTACACAGATGTTTTAATTGATAGTGGTTGTATGAAGAGTTGCATAAGTAGTGCATTTTATGATAAAATGAAAGGAACTAGAGTAAATTTTGAGGAGATGCCAATTAAAAGCACTTTTGTTATCACAGCTGTTGGGAAGAGGTCTAAAGTAATTTCTAAGCAAGTTTTAGTAGACATTAAAATTAATAATCATGTAGAGAAGCAGATTTGCCTTGTAATTCCAAATTTAGTATTCAGTGTTATCTTGGGTTCAGAGTGGCTAAGTAGAGTGTCTGGTAACTTATGTTATGATGTAGGGAGTTTGAAATTTAAATGGGGAGATTCTGAAGTAGAAGTAGCGTTCAATGACCATATTCAGAGGAGTAGTATTGTAGGTGTGATTTGTACTTTAAATGAGATATCGCCAGCCGTAGAGCGGGGTTCTCCATGTTTTGTGGGCAGTGTGATTACGAACGGTAGTCTAAAGGACTCGTCACGTGATGCTGCATTTCAGGGAAATATAGAGGATGAACAGTGTGTTCGGCTCTATGATGTGTTATGGTGTAATAGGAGAGTTTTTGAGGATCGCATTGGTATGGCCAATTGCTATACACATTCATTGAATGTTATTGATAGGTCAGTATTCACAGGACATAGATATCCTGTACCTTTCGCTTAACAGAGTGCAGTTGAGGCACAAATTAATCAGATGCTTGAAGATGGGATTATTGAGCACTCTAACAGTCCATATGTTAACTCTTTGATCACGGTACCCAAGACCGACGGCACGGTTCGTATTTGTTTAGACGCTCGTTTGGTTAACAGTAGAATTAGTTCAGATCAGCTGAAATCTATGTCAATAGAGGAATTAATGCAAACATTTGAGGGGAAGGAGTATTTCACTTGTGTAGATTTGACTTCCAGTTTTTGGCAAGTGCCACTTATGTACGAAGATAGACCATTTACAGCTTTTAGTCATAAATAAAACCTTTATCAATTCTGTAGAACACCTTATGGGTTAAAGAGTAGTTCAGCAGCTTTAATTAGGGCTTTAAACATCGCATTAGGGGATGACACAGGAGAGTTTGTAACCATTTACATAGATGATATGGTAATTAGTTCACGCAGTTTTGAGGAGCATCTACGTCATTTAGATATAGTTTTTCAGAAGTTAGATCAGGCAGGGTTCACTTTGAAGCTGTCTAAGTCGTCATTCTGTCAGTCAGAAGTGACATTTTTAGGTCATAGAGTGTCGAGTAGAGGTGTAACACCAGAAGAAAGTAGGGTTAATAAGATACTTAACGCAGAGGTGCCACAGAATGTTAAACAGTTAAAAACATACCTGGGAATTTGCAACTTTTTCAGGAGGTTCGTTCTTAAATACTCAGGGTTGGTAGAACCATTCAGGGAATTGCTTAAGAGTGGGACTCGGTGGAGATGGGAGTCCAAGCATGATCAGGCATTTAGAGCGCTGAAGGAAGGTTTTGAGAAATCTGTAGTGCTGAAATATCCGTTAAAAGACAAGGAATATGTTGTTATGACAGATGCTTCACATATAGGCATTGCTGGAGTATTATGTCAGAAAGATGATGAGGGTAATCTGTGCATTGTATCTTTAGCCTCGCGAGGACTGACAGCAGCAGAGAAAAGATACACGATTACTGAGTTAGAGCTTTTAGGTATTGTTTTCAGTTTAGGGAAATTTAGAATGTATTTAGTAGGGGGGAAATTTGAGATCCACACTGATCACCATGCATTACTGTATATGAGAACTTGTAAACTCAGTTCTAACAGAGTAGGTGGATTCTTGCTCTGCAGGAATACGAATTCACAGTAAAATATATTAAAGGTAAAGATAACATTCTTGCAGACATGCTATCGAGGGACACTAATTTATGTAGGGATTATCCTGTGGTTAAAGCAGAGGACGGTATTTTAATATGTGCATGTGTGGACAGTAGCAACAGGGCATCGTTACAGACACTGAGAAATATGCTAGAGGAGCAACGTGATGACGTCAAGTTAAAAGAGCCACTGGCTAGGTTGCAAATAGGTGAAGAAGAGTATGTGAAAGTAGGACGGTTCACGTACAAGATGCAGGATGGGCTTCTTGCAAGGAAATGTAGGAATAATCGGTGGGCAATATGTGTTCCTGCCACTTTGCGGGAGGAGCTAATTTGGTTCATTCATAGGGAATTAGGACACTTTGGTGCTGCCAAGGTCTTCTATGAAATTGGTCGTGACTTCATTTGGAGTAAAATGGGAAGGGATGTTAGGAGGATTTTAGCTAAGTGTGACACCTGTCAAAGGAGTAAATATCCAGTTAAATATTTAGTGGGGGAGAGATCTGCAGTTCTCACCAGTAGTCCCGGCGAACTACTGGGTGTGGATTTATTTGGCCCGATCGTTATAGGACAGTGCGGCTACGAGTACATTTTTATAGTTATTAACGCTTTTAGTAAGTATGTCAAGCTATATCCGCTAAGGAAAGCCACGGGACTAGCGTGTAGCCGTCTGATCATAAGTATGTACCTGAGTTTGGCATTCCTCTCAGGATACTATCTGACAGTGGACCACAGTTTACTGCAAAGAAATGGAGAACCAGTATGCAGGAAGCTGGTATAACACACGTTCATTCCTCTGTAAGGTACCCTCAGGGTAATTCTGCAGAGCGTCCATTAAGGGAAGTGGCTCGTCTTTTTCGGACTCTAGTGCATGACAAGCATGCGGCCTGGGTTGGACATCTTCCCAAGGTCGAGACTTGGCTGAATTCTGTCCAGCATGAGAGCACGAAATTGACGCCATACGAAGTTCACTTCGGAAAAAGACCACACAATGAACTAGCGAGGGTGTTGGGATTAAATGAGGGTAAGCAACCGGGGATGGATTACATTGTCCAGTTGGCGAAACAGAATTTATCTAAGTCAGCACAAAAGAGAATTCGCCAACAAAAAGAAACTAAATTTGACCTATTCGAGCCGGGAGACAGAGTCTTACTTAGAGTGCCGAAACAGTCAAATAAGCTAGAGAAAGTCATGTCCAAGTTCTTTTATCTCTACGAGGGCCCATTTATAGTTTCCAAACGTATTGGGAAAACAGCATATGTGCTGGAGAATAGTGAGGGAAACAGATTATACGGAACGTATAATATACATAGTCTACGAAAATATGTGTCATAAAGTGAGTGTGTTTAGCTGGCGAGCCAGCCTATCAAATGAGTAAGTGTGGTGTTTGGTGCGTGGAAGATCTGGTCTTCAAGGCAGGCGTATCAGAAGTCGCACAGGGGGGTAGTATGTAAGTAAATGAGAGTTTTTAAGGTACAGGGAAATATGTCGGGATTGTCGGATGCTCTTGAGCACTAAAATGTCTCGATACACCAAGGCCAGAATTTGGTAGCGCAGGTGAATTCCCATTTGCCTCCAAGAGATGGGTGAGAGCTTGAACAGGGTATTTTTGCTTAAGGCGTCCACGAGGCAAAAGATGGGCCATCAGAAGGCGAGACAGTCCTTCATGAAACTCATACATATCAGCACACGTGATTTCTGTTTACGGCCTCGCCATGTAAGATTTGTAAGTATGTAATTTAAGGTAATTTGTACAAAGGTATTATTTGTGTGAGGAGAACTGGTCTGTGTTGAGAACTAGTATTAAGAAGAATATGGTCTACGGGAACTTAACAAGACAGGGCGATTACGGCACAGAAATATTTGGTGTTATATGTAATGCGCATTTACTGTTTTTTTCAGAAGTCAATATTAATTTCATCTTTTGAAAAGAGAGATCAAGTATTATGGTCACGAGGCGCTGCCACAATAGTGTGATCGTGTGCTCAGTGATAAGTGAGATTAAATTTCACCATAAGGAAGGGACCTCCAGTGAAATTAGGAAGTTCTATGGTGATATAAATATATCAGAACACCTTCAATGCGTGTGATATGACATCATAAATACATAGTGATCACACATTAATTACGGTATGTCTATTTCTCCAACATAGAGAAATTTGAGAGGCGGAAATATCCGTGGAACACTATTCTATGTGAAAAACATTGGACTGGTTGCAAAGTGCAATCCATAGTGACAACAATCTTTGACGCAAAGTGCGTAAAGAAAAATTATGAGTATGTATATCTGTAATTTAGGGTGATTTCATTTATGTAATATGTATTTTGGATGGGGATTATTAACGTGTCTGGGATAATCGGATAATGGACCGTCCTCACGGTAAATCATCCGATGATCCGAGGCGAATATGTAACGTGTTTTTAGAGGGTTTTTTATGCCACTGGCATAAGTCAGTAGGAAGCCATTCTCTATTTATTTACGCGGCAAATTGTTCAGCCAAGATAATTTTTCATGTTAATTTATTATTATTATTAATTTATTATAATTATTATTAAGATTTTTCGGAGCATTTTATAAAATTATAAGCATACAGATAGGTTTTCTATGTCTTAGAAAACACTATCAAGCAAATTATTACGAACGACAATATCATAGAAAATTATATGATTACGGAATTTAACGGAGTTTCGTCAGTTAGGGTATATTGGGAGACATGAGTCACTGGAAATTCAAATACAGGCTTAATCTTGTCGGGAAGCATGACGCACTCCTGCGTTGCAGCGTCAAGAAAAGGCGGATAGTTGGAACGGAACAGTCCCGCCGAGTGTAAGGAGCCAGAGGAGGGGAGTATAGCGGCGTGCTCAGCCAATCAGTGGAGACCACGCAAGCTAGAAGTCGGGACTGGAGTGGGGATGCGGCGGGTGCATATATCGTTCAGCGCGCCGTGGAACGAGGACTATCTGTGTAGAACTTAACGAGTACGGTTGCACGGGGGATTCGCTCCGATGTTCCGTGGAATAGGGACTATCTGTGTAGAACTTAACGAGTACGGTTGCACGCGGGAGTCGCTCCGATGTTCCGTGGATTGGAGGACTAACTTTTGTAAAACTTAACCAGTGTGGTTGTACGAGTGTTTGGGTCCGATGTACGGACCATAGAATTATCTAATCTACCAGAATATCATCAAATATCGACAAAGATGACGACGTCCAGGAGACTGTGGGAAGCTCACAGCATCATCCAGTACGAGGGAAAGGCTTCGGCCATTTCCAGTGGTAAGCGCGAATGACGCAGAAATACGCAATCTCTCATTTCTCTTTGTTTTATATTTCATATTTCAGTAACTTCATAGCTTGGGAATAAGAGTAAAATCAATAGTTTATCAGACTCCGTTTTCACGTAATTTTCTATCGGTAATATTAAAATCGCAACGCTCCAATTTAAATTTTAAACTTATTATTATTATTAATTTTGCTTGTTTTATATAATAAATTCAATTCTTTTACAATGCAATCTTTGCTTTCAAAGAGGAAGATTGTAGTTTTACGTGACCGTGAATCGTGTGATTATGAGCCACGGGACCTCCTTTTTACGTGGAATCCGAACCACAGGACATGGCATTTCACATCGAAAATCTCACATGCATTGACCGGGAATCGAACCCGGACCGCCTTGGTGAGAGGCATACAGCTAGACCGCTGAGCCACCACGCCCCCAATCTTTGCTTTCAGTAGGTAGCATTAGTTATAGACCAATTCCTTCTCCTGATACAATTGTTTGTTGGGTTAATGATCAAATCATACCACGATCTGAGTGAATAGATTCTTGAAGGTGTTCTACCAGAGCTAGACGTTGTTAAATACAAATTTAGATTTCAGCATTGCGTTGAGGTCTTGGCGCCCATTAAAACAACATAGCTTAGGCAAAGGTAAACAGTTACATTTATCACCCAACAGTTAGGGGCAGCCAAACCGTTACATTTGTCGCTACCAACATGGGGCAATAATTAACGTTACAACGACTGGAACTCGAAGTAAACAATTAATCCCCCTTCATAACTATACTATACTGCATAAATAGCGTAGAGCCGATCAGGGATGAAAATCAATGTTCATAATAATAATAATAATAATAATAATAATAATAATAATAATAATAATAATAATAATAATAATAATAATAATAATAATAATAATAATAATAATAATAATAATAATAATAATAATGAAAAAATGAAAATCCACAGACTGCTTCCAATCGGTCGACCGGGTCAGGGAATGGAATGAATGAACGCCCCATCTAGCGGCGAGGATACGAACTGTGCCGGCTGCCGAAGCCTGTCGCACACCTCTGGGGCAATTATCAAATGAATGCCAGATGAAATGAAATGACAGTGGAGAGTGTTGCTGGAATGAAATTTGTGACAGGGAAAACAGGAGTACCCGGAGAAAAACCTGTCTGCCTTCGCTTTGTCCAGCACAAATCTCACATGGAGAGACCGGGATTTGAACCACGGACCTAGCGGTGAGAGGCCGGCATGCTGCCGCCTAAGCCACGGAGGCTAATATATATATATATATATATATATATATATATATATATATATATATATATATATATATTAGTTTTTCGAGGGAAACGTGGGGAAATCTTCAATAGACAGATTGCAAGCTTCCGGACTTACAACTGTGCAGGATTCTTACCTACTAAAAACCCACAAACCCTATACTTGGCTTAAGGCCACCCCAGAACTGCCTGTTCAGCCTTACTTCAGGATGGAGCCACTGTTACGACCAGAGGTCTCAGTCAATTTCATTCAACGTGATGATAATGAAATTACTCATCATCATCTTCACTGTCTTCAGCAACCAATCATCTCGGTTCCTCTTCTTTTGTTTTGTTTTCAGCAGCTCTGAGATGTAGACTGCAATCTGTGCCCAACTTTCTCTGCTGCTGAGCATTTTATCCACCACATTGTCTGGTGTAATGACACCTGACACCAGAAGATTTCTCCACCTCAAGCATGCAAAGAATGTGTGCTGAACATCGTCCCATTGATCATCACAATAACGACACCGTGAACTCGGTGAAATTCCCATTCGATGGAGGTATGCTTCATAATAACCATTGCCAGAGAGAAACATGGTAATGTAATAATTAACCTCACCATGTTCTCTCGACAACCATGGCTTCAGTTGCTTGATGAGCCTAGCGGTCCACCTGCCACGATGTTCACGTTCCCATTCTTCCTGCTATTCCAGAAGAGATCTGTCTCTTTCCTCCCTCTTTACGCGTATCTTAGAATGCTCGTCTTTGCGCATGTATAAACGGCGCCTTTCCTTGGCCAGGATGTAAATGGGTATCGCCCCAGCTATTACTAGCACTGTCGGTCCAGGCACTGTACGATAGGCAGAAGTTATTCTGAGGGCAGCTCTTCTGTGAACAGAGGTTATCCGCTACTTATACATCTCAGAGCCAAGAGCTACTGACCAAATCTCTGCACCATAAACAATAACTGATTCCGCCACTCTCATCAGCAGTTTCCTCTTCAATGATGAAGGGCCGCCAATATTAGCCATGAGCCACGACAAGTTGTTAACAATCCTTGCAGCCCTATCAGCAATCTTGCTGATACGATTCCAGAATGTTAACTGGCTGTCAATCATAATACCCAAGTAACGAACAGCAGGAGCTGTTTCTATCACTTGATTATCTACTAGCATTGGTACAACTCGTGGAACTCTCTTCTTAGTAGCAAGGACTATTTCTGTTTTATGAACTGCTAGTTGGAGACCATGTTCATTCATCCAGGTGGAAACTCTCCGCATTACCTGATTAAGTTTAAGTTGCAGACCCTCCATGGAGCGCTCCATAATGAGCACAACAAGATCATCAGCATATCCCACCAAAGAAGTGTCCTCTGGCATCTCCATCCGTAAAATGCTGTCATAATTTACGTTCCATAAATCAGGACCTAACACCGAGCCTTGAGCCTCCCCCGCTGTTACCTTGCGACACTTGACTCCTTCATCTGTGTCATACTGTATCCAACGATCACAAAGATAATTCCTCAGAACAGACGCCAAGTAGCGAGGAATGTTAAATGTTGTTTCAAGTGCAGCTATTATGTCAACCCACCGGGCAGAGTTGAAGGCATTTTTCACATCCAGAGTAACCAGTAAGCACATTTTCCTAGAGAAATGGTTGCCATGCTCAATGGATCTGACAGCCATCACCACTTCTTCAATGGCGCTGATGGTGGACTTACCCTTCACAAAACCGTATTGTTTGGGAGACAGACCTCCTGCAGCAACAATCACTGCCTGAAGCCTTCCTTTAATCTTCTTCTCAAACAGTTTGCCAGCCATGTCCAACATGCATAGAGGTCTCTGACCTGAAGCAGTAGTGGGATCTTTGCCTTTAGGCATGAGCACAAGCCTAGCCACTTTCCACGGGGTCGCAAAGACTCCCTGTAGTAAACAACAATTATACATGTTCAGCAAAACATCTGGTTCCTCTTCGGATATCATCTTTAACACTTCAGCAGGAATTCCATCCGGCCCTGGTGCCTTCTTATTCTGAAAAGATCGTGCTGTAGTTTGTAATTCCTCTCTAGTGAATAGCGGAATATCATCAAGCATCACCGGAATGTGATCGGGAAATCTCTCTGGATGATTAGGAAATAGCTCATCTATAATAGCTTCCTTCTGGAATGCCGTCATAGCGGCAGTAGACACCATAATGCCATCGAGCTTCTTATTGACAATTTTGTAGCCCAGACCCCATGGGTCCTGATCCAGATCGTTAATGAGCTCGTTCCATGTATGTGCCTTACTTTGAGCAATGGTCCGTTTGAGAGCCCTCCTCGCTACTCTACACTCTTCTATCGCATTTGCAAACTCTAGAGAATCTCTGCAGAGCCTTTGTGCCCTTCTCCTTAATCGAAAACACAATCGTCGAGCCTCTGCTATTTCAACATTCCACCAATAGGCTGGCCGATTGTTCGGAAAAATCTTCTTTTTGGGCATGGATGCTCCGCAAGCCTTAACAATGGTCGACCTAACCAGGGTTTCTGCAGAACTCGCGGGGCTATGTTGAAACAAATCCTCCAGAACTTGTTTCCCTTGTGCTATTACTGCCAGAAGAATTTTACCATCCATGTGATCAACGTTCCATCTAAACGGTATCGGAATTTCATGGACTAGGCCTCCTCGAGGCCTAGTATTAAAAAGGATGTATCTATGATCACTGTTGTTATAATCTAGCATTACATGCCAGTCTGCAATGCAAGCAGCAAGATCTGCAGAGACAAACGTTAGGTCTGGTGTGGTTCCGTTTTGCCCAGGCCGACAAAATGTTGGAACATCACCGCTATTTAGCAGCACCAAGTCCAACCTAGCAGCCATCTCCAAAATTCTATGGCCTCTCCCGTTTGTATGAGCCAAGCCCCACTCAACTGCTCGACCATTAAAATCACCGGCCACCAGAATACCCCCAGTTACTGTACCTAGGAAATCGTCAAGGGCAGATAGTCGGGTCTCAAACTGCCGAATTGATTCATTGGGTGTTAAGTAACAGCTTACATAAGAAATATTTCTGCTCTTGACCGAGACAAATCCATTTCCAGCACCAAACTTTTCAATAAAAACTCTGCTTGGATCCGCTACCCATATAGCAGCCGTCCCACTTTCATCCGACTACCGAGATGGAACATCAATGTTCTTATATTGTTCGCTAATAAGCACAACATCAATATTTTTCCGCGGCAAACTTAACTAGGAGATCGTTAGCCACCCTGCTACGATGAATGTTGCCTTGTAGAAATCTTAGCATTTAGACTGTTGAGCACTCTCCAATGCACGTCGAAAGACAGCACACATACCTGACCCGATCACAAGGTCGTCATTCTTGCCTTCACACGCGCAGATCGAGCATTTTGGGGCAGTCGTGCAGTGAGCAGCTTTGGGCTCCTTTCTCCCGCATCTGTAGCACAACTTCGACCTGTCAGGACCCGTACATTGTCTTGCCATGTGACCATAGCCCATACATCGAAAGCATTTCAGCACATTGGTCCTTTTCCGAATGCGGCAGCTAACCATGCCTATCTTAATATGCTGATCAAGGAGCAGCTCATTTGCCGCATTGGAGTTTACCACAACTATGGCCATACGCTGTTCTCTGGAATTGGGCTTGGTAATAGTAACTTTTATTTCACCCATGTTATCCTTAAGCCGGTCCTCTAATGTTGCCTGGACTTCCTCTGCTGTTGTAAGACAGTCCAAATCCCTAATTTCCAAGGTTATGGTAGGAGCCAACATTTTGACTTCACCCAAACCCTCAGCGGCTTTGGAAATCTTCTCCCTGAACTTAGATTTATCTCAATTTTTCCCTTTCATTTCAAGGAGAACCGCACCAGTCGACGTTCTGCGAATCGATTTAAGGTTTACGCCACTGCAATCAGATGTTGCTTGCTGACGCAATGATTGAAGAACTTCTGAATATGTCTTCCCCTCAGTAGGCTTGATAACCATTGCCTCGTTGCGTCTCCTATCCTTCGTTTTATTTCCCTTCTGATCTAGAGAATGATTACTTCTAAGTTCTCCCTTTTCGTCCTCCAGAATAACTTTACCGCTATGACCCATGCGTTTCCTTGTTCGAACTGTTTGCCAGGCATCTTCTGCTAACTTCTCAACGGGAGGTTCAATGACCACAATTTCATTTGCAGATATGTTTTCGGAATTGACACTGCTCTCAGTAACAGTAATCATTGTTTCTCCTTGACTTGCAGCCTTCTCGCATATGGGAGTTCTAGGTCGAGTGATAATAGTGACCTCTGTTGCCAATCTAGTTTTGCGGCAGTGATCGAGGACATCAAAAGCCTCTACTAACTGCGATAGGCTATTCTTGATATTATTACTCACATTTCTGTGAGTTTTGGTAGGTGCCATCATGATCTTCAGTAATCCTATTCCTTTCAGAATCTCTGACTCTTCTTTTATGTCTATTTCATTTCGACATTTACCTTTATCCGCTGTGAATCTCAATTCATCTGAACCTCCATTCTCACCCGAGATTATTGTACTCTGCCCCGCCATGACATTAGATACAACGTCCAGCTCCCTAGATGAAGTAGTTCTTGTAGACGCCACACATCGCGCGCCATTGGAATCTCCCACTTGGGCCTGAGCGCTGTTATCTGCGCCGCTTACAATCTCGGTGGATTCCACACACAATCTCTCCATGACACCAATCTCTTCTCTTCTGTTGAACATAATCTTACTTTCCACAAGCGACGGGGACACACTTCCTGACCAGATGGAAGAATTACTCACCCAGCCACCCCTCAGGTAGAGATATCACTTCGTCGTGCGGAAGAGGCACTGCCACACAAAACCCAACCCTTTCAACTAATATAGTCACTGAAATATACCGTCAAACTCACTTAAACCACGAAAGCCAAGACGCACCAACCACTCAGTACGACAACAACCAATAATCACGGAGGCTAATAATAATAATAATAATAATAATAATATCAATAATAATAATAATACTAGGCGTATTAATAATAATTTATAATAATAGGCCTATTACAAAAAATAATACAAAAAATATTCGAGGATAAATTGGCTGGAGGAAACAATGGGGGACCTGAATGAGATGAACATCAGAGTGAACATAAAGAAAATCCGAGAAATCTTCAGAACCTTTGGGGGGAGGAGAAGAAGAAGGCAAAAGTCATCAAGCCAACTAACAAGTTACAACGTGCTTTATGAATGGGCATAACGAAGAAAGAAAGAAAGAAAGAAAGAAAGAAAGAAAGAAAGAAAGAAAGAAAGGAAGGACGAATAATAATAATAATAATAATAATAATAATAATAATAATAATAATAATAATAGTCTATTAATAATAATAATAAATAATGTTATGGGTATAACGGCCCCCTTAACTTCTGCTGACTACCTTGTGGTGTAGCGACTAACATTATTGGCTTTTTCCCTGGAGATCCAGTTTCGATTCCCGGCTCAGCCGAGAAATTTATCTCACTTTGTTCTGAGGGATGGATTGAGGTACACTCAGCCTCCTTAGTCAAAAATAAGAAGAGGTGGGATTGATTCCCACCTCAGCTATCTTGGAAGTGGTTTTGCGTGGTTTTCCACTTCTACTCCAGGTGAATTCCCGGATGGTTCCTAACATAAGACCACGGCTGCCTCTGTCCAAATCCTCACCTTAATACGTAGGCTACTAACAGAGCCATAGAAATAACACGGCTATCAGACAAAATTTCACACTCACCCAAGTACACGGGGCTAAATGACTTCTATGACCAAACCCCTCAAATGATACAACAACAGCAACAACATAAATGCTTCAAATTTAGAGCCTCGTGGATGCCGGAATTTTGCCCAAAAAGGAATCTTTAACGTGCCGGTAAGTGACACGAGTCTCTAGTCCCTCAAATGCCAACTGACTGTGCCAGGATTCAAACCCGCAACCTTGGGCTCAGCCTCTGCGCTTCGCAATTGGTTTAAATTTCACAAAGAAGGTTAATAAAATTGTACTGAGGATAGAAATAGAAGTAATTATCTCGAAAGAACAACAAGCCGTATGAGACAAATTCCACACATACCAAAGTACAGAACGGTACATGAAAATATTGGATACGATGTTCAAGCAGCAAAACTTAACCTAACAAAATCTATGGGAAAACTCGATTTTGAAGTTGGTGAGAAAAAGTTTTGTTTTCTTCAAGACTTAAATCGCTTATAATAATAATAATAATAATAATAATAATAATAATAATAATAATAATAGTCTAATAATAATAATAATAATTATAATAATAATGACAATAATAATAGTAATAATAAAAATGATAATAATATAATAATAATGTGTCTGGTTAGGTCTATACGCCCCTTTTAACTACTGTGACTATTAGAGACGCCGGGGTGCAGGAATGTTGCCCCAAATCAGGATCTTTAACGTGCCAGTGAATCTACTGACACGGCTCCCTTGCATTTGAGCATCCTCGAATGCCAGCTGACTGCACCGGGAACCGATCCTGCATCCCTGAGTACAGCAGGCAAGAAGGTTACCGCTGAGCTACGCAGCCAGTCCATTAAATCACTTAAGGAAATGTTGATACATAGGACACACTCACACAACAAGTAATTCCGCGAAGATCCATTATCACCTATTTTCATATAGCCTATTCTACTGATCCTATCCTCCTTAAAACTCTCCCGTCAATTAAATAGATTTTTCGTCTGACAGCTTTTGGTACATAACTGACAATTAAGTAAATTTTAGGCCAACAATTTTAAACTCAAAACTCAGTATTCCAAATTTCTAGTAATTTTAGACAATAGACTTTTAAATAATAATATTTTGGGAAAGCGAACTGGTCTTACTATGGTATTACTGCTTGCACTGTCTTAAACCAAAGTTTTCATCGTAGCGCAAGGTAACTCACTTCAACACACCTCCAGCCCTGGAAAGTATGCGATGTGTCAAAATTCCTTGAAGGGAAAGGAACCGAATCATGACCTCAGGGTGACAACTAAGGAAGCTAGCAAATACACCATGAGAGGGTCAGTTAGAGCATGAGACATAAGCGCGATCATTGTCTGTTTGAAGTTTGAACGTCAGGATTGGTGAAGCGCCTGTATCATGACTTCCCCAGCCGTAATTACTGTTTCCTCCGGGTTCCTCATTGGCTGTCTGACCTTCCAGCTCGGGACTCAGTCGGATCGAAGGCCTGTAATTTAGCTTGAGTTATATACGAGTTGACCACAAGGTTCCCCAGGAGAGCCAAATCACCGCGGCTAGCATGTGCGGGCCTGCCCCTATCAGCTAGCCGGCCGGCCTCTCCGCTCTGCTGACACAATGGCGGCCTGCAGTCGGCTTAATAATCATTGAGCACGGCAATTCGCAGTAATGATAACAGCTCAGGTTTCAACTATGTGATATTTATTAAAGACATGCATTTCGACCTAAATTGCAAGTCAACACAAGACCTGTTTGATCATGCAAGTCCAAGATAATGGTACACAGATTATTTGTCCGCTTACAGTAGACTAGTTGTTTGGAAAATTATCTGGGCTAGCTCTTTTTCTCTCTAAACCATAAAATTGCTTGTAGTCAATTTTTGATTTTATTATTATTATTATTACTATTATTAATATAATTAAGTTATAATTAGTATTACCTGTATAATAATACAGTGCGCCCGGGAATATTCTCCGCAGTGCCTACAAGCTGCTGCGAGAGATTACGTCACCAGTTACGTTGGCAGCACGGCTATCGCTTGTATCATAAGAAACAAACAGTAAACGATATACTCACCACAGCGATCCATAAATGATGCTAGAAGTGCTGATGACACACATGCTCGCTTATTGCAATACACACTGACGAATTCGACAGCCCACAGCCCACACATGGGGCCTTCACCCTATCAAGGACACTGTGCTGACAACTAAACTGGTGACGCAACCACTCGCAGCGGCACGTAGCCACTGCGGAGAACATTCCCGGGCGCCCGTTACTAGACTAATGATGATTATGGTAATAATAATACAATTCAATTTATTTATTAATTTATTAAATAATATTGATATTAGCTCGTGATATGTCTCACGAATCTGACGGCAAATCCAGCATAATAATAATAATAATAATAATAATAATATATATATATATATATATATATATATATATATATATTTAGTTTTTCGAGGGAAACGTGGGGAAATCTTTAAAAGACAGATTGCAAGCTTCCGGACATACAACTGTGCAGGATTCTTACCTACTAAAAACCCACAAACCCTATACTTGGCTTAAGGCCACCCCGGAACTGCCTGTTCAGCCTTACTTCAGGGTGGAGCCACTGTTACGACCAGAGGTCTCAGTCAATTTCATTAAACGTGATGATAATAATACTACTACTAATAATAATAATAATGATAATAATAATAATAACAATAATAATGACGGAAGAGCTCTAATATGCAAGAAATCCATCTCACACACAATCCAGATCAATCCAGTGATCAGCTCGATCACAGTGTAGAATGGAGGGGAGTTGCAGCCTTTGTCAAGCTGCGGGACCATTAGACCTACTGATGATTGAGAACATTCAAAATAAAAATGAATGTAATAATAATAATAGCAATAACAATAATAGCAATAACAATAATCCAATAGTCTACGCTACTTGATCCTACAGTAGGGGTTTAAATGCGATGAATGTAGGCCTACGTGCTCTATTGAATGAACATTTCAATTGAGTGGAGCTGGAATTAAGATAGGCCTATGGTTGTTGGAATCGAACCTACTGACTATGAGCAGGTGTGCAATGTCCAGCGCGTGCAATTTCCTCTTCCAGAAATAACCACAGTGAGTGTTTAAGTTCATCTTTGCAGAGTAGACTTTTTTGTTATGCTAAGAGAGCCTCTTTTATCTGCAGTTACTTCTCATTTATTATCTTCTTACACATCCCGCTCCCCTCTCTTGAGCTCACAAACACTGTAATTCATAATTCTTCTTGTTCCATGAATCTTAAAACTTAAAATTACACATCAATTCATTCCCCCTTTTCCACGCCGATATGCGCTAATACTTGAAAAATGGGGCAAAGGGAGGTCTCCACCAGCCCAATATATTTGTCTCTCATAAAAATCATAGAACTTCTTTGATTTATCACGTAATTATAGTGGCAAATAGCATCTATTGCTGAAGTAATGAGAACTCTTACATAACCCTGTGCGTAAGATAGGTGGGCAAGTTGATGCCAAGTAATCTGCGTGGTTGATTAAACATATAATTCACTTTCTACGTGCTAGGTTCTGTAAAGATAAAGAAAGACTTCAACTACTCTAAATCTGTTATTGATTATCCCATTGGAGGAACATTACACGAAGCGTAAACAAGCAATTTGTTCACGTTTATGGTGGGGGAAACTGGGAAATGAGTAGCCTACCCCAGCCTTCTGATCTTAAGGACCAGTAGCTCCTACAAGCTCCGTGAAGAGCCTCGGTTGTTACTCCTCATCGAAATTCTAATTATTTTCCGATATTTTGAAGAAATTGCCAACAAAATCCGTCAGGAGTAATATTTTATTGTCAGTTAAACCTTCCATCTCAGTTCAGCACCATAGTTCACCTTAGTCTGACTATACATTAACGTCCTGACAAGTAGCCTATTGGGTGTTTTGTGATACATGAACTACATGAACTTAGCAGCCTGAGTGATGTAGCGAGTAATTCTCTCACTTACTGTGCTCAAGATTGCTGGATCAAATCCCGGTTAAGGTCAGTTGTTTGGCAGTGTTCATATTGGCCTAGGAAGAAACCCGTGTTAGAATTACCAGCAGGTTATTGGGCAAATTTTCTGCACCTCGACGTCTTTATCACCACAGTAGGCTAATTTAAAGAGTTGTTAAGCAATAATATTAGTTATAATAGATTAATAATAATAATAATAATAATAATAATAATATACCAGCCACGGAGGCCGAGAGCACTAACGCGCTACCTTGTGCCTCGCTAGTATCGTGAGGGCGTGGATTCAAACACCACCTCAGCCTCCCTGAAAATGTTTTTCCTTGGTTTCCCGTTTTCACCCCCAGACAATTGCCAGGACTGTTCCTATCAATAGGTCCACGGCCGACTTCCTTTCCACTCCCTTCCTTGACCTTTCCTTCATTAGACCCAAGTTAGCGGTCACCTGGACGATCGGCATGTCACCATCTCCAGATGTATCTGCAGACAATGTCGGTCCAACTCCAAGATACTACAGTAACTTTGTGGCGGTAGAGGAATGATCCTTTGAAGAGCCCGTGGATGAAGCTGAACTTGGAGGATAAGCAATAAAAAAGAATAATAATAATAATTATTATTATAATAACTGCAACATTGACTCTGAGAAATAGTTCTCCCTGTTCGCACATTTCAATTCCAGACTAGTTGGAACTGTAACTTCCATGAAGGTTTGTTTTTCCAATATCCTTCAAAAGCCATGGCATTCGTAGTATTTCGTGAGACATCCAGCGTCCCTTGAGCACAACCAGATACAATTGAAAAGCTTATTTCTAAAGTGACGTAAATCCGAAAGTGACGGGTTTTCAGTTATTTCTTTCATAAGCAAGTTTTTAGGTTCTCTCAACGTAAAGCAAAGGTCGAAATACTTCGTATAACCCATACTAACAGAGATCTAAAAACTAAGTTTATTTTCAAAGTTGGTTGGTTGGTTGGTTCCTTAGTTTAGGGGCTGCGACAACGCGGTCATGTAGCCCCGTGTACTTTGGGTGTGTGTAGAATCTGTCTGATAACCGGTGTTAATTGTGATGACTGTATTAGTGTGTGTATCTGTTTTTTAATTCAAGTAGAGACTGCAACTTTGAATTTTCAAATAGTTCCTACTTTTGCCGCCAAACGCCACCGTCAACGACTACTAGGCCTAGTTCAGAACTAGCTACTAGACGCCACCGCAGTCGGCTCTTGGCAACGAACGTAGCAACCTAAGAGCGTTGTTTACATTCTTAACCTATCCAATTTAGTTTCACACAGGTGTAATTAGTGGAAAGATCTTTAACATGCCATAAATCTATGACATGGGACCGCCGGCTTTACTTCCCCTCCGAAGGAAGGCATACTGAGGGATTTTTAACGCTCTTAAAAAATCCGACGGCTTCGGCCGGGTTTGAACCCGCTATCTTGGGCATAGAAGCTCAGCATGCTACCAACTACGCCACCGAAGCCGCCTTATTTTCAAAGTGACGTAACTACAACGTGTATTTATTTCGAATGTGTCTTATATCCATGTTGACCAATCCGATGGCTCTCACGTGATGAATCAAGGCAATGGCTAACTTTCAAAAAACTGTAGAGCATCAGTTTGTGTTTGTTGTGTTTAAACCATTTAAATGTTCATAAATGACACTTAAAGCGTATGTCAATGTATGATTTATTTCCAAAACGTCATAACTCCAACTTACAGGAGACGATTACCACAATTTCCATTGATAAGAGATTTTTAAAACACAGTATCAGGATGTGCATAGAAGTAATGAATGAAATTGCATTATCTGAATTTAATTATACGAAGAAACAAAATCGCGATTTATGAAGTTTTGCATTTCATGGAGTTACGTCACTTTGAATATAAGCTCTTCAATTTGCAGCTGATTTGTCAGTGTGTGTGCCATGTACTGCGTTACTGCAATGTCAAAGACGATTGAGTGGCTTACCGACTGTAAGATTGTGTCAGTTATTCTAGGCAGCAAGAGAAATGATAAGGGCAGACATCCTGGGCCAGATTAGTGAAGTGTTCCACTCCAATGCAAGAACAGATAACAAAATGCTGTAATGGGTGAGATTGTTCAAAGACTGGGGAACGTGTATAAAGAGTTGTACTCTGGACAGCAGCTTCTAATCAGCATCAATTAGATTGTTTTGGGAGACGATAAAACTCACAGAGACAGACAATTCACAATTTTGACTGTACAATTAAAATTTCCGCACGTTTCAAGACCAGTTCTGTGTCTATAAATATCGATTTCTTGTCAGGTGGCAGACTTACCTGGAATGTAGGCACTATTCTTCTGAAAAGATAAATTTTAGTAAACTAACCAAAATTTCTGTTTGATCAAAGGCAGACACTTAGTCACCTACCTGAAAGAAAATGCTTTTACATAATTTCATAATCCGAAACGCAATGGTTTTATTGTACAAATACAAATACCAGTTTACTCATTACAATTAAAAGTTCGCGATGGTTAAAATTCCAAATGCATTTTTGATGCATCTTTATATTTATCAGATGCCAATATCTGTTTCATTAAGAGTTGTTAGCACCTTAAACATTACAAATTAACTGCAAATTTATTTTGTCTTCGTAATTTCTTTATCTGCAATTGGGAGTTTTGGGATGTCCATAGGCCTATTTTGCTCATTTTGAGTGAATACTCTTTCAATTCTCACCTGGAAGTGGAATATTCAACTGAATTCTGTAAGAAATTTGAATTGCCTAGAGATTTATTTCCAACTTTTCTCTACAGAGACCTCAGACCCTTTCCATAAATCACATTTTCCTGAAGTAACATGCAGTATTTTGCTAGGCAGCAAATCTGGTCAACCAGATTATCCATCTGAAAATCCCTTGAAGCTATGAATTCCAAACTTATTTCCACCTCGGTCAACAGGAGAACATCCTTCTGCGAAGCCAATTGAAGAAATCTACAGAATCACACAAGGTTACAAATCGAAGGATGAAGGATAAACTAAAATATAACTGAATCAATACTAATATAATAAAGCTGATGAGTTTTTTGTTTGTATGTTTGTTTGTTTGTTTGTTTGTTTCTTTAAACGCGCTAATCTCTGGAACTACTAGTCGGATTCCTTAATTGATAAACTAAATAACTTGGAATCTAATGGATTCGAGGAACGTATTTATCACGTATGAAGTCAATGGATCCATGGATGTGAAAATGAGCCAAAGGATGTGATGGAAAATACAATATGTATTGCAACCTATATGTTATTAAACCAACATGAATGTACTGAACTTACTAAAAAGAGCAGGCAAATAAAACAATAGTATGACGAGTACTAGTTATAAAAAGGAAATATATAGGAAAGCATGAAAAGGAAAGGAAAGACTGAAGTGAGCAAATAGCAGGTATTTCGTACATAGTCGAGAGAGAAAACAGAAAGAAAAGTTAATAAAAGGATTCAGGTAGTCTATAGAGGAAAAAAACCAATGAAAGTAAAATTTAACAATAAATATCAGGTGTTCATACAAGATGTTCTAATGATATAATTATTATCCTTTGATCGAAACGAATAATATTTATCAGGCATTAAATAACTTTCTTCGGCTAATCCCAATTAATTTGAGATCAATATTGAGTTTGATTGGAGATTCAGGACCAGATGACGCCACACAAATACCACCCGACTGGCACCAGACTATTCGAACCTCTGCCGTACGGGTACGAAATGAACATCTCTGCAACTCTTTAATCACACTCCCCACCCCCCCCTCCAAAAAAAATATACATGTATTTACAAGATACACATTTATTCAAAATCATATTTATCTAATATTATAATTTCAGAAGATCGGAAATTCTAGGAGAATGATCCGTATTCGAAAGGTAGACATAAGCTACGACAGATAATATTCAAAGATACACCGAAACTATTGTATGTAGATAGGTAGGGAAGCTTACGAAGAAACTGATAAATAGCAAACTATAAATACGTTAAATATTCAGGAGCTAAGTTTTATAACAAAATTATTCATATTTCAGCCGAATGTTCAGTGTATCGTACGTATTTGTAAACAGAAAAGCACAAACCATTAGGTCCCACAAGAGTTTTAGCTTTCCCTTTCCTGGTTTTGTGCGCTAATGCTCAGTACGTCAAAAGAGGTGAATAAATGCTTCCATTAGCCCTCCGTCTGATGTTGGGAGACCTGTTCATTTTTCAGCCAAGTCCATTAAGAGGAATCAAATGGAGAATCTATTAACGTCTTCCATGGTCAAGGTAGTAATTCACTTTTCGAACGTCCCAATAGCTGTCACGGGAAGATGGATTCCAAAAATATCATTAGTGTGAAGTTGGAACTAGGGAAATATGCCACTTAGTGACACCCTTCAGTCGTGGTTCCTTTGGGTTGGAGTGGCAGTCAAAACAGAGAACAAACAAGTCACGACCAGAACTTTCCATGTTGTGGCAGAGCGTGTCCTCTCTCCTCCCCACTCCCCCATCCCACACCTAATTGCAGTCCTTTTGTGATGCGATGTGATGTCGGCACTCCCTTGTTCACAGGGACCCCCAGCCGCCCCTGGCGGGAGAAGAAACGTCTCCGCGACGGGAGGTGACGAGGCCCCCTTACCTTCACCCACCGCAAGGCCATCTACCTCAAACCGTACTTCTAACGTGCTTCCAAAAATAAAAAGAATTTACAGTACACGATTAAACTGGTGGACATAGGCCTATTTGCCATTCTACTTTATGCTCAGAAATTCAGACGGGGAGGGGACATAGTAGGATATTAAAAGGATATGAAAATTAGTTCGTCATTTGAAAGGCCTAAGCTAGATTTTTATAGTGTTCCAAATAAACAGTTGACACATATATATTTATACCATTTATTTTTACATAATCAATAAATAACGTGATACAGAGAGAAAACGCCCTAGAAAAAGTAAGCAAAATGATGAGCAGTCTACTAGCGTAATCTTGAAATCGACCCCGAAACGTTAAAACGCTCTATTTATAACGTTTGACTGCTTGAAGGAAATCTAAAGCTCTACAATTTCCTTCCCCACGAGTTTCCTGTAAAATGAAAGGCAAAAGGGTTGGAAGGGCAAGTTAGACCAGAAATGTGTGTTTTTTGTGTGTGCAAACTTCCCATTTTCACTGGCTCATATCTTGGACACGGTAACACACATAGATGAATATGAATGTACCATTTTGTAGGGAATTTAATTAGCTTTAGCTTGAAAAGTATAAAGGTTTCTGTGCGGCGCGACGCACAGTGTTTAAATTACGCACCAAAAACTAAAAAAGGGGACCTTTGAGCGTTCCCCACCCCCCGCGGCACCTGACATCAATGGGACATTATTAGGCGTTGTTCACGGCACCTCCCACTACACGTTCCAGAAAATGTTGGCACTGTATGATTTAATAAGGCAAACCCAACCTTTTTGGTCGAATTTGTCGGGGCTACATGGCTATTTGTATTTTATGTGAACAGTGAACTGGTTCTTCGTCTTATTTTTCACTTTCTTATTCTTCTTCCTCTTCTCCTTAACATTACACTATTATTACAGTATTATTATCATTATTAATGTTATCATTATTATTAGTACTAATAATAACATTGCTATTTTTATTATTATAATTGATGATATAGTAAAATATAAAGCCATTTTGAATTGAGGTAAGGAATGGGGAAGAAATTAATACTGTCACTCGACCACAATCTATCTCTCCATATTGGCTGGCTGCGTGGTTCAGCAGTAACGTTCTCGCCTGCTGATCCCAAGGTTGCAGGATTGAATCACGGTGCAGTCAGCTGGCATTTGAAAGTGCGCAAATGCGAGGGATTCGTGTCAGTAAATTTACTGGCATTTTAAAGATACCCTTCGGGGAAAAATTTCGGCACTAAGTATGTCTTTTGAGTACATTCGTGTTGACCGACTGAAAAGCACTAAACTCTTGTCAATTATAAATTATCTGTGTTCTTGATGTAATTGCAATATTTTTGGAAACTAGCAAATCGAATTATATTGTCTCACGTTGTCAAGGGAAACGACAGAATAGTTTCGATTCAATCAATCGATACAGAACATTTTCCTGCCTTCAGTGAGGTAAGAGAGGAAAGCGGACAGATTTCTAGCTATGTTACTGTACCTGCAAATGAGCGATATCATTAGAGAAACGTAGAGACATTTTGCCTACCAGTCGGGCTGTACTTATGACTAAATCAAATGATGCCGTGGAAGAGGAGCCAGTGTGTTGCTCCAGGAGGTAACTGGTAGTTGACTGCGTGACGGACAGGTGCGCTTGTTTATTTGCTGGCTCAAGCTGCTGTAGAATTGAGCCAGACGTCTGACTGGACCTAGCCAGCCAAACATGAAGTTAACGCGTTTTCAATTCACAGGACCGGTTTAGCAACTTTACGTAGAATGATGTTCAATGTAATAGCATAATCTTCCCAGTAATACGATTGTTGTAGTACTAGTATTAGTCGCTAGCCACTGGTGCCAAGTGCTATTTCTACTCCCAGTGTTTCTCTGATGGCATCAATGATCGCTGAGGAGCAGCTAGTTGATGTTTGTTTTCAGAATTGAATACCAGGGACCCCTAACTTCTGTTGAAATTAAGCGCAGTTTTTAGGAGCCCTTCAGGGCAGGCTATTGAATAGTTCTTGAGAAGACAAAGCTTCACACTAGAAAACCGCAAAGCTTCTGACAGGTCTTCTACACTCTAGGCCTTGTTACCTCGCGCTACTAGAAGGCCTTCTCGGCTTCATACTGATGTCTTGCATAATTATTATCATAATTCATATAATTATTATTAATATTATTATTACTATTATTATTATTCTCATGACCATGCGTACACGTCAGTTGTAAACACAATCAATGCATAGCTACTAATTTATAAGTTATACGGCTCTGTGGCTAATTTGCGCAACATAAGGAGTTGCCATGTAGTGCAAGAAATTCTGCAAGGAATAATATCCGGAAAGAGAAGTGTTGGCAGGAGACGAATCTCCTGGCTAAAATACCTAAGAGACTGGACTCTCATGACTTCAGAAGAGCTATACCAAACGGCTTAGAACAGATAAATCACAGCCAAGATGGTTGCCGACATCCGGAACGGATAGGGACTTGAATAAAAAGTGGCTAATTGCTTAGTGTGCTATTCTTCAGCGTTCGATTCTCGATCTGGCGAGGGGATTTTAATCTCCTAAAGTTGATTACCCTGGATTCGGGGCTTGGTGTTTGTCACATCTTAAAACAAAGTACAGTAGGTCTATAGTAAATAAAATTGAAAGTAAAAATTTTAAAAAAAGTTATCTACATCTAAATTGTTGTTGAGGGACTTTACGACGTCATGGTCATGTAAGCCCGTACACTTGGGTGTGTGTGGGGGGGACTTTGTGATAACCTGTGTTATTGTGATGACTGTATTCGTGTGTGTGGTCATAATTCAGTTGAAGATTGGGAAGGAGGTGGCCGTGGCCCTAATTTAGGAACCATCCCAGCATTTGCCTGGAGTTGAAGTGGGGAAACTACGTAAAACAACTACCATGATGACTGAGATGGGAATCAAACACGCCTCTTCTCAGTTTGGCCTACGAGGCTTAGTGTTCCCCGTTCCCACAGACCAGAATTAAATTCCTTGTCAGAGCCGGAAATCGAACCCGGACCTTCGCGGTGACAGTCAAGATTGCTAGCCACTACGCAATGAAGCGGAATTCTCATCAGTGGTTTACTCGGTATGGCATGCGCCTGGCTAACGGATGTAAGAAGCAAATGTTCGTCATCTTTACTAAATATGAAATCAATACCAAGAACAGTTGGACAAACCGGGGAGACTAATTTCCTTTTATCATTACACAAAATATACCTTTCCAGATTTACTTCCTTTTATGTTAGTATTTTTGTCAGCCATTCTTCCATTGCATATTGTGCAGAAAATTTTAATTTTCCAAAAATTTTCTCAGAAATAACATTATTTATTGAATAAATGCTCTCCCCCCATTTTTCCCACATATCATAATAAGACGGGAATGCAATTTTGAAAAACGAACGTGTTATAAAATAACACATATAAGGAAGAATCACTTCTAAACATTTCAGTTTTGTGTGTTGAAAGGTTGCAAATAAAAAGGGACATTTGATATCTAGAAAAACATTTTAGTGAGAAATTCAAATAAGAGATTTTTCCGGTTTTTAGAACAAGCCATTACCATAGGATTCCACTTCTTCCTCGCATTCATGTTGTTTTTGCTCCGTGTCACTTTGTCCTTTGTATGAATCGTCTAATAGAAATAAATAAAAATGTATAAATAATCAATGAATTTCGCCCAAACGTGCATTATAAGTTTGAATTACAACGGGAGATCACTGCTGTAATCCATTAATGATTTTGTTCTCTTCCGACACACACTGAAGTGATATCGAAGGCACTGTTGCTCACTAAGTTTGCTCACACAATCCTCGGAAGGTTCCTGGTATTCATTTCTTTTGAAGAATTTGTGATGATATCCGTGGATGCCAGTCTTGTTAAAGCGCCGCGGAACTTGTTATTGGGGCCCGTCCAATTCCGGTTCAGCATCGCATTGGTTGAATAGAAATCATTACAAATTTGTTTTTATCTTCTCTTGCCTGCTTTCATTCAGTCGAGTTTCTTGTCTTGTGAATGGTAGCAATAATTTTGTGCGTAGATCTTCTATTAAAATGTTTTATGAGCAAGTTCATATGCTAGCATGGAGGATGCGAACTTTGAAATCCCAAGAACCACTTTGAGATATCGTGTTTTTACTTGTTCGAAGGTGCTCAAGTCGTGATAGCTGAGGTTGGGCCATGTGATCGCTAGTCCGTATGTTAATATCGGGAGTATTTTAGCACGAAAAAGTTCCATTACTGTTGTTATGGACAGCTGTGAGGTGATTTGTATGTCATGAATTGCGATAATGGCAGCAGTTGCTCTTTCTTTTGTATGTATTCGATAGGATTTGACTGTAGATTGCAATTGTACTCCTGTGTATTTATATGCGTTTGATTTTCAACGGGTTATTTCGGAGTAGAATGGAGTCACCTGCTGCTGATCGTCCTCATTTTCTGAACCAATATTACCCCCGTTTCGTCCAATCACGCCATCTTGAAGAATTGGAGATAGTGTCTGATCAGTCCATAACATAACTCGTTTTCCCAAAGTTACATTACAGCGAAATATTCGGAGTTTTAGATTCTAAAATCTTAGAAGACACATTTGAACACCACCCATGAGTCACGAAACGCTAACCGATGCTGATTTTCGCAAGTGGAAACAAAGTTACTGTAGTGTAGCGTCACGGAACTCCACTCAAACTTGAACGAAACTCTCTCCGTACACAATAGCAAGTAGTTACCCGCTCATCTGCAACTTGTCACCACTAGTTTGCTCAGAACATGAAACCTGTCCATATTTTCCATCTTTCCCCTACTGTACAGTACTGAGTATCACTTAACAATGGATACAATATTTATAAACGTAATATTGATCTGGTTGGCTGTTCAAGATGCCATTATTTATTTATAGCATGCCTTCAACAAGGGATACCGTACAACTTCAATTGATCTTTGGAAAAATATGTTACTCATTTACCGAATAATGGTTCCTCATTGTTGTTATTGCCCAGAGAAAAATTTATTGTTCATAAACACACTCATCAACACAACACAACATCAAATTGGCAGGTGAAAGCTAAAGGAAGTAGGAGACGTCAGATACTTAGGAAGCAATATAACCAGCGATGGACGAAGCAAAGAAAATATAAAAAGTAGGTTGGCTCAGGCAAGGAAATCATTTCTACGGAAAATGTATCTGTTGACATCAAATATAGATTTAGGTATTAGGAAGTCATTTTTGAAAGCCTTTGTCTGGAGCGTGGCACTGTATGGAAGTGAAACTTGGACTATTGGTGCAGTAGAAAAGAGGAGAATTGAAGGGTTTGAAATGTGGTGTTACAGGAGAATGATGAAAATCAAATGGGAAGAAAGGGTAACAAATTAAGAGGTATTAAGACGAGTGGGAGAGGAGAGATGTTTCTGGCGACTGCTAATGAAGAGAAGAGATAGGTTGGTAGGACACAAATAAATACACCCAGGAATGCAACCTTACTGCCGACCAAAATATTATGTGCACACGAGTTTGGAGGTTGTTTGTGAAGTAACCAATAGACCTACATAAAATCCAATAACATCATCATTTTCGCCGTTCTATTGTACGATAGTTCAAGTAGGTTTGGAATGTTTAATTTATATTTTTATATCTTTTATCGCAGTTGGAACACAAAAAGTGCCCATTTTCAAGCGTGTTACAACCATGCATCACATTTAAGAATTATTATCTCAAAATCCCGTCATCAGTCAAATCCAAATTTCAACACAATAGCCTATACGTTTGTCATCTCTTGATGAATGCAGTATATTTGCACTTGTTTGTTGGCACAGGCTAGAGTAAAATGTGGCTTTTCACCGATGTCTCAGACTCACTCATGGCTGTGATTATATGGAAGCTACTGAGGTATGGGTGGTGCTTAGTAACGACATTCAGGGCACAGTCAGTGCCTGTCGATGCTGTGAAAGGTTCTACTCATAGGGTTAGTACTGCTGTTCTGACTCAGTGAGAAAAGCAATGACAAACTACCTCACTCCTCATCCTGCCTAGTACGCCTCAATATAGCGCTGCCTTGGGTTTTTGTGAGTATATACCCACATAACATGACGGCGGTACTTTTTGAGGATCCAACCAGCCTTTGGGCTGACCACCTAGCAGACAGACATTGGAATGTTGTATAACTGGTTTATTAATTTCAAAAATTTGTGTGTCCAAGGAATAAAGTTGTTATTATTTTTGTAAGATAACTTTCTCTCGGCTCAGGGTGGTTGGAATATGTAGTTCTTGGTCGCGTTGTAATCCTTATGGCCTACATCAAAAGGTTATGCTGTATGACTGTGAAATACGTAAATTAATTCACTTATTTTATATAGGTTTGTATTTGTACGGGAAAATAAGACATGGTTCCGCAGCTAGCCGATACAAGGAAAGCTGTACAGCGTTGCCAAGATGGAGCCCATCATGCGTCATGGCGTGACTCACTCGGAAGTAATGGGCTCCATCTCGGCAACGCTGAACAGCTCTCCCCGTATCGGCTAGCTGAGCAACCATGTCTTACTTTCCCGTACAAATACAAACCGATATAAAATAAGTGAATTCATTTACGTATTTCACAGTCATACAGCATAACCTTTTGATGTATAAGGATTACCACGCGACCAAGAACTGCTTTTTCCAACCACCCCAAGCCGAGAAAAATTTACCTTACAAAAATGATAACTACTATGTTTCTTGGGCACACAATATTGTGAAATTAATAAACCAGTTATAAAACATTCCAATGTATATTGTGTTAAAATTTGGATTTTAACTAATGACCGGTTTTTGAGATAATAATTCTTAAATGTGACGTATGGTTGAAACACGCTTAAAAACGGGCACGTTTTGTGTTCCTACTGCGATAAAAAATATTAAAACCTAAATAAAAAATTCCAAACTTACATGACCTAATGGAAAATAGAACGACAAAAATGATGATGTTATTGAATTCAATATAGACTTATTGGTTACTTCACATACAACCTTCAAACTCGAGTGCACATAATACTTTGGTCGACAGTAATTATGGAGGGAATGGTCGAGGACAAGTACTGTAGAGGTAGACCAAGGTCAGAATATGTTAAACAGATTGCCTCAGATGTAGAGTGTGGTAGATTTGTAGAGATGAAGCGATTAGCTCAGGACTGGGAGGTATGGAGCGCTGCATCAAAACCAGTCAAAAGACTGAAGACTCAAACAACAAAACACACTCTCTACATCGTGAAACAAAATGTGTTCTGTAGTGATTTTTGTTTTAGTTGATATGTGTAATACAGTACATTCATAAGCTGAATATCAGAAATATTCACTGACCACCAAATGCAGAAAGAATACGGAATTTTCTGACAAATGGGTGTCATATTAAAGCTAGTGTGAGTGTTACCACTGTGATCACATGGCATACGCAAATGCATATTTGTAACGACATCGTATATCTTACTTGTTCCATGACTGATGGTTGGTTGTTACCGCTTCTTATGCGCATATTTGATATTCTTACATTAGAGCATATTTCAAGCGTTTTTATTTTTATTTTTAATACAGTTTGGTCCAATGGTGTGTGAAAGAAATCCTAAAAGATTGGGAATGTGACAAATTAGGAAGGGAGAGACGGTCATATGGCCTTCAGCCTGAAGGCCTTTTCTGGTCTTCTTACCACCTCCCCGCCCCTCCGAGTCCTGACTACATGCTTTCTGTGATAAAATAGAATTTTCAGGCAGATATAACAGACTAGATCCAAGGTGATGAGAATATATTGTGCCCGTTTAGACCAGAGTCCGCTCGACCTCATATGCATTTTACCAATAATCAGTCAGCACGAGAGTCAAAATATCCCGGAGCGCCAGATGGGTTAAAGCAAATCGCAAAAACGACATCAAATAAAAAAATGCTTTACTGATTTTTGGCTCAATGCAACAATAAGGATAGAAGGAGATTCAACTGGGCATAACACATCATGTAAAATTATCTCATTTTATTTTGAAGTTAAAATTGACTGCAAAAATGCTCAAAGCAGCATCATTCACGTGTGGCGACCCATACTCCTATTTACATAATGTACAGAAATTTTCCAAACACATTTGACAATTATCTTTGGAAACACAAGTCTGATTATTAGTCCTGTAGACTGTGTTCCAAAATTATATTGATTATTCATGATTAAATCCAGTTCAAATTTAATTGTCTTTACTGGAAATATCGTAGTTCACTGTTTGAATTTTTATATAATATTAACACTCGTAGAATAAATGTTCATAGAATTTTTAACTTTCACTTATTTTTCCAGTTTCAAAAAATATTGTCAAAAAAAATTATTTCTGAATCAACACAAATTATTTACACATATTAATAACATCTGAAAAGTATTTGACCTTGAGCATAGCATCGAAGAACTGTGCGAAGCACAACAAAAATTAATTGTTCTTCTGACATTAAACATTTCGAGAAGTGACTCGATTATGAACTTCAAGTTCCTGACAAAATATATGATTTCTGAATCATCAACTTGATTAATAAATTGTTGAACCATTCAACTATTTGACTTTCCACTTGGAATTATTATTATAAAAAATATTTATATTCATGGCCATTTTAGTAACTTTCACAACTTGCAATTCTTCGACAGAATGCGGAAATAAGAATTATAGCTTCATAATAAATTCATTTAGTTCATGGCACTAGGATTGAAAACATCCTTCAAATTATTCGTGGTTATAGAATTATTTTTAATTGGCAGTGGCCCATTCTATTATTTGTGTAAGAATACAATATTCCAACAACAACGGCAAAGGTCTTCCTTTGAAGAAGAATAAACTACTATCATGACAAATCCGGGTTCTAGCAAAATCAAAGTCTAAATGGAATCCGTAAACAAGGTTGAAATAAGAACTGATGGTTTCTAAGAAATAACCTTCGGGTCATTCATACGACGAAATGTGTAGTTCCAATACTCCTACTATAAACCTGAGCCATCGAACCTGCTATTTGATTGATGCTCGAAAAAACCTCCTCATTCCTGCGACTTAAACATGCGCACCTGGGAATGGCATTTCAACTACTCCACACACATAAATTTTCTTCCCAAAATGTATACAATAAATCAAGCCTCTGCTTGTTATCAACACTGGAAGATTAATAAACTTACAAGTTTATTTTATTTTACCATTCAGTTTAACCCGTGAATTTACCATACTTATGAAAATCTTTATTTCACTTTCGAGTGTATTTACGTCATGATTTTATATAAATACAAAAATATCCTATTTGATACAAATATCATTTGCTTCCCGTTTCATGCCTCTCCGTGTTATCTGAAAAATATACTTTGCTCATTGCAAATATCAACTGTTCAACCAGAACTGAAATGTTGGTTGAATGCGGGCTTGCGCTAACCACTCTCCTTCGGAAAATCACCTGTTCCAAACTAGAAATGATTAAACTACTTCATAGGCTCTCTCTCAATACATATGATTATTAGAAAATATAATATCCAAGAATTATTTAGAAAAATTATGAAAATTATTATTAATATTATCAGTGGATTATTATTATTATTATTAGTTATATTATTTTAAATATATTTAATTATCATCTCATTATGTGAGAATCCACATGTTCGAACCTTCGAATATGGAAAAAAATATCCATTCCTCAACAAAAATAATTATTAACTTTTACAGTTACATCGGCTGATTACCGTGATTTCCCAAAAATATGAAATATTCAAATAAATGCTCGATATGCTCGGTCATCGATCCTAAACTGTTCTGAGTGCTGAAAATACTCAGAATAAGTGTTGCGTAAATCATTGCAAGATTTAAATACGAAGAAAAAAAATGTGTTGGTCATCTGCCTAAAAATAGTTCGTTCCAATTAGCTAGGCATAATATAATTCAAATGTGGCTTACATTTCTTGATGGTCTTGAAGCGTAGTGAACCTGGTTTGTACCAGATTTATCCATAGACATGCCCTATCGGACAAGCATGTATAATCCTTGTATCGGCCGCCATTATATACCAGGGACCCGTAACTTAACGTAACGGGTAACGTAACGAAACTCGAGGTGTAACAGTATCATTCGGTTACATGATTTCGTTCGGTACTGTAGTAACGTTATAGACTCTTCGTTACATGAGCACGGTACAAATTGGAACTCTATTCCCATACGGTACACGGTGGAGTAACGTTACCCATTTCGTTCCATGCACCATTCGGTACAGTTATAACGTTATTGCCTCTTCGGTACATGGGCACGGTACAGATTGGAACCCTAATGCCATGCGGTATACGGCGGAGTAACGTTACTCATTTCGTTCCGCGCACCATTCGGTACACTTGTAACATTACGACCTCGCCTTGCATCGATACGTTACTGAATGGAACTCTAGTTTTGTACCGGAGTAACGCTCCTTTCTGTTACAAGCAAGTGTACGTACATGAACGCTGTTGTTATTTCGAGATATTATTGAAGTTTGGATGGAAGCCTTGTGTAGGCAAATTGATGGGAACGTTACAACCAGGGCTAGATAACTTAACTGTAACCGTAACGTAATTAGGCAATGTACCGGAAAAATCCATGATTGCATTTAGGAAAATGCGTTACAGAACAAAATTCTTCGTTTCGACAAGAATACCGTATTTATCATATACTATCACAATAACGTTAGCGGCTTCGGTGGCGTAGTTGGTAGCAAGCTGAACTGCTGTGCCCAAGATAGCGGGTTCAAACCCAGCCGAAGTCGTCGGAATTTTAAGAGCGTTAAAAATCCTTCAGTATGCCTTCCTTCGGAGGGGAAGTAAATGATGATGATAATTGTTGTTTGCAGGGGCCTAACATCTAGGTTATCGGCCCCTAATGGTCTGGGTGATAGCGAAAATGTCAATGAAGTGGAAACCAGAACGAAAATTAAGAGAGAAGGAAAAGACTTACAAAAAGGAACTCTGATTGAAACCAGTCACAAAATGGAGAGCGATAATACTTACAAAAGGGAATTTAGAACGAAAATACTCACAAAGGAATAGATAGAAAAATACACACAAAATGCAGGTTAAGTTCAAAATACGTACAAAATGCAATGTACAGTCGAAATACCTACAAAATGCAAATGAAATTCAAAATACTTAGAATATGCAAATGAGATTGAAAATACGTACAAAATGCAATTGAAGTTCAAAATACTTACAAAATGTAATTGAAATTGAAAATACACAATGCAATTTGGATTGAAAAATGCAAATATTATTCCAAATAATCACAAAGTGCAATTGATATTCAAAATACTTACAAAATGCAATTGAAATTGAAAATGCTAACAAAATGTATGGTAGATTCAAACTACTTAATTGGATGGACAATATTTACAAAATGCAATTTAGATTGAAAATACGTACAAAATGTAATTTATATTCAAAATACCCACACAATGCAATTGAGAGTCAAAATACTTGCAAAATGCACACCCTACAAAATGCAATTTAGATTGAAAATACTTGCAAAAAGAGGTTTAGATTGAAAATACAAAATGCAATTGAAATTCAAAATACTTACAAAAGTCCCAGCCCCTATATTGAAAGACTTACTAAAAAGCAATTTAGATTGTCAATCCGTACAAAATGCAATTGAGGTTGAAAACACTCACAAAACGCAATTTAGATCGAAAAGACTTACAAAATGTAACGGAGATTGAAAACACCTACAAAATGGAGTGTAGATAAAAAAAAATCGCTAAATGGAATTTAGATACACGTGGTTCCAATTAACAAAAACAGTGCGGGAATCTTGAAGAGCAAAGGAAATATAATGAAAAGAAAACAAGAGGCCTGACCCCTCGAAGGAGGAGGAATCAGGAAAGATCAGACAAGGGCCAATTAAGGCGGGGAAGTGAAAGACTCCCTAGGCTTCGGATACCCTAATACCGTCGCGGTCGGAAGAGAACAAGAGTTGACCAAGGGAGGTCGACAGGAAAGAAGACGGAGAGGAGCCCGGCACAAGTAAGTGGAAGCAATACCGGACTCAGCTGGGGTCCCGTGGTCGCCAACCCACGTCCCACTAGTTGTCAGCCCCTGGGGGAAGTAAAGCCTGTGGTCCCATGTCATAGATTTATGGCAAGTAAAAGATCCTTCCACAGGCTAAATTTGTGTGCAGCTAAATTGCTAGGTTAGATTTCGTCGGAACGCTCTATCAAAAGTTTCAACGTTCACCACTAGGTATCACTGATATTTGGTAGCAAAAGTTGGAACTACTGGAAATTGAACGGAACTTGTAGCTCACCCTAGGGGTGTCCTCTGGAAGCAGCTACAGACTCAGGCGAGCCGAGCATGTCCTCGGACACTCCCGGCAATAAAAGCCATACGATAAATAAATAAATAAATAACAATAACGTTAAATTCAGTAACCGAATTAAAGAACCCTATTATTCCGGTCCTTACCAATAACGTTAATTGACGGGTGGCTCACATAGTGAATAACTGAATAACGTTATTGGCATCATTTCGTTATTAGTTCAACCTGATGTCGAAGAACGAATTTTAACAAACTACTGACAATAACGTTATCGGAAGGTGGGTAATGGACTTTCCTCATATAAACGTTATACGCCTATTTTCTTTCTTTGTCATACCCAATCTTTAAGGAACGAAATTGTAAGAGCTACCGACGATAACGTTGTTAAAAAGACGGCTGAAATTGAGTTCTAAAAATTTATGTTATTCCCATTTCTTGTTTATTAATAATCAAATCCAACCTTTATGGAAATAAATTATACATATTCCGTCAAGAACGTTATTAAGGAAACAGCTCGAACAGACGGCCATAACGTTATTGATTAGGCCTATATGAAATATTTTAGCACCGTGCAATAATAAAGGAAGTGTCTTTTCCCATGTGGTACTAATTACATTTTTGTGAACCAAAATTACCCTTGTTGCGAAGAAAAATGAACAACGGAGTCCCAATAGCTTCTAGAGAAGTTTCATCATAAACGTATCGATATAACCTTTAGAAAACATGGGAATGAAATGTGTAACAAACAGAAACGTCCTAAGTCCACCAAAAACGTTTCAATTGATTTGTCTAGAATTTAAATCGGTAAGTTCCACTTAAAGTTTGTCTGTCTGCCACGCAGTCCACCTAGTGGCGCAGTACCCCTGAGGTCCAGTCCCCCACTTATACGCTATTAACTTAAGGCCACGGCCGCCTCCTTCCAAATCCTGACTTTAATAACAGGCACCACAATAACACAGGCTAACAGAAATATTCATTATTGTTTATTTATTCACACACCCTAGTGCACAGAAGTAAATGACCACAACGCCCAATATTTTAGAATGAAACAACAACAAAAACATGTCTATCATGTAGCACCATACCATTTGCCCATCAATATTTCTATGTTCAGTGTCCTATTGCTGCTTATTGACATAGTAGACTTCGTGTGGCCTTCTGGAAGGCAGAGTTCGTCTAATTGACACCCGTGGATGAATTGATAACGACTCCAACCAAGATATGGTAGAGTTTGTAACGTTGTACCGCCAGCATTGACCCTCAGAGAAGAAACGGTACAGGCTGTAACGTTAAGATGGGATGTAACCGCAGTTTCGGTACAGGCTTTTGTAACGTTACTGACATGTATACCGGCTGTTTCGATTGGCTCAGCAGGGCTAGGTGCAAGGAATCAAACATGGTGGACGGTTGTCAATTTAGGGTGGTATCTGCTGTTGATGGGAATTATTAGAATGCAAATCAGTCATTAACATACGTAACTGTAAGTTGAAAACATGCCAGGCACTGATGAATGCATTACTGCCGGTCTTAAAGATTGAACTGAAATCATTCGACCTTCAAACATTGCATTCGGATTCAGTTACGTAAGCTACCTGTGAGCTGGTCGATCTATTGTATAAGTGTAGGAGGGGTAAGGCTGCAGCTTTGTAACGGTTACGTCGTGGGTTCAAGCCACCATAGTGACCAAAATTTTATTTCTTTTTAAATTATTTTATTGTATCCATCCGACTTTGAGCTGTCCATTCTCTGAGTCGGAAACCATTAATATTCATCCTATTCGTGTAAAATAATACAACTTGATAGCACAATGATATTTTCACTCCACAATAAATAATTCTTCTTTCCTTCTTTCCTTTTCTTAGTCCTTTACCCTCCAGGTTGGTGGAACCAACGGACTCAGCGAGGGAACTCACCACTACCGCCTCTACAGGCAGTATCCTAGAGCTGGGAACATCTAATCGGAGTGGATACAACTGGTGAGATGTGTTTGGCACCTCGCCCAGGCGGCCACACCTGCAAAGCGAACAGGGGCCTCATGAGGGAAGGTAAGGGATGGTCAGGAAGGATAGGCAAGGAAGACGGAAGGAGACGGCCGTGGCCTTGAAGAAGGTACCATCCCGGCATTTGCCCGAAGTCGAACTGGTAAACCACGGAAAACCACTTCAAGGATGGCTGAGGTGGGAATCGAACCCCCTCTACTCATTTGGAACACCCGAGGCTGAGTAGACCCCATTCCAGTCCTCATACCACAATCCATATTTCGTGGCAGAGCCGAGAGTCGAACCCAGGACCTCCAGGGCGGCAGCTAAATGGAGGGTAGAAAAAGAAAAGGAATAAACGAAACAAATAATTTTATATTACACCTATTGTAATTCATCACTCAAGTGTGTCAGATTTTTAGTACGATACAATTTGGATATTATATTGAAGACCGTTACGTAACTCAAAATGTCCAAGATAGTTGAGAGAAAGAAAATAATGCACAACAAGGAATCAAAGCAGTTGTGTAAGCCCAGTTTGGAAGTGGACGTGTGTCTTTCACAACTTGCGTAATCCGGAAATAATTCAGAAATAAAATTACACAAAGCCAACTTCCATGAGATGAGTGTGCAATGTGACTCCTCTTTTAAAGGACCTGGGTTCGATCCCCATCTCTTCCTGCAAAGATATTTCTAGCCTCAGCGCTAGAAACTGTACACTGAGCCTAGTCAGTTAATTAGTTAGTTAGTTATTGGGGTTGAAAGGGGAGGAACTACGAGGTCATCGGCGCTAAACACTAGAATAAGCCACGAGAGGATAGTTTGGAAGAGATAGGTTAGATTCCTACCTAGCTATGCTGGAGGTGGAATGGCGTGGTTCCCTACTTCTAAGCCAGACAAATGCCCGGATGGTACCTAAGTGAAGGCCACGATCATTTCCCTCCCAAACCTAGCCAAAATTACAAATACGCACATTACCACAGCCAACACAATGTCACTGGTTAACACACTGATTCCACACACACCTAAGATAATAATGATAATAATAATAATAATAATAATAATAAAAATATTAATAATAATATTGATAATGTTGTCGGTACGAATAACAACGAAATGAGCGTTATCAATGCTGGATTTTACGTAACGCTACAAGAGATGGTAGAGGTTGTAACTTCGTACCGCCAGCATTGACCCTCAGAGAAGAAACGGTACAGGCTGTAACGTTAAGGTTGGATGTAGCCGCAGTTTCGGTACAGGCTTGAGGAACGTTTCTCGCATGTGTACCGCCTGTTTGATTGGCTCAGCAGGGCGAGCTCCAGGCAATCAAAGATGGTGGACGGTTGTTAATTGAGGGTGGTATCTGCTGTTGATGGGCATTATTAGAATACAAATCAGTCATTAAGATACGTAACTGTAAGTTGAAAACATGCCAGGCACTGATGAATGCATTCCTGCCGGTCTTGAAGATTGAATTGAAATCATTCGACCTTCAACCATTGCATTCGGATTCATTTACGTAAGCTACCTGTGACCTAACCGATATGCTGGAAAAGTGTAAGAGGGGTAAGGCTGTAGCTCCGTAACAGTTATGTCGTGGGTTCGAGTCAACCTAGTGACAACAATTTTATTTCTTTTTAAATAATTTTATTGTATCCATCCGACTTTGAACTGTCCATTCTCTGAGTCGGAAACCATTAATATTCATCCTATTCGTGTAAAATAATACAACCTGATAGCACAATGATATTTCAACTCCACAATAAATACGGTAATTCTTCTTTTCTTCTTATCTTTTCTTAGTCGTTTACCCTCCAGGTTGGTGGACCCAACGGACTCAGCGAGGAAACTCACCACTACCGCCTCTACGGGCAGTGTCCTAGAGCTGGGAACATCTAATCGGAGTGAATACAACTGGTGAGGTGTGATTGGCGCCTCGCCCAGGCGGCCACACCTGCAAAGCGAACAGGGGCCTCTTGAGGGAAGGTAAGGGATGGTCAGGATGGATAGGCAAGGAAGAGTGAAGGAGGCGGCCGTGGCCTTGAAGTTACCATCCCGGCATTTGCCCGAAGACGAAGTGGTAAACCACGGAAAACCACTTCGAGGATGCCTGAGGTGGGAATCGAACCACCTCTACTCATTTAGAACACCCGAGACTGAGTAGACCTCGTTCAAGTCCTCATAACACTTTTCATATTTAGTGGCAGAGCCGAGAATCGAACCCAGGAGCTCCAGGGCGGCAGCTAACCATGCTGACCGCAACGCGATGGAGGCGACTTCACAATAAATAATTATAATTATAATTTTATATTGGGTCATCTCCGTTGTGTAGTGGGCAGCATGCTTAGCTGCAACCCCAGAGGCCCAAGGTCCGATTCCTGGGTCTGCTACGTAATTTGAAAAGCGGTATGATTGGAACGGGGTCTGCTCAGCCTCGGGTGGTCCAAATGATTCGAGGTTGTTTGATTCCCACCTCAGCCATCCCCGATGTGGTTTTCCGCGGTTTCCCAATTCGTCTTCGGGCTAATGTCGGGATGGTATCAAACGTCAGGCCACGGCCGCCTCCTTCCCCGTTCCATGTCTATCCCTCCCATTCTTCCCATCATGTCCCGTCCCTCATGTGGCCCACTATTCGCTTTGCAGGTGAGGCCACCTGGGCGAGGCGCGAGTCCAGCCTCCCTCCCCAGTTGTTTCACCAAATGGATGTCAAGATCCAGGACGCTGCCCGTAGAGGCAGTAAAGGAGGGATCATTCGCTGAGTCCGTGGGAAAAGCCTAAATGGAGGGTAGAAAATGAAAAGGAATAAACGAAACAAATAATTTTATATTACACCTATTGTAATTCATCACTCAAGTGTGTCAGATTTTTAGTACGATACAATTTGGATATTATATTGAAGACTGTTACGTAACTCAAAATGTCCAAGATAGTTGAGGAAAGAAAATAATGCACAACAAAGAATCAAAGCAGTTGTATACGCTCAGTTTGGAAGTGGACGTGTGTCTTTCACGACTTGTGTAATCCGGAAATAATTCAGAAATAAAATTACACAAAGCCACCTTCCATGAGATGAGTGTGCAATGTGACTCCTCTTTTAAAGGACCTGGGTTCGATCCCCATCTCTTCCTGCAAAGATATTTCTAGCCTCAGCGCTAGAAACTGTACACTAAGCCTAGTAAGTTAGTTAATTAGTTAGTTAGTTATTGGAGTTGAAAGGGGGAGGAACTACGAGGTAATCGGCGCTATACACTAGACTAAGCCACGAGAGGATAGTTTGGAAGAGATAGGTTAGATTCCTACCTAGCTATGCAGGAGGTGGAATGGCGTGGTTCCCTACTTCTAAGCCAGTCAAATGCCCGGATGGTACCTAAGTGAAGGCCACGATCATTTCCATCCCAAACCTAGCCAAAATTACAAATACGCACATTACCACAGCCAACACAATGTCACTGGTTAACACACTGATTCCACACACACCTAAGATGATAATAAAAAAATAATAATAATAATAATAATAATAATAATAATAATATTGATAATGTTGTCGGTACGAATAACAACGAAATGAGCGTTATCAATGCTGGATTTTGCGTAACGCTACAAGAGATGGTAGAGGTTGTAACTTTGTACCGCCAGCATTGACCCTCAGAGAAGAAACGGTACAGGCTGTAACGTTAAGGTTGGATGTAGCCGCAGTTTCGGTACAGGCTTGAGGAACGTTTCTCGCATGTGTACCGCCTGTTTGATTGGCTCAGCAGGGCGAGCTCCAAGCAATCAAAGATGGTGGACGGTTGTCAATTGACGGTGGTATCTGCTGTTGATGGGCATTATTAGAATACAAATCAGTCTTTAAGATACGTAACTGTAAGTTGAAAACATGCCAGGCACTGATGAATGCATTCCTGCCGGTCTTGAAGATTGAACTGAAATAATTCGACCTTCAACCATTGCAATCGGATTCAGTTACGTAAGCTACCTGTGAACCAACCGATGTACTGGAAAAATGTAGGAGGGGTAAGGCTGCAGCTTCGTAAGAGTTATGTCGTGGGTTCAAACCACCCTAGAGACCACAATTTTATTTCTTTTAAAATTATTTTATTGTATCCATCCGACTTTGTGCTGTCCATTCTCTATGTCGGAAACCATTAATAATCATCCTATTCGTGTAAAATAACACAACCTAATAGCACAATGATATTTTCACTCCACAATAAATACGGTACGGTAATTCTTCTTTTCTTCTTTTCTTTTCTTAGTCGTTTGCCCTCCATGTTGGTGGAACCAACGGACTCAGCGAGGGAACTCACCACTACCGCCTCTACGGGCAGTTTCCTAGAGCTGGGAACATCTAATCGGAGTGAATACAACTGGTGAGGTGTGATTGGCATCTCGCCTTGACGGCCGCACCTGCATAGCGAACAGGGGCCTCTTGAGGGAAGGAAAGGGATGGTCAGGCTGGATAGGCAAGGAAGAGGGAAGGAGGCGGTCGTGGCCTTGAAAAGGGTACCATCCCGGAATTTGACCGAGGACGATGTGGAAAACCACGGAAAACCACTTCAAGGATGGCTGAGGTGGGATTCGAACCCCCTCTACGCATTTGGACCACCCAAGGCTCAGTGGACCCCGTTCCAGTCCACATACCACATTTTAAATTTTCGTGGCAGAGACGGGAATCGACCCCAGGACCTCCAGGGTGGCAGCTAACCATGCTGACCGATACGCGATGGAGGCGACTTCGCAATAAATAATAATATGTTTTTTGTTGTTTTTTTAGTCGTTTACCGTCCAGGTTGGTGGAACCCACGGACTCAGCGAAGGAACTCACCACTACCGCCTCTGCGGGCAGTGTCCTAGAGCGGGGTACATCGAATCGGAAGGGATACAACTGGTGAGGTGGGATTGGCACCTCGCCAAGGCGGCCTCACCTGCAAAGCGAACAGGGGCTTCATGCGGGAAGGAAAGGGATGGTTAGGATGGATAGGAAAGGAAGAGGGAAGGAGGCGGCCGTGGCCTTGAAGAAGGTACCATCCCAGCATTTGCCCGAAGACGAAGTGGGAAACCTCGGAAAACCACTTCGAGGGTGGCTGAGATGGAATCGAACACCCTCTACTCATTTGGAACACCCGAGGCTGAGTAGACCCCGTTCCAGTCTTCGTACCACTTTCAAATTTCGTGGCAGAGCCGGGAATCGAACCCAGCAGCTAACCATGCTGACCGCTACGCTAAGGAGGCGACTAATAATAATAATTATAATTTTATATTTTCGCCACCGTGGTGTAGCGGTCAGCATGGTTAGCTGCCGCCCCGGAGGTCCTGGGTTCGATTCCCGGATCCGTCAGAGATTTTAGACATTGACGTGAGGGCTGAAAAGGAGTGCACTCAGCTTCGTGAGGACAATTGAGTAGCTGTCTGATAGAGTGACAGTGCCCAGGTCACGAAGAACAAGATTAACGGCCGAGGGGACACGATTCACTGACCACGCGTCACCACAATATCTGCATGCCAAATGGCTGGGAAGCGGTCGCATGATAGCCCTAGGCCCTTCATGGTGTGTAGTGCCAGAGGTAAAAAATTATGGATAGCGTCTTCTAATATCACTTTTAATTTTTAAACACTACAGTAGCGGCTACTAAAGAAAGGTAGCGATATTGCTACGTTCAATGTCACAAACACTGGGCCTACAAATCCCGTATAGTTAGGTACAAATATCAGTCTGGTCGTTATTTCAGTAGCAACGAAGCTCTGTGGCGGCTATTGCCGTTTCGGTAACATTTAAGGCATCCCGCCGTCACATACCTCAATGTGCACTTAGAAAATTGTGGACCGGTCTATTTTACTGAAAAGAATTTCTACGAGCGAGTATCCACTCAGGCAAATACCACACTCACCACCTTTTCCAAAATTTACACAAGACATGATTTTTAAAGCACTCTTCTGTAAGTTGAGGTACAGAGATATACCACATGGAAAGGCACAATGAAATGTTGGCAAATCTGGTTTCAAGGAACTGCTGTCCAGAATAGGCTTTCGGTACAGGTTATGCGGCCCATGTTCGCAACATGGAATGTTTTCCTTTGACAATGCATCTACACCATGTGCGAGGGCAACGCATTTCAAAGATCTCTAAAAACACAATAATCAGGAAATTAGAGAAACATTTAAAGTGGGAGCGGAGATTCAAGAAGAAATAATGCCATCTTTGAGATATGCTGATGACATCGTCATCTTGGCCGATACGCCAGAGGATTTGAACGAGTTTGTGAATGGTATGGACTCCGTCTTGAGGAATGAATTCATGATGAAAATCAATAAATGAAAATCAAAATTATTGGAATGCAGCCGAAATAAATTAGAAACCTCTATGGACCTCAAATTGGCAGGAGAAACGCTACGGGAAGTAGGAGACTTCTGTTACTTAGGAAGCAAAATAACCAGTGATGGACGAAGCAAAGAGAATATAGAAAGCAGGTTAGCTCAGGCAAGGAAAGATTTTCTAAAGAAAAGGAGTCTGTTGACATCGAATATACGAGGCACGTCCAGAAAGTAAGCTCCGTTTGGTAATTAAATTAAATTGTATACAGATACAGAAAAAATATTTATTGCACAACATTCTACACCTCTTAAACTACTTTTCCACATAACTGCCGAACTTTTGCAGGCATTTGTCATAGCGTGGCACAAGTTTTCGGATACCTCTTCATAGAAGTTTGCCGCCGACCCGTAAACGAGAGTGAAGACTCCCCTTAAGATATCCTACTGTTTGGCCATCACTGTTAGGCAAATTGCGTATGTGGTCAGGAGAACTCCTAAACATACGCAGTTCTCCTGGTAAGCACGCAATTTGCCTAACAGTAGTGACCAAACAGTAGGATATCTTAAGGGGAGTCTTCACTCTCGTTTACGGGTCGGCGGCAAACTTCTATGAAGAGGTATCCAAAAACTTGTGCCACGCTATGACAAATGCCTGCAAAAGTTCGGCAGTTATGTGGAAAAGTAGTTTAAGAGGTGTAGAATGTTGTGCAATAAATATTTTTTCTGTATCTGTACACAATTTAATTTAATTACCAAACGGAGCTTACTTTCTGGACGTGCCTCGTACATTTAGGTATTAGGAAGTCATTTTTGAAAGGTTTGGTCTGGAGCATGACACTATAAGGAATTGAAACTTGGACTAATGGTGCAGCAGAAAAAGGACAATTGAAGCGTGTGAAATGTGGTATTACAGGAGAATGATGAAGATCAGATGGGTAGATAGGGTAACAAATGAAGGGCTATTAAGACGAGTGGGAGAGGAGAAATGATTCTGGCGACTGCTAATGAAGTGAAGAGATAGGTTGGTACGACACTTATTAAGACACTCAGGAATAGCAACCTTAGTTATAGATTGGAGGGTTGAGTACAAGAAATGTAGGGGAAGACCAGGGTTAAACAAATTGCTTCGGATGTAGGGTGTGGTAGCTATGTGGAGATGAAACGTTTAGCTCAGGAGAGGGAGGCACAGAGGGCTGCATCAAACCAGTCAAAAAACTGAAGACTCAAACGACAACAATGGGGAATTTTAATTAATTAGAGAGGCATGTGAGGTATAAGGGTTGTTGGAGAATTTCAATCTCTGGGATGTAACACTGGAAGAGACTGCATAATGTACATCAGCGGCCAAGGTGAGAGGTATTTTACTATAGGTCTATTAATAGCGACATGTTGACGTTCAAATCATCAATAAGTGTGGCAAAATTACACCCAGAATAACTTAAGGAAAATACTGTTAATTCCCCATATTCCGATAGATTTGCCATTCCAGTGTGCAAGAGTGCAGTTCCCTCTTCAAACAATATTCACAATTTCTATTAAAAAAGCGCAATGACACACACTTAACAGCAGCAGGTGTACATTTAGACAAAACCATTTTATCCCATGGGCAACTGTATGTGGCGTGCTCGCTAGTATCTGGACAGCAAAATAGTTATGTCTCAGCGGAAGATGGCAAAACCAAAAACGTAATTCTAAAATGTGTTTACATTATGTAACATCGTACCCTGCAGACTTTCTCAACTCTATAAAATTCCCACTTTGCTGCTCATATCAATATACTGTATGTATCAGAATTTTCAGAATTGGAATGGACCCACCTGTAGCCGCGATTGCTGTAATATAATAGACCAATTATCAGCAATAATGCATCGTCCTCATTGTCTTGATCGCGAGCGAAGCCGCGGGTACCTGCTAGTTTTTAAATACATATAACTTCTACACTATCGATTGGATTTCAACCAAATTTCGTATGTACTATGTGTACATAAACAGATATAACTGAGCGTATTATTAAGAGCCACGAGGGCTGCCAACTGTTAAAAAATGCTCTCTCTATGTTTTTTATCCAAATACCAATATATCAGAAAGTATGCAAGCCGACAGCTTTTAATTATGCACACGTAGCCTATATTACCTAACATTCTAGATTAATTTGGTGAAGCTAATATACGTCAGTGCTACCAACAGGATTCTAAGCCTGCTCATAAGACCAATTTTTAAATACCTGTAAATTCTATACTATCAATTGGATTTCAACAAAATTTCGTATGCTCTATGTGTACCATAAGTGATATGACTATGCGTATTCTAAGAGCAACCAGGGCTGTCAACTGTTAATAAATGCTGTCTCTATTCCTTTACCCTAATATAATATATCAAGGTATGCAAGCCAACAGCTCCAAACTTTGCACACGTATGTTACCTGACATTCTAGATTAATTAGGAGTAACTCATATACGTCAGTGCTGCCTACATGATTCTAAGCCTGCTAATTTTAAAATAAATATCACTTCAATAATAATAAATGGATTTCTTCCAAAATTGGCACAACAACAGATCATGATTTTTTAGATTATTAATGACCAACACATGCATGACATTGTTGCCAACATCATTTTACGCGCGCTGATCGATCCAATGTCTAACTGCATGTAACGTCCATGCTCTCCATTATACTTCAACCAATATGTGTATTCTGTACCTTATGAGATGGAATTAGGAATATATTCAGTCACCAGGGCTGCCAACTGTAGTGATCTATTAGTCTACATAATGCCAGTTATATTTCGAAATTAGAAAGTTCGATATTAGCAACTTAATTTCGTCTATATTCTAGACAGGTCCATATAGATTAATCATTGGCATGTTTCTAAAATATTAAGAAAAGTAGGCTCTTTTGTCCCGCACGGAACTTTTTGTTATTAATAATTTTATAATAGTTCCTACTGAAAATCCACAGCCTGCTCCCAGTTGACCAACCGGGTCAGGGATGGAATGAATGAAGCCCCCATCAAGCGGTGAGGATATGAACTGTGCCGGCTGCCGAAGCCAGTCACACTCCTTTGAGGCAATTATTAAATGAATGACAGAAGAAATGAAATGGTAGTGGAGAGTGTTGCTGGAATTAAATGTTGACAGGGAAAACCGGAGTACCCGGAGAAAAACCTGTCTGCTTCCGTTTTGTCCAGCACAGATCTCACATGGTGTGACTGGGATTTGAACCATGGACCCAGCGGTGAGAGGCCCGCGTGCTGCACCCTAAACCACGGAGGCTCCTATTGTTCTTACTATTTGCGCAATTTACTAACAGTGACACACTTTTAAGATAAAGCCAATATTTAGAACGCCGTAATGTATAAGTTAAAACTTCGTTTTGTCCAATGTCTAATAACTTCAAATAGTTTTCTAAATTCGTTTGGCGAAAGTAATATTCTTGTAAAACTCGGTTAAACTCGGTACAGTACTAAATTTCCTATTTGTTATTTAACTTATAATCCAGGCAAATGCCGGGATGGTTCCTAACTTAAAACCACGGCCGCTTCCTTCCAATCCTCATCTGAATGACAAAGGCGCACACTAAGAGAGCCATCACAATAACACAGGTTATCAGACAAATTACACACACACAAATACACGGGGCTACATGACCATGATATCAAAACCCCTAAATCAATCATCAACAACTATCGATGTATTTCAGATAGAGATTAGCCAGTTTGGACTATACCTTTACCTTAGTGACACTGGTATTGCTAAAATTCTGAATAGAAGTGTAAAGCGAGCATTTGCTGTGCACGCGTGGTGAGGTTTAGTCTGCCTGCTCGGCCCAGCCCGTCCAGTGCAGTGGGCTACGGTGGGCTTTTTGAGCCCAGTGCTATGGGCCAGAACGCGGCCGCATTAGACGAGAACGGCGCTGAACGGGTTGGGCTTCTAAAGTCCATGGGCTCTGAGTGCGGTGCGGTGGACCACGCAGCAGTACTCTTCCTACCAACATAACAAATATAGCCTATTTGTTTATGCTGTCGCTAAGATCTCTACTAGAACGAGAAGAGCAATCCGATTGGTTGTTGTACTCAAACTTCCATGCAAACTGCCTGGAAAAATAGCACCTGTTCAATTTCGTGAGTTGTATGGAAGCTATCATGGAAGGCAGAACCTAGCAAGGAAGGTAACAAGTAGTTCTGTTGCGAACTAAAGAGACTACTTTTCTTAAAATTGAACATTCATGGCAATCTATATAGACCTATCTAGAATATTGACGAAATCAAGTTGATAATACTAACATTTCTAAGTACTGAATTTGAAATATAGGCTACCTGAAATAGTTTAACCTAATAGAGTAACTTACTACAGTTGGCAGCCCTGGTTGCTCTGAATATATTCATAGTTCCATCTCTTAAGGTACAGAATGCACACACAAAATTTGGTTGAAGTCTAGTGGATAGTATGGACTTTACATGCTGTTTGATATTGGATTTATGAGTGCGCGTAAAATCAAAACTAGCAGGTACCCGCGGCTTCGCTCGCGATCAAGACAATGAGGACGATGCATTATTGCTGATAATTGGTCTATTATATTACAGCAATCGCGGCTACAGGTGGGTCCATTCCAATTTTGAAAATTCTGATACATACAGTATATTGATATGAGCAGCAAAGTGGGAATTTTATAGAGTTGTGAAAGTCTGCAGGGTACGATGTTACACTATGTGAACACAATTTAGAATTACGTTTTTGGTTTTGCCATCTTCTGCTGAGACATAACTATTTTGCTGTCCAGATACTAGCGAGCACGCCACATACAGTTGCCCATGGGAAAAAATTGTTTTGTCTAAATGTAAACCTGCTGCTGTTAAGTGTGTGTCATTGCGCTTTGTTAATAGAAATTGTGAATATTGTTTGAAGAGGGAACTGCACTCTTGCACACTGGAATGGCAAATCTATCGGCATATGGGAAATTAAAAGTATTTTCCTTACGTTATTCTGGGTGTAAGTTTGCCACACTTATTGATGATTTGAACGTCAACATGTCGCTATTATTAGACCTATAGTAAAATATCTCTCACCTTGGCCGCTGATGTACATTATGCAGTCTCTTCCAGTGTTACATCCCAGGGATTGAAATTCTCCAACAACTCTTTTGCCTCACATGCCTCACTAATTAATTAAAATTCCCCATTGTTGTTGTTTGAGTCTTCAGTTTTTTGACTGGTTTGATGCAGCCCTCTGTGCCTCCCTCTCCTGAGCTAAACGTTTCATCTCTACATAGCTACCACACCCTACATCCGAAGCAATCATTTAACCCTGGTCTTCCCCTACATTTCTTGTCCTCAACCCTCCCATCTATAACTAAGGTTGCTATTCCTGAGTGTCTTAATAAGTGTCGTACCAACCTATCTCGTCTCTTCATTAGCAGTCGCCAGAATCATTTCTCCTCTCCAACTCGTCTTAATAGCCCTTCATTTGTTACCCTATCTACCCATCTGATCTTCATCATTCTCATGTGACACCACATTTCACACGCTTCAATTGTCCTTTTTCTGCTGCACCATTAGTCCAAGTTTCACTTCCTTATAGTGTCATGCTCCAGACCAAACCTTTCAAAAATGACTTCCTAATACCTAAATGTATATTCGTTGTCAACAGACTCCTTTTCTTTAGAAAATCTTTCCTTGCCTGAGCTAACCTGCTTTTTATATTCTCTTTGCTTCGTCCATCACTGGTTATTTTGCTTCCTAAGTAACAGAAGTCTCCTACTTCCCGTAGAGTTTCACCTGCCAATTTGAGGTCCATAGAGGTTTTTAATTTATTTCGGCTGCATTCCAATAATTTTGTTTTTCATTTATTGATTTTCATCATGAATTCATTCCTCAAGACGGAGTCCAAACCATTCACAAACTCGTTCAAATCCTCTGGCGTATCGGCCAAGATTACGGTGTCATCACCAAATCTCAAAAATGAAATTATTTCTTCTTGAATCTCCGCTCCCACTTTAAATGTTTCTCCAATTTCCTGATTATTGTGTTTTTAGAGATCTTTGAAATGCGTTGCCCTCGCACATGGTGTAGATGCATTGTCAAAGGAAAACATTCCATGTTGCGAACATGGGCCGCATAACCTGTACCGAAAGCCTATTCTGGACAGCAGTACCTTGAAACCAGATTTGCCAACATTTTATTGTGCCTTTCCATGTGGTGTATCTCTGTATCTCAACATACAGAAGAGTGCTTTAAAAATCATGTCTTGTGTAAATTTTGGAAAAGGTGGTGAGTGTGGTTTTTGCCTGAGTGGATACTCGCTCGTAGAAATTCTTTTCAGTAAAATAGACCGGTCCACAATTTTTTAAGTGCACATTGAGGTATGTGACGGCGGGATGCCTTAAATGTTACCGAAACGGCAATAGCCGCCACAGAGCTTCGTTGCTACTGAAATAACGACCAGACTGATATTTGTACCTAACTATATGGGATTTGTAGGCCCAGTGTTTGTGACATTGAACGTAGCAATATCGCTACCTTTCTTTAGTAGCCGCTACTGTAGTGTTTAAAAATTAAAAGTGATATTAGAAGGCGCTATCCATAATTTCTTACCCCTGGCACTACACACCATGAAGGGCCTAGGCCTATCATGCGACCTTTTCCCAGCCATTTGGCCTGCAGATATTGTGGTGACGCGTGGTCAGTGAATCGTGTCCCCTCGGCCGTTAATCTTGTTCTTCGTGACCTGGGCGCAGTCACTCTATTAGACAGCTACTCAATTGTCCTCACGAAGCTGAGTGCACTCCTTTGCAGCCCTCACGTCAATGTCTAAAATCTCTGACGGAGCCGGGTTTGTTCAGCAGTTGGTAGCACTGACATCATTATCAAATATGGCCTTGAGGTATTCAGGAATAGATCTTTATTCATACCAAATTCAGTTTCGATAGCTGCAGCCGTTTAGGAGTTGATAGGGGAGGACACACAAAGAAAGACAGAGATAGACAGAAGTTAGTTAGTTCGTTAGTTAGTTATTGTTGTTTTAAAGGGCGGAACTACGATGCCATCTGCCCCTGATAGATAGAAGGACAGACAGACACACATTTTCCCGGATCGATCTCATAAGTCTAACTTTCCTCATCTTTGCAAAATGTGGAAAGTAGGCTAACAATGTATTGACGAATTATAGCCACATTTGTCATATAAAGCAAGAACTCGGTGTTTAACGTGTTTAGTTAATACTTGGGTGTAGGGGGGTTTTGCTGTTTTTAGCCTCTCTCTATGTTTTTATCCAAATACCGATAGCCTCTATCAGAAAGTATGCAAGCCGACAGCTTTAAACTACGCACACGTATACTACCTGACATTCTACCTTAGTTTGTAGTCACTTACTTTAATGTATACATCAGTGTTGCCTACACGATTCTAAGCCTGCTGACAGGTCCAGTTTTTAAATGCATATAACTTCTATATTAACAAAATATGGATTTCAACCGGATTTCGTATGTGCTTTGTGTAACATAACAGTTATGACTATGCGTATTCGTAAGAACAAGCAGGGCTGCCAACTATTAATAAATGCTCTCTCTATTTGTTTAATCATAATATCAATATATCAGAAAGTATGCAAGTCATCATCTCTAAACTTTGCACACGTATGGTACCTGACATTCTAGATTAATTCCGAGTAACTAATATACTTCAGTGCTGCCAACATGATTCTAAGCTTTCTGATAGTTTCAATTTTTAATTACATGTAACTTCTATACCAACAAATGGATTAATTTGGAGTAACTAATATACCACGGTGATGCCAACATGATTCTAAGCTTTCTGATAGTTTCAATTTTTAATTACATGTAACTTCTATACTAACAAATGGATTTTATCCAAAACTGGCACTATAATAGATCGTAATATTTCAGATTAATTCAGAGCATCACATACATAACATTGTTCCAAACATGATTTTACGCGCACTGATAGACTAAATCCAATATCAAACAACATGTAACGTCCATACTATCCATTAGACTGCAGCCAAATTTTGTATGTGCATTCTATACCTGAAGAGATGGAACTAAGAATATATTCACAGTCACCAGTGTTGCCTACTGTAGTAAGTTACTCTATTACTTGATTTCGTCATTATTCTAGATAGGTCTATATAGATTGGCATCAATCTGGAATTTTAAGAAAAGTAGGCTCTTTAGTTCGTCACGGAACTACTTGTATTTTATTAAGATCAGAAAAGGAGATGGCAAATCATAGCACATGCGCTTTCTCTTCATTTATGAACCCCAGCAGTTCGTACAGAAGGCCATTTCAAGCATAATAATGGAACATTGCACAGTTTATTTTTCACGGTGTGATAACGTCGTCCACAAAAATAGAATAACACTCATTGTTAACTCTAACTTTGTTTTAATATAAACACCGTGCAGTCATATACCGGTACAGGTTCCATACTTTATTTTTCCTGCCGTCGTAACCAAGACAACATAACACAACACAAAACAATACCCTGTACATAATACCAATACCAAAATATTAATTCCTTTACCCCGACATTCTCCCACCTTGCAATTTTCAGCCCTCAATAAAATTGCAACATGCAAAGTACGGCGTTTATCTTATTGCAGGAATCTCATCGGACACCTCACTGCTCTCCCACTCCGAGTATGATATCTCTGCAACATCATGTTCTCTTGTTCCATGGCCTCTTTTTCGGTCTCAATCACTCGTTCCTCCTCTTCAGACACCGACATAGAGCACTCTAATGGGATCAAACGTTGAACAGGACGCATGACAACTCCCCTTTGCGTTCGAAGTCTCAAAACACGTACTCGTCCATCCTTTCCAGGCAACAGTTCTTCAATAATTCCCATCGGCCATTCAAGCTTATTACGATTGTCCATCTCAATGAACACTACGTCTCCCTTGCTAATGCTGTCATGCTGATTCCGCTTAAGCAACAGTTGCCCGAGGTACTCCTTTCGAAATCTCTGACGAAGGGCGTTTCTTAGTTGCAGACGATAGGCCGCTCTCTTTTTCAGCTGATTTCCATCTATCGAATCTAGATCAGGTACTCCTATCTCATAAGCCTCCTGTAGGAACATCGCTGGTGTAATAGGTCTCAAGTCATGAGGATTTTCCGTCTCTGCCGTTAGGGGACGACTATTGATGACTGCTTCACACTCACACAACACAGTCATTAATTCTTCACATGTTAGGGAAGATTTCCCCAGAACCTTCCGAAGGAGACTTTTCATCAGTCCGATCAGTCTCTCCCAAAACCCACCCCACCACGATGCTGTGGGAGGGTTGAATTTCCATGCAATTCTTTGGATGCCACAATAAGACTCGATATTATTCCAGTTGAGCTTAGACATCATGTTATATGCTCCTCTAAAATTTGTCCCATTATCACTATAAATCGTCGTAGGCCTTCCTCTGCGCGATATAAATCTTCGTAGACATTGCAGAAACGAGTCCGTAGATAACGAGACAAGCAGTTCCAAATGCACTGCTCAATAGACAGCACATGTGAACAAGCAAACCCACACCTTCTGGTTACCTTTCACAATCAGCGGACCAGCTATGTCAATGCCAATAACTTCGAAAACCTTGGCCTCTCTCACACGATCATTAGGCAGAGGTGGGGTAGAAACTTTCAGTCGCTCTTTCTTGTACCTTCGGCAAACAACACATTTTTGTACAGATGATCTCACGACTCGTCTTCCATTCAAGATCCAGTACTTCTCTCTAATAATACCCAACAGAGTCTGTGGGCCTACATGACACTGCCGAATGTGCGTGTCATGAATAAGTCGCTGCACTACAGGGTGATCTCCCGGCAATATAGCAGGCTGCCGAAACTCATTGTTGTCCTCCCTCTCTGTTATTCTGGTGTTTACTCGCAAAATGCCATGATTGTCTAAGTATGGCACTATTGAAGCCAGTCTCTGATCCTCGGGCCCTTGAAAACTTTCATTCTGGACAAGTTTAATTACTATTCTTTCACTGTATTCTAATTCTGAACAAGTCAGTTCTCCATTCTGCCTTCTATTATATTTACAATTGAACATAAACCGTCTTATCCACCCGATCAGCCTCACTATTTTGTCAAATCGTAAGAAATACTTGTAATACCAGTTGGAACTTGAAGGCTCTTCTGCGACCAATAGAGTCGTGGCAGTCCTCCTTCTTTCAAGCATGATTTCATCTTCATTTCTGTTGCTATTATCTGAAGGCCATTCTTCTTTGGGAAGATACATCCATGACAGTCCCTCCCACCATCTCGATGCTATAAGATGTTGTACAGCCTCGGGTAGGCAGATCAGCAGGATTGAGTGCCCCAGGTACATGCCTCCTCGATTCTTTTGAAGTCAGTTGCCTGATTTCTCTAACCCTGGTCTCAACAAAAACAGACCAGAGAACTTCTCGCTGCATCCATGTCAACACTGTCGTTGAATCAGTCCACAAATAAACTGTTTCAGTGTCAAACTCTTTTCTTATAGACGTTAGCAATCGGGCACTAATTGCAGCTCCCATAAGTTCGAATCGAGAAATGGTCGGTCGAGGTATTGGAGCCACTCTTGATTTTGCTTGGAGAAGCTCAACATGAACTCCTGTCACTGTCTGCGTGCGTAAAAATACCACTGAAGCATAGGCATCTTGACTCGCATCGCAAAAGGCATGGAGACTACGTTCCTCATATACCTCAGGGAGTCTTCTTGGGATCGTCAACTGGCCTAATTCTCCTATTTCAAGAAGCCATTTTACAAACTTGATTTGGATTTCCTGTGGTACCTCCGTGTCCCAAGAAACCTCGTTTATTTTCTGCAGTAACAGCTTCGGTGATAACATAACCGGTGCAGAAAATCCAATTGGGTCATAAATCCTATGGACAGCAGATAGTATCGACCTCTTGGTTGCTTTTATAGGTGATAGCTTCGTCAGGGGTTCACTGTTCAAGCTAAGCGTGTCTTCCTTGCGATTCCACATTATTCCTAGGACGGGTGACATTTTTTCATCATCTTGAAGCACTGGATCACTACTCTCCCAACCTCTAAGCTCAAACTTGTGTTGGCCAAAAACATCTTGAGCAGTTTTAATAAACAATTCCAGCTCCTGTTTATTTGAGACACTTGTCACACAATTATCAACATAAAAACTGTCTTTCAGTTGCTCAATAATATTGACAGTCATACTGTTCCGCCTTTCCTGATCATTTTTCAAGGCTTGGTCTAAAAGGTGTTCAATAACAGCTGCCAGTAGGAAGGGGCTTGATGTCACTCCAAAAACAACTCGTTTATGTCTATATGTTTTCATTTTCTCTCTTCCCCACAGGAATCTCAAAAAATCTCGATCTTCTGGTGCTACCGAAACTAGCAGGAAAGCCTTGCGAATATCAGCAATAACTCCAATTGACTTCTTTCGAAACTTGTGTAGGAGAGATGGAATAAGTTGGATCAGATTTGGACCCTTTTCCAAACAATCGTTGAGTGATGGGTTGTTACCTCTTCTAGCGGAAGCATCGAACACTGGTCGAACAGGTGTTGTTCCATAATCCTTGATCACAGGTCGATGAGGCAGATAATGGCCACATATTTCAGTCTGATCACCATTAATCTCTTCTATAATCCCTTCAGCTAGCCAGTCTTGAAAGATTTGATCATATTCTTCCAAGTATCCGTTACTATCTAGCTTTCTCCTCGTTATATCAAGACGCTTCACTGCCATCTCGTACGAAGGATCCAAGGGAAGATGATCCTTCAACCATGGCAGTCGAACTTCGTATCTACCATCTTCTTTTATTTCTACGGTTTCAATGACATTTAATCTAGCTTCCTCTTCAAGTTCACATCTCTTCTTTTCAGTGATAGGATCTTCTATTCCCAATACGTCAAGTTCCCAGAGGTTGCTAACCTTCTCTATATTCAGCATAATAGGTGTAGTTTTACTCATACCACACCCCGAGCGTTGGTCTCTACCAAATACTGTCCACCCCAGTGTAGTGCGCAACGCTGTTAACGCTCCCACCGTTTTACGATCATTGGAGAGAATTGATCCTAGAAAATCAGCACCAATAAGGATCTCAATATCCTTATCCTTTCCTACATCTAGATGAGACAGTCCAAGTTTCACGACTTGCTCTGTTGTAAGGCGAGGGACCTGACTGCAAATAACAGGCTGACTAAGAGCAGTCAGTCTCAGCTGACAGGAGTTATCGAGATTATGAAGAACAAGTTCAAATACGCCATGTTCCACCGGAGATCCAGTTCTGCCACCAAACACAGCATGGCTTAAAGTAACCTTCCTGACTTCCTTGAGACCCAATCTCTCTGCCAGTTCTTCTTTAATATAAGAATGCTGTGAGGCAGAGTCTAGAAGAACGCGTACAAGCTCTATATTATACCCGTGAACAATCTTAACCAAAACTGTTTGTAGATATACACAGGAGGAATTTATGCAGAAGTTCGTCACTGACCTGGCCTGAGATGAAGCCTGGGTTTCCGTTTTAAGATTCCTTTCTAAAAAAATCACACATAACTGGATAATGCTGCCGCTTACATAACTTGCAGGAGAGGCGAGTATGGCATCTTCTTGCAACATGACCAACCCTGAGACATTTGAAACATGCACCATTCTTTGACAACCTGACTTTCCTTTCTTCGAGAGACATGTTCTTTGCTTCCGTACATCCGGATGAAGTATGTTTCTCTTCACCACAAAAAGCACATGTACCTCCCACTCCTCCGGTTGACACCAAACCCTGAGCAGTAGGAACATCACACAGTTTCAAGGGTTTCGAAATTTGTTTCTTTTCCGCAGTAACATTACCGATCTTTCTAGTAAGTTGTAAGTACTCTTCATTTTCCACTTCAGATTTCAAAAATGTCAAAAGGTTTTTAAGCTTATCTTGTGACCCATTTTCTTGTTTACAATCTCCTCTTCTCTGCCACACACGAATTAATTCATCCGTCAAACAAGACTCTACCAGGGGAAATAATAATGCAGCATAATTGTCGGTAGTCAGGCCCATTGACTCTAGGGACCTAACATTAACCTCAATTCGGTCATACAATACTGAAAGGGAAGGCTTCTCTGTCACTAGGTTTATTATGTCCCTCACGTAAAGTTCTATCAATAGATCTTTTCGACCATAGCGGGCTTCTAACAACTGTACAGCCTTGCTATAATTCTCGGCAATAGGAGGAAAACCACTCACAAGATCATACGCCCTTGTTCCAGGAGTCATAGATTCTCTTAGATAAAGAATCTTTTCTGCAGCATCCAGCTCAACACTCTCATGTATTCGCTTGAACTGCGCCCAAAATGATAACCATTGTTTAATATCTCCTGAGAACTTCACAAGCGACAACTTGGGTAATTTACTAATCACTTTACCCGCTTGAGAAACACCAGTCCTTATGGAATGAGTGTCACACGGTATTTCACATTCGTATCTTTCGTACTTACACTTCACTGTTGTCCATTTATCTCGATATGTTTCGACTTCTTCATATTCCTTGTCTTCATCTTCGCTGTTGCAATCACGTCCATGCCAAGCTTCGCGGATTCTCTCGTCAAGTGAAAACAGTCGATCGGCTTTATCTTCGAGTAGTTTAAAACTAGTAAATATATCTTCCTGCTTCACATTTTCCTCCTTAATCTTGTTCTGGAACGTGTTAAAGGCTCTTGTGAACAGACGCCTAACTGTGCTCTTTGTCTTTGTAAAACAGTCACTTCAGCCATGATGATAGATTTTGCTAGTCGAGATCAAACAGTTGTTGTGTACCTTAAGTTCTTATTTTACTTTCACTGCACGGCAATCAGTCTTGTCTATCGGTCGCCAAATGTTAACTCTAACCTTGTTTTAATATAAACACCGTGCAGTCATATACCGGTACAGGTTCCATACATTATTTTTCCTGCCGTCGTAACCAAGACAACATAACACAACACAAAACAATACCCTGTACATAATACCAATACCAAAATATTAATTCCTTTACCCCGACACTCATGTTTCTGCCATGGCCCCCTCATGCTATGACGTAGCTGTCCCCGCTACATAAAATGATAGTTGAGAGGGAAATAATAACTTGCATTCGACCACGGGCACCCTGAATACCCCACTATGACACTAGTCACGCATATACATTTATAAAAGGAGGCCATTTAAGTTGGCAGCAGTCACTCTAGCATTGGCATCGCACGTAAGTCACTTTGTCTTCATGTAGTACGTATTGAAGCTGCCAACCCATGGACTAGCAAAGCGCTCTCATTCGTCCGCGCGCGTTAAAAGCGACATAATATGGTCCGACCCAACCACGTGCGGCGACGTTACGGGTAGCTAGGCTCGAGATTTGTGAATCCCAGTGCGGTCGTGTGAAAGCAGCACATGGGATCAGGCCGCTGTTCAGGTCCCTGTGCAGGCCCTCGAATAATACCTCAGAACGAAACTATATTTTCCCTAAACGGCGTCCGTGCGAAATGTGTTTGCTATATACAGAAAATAAAGAACACCTAATTAATTTATTTTTAATTTTTTTTCGTAGTCAGTTTATCCTCCAGTTAGGCTTTTCTCACGGACTCAACGAGGGATACCACATATACCGCCCCTATGGGCAGTGTCCAGGAGCTCGACATCCTATGGGGGATACAACTGGGGAGGCGGGACAAACGCCTCGCCTGCGCGGCCCCAAATGCAAAGCAAACTGTGGGCCTCATGAGGGACGGGACAGGTGGGAAGTATGGGAGAGAAGGAGGCGGCCGTGGCCTGACGGTAGCTACCATCCCGGCATTAGCCAGAAGACGAAGTGGGAAACCACGGAAAACCACTTCCAATATGGCTGAGGAGGGAATCAAACACCCTCTACTCGTTTGGACCACCCGAGGCTGAGTAGACCCCATTCCAATTTTACCGCTTTTCAAATTTCGTAGCAGACCCAGGAATCGGACCTTGGGCCTCTGGGGTGGCAGCTAAGCATGCTGCCCACTACACAACGGAGATTACACAATATAAAATTATAATTAATATTAGTTATTGTGAAGTCGCCTCCATCGCGTTGCGGTCAGCATGGTTAGCTGCCGCCCTGGAGGTCCTGGGTTCGATTCCCGGCTCTGCCACGAAATATGAAAAGTGGTATGAGGACTGTAACGGGGTCTATTCAGTCTCGGGTATTCCAAATGACTAGAGGGAGTTCGATTCCAACCTCAGCTATCCTCGATGTTGTTTTCCGTGGTTTCCCACTTCGTCTTCGGGCAAATGCCGGGCTGGTGCCTTCTTCAAGGTCACGGCCGCCTCCTTCCCTCTTCCTTGCCTATCGATCCTGACCATACCTTACCTTCCCTCATGAGGCCCCTGTTCGCTTTGCAGGTGTGGCTGCCTGGGCGAGGTGCCAAACACATCTCACCAGTTGTATCCACTCCGATTAGATGTTCCCAGCTCTAGGACACTGCCCGTAGAGGCGGTAGTGGTGAGTTCCCTTGCTGAGTCCGTTGGTTCCACCAACGTGGAGGGTAAACGACTAAGAAAGAAAAGAAGAAAAGAAGAATTATTTATTGTGGAGTGAAAATATCATTGTGCTATCAAGTTGTATTATTTTACACGAATAGGATGAATATTAATGGTTTCCGACTCAGAGAATGGAAAGCACAAAGTCGGATGGATACAATAAAATAATTTAAAAAGAAATAAAATTTTGGTCCTTAGGGTGTCTTGAACCCAGGACCCATCCGTTACGAAGCAACAGCCTTACCCCTCCTTCACTTTTCTAGTACATCATTGGGCTCACAGGGAGCTTACGTAACTGAATCCCAATGCTATGGTTGAAGGTCAAATGATTTCAGTTCAATCTTTAAGACCGACAGGAATGCATTCATCAGTGCCTGGGATGTTTTCAACTTACAGTTACGTATCTTAATGACTGATTTGCATTCTAATAATGCCCATGAACGGCAGATACCTCCCTCAATTGACAACCGTCCACCATGTTTGATTCCTTGCACCTAGCCCTGCTGAGCCAATGGAGATAGCCGGTATACTTGTCAGTAACGTTACAAAAGCCTGTACCGAAACTGCGGCTACATCCCATCTTAACGTTACAGCCTGTACCGTTTCTTCTCTGAGGGTCAATGCTGGCGGTACAAAGTTACAACCTCTACCATCTCTCGTAGCGTTACGTAAAATCCAGCATTGATAACGCTCATTTCGTTCTTATTCGTACCGACAACATTATCAATATTATTATTATTATTATTATTATTATTATTATTATTATTATTATTATTATCTTAGGTGTTTGTGGAATCAGTGTGTTAACCATTGACATTGTGTTGGCTATGGTAATGTGCGTATTTGTAATTGTGGCTAGGTTTGTGAAGGAAATGGTCGTGGCCTTCACTTAGGTACCATCCGGGCATTTGCCTCATGTGGCTTAGTCTAGTGTTTAGCGCCGACGACCTCGTAGTTCCTCCCCTTTCAACCCCAATAACTAACTAACTAATTAACTAACTGACTAGGCTTAGTGTACAGTTTCTAGCGCTGAGGCTAGAAATAACTTTGCAGGAAGAGATGGGGATCGAACCCAGGTCCTTTAAAAGAGGAGTCACATTGCACACTCATCTCATGGAAGGTGGCTTTGTGTAATTTTATTTCTGAATTATTTCCGGATTACACAAGTTGTGAAAGACACACGTCCACTTCCAAACTGAGCACACAACTGCTTTGATTCCTTGTTGTGCATTATTTTCTTTCTCTCAACTAACTTGGACATTTTGAGTTACGTAACTGTCTTCAATATAATATCCAAATTGTATCGTACTAAAAATCTGACACACTTGAGTGATGAATTACAATAGGTTTAATATAAAATTGTTTCGCTTATTCCTTTTCTTTTTCTACCCTCCAGGTAGGCTTTTCCCACGGACTCAGCGAATGATCCCGCCTTTACCGCCTCTACGGGCAGTGTCCTGGATCTTGACATCCAGTAATGGGATACAACTGGGGAGGGAGGCTGGACTAGCGCCTCGCCCAGATGGTCTCACCTGCAAAGCGAATAGTGTGCCACATGAGGGACGAGACGGGATGGGAAGAATGGGGGGGAGGAGACATGGAACGGGGAAGGAGGCAGCTGCGGCCTGTCGTTAGATACCATCCCGACATTAGACTTGAAACGAAGTGGGAAACCACGGAAAATCACTTCGGGGATGGCTGTGGTGGGAATCAAACATCCTCGACTCATTTGGACCACCCGAGGCTGAGTAGACCCCGTTCCAATCATACCTCTTTTCAAATTACGTAGCAGACCCAGGAATCGGACCTTGGGCCTCTGGGGTGGCAGCTAAGCATGTTGCCCACTACACAACGGAGATTACCCGATATACAATTATAATTAATATTAGTTATTGTGAAGTCGCCTCTATCGCTTAGCGGTCAGCATGGTTAGCTGCCGCCCTGGAGGTCCTGGGTTCGATTCCCGGCTCTGCCACAATATATAGAAAGTGGTATGAGGACTGGAACGAGGTCTATTCAGTCTCGGGTATTCCAAATGACTAGAGGGGGTTCGATACCAACCTCAGCTATCCTCGATGTTGTTTTCCGTGGTTTCCCACTTCGTCTTCGGGCAAATGCCGGGATGGTGCCTTCTTCAAGGTCACGGCCACCTCCTTCCCTCTTCCTTGCCTATCCATCCTGACCATCCCTTAACTTCCCTCATGAGGCCCCTGTTCGCTTTGCAGGTGTGGCCGCCTGGGCGAGGTGCCAAACACATCTCACCAGTTGTATCCACTCCGATTAGATGTTCCCAGCTCTAGGACACTGCCCGTAGAGGCGGTAGTGGTGAGTTCCCTTGCTGAGTCCGTTGGTTCCACCAACCTGGAGGGTAAACGACTAAGAAAGAAAAGAAGAATTATTTATTGTGGAGTGAAAATATCATTGTGCTATCAAGTTGTATTATTTTACACGAGTAGGATGAATATTAATGGTTTCCGACTCAGAGAATGGACAGCACAAAGTCGGATGGATACAATCAAATAATTTAAAAAGAAATAAAATTTTGGTCCTTAGGGTGTCTTGAACCCAGGACCCATCCGTTACCAAGCAACAGCCTTACCCCTCCTACACTTTTCCAGTACATAGTGGGCTCACAGGTAGCTTACGTAACTGAATCCCAATGCAATGGTTGAAGGTCAAATGATTTCAGTTCAATCTTTAAGACCGACAGGAATGCATTCATCAGTGCCTGGCATGTTTTCAACTTACAGTTACGTATCTTAATGACTGATTTGCATTCTAATAATGCCCATGAACGGCAGATACCACCCTCAATTGACAACCGTCCACCATGTTTGATTCCTTGCACCTAGCCCTGCTGAGCCAATGGAGATAGCCGGTATACTTGTCAGTAACGTTACAAAAGCCTGTACCGAAACTGCGGCTACATCCCATCTTAACGTTACAGCCTGTACCGTTTCTTCTCTGAGGGTCAATACTGGCGGTACAAAGTTACAACCTCTACCATCTCTCGTAGCGTTACGTAAAATCCAGCATTGATAACGCTCATTTCGTTCTTATTCGTACCGACAACATTATCAATATTATTATTATTATTATTATTATTATTATTATTATCTTAGGTGTTTGTGGAATCAGTGTGTTAACCATTGACATTGTGTTGGTTATGGTAATGTGCGTATTTGTAATTGTGGCTAGGTTTGTGAAGGAAATGGTCGTGGCCTTCACTTAGGTACCATCCGGGCATTTGCCTCATGTGGCTTAGTCTAGTGTTTAGCGCCGACGACCTCGTAGTTCCTCCCCTCTCAACCCCAATAACTAACTAACTAGTTAACTAACTGACTAGGCTTAGTGTACAGTTTCTAGCGCTGAGGCTAGAAATAACTTTGCAGGAAGAGATGGGGATCGAACCCAGGTCCTTTAAAAGAGGAGTCACATTGCACACACATCTCATGGAAGGTGGCTTTGTGTAATTTTATTTCTGAATTATTTCCGGATTACACAAGTTGTGAAAGACACACGTCCACTTCCAAACTGAGCACACAACTGCTTTGATTCCTTGTTGTGCATTATTTTCTTTCTCTCAACTATCTTGGACATTTTGAGTTACGTAACTGTCTTCAATATAATATCCAAATTGTATCGTACTAAAAATCTGACACACTTGAGTGATGAATTACAATAGGTGTAATATAAAATTGTTTCGCTTATTCCTTTTCTTTTTCTACCCTCCAGGTAGGCTTTTCCCACGGACTCAGCGAATGATCCCGCCTTTACCGCCTCTATGGGCAGTGTCCTTGATCTTGACATCAAATAATGGGATACAACTGGGGAGGGAGGCTGGACTAGCGCCTCGCCCAGATGGTCTCACCTGCAAAGCGAATAGTGTGCCACATGAGGGACGGGACGGGATGGGAAGAATGGGGGGGGGGGGAGACATGGAACGGGGAAGGAGGCAGCTGCGGCCTGTCGTTAGATACCATCCCGACATTAGACTTGAAACGAAGTGGGAAACCACGGAAAATCACTTCGGGGATGGCTGTGGTGGGAATCAAACATCCTCGACTCATTTGGACCACCCGAGGCTGAGTAGACCCCGTTCCAATCATACCTCTTTTCAAATTACGTAGCAGACCCAGGAATCGGACCTTGGGCCTCTGGGGTGGCAGCTAAGCATGCTGCCCACTACACAACGGAGATTACCCAATATAAAATTATAATTAATATTAGTTATTGTGAAGTCGCCTCTATCGCTTAGCGGTCAGCATGGTTAGCTGCCGCCCTGGAGGTCCTGGGTTCGATTCCCGGCTCTGCCACAATATATAGAAAGTGGTATGAGGACTGGAACGAGGTCTATTCAGTCTCGGGTATTCCAAATGACTAGAGGGGGTTCGATACCAACCTCAGCTATCCTCGATGTTGTTTTCCGTGGTTTCCCACTTTGTCTTCGGGAAAATGCCGGGATGGTGCCTTCTTCAAGGTCACGGCCACCTCCTTCCCTCTTCCTTGCCTATCCATCCTGACCATCCCTTAACTTCCCTCATGAGGCCCCTGTTCGCTTTGCAGGTGTGGCCGCCTGGGCGAGGTGCCAAACACATCTCACCAGTTGTATCCACTCCGATTAGATGTTCCCAGCTCTAGGACACTGCCCGTAGAGGCGGTAGTGGTGAGTTCCCTTGCTGAGTCCGTTGGTTCCACCAACCTGGAGGGTAAACGACTAAGAAAGAAAAGAAGAAAAGAAGAATTATTTATTGTGGAGTGAAAATATCATTGTGCTATCAAGTTGTATTATTTTACTCGAATAGGATGAATATTAATGGTTTCCGACTCAGAGAATGGACAGCACAAAGTCGGATGGATACAATAAAATAATTTAAAAACAAATAAAATTCTGGTCCTTAGGGTGTCTTGAACCCTGGACCCATCCGTTACGAAGCAACAGCCTTACCCCTCCTACACTTTTCCTGTACACAGTGGGCTCACAGGTAGCTTACGTAACTGAATCCCAATGCAATGGTTGAAGGTCAAATGATTTCAGTTCAATCTTAAAGACCGACAGGAATGCATTCATCAGTGCCTGGCATGTTTTCAACTTACAGTTACGTATCTTAATGACTGATTTGCATTCTAATAATGCCCATGAACGGCAGATACCACCCTCAATTGACAACCGTCCACCATGTTTGATTCCTTGCACCTAGCCCTGCTGAGCCAATGGAGATAGCCGGTATACTTGTCAGTAACGTTACAAAAGCCTGTACCGAAACTGCGGCTACATCCCATCTTAACGTTACAGCCTGTACCGTTTCTTCTCTGAGGGTCAATGCTGGCGGTACAAAGTTACAACCTCTACCATCTCTCGTAGCGTTACGTAAAATCCAGCATTGATAACGCTCATTTCGTTCTTATTCGTACCGACAACATTATCAATATTATTATTATTATTATTTTTATTATTATTATTATCTTAGGTGTTTGTGGAATCAGTGTGTTAACCATTGACATTGTGTTGGCTATGGTAATGTGCGTATTTGTAATTGTGGCTAGGTTTGTGAAGGAAATGGTCGTGGCCTTCACTTAGGTACCATCCGGGCATTTGCCTCATGTGGCTTAGTCTAGTGTTTAGCGCCGACGACCTCGTAGTTCCTCCCCTTTCAACCCCAATAACTAACTAACTAATTAACTAACTGACTAGGCTTAGTGTACAGTTTCTAGCGCTGAGGCTAGAAATAACTTTGCAGGAAGAGATGGGGATCGAACCCAGGTCCTTTAAAAGAGGAGTCACATTGCACACTCATCTCATGGAAGGTGGCTTTGTGTAATTTTATTTCTGAATTATTTCCGGATTACACAAGTTGTGAAAGACACACGTCCACTTCCAAACTGAGCACACAACTGCTTTGATTCCTTGTTGTGCATTATTTTCTTTCTATCAACTATTTTGGACATTTTGAGTTACGTAACTGTCTTCAATATAATATCCAAATTGTATCGTACTAAAAATCTGACACACTTGAGTGATGAATTACAATAGGTGTAATATAAAATTGTTTCGCTTATTCCTTTTCTTTTTCTACCCTCCAGGTAGGCTTTTCCCACGGACTCAGCGAATGATCCCGCCTTTACCGCCTCTACGGGCAGTGTCCTGGATCTTGACATCCAGTAATGGGATACAACTGGGGAGGGAGGCTGGACTAGCGCCTCGCCCAGATGGTCTCACCTGCAAAGCGAATAGTGTGCCACATGAGGGACGGGACGGGATGGGAAGAATGGGGGGGGAGACATGGAACGGGGAAGGAGGCAGCTGCGGCCTGTCGTTAGATACCATCCCGACATTAGACTTGAAACGAAGTGGGAAACCATGGAAAATCACTTCGGGGATGGCTGTGGTGGGAATCAAACATCCTCGACTCATTTGGACCACCCGAGGCTGAGTAGACCCCGTTCCAATCATACCTCTTTTCAAATTACGTAGCAGACCCAGGAATCGGACCTTGGGCCTCTGGGATGGCAGCTAAGCATGCTGCCCACTACACAACGGAGATTACCCAATATAAAATTATAATTAATATTAGTTATTGTGAAGTCGCCTCTATCGCTTAGCGGTCAGCATGGTTAGCTGCCGCCCTGGAGGTCCTGGGTTCGATTCCCGGCTCTGCCACAATATATAGAAAGTGGTATGAGGACTGGAACGAGGTCTATTCAGTCTCGGGTATTCCAAATGACTAGAGGGGGTTCGATACCAACCTCAGCTATCCTCGATGTTGTTTTCCGTGGTTTCCCACTTCGTCTTCGGGCAAATGCCGGGATGGTGCCTTCTTCAAGGTCACGGCCACCTCCTTCCCTCTTCCTTGCCTATCCATCCTGACCATCCCTTAACTTCCCTCATGAGGCCCCTGTTCGCTTTGCAGGTGTGGCCGCCTGGGCGAGGTGCCAAACACATCTCACCAGTTGTATCCACTCCGATTAGATGTTCCCAGCTCTAGGACACTGCCCGTAGAGGCGGTAGTGGTGAGTTCCCTTGCTGAGTCCGTTGGTTCCACCAACCTGGAGGGTAAACGACTAAGAAAGAAAAGAAGAAAAGAAGAATTATTTATTGTGGAGTGAAAATATCATTGTGCTATCAAGTTGTATTATTTTACACGAGTAGGATGAATATTAATGGTTTCCGACTCAGAGAATGGACAGCACAAAGTCGGATGGATACAATAAAATAATTTAAAAAGAAATAAAATTTTGGTCCTTAGGGTGTCTTGAACCCAGGACCCATCCGTTACGAAGCAACAGTCCCACCCCTCCTACACTTTTCCAGTACATAGTGGGCTCACAGGTAGCTTACGTAACCTGAATCCCAATGCAATGGTTGAAGGTCAAATGATTTCAGTTCAATCTTTAAGACCGACAGGAATGCATTCATCAGTGCCTGGCATGTTTTCAACTTACAGTTACGTATCTTAATGACTGATTTGCATTCTAATAATGCCCATGAACGGCAGATACCACCCTCAATTGACAACCGTCCACCATGTTTGATTCCTTGCACCTAGCCCTGCTGAGCCAATGGAGATAGCCGGTATACTTGTCAGTAACGTTACAAAAGCCTGTACCGAAACTGCGGCTACATCCCATCTTAACGTTACAGCCTGTACCGTTTCTTCTCTGAGGGTCAATACTGGCGGTACAAAGTTACAACCTCTACCATCTCTCGTAGCGTTACGTAAAATCCAGCATTGATAACGCTCATTTCGTTCTTATTCGTACCGACAACATTATCAATATTATTGTTATTATTTTTTTTATTATTATTATTATCTTAGGTGTTTGTGGAATCAGTGTGTTAACCATTGACATTGTGTTGGCTATGGTAATGTGCGTATTTGTAATTGTGGCTAGGTTTGTGAAGGAAATGGTCGTGGCCTTCACTTAGGTACCATCCGGGCATTTGCCTCATGTGGCTTAGTCTAGTGTTTAGCGCCGACGACCTCGTAGTTCCTCCCCTTTCAACCCCAATAACTAACTAACTAATTAACTAACTGACTAGGCTTAGTGTACAGTTTCTAGCGCTGAGGCTAGAAATAACTTTGCAGGAAGAGATGGGGATCGAACCCAGGTCCTTTAAAAGAGGAGTCACATTGCACACTCATCTCATGGAAGGTGGCTTTGTGTAATTTTATTTCTGAATTATTTCCGGATTACACAAGTTGTGAAAGACACACGTCCACTTCCAAACTGAGCACACAACTGCTTTGATTCCTTGTTGTGCATTATTTTCTTTCTCTCAACTATCTTGGACATTTTGAGTTACGTAACTGTCTTCAATATAACATCCAAATTGTATCGTACTAAAAATCTGACACAATTGAGTGATGAATTACAATAGGTGTAATATAAAATTAATTGTTTCGCTTATTCCTTTTTTTTCCTACCCTCCAGGTAGGCTTTTCCCACGGACTCAGCGAATGATCCCGCCTTTACCGCCTCTACGGGCAGTGTCCTGGATCTTGACATCCAGTTATGGGATACAACTGGGGAGGGAGGCTGGACTAGTGCCTCGCCCAGGTGGTCTCACCTGCAAAGCGAATAGTGGGCCACATGAGGGACGTGACAGGATGGGAAGAATGGGGGGGGGGGGGGGGGGGGGGAAGACATGGAACGGGGAAAGAGGCAGCTGTGGCCTGTCGTTAGAAACCATCCCGACATTAGCCCGGAAACGAAGTGGGAAACCACGGAAAACCACTTCGGTGATGGCTGAGGTGGGAATCAAACAACCTCGACTCATTTGGACCACCCGAGGCTGAGTAGACCCCGTTCCAATCATACCGCTTTTCAAATTACGTAGCAGACAAAGGAGTCGGACCTTGGGCCTCTGGGGTGGCAGCTAAGCATGCTGCCCACTACACAACGGAGATTACACAATATAAAATTATAATTAATATTAGTTATTGTGAAGTCGCCTCCATCGCTTAGCGGTCAGCATGGTTATCTGCCGCCCTGGAGGTCCTGGGTTCGATTCCCGGCCTTGCCAGCAAATATGAAAAGTGGTATGAGGACTGTAACGGGGTCTATTCAGTCTCGGGTATTCCAAATGACTAGAGGGGGTTCGATTCCAACCTCAGCTATCCTCGATGTTGTTTTCCGTGGTTTCCCACTTCGTCTTCGGGCAAATGCCGGGATGGTGCCTTCTTCAAGGTCACGGCCGCCTCCTTCCCTCTTCCTTGCCTATCCATCCTGACCATCCCTTACCTTCCCTCATGAGGCCCCTGTTCGCTTTGCATGTGTGGCTGCCTGGGAGAGGTGCCAAACACATCTCACCAGTTGTATCCACTCCGATTAGATGTTCCCAGCTCTAGGACACTGCCCGTAGAGGCGGTAGTGGTGAGTTCCCTTGCTGAGTCCGTTGGTTCCACCAACCTGGAGGGTAAACGACTAAGAAAGAAAAGAAGAAAAGAAGAATTATTTATTGTGGAGTGAAAATATCATTGTTCTATCAAGTTGTATTATTTTACACGAATAGGATGAATATTAATGGTTTCCGACTCAGAGAATGGACAGCACAAAGTCGGATGGATACAATAAAATAATTTAAAAAGAAATAGAATTTTGGTCCTTAGGGTGTCTCTGAGGGTCAATGCTGGCGGTACAAAGTTACAACCTCTACCATCTCTTGTAGCGTTACGTAAAATCCAGCATTGATAACGCTCACTTCTTTGTTATTCGTACCGACAACATTATCATTATAATAATAATAATAATAATAATAATAATAATAATAACAATAATAATAATAATAATTATTATTATTATTATTATCTTAGGATTGTGTGGAATCAGTGTGTTAACCCGTGACATTATGTTGGCTGTGGTAATGTGCGTATTTGTAATTGTGGCTAGGTTTGGGAAGGAAATGACCGTAGCCTTCACTCAGGTACCATCCGGGCATTTGCTTGGCTTTGAAGTAGGGGTCCACGCCATTCCACCTCCAGGATACCCTGTTCGGAATGTAACCTATCTCTTCTAAAATATCCTCACGAGGCTTAGTGTAGTGTTTGGGGCCGATGGCCTTGTAGTTCATCCCCTTTAAACCCCAATAACTAACTAACTAAATAATTAACTAACTGACTAGGCTTAGTGTACAGTTTCTAGCACTGAGGCTAGAAACATCTTTGCTGGATGATATGGGAAATGAACCCAAGACCATTAAAACTGTAGTCTCAGTACTCACTCTGTTGACGGAAGGCGACTTAGTATAATTGTATTTCTTAAATCTTATTGTTTTATACAAACCGTTTGATTCCTTACACCCGGGCCTCGTGCTGTACCGATTGTAACACGCGGTACGGCTATATATAACGTTACTAATGGCTGTACCGGAACTCCTGCCTTAGCCAAACGTAACGTTACAGCCTGTACCTTCTCTACTCAGCTGGCCAATGCTGACGGTACAACACACCCGACATAGCTGTAACGTTACTAATGTCAGTTCCGGAACTGACGTTATATGAAATGTAACGTTACAGCCTGTACCATCTTTACTGTACCGATCAATGCCTGCGGTACAACTGTTACGTTACTACTGTAACCTTACACTTGGTTAGAACGTTAGTTGCGGTACACACAAGAGGCACGTTACCCAACCACATCGGTTCCACGTTACATTACGTGTAACGTAACGTAAAACTCAGCGTTAATAACGTATATTTCGTTAAGTTACGGGTCCCTGTTATATACCCACAATCCATCTAACAAGACATAGTGGTAATATATCTTGACGTTTGAAGTAACTGTTGATCCATTTCAATATTGGCTTCTGTTAAAGCCATAACAGTTTGCTTAAATGGGGTCAGATCTAAGTGATCTATTCTTAAATATGTCAGTTGTAACATAACTCACGGTAATCTTTTCAGTACAAGAAAACACTGACAGTCTAACCAATCAACGGCTGTTCTGAAGATCGTTCCCTGGGCATGGCTTCACACCATCTACCATGAGCGAAGCAACATGTAGTTTCCCTGCGTTGGCTAATGAACACCACCGTGATAGACTGGTCATCAGTGTACTGATAGATCGGAGTGGTTATCAAGTTACAAATATGAAAACTGACTAAATTGGACTTAAATATCCAAGTATTAAGTTATTACTGGACTGTGACAAAGTATTAATTCTAGACAAAGTCTAGCATATGTCCATGTGAAAATAAAAATATTTCACCAGTGTCTGTAGAAAATATTAATCACCTTAGTGATTCTCCTTGCCGGAAACTTACTAAGTTCCACTCGTTAGCGCAGCACTTTTGTGACTATCACAACTTTGAAAATAACTTCTGCGTAGATCCGGCAACCATGTGCCTTGGCTCAGCGTAGTGGCACCTTGCTAGGCAAGTGCTTGTGTCGAAGTGAGCTATTGATGCCTGAGCCGGCCGGCTTTTATTCAAAACTGTCAGGGTCACGCGTCATCACGCTGAAATCTAGAAATCCTCATATCTCTGGTATCCCTGGTCCGATTTACTTGATACTAAGTGCATTCTCTTTCATTTGGCCATGCCAGTAATCTGATCCAAGTCTCAAGTCTCTACTCCATGGTTAACTATTTAATCAATAAATAGCCTCGACCTCTGCTATTACTCGCTACGTCACTTGACATGCTCTTAGCGGTATATTCTTTCCAATTGCTTCTGGAAGCAATGTAGCGCGATATTCAAATATCTCAACTTTCAAAAGCGGCTGTAGCCTTTCCCTTGATATCTAGGTGTCTGAATCTTGGAATACCCATTCCTAGAGTTGGGCACATCCACCCCACACCTAGCAAAAAATAAAAATTGAAAAATTTTTATTTTTTCTATTTACACATTAAATCATCTGGTTCTTGAATAATAAATCTTCAAATTCGATGCATTATAAGTTCCCACGATGTTACCAGTTCGTGTATTGGCGACTTCATAGCTTCCATTGTTGTTTACTTCCACAATATTCAAAATCTTTAATTTCACCAGGTTTAATATCAAAAATATCGTGATACTCTTCCAAAATTTTTCCTAGCTCTGGGGACTCCTTCTCAGTGTAGACTTCTCTTTCTTCAGCTTCATGAAAAATCAGAGACCACTGAGCATCTTCCTCGATGTCCTCCTCTTCTTTTCCCTCGAAGTTAATCTCTTCGGTATTCTTGAATCTGATCGTCTCTGTCTTCATGTCTATCACTGCTTGATATTTCTGAATGAAATCCGCTCCCAATATCATGTCAAAAGCCATGTCCTTCATTACTACAAACACATGTCGGAAATCATGTCCTCCAATCGTAATACATAAGTATAATTGTGTTTTACACAGAGATATTTTGTTGGGTATTATTCCTTGGATTTTAATTCCTGATACTGGAATCTCCTCTAAATTCTCCTTGAGCTTCCACAGAATATAAAGCTTCTCACTCACAAGACAAAGCATAGCCCCAGTATCAATCAAAGTATCGACAGGCATACCGAATACTTCGCATGATATGATTGGCATTCTAATTCTTGTACCCATTTCTTTCCGTTCGTCATTCTGTTGGATTAAGTCATCATCCTCTGCTTGCCATTTAATAATTCTGGAAGTGAAAGTGTTCAAAATTCTATCTTCTACTGTGAATTCGAAGTTTTTTTTTTCGTTTCCATTCCCCCGGGATTGTTGTGTTCCCGATGGACCTGGTTCATTGGGCCTCTGCTCCAAAAACTGCAAGTTATCTTGGTGTCTTGCTTCTAAGTTCTTCCTCGTCTCCTTGTTGAACTCTTCATTGGACTGACGAGTATCCATATTCCCTCTGTTATTGTAGTTGTTTCTACCGTAGTATCTTCTTTCCTGGTACCTTCCTTGATTATCCCTGGGCCTTCTCCATCGAGTATTATATCGATTTCCACCATCCGGTCTTGCGTAAGGTTTGTAACTGTATCTGTTACTGTACTGATTCCATCCTCTTTTATTGGGATCTTCCCTCGGCGTTTTCTCTTCTCGCCCCTCTCGAATCTCTCCAGGTGTTTGGGAATAACTGTCGGCCATAACAGCGTACACAGCGTTGTTATTCTTTCCTCCCTTCTGATGGAAGAATTGAGCGTTCCTATGATCCAGCTTCTGTAATACCTCGTCAAATTGCTCCATATTATAGACGTCAGCAGCGATCAAAGTCATTTGGACGTCTGCTGGAAACTGACGTATTAATGCAGTAATTAATTCGTTATCTGGCATCGGCGGATCTAAATGTTGCAGTTTAGAAAGCTGTCCAGAAAAGTACGTAGAGTATCGAGTAGGTTGTGACGTCGAGAATCTCTTAGAATATAATTCTGCTCTGACTTGCTGTTGGGTTTCCGGGGACCAAAACCTTTTCAATAACCCACGGGAAAACTCCTCAAAAGTGGTAAGAGTGGATCTAAATGCTCTGAACCAAAGAAGTGCAGGACCTTCCAAAAACTTCCCTATCACTCGGATCTGTCTTTCTTTAGGGATCTTGGAATCTTTCAGGTATCCTGCTTCTCTCAAAAGTTCCACGGGTGTTACAGAATCTCGCCCTGAAAATTTAGAAGGCTTATCCTCTACATTCTTGAATACAGTTATGGGGTTGGATTGAAATACTGTCCTGACCTCATCCTGTCTTTGACTATCAGTTTTTCTAACTGCTCCTAGATTTACCTGTATCTGTTCTTTTCCCCTTACACTTGGCATTTTCAACAGATGGTCAGACTGTTTCTCGTCCTTGATTTGGGTTTTCATATCCTCAAGTTCCTTATGGTTTTCTTCTGCCATTTTCTTAATTGCTTCAGTTTCTTTACAATTCTCCTTGACATCAGTGGATATCTGGTTCATAGCAGCCTCGTGACGTTTCAATGACCCTGTCATATCTGATATGTCCTTCTGAGTTGCTTGGATATCTTTGGAAATTACTTGAATATGGGATGACAAAGATTCCCTAATCTCCTTGATTCCTTCTTGGTTCTCCAGCTAGAGTGTGTCTTTAATTTCATTGACAACTGTGGTTTTAATTTCAGTTTGTAATTCATTAATCACACCTTCTCTTATTTCTCCCATTACAAGTTCTTTGAATTGTTCTGTCAACCGTTGAACAACTAGAATTCCCATCTCATTACTCTCTTTCTTCACTCTGACTTCTAGGTTGATCATGTCCTCACCAACTTTCCTAAGACCATGTTCTATCCTATCAGCTAAGCTTTGAGATCTAAGATCGGCATCGCGAAATTTATCGTCCATTAAACTTGCGTTAGTAGCTAATGAAGTTTCGAGCTCATGTGTTTTTTCGCATAATTTAGTCATTTTACTCTCAAGTGACATTTTCAAAATTTCAGAATTCTCTTTAAATTTATTTTCCATACAATTAAATTTACTATATAAATTTTCTTTCAAGTTACCTTTTAACCTGCTTTCTAAAGAATCAGAATTTTCTTTAAGTTTATTTTCTATAGAATCAGAATTCTCTTTAAGTTTATTTTCTAAAGAATCAGAATTTTCTTTAAGTTTATCGTTTAAACTTTCTTTAAGTTTATTTTCTAAAGAATCAGAATTTTCCTTAAGTTTTTCGTTTAAACTTTCTTTAAGTTTATCAGAATTTTCTTTAAGTTTATCATTTAAACTTTCTTTAAGTTCATTTTCTAAAGAATCAGAATTTTCTTTAAGTTTATTTTCTAAAGAATCAGAATTTTCCTTAAGTTTCTTTTCTAAAGCCTCAGTATTTTCTTTCATAATGGCGGCTACACGCCGTCCAGCTTCTTTTGAACTCTCCTCCAAACTCCTCATCATCCTCATCATTTCTTCCATAATTTTCAATTATTATTCAAAACTTAGGGGTATACAATATTGCCAATCACAAGCTTATAACTAGAACAAGAAATATGAATACCTAATTGGAACACTCTAATAAAATGAGATTTGTCCTAATGTCGACGTGATGGAAAAACAAAATTCTCTACTTTTACGAATTACATTTACCACAATATCACAAGAAAAATATGCAAGTTCTCAAATATCCACCACCTGGATTCTAATAATGCGTATGTCCAGTCATCGAACGTTTACTACTGAATTTACTTGACGCCCTAATGGTTAAGCCATTATCAAAAATAATCAAACCCATTCTAATTATTAATCCAGTTAAATTTTTAATTTTCCCCACTAATTGGGTTTCCTACTAATTTATTCATCCAAACCAGACATCTCTCAACTCCCAAAATATTTATACAAAAATTATCACAATTTAAATCGGCATGCGATTGATCTTGTCTAACTCGAGCCCCACGTTCGAAGCCATTTCTCTCTCTATCTTACTTTATGTGCCCGTTTAGACCGGAGTCCGCTCGACCACATATGCATTTTACCAATAATCAGTCAGCACGAGAGTCAAAATATCCCGGAGCTCCAGATGGGTTAAAGCAAATCGCAAAAACGACACCAAATAAAAAAAATGCTTTACTGATTTTTGGCTCAATGCAACAATAAGGATAGAAGGAGATTCAACTGGGCATAACACATCATGTAAAATTATCTCATTTTATTTTGAAGTTAAAATTGACTGCAAAAATGCTCAAAGCAGCATCATTCACGTGTGGCGACCCACACTCCTATTTACATAATGTACAGAAATTTTCCAAACACATTTGACAATTATCTTTGGAAACACAAGTCTGATTATTAGTCCTGTAGACTGTGTTCCAAAATTATATTGATTATTCATGATTAAATCCAGTTCAAATTTAATTGTCTTTACTGGAAATATCGTAGTTCACTGTTTGAATTTTTATATAATATTAACACTCGTAGAATAAATGTTCATAGAATTTTTAACTTTCACTTATTTTTCCAGTTTCAAAAATATTGTCAAAAAAAATATTATTTCTGAATCAACACAAATTATTTACACATATTAATAACATCTGAAAAGTATTTGACCTTGAGCATAGCATCGAAGAACTGTGCGAAGCACAACAAAAATTAATTGTTCTTCTGACATTAAACATTTCGAGAAGTGACTCGATTATGAACTTCAAGTTCCTGACAAAATATATGATTTCTGAATCATCAACTTGATTAATAAATTGTTGAACCATTCAACTATTTGACTTTCCACTTGGAATTATTATTATAAAAAATATTTATATTCATGGCCATTTTAGTAACTTTCACAACTTGCAATTCTTCGACAGAATGCGGAAATAAGAATTATAGCTTCATAATAAATTCATTTAGTTCATGGCACTAGGATTGAAAACATCCTTTAAATTATTCGTGGTTATAGAATTATTTTTACTTGGCAGTGGCCCATTCTATTATTTGTGTAAGAATACAATATTCCAACAACAACGGCAAAGGTCTTCCTTTGAAGAAGAATAAACTACTATCATGACAAATCCGGGTTCTAGCAAAATCAAAGTCTAAATGGAATCCGTAAACAAGGTTGAAATAAGAACTGATGGTTTCTAAGAAATAACCTTCGGGTCATTCATACGACGAAATGTGTAGTTCCAATACTCCTACTGTAAACCTGAGCCATCGAACCTGCTATTTGATTGATGCTCGAAAAAACCTCCTCATTCCTGCGACTTAAACATGCGCACCTGGGAATGGCATTTCAACTACTCCACACACATAAATTTTCTTCCCAAAATTTATACAATAAATCAAGCCTCTGCTTGTTATCAACACTGGAAGATTAATAAACTTACAAGTTTATTTTATTTTACCATTCAGTTTAACCCGTGAATTTACCATACTTATGAAAATCTTTATTTCACTTTCGAGTGTATTTACGTCATGATTTTATATAAATACAAAAATATCCTATTTGATACAAATATCATTTGCTTCCCGTTTCATGCCTCTCCGTGTTATCTGAAAAATATACTTTGCTCATTGCAAATATCAACTGTTCAACCAGAACTGAAATGTTGGTTGAATGCGGGCTTGCGCTAACCACTCTCCTTCGGAAAATCACCTGTTCCTAACTAGAAATGATTAAACTACTTCATAGGCTCTCTCTCAATACATATGATTATTAGAAAGTATAATATCCAAGAATTATTTAGAAAAATTATGAAAATTATTATTATTATTATCAGTGGATTATTATTATTATTATTATTAGTTATATTATTTTAAATATATTTAATTATCATCTCATTATGTGAGAATCCACATGTTCGAACCTTCGAATATGGAAAAAAATATCCATTCCTCAACAAAAATAATTATTAACTTTTACAGTTACATCGGCTGATTACCGTGATTTCCCAAAAATATGAAATATTCAAATAAATGCTCGATATGCTCGGTAATCGATCCTAAACTGTTCTGAGTGCTGAAAATACTCAGAATAACTCTAATAAGTCTTGCGTAAATCATTGCAAGATTTAAATACGAAGAAAAAAATGTGTTGGTCATCTGCCTAAAAATAGTTCGTTCCAATTAGCTAGGCATAATATAATTCAAATGTGGCTTACATTTCTTGATGGTCTTGAAGCGTAGTGAACCTGGTTTGTACCAGATTTATCCATAGACATGCCCTATCGGACAAGCATGTATAATCCTTGTATCGGCCGCCATTATATACCCACAATCCGTCTAACAAGACATAGTGGTAATATCTCTTGACGTTTGAAGTAACTGTTGATCCATTTCAATATTGGCTTCTGTTAAAGCCATAACAGTTTGCTTAAATGGGGTCAGATCTAAGTGATCTATTCTTAAATATGTCAGTTGTAACATAAATCACGGTAATCTTTTCAGTACAAGAAAACACTGACAGTCTAACCAATCAACGGCTGTTCTGAAGATCGTTCCCTGGGCATGGCTTCACACCATCTACCATGCGCGAAGCAACATGTAGTTTCCCTGCGTTGGTTAATGAACACCACCGTGATAGACTGGTCTTCAGTGTACTGATAGATCGGAGTGGTTATCAAGTTACAAATATGAAAACTGACTAAATTGGACTTAAATATCCAAGTATTAAGTTATTACTGGACTGTGACAAAGTATTAATTCTAGACAAAGTCTAGCATATGTCCATGTGAAAATAAAAATATTTCACCAGTGTCTGTAGAAAATATCAATCACCTTAGTGATTCTCCTTGCCGGAAACTTACTAAGTTCCACTCGTTAGCGCAGCACTTTTGTGACTATCACAACTTTGAAAATAACTTCTGCGTAGATCCGGCAACCATGTGCCTTGGCTCAGCGTAGTGGCACCTTGCTAGGCAAGTGCTTGTGTCGAAGTGAGCTATTGATGCCTGAGCCGGCCGGCTTTTATTCAAAACTGTCAGGGTCACGCGTCATCACGCTGAAATCTAGAAATCCTCATATCTCTGGTATCCCTGGTCCGATTTACTTGATACTAAGTGCATTCTCTTTCATTTGGCCGTGCCAGTAATCTGATCCAAGTCTAAAGTCTCTACTCCATGGTTAACTATTTAATCAATAAATAGCCTCGACCTCTGCTATTACTCGCTACGTCACTTGACATGCTCTTAGCGGTATATTCTTTCCAATTGCTTCTGGAAGCAATGTAGCGCGATATTCAAATATCTCAACTTTCAAAAGTGGCTGTAGCCTTTCCCTTGATATCTAGGTGTCTGAATCTTGGAATACCCATTCCTAGAGTTGGGCACAATATAAATGCAGCAGAAAATTAATTCACTCTAATATCCAAATTCCCTTTCTATGTGGGTTTCTCAATCAAATTCTCTAACAAATATTGTAAAAAAAAGTAATCTATTCCTGTCTTAAAATTATCTATTTTTCACACGTTAGATTGTCGTGTAATGTTTTAATTTTTAATGTAACATTTAATTCTCACATTGTCAACGTCATGATTTCAGTGCAAATGTTTTCAATTTTATTTGCTTGCTTATAGAATAACTGCACACATTGTTTTGTCATTAGCCTATTTTCATTTTATGAAAAGAAAAGGCTTATGAGATCACCTTTTGTCCGTGTGTGTGTATGTGTGTGTGTGCTTGTGTGTGTGTGTGTGTCCCTGTAATAACTTATAAACGGCTGGAGTGATTTCAATGAAACTTGGTAAGGTTATAGTACCATTTTTGCCGACCCCGTCCGTGCCCCTAAAATTTTATTACTTCTCACCAATCCGACATGGCGGCTGTGCGAAATATTTCACTAGCATTCAATATCTCCGAAACTATTACCGATAGCACCCTTAAATTTTTGTACGGTGATAAAGGGCACTACTAGAAGTTCACCTAGGAGGCTTTCAAAAATCCGGTAACTACAAAACCAACATGGCGACCAGGTGAATTTGAGACGTTAAAATTGACTTTTCTCGCGATTTAACCATCCAAACGCAATGAAGCTTGGTACAACAAATGTTAATTCACATTGTAATCCACTGGCATCTAATTTAGTTCAATTCTTTAGATAACCTCAAGATGGCGGCTGTGCGAAATATTTCAACGGCATTCTATATCTCCGAAACTATTACTGATATCACCCTGACATTTTGTACGGTGATAAAGGGCACTACTACAAGTTTATCGATGTACTACCCTACCAGGGAATTGTTACCGCTAGACGTGGAGCGGTGCTGTTCTGTAAACATTACGTCACCTCGTCTCGTATTGGCTGCAGCGAGCAGCTGCGGGGCAAGACGGAGAACGCATGTACAGGCATAGGCCTACACACCGCACAGCGCACGACCCAGCACCAGCACCAATCATGCCCACAAATAACAAGCGATGACGTTCGCTGGCGACAACTGCACGTCTCTCGCAGGCATGTGGCTGGGCGGAGAGTATTAGTTCCAATTTTCACCACCGGTAACAATTTGCTGGTAGGGTAGTAACTTTCAAAAACCTGTAAAGTACATAATAAGCATGGCGGCCAAGTGAATTTGAAGCATTTTGATAGACTTTTCTCGCGATTTAACCATCTGAGCGCAGTGAATTATGGTACAGTAAAAGTGTATACATATTGTAATGCACTGGCATCAAATTTAGTTCAATTGTTTACATAACGTAAAGATGGCGGCTGTGCAGAATTTTGAAATTAAGTTTTCATTTCTTGTGTCGTAATTGTGCGATCGAAGTGAAAGGTTGAATAATGAACCTACACAATAATTCTCTTTTAATGGTACATAACTCTCTGGCCTATACATATAACAATCCAACATGTCGACCATCCGAAATATTTAGACGGTTCTCAATATCTACGAATCTTTTACAGCAATCAAACTGATTTTTTTATGTTCATAGAGGCTATGAACATAAGTACACCTGTAGAATTTTCAATAACCTGGTGAACACAAATCCAACATGGCGGTGACGCGAATTATACATATTTAAATGGACGTTTCACGTGATTTAACCATCCGAGTGCAGTGAAAATTGGTACGGTAAATGCTTATACAAATGTTAATCCACTTGCATCTAAATTATTTCAATTGGTTTCATAACCACACGATGGCAGCTGTGCGAAAATTTAAAATCTCGTTTTTACACCTCGTGTCCTAATGATGCGATTGAAGTTTGAATACTACACGTACATAATAATCGTCATGTACTAGTACATAACTCTAAGACCTACATACAGATATAAAATCCAACATGGCGACCAACCGAAGTATTAGACGGTTCTCAATATCTACGAATCTATTAAAGCAATCAAACTGATATTTGTATGTTGATAGAGGCAATTAACATAAGTAAGATATATGAAAATAGGCTTTAGTTCTCCACAGAACTACTTGTTTTAATTGTGTATTCGGATGAACATCTCCATGTGTTAAGAAAATATAAGTTACTTTCCATCAGAAATGATCAATAAATGTAAAAATTGAAGTTTATTTTGTTTGGATCAGCCCAATTCCTCTGGTACTAGCCGTTAGTTTGGTCGTGCAGAACGATTGAGGTTTACATACCCGCATATGCTATGTATCGTTCTTTCAGTAGCATCGTTTTAATGACTTCCCTATCCACTGTAGCAGCATCTTAAGAGGTCTTAAATTATACTTGGGAAGACAAGTATGTTTGCACCATGGTCAGTGTGGTTGGTCGACCTTGGGGCGAATAATTAAACGCAAGCCAAATGGCTTCCCGTCACGGTGCAGACGCAATTAAACCGAAATATGACATCATAAAAATATCTTGGAGTTTCGTGGGTAGTGATTTACGGAGCCTGTTTTGCAGCCGGGCGTAGGCATGTCCGCACCGGCAACACGCGTGCCTTCTAGTGGGAGGTGTTAAGATGTGCTAAGTAATGAGCGAGAAATGTTAATAGGAAGCTTGCTGTACGTGCTCGAATTCCTCCATTGGCAACCACAGAGTACATCTTCATGTAGATCCGCAATTCTCAACCGTCAAGCCGTGGAACGAACTTTAACCTGTAGAAAATTGGGCATTTTGTAAAAAAATATGACAATGGCCCTGGTTTAATTTATATGAAATTAAGGATGGCACAGGTGGGAATCGAACGCACCTGTTCTCAGTTCTTCATCTTGAAGCTGAATGTCTCTTTTTAAACCCTCTGTATACAATAAAATAATACAAATTAACAGCTGAATATTTGATGAGAATTCCCCCCTTTCAAAACTCCTTGCTATTCTCACTTAATTTAAATTCAGTAACACCTTTGGAGAGAAAGTATTGTATTTATTTACTTTTGTTAAGAAGTTATACTATATCGTTAAAAGAGTTTTTAAGTCTCATTTTTATTATAAAATAGGAAGTCATATCAGATTTGACAGTCAGTTGTTATAGATGCAATCAGTGGGTCACCACTTTTGTCCTAATATGACTATAGTGTCTGTTAATTATTCAAAGAATTAACTTCATGACGAAAGTATCAGAGTAGTTGACCATACACCCAACAGAGATTTTAAGCGTATACAATATTTTGTTATGAGTACCATTATTAACCAATGGAGGATGATGAAACAAGTGCGTTAATTCTATCTTATTATAAGTACGTTCCAAATTTATAGGTTATTTTCAGATGAAAGGAATTGAATTAGTAGTCCTCCTTTCAAGTATCGTTCGGCGGGGATACACTGTCTTGCCCTTGAATGGCGCAAGAACAATTCATATCATTTTCTTGATGGTACTGCCCCCGTAAATTAAATTATCCAGAGACCACGATGGTAGTATTTGGGAGAGCATGAGTAAAGTTGCAGCCGTCATAGCTATTACGTGTTATTAATGACGTAGGCACGGCTGGCTCATAGCTCAGGCAACCAGGGAGGCTCCGCCGAGATCCATGATGACGTATAAGAATGTTTTGAGAAAGCTCTGGAAGCATGACGCAACATCTAGAAGGAAATAATATAAGATTCGTAGAGAGAAATTAAGCTATTGGTTGGCTGTCTGGAACCAATGAGCGAAAGTCTTAGTAAAGACGGAAATTATTGCAACTATGATTTTTAGTGAAAATCGGCTTTTAAAACTTTGAAAAGTTATTTTCAGCACAAGAAATGGAATGGAAATAAGAAGACATTATTTCTACTTCTTCAAATCGGTTGATTATAGCTAATGTTGAAAATGAGTAATGACGCATATAGAAGCTATGGAAGGGATGGAGGATACGCCCCCTTGTCAAGGTATTTAAACGACGGGAGCGGAGAGCCGAGACTCTTTCTTATCAATCGGGCCGATAACCTAGATGTTAGGCCCCTTACAACAACAATTATCATCATCTTCTTTCTTATCAATCAGTCGACGAGTGAAGTGTGTTGATGGGTTAACGCAGTCCCAAAAGTTTCTTCGAGTCTGAGCATGGAGGTTGTCCACTCGTGAAACAGCACAGTTTGGGTAAGCTGCAGTGCATTATACAACTCAAATCTAGGCGAAGTTAAAACGCAAGTATAAGTGACATTATCTCATGAACATACACAATTAGGCTTCAGCGTTTATTATAATTAAGCAGTGTAAGACTATATAGAGCCTGTATTAAAAGCAGAACATTCCAGCTTTTATAATTTGGGAAATATAAGCGATAGAAGACGAAATACAAAAGTGTTTTTCACAGATCCCAGAATCACTTTTCATGCTACACACTTTGAACAGTCAGAGGGCAGGCAAGTGTGAAACAGAACATTATTCAGTTGGTGCTACAGACAATTGGCATTACAATGGCAGTTAATACTCAGTTATTATATTTAATAGACATTGATATGAAAGTAGTGATGGAGTATTAAACTAACTGTGTACCTGGGACATATATCGATAGCGTGAAGATCCAACATGGAATTACGATAGTCAGTATTCTTGGAATACTAGCATGGAGTGGGTAACCAGCATTTACACTCATGCATATCTATCAAACGCTGATATAACATCCATACGGCAGTGGAAATTTAATCATTATCCATTAACATGAATATTTCTGCCTTGATTATACAATGGATTTCATGGTTAATATCGACGTAGAACTTTGGGGAATTTCAAGAGTGGCTAGGATATCCCAGCACAAACAGAAGAAGTTGCCAGAAGGAAGTTACTTGTCAACACGGATGGGTGTATTCCGGAGATAGAATCGTTCTATTATCCGAGGTCGCTGTTCCGATGTTCGAGTACTGTCCAGATATGTACTCTGGTTTTTTAGGAACATCTATAGTATTCTGTGAATACTCTTCAAGAACGTCTGAACATCATATAAGGTAGCCGTGATATTTATTTGTTATAATGTGAGATGTATAGTGAAATTAGAGCAACGATCTTTCCCCATATTTTATATTTTAATATGTTCTTGTATTCTGTACACTTTTCAGGTGTATTATATTTTCTTTAGTGCCTAGAGGCCTTAGGTCATTCATATCTATATTTAAATTCTTGTGAGGATCAGTTTTACTAACATTGAAATATTCTTTAGAGAATGTGGATTAATTTTGCAGTCACGGTTTTACTTTAAAAATAACTAGTTTCCATTTCAAGTTAGAAATCAGACATCGTGTCATCATTTCAAAGTAATGTCTCCGTTAACTTACTTTGAACATTTTTCTGTCCAACTTCAAGAGAGAAGAAACCATCGAACGTTAATTAGAGCGTTAAAATATATGTAACTTTACGACGATCTTTTGAATTACTAGTCGTTCTTTAGAATGTGTTGTTGAAACAAAGACAATATCATTAGATAATGAAAAACATTTCAGCGAAGACAACTTTATGTAACTTGAGTATTGAATGAGCTTTATTCAGTTAACAGTGGAAAATAACTCTTTTGGTAGAAGATTTTCATATCTTAGGCTGGGATATCGATGCTTGCATATTCCAGTCTAGATTGACTTCTATCCAACTTGATTTAAATAACCTGCAATTATTTAAATTCTCTTGAGTGTAATATTTTATTGTACTGCGATAATATTATAATGATATTTTTTTAGATAGACAAGTGAGGAGAGTCAGTCTGTATTTTTATTAATCATATTTTTGACTGGCCGATTTTTATTTCATATCGTTTTGTTAAAGATACTCATGGCGGTTAAAATTATGCAACAGTTTGAATACGTTTTGATAATGTAGAGTTTTCGAGAGGAACGATGGGATGTATAAATTATAGCTCAGTGGACGTGTGAAAGTCACTGATTGACAGAGCCCTTGTTGAAGGATGTTTTCCCACGATATTGTTTATAACAAATTAATCATTGGTGATTTTGTTTAAACAGTGGAAGTTTTTCCATGTATGATATGATATATATGAGGTTGTTAAGTCATAGTGTGCTTGGAGCGAGGTTTTTCCCGCAGGTTTAGTGATGTTATTCCCCATTCAGATTGTATTCATGTAAATTTACTGTTTTATTTAACAGAGGGTGTGAGTTGAATAATTTTTCGACTACAGATAAAGATTAGTGTCACAGATATTCCCTATTAAAATTTCATTAACCACGAATATGTAACTACATGCAAATAACCTTAATTGGTCGGTTGTATTTGAACTAATTTTGAAACTATAACCCAACTTGACGTGTGTGTAATGTATAAAAATAATGTAAAAGAAATAGTATTTCTATATTCTAATGTTTATTCGATTGTCGATTGACGACATTTTCAAAGACTCTAAATTTATTTAGAGATCATTTAAATAAACACTTCAGTGTAGTGTTAAGCGTTTTGTCCATATTAGGCCACGCTGTATATAATCATATAACTATGTAAATAAATCTGTAATTAATAAAATATTATAATAATGTTTATTAGGGTCAAATAATAATTTGTTAAAATTAAATTTTTGTGAATGAATGAATGATGAGTAAATGATGAAAATTTTGTAAGGGTGAATCAGGAACTGCATTGGTTCGAAACATTCTAGGGTGTGTCTGGAAGAGTGTATTAAATATTTCATGATATTCTGTAGATTAGGTTCAGAGTTATCAGCATTTGTTTAGTGGCAAAGATCTAGCGTGTTCGAGACTGATTCTCAGATGTCGCTATTGACCGGCCGCATTTAACAGTGGGGGAGGCAAGGTGTGTGTGTCTCATTAATAGTCCATATTGTACAGGCCCGGGGGGCTGTACCCCCTGAAAGCCACCCCCCATCTTTTACTAAAACCACCCTAACTGGCAACATCATAAGACCAGAACATTACCTTTACACAGCAAGAGGCGGCCACCCAGCTTGGGAGGTTAGCCAACTACTTGCGACACATACATAAACATCTACACAACAACTAACTGGGGCAGCTACGTCGACGGAATGCTGACCACGCAACGCCGAGAACTATAAGAACGGAGTCCTTTTTGGAGCCATTATCTGTTATACAGTGTGCGTCGCCGAAGGCCCTAGCCGACGTCTGTTCCAGTTGCATCATCAGGTGAGACTCAGCAAAGTGCTCAGAATCCTTTACTTTGTGAACACCCACTCATAATTTTGTACACTCTACTTGTATAATTGCCTACATTCCCCCAAGAGGGACTTACAAATTCACACTCACTGACCAATAAACACATGGTCAGTAAATTACACTTGTATTGATAATTACACGCCTCTTTACATCCTCATACCCTTCCTGACTCTCGTCACGATTGACCGTGACCGTAGTAGCCAGTAATTGCTTGGTCAGACTCCATTGTGTTTCCCGCACGCGACTCGACTACATAACGTCGAGCCGCTGACATAAGCACGCCTATTGTATTACTCATAGCGTCCAGCTGGCAGGCCGGTATACTAGCCTGCATTTAGAGGTCCATCCCTTAATCAACACTTGCATCTTTGCAGGAACACCCCCTAGCGTTTGAACACTGAACAACACACTACACTGGTAAGCTCTCCCAGCTACGGGAAGCTACCCTCACCTAGGAACTACTTTCCAAGTCATCACAGTAACACAAGTGTTTTATCCCTAACTACCCCCAACTAAGGGATCTAAAACATATTGGTGGAGGCGCTGCTACCACGCACAATAAGGGTAGGACTCATACAACTAGCCCTCGTGGTAGAAACGACCCATTAAGCACACAGCCAAGCGAGACTAAAATTTTTTTTCTCCTACATTACGTCCCACACTTTTTCTTTATTACACGGGGATTTGTATTACTACACCCACCCCCACCCTCCCCATAGTGCAAGATCGGTGGAAATTAAATGACCACGTTCAGAACCACACTACGAGACTTTGCGCACCATTTGTCGGCTAGTACAACTCCACTCCTGCCGAAGTTAAGAATTAAGAACAGTGACTTGATAACTGACCAGACTGCAGTACAACTTCTTAGGGAACTCGAATTCAAGGCAGCAGAGATCCGAGCTCAACACCCTGCAGCGGCAGCACAAGTCACACATTTTACACGATCCCAGGCCACTGAACACAGACAAGAATCACCAATATCCAGCGCTAGTGAAGTAGATTGCCTGCCAACATTCCACCCCCTATTGTTGCAGCAACTGCAAATCACAGAGCAGAAAACTGATAATCTGCTCGAGCGCATCACACAGTTACTAGATACAGACACTATCAAAGCAGACAATCACACGACAGAGGCAGTCCTAGACATACATACAATTTTGCAAACACTGAAACATGATTTAGACAGGAGTGTGGACGTAGTCAAATCCACACAATCCGACAACACACCATCAATCAGTGACGATATATCAGGTGACGAGCCACCTGGTAACGTAACACACATGTCGTACACGGGGAGCGAGGCTCATTCCCCTCAGAATAACACAAACACCTCGGCACACGATAACGGTGCGAACAGCATAAACAGATCACAATCCCTACACAGCCAACGAGAGACAGTCGAACAGGAAATGAACAGACACACAGAATATCCCATGATCCACCCCACAAAGTTCACGGGGGAAGGCCAGGATCCCGAGGAATACCTCAAGGCCTTCAATAGAACGGCTCGGATCAATGGCTGGAGCGATGAAGTCAGAAAACGGCTCCTCCCTGCATACCTCACGAAGGCGGCCATGACATGGTATGAGCTCCATGAGGACACCCTAGAAGATGCCACATGGGAGGAAATCACTTTATTGTTGATAAGTGAATTCCAGCTCATACCAGATGATGAGGACCTGTATGACCAAATTCGACAGAGGTCACAGGGACCTAAAGAAAGCGCCCAGTCGTACGTCAACGCAAAGTTGCTAATGTGCGATAAATATAACGCAGCTATGACGAACAAGCAGAAAGTTAAGCTGTTAATGCAGGGCCTCAGACCATCCATCGTGGACAAGTTGTGCATTATGAACAACCCCACGGTCCAACACATGCTGAATAACATAAAGATAATAGAGGCAGGAAAAAAAGATCACGGAAAAAGCTACGGAGAAATCCGTGAATCAGCACTTTCATCCACAAAAGGACGACACTAGTCAGAAGATGGATGAATTAGTGGACAGGATGGAAAAATTAACGATAGCTGCCATCCAAGCAGGCGGCAGACCGCCTAGGGGTGAACAAAGAGACACGGAAGAGCGCTATTATCCTGAAAGGGACAGGGGTACACGGAGAGGAGACACTACGGGAGGGAGGAAATTTACTACCCTCCACAGCGGCCAACAACACCACACACACAGGACAGGCCACACTACCCTCCGCGGTACTCACCGGTATCGTACGCGGACGTAGAACCGACATACCCCTCACGGCGACCACCATCCCCGCACACACCGGAGTACTACCCTGAAGAGTACGAACACACCATCCCCCGGCGAAGCAGCCCGCCACCAAGCAGGCAAAGCTAAGCATCCCCACAATATAGGGGAAATGGGGACTATCGGGAGAACCCTACCCCACGCAGGCAAGGCTATGCAGCCCCGCAATATAGGGGAAATGGGGACTATAGGGAGAACCCGCCCCCACGCAGGCAAGAGTATGCATCCCCACAACACACGAGAAACGGGGAGTACCGGGAGAACCCACCCCCAGGCAGACAGGGGTACGCACCCTCCCAGTACAGGGAAAGGGGGAATCGAAGGGAAAACCCGCCCCCCGCAGCAGCAGACATACACCCCACCCTGGCGGAGACAGGAAAACGAACCACCGGCCAATAACTGCCAGACAAAAAAAACTCATAAAAGGACGGGAAACTAGAAACACATACCCAAAGGGCCCGGAACACTATCCCCTCCCCGACGAACACCCGAGGGAGTTTAGGGATGAGGCACCCCGCCGGGCAGACAGGGGGGCAATACTTCCCACACCTAGCTACACACCGCAAGCGGGGAGTTGGCGTAGCCACCCCGAGGGGGGGGGGCTGTACATACAGTACAGGGAGACGAACGCCCACGTTTCCAAAAAACGCTTAGACGGGGAGGTTCGGCCAGCTGATAAAACGGCTGAGGTTCCTCCCCCAACACAACACCAGAAAGGCCCCTCGCTTAAACAGACTCGTAAGAGCAAGGGGAAAAAGCAGCCAGCTAAAGCCAAGGCTGACGATCCACCCCCGGGCCGTTTCCAGACACACGCCGTACAAGGTGACGGCAACTGTCTGTTTAGGGCCATTAGCTTCCTAGTCCGGAACACCGAGGATCATCATAGGGACAACAGACAGAAAACGGTCCAACATATCCTGGCCAACTGGAAAGAGTACCGGTATTTTGTATCGGACGAGCGGGAAAACCCATTCCAGACCGGGGCGGACTACCAAAAATACATGGGTAGAGACGGTACCTATGCCAGCGCCGTAGAGGTGACCGCTCTCGGCAAGGTGCTTAAAGTAAACATACATGTATAAACTGATGTGCACTCGCCCCCGCTATTTACAACTGCGGGATTTGACAGGCACCTACACATACTGTTTACAGGGAACCCTAGGGCGGGACACTATACGCCCCTCACAATCACGCACAAACAGACCAAAAGCAAGCCCACATCCTCCAAACAGGAAACCATACCCCCTACACCACCACACGGGGCGGGAAGTGACCCCACACAGGCGCAGGGCGCGAGCTCACTCGGCATAGGGAAGCCAGAAACAGGAGTCGAACTCGCGACCGCCTGGAACAAACGGGGTAACAAATGCAAACGTAGAGTCACATTTGCCTACACACCTTCCCAGGAGGGAGAAAACAGCAACACACCTACACAAAAACTGGGAACGGTCAATAAATCAAACGTTCGCCAGAAGCCCTCTATTTTCACAGCGAGGGGCAGTTAAGAGAGCAGGCAATGTACTCAGTGGGCGCACTTCGTTGACCGAGGCAAAGTACTCGAGACAGGATGTAAGCCGAGAGGCCAAGCGTGCCAGGTACGATAAACGGCCAGCTCCATGCCTTCCCAGCACAGATGTTACGCCAGTAGCAACAAAAACATATACCCTATACAACACATCTTTGCAGGGCAAGGGACTCCAAGTATCGGCACTCACGGTACACGCCAGCATAAATGGCCACAGAGTGCAGGCGCTAATTGACACTGGGGCAGCGGTAAGTTGTGTAAACAGAAAACACGTTACCGAAGGGCAAATACACGGTGTCACGGGTGACATCCGGTTGGTAGCGGCCAATGCTCAGACGCTAGAAAACACGGGGGTGGCAAACATACATCTCAGGCTAGACCATTTTGCCACAACACACCCCATGTTCGTTATAGAACATCTTTCTGCGTCAGCCATAATTGGCATGGATTTCCTCGCTAAGTATGAAGCTAGCATAAATTTTGCTAGCGGTAAGATGCTTTTAAAGCATGACCAGAGGCTCACCACACATCCCATGATATACACCAGAAACACAGATGGGATTCGAGCGGAGCGAAAAATCCATGAGCACCAGGCCTCTACACTGCACACAATCAGCAAACACACACAGATAAGGCGGCCAATCAGACCCAGAGACAGGACCTAACACCGGAGCAAAATAAAAGGCTCTCGGAGCTCCTGGAGGCCAATAGGGATATCTTTGCCCATTCGATGAAGGATCTCGCAGTGACAGACCTTATCGAACACCACGTCACACTCACCAGTGACCGGCCAGTCCACCAGCCTCCCTTCAGGGTGAGTCAGAAGGAGAGACACGCCATCGACACTCAGATCACAGAGATGCTCGAGGCAGGGGTCATTGTCCCCGTAATTTCGAATTATAGTGCCCCGGTCTTGCTGACCAAGAAACGGGACGGTTCCCACAGGTTCTGTACTGATTACCGTAGGCTCAATAAGTTAGTCGAAAATGACAGTTATCCACTACCAAGGGCCGACACCTATTTGGATGCCCTCGGTGGGGCTAGCTGGTTCAGTTCGATGGATTGTTATAGTGGATTCTACTCAATCCCCGTCTATGAACCGGACAGGCACAAGCTGGCGTTCGTTACAGAGCATGGTCTATATACCTATACAAGGTTACCAATGGGCCTCCGTAACGCCAGCCAAACCTTCCAAAAGCTAGTGGATAAGACATTTTCAGGTCTAAAATGGCGTTCAGTATTAGTCTATGTGGACGACATAACGGTCTTCTCCAACACCTTTGACGAACATCTCGTACATTTGGAGGAGGCTTTCGCAAGGATTAGAAAGGCCAAATTAAGGCTTAAACCTGCGAAATGTCAATTTGCCAGACAGCAGATTAACATATTGGGCCATATTGTAAACAGAGAGGGCATTATTCTCGACCCAGCGAAGACTGACGCAATAACGGGCATCCCAATGCCCACAAATTTGAAACAATCGCGCAGTTTTATTGGACTGGCCTCGTATTACAGAAAATATATCCACAGATTTGCGCACATCGTCCACCCCCTAACTGAACTCACACGTGAAAAGACGCCCTTCAGCATTAAACAGGAACATATAGATGCCTTCAACACACTGAAGCAACTATTGACCTCACCACCATTACTGCAACACTTCCACAGTGATAGGCCCACATTTTTACACGTAGATGCCAGCCAATTCGGGCTGGGAGCGGCCCTATTGCAAGAAGATGCAGAAGGGCGCATACGGCCCATAGCTTTTGCTTGCAGGAAACTAACGGCCGTCGAAACTAGATACTCTGCCACAGAGCGGGAAATGCTGGCATTTTCATGGGGAGTGAACTATTTCAGGGTATACCTCTATGGTATCCAGTTCACGGTAGTGACTGACCACGCGAGCCTGCTTTTTTGGGACAAATTCAAAAACCCAAATTCGCGGCTCAATAGGTTTATATTCCGCCTGTATGAATATAACTTCGTGGTCAAGCACAAGAAAGGCGCTACACACCTAGATGCAGATGGATTGTCTAGGCTGCCAGTAGCCGACCCCCCAGATGACAGTAAGGACCACGAATGGGACGACATGCCCACTTTTGCCCTGACGGTGGTTAACATCAAACAGGAGCAAGAACGTGATTCATACTTGAAACAGATTCTAATGGCACTAAAAAACTTGGATAAGGTGGATTCCAAGACGGCACGGCTGTCTAGGCGATTTTTCCTAGACAAAGACGGGGTACTGAAATTTAAGCCCACAGCCATGCACGATAATGCACCTATAGCGGTTCCGGAGTCATTGAAAGAGAATATCATGATCGGACACCACAATAGCCCAATGGCAGGGGCACATTTGGGTACGCATAAAACATACCATAGAATCCGGGACAAGTATTACTGGGTAAACATGAAGGCCGACATAGACACCTTCGTAAAGACATGTCACACTTGCCAGCGATTTAAAACAAGGCCTGGCAAGCCTCATGGATTACTCAACCCTATTCCCGTAGGAGAGCTATTTCATAGAGTCGGGATAGATGTTAAAGGCCCCATTACGACATCTGAAAAAGGCAATAAATATATACTGGTAGCCACAGAGTATCTCACCCGGTATATGATCACAAAGGCTGTTCCCAAAGCAGACACGAACAGCATAGTCAAATTCCTATTCGACATAGTCACACGATATGGCCTATTCCAAACCCTACTGCCCGATAGAGGTACCATTTTCACCTCGAGAGTGCTCCAACAGTTTTTCCCCACAAACCAACGGACTCACGGAGAGTATGAACAAAATAATTGGAATAGCCCTAGCTAAATTCACGGGGGACACAGGGACAGACTGGGATGATTATCTGCAGCCGATTACATTTAGCTACAACACTTCCATATCCACGGCCACAAAACACTCTCCACACTTCCTGTTGCACGGATATACACCCAGAAGTCCCATAGACAACATATGCATCCCCCAAGACACTCTCCCGGACAATGCCGCCCGTCTAGAGCACTTGCAGATACCTCGCATGGACGCCAGAAAGAACATAGCCGCGGCACAGAGAAAACAAAAAGAACGGTACGATCGGCAAAGAAAGACCGTGGAATACTCACCCGGGCAATTGGTTATGGTTTCCAATTCAGCCCGTAAGAAAAATGTGTCCGAGTTCCTCCTGCCACGTTGGTCAGGTCCCTTCAAAGTTTGCAGGAAGGTATCTGACCTAAATTACATAGTCAGCGTGCGCCATGGACGAAAACTCATTAAGGACACTATACACGCCCGCCGTATGAAGGCATATCACACCCGCAAAACGACACCTACACGTAAAGGCGGGAACACTGTCAAAAGGAAGGGAAATGATTCCACTGGCAGACGTGGAAAGAAGGCCAAGAAATAGCCTTCGGACCCCGATGACCTCACCGGGATACGAACCTAACACTTGGCAGAACTGTCCCGGAGACACAGGCCTAAAAAGCACCAGGAATAATTACCCTGAACAAAGACGGTCTCGAACCCGCAACCTTCTGAATACCAGGAATGCAAGGTCGGGTAACTATCCAGTTGAAGGATAGGGCAATAAGGGACAGTCACACTGACAGACATTCATATGCACAAAATAATAAAATCATCTCCGACACCTAGTCACCAAACACGCAACTAGCGGCCCGGTGACACACATACATAACGACATCTAGTTACCACTAACAGGAATGTATTCCCCCCACGCATACAACAAATTTGGGGGACACAATATATATAAATAGCAGAAGGTTCTTTTCCATGACGAAAGCCATGCTCACAATAAGAGAGCGAGCAACCAAGCCCACACACACGTGCTGGACACATGCACATCGCTAGACAAGTAACAGGTAATGCCCACGTCAATGAAATTAGACACTATCGCAGTCAGCGATAACACACTCGTGAGCAGGCGACTTTTACCAGCCGCAGACAACCCAACAGTGTTTCAGTCCTGGCTGTAACATACACAGTCATTTACGCCAGTTTTAAAACCCTATAACTCCCAAAATTAGTGTACGAGGGTCTTCGCGAAAGGCACAAAATATTCACGGTAAAGCATATTTTCATCTGCGTGTCTCAAACACACGATACGCGCGTCATGGTACATACAGTACAAAAATTGTAACACCGGGACCTTAAACCAAGGCGGGTGCGAGCGCACGATAACACGATGCAGTCGTGCCAAAAACAAACTAACCAATGGTATTTTTGGCGCGGAAACACAATCAGGGGCCAAACTAAGGACGCTCAAATCCCAACAGACAACGCAGACATGAAACACGGGGTATTACACGGGATCCCGGGTCCGAATGCCCAATAATGGCGGACACCGTGGAAAACAATAAGTGTCGACCAACGAAAGATCACTTACATACAAAAGACGGTTTTTTTTCATCATGACAGGTCAGAAAACTCAGCCAGCACGACTAGACACTGAATAGACCCATTTACAGGGGAAAATTCACTCCCACTCAGACGGAAATAGGACCGTATACAAGTACATAAGCGGTTGAGCCACACGATTTTAATGACAGGGAGGTTCTTTACCATACATACAGGAACATAGATTCGTTCCAAGGTACTCGCTACAACAGCCTACCCATGGCATTAGCGACCCCGGGACTACCAATATGGGCCGTACCGTACACAAGGCAAAGGTCTTGCGGAATAAATGTCTACACAACATCGGTAAGCAAAAACGGGACAGATTAGCACACTGCCCCCCCCCCCCAGAATGCACAACAATGTTAACACACGAACATTGGCAAAAGTCACGTTCCGGCAGCCGCCATACGTAACATCAGAGACTTCCCTTACACAAGAACATGAAAACAAAACAACAACAAAACATTGAGTTGCTGACTCAGAAAATTTCAACATTGTTGCCGGTAGACATTTCTAAAGCACCCAGACGTGCCGGTGACACGCCAATATGATAACACTGGCAAAAACCATCAACAGTAACAACATACAGACACAGGATTTCGCATTATTACGACAGGCTTGGCACTTAGTAATGCACAGATACTGTAGGCCATATTAACATAAGGAACACAAGAGCATGTTTACTAGGGCGATAACAAGTTACACGCGCCGCCTGACAATTAGCATCACGACACACGATAAGACGTATCCGATAACGGCACGCGCGCCAGTATGCGCAGCGGAACGCAACCACAGTCACGCAAGCCTCAGTAACCACAGCCACGGGCACCTCCTGCCCACACCCGACCACTGATCAGGGGCGAATACAGACAGATTCCCTGAAGGAACAACCCCCCCCCCCCCCCCAATAACTACTTCTCTCCTTGTTTTTTTAATCTTTAAAAAACCATCATAGGCGATCGGGACATGACCAGTTACACTCACGATCACTTACCACCTCAACATTATAAATGAGAGACCAGATTAGGCCATGACGACACAGCGTCATCGCACTTCACCATCCGAAGGAGCGGATAGAAAGCAGATAGTGACCAAGTGAGGATGACAGGAGCAGAGATGGATAGTGCCAGCAGGATGGCCAGGACACCACCTACGGGCTACCATTATACCACCCTTCTCCTTCCATAACCTTGTTACTCACAACACTATCCAACACAAACACATAAACACATAAAAACAGCCAAACTACATGCCAAAATATACATCGGGGTTGATAGACTTCATGCGTCTAAAGAGAGGGTCCACTACGCCCTGGTTCTCAATGCTTACACCCGAGTATTAAGGGTGAGTCGGAAAACGACATTAAGCGTAATGCACATCTCTAAGCAAGAGATGAGGCCAAATTCATAATAACAACTCTTTTTTACTAAATAATCCCGCATGCAAGGGACATAGGATTATTACACCTCAGACCACACCTATCCACAAATGAGAGCGGATACGCCTCATATCCAGCCACATGCATGGAATATCCTACCCACACACTAGGGTTATTATCATTATTACACCTGCATGGAATTTTTAAAATTTTTGCAAACCTGGGAAGTACCTACCCCGTCCACTCACTGTAAAAACATCCTAGCAGCATCACCGGCTCCCGGCCACCATTAACATGGAGCCCAACGATGTGCCACCCTCTCCTACCACGCTTTACGCCCATCCATCAGATAACGCCCCCGGATCCTAATAACAAGGGACCCAACGCCATAAAAACCTATTAACGCCTCCAAGAAAATTACCAAGGCATTACCGCTGGAAGTCCGACGTGGCGAGAGAAGGCCTAAAGTAGTCCATGCATTTCGAAGATTCTACAACCCCAGAACACTTAAAAATTTACATAACTACACAGTAAATTACTTACAAATCACACTATTTTTTTAATAAAAAAGGAATCTGATGTCACTCTGAATGGTGATGACAGCGTAAACAGAAGGGCAGAGGCGCCACACAGGAACAGAGCTGGGGAAGGCGATGATGAGCCCTACCCCAGTTAACTCAATGACCCAGACTAAGTAACAGACGGAATTACCTAAGGTCGAAGCGCCGATGACCTAGCACGGGCAAACTTCGGAATCCCGGGAGTACCTAGCCCGTCCCCGGGACAAAGAAACGTTACACCCACTATGTGCTACGGGCATCGAAGCCAGACCTGCAGGGGAGACTTTCTACGGCTGGTGGGAGAATTAGCCAGCTCCACACCGGACTCAGGAGATGACCCTAGGGACGACCAAATTAGGACAAGACTCCTAGTTTAGTACGTAAGTAAGTAGAGCTTCTATGGCGGGGAGTTAGTCTTCTAATCGCAGAAGTGAAGCAGGATCTCAGGATTCAGCGGGATCAATCCTCGATCCGACAAGACCTTGCCCCGCGTGACGAGGTGAAGACAACCCAACAAATGAATAATGAATAAACAAATAATGAATAATATATATGAAATGAATGCGATCATTCGATCTCGTGCCCACATAAATGGCTGACAGCGAGTCACCAGAGCTTACATGGTTACGCACCGGGCGGCCAGAGATATTAAATAGGCATGCAGCGAGCTGCCAAGAGGGGTTCGAGTGGGCAAACCCAGCAATGCCCATATAGGCGAAGAGGATTCCCGGACGCTAAATTCCCGGATGTTATTATTAATGCCAATACAGGCGAAGAGGATTCCCGGACGCTAAATTCCCGGATGATAGTATTTTATCAGACAATTTTTCCCGAACGATGTCCCGTGCCCACATAAATGGCTGACAGCGAGTCTCCACGGCTTAAATGGTAACACAGCGGGCGGCCAGAGATATTAAATAGGTATGCAACGAGCTACCAAAAGGGGTTCCGTGGGCAAACCCAGCAATGATGAATACATCAATGAATGACACAGGAAGAATGATGACAACACTAGGCTAAGATAGGTTAACGTAGGCTAACCTAGAAGTAAGTTAGACTTCAGTGGCGCCACACTTAGTTTTACAAATTAAGCGCCACCAATGAAGTGATATATATACATATATATACATGTAATGTATTGCAATGTATTGTAATGTCTTACTAATCATTAATCCACTTTCACCCGCACACGAAGACCACGGAGCATCGAAAGGATGAACATTTTTATATTAACACATTTTTTTGATTTGCAGATGACGAGGATTGCACACAAGCCTTTTGTAAATATATTTCCAACACCAACTTGTACACACTCTCCTATATCATAAACACATACACCCTCGCATACTTTTAGTTGCACCCTTAAAGGTGACGTCAGCGGTCAGCGGTGGACAGCATACGTGGGATGATGAACACCGCTGAACGCACACACATTCCGCATACGCAAATGAAGCGTTACTTCAGGATCGAAGGGCGGCACGGAGGTTGTAAGTGCCGAACCTTCGACCCTAAGGTGGAGTTCCGACCCACGACGGTCATATAACAAGTGCAAGGAGGGAATAGCCGACTAGCCACTAAACCGCACGAACGGCCGAATAGGGAGCGGTAGTCAAAACATATTGGTATAGTGCGCACAAAGAATAAGAGGTATAAGATAACTGGCCTCGTAAAAGAGCTCTACAAGATATATATGATAGTTGATAATTGTAAATTGTAAATCATTTTGTATTTTCTCGCCATATTAGGATAACGTCATACAATTCAAAGGTTCCACATTGTTGGCCAACATACCTATACATATATAGGGTACCAACACGGCCACCATTATTTTACTATGTTTATTATTATTACTATGTTTATTATGTTTACTTATAAGTTGTCATAAATATTATAAATGCCTTGATTATTATTATTATTATCAGGTCATACCTGTTATCATCATCATGACCACCAATGTACACACATACACGCACACTGACTATGCTTTTGTTTCTTTCATTTTTCTTTCTACTAACGCCCAAATTTTTGAAGGTGTCCCGTTTCATCCCAAGATCAATAAACCATTACGATATATCCCTCTAACTTATACCCTGGGACACCTGTTTTTCTATTCTCTTCCATCTTTTAAACTAATCATCGCAGGGAGCAATTTTTCCCTCCAAACAGCGCCGGACGGTACAACCACCCGTCCGGCCATGGGTTTTTTCCTCCCTGGACAATACCAATATGTATACTTAATGTCATGATCACGTATTTTGTTTTTTTGTTTTGTACCTTTACTATTAATGCTTCAAATGTCAACTTTCAAAAATTAACTATTTCAAATTTACTATGTATAACATGTATAACCCAAAACCTACCCCTCTGAGCACACGCTGAACTCACATCAACACAACATCGACACACCTACATCAACACGGAAGAAAAGAAGAAGTACAAGAGGAAATCAAAAACGACCCATCACATCGACACCCCCACTCTACGTCCCGTTCCCGTTCGCGGGGACGCGAACTAATCGAAGAAGAGGACTTGTACAGGCCCGGGGGGCTGTACCCCCTGAAAGCCACCCCCCATCTTTTACTAAAACCACCCTAACTGGCAACATCATAAGACCAGAACATTACCTTTACACAGCAAGAGGCGGCCACCCAGCTTGGGAGGTTAGCCAACTACTTGCGACACATACATAAACATCTACACAACAACTAACTGGGGCAGCTACGTCGATGGAATGCTGACCACGTAACGCCGAGAACTATAAGAACGGAGTCCTTTTTGGAGCCATTATCTGTTATACAGTGTGCGTCGCCGAAGGCCCTAGCCGACGTCTGTTCCAGTTGCATCATCAGGTGAGACTCAGCAAAGTGCTCAGAATCCTTTACATTGTGAACACCCACTCATAATTTTGTACACTCTACTTGTATAATTGCCTACATTCCCCCAAGAGGGACTTACAAATTCACACTCACTGACCAATAAACACATGGTTAGTAAATTACACTTGTATTGATAATTACACACCTCTTTACATCCTCATACCCTTCCTGACTCTCGTCACGATTGACCGTGACCGTAGTAGCCAGTAATTGCTTGGTCAGACTACATTGTGTTTCCCGCACGCGACTCGACTACATACCGTCGAGCCGCTGACATAAGCACGCCTATTGTATTACTCATAGCGTCCAGCTGGCAAGCCGGTATACTAGCCTCCATTTAGAGCTCCATCCCTTAATCAACACTTGCATCTTTGCAGGAACACCCCTTAGCGTTTGAACACTGAACAACACACTACACTGGTAAGCTCTCCCAGCTACGGGAAGCTACCCTCACCTAGGAACTACTTTCCAAGTCATCACAGTAACACAAGTGTTTTATCCCTAACTACCCCCAACTAAGGGATCTAAAACAATATGTTCTGATAAGGACTTGTGTATTGAGGTCAACAACTCTGTGGCCTTGCGTATATGTGTCATTGGAATAAGGAAGTTACCTCAAGATGCACAGCGATAGAGCTGATTGCTACTAAAGGCTTCCAGTTTTTGTTAATTTAAAATGATGTTTTGACTAGCTTACAGTAGTCCGAATAAGCTCATAACTTTTGAGTAATTGTTTTTCACTCCAGTGGTGGCTGAGGAGAATTTGTGATAGTTCCACAAGACTCTAATTTTTTTTAGTGTATAATTTTATTTATATTTATGTGGAATAAAATTTTACCGTTCATTTTTCATAGTCTTTGACGTGTGGGTTCATTTTAAATATCATGTATGCGACATATTGTGCGGACACACTTTTGAGAGATAGGGTGCCACCCATAAACCCCGAGAACGGTAAGTAAGGTAAGTGTTTTTCCCCGTGTAGTTTGGTGTGTTCCACATTATTCTTGTAAACTGCTGTGCTATGATCCCGATAGTGTTTGTCAGAGCCATTTCAAATGATATAGTAGAGCCGGAGCATAATGAGGTAGTCAATCCGATTGTGGGGACGGATTTCTGACAAACGGCTGTCCGGATTATCGGGTACAGTACAATATAATCATAATCGCAGATGTCTCAAGTACTCATTGCGAGTAGTCAACAAGAAGAACTGTTGTTGCATTATTTAGTTTTTTAACCTCTCTGTCAACCATCTCATGTACGCGTGACTCAGTGGTATTGTTCTGGCCTGCTGCACCCAAGGTGTTGCAGGATCTAAACCTGGCACTGTTAGTTGAAATTTGAGGGTGCTCAAATGCGAGGAATCTGCGTCAGTAGATTTACTGGCACATTAAAGATCCCCTTCTGGGCGAAATTCCGGCACTTCGGTGTCTCTGACAGCCGCAGCAGTTAATAGGGTCGTAATATTGCATGTGCTGTACTAGTATGTGTATGGAATAACAAAGATAATTATTTTAATTATACCTTTACGGGCTAAGTGGATAGTCCAATTCCCTTTCGAAGCCCCCGGATTCGATTCCTGACTGGCTACTGGGATAGGCTATTACATTCATACTGTTAATTCATTTAGTTCTGACACTGTAACGTGTTTTTCGAGGGGATTTTACGCCACTGGCATAAGTCAGTAGGAAGCCATTCTATATTTATTTACGCGGCAAATTGTTCAGCCAAGAGAAGTTTTTATGTAACTTATTATTATTATTAACTTATTATTATTATTAAGGTATTTCTTTGGAGCATTTTTTATAAAATTATAAGTAATCAGATAGGTTTTCTATGTTATAGAAAACACTATCAAGCAAATTATTACGAACAACATTATCGTAAGAAAATTATATGATTACGGAATTTTACGGAGTTTTGTCAGTTAGGGTATTATGAGAGAGATTACTCACTGGGAATTCGGCTACAGGCTTAATCTTGTCGAGTAGCATGACGCAAACTGGGTTGTTGCTTCAAGAAAAGGCGAAATGGCCTAGACCGGTAATCGACATCATCGCCGCGCCGAGTGTAATGACCCGGAGGAGGGGAAGATCGCGTGGTGGGTCAGCCAATCAGAGGAGACCGGGCGATTGAAAGACGGCTCCGTAGAGGGGAAGCGACGAGTGTATATATGGTTTGCGCGCCGTGGAGGCTAGGCGACTATCTTTGTAAAACTTAACCAGTGTGGTTGTACGTGTGCTTGGTTCCGATGTTCGGACCATAAGTTATCATATCTACAAGTATCTCATCAACTAACGAAGAAGATGACGACGACCAGGAGGCTGTGGGAAGCTCTCTACAACATCCAGTACGAGGGAAATGCTACGGCAATTTCCAGTGGTAAGCGCGAATGACTCAGAACTACGTAATCTCTCGTCACTTTGTTTTATATTCAGTATTTCAGTAACTTCATAGCTTGGGAATAAGAGTAAAATCAGTAATTTATCCGAATCCGTTTTCACGTAATTTTCTAGCGGTAATATTCAAATCGCAACGCTCCAATTTAAATTCAAACTTATTATTGAAATGAAAATCCACATTATTAATTTTGCAATACTTGTTTTATATAATAAATTCATTTCTTTTAACCATGCAATCTTTGCTTTCAGTAGGTAGCATTCGATATAGACCAATTCCTTCTCCTGATACAATTGTTTGTTGGGTTAATGATCAAATCATACCACGATCTGAGGGAATAGATTCTTGAAGGTGTTCTACCAGAGCTAGGTGTTGTTAAATATAAATTTAGATTTCAACATAGCGTTGAGGTCTTGGCGCCCATTAAAACAACATATCTTAGGCAGAGTAAATATTTCAAAGTGCAAGGCAGGGCCAGTAGAAGCATTACATTTGTCACGCAAAAGTGAGGGCTAAAGAAACCGTTTCAATTGTACACTCAACGTGGAGCAAGGAAAACGTTACACTTGTCATCCCAACGTGGAGAAAACGTTACAATTGTCGCTATCAACGTGAGACCGAAAACCTAATAACATTTGTGGAAGGAGAAGGGTATATATTTCTGTGCCTGTATTTTGGGGGTGTTTCATTTATCGGTGTGTATCAGCATGGGTAGTGTTGAGGAAGAGATGAAGTTGCGTAGTGGTCACCAGTTGGATAGTGAAGATACGAGCAGTATGGCTAGTCTTGGAAATGAAAGCAGTACAGGGATGTCGGAGGTAAATCTCGATATTGAGGGGGGTAATGAAAACAATCAAGCAGGATTAGAGAGTTTGCTTCTTCAGTTTATGCAACAAAATAAAATAAGTACAGACGCTTTAAATGCTAAACTTGAACAAAATAATGCTATACTCGAACAAAATAATGCTAAACTTGAACAAAACATTAGGGAAAATAAAGAGAGTATTGAAGCTTTAAACGCTAAACTTGAACAAAATAGTAGGGAAAATAGAGAGAGTACTGAAACTTTAAATGCTAAATTAGAACAAAACAATAAACAAATGAGCAATAAATTAAGTGAGAAATTTGAGGAGAACAATCTAAAATTAGATAAGAAATTCGAACTGATTAGAGGTGAGATTAGAGGGGTGATGGAAGAGAAGGCTAAAGAGATTATTGCAGATGTAGACAGAAAATTAGGAAAAGTACAGGAGGAGTTAGAAATTAGAATCAGTACACAGGCTGAAAATTTAAAAGAACTAGTGCAACTTGAAACACAGCAGGTCAAAAAGCAATTGGGGGGAGAAATTGACAAAATTCAGGTAGCAACTAAAGAGGTTAAAGAACAGCTGGGGGGAAGAATTGATAAAGTACATACAGAAATAATCACTGAAGTTAATGATTTAAGGGAGAGGAATAAGGAAAATATTAATGAGATTAAGGAGAAACAAGCTAAATTAACTGGTAAAGTTGAGGCATCGGAAGGGAGCATTAGGTTAACTGTAACTAATATTGAAAGAAAAGCTGAGGAGAAAATTGCTGAATTAGAACAGAAGTTGAAAGCTAGGATCAGGCAGGAAAATAGCCAGAGCAGGCCAGTTTATGTGAATAGCACACACAGGGAAATAGAACTAGGCAAATTTAGTAATCGGCAGGGTTGTCCAATGGAGTTCATAAATACGATAGAAAATAAATTCGGGGAGAGGTTGGAAGATGGTAGTATTGAGTGGTGCCAGGTAGTTGCGATTTTAGAGCAAGCGTTTGTAGGGGAGACAAGAAACTGGTTTGCTATCTACAGAGACAATTTCGAGAATATTTCAGATTTTATAGTTAAGTTTTGTGAGAAATTCTGGAATGAGGTAATTCAGTCTCAGCATCGTGAGGGAATTGTGTGTGGGAAATATAACCCGAGAGGAAACTACACTATGACCGAGTAATTTTTAGGACAGGTATTGACGTGTAAATATCTGGATGGTTTGAAGGAGGAAAGTGATGTAGTCAGGCTATTACTAAGACATTTTCCATATAGAATCAAGGAAGCTGCCTGTATCCAAAATGTTAAATCTATTTCACAAGTGGAGAATTTATTAAGTACATTCGATGCTCTGGGAAGAGGTGGTTACGAGGAGAATTTCGGTAGGATCCAGGGTAACAATAATAACAGGCCTAATGAGATTAGGAATCAGGAAGTTCAAGGGAACAGTGGCGAAGGAGCCAGCGTCCAAAATAGGGGGAACCAAAATAATAATAATAATAATAATCAACAAAACCAGTACAGAGGAACTGGGTATGGTACGAACTACCAAGGTAGAAATAATGATTTCAGGGGAAATCAAGGCAGAAAGAATGATTATAGGGGTAACCAAGGTAGGTATAATAAAAATAATAATTATAACCAGAACAGGGGTCAAGGAGGGAATCAGCCCAATGGTAATAACGGACAGAGAGATACCGTTAACACAACCCAGAACAACCAGACCAGTGCAGTAGTGAGTAGTACTACACCAAGCGGTAGCAATGCTTTAAACACGAACCAGGCTGCGATGTAAGGTCAGAATCTCAGTCTGTAACATGCCCTGTCCATACACTTATACAGCAACCCTATGACCTAAATGTAAGAAATGAATTATTACATGAACTAAATGATGAAGGTATTATTCAGGAGGTGGTTAGTAAGAGCCCCATAGTTAAATTTAACGTGTCCGAGGCGTACACAGATGTTTTAATTGATAGTGGTTGTATGAAGAGTTGCATAAGTAGTGCATTTTATGATAAAATGAAAGGAACTGGAGTAAATTTTGAGGAGATGCCAATTAAATGCACTTTTGTTATCACAGCTGTTGGGAAGAGGTCTAAAGTAATTTCTAAGCAAGTTTTAGTAGACATTAAAATTAATAATCATGTAGAGAAGCAGATTTGCCTTGTAATTCCAAATTTAGTATTCAGTGTTATCTTGTGTTCAGAGTGGCTAAGTAGAGTGTCTGGTAACTTATGTTATGATGTAGGGAGTTTGAAATTTAAATGGGGAGATTCTGAAATAGAAGTAGCGTTCAATGACCATATTCAGAGAAGTAGTGTTGTAGGTGTGATTTGTACCTTCAATGAGATATCGCCAGCCGTAGAGTGGGGTTCTCCATGTTTTGTGGGCAGTGTGATTACGAACGGTAGTCTAGAGAACTCGATACGTGATGCTGCATTTCAGGGAAATATAGAGGTGGAACAATGTGTTCGGCTCTATGAGGTGTTATTGTGTAATAGGAGAGTTTTTGAGGATCGCATTGGTATGGCCAATTGCTATACACATTCATTGAACGTTATTGATAGGTCAGTATTCACAGGACATAGATATCCTGTACCTTTAGTTTATCAGAGTGCAGTTGAGGCACAAATTAACCAAATGCTTGAAGATGGGATTATTGAGCACTCTAGCAGTCCATATGTTAATTCTTTGATTACGGTACCCAAGGCCGACGGCACAGTTCGTATTTGTTTAGACGCTCGTTTGGTTAACAGTAGAATTAGTTCAGATCAGCTGAAATCTATGTCAATAGAGGAATTAATGCAAACATTTGAGGGGAAGAAGTATTTCACTTGTGTAGATTTGAGTTCCAGTTTTTGGCAAGTGCCACTTATGTACGAAGATAGACCATTTACAGCTTTTAGTCATAAATATAACCTTTATCAATTTTGTAGAACACCTTATGGGTTAAAGAGTAGTTCAGCAGCTTTAATTAGGGCTTTAAACATCGCATTAGGGGATGACACAGGAGAGTTTGTAACCATTTACATTGATGATATGGTAATTAGTTCACGCAGTTTTGAGGAGCATCTACGTCATTTAGATATAGTTTTTCAGAAGTTAGATCAGGCAGGGTTCACTTTGAAGCTGTCTAAGTCGTCATTCAGTCAGTCAGAAGTGACATTTTTAGGTCATAGAGTGTCGAGTAGAGGTGTAACACCAGAGGAAAGCAGGGTTAATAAGATACTTAAAGCAGAGGTGCCACAGAATGTTAAACAGTTAAAAACATACCTGGAAATTTGCAACTTTTTCAGGAGGTTCGTTCTTAAATACTCAGGTTTGGTAGAACCATTCAGGGAATTGCTTAAAAGTGGGACTCGGTGGAGATGGGAGTCCAAGCATGATCAGACTTTTAGAGCGCTGAAGGAAGGTTTTGAGAAAGCTGTAGTGCTGAAATATCCTTTGAAAGATAAGGAATATGTGGTTATGACTGATGCTTCACATATAGGCATTGCTGGAGTATTATGTCAGAAAGATGATGAGGGTAATCTGTGCATTGTATCTTTAGTCTCGCGAGGACTAACAGCAGCAGAGAAAAGATACACGATTACTGAGTTAGAGCTTTTAGGTATTGTTTTCACTTTAGGGAAATTTAGAATGTATTTAGTAGGGGGGAAATTTGAGATCCATACAGATCACCATGCATTACTGTATATGAGGACTTGTAAACTCAGTTCTAACAGAGTTAGTAGGTGGATTCTTGCTCTGCAGGAATACGAATTCACAGTAAAATATAATAAAGGTAAAGATAACATTCTTGCAGACATGCTATCGAGGGACACTAATTTATGTAGGGATTATCCTGTGGTTAAAGCAGAGGACGGTATTTTAATATGTGCATGTGTGGACAGTAGCAACAGGGCATCGTTACAGACACTGAGAAATATGCTAGTGGAGCAACGTGATGACATTAAGTATGTGTCATAAAGTGAGTGTGTTTAGCTGGCGAGCCAGCCTATCAAATGAGTAAGTGTGGTATTTGGTGCGTGGAAGATCTGGTCTTACAGGCAGGCGTATCAGAAGTCACACAGGGGGGTAGTATGTAAGTAAATGAGAGTTTTTAAGGTACAGGGAAATATGACGGGATTGTCGGATGCTCTTGAGCACTAAAATGTCTCGATACACCAAGGCCAGAATTTGGCAGCGCTGGTGAATACCCATTTGTCTCCTAGAGATGGGTGAGCGCTTGAACAGGGTATTTTTGCTTAAGGCGTCCACGAGACAAAAGATGGGCCATCAGAAGGCGAGACAGTCCTTCATGAAACTCGTACATAACAGCACACGTGATTTCTGGTTACGGCCTCGCCATGTAAGATTTGTAAGTGTGTACTTTAAGGTAATTTGTACAAAGGTATTATTTGTGTGAGGAGAACTGGTCTGAGTTGAGAACTAAAATTTAGTAGAATTTGATCTACAGAAATATTTGGTGTTGTATGTAATGCGCACTTACTGTTTTTTTTTTCAGAAGTCAACATTAATTTCGTCTTATATAAAGAGAGATTAAGTATTATGGTCACGAGGCACTGCCACAATAGTGTGATCGTGTGCTCAGTGATAAGTGAGATTAAATTTCACCATAAGGAAGGGACCTCCAGTGAAATTAGGAAGTTCTGTGGTGATACATATCAGAACACCTTTGATGCGTGTGATGAGACATCTTATATACATAGTGCTAACACATTATTTATGTCTATTTTTCCAACATAGAGAAATTTGAGAAGCGGAAATATCCGTGGAACATTATTCTAAATGAAAAACATTGGACTGGTTGCAAAGTGCAATCCATAGTGACAACAAACTTTGACGCAAAGTGCGTAAAGATAATTATGAGTGTATATATATGTAATTTAGGGTGATTTAATTTATGTAATATGTATTTTGGATGGGGATTTATTAATGTGTCTGGGATAATCGGATAATGGACCGTCGTCACGGTAAATCATCCGATGATCCAAGGCGAATATGTAACGTGTTTTTCGAGGTGATTTTACACCACTGGCATAAGTCAGTAGGAAGCCATTCTGTATTTATTTACGCGGCAAATTGTTCAGCCAAGAGAAGTTTTCATGTAACTTATTATTATTATTATTAACTTATTATTATTATTAAGGTATTTCTTTGGAGCATTTTTTTATAAAATTATAAGTAATCAGATAGGTTTTCTATGTTATAGAAAACACTATCAAGCAAATTATTACGAACAACATTATCGTAAGAAAATTATATGATAACGGAATTTTACGGAGTTATGTCAGTTAGGGTATTATGAGAGAGATAACTCACTGGGAATTCGACTACAGGCTTAATCTTGTCGAGTAGCATGACGCAAGCTGGGTTGCTGCTTCAAGAAAAGGCGAAATGGCCTGGACCGGTAATCGACATCATCGCCGCACCGAGTGTAATGACCCGGAGGAGGGGAAGATCGCGTGGTGGGTCAGCCAATCAGAGGAGACCGGGCGATTGAAAGACGGCTCCGTAGAGGGGAAGCGACGAGTGCATATATGGTTTGCGCGCCGCGGAGGCTAGGCGACTATCTTTGTAAAACTTAATCAGTGTGGTTGTACGTGTGGTTGGTTCCGATGTTCGGACCATAAGTTATCAATCTACAAGTATCTCATCAACTAACGAAGAAGATGACGACGACCAGGAGGCTGTGGGAAGCTCTCTACAACATCCAGTACGAGGGAAATGCTACGGCAATTTCCAGTGGTAAGCGCGAATGACTCAGAACTACGTAATCTCTCGTCTCTTTGTTTTATATTCAGTATTTCAGTAACTTCAAAGCTTGGGAATAAGAGTAAAATCAGTAATTTATCCGAATCCGTTTTCACGTAATTTTCTAGCGGTAATATTCAAATCGCAACGCTCCAATTTAAATTCAAACTTATTATTGAAATGAAAATCCACATTATTAATTTTGCAATACTTGTTTTATATAATAAATTCATTTCTTTTAACCATGCAATCTTTGCTTTCAGTAGGTAGCATTCGATATAGACCAATTCCTTCTCCTGATACAATTGTTTGTTGGGTTAATGATCAAATCATACCACGATCTGAGGGAATAGATTCTTGAAGGTGTTCTACCAGAGCTAGGTGTTGTTAAATATAAATTTAGATTTCAACATAGCGTTGAGGTCTTGGCGCCCATTAAAACAACATATCTTAGGCAGAGTAAATATTTCAAAGTGCAAGGCAGGGCCAGTAGAAGCATTACATTTGTCACGCAAAAGTGAGGGCTAAAGAAACCGTTTCAATTGTACACTCAACGTGGAGCAAGGAAAACGTTACACTTGTCATCCCAACGTGGAGAAAACGTTACAATTGTCGCTATCAACGTGAGACCGAAAACCTAATAACATTTGTGGAAGGAGAAGGGTATATATTTCTGTGCCTGTATTTTGGGGGTGTTTCATTTATCGGTGTGTATCAGCATGGGTAGTGTTGAGGAAGAGATGAAGTTGCGTAGTGGTCACCAGTTGGATAGTGAAGATACGAGCAGTATGGCTAGTCTTGGAAATGAAAGCAGTACAGGGATGTCGGAGGTAAATCTCGATACTGAGGGGGGTAATCAAAACAATCAAGCAGGATTAGAGAGTTTGCTTCTTCAGTTTATGCAACAAAATAAAATAAGTACAGACGCTTTAAATGCTAAACTTGAACAAAATAATGCTATACTCGAACAAAATAATGCTAAACTTGAACAAAACATTAGAGAAAATAGAGAGAGTATTGAAGCTTTAAACGCTAAACTTGAACAAAATAGTAGGGAAAATAGAGAGAGTACTGAAACTTTAAATGCTAAATTAGAACAAAACAATAAACAAATGAGCAATAAATTAAGTGAGAAATTTGAGGAGAACAATCTAAAATTAGATAAGAAATTCGAACTGATTAGAGGTGAGATTAGAGGGGTGATGGAAGAGAAGGCTAAAGAGATTATTGCAGATGTAGACAGAAAATTAGGAAAAGTACAGGAGGAGTTAGAAATTAGAATCAGTACACAGGCTGAAAATTTAAAAGAACTAGTGCAACTTGAAACACAGCAGGTCAAAAAGCAATTGGGGGGAGAAATTGACAAAATTCAGGTAGCAACTAAAGAGGTTAAAGAACAGCTGGGGGGAAGAATTGATAAAGTACATACAGAAATAATCACTGAAGTTAATGATTTAAGGGAGAGGAATAAGGAAAATATTAATGAGATTAAGGAGAAACAAGCTAAATTAACTGGTAAAGTTGAGGCATCGGAAGGGAGCATTAGGTTAACTGTAACTAATATTGAAAGAAAAGCTGAGGAGAAAATTGCTGAATTAGAACAGAAGTTGAAAGCTAGGATCAGGCAGGAAAATAGCCAGAGCAGGCCAGTTTATGTGAATAGCACACACAGGGAAATAGAACTAGGCAAATTTAGTAATCGGCAGGGTTGTCCAATGGAGTTCATAAATACGATAGAAAATAAATTCGGGGAGAGGTTGGAAGATGGTAGTATTGAGTGGTGCCAGGTTGTTGCGATTTTAGAGCAAGCGTTTGTAGGGGAGACAAGAAACTGGTTTGCTATCTACAGAGACAATTTCGAGAATATTTCAGATTTTATAGTTAAGTTTTGTGAGAAATTCTGGAATGAGGTAATTCAGTCTCAGCATCGTGAGGGAATTGTGTGTGGGAAATATAACCCGAGAGGAAACTACACTATGACCGAGTAATTTTTAGGACAGGTATTGACGTGTAAATATCTGGATGGTTTGAAGGAGGAAAGTGATGTAGTCAGGCTATTACTAAGACATTTTCCATATAGAATCAAGGAAGCTGCCTGTATCCAAAATGTTAAATCTATTTCACAAGTGGAGAATTTATTAAGTACATTCGATGCTCTGGGAAGAGGTGGTTACGAGGAGAATTTCGGTGGGATCCAGGGTAACAATAATAACAGGCCTAATGAGATTAGGAATCAGGAAGTTCAAGGGAACAGTGGCGAAGGAGCCAGCGTCCAAAATAGGGGGAACCAAAATAATAATAATAATAATAATCAACAAAACCAGTACAGAGGAACTGGGTATGGTACGAACTACCAAGGTAGAAATAATGATTTCAGGGGAAATCAAGGCAGAAAGAATGATTATAGGGGTAACCAAGGTAGGTATAATAAAAATAATAATTATAACCAGAACAGGGGTCAAGGAGGGAATCAGCCCAATGGTAATAACGGACAGAGAGATACCGTTAACACAACCCAGAACAACCAGACCAGTGCAGTAGTGAGTAGTACTACACCAAGCGGTAGCAATGCTTTAAACACGAACCAGGCTGCGATGTAAGGTCAGAATCTCAGTCTGTAACATGCCCTGTCCATACACTTATACAGCAACCCTATGACCTAAATGTAAGAAATGAATTATTACATGAACTAAATGATGAAGGTATTATTCAGGAGGTGGTTAGTAAGAGCCCCATAGTTAAATTTAACGTGTCCGAGGCGTACACAGATGTTTTAATTGATAGTGGTTGTATGAAGAGTTGCATAAGTAGTGCATTTTATGATAAAATGAAAGGAACTGGAGTAAATTTTGAGGAGATGCCAATTAAATGCACTTTTGTTATCACAGCTGTTGGGAAGAGGTCTAAAGTAATTTCTAAGCAAGTTTTAGTAGACATTAAAATTAATAATCATGTAGAGAAGCAGATTTGCCTTGTAATTCCAAATTTAGTATTCAGTGTTATCTTGTGTTCAGAGTGGCTAAGTAGAGTGTCTGGTAACTTATGTTATGATGTAGGGAGTTTGAAATTTAAATGGGGAGATTCTGAAGTAGAAGTAGCGTTCAATGACCATATTCAGAGAAGTAGTGTTGTAGGTGTGATTTGTACCTTCAATGAGATATCGCCAGCCGTAGAGTGGGGTTCTCCATGTTTTGTGGGCAGTGTGATTACGAACGGTAGTCTAGAGAACTCGTTACGTGATGCTGCATTTCAGGGAAATATAGAGGTGGAACAATGTGTTCGGCTCTATGATGTGTTATTGTGTAATAGGAGAGTTTTTGAGGATCGCATTGGTATGGCCAATTGCTATACACATTCATTGAACGTTATTGATAGGTCAGTATTCACAGGACATAGATATCCTGTACCTTTAGTTTATCAGAGTGCAGTTGAGGCACAAATTAACCAAATGCTTGAAGATGGGATTATTGAGCACTCTAGCAGTCCATATGTTAATTCTTTGATTACGGTACCCAAGGCCGACGGCACAGTTCGTATTTGTTTAGACGCTCGTTTGGTTAACAGTAGAATTAGTTCAGATCAGCTGAAATCTATGTCAATAGAGGAATTAATGCAAACATTTGAGGGGAAGAAGTATTTCACTTGTGTAGATTTGAGTTCCAGTTTTTGGCAAGTGCCACTTATGTACGAAGATAGACCATTTACAGCTTTTAGTCATAAATATAACCTTTATCAATTTTGTAGAACACCTTATGGGTTAAAGAGTAGTTCAGCAGCTTTAATTAGGGCTTTAAACATCGCATTAGGGGATGACACAGGAGAGTTTGTAACCATTTACATTGATGATATGGTAATTAGTTCACGCAGTTTTGAGGAGCATCTACGTCATTTAGATATAGTTTTTCAGAAGTTAGATCAGGCAGGGTTCACTTTGAAGCTGTCTAAGTCGTCATTCAGTCAGTCAGAAGTGACATTTTTAGGTCATAGAGTGTCGAGTAGAGGTGTAACACCAGAGGAAAGCAGGGTTAATAAGATACTTAAAGCAGAGGTGCCACAGAATGTTAAACAGTTAAAAACATACCTGGAAATTTGCAACTTTTTCAGGAGGTTCGTTCTTAAATACTCAGGTTTGGTAGAACCATTCAGGGAATTGCTTAAAAGTGGGACTCGGTGGAGATGGGAGTCCAAGCATGATCAGACTTTTAGAGCGCTGAAGGAAGGTTTTGAGAAAGCTGTAGTGCTGAAATATCCTTTGAAAGATAAGGAATATGTGGTTATGACTGATGCTTCACATATAGGCATTGCTGGAGTATTATGTCAGAAAGATGATGAGGGTAATCTGTGCATTGTATCTTTAGTCTCGCGAGGACTAACAGCAGCAGAGAAAAGATACACGATTACTGAGTTAGAGCTTTTAGGTATTGTTTTCACTTTAGGGAAATTTAGAATGTATTTAGTAGGGGGGAAATTTGAGATCCATACAGATCACCATGCATTACTGTATATGAGGACTTGTAAACTCAGTTCTAACAGAGTTAGTAGGTGGATTCTTGCTCTGCAGGAATACGAATTCACAGTAAAATATAATAAAGGTAAAGATAACATTCTTGCAGACATGCTATCGAGGGACACTAATTTATGTAGGGATTATCCTGTGGTTAAAGCAGAGGACGGTATTTTAATATGTGCATGTGTGGACAGTAGCAACAGGGCATCGTTACAGACACTGAGAAATATGCTAGTGGAGCAACGTGATGACATTAAGTATGTGTCATAAAGTGAGTGTGTTTAGCTGGCGAGCCAGCCTATCAAATGAGTAAGTGTGGTATTTGGTGCGTGGAAGATCTGGTCTTACAGGCAGGCGTATCAGAAGTCACACAGGGGGGTAGTATGTAAGTAAATGAGAGTTTTTAAGGTACAGGGAAATATGACGGGATTGTCGGATGCTCTTGAGCACTAAAATGTCTCGATACACCAAGGCCAGAATTTGGCAGCGCTGGTGAATACCCATTTGTCTCCTAGAGATGGGTGAGCGCTTGAACAGGGTATTTTTGCTTAAGGCGTCCACGAGACAAAAGATGGGCCATCAGAAGGCGAGACAGTCCTTCATGAAACTCGTACATAACAGCACACGTGATTTCTGGTTACGGCCTCGCCATGTAAGATTTGTAAGTGTGTACTTTAAGGTAATTTGTACAAAGGTATTATTTGTGTGAGGAGAACTGGTCTGAGTTGAGAACTAAAATTTAGTAGAATTTGATCTACAGAAATATTTGGTGTTGTATGTAATGCGCACTTACTGTTTTTTTTTCAGAAGTCAACATTAATTTCGTCTTATATAAAGAGAGATTAAGTATTATGGTCACGAGGCACTGCCACAATAGTGTGATCGTGTGCTCAGTGATAAGTGAGATTAAATTTCACCATAAGGAAGGGACCTCCAGTGAAATTAGGAAGTTCTGTGGTGATACATATCAGAACACCTTTGATGCGTGTGATGAGACATCTTATATACATAGTGCTAACACATTATTTATGTCTATTTTTCCAACATAGAGAAATTTGAGAAGCGGAAATATCCGTGGAACATTATTCTAAATGAAAAACATTGGACTGGTTGCAAAGTGCAATCCATAGTGACAACAAACTTTGACGCAAAGTGCGTAAAGATAATTATGAGTGTATATATATGTAATTTAGGGTGATTTAATTTATGTAATATGTATTTTGGATGGGGATTTATTAATGTGTCTGGGATAATCGGATAATGGACCGTCGTCACGTTAAATCATCCGATGATCCAAGGCGAATATGTAACGTGTTTTTCGAGGTGATTTTACACCACTGGCATAAGTCAGTAGGAAGCCATTCTGTATTTATTTACGCGGCAAATTGTTCAGCCAAGAGAAGTTTTCATGTAACTTATTATTATTATTATTAACTTATTATTATTATTAAGGTATTTCTTTGGAGCATTTTTTTATAAAATTATAAGTAATCAGATAGGTTTTCTATGTTATAGAAAACACTATCAAGCAAATTATTACGAACAACATTATCGTAAGAAAATTATATGATAACGGAATTTTACGGAGTTATGTCAGTTAGGGTATTACGAGAGAGATGACTCACTGGGAATTCGACTACAGGCTTAATCTTGTCGAGTAGCATGACGCAAGCTGGGTTGCTGCTTCAAGAAAAGGCGAAATGGCCTGGACCGGTAATCGACATCATCGCCGCACCGAGTGTAATGACCCGGAGGAGGGGAAGATCGCGTGGTGGGTCAGCCAATCAGAGGAGACCGGGCGATTGAAAGACGGCTCCGTAGAGGGGAAGCGACGAGTGCATATATGGTTTGCGCGCCGCGGAGGCTAGGCGACTATCTTTGTAAAACTTAATCAGTGTGGTTGTACGTGTGGTTGGTTCCGATGTTCGGACCATAAGTTATCAATCTACAAGTATCTCATCAACTAACGAAGAAGATGACGACGACCAGGAGGCTGTGGGAAGCTCTCTACAACATCCAGTACGAGGGAAATGCTACGGCAATTTCCAGTGGTAAGCGCGAATGACTCAGAACTACGTAATCTCTCGTCTCTTTGTTTTATATTCAGTATTTCAGTAACTTCAAAGCTTGGGAATAAGAGTAAAATCAGTAATTTATCCGAATCCGTTTTCACGTAATTTTCTAGCGGTAATATTCAAATCGCAACGCTCCAATTTAAATTCAAACTTATTATTGAAATGAAAATCCACATTATTAATTTTGCAATACTTGTTTTATATAATAAATTCATTTCTTTTAACCATGCAATATTTGCTTTCAGTAGGTAGCATTCGATATAGACCAATTCCTTCTCCTGATACAATTGTTTGTTGGGTTAATGATCAAATCATACCACGATCTGAGGGAATAGATTCTTGAAGGTGTTCTACCAGAGCTAGGTGTTGTTAAATATAAATTTAGATTTCAACATAGCGTTGAGGTCTTGGCGCCCATTAAAACAACATATCTTAGGCAGAGTAAATATTTCAAAGTGCAAGGCAGGGCCAGTAGAAGCATTACATTTGTCACGCAAAAGTGAGGGCTAAAGAAACCGTTTCAATTGTACACTCAACGTGGAGCAAGGAAAACGTTACACTTGTCATCCCAACGTGGAGAAAACGTTACAATTGTCGCTATCAACGTGAGACCGAAAACCTAATAACATTTGTGGAAGGAGAAGGGTATATATTTCTGTGCCTGTATTTTGGGGGTGTTTCATTTATCGGTGTGTATCAGCATGGGTAGTGTTGAGGAAGAGATGAAGTTGCGTAGTGGTCACCAGTTGGATAGTGAAGATACGAGCAGTATGGCTAGTCTTGGAAATGAAAGCAGTACAGGGATGTCGGAGGTAAATCTCGATACTGAGGGGGGTAATCAAAACAATCAAGCAGGATTAGAGAGTTTGCTTCTTCAGTTTATGCAACAAAATAAAATAAGTACAGACGCTTTAAATGCTAAACTTGAACAAAATAATGCTATACTCGAACAAAATAATGCTAAACTTGAACAAAACATTAGAGAAAATAAAGAGAGTATTGAAGCTTTAAACGCTAAACTTGAACAAAATAGTAGGGAAAATAGAGAGAGTACTGAAACTTTAAATGCTAAATTAGAACAAAACAATAAACAAATGAGCAATAAATTAAGTGAGAAATTTGAGGAGAACAATCTAAAATTAGATAAGAAATTCGAACTGATTAGAGGTGAGATTAGAGGGGGTGATGGAAGAGAAGGCTAAAGAGATTATTGCAGATGTAGACAGAAAATTAGGAAAAGTACAGGAGGAGTTAGAAATTAGAATCAGTACACAGGCTGAAAATTTAAAAGAACTACTGCAACTTGAAACACAGCAGGTCAAAAAGCAATTGGGGGGAGAAATTGACAAAATTCAGGTAGCAACTAAAGAGGTTAAAGAACAGCTGGGGGGAAGAATTGATAAAGTACATACAGAAATAATCACTGAAGTTAATGATTTAAGGGAGAGGAATAAGGAAAATATTAATGAGATTAAGGAGAAACAAGCTAAATTAACTGGTAAAGTTGAGGCATCGGAAGGGAGCATTAGGTTAACTGTAACTAATATTGAAAGAAAAGCTGAGGAGAAAATTGCTGAATTAGAACAGAAGTTGAAAGCTAGGATCAGGCAGGAAAATAGCCAGAGCAGGCCAGTTTATGTGAATAGCACACACAGGGAAATAGAACTAGGCAAATTTAGTAATCGGCAGGGTTGTCCAATGGAGTTCATAAATACGATAGAAAATAAATTCGGGGAGAGGTTGGAAGATGGTAGTATTGAGTGGTGCCAGGTAGTTGCGATTTTAGAGCAAGCGTTTGTAGGGGAGACAAGAAACTGGTTTGCTATCTACAGAGACAATTTCGAGAATATTTCAGATTTTATAGTTAAGTTTTGTGAGAAATTCTGGAATGAGGTAATTCAGTCTCAGCATCGTGAGGGAATTGTGTGTGGGAAATATAACCCGAGAGGAAACTACACTATGACCGAGTAATTTTTAGGACAGGTATTGACGTGTAAATATCTGGATGGTTTGAAGGAGGAAAGTGATGTAGTCAGGCTATTACTAAGACATTTTCCATATAGAATCAAGGAAGCTGCCTGTATCCAAAATGTTAAATCTATTTCACAAGTGGAGAATTTATTAAGTACATTCGATGCTCTGGGAAGAGATGGTTACGAGGAGAATTTCGGTAGGATCCAGGGTAACAATAATAACAGGCCTAATGAGATTAGGAATCAGGAAGTTCAAGGGAACAGTGGCGAAGGAGCCAGCGTCCAAAATAGGGGGAACCAAAATAATAATAATAATAATAATCAACAAAACCAGTACAGAGGAACTGGGTATGGTACGAACTACCAAGGTAGAAATAATGATTTCAGGGGAAATCAAGGCAGAAAGAATGATTATAGGGGTAACCAAGGTAGGTATAATAAAAATAATAATTATAACCAGAACAGGGGTCAAGGAGGGAATCAGCCCAATGGTAATAACGGACAGAGAGATACCGTTAACACAACCCAGAACAACCAGACCAGTGCAGTAGTGAGTAGTACTACACCAAGCGGTAGCAATGCTTTAAACACGAACCAGGCTGCGATGTAAGGTCAGAATCTCAGTCTGTAACATGCCCTGTCCATACACTTATACAGCAACCCTATGACCTAAATGTAAGAAATGAATTATTACATGAACTAAATGATGAAGGTATTATTCAGGAGGTGGTTAGTAAGAGCCCCATAGTTAAATGTAACGTGTCCGAGGCGTACACAGATGTTTTAATTGATAGTGGTTGTATGAAGAGTTGCATAAGTAGTGCATTTTATGATAAAATGAAAGGAACTGGAGTAAATTTTGAGGAGATGCCAATTAAATGCACTTTTGTTATCACAGCTGTTGGGAAGAGGTCTAAAGTAATTTCTAAGCAAGTTTTAGTAGACATTAAAATTAATAATCATGTAGAGAAGCAGATTTGCCTTGTAATTCCAAATTTAGTATTCGTGTTATCTTGTGTTCAGAGTGGCTAAGTAGAGTGTCTGGTAACTTATGTTATGATGTAGGGAGTTTGAAATTTAAATGGGGAGATTCTGAAGTAGAAGTAGCGTTCAATGACCATATTCAGAGAAGTAGTGTTGTAGGTGTGATTTGTACCTTCAATGAGATATCGCCAGCCGTAGAGTGGGGTTCTCCATGTTTTGTGGGCAGTGTGATTACGAACGGTAGTCTAGAGAACTCGTTACGTGATGCTGCATTTCAGGGAAATATAGAGGTGGAACAATGTGTTCGGCTCTATGATGTGTTATTGTGTAATAGGAGAGTTTTTGAGGATCGCATTGGTATGGCCAATTGCTATACACATTCATTGAACGTTATTGATAGGTCAGTATTCACAGGACATAGATATCCTGTACCTTTCGCTTATCAGAGTGCAGTTGAGGCACAAATTAACCAAATGCTTGAAGATGGGATTATTGAGCACTCTAGCAGTCCATATGTTAATTCTTTGATTACGGTACCCAAGGCCGACGGCACAGTTCGTATTTGTTTAGACGCTCGTTTGGTTAACAGTAGAATTAGTTCAGATCAGCTGAAATCTATGTCAATAGAGGAATTAATGCAAACATTTGAGGGGAAGAAGTATTTCACTTGTGTAGATTTGAGTTCCAGTTTTTGGCAAGTGCCACTTATGTACGAAGATAGACCATTTACAGCTTTTAGTCATAAATATAACCTTTATCAATTTTGTAGAACACCTTATGGGTTAAAGAGTAGTTCAGCAGCTTTAATTAGGGCTTTAAACATCGCATTAGGGGATGACACAGGAGAGTTTGTAACCATTTACATTGATGATATGGTAATTAGTTCACGCAGTTTTGAGGAGCATCTACGTCATTTAGATATAGTTTTTCAGAAGTTAGATCAGGCAGGGTTCACTTTGAAGCTGTCTAAGTCGTCATTCAGTCAGTCAGAAGTGACATTTTTAGGTCATAGAGTGTCGAGTAGAGGTGTAACACCAGAGGAAAGCAGGGTTAATAAGATACTTAAAGCAGAGGTGCCACAGAATGTTAAACGGTTAAAAACATACCTGGAAATTTGCAACTTTTTCAGGAGGTTCGTTCTTAAATACTCAGGTTTGGTAGAACCATTCAGGGAATTGCTTAAAAGTGGGACTCGGTGGAGATGGGAGTCCAAGCATGATCAGACTTTTAGAGCGCTGAAGGAAGGTTTTGAGAAAGCTGTAGTGCTGAAATATCCTTTGAAAGATAAGGAATATGTGGTTATGACTGATGCTTCACATATAGGCATTGCTGGAGTATTATGTCAGAAAGATGATGAGGGTAATCTGTGCATTGTATCTTTAGCCTCGCGAGGACTAACAGCAGCAGAGAAAAGATACACGATTACTGAGTTAGAGCTTTTAGGTATTGTTTTCACTTTAGGGAAATTTAGAATGTATTTAGTAGGGGGGAAATTTGAGATCCATACAGATCACCATGCATTACTGTATATGAGGACTTGTAAACTCAGTTCTAACAGAGTTAGTAGGTGGATTCTTGCTCTGCAGGAATACGAATTCACAGTAAAATATAATAAAGGTAAAGATAACATTCTTGCAGACATGCTATCGAGGGACACTAATTTATGTAGGGATTATCCTGTGGTTAAAGCAGAGGACGGTATTTTAATATGTGCATGTGTGGACAGTAGCAACAGGGCATCGTTACAGACACTGAGAAATATGCTAGTGGAGCAACGTGATGACATTAAGTATGTGTCATAAAGTGAGTGTGTTTAGCTGGCGAGCCAGCCTATCAAATGAGTAAGTGTGGTATTTGGTGCGTGGAAGATCTGGTCTTACAGGCAGGCGTATCAGAAGTCACACAGGGGGGTAGTATGTAAGTAAATGAGAGTTTTTAAGGTACAGGGAAATATGACGGGATTGTCGGATGCTCTTGAGCACTAAAATGTCTCGATACACCAGGCCAGAATTTGGCAGCGCTGGTGAATACCCATTTGTCTCCTAGAGATGGGTGAGCGCTTGAACAGGGTATTTTTGCTTAAGGCGTCCACGAGACAAAAGATGGGCCATCAGAAGGCGAGACAGTCCTTCATGAAACTCGTACATAACAGCACACGTGATTTCTGGTTACGGCCTCGCCATGTAAGATTTGTAAGTGTGTACTTTAAGGTAATTTGTACAAAGGTATTATTTGTGTGAGGAGAACTGGTCTGAGTTGAGAACTAAAATTTAGTAGAATTTGATCTACAGAAATATTTGGTGTTGTATGTAATGCGCACTTACTGTTTTTTTTTCAGAAGTCAACATTAATTTCGTCTTATATAAAGAGAGATTAAGTATTATGGTCACGAGGCACTGCCACAATAGTGTGATCGTGTGCTCAGTGATAAGTGAGATTAAATTTCACCATAAGGAAGGGACCTCCAGTGAAATTAGGAAGTTCTGTGGTGATACATATCAGAACACCTTTGATGCGTGTGATGAGACATCTTATATACATAGTGCTAACACATTATTTATGTCTATTTTTCCAACATAGAGAAATTTGAGAAGCGGAAATATCCGTGGAACATTATTCTAAATGAAAAACATTGGACTGGTTGCAAAGTGCAATCCATAGTGACAACAAACTTTGACGCAAAGTGCGTAAAGATAATTATGAGTGTATATATATGTAATTTAGGGTGATTTAATTTATGTAATATGTATTTTGGATGGGGATTTATTAATGTGTCTGGGATAATCGGATAATGGACCGTCGTCACGGTAAATCATCCGATGATCCGAGGCGAATATGTAACGTGTTTTTCGAGGTGATTTTACACCACTGGCATAAGTCAGTAGGAAGCCATTCTGTATTTATTTACGCGGCAAATTGTTCAGCCAAGAGAAGTTTTCATGTAACTTATTATTATTATTATTAACTTATTATTATTATTAAGGTATTTCTTTGGAGCATTTTTTTATAAAATTATAAGTAATCAGATAGGTTTTCTATGTTATAGAAAACACTATCAAGCAAATTATTACGAACAACATTATCGTAAGAAAATTATATGATAACGGAATTTTACGGAGTTATGTCAGTTAGGGTATTATGAGAGAGATGACTCACTGGGAATTCGACTACAGGCTTAATCTTGTCGAGTAGCATGACGCAAGCTGGGTTGCTGCTTCAAGAAAAGGCGAAATGGCCTGGACCGGTAATCGACATCATCGCCGCGCCGAGTGTAATGACCCGGAGGAGGGGAAGATCGCGTGGTGGGTCAGCCAATCAGAGGAGACCGGGCGATTGAAAGACGGCTCCGTAGAGGGGAAGCGACGAGTGCATATATGGTTTGCGCGCCGCGGAGGCTAGGCGACTATCTTTGTAAAACTTAATCAGTGTGGTTGTACGTGTGGTTGGTTCCGATGTTCGGACCATAAGTTATCAATCTACAAGTATCTCATCAACTAACGAAGAAGATGACGACGACCAGGAGGCTGTGGGAAGCTCTCTACAACATCCAGTACGAGGGAAATGCTACGGCAATTTCCAGTGGTAAGCGCGAATGACTCAGAACTACGTAATCTCTCGTCTCTTTGTTTTATATTCAGTATTTCAGTAACTTCAAAGCTTGGGAATAAGAGTAAAATCAGTAATTTATCCGAATCCGTTTTCACGTAATTTTCTAGCGGTAACATTCAAATCGCAACGCTCCAATTTAAATTCAAACTTATTATTATTATTATTATTATTATTAATTTCCCAATACTTGTTTTATATAATAAATTCATTTCTTTTAACCATGCAATCTTTGCTTTCAGTGGGTAGCATTCGATATAGACCAATTCCTTCTCCTGATATAATTGTTTGTTGGGTTAATGATCAAATCATACCACGATCTGAGTGAATAGATTCTTGAAGGTGTTCTACCAGAGCTAGGTGTTGTTAAATATAAATTTAGATTTCAACATAGCGTTGAGGTCTTGGCGCCCATTAAAACAACATATCTTAGGCAGAGTAAATATTTCAAAGTGCAAGGCAGGGCCAGTAGAAGCATTACATTTGTCAGGCAAAAGTGAGGGCTAAAGAAACCGTTTCACTTGTACGCTCAACGTGGAGCAAGGAAAACGTTACACTTGTCATCCCAACGTGGAGAAAACGTTACAACACTTGGTGTTCATTTCGTCTTCATCATTCATTTTATCATCAAGATGCGCAGATTGGCCAAGGTCATCAAATCAATAAACCTGCACTAACTTGTAAGTCTCCCCGAAATCAACATGACATTAATATTATTATTATTATTTTATTATAGGCTAAATTATAAATTATAGGCTGGATGAAATGGCGAACAACAACTGGCGTCACTTGCGACAGGAGGATGAAAGATCACCTCAAATCCAAAATCTATCGTACAATCATCCGACCAGTCGCACTGTATGGTTGCGAATGTTGGCCTACTACGACTGAGATGGAGCGTCGACTGGGAGTCATGGAGACCAGGATGTTGCGGTGGACAGGTGGTGTTACTAAACTGGATCGCATACCCAATGAAAGCATCAGGGAGAGATTTGGCATTGCACCCATTCCCGAAAAAATGCGCGAGAGTCGTTTAAGATGGTTTGGACATGTGCTGAGGACAAGGGCTGACACTATAGCAAAGACGGGTTACATGTTGGAAGTCGCCGGCAACAGACCAAATGGACGAACAAAACAGCGACGGGCCAATACCCTTCACAAAGATCTGAAGAGCATCAATCTCCACCCTGACATGGCCCAGGACAGAACTAAATGGAGACATGGAATCCAACTAGCGGACCCTGCCACCAGGCGGGACAAACGCTGAAGAAAAGAAGAAGAAGATTTTATTATAGGCTAATAATCATCATTAATATTGAAGCAGTAGTGTTATCGGGGTAACAATGGATCTTTAATGTGGCAGTAAAACAATTGACACGGGCCTATCGCATTTTTCAGCATCCTCAAATGCCTATTGACCTTGTCAGGATTCAATCCTAAACTAGGGTACATCAGGCATGAAACTTACCGTGGCGCAACAAAACTACTGTCGACCAAAATATCATGCGCACTTGAGTTTGAAGGATGTTTGTGAAGTAACCAATAGACCTACATAAAATCCAATAACATCATCATTTTCGTAGTTCTATTTTACGTTAGTTCATATAGGTTTGAAATATTTAATTTATATTTTAATATTTTTTTTTCGCAGTTGGAACACGATACGTGCCCGGTTTTGAGCGTGTTTCAACCATGCGTCACATTTATGAATTATTATCTCACAAACCCGTCATCAGATCGAATCCAAATTTTAACACAATATACATTGGAATGTTGTATAACTGGTTTAATAATTTCAAAATTTTGTGCTTCCAAGAAACAACGTTGTTACCATTTTTGTAAGGTAACTTTTTCTCGGCTCGGGGTCGTTGGAAAATGTAGTTCTTGGTCGCGTTGTAATTCTTGCACATCAAAAAGTTATGCTGTGTGACTGTGAAATACGTAAATTAATTCAATTATTTTATATCGGTTCGTATTTGTACGGGGAAATAAGACATGGTTCACCAGCTAGCCGCTCCGGGGAAAGCTGTACAGCGTTGCCAAATGGAGCCCATCACGCGTCATGGTGAACCTCGCTAGGAAGTGTTGGGCTCCATCTCAGCAACTCTGTACAGCATTCCCCGGAGTGGCTAGCTGGTGAACCATGTCTTATTTCTCCGTACAAATACAAACCGATATAAAATAAGTGAATTAATTTACGTATTTCATAGTCATACAGCATAACGTTTTGATGTATAAGGATTACAACGCGACCAAGAACTACATTTTCCAACGACCCCGAGCCGAGAAAAAGTTACCTTACAAAAATGGTAACAACGTTGTTTCTTGGACACACAAAATTTTGAAATTATTAAACCAGTTATACAACATTCCAATGTATATTGTGTTAAAATTTGGATTCGATCTGATGACGGGTTAGTGAGATAATAATTCTTAAATGTGACGCATGGTTGAAACATGCTTATAAACGGGCACTTATTGTGTTCCAAGTGCGATAAAAGATATTAAAATATAAATTAAAAATTCAAAACCTACATGAATTAACGTAAAATAGAACGGCGAAAATGATGATGTTATTGGATTTTATGTAGGTCTATTGTTTACTTCATAAACAACCCTCTAACTCGAGTGCACGCAATATTTTGGTCGACGGTAGTATGTCTGATAACCAGTGTTTAATTATAATGACTGGATGAGTGGTGCAGCGCTAGCGTTCTCGCTTGCTGTGCCCAAGGTTGCAGGACCGGATACTGCCGCAGTCAGTTGGCATTTGAGGGTGCGCAAATGCAAGGGGGCCGTGTCAGTAGATTTTCTGGCACGGTAAATATCCCCTTCACGGCATAATTCCTATACCCTAGCGTATCTAAAACCAGCAGTAGTTAAATGGGACGTAATATCCAATATCATTATTATTAGTAGTATTATTAACTACGAGTATCATTAATTAATAGGTGGTCCGGAACGTGAAATAAGGTACAGTACTATTCTGGCACTCGCATGGATTAAATGTGGAAATAATAATAATAAAGAAATAAGCACATCTAGAGCCGCCACAGTCAGTTTCGAAATTCACACCTTGGAACTCCAAAGGATCAGCTACTCAGTGCAGTCGTGAATCATGCCTTAGTCCCTTCGACTACGCTGTCACAACAAGAGGCTAACGCGGACAGAGAGAGAGAGAGAGAGAGGAGAAAATTCCATATGAGCTATGTCCCCAGGGCCATCAACATGAAAAACATGGACACATATACAGACAGAAATAAAGAAGCGGGGTTTCATTGTTGAACTGTGACTGGGATTATGAATATGCAATTACACAAGACGAGCATGTAATACGGCGCATAGGCATGTTAAGTGTTGCAGGTTGGAAGAAATGAAATTGATTGATAGTGAGGAAGGCAGAAGCACTTGTAATGGAATTCTATTCATTCATATTGCTTCGTTTTATTTCTTGTAATCATTATTAACCTCTAACGTTGTATGGATTGCATGTCACCTTCTCCTTTACACGTAGTGTCTATTTTTTAAATAAGCTAAAAGAGCTTTGACTGCATCAGTTGAGGTTCCCTGGGGTACCTTAAGTGTTTCGTAATGTCTTTTAAGTACCTTTAAGTTGCAACATCATAAGATTAATAATCCAGGAGCCATGTAGTAGACATAAGAACTGACGTGTTTGTAAATAGAACGACTTCTTTTATTTTTATATCTTTCAGGTTCGTGTAGAGAAATAAACAATAGAGTAGGAGAGTACCAGGAGGTACAAACTCCGATACTAAGACAGATGGTTGTGCAATGAACATAACAATGTATGTCCACGTGACGAAACAAATGACCCTATAACCCTTGCTGGAGTGATAGCGAATTGGTTGAACTACAAAATACCCCGCGGTGTAGTCGTGCGCATTAACTCATTCACCACGACTGCGATGGGGAGCTTCAGCAAGTCGGGATATCGAAGGTTCGAATCTCGGCACTGACAGCGGCTATTCTGAGTGTGATTTCCTCAAGGATTTTCCACACTCCTTCCTGGCCTATGCTAGGATATTGGTTTTTCTCTCAAGATCCAGGGCACTGCCCCACCCCTGACTCTACATACGCACTACTACAGACACCACAGAAATATAGGTTACCTGACAAATTGAGCACACACCCAAGCACAGGGGGATGATAACCAAGCCCCTCACATGATCTAATGACCAGGCTGTGTCTACGAACTGACAGAGTATCGTAACCAGGAATAACGAAACGCATGAGAATAGGAAATAATTGTCAGATACGAGGTATTTTTTAATTGGCGAGATATCGATTACGCCGTACTAGTAGTAGCCTACGCCCTCTCACAGGAGACAAAATAGTTGTTTAAATATTAATGTAGCGATTTCGTATTTTGCTATCCTACTTTGTTCTTTTTATTTGTCTACTATTGGTAACACTATTACCGCCTCCGCCGTGGAGGGATTTTTACACCAGCAAGTGTGAAATGTGAACAAACAACTTAAAGGTACCGAACATGTGTGAAAGGGATGATATTCACAAGAGTTTCTATCGTGTTTCTTCCATTTTATTAAGAAACACTAAATGACAAGTCCTTCGTAAGTAAAGTTTTCATAATGCATGTGATACCATATTATATTTTAATAAGGCGTCAGACCCGATCAATTAACAGTAAGAAAAATATCAGTTAGCAGGCACTAGAAAAAGCAACATCAAAATACCAACATAATACGGTTTGAAATAAAACGTCCCAGATTATTGCACATTATATATTTTATGGAATATAAGTTATTGTTGTTGTTGTTGTTGTCGTCGTCGTTCAGGAACATTGGATGGTGTAGCCATTGGCTTCGTGCTCAGAGGGACGGCTGCGTGATGAAGCCATGGCTGTTGTATCCAGATTTGTAGGATTGTATCCTAGCACATTGGGCTTTCGTTACAAGATGCCTAAATTCGAGAAATTCTAGCCATTAGACTTTCTTTCAATGAACTGCGTACCTCGGTTGAATTCTGGCACCTATATATCTATATAAATTATAGGGGGCGTTCAACATTTAAAATTATTTAGTTATTTTCATTAGTAATAATAAGTATAATAACTGGGGCACGGATAGTTAGGTGCTAAAAATCGGGAAAATATTTATTTTTTATGTATTAAATATTTCTGAAATATGTGCCATTAAAGTAAAAATATGTAATTATAATTTATTTTATTAATGACAATATAAACAATATGCATAGGTCCTAAATTCCAAAATAACAAACAAGTTTTCTATAGGAACGACTCCCTGTATGTGAAGTTGGAGAGACTTTCATATACCATAAGGAAAAGGAGGATTTATTTCTTTGGACACATCTACCGGATGAATCCTACCCGAATAACCAAGGAAATCTTTGACTTCTTTTCCAAAAAGAAGATCAAACCTAATTGGTTTACGGAAGTAGAAAAGGACCTGCGAGAGCTCCAGATTACTGAAATCAAGTTGATGAAGGGTACAGCCAAAACCGTGAACAAAGACAACACCAAGAAGTTCCAAGCCAGAGCCGTCTCCAGAAAACCGTAGCAGATATCACAAGAGGAAAGAAAGAGGAGATCAGATAGAATGAAGAAGTATTGGGAAAAAAGGAGAGCACAAGCATCTAAGAAGTGATTGATCTGACGTACCCCAAAGTGGGTGATTCGAAAATAAGAAGAAACAATATGCAGTATTCAAGAATGCAATTTGTGCTATGCCTCACAGATTGCTGAATAATTACAATACACAACGAGATACATCTTCAGGTTGTTCATCACAAATGACCGACGATTATCCCGAAACGCTTCTTCTGAAGGCGCGAAACTGCGGCAATATGTTTCTTGCCCTCGAGGTGTGGTGTAACTTGAGATCGATGTTCAGCCTTGATTGTCTTCCAACAGGGTTGGCAGAAAGGATCACCCCCTTCAGAAGTAAAATAATCGTTAAATTCTGCAACATACTGCTGTATACGATAACTTGTAGTTGTATTTACTCCAGGCATCCCCGGCTTCCACAGTGAGTGGGAGGGGGCGACAAGATAAGAAAAACACAGCTGCAAGCTGACATTCGCTCTGCATAGCGTTGAAGTAACACAGGACAAAAATGCAATACACTGAAAGATCTGGCATACTGATAAAAAAAAGGAAATATTATATATTTTATGTGCTAATAAGTGAAAAGCAGGAATTTATGTATTTATAGACAAAACATTTAAAATATGTATTTACATAAGAAAATATGTATTTACCTAAAAAAACGAGCCCTAATAATAACATTGACTGACTGCTGTAGCTACGCCATAATGCCATGAGGTCAAACTCCAGATTCAGTAGGCAAATGGGTTCAAATCTCACTGTCGGCGATCCTTGGTTTCCCATTTTCATCTCCAGGCAAATGCTGGGATGTGAGCTTCTAATTGGCTACGACCGCTTCCTTCTAATTCTTTGCCCAGTCTCATTCATTTCACCTCCCATGAAGTTGAATTCTTCTCACGAAGTTTGTGACAGGAAGGGCACCCAGTTTGTCAATACCTCTGATCCAGTTTTCTTAGCATTCTGAAAATTTAACTTTCAACATTACTCCGGATCCACACCCTGTTTCGCACGCCTCATTGCATAGTGACTAGCATTCTAGGCTGTCACCGCGGAGGTCCGTGTTCGATTCCAAGCTCGGCCTAAAACTTTAATTCTGATCTGACGTTTAGGGCACACTCAGCCTAATGAGACAAATCCGAGAACAGGCGGGTTTGATGCCTGCCTCTACCATCCTGGACGTGGATTTCTGTGTTTTCTCACTTCTACTCCACGCAAATGCCGGGATGGTACCCAACCTAAAGCCACTGCCACTTCCTACCTAAATCCTACTTTGATTACAAAGAAACACATTAGTACAGACATCACAGTGACACAAGTTATCAGACTACTTCTACACACACTCAAGTACACGGGGCTACAGTACAAAGCCCCTGAAGAATTAACAACAACAACAACGACAATTCATTGATTTTAATGGAGATTGTTCGCAAATATACTTAGACATTTTTACCCTTTACCTGTTCCCATCGTCGAGGGCCAGAGCTATCCAGTTTGCTCACTGGCTGACGGGACTTACCCGTGTTCGTCCTTCTGGCCGCCTCCAGTGCCCGTGTTAACTTGTTTGACAGCCACACTACTCGCACCATTGACAAATGATCCAGTATCGCTGTTTCTTTTTAATTTCGAAACTGAAATATCAGCTTCCAAACCATGTAGCCTATAGCCTAGTCAGTGAAGAAGTCAAACCTAGAATATCGTATTTACCAGCTACGGTACGAGGAAGAGCTCCGTAACATACCTTTCCATAGAAAACAATTCCTTACAGGGAACGAATATGACATGCGAGGTTTGGCTTCTTCAATGACGATACTGTCACATCTTGCACATTGAAATTCCTCAGACCTAATCCCATTTTTCGTAAGTACAACTATAATATACGCTAAAATGAAGACAATATTTGATTAACTACAGTAATTAATTAGATAATCAATTAAATTCTTATAATTTACATAACATTTTACATTCATTGGCATACACCTGTGAATTTCAGGTTTCTGTCGGTTTCTTATCGTCTTACATAGAGCTCACAGTTTTAAAGCAAATATTATTGTCATATAATAAACTTCATTACAAGTTCTGAAATTACAGTAGTGCAAATAAATAGTTGGTCTCTCATATTTTTACGATCAAAACTTGTTCGTATATTTTTAATTGTAAAGGTTCTTTCAATCACCATATTTTTATTAGTACAAGTAAATAATACAGAGAATTTTAAGGAAAGCCCAGTGTGTTCAAAAATTTCTCTTCGTAACAGTTCCAGGAATTCAAATTGTTATTTTCATCTCCAAGCTTTCTTAAGCCTGCGACGTTGAAGATGGCTTTTCAGGTATCCTCACTATCTAATTCCTCTTCATAAGTTAGACAGTATAAGGATCGCAATACTATTGTTATAACATCAGCAGTCATCCATTGTAGATAAAACCTATTTTACCAGTATTTTCTGTAGCGTTAGGGTCATTATGATTGATGAGGTAATGAATCGCGCTGGCACAGGCACTATGCCCGTTTTTTACGGCAGGTGAAACAACTGAGCAAGCTCAAGCATATGAATATGGACTGAGCAGATGATAGGGGATAATGCAGGCAGCAAGGTGGTACTCACTCTACGAAGCGACGACCAATCAGTTATCAACTGTTTGTTATTCACTTAAGGCCCGAGAGTTCAAATTAAACATAATCATGGTTGAATTGTGGCGCAAATAATTCTGTAGGAAGGAATTATAATTATTATTGTTGTAATTATTATTATTATTATTATTATTATTATTATTATTATTATTATTATTATTATTATTATTTTGCTGTTGTGACTTCAGCCAGATTTACCGTGGAAGGCCTATATCCGAAAACATTTCTGCCCTGTCCGTTTAGGTGGCGGTGATGAGTTTCTTCAGCTGATATAATCGTCGCGTTGTCCAGGCAATGGCACCCTATGTTGTAGGTTGTTGGACAAGACATCCAGCTTTGTGTTAATTACTAACTTCTTGTGCTATCGTTAGCAAGAAACAGTAATTATGTGAAGCTAAAAATGGCTCGTTTGAAACAGCTCTTGCAATTACTGGCACAGAGCAGTATTTAATAATACCTTATTATCTAGAAGTATCTGTAAGTGTTTACTTCATTGTTAGAAACATAAAAGGCCCTTGCCTGTATGTTCCTCCCATTTATTCTGAATTTGCTCACTTTAACGTTAAAAATCTGAGTCCTTATTGCATTATATTTGTACAGTCTTACTGAAGAATATGGTAGGTACTAGTGCGTCCTCATTACAGTTGGCAGCACTGAGAAGTACCGCTTCTGACTGAGTTACCACTCTTACAGGCAGAAGTAACTTTAGTAAAGGATGTGAAAGGGGTATAAAACCAAATTATAACTTCACTTATAGCTCGTATAACATCAAAGACGATGTCAATACACCTTCCTGAATAAAGGATGAAAACTGGAGAGAATGAAATTACTGGTGACGGAGTTTTTATAATGCGATGTTGATGATCATAATTTTGGCACTTAGGAGGAAGTGAAAAATGCTGCAAATTGAAAGAAACCCTTAAAATTCTTAGTATACGCTATGACAAACAACAACTAGTAATAGGATTTGAAATGGCACGTAGTTCCATGAAGATACAATCCATTTAATAAGATCTCGGTGGACGGCCATCGTTTAAAACTACACACCTTTCATTTCTTATATTGCTGCTCCCTTCGTTGCCCATCCTCTGTTGTCGCGCTGAGTGGCGCATTAGGTTAAACTCTGGGTTAAAAAATTACAAGTTGGCGAATTGGATCCTAGCTCGATGGTAAAATGCGTCAAACTCGTGTTGATAGATTTATCGGCGGTTTGACTCAAGGACTGGTAGATATTTTATTATTATCTCTAGGTCAAAGCTCTTACAGATGATCGTCACTCTACCTTCCTGAAACAGTCGCAGGAGAGCGTTGCAGTTCTTATCAAAAAGCTTTAGGCCTATTAGTTATTCTTTGTCTGTCACTTGCATAATGTAGCAATGACTCCAGTTAAATAAACGAGAGAAAGAGTGTTTCCAGTAGGTTTGGAACTTGGCAACTCTACGTGGATGGATTTCAACATTTTGAAATCGAAGAAATGTTATATGATGATGATGATGACGAATGTGACGATTCAGGACTATGATGCCAATTTATATTTTAGTAAAGCCATGAATGATGGCCCAAGAGCCAATTCCAGAGTTACGGTAATCATAGTGGCTTTAAACATGCGCCCCCCCCCCAGGGGCTCACATTTAGTGGGACGTGGGTTGGCGACCACGGGACCCCAGCTGAGTCCGGCATTGCTTCCACTTACTTGTGCCGGGCCACTCTCCGTCTTCTTTCCTGTCAACCTCACTTGGTCAACTATTGCTCTCTTCCGACCCCGACGGTATTAGGGTATCAGAGGCTTAGGGAGTCTCTTCCTTTCCCGCCTTAATTGGCCCTCGTCTCATCTTTTCTGATACCCTCCTTCTGCGAGGGGTCAGCCTTCTTTTTCTTTTAATTTATCTCCTGCCTTCTGCTCAAGGCCCTTAAGGAGGCAGGGTGTATGTAGCCCCACCACTTCTGGTGCATCGTAGATATTGCTACACCCTCAGGGGCTCACGGCTGATGAGTTTGGGAGTTGGCGACCACGAGGAATTCCTGAGCTGGGTCCGGTTTTCCCCCTTTTATCCATTACCTCTGGGGCAGACCCTCTCCTCTTTCACTTTCCAATCTGCCTTTCATGGCTCTCCTTCCTTCCAAGCCCCTCAATCCGCATTCTTCGAGGGTTGAGTGCATTTCTTTTCCTCCTGTCCTTTATTTGCCTTATTCTCCTTTTGTTTTCCATTTCCTCTTCTAGAATATAAGTTAGTAGTTAGTTTTAGTTTATGTTTACATTTCATTATCATCTTCACGATCACCCAAACCATTAAGATCTGATAACCTAGATGTTAGGCCCCTTAAAACAACAATTATCATCATCATCATTTAAATATGCCGGTAGTTCTGTTCGTCATTATGGTGGTAAAGACAAAAAGTAAAACTAAACGGAAGAAAGTAGTGTTACCACTGATACTGACCTCATACAGAGTATACCAAAACAATCCCAGGTAGCCTACATGAAAAAATAAACAAAATCTACATTCAAACTATTCCAAAGAATAAAAAAAATTGATGTGATTAACAAGAAATTTAAATAATGAAGGCAAGTCTATTGTCCTAACCCCTGTTGTAAGCCGAACAAACGGATTATCATAATAGTTATAGAGCCTTCACAGTAATGATTCCAACCTACTTAATTATTTTCGAGCATATGCCGGTGGAACTGGGCGATTGTTGCTGTTGTGGCTGGTTGCGATTGTGGCTGGTTCCAACCTACTCTACTTAATTTTGTTCGAGTATATGCCGGCAGAACTGGACGATTGTTCTCGTTTGACTTCATGGCTTGGACATCAGGGACATTTCAATCCCATGTAGGTTACTTGCGTCACTAAACACGATGCATTACGCAAAGAACGGAGCAGCAATATAAGAATAAAGGTCTATAGTTTTAAATGATGGCCGTCCATGAATATCTCACTAGATGGATGGGTTTCTTCATGGAATTATGTATTATTTCTTCATATCTTATTACTTGTTGCTGTTTGACACAGCGTATATTTAACATTTGATTGCCGCTGAGCATGGCTGCACCAGTGTATGTTGATTATCGTAGCAGGAGGCCCGCGCGGTACAGCGGAGGACACAGTGATGACAGAATGAGGTCCGCACATAAGTCAAGCAGTATTGCGTCAGATACGCGTCACAGGAGCTCATGTCACCACGGACAGTTGTTAAACGAAGATCAGGGTACTGGATCTGAGTCATATCCTACTCGCGCAACTGTACCTGTCAACGAAGCAGGCTGACGTGTGACACAAATAAATAAAGAATAGTTCCCATCTCGACCGCCGGCAATCAATTCGTGAAAGGGTAATACTAGGAATGTTAAGTGTCACAACAATGACCTCCAACACTGCATTATAAAACCTTCGTCACCATGGTTGACAGTAACTTCATTCTCTTCAGTTTCTATCGTTCATTCTTTATCGTTTATATAATTGTCAGATATTTGTAAAAATTCTAGGTTATAAGTTTGAGAGTGATCACAAATTTCCTGTGTATATTTTAGGAAAATACCATTTCAAATTTGATCTTATGAGTGGTTATATCTGTCTGTCTTTTTTGTTTGTCAAACCAACATTGAGTTGGCAGTCTGTCACGTAACTCTAATATATAATTATATGTTCTTGATGATTTCATTGGTGTGATACGAGTCTCTTATCATCACACCTGGCGTGGGAGAAGGGAAAGATTCACTGTCTTCTCCACAGCAGCCATAGCTTACATTCGTGAGACTTAATGGAAGTTTGTTCCGTAATTCGGTGAACAGGAAAGAGTAACCAGTTGCTGAAGTAATGGAGTTGAGGGACTAAAACGAAGGAAGAGTTGCTCTTAATTTGCTCCAGTCTAGAGCAGCATCACAGCGGGCCCAACTAATCGAAAATGTCGTTTTCCTTTTGCAATGCGCTACAGGTGGTTTGAACCCTCCTTAGAGCAGGTAACGTTTAATTTCAAGAATTATTGGATGCTTCATTTCAATAAACGGTTCATTGAGGCGTAGTCCTTGCTTTAAGTAACCAGCGATTGGTGTTCGTCTCCTAACTTAATTAATATAACATATGTTTCCAACAGAAGGGTGTGATGGCGCAGTGTTCAAGCTGCAAGGCTCCAACGAATGTGGACAGTGCTCGATTTCTGGTTAATAAAGAGTGGTTCACCAGCCCCTTATTATTATTATTATTATTATTATTATTATTTGGAGAAAGGCAACCCAAATAACGCGTATATCATAGTCATCCTATAAACATTAGTACCTGCTCTTTACGGCCTTAGTACAACTTTACCGTCGAGTCTATGCTCGCGAATATAGTAGAAATCGATAGCGGCATTGTTAATTCAATGACCTCAAATATAATGCATGATTAAGACTTTCACAGCTCCAAATAACACCACCTTATGTCTGGACAGGAAGTGTCTACGAATAGATTCAATACGTGCCAGCAATACATCATGGCTCTAAGTGACAAAGGTGGCTGTAATAGCGTCAGCCAAGCTGTTAGGTACCTCGTTTGAATCCCGAGCTAGTACATATTAGTTTGCTTAATGACGTTTATACTGGATGTATTATGGACGCATATCCACCTGTTCCAAAGAGTGATTTTTTTATTTGGTCCTGAAAAGGACCGTATTTATCCGATAGTACGTAGCCAGGTTGGACGACGTCATAATGATCTGTATAACGAAAGCAGGCTACTCTGTAGGCTATATCCATGGTAGCAAGTGTTCGAAATATTGACCACCTTTGGTTTAATGGAACACTCAGAATCACTCAAGCCGCCGCACTGTCAAGTCAAAGCCCTCTGTAACCCCGGGATGTAAACCATTCCTCATTCTTACGTTTGACCAATATAAATAAGTATGAATTGATCCACTTATGAGAAATACCGTGGTGTATTGTGTTCATTAGACTGTTAGCATATCTTTAGTAAAAGATATGCTAAGTCTTTTTGTTAAAATTTAATAACAAAATAATACTAGGGAAATTCTAGGGAACTCGTTTACTTCGATGTGAGCACTAGCGATCAGAATCGCCTTCGATATGTTGTTTTTTATATGAGGGTCTAGAACATCGTGGTCATGTAGCCCCGTGCACGTGGTGTGTGTGTAGAATTTGGCTGATAATCTTAGTAATTGCAGTGTCTGTATTAATGTGTGAATTTGCAACTAAATTGAGGATTGGGAAGGAGGTGGCCGTGGCCATAATTTAGAAACCGAGCCGGCATTTGCCCAGAGTAGATGTGGGAAACAACAGAAAACCACATCCAGGGTGGCTGAGGAGTAACCAGTTTTGCCTCATGAGGCTGAGTGGATCCCGTTCCTGCCCTCAGACCATAATGCAATTTATTTTCAGAGCCGGGAATCGAACCCGGACCTCGATAAGTTATGTTAATATCAATGTTAGATTTTTAACTTTCTGCAATTACAGGTCACGAGGCATAACCTACTAAATCGATAGTAATCTCTTTATAATTTAGGAAAATTCAACGTACTCTTAACATGAATACATCGTAAGGGAGTAAATGCGGCAATGTAGTTACATCCCCACTAAAATTGAGCACGGGCTGTCGTTGAAAACGTATGCCTACCACTGGATTCGATGCACCATTCTAGCCGATCTCGCCTACCATTGTAACGGTTCCTTTGTATTATTTTAAGTACAGTATATAGTTTGAAGCATGGCCACTTCTTGGTGGTAGGGCATTGCAAGGAGTCTAGCACTTGTGCATTTCGGATTCTTTGTGGTGTCCCAGCAATGGGTTGCAGGTGGCTTTGGTCATTCTGATAAGTTCCTATGGTTAGGTATTGAAAAAAAAAATAGAATGCTGTTTAGATTTTATATGGAGAAGGTAGAAAATAAGAGGAGAGAAGGGATGTTGTTTGGAAGATTGGGATATGTTGAATGATGGTCTGGTGTTGTCTTGAAGATATGATATGGTTTCTTTTTATGATAATAAATGGAGAAAAGATTTGAGGAAAGTGTTTTGATGAAATGATTTGGAATGGTGCTAGTAAGAATTGCATTGGAGGCAAGTAGAGTAAGGTGAAAGATATAAATTGCATGAGTGTATCAGGTCTGAAGGATGTGTGTCCAAGCCAGAGTAATGTATTACCAGGAATTGATTGTGTTTCCTTTGTGCGCATAACACGAAACTACTACAAACTAATCCCACCAATAGTGGAAACTTTACACCATGTACGGCCGGACTTTAACCGATTCAGTCACCAATACACGGTAGATTCCGCGTGGTGCACGTGCAGCAGTTACTGTGGCCATCCCACCTCAAACGTTTAAGTCCAAGTCAAAGTCTTCAGTATTGGTTTATGGTGTTGATTCAACTTCCTACTGTTACAGATTGCGTAGCGTAACCTATTAATTCCATCGTAATACGTGTACGTGTGTTATTTCAAGGATCAATAAGTCACATGTTAGTAGAATGGTCCTTAGTATTTGGCGGGGAGAATTTTACGGTCGTTTTATCTTTGCTAGACCCATGACTCAATTACATTGGTGTAACACAGGCAGAGCACAGAGTAATATCCACCATCGGGAGAAATATAATGTTAGTTGGTTTTCATAAAACTAAATAATAAGGTGCTGATAAACCACTATGAATATGTTGCATTTTCGAGGTGAAATGTCACGTCCATTTGTTCCGATTCCATGTACAAAGGAGGCCCCATGGCATATAATCACCAGTTATGACCCTTCGTTCCTTTCTGATCACTTCTCGTCCTTTACATAAAAGCGGCTCACGAGACCTATTGGATATCTGTCTAATTACCGCAGCTACCAGTTGAAACAACAAAAACAGTAATCCTAGGAGAAACCTAACTAACACCGTCAGTAGTTTTTAAATTTGTGTATATTTATTGCAATAATAATACTAGAGACTTGTATGTTGTGTTGAATTATTCGGGCTTATTTAAACTAGCAGGTTATCGGCCTGTTATATTTTTCGGCTAGTGGTGGGCCCCTGGTGGTAGGCAACCCGAAACCTCGCGAACAAAGAGACTTGTATGAGGTGTAAAACGACTCGGGAGGAAGTCCCCATTCCTATGTACTACTTATTTCCACCTCAAGATAAAAACTACCCTTACCTGGGGGTGAAATAATATTCTTATTTGTATGCATGTGCACTCGCGGCTCTTGTAAGACGGCGGGCTTTTAAAATTATTGTTTATTGGTTATTGACTATTAGTTTTGGCTGAACCTATACCACCTGTAGTCGTGAGCGTTAAAGCACGCACAGCGACTGCATGTTGTCACTCGACTTTAGTCGATATCTCGTGAACCCGTAAACGTGCAGACGAGTGTGACGACTCGTTTTAATTGGCTTTCTACTTGCCTTTACCGTGGACCACTTATTTTTCCGGATTCTTACTAAACAAAATAACTTTCAGGCAATCGATTTTTTTCGATATATTGTGAACGAATAATCGGTGAAAGTTATGTGACGGCTTGTTTTACTCGGAATAAAGCCCCCTTTCCTATGGGCTCTGGATTTACCTAAATGACCGAAAACTACTAGGTTATTGACATTTCCCCACCGATATTTCCCAAACCCGTAATTTTAGAAAGGCGTGTGAGAGCTTATTTTAAACGAAATAAAGCCCTTTTATACCGTGGATTATCTATTTTTATAAATTTGTCCAATGGACCCAAAACTACTCCATTATTATTAAGTAGTCTTTTTTGTGGCGAATGGTGGAAGTCAATTTGACAGAGATATTTTTTTAGTATTTACTGTTTTTTTAGAGAATAGTATTTTATTCAATTGAAACATTATATATTATCCGGCCTGCAAGCCAGCCTGTAAGGTAGCGAGGGGGCAAGAGACTGGTTCTCAGCTGGCTGCTGTGACAGCGGTGAACGTGATAACACCTTATCGAAAAGGAATGCGTTGAGCTGTGTGAAAACGCACGTAGCATGACATCATTGCAGACCCTAGTGTAACATGAAGCATCCTGCTAGTCTATGTGGGAATTGATAATGCATGGGCAGTGGGAATGCATGCGGTGCGGGACATATCTTGCAACTCTGTGAGAACTGATTATACATGTGCAGACGAACTTTCTCGAGCGGACATGCTAGTCATTTACATGGAGTGACTTATAAAGAGAGGTCTTAACCTGGTGCAGTCAGTGGCGGTATACTTTGCAACATTTTTCATAGGTAAGTACATTATTAATGGTTTTCTGTTCTTTTAATGTTAATGGATGTTAATGTTATTGATTTGAATTGATTTATTGATTGATGGTTTATTTTATTTTAAATAACCTTATACGGTTCCCTGCTGTGTGTTAGAATGAGGGAGAGCGACGAAAGTGGCCATTAACCCTCAGCCCACGAGAAGGGAAAAATTAAGACTTACAAGCCCAGGTGAGATTTCTTTTTTACAATCTGTTTGAAATTGTTTTCTGTAATATTGTTTTAAGGAATGCATGTATTAACCTGAATTCATTTAATACTGATGATTTATTTCATTTCTTTTGAGATATTTGGGAAAGCTCTACCTTTCTTGCCACTGAAACTGAACCAATGCTGTGCAGCCGACTGTTGAAACCTCAGGTAAGATTATTTTACAATTATGGCCTATTCTACCGCTACCGATAATGTTTTAAAGTTGGAATCCGTTGAGTGTTGTTTTAGGACACGGGTTTGCTCGGGTCGCGTGGCTAATATTAGTGGAAATATTACCCCAATGATTTTTTTGTGTCTTGTTTTCCGATTTTTAGTAAGAAACAGTGGCACGGGACACATGGTATACCTTACTTGCAAAATTTTATAAATAGCAAGAAGGACCCAGTGGCCTTGCTTTGGAAAATATTCATCACCTAAAAATTAATATTTGATTTTTTTGACCAACTGACGTCGTTGGGCGTCCAAGTTAAAATATTCGATTCTCTCGAACGGTTAATCGCATAAAGTTGTTTGAGGGCTAAAACCAAAGTGTATAAGGCCACTTTTGCAGAGGGCAGATCATTTTTCAATTTCACTAAAGAACCTAACTGGAAATTTCATCCAAACCGAAACCGAACCAAACCGATCTAAACCGAAACCAGAACCGAACCAAAACCGAAACTAACTTAAATTAACTTACAGTAGTTTAGCTAACCTAACCTAACCTAACATAACAACCCTCCTCCTCCTCCTCCTGGATTCTGGACCCTCCTTCTCAAATCGAACCAAACCGAAACAAACCGAACTAAGCCGAACAAAACCAAACTAAACCAAAGCCGACTCGAATGCTCAACGAAATGGGTAGTATTGAGCTATATAATTTGAGTGAACCATGTCGCTTGTTGGCCGCAATTTCAATACTTTTTACTGCTACATTTTACTTGTAACAAAGGCAGATGGTTTAACCAAGTTTTGGTTTAAAGCACACAATGTAGGAAAGTACTTAGGTTAAAGTTATAACTCAATACCTATGGTGGATCCTACCCTTTGGCAGTGCGACTTGAGTACATTATTGGACTTGAGCAAAGCTGCAATGCCTAGTGAAGACACTCGATGGGCTCAAGATTGGCCAGGTAATACTTTGTTCATAGCGGCACCAAGGTTATGAACTAGCTCTACAATCGAAGAAATTAGATGTTCTTACTGTTAGCAACTGGATTTATGCAGAGGTTCTGCCACCTCTTCGTAAGGCTTCTACTCAAAATTTATTATATACCAACAAGGACAAGAAAGTAACAAAACTTGTGGAAGAGCGGTTAAAAGCCAATAACTCTGTAATACTAGCTAATGAGATGGCTGAAATGGCAAATCGTGGTGCAGAAAGTACTAGAGCCCACATAATAGCTATATCTACACAAGTGTTAAACCTTCTACAAGATGCTATTTGTAAGAAAAAAATAGCAACCCAGAAATGCTGTATAGATTTTATTAGGGACACACACACACGGACAAAAGTTGATCTTATATGTATCTAAAGCCATTGAATTATGTAGCTTGCCGTTCGTATAATACAAAAGCAGTACATTTTAAGTTTCTGACTGGCTGCGTGGTACAGTGGGGACGTTCTCGCTTGCTGTGCTCAAGATTGAAGGATAGAATCCTGGCGCAGTCACCTGGCATTTGAGGTTGCGCAAATGCGTGGGAGCCATGTCAGTACATTTACTGGTACGTTCTTCGGGGCAAAATTCCGGCACCCCGGCGCCTCTAAAATCCGAAGTAGTTAAGAGGTACGTAAAGCCAATAAATAACATAAACAAATTTCAAGTTTCAAAAAATTAACTCCTGTGACTCGTTACAGAATAATGGTATCTCACGGGAGGAGTCATAATTAACCAACACTGACAGTTATGTGTTCTAGCATGCAATTTGTCCTTGTAGTGGTGGGGATTTTAGTTGATTTGAGGTGTGAAACAACGAGGTCATCACCCACATATATTTGATGTAGGTATCGTCAATTATAGGTTATATTCATATTCATTTCTAAAAAAGAACACAATATGTTCTTGTGATCTATTGAACCGGTCTTTCGGCAAGTTGGTGAACCTTTACCATGAACTAGAACACAATTCCTTTGTGTTATTGGCCTATTCTGGTATTGTAGAAAAGCCACATCGTGTGATATTGGACATATATTTTCCAATAATGACGGTGAGTGGGTGAAAGCCAATACACCATCTTTTTGAAAGCCTTCATAGAGAGGTTCAGGCTGCTTGAAATTTTAGTTCTCGCTGTCAAGTGGTGCAGTTGCACCTAATATAAAGGGAGGTGGCGCGCAGTTCGTCACTCCTGTGGGGGTCCGGGCGGGGCACCAAGAGCCCGCCGATGAGCCAGCTTGGTGTCCTAGGCGAAACCCCACACAAGACACGGCACAAACCCAGAAGAATTGCTGAGTTTTAATTCACCGGCCGTGAAAGCCAATACACCATCTTTTTGGAAGCCTTCATAGGGAGGTTCAGGCTGCTTGAACTTTTAGTTCTCGCTGTCAAGTGGTGCAGTTGCACCTAATATAAAGGGAGGTGGCGCGCAGTTCGTCACTCCTGTGGGGGTCCGGGCGGGGCACCATGAGCCCGCCGATGAGCCAGCTTGGTGTCCTAGGCGAAACCCCACACCAGACACGGCACAAACCTAGAAGAATTGCTGAGTTTTAATTCACCGGCCGTGAAAGCCAATACACCATCTTTTTGGAAGCCTTCATAGGGAGGTTCAGGCTGCTTGAACTTTTAGTTCTCGCTGTCAAGTGGTGTAGTTGCACCTAATATAAAGGGAGGTGGCGTGCAGTTCGTCACTCCTGTGGGGGTCCGGGCGGGGCACCAAGAGCCCGCCGATGAGCCAGCTTGGTGTCCTAGGCGAAACCCCACACCAGACACGGCACAAACCTAGAAGAATTGCTGAGTTTTAATTTACCGGCAGTGAAAGCCAATACACCATCTTTTTGGAAGCCTTCATAGGTAGGTTCAGGCTGCTTGAACTTTTAGTTCTCGCTGTCAAGTGGTGCAGTTGCACCTAATATAAAGGGAGGTGGCGCGCAGTTCGTCACTCCTGTGGGGGTCCGGGCGGCGACATTGCAAATTCTAGTTCAGTTTTAGCATTACAGACGGATACGGCTTCCTGATTGGCCGTTCGGACGAAACAGGGCATGTGATTAGTTACAGGGTGGAACCTATCAGCGATGTCGTTCCAAAATTAAAATGTTCAACACTTGCTTTTTCAGAATTTCGTATAATCTTGTTATCAACTAACGTTATAACTTCGTAATTTGTTACTATATACTGTATCGTGTGTTTTTCCGTATCTTTAACTCAATCAATTTCCAGTAGTATGTAGTTAAATGCATGCACCATTGCATCTATTTAATAGTTCATTTTTGCTGCACAAGTGTGAAGTAGCCTAGTTTTATCATAGCCTATATCTCCAGATTTCAAGTGGTTTTACATGAGAGGTGGCTAATGTTTAATTCCCCACTGCCTCACTACTGATATATGGATGGCGACTACAGGTCGTAAGGCGGACTTTTCGTTTGGGGATGAAAATTAGATGTCAATTCATTTGAGGGGCTTAGGACATTTTGGTCAGCAGCCGCGTGTCGAACTTGTCTGACAACCTGCATTTCTGTGATGACTTTTTTTAGTGTGCGTAATTTCTAAGGACAGGGATGGGAAATACGCCTCGGGAGGCATTTGGATGGAGTAGAAACACTTAAGATAGCTATTGTCAGCTCCAGAATTCGAACCTCTGATGACCGACGTGTGCCCTCGCAGTGTGGGGTGAAAATTACTAACAAGCTATTTCCAGGTGATCTTGATAAAATCGGGTTCAATTCTCCACTGTAGCCCACACTTTTTAAAATAAAATATTTAATACTACAGGTATTATATTCTATAGGCAACTTCCTCAATCCTTCGTTACACGATTATCTTCTAAGAATATTCACTTGGTTTAAATACATCTAATTCCTGGTTTATTTATATACAGTATATATATTCTCCTGCACTGAATTCTTTCTTTTTTTTTGCTCCTATACAGCTGTCCTTTGACCCCCCCCCACTACCTGTGAGACTAAGGGAGCCTATCTGTACAGAGATAAAACTGAAGGGGAGCAAGATTGGCAAATTTCTGGGGAGAGCTTCATTCTGCATTATTTTTCGACCTAGGTCACATTAGCAAATATGATGCAATGTGATGACATTCAGTACAATAAAAATAAAAACAATCTTAACTAAGTAAAGATTGGGCCTCGGAAGATTTCAGTGAAATAATGGCTCTTGAGCAAAGGAGGATCAAACTAGACAAGGCATACTACGCTTTCAGAAAACTGTTAAGTCTCGAAACATCAGTCGATGAATGTCAAACTAAGACACTATAATGCAGCAGTCAGACCAATGCTTGATTTGTAAAAAATGAGGTTTCGGTAGGCCTACCGGGTGGTAGTGGGAGGGGCTTTATGGAATATTGAAATATAGAGTTCTAAAAGCGATATTTTTACGCTTTTCTGAACACCTTTAAAAATTACTCAGCGGACAAAATAGCCATCTATCCTCTGTGAGCTGCCAGAATAGGAGATTGACAGATCTGGCCTCGCCATGTGGTCAGAGTACAAGGTTGCCAAACAGTTAGAATAACAAGTAATCACACTGTACAAGCCAGTGACAAAGCTATTGTACAAGCCAGTGACAAAGCTAACCAGACACTGACGCATGTGGGCTGTGATATTATTTTATTAATGCAGCCAATGGCCATGTACTTTTCTTTTCTGCAATGCAGAGTATTATGACATCAACTATGCGAACATGGATTGGTCAAGAGATGGCTGAAGTGGAATTTCCGGTCAAATGTCAATACCCTTCAGGCAGCTCACAGAGTATAATTTTGACTGCAATTTTAAATTAAATTGAGACCGCTGTAGCATAATTTTTCTTACCATAGCCATTGGCCTATATTAAATTTTAATGTAGGCCAACTAGGCTATCATTTAAACACTGTAACTTACTGTACATTATTTCAACTTTTATTTTACGTAATTTAAAAAATTAAATACAGTCGGTTTGAAAATACACACATGTTCACCAAGAATCTTTTATTTCTTATTTCATAATTTTGTCTTCACCGTTTTCTGAAATAATTATTTATTATAAAAGGTACTGTGCTTGAAAATGTTTTACCTCACAGTTTATAAAATTGTTCAAAGTTTAGAAAAGTTTTCTTTGTACATGCCTCCTCTCTCTCTCTCTCTCTCTCTCACCTTGCTGTTAGTATCCAGACCGGAGTGCTGTCTCCGAAGCATCCAAGATTCCACGTACTTTGAAGTACAGTCCAGACAAAGACCAAGTTGACCGTGACTTACGGCTAACGTTCTACAGTTCTAAAAAATATGTTATAGCCTACTGTATATTTGACTTTTCCCCCCGATCAGAGGTTACGGTACTGTGTACCGTCACAAATCTAGCCCTGAGTTAGACCATCAATCCTCTTCGCAGCTGAGTGCCTGTTTCTAACTAAGAACACACCCGTAAGGGCACTTGAGGTACAGGAAAGGAAATTCTTGTGGGAAATAGTGGGACCAAGGGTCATGCCAGATGGAAGACGATGGTACAAACCAAATTGCGAACTCTATAAAACACCAGGAAAACCTCACCGATGCCATCAGAAGGAGACGCCTGGCTTTCTACGGCCACCTGTACAGAATGGACCACCACAGTCTGTCTTGTAAGATCTTCAAGGTAGCCAAGAAGGGTAAGCCACTGGGTCCTTGTGGATCAAACAAGTTGAGAAGGATCTTGCTGAACTTAATATTCAGCAAGACACAATAAATTACAGGAGTCTCTACCGTCTGACAGTGGAAACCAAGCCTTTCCTCACATCCATTACAGAAGTTAATCACAACGCATTCAGGAAATGGTCCGAGGCATGCAAGATAAAGAAAGATTACTGTTCCAATAGAAAGGCTCAAGATTCCAGCAAAAAAGCAGCTGCCAAACAATCCACCAAAAACACCAGAATTGGCAGACAACAGCTAAAGCACACTGGTCCATAGGTGGCTCAAACGACTGAATATATATAAGATAATTATGTAAAAAAAATGGATGCCACATTCGGTGTTGCAACTTACATCATTTAACTCCAAAATATCGCCAAACAAACCCATGTGATTGTATCCTAAAGTAACCAAAATAAATACGACCTTCCATGAAGTTGTGACGAAGTCCTTGCTCAAGTTAGGGACATCTTGTTCATCAGTCCTCAAACTTTGCTTTTCTATATAAAAATATTAATACTTACTTAAGGTTTTTCCAGTTTTGGTGGAGAGCTACAGATGAACATGTACTCTTCTTCTTATACATTTTTATAATTGGTCCAAAAATGTTGACTCCTGTTATACAGCATATTTAAGATGAATGTTCTGAGAAAGATTCAGGAGTAGGAGAGAAATAAAATAGTACGTACCGGTATTTGCTTAATATGTCTTTATTTTTGTAAAATGTTCATTTCCTGCATGTATAGGCCATGGAGGCAGAATTGAGACAAGCTGTTGAAGCCTAATGGGACCTCCCCTTTGAGATACTATAAGATGGTTGTTCTGATGCTTAAGCCAAAAACCACTCCAATTAGTCTTGGAGTTGTCATTGTCGATTGATTTAGGGGCTTTGTAACATCGTGGTCGTGTAGACCGATGTACTTGGGTGAATGTGGAATTTGTTTGATAACCTGTATTATTGTGATGTCAGTACTAGTGTGTATTTGTAAATCAGATGAAGATTGAAAAGAAGGCTGCTGTGGCCATAAGTTAGGAACCATCCTGGCATTTTCCTGGATTGAAAGTGGCGAAACCACTTCCAGGATGGCTGAGGTAGGAATAGAAAACACCCCTTCTCAGTTTTGCCTCTCTAGGTTGAGTGTATCCTGTTCCAGCCCTCAGACCAGAATTAAATATCTTGCCAGAGCCGGGAATCAAACCCGGACCTCCGAGCTGACATGGTGGCATCCATGATGTTATGGACAACACTATAGGTTTAAACAATGCATGCATGTTAACCCACTAGTGGTCACTATATGAGCGAAATGCTCACAGCTGTTGAAAATTAGCTTGTGTTTTAAACATCATGTGGTTTTGAACTTGAATGTCGGTACACCTTCGCACTTTGAGGGGAGGACGGATGCATTGTCACTTGCTTCCATGACCTTGTGAAGATACAGGAAGGGAGAAATTAAAACCTTCCCTCAGCAGTCACATTGGCACTAATTTCTGTGCAGTAAAGTTTCATGGTTGTAACAGTGTTCTTAAAAACTTATCAAAATTTGGTTCAGTTATTCAGTGACAATGAATTCAAGTTGTGCCTTTTTAGTTTGGTTTGGTGAAACTCCATGTGATTAGATTGAGGGCAAAAATAGTGACACTGACTGTGGATGTGAATACAATGAACATAAATATCCAACTGCTACGACGTGACAGTTCCAGAGTATTCCAGGGTACCAATAAGAATGAGACGGTTTTAACTGTATTTGATTTTAAAAAAGAAAAGAGAATATCTTGCCGTTTACATAAGATTGTAAAACCTTAGTTCTAAGTGTTTATATTTTGTGAGATGCTTTCTTACTGTTTCAATTTGGAAATACATTAACGCATGAAATCAGTTGCTATGTATTATATAAACAAGTCATATGTTAGTGTGAGCACCTTGCTCAACGAGCGACTACTAGCGTAACTTTCGTTCTAGCGACCAATGGTGGGTTAGATTCTGTGTGTTCATAAGGATTTACAAACGAACACAAACCTAACATGGGGCTTAATGCCCCAGAGCCCCTTGCTCTTAGTACAAGGAGTAATTTTCGTCCGGACAGTGGTATAACCTAGTAGCATCCAATGGTGGGTTATTTTCTCAGAGTTAATAAGGCTTTACATACAAACACAAACCTAACATGGGGCTTATGCCCCAGAGCCCCTTTCACATTGTACAAGGAGTAATTTTCGTCCGGACAGTGGTCTAACCTAGAAGTGACCAATGGGTTTGTCTCACCAAGGCTTTAGAAGAGTAGAGTGCAACTTTCCAATTGAATTGGGCAACTAAAAGTAATGTATGAACATTCGTAACTCACCACACCTTGCACTTGAACACATGTAACTATATAGGCAAGTAACGAAGCACTCTTTGAAACCTCATACAGCCAACAAATATGGCAATTCAAGCCAAAACATCAAACTAACGATGATCAATGTCCGCATGTCATCCATGACGTCACCGACTACACTAAAAATTTCCCCTAGACAGGTACGTATCGTGCTTGTACGAAAACTGTAACACAATGACTTACATGGCGTGGTGGCGCAGCGGTCAAGCTGTTGGCCTGTCACCAAGGTGGACCGGGTTCGATTCTTGGTCAATGCAAGTGAGATTTTCGATGTGAAATGCCATATCCTGTGGTTCGGATTCCATGTTAAAAGGAGGTCTCGTGGCTCATGATCTCGAGATTAACAGTCACGTAAACTACAAGCTTCCTTACAATGACTTACATGGTTTCACACACCCACTAAACCCTACGTCTAACCACCGCATGGCAAGAATTATGTCGCTAGCCTAGGGCATACAGTTTACGCCACTGATTTTGGCTGGTCAGCCCCAGCCCTGCGCATACGTACAAAGGACAGCCTGCGAGCCTCAGCGATGTGCAATCGATACGTGAGTTTTTATAGCGAGATAAGCTGGACGGTGCCAAAATCGTGCTGCATGCTCTGCTGATGAATAAATGAAATGCAGTAGTTGACGATTATTTATCGTAGTTACTTCTAGTTCATTGTGTACGTGTTGGGGAACTTATAGAGAAGATTTTATTAGTGTTCAATCAAAACTTCGCGGCAAACCTCTTCACAGCCAAACTCATGACGTTATAAACAATGTGCATTTGTTTATGAAAAGTGAAGGAGCGTCGGGTGAGGTCTTAATTACAGGATAGAATGGTAGCTGCAACAAAAGTGCCAGAGAGGACTGTTACAAGGATTATTAAAGAAGGAAGTAACAGTGAGGAACAGATTACCTCGTTTAGAACATCATGAAGGGCCCATCAGGTACGCAGTTGCATCATTGATATTGATGATTTTGATAAATGTGTTATTTGGCTACAAATGCATCAGCGTAATTAAAGTGATTGTCGTCTTTAACCTCAGCTAACGGTCTCTGAGGAATGGGGGGTTGTCGTATTTCAACAATCTTAAAATGCCAATGATTAAAGTCGTGCTCGAACCTACTACGGTATCTCTTGGTATGGAAGCTGCCTACAATCCCTACGTCTTGTATCACATTCAATATCATCATTCTGTGACGAAGCACTCGGTGCTGCATTGATCTAAACAACAGGCGCGACACGTCAGCCGTTCGCTTATCTCAACGGCTGATTATTTTGGCTATCTAACTATTGTCTAACTTGTGAACTACGAGGTTCATTTTGAGGATTTTATTACGCAGGTCAACTAAATTAACATACACTCGTATAATTTTCTGGGTATGGCGACATTATTTTATTTTTAGTTGTGATCAAAATGATGGACTGAAGATAAAATTCCAATCAGCTGGCGAGAATCCAGACTACCAGCGGAGCACTTGCTCTAAGCATGTCTCCTGTCAGCTGGTTCTACTAAACATTTCAATGTGCGAGCTCTCACAGCCACCTGCCAAAAATGGTGGTGTAAACTGTAACCTAGTCCTACCCTAATTGCCACATGGCAAGAATTGCTGATAATGGTCCTCACCTAACCGCCTTACAACGAGAATTATTACCACACTTAGTAATTTCAATGTTTTACCGGTTAAAATGTGTTTCTTAAATCTCACCATATAGGACTTAAACAGATGACTAAAGTTTGCCGTAAATACTTCACAGGCAGTGTCAGTCATGTACACTGTAAGTAGTACACTTATTTAACAATAAAATAGACAATGTTTTGATGCCGCAAAATTTTCACATGATTTCTTGTTAAATACCGTACATGTTTTTCTTTATATTCTGTGGAATTCAATGTTACCATCATCGCACATTTTTTAATTGCCGCCATGGGGTACATCCAAGCATACACGCGAACGCTAATGAATTCCAAAAGAAAGTGTGAAATTATTCAACCAAATGAGCAGCCACATAAATCAGATCAGTATTAAAGAAATTACAAATCTGTTATATAAATGTTGATAACATTCCACGCAATATCACGAGTCTCGTCCCTCCCCCACCCGAAATCACTGCTACATCGCACTCTCAGCTCTAGACAAAATTTGTAATTAGTACCACACACGAAAATTTAGTGGTATTGTCGTAAATTTTATTTTATTGATTGCAACCCATGGCACTACAAGAAAATAATATTTGTAAAATTAGATGTAATGTGTTCAGGCATTCTGAGCGTAATTGACTAGTGACTTGGATCGTTTTTTTACAATACTGTATGTGATATCTGTCACGTCTATCTCCACACAACACATACCGTACACATAAGTCACAATTCACAAGGGACATGGAACTTGTTATTGAGACAGATTACGTGGTGTAATCCATTACACGCAAACCTGTTCAAAACATGTCTCAGTTAATAATTGTCATATTTGGACGTCAAGTATGGTTGGTTCCATGGTAAAAAAAAGAAAAGACTGCATATAAGTGGTGAAAGGTGGCATCAATCAATGAAAACATTCCGGTAATGATTCATTACTTAAGAAGAAACGGAAACACATAGGGCCTATGCTGCCGGGATCATACTACGATTGCTAGGCACATTACAATTCATAGAACTCAAGAAATTACTAAGTCAAAACAAGCGCGAGTTCTACAAATTTATTTATACATAGAACGAAATTGCTGATAGGTTCAACTCTGAAACTAAACTGGCTAATCAAAACCCTTGCTGCAGTTGGGTTTCGTTGGAACAGCCAATCAGGAAGCTGTATCCTTCTTCAATGCTAAAAGTGAACTAGAAAATGCAATCTCGCGTCCGGGCGGGGCACCAAGAGCCCGCCGATGAGCCAGCTTGGTGTCCTAGGCGAAACCCCACACAAGACACGGCACAAACCTAGAAGAATTGCTGAGTTTTAATTCACCGGCCATGAAAGCCAATACACCATCTTTCTGGAAGCCTTCATAGGGAGGTTCAGGCTGCTTGAACTTTTAGTTCTCGCTGTCAAGTGGTGCAGTTGCACCTAATATAAAGGGAGGTGGCGCGCAGTTCGTCACTCCTGTGGGGGTCCGGGCGGGGCACCAAGAGCCCGCCGATGAGCCAGCTTGGTGTCCTAGGCGAAACCCCACACAAGACACGGCACAAACCTAGAAGAATTGCTGAGTTTTAATTCACCGGCCGTGAAAGCCAATACACCATCTTTTTGGAAGCCTTCATAGGGAGGTTCAGGCTGCTTGAAATTTTAGTTCTCGCTGGCAAGTGGTGCAGTTGCACCTAATATTGAACCCATGTGCCATAGGGTCCAAGGAGGTCGAATCCATGTATTTGGGGAAGAAATGAAAGAAACGTACAGTTTCTAATGTAACATAGAGAAAGATCAAGCCAAGATTCTAGCCTAACATTGTGCAAGCAGCGCGAGCCAGGTGTTCGAGAGATGAGATCACGCCTCTTGACATTCAGAAGGAGCTGGTCATGAGTATTAATAACCGAGTGGAAAATTTCGACTGTTAGACAAGGAAGTCTGACTCGGAAATCGAGCTGAGCTTGCTTGAAAACGACAACACCGCCTATGCGCCAGAAGAGGAATAATTAAATTTAACCCGTTTACGAGTATAAAAATAAGTAAACAATTACAGTACGGTGAATCATTTCGAATTAGAGATTTTTGTGTAAAGAAAAACCCTTTAATAATTGCACAGGAGAAAACTGCAAACGCAAGTAGACGTCATAGGGGATTTACCAAGGCCTGTGGAGAGGGGAGAATGCAAATGAACAGCAACACCCACACAGTTGAGGACGAGAAATTAATTAAGATCTCCGAATTGCACGATCGATTCTTATGCGCAATGAGATTATTTAACATTGAGAAGACGAGCTTTTTGAAGGTATAATTTTTATAATGGTGCATCCATTATTTTAAAAGTTGGGCATGGAAAGGGCTAGAGTCTTATCTTTTTGTAGCGAAAGAGTATAAAGCTCCTGGCATCACCAAGCCAAACATGCAGTTATTCTGACAGCCCGTGAGGGGGTGTTACTACGCATCAGTACAAGCAGTTCCAAACAGCCCGAGGGGGGCGTAACTCTGCTTCACACCGAAGACAGTTTACCAGTACTCCTTGAGGGGAGAAACGCTGTATTACACCACAGAATTAATATCTGATAGCCACAGGCGTCGCAGTATTAACAACTTGCGTGCCTCCATAAGGAGTTGTAAAGAAGAAATATTAAAGTATCGCCGTGTTGAAAAATTAGGAAAATCCTAGTTACAGGATTTAGGTCCGACAGTACACAAGTTTACAGTGAAAAGTTCGTAAAATATAGTCAGAGCAGGCTGCGAACGTTGGACTTAAGGCGATAGGTCTTTAAATAGACGAACGAAAATATCATAACGTACGGAAGTACCGTAACAGGAAGATAAACAGTTATCTAAATTAAAGAACCCAAATAGGGAAAAACAGAATAAGGTTCGCAACGTATTTCAGAAAAGTAGGAGTGCGAGAACCGAATAAACAAAGAAGAACGGAGACTATAGACATTATCTCCAGAAAGCAGACGAACTATTCTAAAGCATTAGACTCGAGAAGTACTAGCTGCTATAAAATAAATCCATCGATCATCGATAGGTTATCGAGGGGACCTCGATCCGAACAGACTTTCACTAGGATCGATAAACTAGATCTAAAAAAGGGAGCCGTTCAAGCTAGAGAAATAGCCGGTCATCCAGAATAGGATTCGAAGAATTAGGATTCCAGGGAAAAGTAGATGTTTCGAGACTTTCGTATTCCGCAGGATAGGAAGCCGACATTGAATAAATTTCACCCTTGGAAACGGGAGATTAAGAGGTCACGTGTGATAGACTAGAAAAATACGGCCTAGTGATCAAAAGTTGTGAAGTGTAAATCTATCAAGATTGTGTGTAAAAATAATATTTTTAGTGTTTATTATGTGTTCTAAATGGATACACCAGTGTATTAAAAATGTTGTCAATGTTAAGTGTATTGAATATGTGTCAAGAAGTGTTTGTACATGAGATGAATTTCTACAATATGGAGTAAGTTAAAAAGTGGGCCAAAATGAAACACCGCACAAGGATAAAGGTCATGAGACGACCTTAAAAACATGTGAGTAATGAATTTCATTATATTTTGGTGACGGGAAATGGTTGTGTACAAATCCACCGGAGTTTTTGAGTAAAAGGGATGTGTTTAAATAAATAAATACTGAATAAAGGAAACGCGGTCTGAACAATAATAGAAATTTGAGAAACTATAAATAATTATGTAAAAGAATAAATCCAGTAGAGGAAATATATGAATAAAATGTCAGTGTTTGACGAATGTCATAAGGGCAAGCGAAATATTAATAATTATCATGAAAGATATTTAAATAAAAGTAAATTTGAGTTATATGAAAGAAATAGCTTTTGAGCTTGTGTAAAGAATGAAGATATGAAATAATAATAATAATAACCAAGTAAGGAAATATTAAATAAAGATCAAATTAATTGATGTGAACATAAGAGCGTTAGAGCCTTAATAAAAAGTATAGACATGATGTTCAAATGCATGTTCTTAAAAAGAGAGAAAGTTATTATCAAAGGAAAAGAATAATATAAAAATTGAGATGTGTATCAATTGTTAATATGGTATTATCAGTTCCTTGGATGACGCTAGGCTTAAAAATAAAGTATAGCGCAAAAAGAGCGCAATTAAAGTAAAATGTCACGCTAGGAACGCGTAAAAGTTAATGTACTTGGTAAATTACTTATGAGAGGTAGTTGATTGTAGCGAATTGAGAATTGGTGTAAGTCCTCTAATTGTGACGTAGTATCACGAGGCCATTGTGTATGTTGTATTGAAAGGGAGCAAATGTATGGTATTGAGCGTAGGTCTTATAAGCTATAGGCTGACCCTAAATCGCATTTTGTATAGTCCTCTATATGGGAATGGTTCCCGAGGCATGTGAAGAGATTCGAACTCAGAATCTTCTTATTGTGAAAGCCCCTTTATTATTCGTCGTAGAATGTGTATATCTCTTCCCCAATCAATGAGGACCTTTCATAATTAATAAATGCCAAGATTACGAATGTGGTTTATGAGCCCAATAAAATTGTTGAATTTAAACGAGGAGTAGAATGCCAGGTCTCCCCAAAGAATTGAGAATGAACGAAAAGCTGTTTGTAAAAGCATTAAAGAGAGCTCTAGCTTAGACTAGACGGGAGGGTTCCCGCATAGTCATAAATAACTCTCAAGTTTCACGGTCAGACCCTCGGAGCACGAGGGGTGTCTGAAGGCCGTCTTGTAAGGAGTAATGAATACACCAGGAGTGTTTAAAGTTGTTAATGACCCGGGCGTTGAACCGAGGTCCTTGTAGATTGATATTTCCGCTTGCCTGTTCAGATCGTAGTTTTTTTTTAGTGATAATGGTCTTATAAGACATATGAGATAAATAACAATCCCTATTGTAATGTTGTATGGAAGTAGGATTCCATGAGTTAATTGAAGGCAACTAGGTTCCGGGAGTGACCATAGTTTTTTGACTGTGTCAAGTATCTTCATACTCTGGAGTACACAAGTAATTTCCTGATTACCTTAATGTATTTGTAAAACTAGAGAGAGATGATAACAGCTGAAAACCTGTGAAATGCCCAAATATTGAGTTAGATAATTAACATGTAATTTTAAATGTAATTATACATTTGTTTGATGATTAAGAAAATATAAAAAAATAGTATTGGAGGTGTACAAAGAAGGACACCATTATTACAGAAAGCATTGAGCTAAAAGAGCTCGGAGTTATATGAAACTTACAGTTGATGCTTTATGGAAGTAAAAATAATTAGGAATTGTTGGTTCATATGAAAACCATATGTTTTAATACAATATTTCTTTTATTCTTATGTTATTCCTTGTTCATTTGGAACAAGTAGATGATTATGGGTCAGTAATTTAATTGTTTAATTGTTTGTAGCGCCATAATTTTTATTAATTAAATGTGTTAAAATAGGAGTTGATTTTGTTGTTATTTTGCAAGTGTATCCTCTAATTAATCCAAAATATGTGAGTCACAGAGTGGGTGAACTTACCGCTACCCCGAAAATCCCGAATTGAGCTACGCTGGTATACTGTGATTGGCATATTTCTTGCTAAAAGGGCACATGGGGGGCATATAAGTAATGTGCTGGATTAATAACTAGAGGAACACTTAAGACGGTCATATCATGTAAATTAAAGTAATGATAGGAATAGCTACAACGTAAAATATTAACTGACCGCATGGGTCCCTGGAAACTCATACCGAGCAGCCCTGAATTATATCATTAACCCCCCTAGCAAATCCTAGATTTTGGCGCCCAGTACGCAGGGCTGAGTTTTCCTAGGGAAAACCCGAGTTTTCTCGAAAAATCAAAATTTTCATTTTTTGAAAAAAAAATGGTTTTTCGAAATTTTGAATTTTAAATACTTCCATAAAGGTTTATGAAATTGAGTAAAGGTATCAAAAGGGTACGTTGTAGTAAACACCCGTACCAAAGTAAATTTTTAAAGAAATTGGGACACAATGATTCAGAGTATCATCTCTCAAGCATGTACTAGTGTGGTGGCATGAGTAGCCCACAATATTCTCATAAGATGGCATTTAGTGAGGAAGTGCAACGGCTCTTGGAGGCCATGAACAATAAATTGGGAACGATAGACCATACATTGGGTCTCCAAAAGGATGAAAATAACAAAGTGTTCGAATCCATAAATGAGAGTTTGAATAAGTTGGACAGCCAACAGGAGGAAAATAACCAAAAGTTAGGATCCATGAATCAAAGTTTAGAGTCACTAAAAATTGATAGTGCTAACATGGGAACTAAATTAGAAGCTATCCAAGCCGATTGTATTAACATGAATAGTACATTGAAGGCTGAGATAGAAAGTAAGTTGGATAATATAAGGACAGAGAATACCGATCATTTTTCAGCACAATCCAAGGATTGGGAGGATAAACTAGGAATAATGGAAGTGAAACTTGAAAATAAATTACATTCGTTTCAGGAGAAGATGATAGCCGATAATGTTATGAAAAGTCAAGCCATGAACACTAAACTAGAGGCCATGGAGACTAAAATACAAAGTAATATAAATGAGAAATTAGAAGGGACAATGGATAACAAATTTCAAGGGTTTGACACTAAGTTTGGGGACAAGTTAACTGAATTAAAAGGGGAAATCACAAGTGAAATTAAACAGGAAAATAATGTACTTAAGTTAGAATTGCAAGACCAAATAAATGTCTTGAAGGAAAGAACGAAAAAATCCCAAGTTAAATGTCAAGAAAATTTTGATAATTTAGAAGGTAATTTTGGGGCTATAAAAACTAAGTTAAATAAGATGGAAAAGTCTTGTAAAGAGAATGTAAAAGCATGTGAAAAGGAACTTGTAACCCAGATCCAAGGTGTGCAGACAGAATTGAAAGCTCAGATAGAATCTAACAAGAATATTTGTGAACGTTCCCGGGATGAGATAAAAGAAAGTTTTAAGAAATTAGGAGAAGAATTTAAAGGGGTAAAGGACAAAGTAGGAGAACTCGAGGGAAAGGTCGATGGAGTTCAGAATGAAGTAACTGAGATGAAAAATCAAAATCAAAAGGATGTACAGGGTATGAAAGGGCAGATTGATCATTTTACTAGGCAGGTAGATGAGACCTTAAAGAAGCATGAGGAAGGAATAGATAAAAGATTCGGTGAATACGAGGGGCATCTTCAGAGTGAAAGAAAACAACGAGAGGACGAAAGTAAGGAAAATACCCAGAAGATAAATGAAATAAGTAAGGGTATTAATGAGGTCCAGGAAACTATCGGAAAGCTAGAAGGGTGAGTAGGAAAAACTAATACTGAAGTAAAATTGATTAAAGATGACTTATCGGAAGTGTCTAAGAAGACGGATAAAAAGTTGAAAGGAATTGAATTAGATATGGTCAAAGGTCGGAAAGAAGTGGAGAAGCAAATAAAGGAGATACGAGAGGGCCTGGATACCATCGGTGATGTAAAGCCAGAAATTATAAATCAACAGGCCATGGTCATTAAGAAAGAGGTAGAAGACCAACTAAATGAATTCAGGGATAGTTACAGGGAGGAGAAATTCCAACTCAAAAAGGTAGAGGAAGAGAGTAAAAAGAATCAAGAAAGAATTCAGAATGAATTAAGATCCCGATTGGAGAGGACTGAACATAAGAATAGTCAAATGGAAATCCAACTCATGGCTAATGAAGAAAGTGCCCGAAGGGAAAGGAAGTTAGAATTTGAGAATCAGGAGGAGTTTCCAAAGACAGGATGGGTAGATTCCCGTGAACAAGGCACAGATACGGAGAGGGACTTAGGAGGGGAGAGCCCTTATAAGAACCCAGGATATCCGATGGCGATGTCAACCCCGTACATGAATCAGACAAATGGCCAGATAATAAACATTATTAAATCGAATGAGGACAGACCAGTAAAGTTTACGGGTAATAACATGTCTATTACTCCAAAATACTGGCTAAAGGAAGTTGCAGAGTATTTAAACGAAATGAAAGTTCCTCAGGATCGGAGACTGAGAGCTATTGAAAAGCTGTTGGCAGGTGATTGTCTCACCTGGTTCAGAAGCTTCAGGTACACCTTTGATACGGTGGAAGGCTTTAGGGAAGCATTTTTAAAACGATATTGGGCAGCAGACGTCCAAGAGAATTTAAGGCTAGATCTGTACTCTAGGAAGTACAGCACAAATGCACCAACTAAGTACTCGGAATTTTTCACCGCTCAGCTGTGTAAATTCCGCGAACTCGACATTGCTCCGGCAGAGAACGACCTGTGTGCCGCCATTGCAAGACAACTTCCGTATGAGATTCAGAGGCTGTTAATCTCATCCAAAGCACGAAGTGCTGTGGAAGTGGAGAGTGTATTACGTCAATTAGATATGACGACTTCGCACGTAACTCCTCGGCATCAAAGACAGACTGAGCAAGTACATATGGCCAGCAGTCAGGAAACCAGAGAAAAACCAGCGACCAGGAATCAGTCCACCAGCACGGATACTCAGGGACTGGGTCGAGAGTATGGGCACCAGGAGCCTAGAGGGATACAGCCATATTACAGAGGAGGATATCGAGGAAGAAATCCTAGGAATACGGGTTATAGGCAACAAGAGAGCCGACCCTATAACAATAACCATCAAAGGCAAGAAAACAGAAAGAAATGGGAGAATTATCCCAGAAGGAATGTAAGGCCAGAGGATAGGGATGATGAATATCGGGCCGAAATAGAAGAAAGATATCAGGAAAGTCTTCGTTATATGAACGAACGACCAGATGAACCTGATAGGCAAAAAGTCCGTTGGAGTGAGGCAATCAAGAACCGGAAATCACCCGACCGACTAGACGGAGCTCAAAGCTTGGAACTACAAGCTCAATTAAAGAATGAGGGGAAAGGAAGCCCTCAGGATAAAAAAAACTCCAAATTTAAATTGTCAAAAGTGGAAACATACCAGGAGCTGGGAGGAGGTAGAAATTGTGAATTGGATAACAAGACCAGATGAGCTAATTAACGAGGATGTGGAAGGAATCCCACCTGTTAAAAGAGAACTACCTATAATTATGCTAAGGATAGAAGGATTACTGGTCAGAGCATTAATTGATACCGGATCCACAATAAGTCTAATTACACAAACCCTTCTAAATGAACTGGAAATAAGGGGCCGAGTATTAAAGATTCCCACATCAAGTGTAAAGATTAAGGGGATTATCCCTGAAAAATCTTTAACATGTAAATTTCAGGTATATATCGATCTGATCATGGGTAACGCTGAAATTTCGCAGTGCTTTTTGCTGGTAAATCAATTACCGTATAATGTCATATTAGGTATTGATTTTATCCGTGAGAACAAGGTCATTATAGACCTAGCGCAAAACTGCATTAGAATTCAAAGAGAGGATGTGGATGAACAAAACATTAACCTACAGGAACAGGATGCGAAAATAGGAGAACAGGTATGGCATATGGAAGAAGTGATTGAGGAAGGTTATAAGGACCTAGAAAAGATATTTGAAGTCCTCAACATAGAACTCGAAGATAATTTGGAAACTGAGTTCGAGACCAACCTGTCAGGAAAAGTAGAGGAAGCTAAAGTTAACCTCGAAAATAAAGAACAATTAAAGAAATTATTATTGAATTTTAGGGACGTATTTGATTCCAAGCCAGGGAAGATTGAAAATTTTAAATATGCGTTCCAAGTCAATGATTGGGCACCGTTCAGACAAAAACCATACCCGGTTGCGGAAAAACATTACCCACAAACTAAGAAAGCACTGCAGGAGATGATGAATGCAGGTGTTATAGAAAATATGGCGACACCATATGTTAGTCCATTAGTGATTGTGAGTAAACCGGATGGCTCAGTAAGGGTGTGTTTAGATGCCAGAAATCTAAATGCAAAAATCATACCAGAAAATGATTCGGCACCACCCATAAAAGAAATACTGAGGAAGTTCAAGGGCAAGAAGATTTTCACAAATATTGACATGACTTCTTCGTATCATCATCTCGAACTGGAAGAGAAAACCAGTTTGTTGACTGGGTTTCAGTTCGACCAACAAACATATTGTTTTAGAAGATGTCCGTTTGGATTGAAGACCGCAGGATCTGCATTAATAAGAGCGCTTGATCGAAACCTGTCAGAGGAAGTGAAAGATTGCACTATCCGTTATGTGGATGATATTTTGCTTACCTCGGAGAATATTGAGGAACATTCAGAAAAATTGAAGAAATTATTGGAAGACTTAAGAAGGGCAAATTTTAAAATCAATTTAAAGAAGTCAAATTTTTGTCAAAGACAAGTAACATTTTTAGGGCATGTGATTGACAAGGATGGTGTTAAACCAAATCCGTGCAAATTGGAATCGATAAGGGATTTTCCAAGGCCTTTGAAGGTAAAGAACGTTCGCCAGTTTTTGGGATTGATTGGTTTCTTCTCAGGACATTGTCCCTCATACACCAAAACTGTTGCACCACTACAGGACCTTCTGAAGAAGGGGGGCAAGTGGAAATGGACGGAGGAAACAGAAAAAGCATTCGTGGAGGCCAAGGAAATGCTCTTAAATTACGTGAAGCTAGGATATCCTGATTTTAATCAGAAATTTATCATTCAAACAGACGCATCCCAGATTGGAATAGGGGCAATGCTATATCAGGAAAACCCGGAAAACCCTGATAAGAAAAATTATCTAGCTTTCACAAGTCGGAGACTGAAACCACACGAGAAAAATTATACGATCAGCGAAATCGAGCTGTTAGCGATACTGCACGCGCTGCAATATTGGCGGAAGATCGTATATGGGTTTCAGGTCATTCTAAGAACGGATCATAAAGCCTTAACCTTTTTGATGAAGACTGATTTATCCAGTCAAAGGTTGATGCGTTGGGCTTTATACATTCAACAATTTGATGTCAGGATAGAATACTGCCCAGGAAAGGAAAATATAGTTCCAGACTACTTAAGTAGACAGCCAGAGTCCACAGAAGAGGAAGTAATGGCTATTGATTTGGAAGACAGGGATCAGCGTACTCTTAACGAGTTAAGAAGCATTAGTCAAAGACAACGGGAGGATCCATGGATGAACATGCTCATATCTTTCCTTGAGGGAAGCTTAATAAGGGGAACACCAGCGTACACGGAAGCTAATAAGATAGCTCAAGACTACACGTTTTATAATGGATTATTATATAAGTTTGTAGACTCTGACCATACCAAATTAAGGATTGTTGTACCTGCAATTTTGCAGAGGAAAATAGTATGGTTAGCCCATAGATCGTTCGGACATATGGGAGTCGACAAAACAGTCTCGATGCTGAAAGAAGCATTTGTATGGCCGAGACTGAGAGAAACTGTAAGGGACACGCTAAAGACATGTGATTTATGTCAAAGGATCAAACCTAATGCATTTCTGATGCGGCAAAAGCCTATACCATTGTTGCCCGAAAGGCCAGGTCAAATCATATCTATTGATAACTTCGGACCTTTGCCAAAGGCAAGAAGAGGAAATCGACACATAATGGTGGCTATGGATGTCTTCACTAAAATGGTTGTCCTTGCTCCCATACAGAAGACTAGTACCAAACAGGTGTTAAAACGACTAAAAGAAAAAGTGATACCGATTCTGGGAAAACCTAAGAATTTGTTGTCGGATCACGGCAGTTGTTTCACCAGTGTAGAGTTCAGACGAGAATTAGAAAGACTTGGAATACGTCAGATTTTGTCAAGTATTCGCCATCCTGAGGCAAATCCTGTAGAAAGAGTGATGAGGGAGACGGCCAAGTACTGTAGAATATACTGTGCCGAAGAAAATTGGAAGTGGATAGATATCTTGGATATTATCGAATTTTGTATAAACAATACAATCCATGAATCTACGGGAGAGATACCCATAACGTTACATAGGAATGAGCAACCAGAGAGACCTTGGAGTCTGGTAATTCCTAGGCCAGCAGACGCTCAGCCTGGAAGAGATGTACGTATTAGAAGAGCCTTTGAGCATCTAAAAGCTCAAGCCGACAGGAGGCAAAGAAGAAATAGGCATAAGAGGTATCATCGACCATTATTAGCAGGAGAAATGGTGTTAGTAAAAAGACCAGCCATTTCGGATCCAGGGAACCGTGTGTACAAGAAGTTCCAGAAAATGTACCACGGACCGTATCAAATAATCAGAGATTTGAGGAATAACGCATATAGAATTCGGCACTGTGAAACGGATCACGAAGTGACCATGAATTCAGCAAATTTGAAATTATATTACCCTCCCGAAGATTTCGATGAAGCAAATGAACAAGCCCTGGTTATGGAAACATTTAGAAATGAATCCACTTTTGATAGGAACGAAAAGGAGATAGAAAAAGAAAATAGAGCTCAAGCATTCGAGTGCGAATGCGAATTGGAGAAATTATGTTGGGAAATCAAAGAAATAATTGAGTTTATTGAAGAAGAACATTTCAATTTAAGAAAGGAGAATGATGAAATAAGGAAACGGGTAGGGATAGACCACACCCGTAAAGAAGAATGAGGTTCTGGGGACTTAAAGCCCAGACGAATAAAGGAAAAAGAAATAAAGGGTAGGGACAGAGCACACCCGACCTACACAGTTACCGGATACGACTTTAAAGAAATAAAAAGAGACGGAAGATACGGACAACGTTATGATGGCTTCGACGAATAAAGAAAGATAAGATTAATTGAAATAAATTTCCTCAAAATTTTTCGAAAATTTATTTACCTAAGGAGGGGAGAGATGAACCCATGTGCCATAGGGTCCAAGGAGGTCGAATCCATGTATTTGGGGAAGAAATGAAAGAAACGTACAGTTTCTAATGCAACATAGAGAAAGATCAAGCCAAGATTCTAGCCTAACATTGTGCAAGCAGCGCGAGCCAGGTGTTCGAGAGAAGAGATCACGCCTCTTGACATTCAGGAGGAGCTGGTCATGAGTATTAATAACCGAGTGGAAAATTTCGACTGTTAGACAAGGAAGCCTGACTCGGAAATCGAGCTGAGCTTGCTTGAAAACGACAACACCGCCTATGCGCCAGAAGAGGAATAATTAAATTTAACCCGTTTACGAGTATAAAAATAAGTAAACAATTACAGTACGGTGAATCATTTCGAATTAGAGATTTTTGTGTAAAGAAAAACCCTTTAATAATTGCACAGGAGAAAACTGCAAACGCAAGTAGACGTCATAGGGGATTTACCAAGGCCTGTGGAGAGGGGAGAATGCAAATGAACAGCAACACCCACACAGTTGAGGACGAGAAATTAATTAATATCTCCGAATTGCACGATCGATTCTTATGCGCAATGAGATTATTTAACATTGAGAAGACGAGCTTTTTGAAGGTATAATTTTTATAATGGTGCATCCATTATTTTAAAAGTTGGGCACGGAAAGGGCTAGAGTCTTATCTTTTTGTAGCGAAAGAGTATAAAGCTCCTGGCATCACCAAGCCAAACATGCAGTTATTCTGACAGCCCGTGAGGGGGTGTTACTACGCATCAGTACAAGCAGTTCCAAACAGCCCGAGGGGGGCGTTACTCTGCTTCACACCGAAGACAGATTACCAGTACTCCTTGAGGGGAGAAACGCTGTACTACACCACAGAATTAATATCTGATAGCCACAGGCGTCGCAGTATTAACAACTTGCGTGCCTCCATAAGGAGTTGTAAAGAAGAAATATTAAAGTATCGCCGTGTTGAAAAATTAGGAAAATCCTAGTTACAGGATTTAGGTCCGACAGGACACAAGTTTACAGTGAAAAGTTCGTAAAATATAGTCAGAGCAGGCTGCGAACGTTGGACTTAAGGCGATAGGTCTCTAAATAGACGAACGAAAATATCATAACGTACGGAAGTACCGTAACAGGAAGATAAACAGTTATCTAAATTAAAGAACCCAAATAGGGAAAAACAGAGTAAGGTTCGCAACGTATTTCAGAAAAGTAGGAGTGCGAGAACCGAATAAACAAAGAAGAACGGAGACTATAGACATTATCTCCAGAAAGCAGACGAACTATTCTAAAGCATTAGACTCGAGAAGTACTAGCTGCTATAAAATAAATCCATCGATCATCGATAGGTTATCGAGGGGACCTCGATCCGAACAGACTTTCACTAGGATCGATAAACTAGATCTAAAAAAGGGAGCCGTTCAAGCTAGAGAAATAGCCGGTCATCCAGAATAGGATTCGAAGAATTAGGATTCCAGGGAAAAGTAGATGTTTCGAGACTTTCGTATTCCGCAGGATAGGAAGCCGACATTGAATAAATTTCACCCTTGGAAACGGGAGATTAAGAGGTCACGTGTGATAGGCTAGGAAAATACGGCCTAGTGATCAAAAGTTGTGAAGTGTAAATCTATCAAGATTGTGTGTAAAAATAATATTTTTAGTGTTTATTGTGTGTTCTAAATGGATACACCAGTGTATTAAAAATGTTGTCAATGTTAAGTGTATTGAATATGTGTCAAGAAGTGTTTGTACATGAGATGAATTTCTACAATATGGAGTAAGTTAAAAAGTGGGCCAAAATGAAACACCGCACAAGGATAAAGGTCATGAGACGACCATAAAAACATGTGAGTAATGAATTTCATTATATTTTGGTGTCGGGAAATGGTTGTGTACAAATCCACCGGAGTTTTTGAGTAAAAGGGATGTGTTTAAATAAATAAATACTGAATAAAGGAAACGCGGTCTGAACAATAATAGAAATTTGAGAAACTATAAATAATTATGTAAAAGAATAAATCCAGTAGAGGAAATATATGAATAAAATGTCAGTGTTTGACGAATGTCATAAGGGCAAGCGAAATATTAATAATTATCATGAAAGATATTTAAATAAAAGTAAATTTGAGTTATATGAAAGAAATAGCTTTTGAGCTTGTGTAAAGAATGAAGATATGAAATAATAATAATAATAACCAAGTAAGGAAATATTAAATAAAGATCAAATTAATTGATGTGAACATAAGAGCGTTAGAGCCTTAATAAAAAGTATAGACATGATGTTCAAATGCATGTTCTTAAAAAGAGAGAAAGTTATTATCAAAGGAAAAGAATAATATAAAAATTGAGATGTGTATCAATTGTTAATATGGTATTATCAGTTCCTTGGATGACGCTAGGCTTAAAAATAAAGTATAGCGCAAAAAGAGCGCAATTAAAGTAAAATGTCACGCTAGGAACGCGTAAAAGTTAATGTACTTGGTAAATTACTTATGAGAGGTAGTTGATTGTAGCGAATTGAGAATTGGAGTAAGTCCTCTAATTGTGACGTAGTATCACGAGGCCATTGTGTATGTTGTATTGAAAGGGAGCAAATGTATGGTATTGAGCGTAGGTCTTATAAGCTATAGGCTGACCCTAAATCGCATTTTGTATAGTCCTCTATATGGGAATGGTTCCCGAGGCATGTGAAGAGATTCGAACTCAGAATCTTCTTATTGTGAAAGCCCCTTTATTATTCGTCGTAGAATGTGTATATCTCTTCCCCAATCAATGAGGACCTTTCATAATTAATAAATGCCAAGATTACGAATGTGGTTTATGAGCCCAATAAAATTGTTGAATTTAAACGAGGAGTAGAATGCCAGGTCTCCCCAAAGAATTGAGAATGAACGAAAAGCTGTTTGTAAAAGCATTAAAGAGAGCTCTAGCTTAGACTAGACGGGAGGGTTCCCGCATAGTCATAAATAACTCTCAAGTTTCACGGTCAGACCCTCGGAGCACGAGGGGTGTCTGAAGGCCGTCTTGTAAGGAGTAATGAATACACCAGGAGTGTTTAAAGTTGTTAATGACCCGGGCGTTGAACCGAGGTCCTTGTAGATTGATATTTCCGCTTGCCTGTTCAGATCGTAGTTTTTTTAAAGTGATAATGGTCTTATAAGACATATGAGATAAATAACAATCCCTATTGTAATGTTGTATGGAAGTAGGATTCCATGAGTTAATTGAAGGCAACTAGGTTCCGGGAGTGACCATAGTTTTTTGACTGTGTCAAGTATCTTCATACTCTGGAGTACACAAGTAATTTCCTGATTACCTTAATGTATTTGTAAAACTAGAGAGAGATGATAACAGCTGAAAACCTGTGAAATGCCCAAATATTGAGTTAGATAATTAACATGTAATTTTAAATGTAATTATACATTTGTTTGATGATTAAGAAAATATAAAAAAATAGTATTGGAGGTGTACAAAGAAGGACACCATTATTACAGAAAGCATTGAGCTAAAAGAGCTCGGAGTTATATGAAACTTACAGTTGATGCTTTATGGAAGTAAAAATAATTAGGAATTGTTGGTTCATATGAAAACCATATGTTTTAATACAATATTTCTTTTATTCTTATGTTATTCCTTGTTCATTTGGAACAAGTAGATGCTTATGGGTCAGTAATTTAATTGTTTAATTTTTTGTAGCGCCATAATTTTTATTAATTAAATGTGTTAAAATAGGAGTTGATTTTGTTGTTATTTTGCAAGTGTATCCTCTAATTAATCCAAAATATGTGAGTCACAGAGTGGGTGAACTTACCGCTACCCCGAAAATCCCGAATTGAGCTACGCTGGTATACTGTGATTGGCATATTTCTTGCTAAAAGGGCACATGGGGGGCATATAAGTAATGTGCTGGATTAATAACTAGAGGAACACTTTAAGACGGTCATATCATGTAAATTAAAGTAATGATAGGAATAGCTACAACGTAAAATATTAACTGACCGCATGGGTCCCTGGAAACTCATACCGAGCAGCCCTGAATTATATCATTAACCCCCCTAGCAAATCCTAGATTTTGGCGCCCAGTACGCAGGGCTGAGTTTTCCTAGGGAAAACCCGAGTTTTCTCGAAAAATCAAAATTTTCATTTTTTGAAAAAAATGGTTTTTCGAAATTTTGAATTTTAAATACTTCCATAAAGGTTTATGAAATTGAGTAAAGGTATCAAAAGGGTACGTTGTAGTAAACACCCGTACCAAAGTAAATTTTTAAAGAAATTGGGACACAATGATTCAGAGTATCATCTCTCAAGCATGTACTAGTGTGGTGGCATGAGTAGCCCACAATATTCTCATAAGATGGCATTTAGTGAGGAAGTGCAACGGCTCTTGGAGGCCATGAACAATAAATTGGGAACGATAGACCATACATTGGGTCTCCAAAAGGATGAAAATAACAAAGTGTTCGAATCCATAAATGAGAGTTTGAATAAGTTGGACAGCCAACAGGAGGAAAATAACCAAAAGTTAGGATCCATGAATCAAAGTTTAGAGTCACTAAAAATTGATAGTGCTAACATGGGTACTAAATTAGAAGCTATCCAAGCCGATTGTATTAACATGAATAGTACATTGAAGGCTGAGATAGAAAGTAAGTTGGATAATATAAGGACAGAGAATACCGATCATTTTTCAGCACAATCCAAGGATTGGGAGGATAAACTAGGAATAATGGAAGTGAAACTTGAAAATAAATTACATTCGTTTCAGGAGAAGATGATAGCCGATAATGTTATGAAAAGTCAAGCCATGAACACTAAACTAGAGGCCATGGAGACTAAAATACAAAGTAATATAAATGAGAAATTAGAAGGGACAATGGATAACAAATTTCAAGGGTTTGACACTAAGTTTGGGGACAAGTTAACTGAATTAAAAGGGGAAATCACAAGTGAAATTAAACAGGAAAATAATGTACTTAAGTTAGAATTGCAAGACCAAATAAATGTCTTGAAGGAAAGTACGAAAAAATCCCAAGTTAAATGTCAAGAAAATTTTGATAATTTAGAAGGTAATTTTGGGGCTATAAAAACTAAGTTAAATAAGATGGAAAAGTCTTGTAAAGAGAATGTAAAAGCATGTGAAAAGGAACTTGTAACCCAGATCCAAGGTGTGCAGACAGAATTGAAAGCTCAGATAGAATCTAACAAGAATATTTGTGAACGTTCCCGGGATGAGATAAAAGAAAGTTTTAAGAAATTAGGAGAAGAATTTAAAGGGGTAAAGGACAAAGTAGGAGAACTCGAGGGAAAGGTCGATGGAGTTCAGAATGAAGTAACTGAGATGAAAAATCAAAATCAAAAGGATGTACAGGGTATGAAAGGGCAGATTGATCATTTTACTAGGCAGGTAGATGAGACCTTAAAGAAGCATGAGGAAGGAATAGATAAAAGATTCGGTGAATACGAGGGGCATCTTCAGAGTGAAAGAAAACAACGAGAGGACGAAAGTAAGGAAAATACCCAGAAGATAAATGAAATAAGTAAGGGTATTAATGAGGTCCAGGAAACTATCGGAAAGCTAGAAGGGTGAGTAGGAAAAACTAATACTGAAGTAAAATTGATTAAAGATGACTTATCGGAAGTGTCTAAGAAGACGGATAAAAAGTTGAAAGGAATTGAATTAGATATGGTCAAAGGTCGGAAAGAAGTGGAGAAGCAAATAAAGGAGATACGAGAGGGCCTGGATACCATCGGTGATGTAAAGCCAGAAATTATAAATCAACAGGCCATGGTCATTAAGAAAGAGGTAGAAGACCAACTAAATGAATTCAGGGATAGTTACAGGGAGGAGAAATTCCAACTCAAAAAGGTAGAGGAAGAGAGTAAAAGGAATCAAGAAAGAATTCAGAATGAATTAAGATCCCGATTGGAGAGGACTGAACATAAGAATAGTCAAATGGAAATCCAACTCATGGCTAATGAAGAAAGTGCCCGAAGGGAAAGGAAGTTAGAATTTGAGAATCAGGAGGAGTTTCCAAAGACAGGATGGGTAGATTCCCGTGAACAAGGCACAGATACGGAGAGGGACTTAGGAGGGGAGAGCCCTTATAAGAACCCAGGATATCCGATGGCGATGTCAACCCCGTACATGAATCAGACAAATGGCCAGATAATAAACATTATTAAATCGAATGAGGACAGACCAGTAAAGTTTACGGGTAATAACATGTCTATTACTCCAAAATACTGGCTAAAGGAAGTTGCAGAGTATTTAAACGAAATGAAAGTTCCTCAGGATCGGAGACTGAGAGCTATTGAAAAGCTGTTGGCAGGTGATTGTCTCACCTGGTTCAGAAGCATCAGGTACACCTTTGATACGGTGGAAGGCTTTAGGGAAGCATTTTTAAAACGATATTGGGCAGCAGACGTCCAAGAGAATTTAAGGCTAGATCTGTACTCTAGGAAGTACAGCACAAATGCACCAACTAAGTACTCGGAATTTTTCACCGCTCAGCTGTGTAAATTCCGCGAACTCGACATTGCTCCGGCAGAGAACGACCTGTGTGCCGCCATTGCAAGACAACTTCCGTATGAGATTCAGAGGCTGTTAATCTCATCCAAAGCACGAAGTGCTGTGGAAGTGGAGAGTGTATTACGTCAATTAGATATGACGACTTCGCACGTAACTCCTCGGCATCAAAGACAGACTGAGCAAGTACATATGGCCAGCAGTCAGGAAACCAGAGAAAAACCAGCGACCAGGAATCAGTCCACCAGCACGGATACTCAGGGACTGGGTCGAGAGTATGGGCACCAGGAGCCTAGAGGGATACAGCCATATTACAGAGGAGGATATCGAGGAAGAAATCCTAGGAATACGGGTTATAGGCAACAAGAGAGCCGACCCTATAACAATAACCATCAAAGGCAAGAAAACAGAAAGAAATGGGAGAATTATCCCAGAAGGAATGTAAGGCCAGAGGATAGGGATGATGAATATCGGGCCGAAATAGAAGAAAGATATCAGGAAAGTCTTCGTTATATGAACGAACGACCAGATGAACCTGATAGGCAAAAAGTCCGTTGGAGTGAGGCAATCAAGAACCGGAAATCACCCGACCGACTAGACGGAGCTCAAAGCTTGGAACTACAAGCTCAATTAAAGAATGAGGGGAAAGGAAGCCCTCAGGATAAAAAAAACTCCAAATTTAAATTGTCAAAAGTGGAAACATACCAGGAGCTGGGAGGAGGTAGAAATTGTGAATTGGATAACAAGACCAGATGAGCTAATTAACGAGGATGTGGAAGGAATCCCACCTGTTAAAAGAGAACTACCTATAATTATGCTAAGGATAGAAGGATTACTGGTCAGAGCATTAATTGATACCGGATCCACAATAAGTCTAATTACACAAACCCTTCTAAATGAACTGGAAATAAGGGGCCGAGTATTAAAGATTCCCACATCAAGTGTAAAGATTAAGGGGATTATCCCTGAAAAATCTTTAACATGTAAATTTCAGGTATATATCGATCTGATCATGGGTAACGCTGAAATTTCGCAGTGCTTTTTGCTGGTAAATCAATTACCGTATAATGTCATATTAGGTATTGATTTTATCCGTGAGAACAAGGTCATTATAGACCTAGCGCAAAACTGCATTAGAATTCAAAGAGAGGATGTGGATGAACAAAACATTAACCTACAGGAACAGGATGCGAAAATAGGAGAACAGGTATGGCATATGGAAGAAGTGATTGAGGAAGGTTATAAGGACCTAGAAAAGATATTTGAAGTCCTCAACATAGAACTCGAAGATAATTTGGAAACTGAGTTCGAGGCCAACCTGTCAGGAAAAGTAGAGGAAGCTAAAGTTAACCTCGAAAATAAAGAACAATTAAAGAAATTATTATTGAATTTTAGGGACGTATTTGATTCCAAGCCAGGGAAGATTGAAAATTTTAAATATGCGTTCCAAGTCAATGATTGGGCACCGTTCAGACAAAAACCATACCCGGTTGCGGAAAAACATTACCCACAAACTAAGAAAGCACTGCAGGAGATGATGAATGCAGGTGTTATAGAAAATATGGCGACACCATATGTTAGTCCATTAGTGATTGTGAGTAAACCGGATGGCTCAGTAAGGGTGTGTTTAGATGCCAGAAATCTAAATGCAAAAATCATACCAGAAAATGATTCGGCACCACCCATAAAAGAAATACTGAGGAAGTTCAAGGGCAAGAAGATTTTCACAAATATTGACATGACTTCTTCGTATCATCATCTCGAACTGGAAGAGAAAACCAGTTTGTTGACTGGGTTTCAGTTCGACCAACAAACATATTGTTTTAGAAGATGTCCGTTTGGATTGAAGACCGCAGGATCTGCATTAATAAGAGCGCTTGATCGAAACCTGTCAGAGGAAGTGAAAGATTGCACTATCCGTTATGTGGATGATATTTTGCTTACCTCGGAGAATATTGAGGAACATTCAGAAAAATTGAAGAAATTATTGGAAGACTTAAGAAGGGCAAATTTTAAAATCAATTTAAAGAAGTCAAATTTTTGTCAAAGACAAGTAACATTTTTAGGGCATGTGATTGACAAGGATGGTGTTAAACCAAATCCGTGCAAATTGGAATCGATAAGGGATTTTCCAAGGCCTTTGAAGGTAAAGAACGTTCGCCAGTTTTTGGGATTGATTGGTTTCTTCTCAGGACATTGTCCCTCATACACCAAAACTGTTGCACCACTACAGGACCTTCTGAAGAAGGGGGGCAAGTGGAAATGGACGGAGGAAACAGAAAAAGCATTCGTGGAGGCCAAGGAAATGCTCTTAAATTACGTGAAGCTAGGATATCCTGATTTTAATCAGAAATTTATCATTCAAACAGACGCATCCCAGATTGGAATAGGGGCAATGCTATATCAGGAAAACCCGGAAAACCCTGATAAGAAAAATTATCTAGCTTTCACAAGTCGGAGACTGAAACCACACGAGAAAAATTATACGATCAGCGAAATCGAGCTGTTAGCGATACTGCACGCGCTGCAATATTGGCGGAAGATCGTATATGGGTTTCAGGTCATTCTAAGAACGGATCATAAAGCCTTAACCTTTTTGATGAAGACTGATTTATCCAGTCAAAGGTTGATGCGTTGGGCTTTATACATTCAACAATTTGATGTCAGGATAGAATACTGCCCAGGAAAGGAAAATATAGTTCCAGACTACTTAAGTAGACAGCCAGAGTCCACAGAAGAGGAAGTAATGGCTATTGATTTGGAAGACAGGGATCAGCGTACTCTTAACGAGTTAAGAAGCATTAGTCAAAGACAACGGGAGGATCCATGGATGAACATGCTCATATCTTTCCTTGAGGGAAGCTTAATAAGGGGAACACCAGCGTACACGGAAGCTAATAAGATAGCTCAAGACTACACGTTTTATAATGGATTATTATATAAGTTTGTAGACTCTGACCATACCAAATTAAGGATTGTTGTACCTGCAATTTTGCAGAGGAAAATAGTATGGTTAGCCCATAGATCGTTCGGACATATGGGAGTCGACAAAACAGTCTCGATGCTGAAAGAAGCATTTGTATGGCCGAGACTGAGAGAAACTGTAAGGGACACGCTAAAGACATGTGATTTATGTCAAAGGATCAAACCTAATGCATTTCTGATGCGGCAAAAGCCTATACCATTGTTGCCCGAAAGGCCAGGTCAAATCATATCTATTGATAACTTCGGACCTTTGCCAAAGGCAAGAAGAGGAAATCGACACATAATGGTGGCTATGGATGTCTTCACTAAAATGGTTGTCCTTGCTCCCATACAGAAGACTAGTACCAAACAGGTGTTAAAACGACTAAAAGAAAAAGTGATACCGATTCTGGGAAAACCTGAGAATTTGTTGTCGGATCACGGCAGTTGTTTCACCAGTGTAGAGTTCAGACGAGAATTAGAAAGACTTGGAATACGTCAGATTTTGTCAAGTATTCGCCATCCTGAGGCAAATCCTGTAGAAAGAGTGATGAGGGAGACGGCCAAGTACTGTAGAATATACTGTGCCGAAGAAAATTGGAAGTGGATAGATATCTTGGATATTATCGAATTTTGTATAAACAATACAATCCATGAATCTACGGGAGAGATACCCATAACGTTACATAGGAATGAGCAACCAGAGAGACCTTGGAGTCTGGTAATTCCTAGGCCAGCAGACGCTCAGCCTGGAAGAGATGTACGTATTAGAAGAGCCTTTGAGCATCTAAAAGCTCAAGCCGACAGGAGGCAAAGAAGAAATAGGCATAAGAGGTATCATCGACCATTATTAGCAGGAGAAATGGTGTTAGTAAAAAGACCAGCCATTTCGGATCCAGGGAACCGTGTGTACAAGAAGTTCCAGAAAATGTACCACGGACCGTATCAAATAATCAGAGATTTGAGGAATAACGCATATAGAATTCGGCACTGTGAAACGGATCACGAAGTGACCATGAATTCAGCAAATTTGAAATTATATTACCCTCCCGAAGATTTCGATGAAGCAAATGAACAAGCCCTGGTTATGGAAACATTTAGAAATGAATCCACTTTTGATAGGAACGAAAAGGAGATAGAAAAAGAAAATAGAGCTCAAGCATTCGAGTGCGAATGCGAATTGGAGAAATTATGTTGGGAAATCAAAGAAATAATTGAGTTTATTGAAGAAGAACATTTCAATTTAAGAAAGGAGAATGATGAAATAAGGAAACGGGTAGGGATAGACCACACCCGTAAAGAAGAATGAGGTTCTGGGGACTTAAAGCCCAGACGAATAAAGGAAAAAGAAATAAAGGGTAGGGACAGAGCACACCCGACCTACACAGTTACCGGATACGACTTTAAAGAAATAAAAAGAGACGGAAGATACGGACAACGTTATGATGGCTTCGACGAATAAAGAAAGATAAGATTAATTGAAATAAATTTCCTCAAAATTTTTCGAAAATTTATTTACCTAAGGAGGGGAGAGATGAACCCATGTGCCATAGGGTCCAAGGAGGTCGAATCCATGTATTTGGGGAAGAAATGAAAGAAACGTACAGTTTCTAATGCAACATAGAGAAAGATCAAGCCAAGATTCTAGCCTAACATTGTGCAAGCAGCGCGAGCCAGGTGTTCGAGAGATGAGATCACGCCTCTTGACATTCAGGAGGAGCTGGTCATGAGTATTAATAACCGAGTGGAAAATTTCGACTGTTAGACAAGGAAGCCTGACTCGGAAATCGAGCTGAGCTTGCTTGAAAACGACAACACCGCCTATGCGCCAGAAGAGGAATAATTAAATTTAACCCGTTTACGAGTATAAAAATAAGTAAACAATTACAGTACGGTGAATCATTTCGAATTAGAGATTTTTGTGTAAAGAAAAACCCTTTAATAATTGCACAGGAGAAAACTGCAAACGCAAGTAGACGTCATAGGGGATTTACCAAGGCCTGTGGAGAGGGGAGAATGCAAATGAACAGCAACACCCACACAGTTGAGGACGAGAAATTAATTAATATCTCCGAATTGCACGATCGATTCTTATGCGCAATGAGATTATTTAACATTGAGAAGACGAGCTTTTTGAAGGTATAATTTTTATAATGGTGCATCCATTATTTTAAAAGTTGGGCACGGAAAGGGCTAGAGTCTTATCTTTTTGTAGCGAAAGAGTATAAAGCTCCTGGCATCACCAAGCCAAACATGCAGTTATTCTGACAGCCCGTGAGGGGGTGTTACTACGCATCAGTACAAGCAGTTCCAAACAGCCCGAGGGGGGCGTTACTCTGCTTCACACCGAAGACAGATTACCAGTACTCCTTGAGGGGAGAAACGCTGTACTACACCACAGAATTAATATCTGATAGCCACAGGCGTCGCAGTATTAACAACTTGCGTGCCTCCATAAGGAGTTGTAAAGAAGAAATATTAAAGTATCGCCGTGTTGAAAAATTAGGAAAATCCTAGTTACAGGATTTAGGTCCGACAGGACACAAGTTTACAGTGAAAAGTTCGTAAAATATAGTCAGAGCAGGCTGCGAACGTTGGACTTAAGGCGATAGGTCTTTAAATAGACGAACGAAAATATCATAACGTACGGAAGTACCGTAACAGGAAGATAAACAGTTATCTAAATTAAAGAACCCAAATAGGGAAAAACAGAGTAAGGTTCGCAACGTATTTCAGAAAAGTAGGAGTGCGAGAACCGAATAAACAAAGAAGAACGGAGACTATAGACATTATCTCCAGAAAGCAGACGAACTATTCTAAAGCATTAGACTCGAGAAGTACTAGCTGCTATAAAATAAATCCATCGATCATCGATAGGTTATCGAGGGGACCTCGATCCGAACAGACTTTCACTAGGATCGATAAACTAGATCTAAAAAAGGGAGCCGTTCAAGCTAGAGAAATAGCCGGTCATCCAGAATAGGATTCGAAGAATTAGGATTCCAGGGAAAAGTAGATGTTTCGAGACTTTCGTATTCCGCAGGATAGGAAGCCGACATTGAATAAATTTCACCCTTGGAAACGGGAGATTAAGAGGTCACGTGTGATAGGCTAGGAAAATACGGCCTAGTGATCAAAAGTTGTGAAGTGTAAATCTATCAAGATTGTGTGTAAAAATAATATTTTTAGTGTTTATTGTGTGTTCTAAATGGATACACCAGTGTATTAAAAATGTTGTCAATGTTAAGTGTATTGAATATGTGTCAAGAAGTGTTTGTACATGAGATGAATTTCTACAATATGGAGTAAGTTAAAAAGTGGGCCAAAATGAAACACCGCACAAGGATAAAGGTCATGAGACGACCATAAAAACATGTGAGTAATGAATTTCATTATATTTTGGTGTCGGGAAATGGTTGTGTACAAATCCACCGGAGTTTTTGAGTAAAAGGGATGTGTTTAAATAAATAAATACTGAATAAAGGAAACGCGGTCTGAACAATAATAGAAATTTGAGAAACTATAAATAATTATGTAAAAGAATAAATCCAGTAGAGGAAATATATGAATAAAATGTCAGTGTTTGACGAATGTCATAAGGGCAAGCGAAATATTAATAATTATCATGAAAGATATTTAAATAAAAGTAAATTTGAGTTATATGAAAGAAATAGCTTTTGAGCTTGTGTAAAGAATGAAGATATGAAATAATAATAATAATAACCAAGTAAGGAAATATTAAATAAAGATCAAATTAATTGATGTGAACATAAGAGCGTTAGAGCCTTAATAAAAAGTATAGACATGATGTTCAAATGCATGTTCTTAAAAAGAGAGAAAGTTATTATCAAAGGAAAAGAATAATATAAAAATTGAGATGTGTATCAATTGTTAATATGGTATTATCAGTTCCTTGGATGACGCTAGGCTTAAAAATAAAGTATAGCGCAAAAAGAGCGCAATTAAAGTAAAATGTCACGCTAGGAACGCGTAAAAGTTAATGTACTTGGTAAATTACTTATGAGAGGTAGTTGATTGTAGCGAATTGAGAATTGGTGTAAGTCCTCTAATTGTGACGTAGTATCACGAGGCCATTGTGTATGTTGTATTGAAAGGGAGCAAATGTATGGTATTGAGCGTAGGTCTTATAAGCTATAGGCTGACCCTAAATCGCATTTTGTATAGTCCTCTATATGGGAATGGTTCCCGAGGCATGTGAAGAGATTCGAACTCAGAATCTTCTTATTGTGAAAGCCCCTTTATTATTCGTCGTAGAATGTGTATATCTCTTCCCCAATCAATGAGGACCTTTCATAATTAATAAATGCCAAGATTACGAATGTGGTTTATGAGCCCAATAAAATTGTTGAATTTAAACGAGGAGTAGAATGCCAGGTCTCCCCAAAGAATTGAGAATGAACGAAAAGCTGTTTGTAAAAGCATTAAAGAGAGCTCTAGCTTAGACTAGACGGGAGGGTTCCCGCATAGTCATAAATAACTCTCAAGTTTCACGGTCAGACCCTCGGAGCACGAGGGTGTCTGAAGGCCGTCTTGTAAGGAGTAATGAATACACCAGGAGTGTTTAAAGTTGTTAATGACCCGGGCGGTTGAACCGAGGTCCTTGTAGATTGATATTTCCGCTTGCCTGTTCAGATCGTAGTTTTTTTAAGTGATAATGGTCTTATAAGACATATGAGATAAATAACAATCCCTATTGTAATGTTGTATGGAAGTAGGATTCCATGAGTTAATTGAAGGCAACTAGGTTCCGGGAGTGACCATAGTTTTTTGACTGTGTCAAGTATCTTCATACTCTGGAGTACACAAGTAATTTCCTGATTACCTTAATGTATTTGTAAAACTAGAGAGAGATGATAACAGCTGAAAACCTGTGAAATGCCCAAATATTGAGTTAGATAATTAACATGTAATTTTAAATGTAATTATACATTTGTTTGATGATTAAGAAAATATAAAAAAATAGTATTGGAGGTGTACAAAGAAGGACACCATTATTACAGAAAGCATTGAGCTAAAAGAGCTCGGAGTTATATGAAACTTACAGTTGATGCTTTATGGAAGTAAAAATAATTAGGAATTGTTGGTTCATATGAAAACCATATGTTTTAATACAATATTTCTTTTATTCTTATGTTATTCCTTGTTCATTTGGAACAAGTAGATGATTATGGGTCAGTAATTTAATTGTTTAATTTTTTGTAGCGCCATAATTTTTATTAATTAAATGTGTTAAAATAGGAGTTGATTTTGTTGTTATTTTGCAAGTGTATCCTCTAATTAATCCAAAATATGTGAGTCACAGAGTGGGTGAACTTACCGCTACCCCGAAAATCCCGAATTGAGCTACGCTGGTATACTGTGATTGGCATATTTCTTGCTAAAAGGGCACATGGGGGGCATATAAGTAATGTGCTGGATTAATAACTAGAGGAACACTTTAAGACGGTCATATCATGTAAATTAAAGTAATGATAGGAATAGCTACAACGTAAAATATTAACTGACCGCATGGGTCCCTGGAAACTCATACCGAGCAGCCCTGAATTATATCATTAACCCCCCTAGCAAATCCTAGATTTTGGCGCCCAGTACGCAGGGCTGAGTTTTCCTAGGGAAAACCCGAGTTTTCTCGAAAAATCAAAATTTTCATTTTTTGAAAAAAATGGTTTTTCGAAATTTTGAATTTTAAATACTTCCATAAAGGTTTATGAAATTGAGTAAAGGTATCAAAAGGGTACGTTGTAGTAAACACCCGTACCAAAGTAAATTTTTAAAGAAATTGGGACACAATGATTCAGAGTATCATCTCTCAAGCATGTACTAGTGTGGTGGCATGAGTAGCCCACAATATTCTCATAAGATGGCATTTAGTGAGGAAGTGCAACGGCTCTTGGAGGCCATGAACAATAAATTGGGAACGATAGACCATACATTGGGTCTCCAAAAGGATGAAAATAACAAAGTGTTCGAATCCATAAATGAGAGTTTGAATAAGGTGGACAGCCAACAGGAGGAAAATAACCAAAAGTTAGGATCCATGAATCAAAGTTTAGAGTCACTAAAAATTGATAGTGCTAACATGGGTACTAAATTAGAAGCTATCCAAGCCGATTGTATTAACATGAATAGTACATTGAAGGCTGAGATAGAAAGTAAGTTGGATAATATAAGGACAGAGAATACCGATCATTTTTCAGCACAATCCAAGGATTGGGAGGATAAACTAGGAATAATGGAAGTGAAACTTGAAAATAAATTACATTCGTTTCAGGAGAAGATGATAGCCGATAATGTTATGAAAAGTCAAGCCATGAACACTAAACTAGAGGCCATGGAGACTAAAATACAAAGTAATATAAATGAGAAATTAGAAGGGACAATGGATAACAAATTTCAAGGGTTTGACACTAAGTTTGGGGACAAGTTAACTGAATTAAAAGGGGAAATCACAAGTGAAATTAAACAGGAAAATAATGTACTTAAGTTAGAATTGCAAGACCAAATAAATGTCTTGAAGGAAAGTACGAAAAAATCCCAAGTTAAATGTCAAGAAAATTTTGATAATTTAGAAGGTAATTTTGGGGCTATAAAAACTAAGTTAAATAAGATGGAAAAGTCTTGTAAAGAGAATGTAAAAGCATGTGAAAAGGAACTTGTAACCCAGATCCAAGGTGTGCAGACAGAATTGAAAGCTCAGATAGAATCTAACAAGAATATTTGTGAACGTTCCCGGGATGAGATAAAAGAAAGTTTTAAGAAATTAGGAGAAGAATTTAAAGGGGTAAAGGACAAAGTAGGAGAACTCGAGGGAAAGGTCGATGGAGTTCAGAATGAAGTAACTGAGATGAAAAATCAAAATCAAAAGGATGTACAGGGTATGAAAGGGCAGATTGATCATTTTACTAGGCAGGTAGATGAGACCTTAAAGAAGCATGAGGAAGGAATAGATAAAAGATTCGGTGAATACGAGGGGCATCTTCAGAGTGAAAGAAAACAACGAGAGGACGAAAGTAAGGAAAATACCCAGAAGATAAATGAAATAAGTAAGGGTATTAATGAGGTCCAGGAAACTATCGGAAAGCTAGAAGGGTGAGTAGGAAAAACTAATACTGAAGTAAAATTGATTAAAGATGACTTATCGGAAGTGTCTAAGAAGACGGATAAAAAGTTGAAAGGAATTGAATTAGATATGGTCAAAGGTCGGAAAGAAGTGGAGAAGCAAATAAAGGAGATACGAGAGGGCCTGGATACCATCGGTGATGTAAAGCCAGAAATTATAAATCAACAGGCCATGGTCATTAAGAAAGAGGTAGAAGACCAACTAAATGAATTCAGGGATAGTTACAGGGAGGAGAAATTCCAACTCAAAAAGGTAGAGGAAGAGAGTAAAAGGAATCAAGAAAGAATTCAGAATGAATTAAGATCCCGATTGGAGAGGACTGAACATAAGAATAGTCAAATGGAAATCCAACTCATGGCTAATGAAGAAAGTGCCCGAAGGGAAAGGAAGTTAGAATTTGAGAATCAGGAGGAGTTTCCAAAGACAGGATGGGTAGATTCCCGTGAACAAGGCACAGATACGGAGAGGGACTTAGGAGGGGAGAGCCCTTATAAGAACCCAGGATATCCGATGGCGATGTCAACCCCGTACATGAATCAGACAAATGGCCAGATAATAAACATTATTAAATCGAATGAGGACAGACCAGTAAAGTTTACGGGTAATAACATGTCTATTACTCCAAAATACTGGCTAAAGGAAGTTGCAGAGTATTTAAACGAAATGAAAGTTCCTCAGGATCGGAGACTGAGAGCTATTGAAAAGCTGTTGGCAGGTGATTGTCTCACCTGGTTCAGAAGCTTCAGGTACACCTTTGATACGGTGGAAGGCTTTAGGGAAGCATTTTTAAAACGATATTGGGCAGCAGACGTCCAAGAGAATTTAAGGCTAGATCTGTACTCTAGGAAGTACAGCACAAATGCACCAACTAAGTACTCGGAATTTTTCACCGCTCAGCTGTGTAAATTCCGCGAACTCGACATTGCTCCGGCAGAGAACGACCTGTGTGCCGCCATTGCAAGACAACTTCCGTATGAGATTCAGAGGCTGTTAATCTCATCCAAAGCACGAAGTGCTGTGGAAGTGGAGAGTGTATTACGTCAATTAGATATGACGACTTCGCACGTAACTCCTCGGCATCAAAGACAGACTGAGCAAGTACATATGGCCAGCAGTCAGGAAACCAGAGAAAAACCAGCGACCAGGAATCAGTCCACCAGCACGGATACTCAGGGACTGGGTCGAGAGTATGGGCACCAGGAGCCTAGAGGGATACAGCCATATTACAGAGGAGGATATCGAGGAAGAAATCCTAGGAATACGGGTTATAGGCAACAAGAGAGCCGACCCTATAACAATAACCATCAAAGGCAAGAAAACAGAAAGAAATGGGAGAATTATCCCAGAAGGAATGTAAGGCCAGAGGATAGGGATGATGAATATCGGGCCGAAATAGAAGAAAGATATCAGGAAAGTCTTCGTTATATGAACGAACGACCAGATGAACCTGATAGGCAAAAAGTCCGTTGGAGTGAGGCAATCAAGAACCGGAAATCACCCGACCGACTAGACGGAGCTCAAAGCTTGGAACTACAAGCTCAATTAAAGAATGAGGGGAAAGGAAGCCCTCAGGATAAAAAAAAACTCCAAATTTAAATTGTCAAAAGTGGAAACATACCAGGAGCTGGGAGGAGGTAGAAATTGTGAATTGGATAACAAGACCAGATGAGCTAATTAACGAGGATGTGGAAGGAATCCCACCTGTTAAAAGGGAACTACCTATAATTATGCTAAGGATAGAAGGATTACTGCTCAGAGCATTAATTGATACCGGATCCACAATATGTCTAATTACACAAACCCTTCTAAATGAACTGGAAATAAGGGGCCGAGTATTAAAGATTCCCACATCAAGTGTAAAGATTAAGGGGATTATCCCTGAAAAATCTTTAACATGTAAATTTCAGGTATATATCGATCTGATCATGGGTAACGCTGAAATTTCGCAGTGCTTTTTGCTGGTAAATCAATTACCGTATAATGTCATATTAGGTATTGATTTTATCCGTGAGAACAAGGTCATTATAGACCTAGCGCAAAACTGCATTAGAATTCAAAGAGAGGATGTGGATGAACAAAACATTAACCTACAGGAACAGGATGCGAAAATAGGAGAACAGGTATGGCATATGGAAGAAGTGATTGAGGAAGGTTATAAGGACCTAGAAAAGATATTTGAAGTCCTCAACATAGAACTCGAAGATAATTTGGAAACTGAGTTCGAGACCAACCTGTCAGGAAAAGTAGAGGAAGCTAAAGTTAACCTCGAAAATAAAGAACAATTAAAGAAATTATTATTGAATTTTAGGGACGTATTTGATTCCAAGCCAGGGAAGATTGAAAATTTTAAATATGCGTTCCAAGTCAATGATTGGGCACCGTTCAGAAAAAAACCATACCCGGTTGCGGAAAAACATTACCCACAAACTAAGAAAGCACTGCAGGAGATGATGAATGCAGGTGTTATAGAAAATATGGCGACACCATATGTTAGTCCATTAGTGATTGTGAGTAAACCGGATGGCTCAGTAAGGGTGTGTTTAGATGCCAGAAATCTAAATGCAAAAATCATACCAGAAAATGATTCGGCACCACCCATAAAAGAAATACTGAGGAAGTTCAAGGGCAAGAAGATTTTCACAAATATTGACATGACTTCTTCGTATCATCATCTCGAACTGGAAGAGAAAACCAGTTTGTTGACTGGGTTTCAGTTCGACCAACAAACATATTGTTTTAGAAGATGTCCGTTTGGATTGAAGACCGCAGGATCTGCATTAATAAGAGCGCTTGATCGAAACCTGTCAGAGGAAGTGAAAGATTGCACTATCCGTTATGTGGATGATATTTTGCTTACCTCGGAGAATATTGAGGAACATTCAGAAAAATTGAAGAAATTATTGGAAGACTTAAGAAGGGCAAATTTTAAAATCAATTTAAAGAAGTCAAATTTTTGTCAAAGACAAGTAACATTTTTAGGGCATGTGATTGACAAGGATGGTGTTAAACCAAATCCGTGCAAATTGGAATCGATAAGGGATTTTCCAAGGCCTTTGAAGGTAAAGAACGTTCGCCAGTTTTTGGGATTGATTGGTTTCTTCTCAGGACATTGTCCCTCATACACCAAAACTGTTGCACCACTACAGGACCTTCTGAAGAAGGGGGGCAAGTGGAAATGGACGGAGGAAACAGAAAAAGCATTCGTGGAGGCCAAGGAAATGCTCTTAAATTACGTGAAGCTAGGATATCCTGATTTTAATCAGAAATTTATCATTCAAACAGACGCATCCCAGATTGGAATAGGGGCAATGCTATATCAGGAAAACCCGGAAAACCCTGATAAGAAAAATTATCTAGCTTTCACAAGTCGGAGACTGAAACCACACGAGAAAAATTATACGATCAGCGAAATCGAGCTGTTAGCGATACTGCACGCGCTGCAATATTGGCGGAAGATCGTATATGGGTTTCAGGTCATTCTAAGAACGGATCATAAAGCCTTAACCTTTTTGATGAAGACTGATTTATCCAGTCAAAGGTTGATGCGTTGGGCTTTATACATTCAACAATTTGATGTCAGGATAGAATACTGCCCAGGAAAGGAAAATATAGTTCCAGACTACTTAAGTAGACAGCCAGAGTCCACAGAAGAGGAAGTAATGGCTATTGATTTGGAAGACAGGGATCAGCGTACTCTTAACGAGTTAAGAAGCATTAGTCAAAGACAACGGGAGGATCCATGGATGAACATGCTCATATCTTTCCTTGAGGGAAGCTTAATAAGGGGAACACCAGCGTACACGGAAGCTAATAAGATAGCTCAAGACTACACGTTTTATAATGGATTATTATATAAGTTTGTAGACTCTGACCATACCAAATTAAGGATTGTTGTACCTGCAATTTTGCAGAGGAAAATAGTATGGTTAGCCCATAGATCGTTCGGACATATGGGAGTCGACAAAACAGTCTCGATGCTGAAAGAAGCATTTGTATGGCCGAGACTGAGAGAAACTGTAAGGGACACGCTAAAGACATGTGATTTATGTCAAAGGATCAAACCTAATGCATTTCTGATGCGGCAAAAGCCTATACCATTGTTGCCCGAAAGGCCAGGTCAAATCATATCTATTGATAACTTCGGACCTTTGCCAAAGGCAAGAAGAGGAAATCGACACATAATGGTGGCTATGGATGTCTTCACTAAAATGGTTGTCCTTGCTCCCATACAGAAGACTAGTACCAAACAGGTGTTAAAACGACTAAAAGAAAAAGTGATACCGATTCTGGGAAAACCTGAGAATTTGTTGTCGGATCACGGCAGTTGTTTCACCAGTGTAGAGTTCAGACGAGAATTAGAAAGACTTGGAATACGTCAGATTTTGTCAAGTATTCGCCATCCTGAGGCAAATCCTGTAGAAAGAGTGATGAGGGAGACGGCCAAGTACTGTAGAATATACTGTGCCGAAGAAAATTGGAAGTGGATAGATATCTTGGATATTATCGAATTTTGTATAAACAATACAATCCATGAATCTACGGGAGAGATACCCATAACGTTACATAGGAATGAGCAACCAGAGAGACCTTGGAGTCTGGTAATTCCTAGGCCAGCAGACGCTCAGCCTGGAAGAGATGTACGTATTAGAAGAGCCTTTGAGCATCTAAAAGCTCAAGCCGACAGGAGGCAAAGAAGAAATAGGCATAAGAGGTATCATCGACCATTATTAGCAGGAGAAATGGTGTTAGTAAAAAGACCAGCCATTTCGGATCCAGGGAACCGTGTGTACAAGAAGTTCCAGAAAATGTACCACGGACCGTATCAAATAATCAGAGATTTGAGGAATAACGCATATAGAATTCGGCACTGTGAAACGGATCACGAAGTGACCATGAATTCAGCAAATTTGAAATTATATTACCCTCCCGAAGATTTCGATGAAGCAAATGAACAAGCCCTGGTTATGGAAACATTTAGAAATGAATCCACTTTTGATAGGAACGAAAAGGAGATAGAAAAAGAAAATAGAGCTCAAGCATTCGAGTGCGAATGCGAATTAGAGAAATTATGTTGGGAAATCAAAGAAATAATTGAGTTTATTGAAGAAGAACATTTCAATTTAAGAAAGGAGAATGATGAAATAAGGAAACGGGTAGGGATAGACCACACCCGTAAAGAAGAATGAGGTTCTGGGGACTTAAAGCCCAGACGAATAAAGGAAAAAGAAATAAAGGGTAGGGACAGAGCACACCCGACCTACACAGTTACCGGATACGACTTTAAAGAAATAAAAAGAGACGGAAGATACGGACAACGTTATGATGGCTTCGACGAATAAAGAAAGATAAGATTAATTGAAATAAATTTCCTCAAAATTTTTCGAAAATTTATTTACCTAAGGAGGGGAGAGATGAACCCATGTGCCATAGGGTCCAAGGAGGTCGAATCCATGTATTTGGGGAAGAAATGAAAGAAACGTACAGTTTCTAATGCAACATAGAGAAAGATCAAGCCAAGATTCTAGCCTAACATTGTGCAAGCAGCGCGAGCCAGGTGTTCGAGAGATGAGATCACGCCTCTTGACATTCAGAAGGAGCTGGTCATGAGTATTAATAACCGAGTGGAAAATTTCGACTGTTAGACAAGGAAGCCTGACTCGGAAATCGAGCTGAGCTTGCTTGAAAACGACAACACCGCCTATGCGCCAGAAGAGGAATAATTAAATTTAACCCGTTTACGAGTATAAAAATAAGTAAACAATTACAGTACGGTGAATCATTTCGAATTAGAGATTTTTGTGTAAAGAAAAACCCTTTAATAATTGCACAGGAGAAAACTGCAAACGCAAGTAGACGTCATAGGGGATTTACCAAGGCCTGTGGAGAGGGGAGAATGCAAATGAACAGCAACACCCACACAGTTGAGGACGAGAAATTAATTAATATCTCCGAATTGCACGATCGATTCTTATGCGCAATGAGATTATTTAACATTGAGAAGACGAGCTTTTTGAAGGTATAATTTTTATAATGGTGCATCCATTATTTTAAAAGTTGGGCACGGAAAGGGCTAGAGTCTTATCTTTTTGTAGCGAAAGAGTATAAAGCTCCTGGCATCACCAAGCCAAACATGCAGTTATTCTGACAGCCCGTGAGGGGGTGTTACTACGCATCAGTACAAGCAGTTCCAAACAGCCCGAGGGGGGCGTTACTCTGCTTCACACCGAAGACAGATTACCAGTACTCCTTGAGGGGAGAAACGCTGTACTACACCACAGAATTAATATCTGATAGCCACAGGCGTCGCAGTATTAACAACTTGCGTGCCTCCATAAGGAGTTGTAAAGAAGAAATATTAAAGTATCGCCGTGTTGAAAAATTAGGAAAATCCTAGTTACAGGATTTAGGTCCGACAGGACACAAGTTTACAGTGAAAAGTTCGTAAAATATAGTCAGAGCAGGCTGCGAACGTTGGACTTAAGGCGATAGGTCTTTAAATAGACGAACGAAAATATCATAACGTACGGAAGTACCGTAACAGGAAGATAAACAGTTATCTAAATTAAAGAACCCAAATAGGGAAAAGCAGAGTAAGGTTCGCAACGTATTTCAGAAAAGTAGGAGTGCGAGAACCGAATAAACAAAGAAGAACGGAGACTATAGACATTATCTCCAGAAAGCAGACGAACTATTCTAAAGCATTAGACTCGAGAAGTACTAGCTGCTATAAAATAAATCCATCGATCATCGATAGGTTATCGAGGGGACCTCGATCCGAACAGACTTTCACTAGGATCGATAAACTAGATCTAAAAAAGGGAGCCGTTCAAGCTAGAGAAATAGCCGGTCATCCAGAATAGGATTCGAAGAATTAGGTTTCCAGGGAAAAGTAGATGTTTCGAGACTTTCGTATTCCGCAGGATAGGAAGCCGACATTGAATAAATTTCACCCTTGGAAACGGGAGATTAAGAGGTCACGTGTGATAGGCTAGGAAAATACGGCCTAGTGATCAAAAGTTGTGAAGTGTAAATCTATCAAGATTGTGTGTAAAAATAATATTTTTAGTGTTTATTGTGTGTTCTAAATGGATACACCAGAGTATTAAAAATGTTGTCAATGTTAAGTGTATTGAATATGTGTCAAGAAGTGTTTGTACATGAGATGAATTTCTACAATATGGAGTAAGTTAAAAAGTGGGCCAAAATGAAACACCGCACAAGGATAAAGGTCATGAGACGACCTTAAAAACATGTGAGTAATGAATTTCATTATATTTTGGTGTCGGGAAATGGTTGTGTACAAATCCACCGGAGTTTTTGAGTAAAAGGGATGTGTTTAAATAAATAAATACTGAATAAAGGAAACGCGGTCTGAACAATAATAGAAATTTGAGAAACTATAAATAATTATGTAAAAGAATAAATCCAGTAGAGGAAATATATGAATAAAATGTCAGTGTTTGACGAATGTCATAAGGGCAAGCGAAATATTAATAATTATCATGAAAGATATTTAAATAAAAGTAAATTTGAGTTATATGAAAGAAATAGCTTTTGAGCTTGTGTAAAGAATGAAGATATGAAATAATAATAATAATAACCAAGTAAGGAAATATTAAATAAAGATCAAATTAATTGATGTGAACATAAGAGCGTTAGAGCCTTAATAAAAAGTATAGACATGATGTTCAAATGCATGTTCTTAAAAAGAGAGAAAGTTATTATCAAAGGAAAAGAATAATATAAAAATTGAGATGTGTATCAATTGTTAATATGGTATTATCAGTTCTTTGGATGACGCTAGGCTTAAAAATAAAGTATAGCGCAAAAAGAGCGCAATTAAAGTAAAATGTCACGCTAGGAACGCGTAAAAGTTAATGTACTTGGTAAATTACTTATGAGAGGTAGTTGATTGTAGCGAATTGAGAATTGGTGTAAGTCTTCTAATTGTGACGTAGTATCACGAGGCCATTGTGTATGTTGTATTGAAAGGGAGCAAATGTATGGTATTGAGCGTAGGTCTTATAAGCTATAGGCTGACCCTAAATCGCATTTTGTATAGTCCTCTATATGGGAATGGTTCCCGAGGCATGTGAAGAGATTCGAACTCAGAATCTTCTTATTGTGAAAGCCCCTTTATTATTCGTCGTAGAATGTGTATATCTCTTCCCCAATCAATGAGGACCTTTCATAATTAATAAATGCCAAGATTACGAATGTGGTTTATGAGCCCAATAATATTGTTGAATTTAAACGAGGAGTAGAATGCCAGGTCTCCCCAAAGAATTGAGAATGAACGAAAAGCTGTTTGTAAAAGCATTAAAGAGAGCTCTAGCTTAGACTAGACGGGAGGGTTCCCGCATAGTCATAAATAACTCTCAAGTTTCACGGTCAGACCCTCGGAGCACGAGGGGTGTCTGAAGGCCGTCTTGTAAGGAGTAATGAATACACCAGGAGTGTTTAAAGTTGTTAATGACCCGGGCGTTGAACCGAGGTCCTTGTAGATTGATATTTCCGCTTACCTGTTCAGATCGTAGTTTTTTTTAAGTGATAATGGTCTTATAAGACATATGAGATAAATAACAATCCCTATTGTAATGTTGTATGGAAGTAGGATTCCATGAGTTAATTGAAGGCAACTAGGTTCCGGGAGTGACCATAGTTTTTTGACTGTGTCAAGTATCTTCATACTCTGGAGTACACAAGTAATTTCCTGATTACCTTAATGTATTTGTAAAACTAGAGAGAGATGATAACAGCTGAAAACCTGTGAAATGCCCAAATATTGAGTTAGATAATTAACATGTAATTTTAAATGTAATTATACATTTGTTTGATGATTAAGAAAATATAAAAAAATAGTATTGGAGGTGTACAAAGAAGGACACCATTATTACAGAAAGCATTGAGCTAAAAGAGCTCGGAGTTATATGAAACTTACAGTTGATGCTTTATGGAAGTAAAAATAATTAGGAATTGTTGGTTCATATGAAAACCATATGTTTTAATACAATATTTCTTTTATTCTTATGTTATTCCTTGTTCATTTGGAACAAGTAGATGATTATGGGTCAGTAATTTAATTGTTTAATTGTTTGTAGCGCCATAATTTTTATTAATTAAATGTGTTAAAATAGGAGTTGATTTTGTTGTTATTTTGCAAGTGTATCCTCTAATTAATCCAAAATATGTGAGTCACAGAGTGGGTGAACTTACCGCTACCCCGAAAATCCCGAATTGAGCTACGCTGGTATACTGTGATTGGCATATTTCTTTCTAAAAGGGCACAATATAAAGGGAGGTTGCGCGCAGTTCGTCACTCCTGTGGGGGTCCGGGCGGGGCACCAAGAGCCCGCCGGTGAGCCAGCTTGGTGTCCTAGGCGAAACCCCAAACAAGACACGGCACAAACCCAGAAGAATTGCTGAGTTTTAATTCACCGGCCGTGAAAGCCAATACACCATCTTTTTGGAAGCCTTCAAAGGGAGGTTCAAGCTGCTTGAACTTTTAGTTCTCGGTGTCAAGTGGTGCAGTTGCACCTAATATAAAGGGAGGTGGCGCGCAGTTCGTCACTCCTGTGGGGGTCCGGGCGGGGCACAAGAGCCCGCCGATGAGCCAGCTTGGGGTCCTAGGCGAAACCCCACACAAGACACGGCACAAACCTAGAAGAATTGCAGAGTTTTAATTCACCGGCCGTGAAAGCCAATACACCATCTTTTTGGAAGCCTTCATAGGGAGGTTCAGGCTGCTTGAACTTTTAATTCTCGCTGTCAATTGGTGCAGTTGCACCTAATATAAAGGGAGGTGGCGCGCAGTTCGTCACTCCTGTGGGGGTCCGGGCGGGGCACTAAGAGCTCGCCGATGAGCCAGCATGGTGTCCTAGGCGAAACCCCACACAAGACACGGCACAAACCTAGAAGAATTGCTGAGTTTCAATTCACCGGCCGTGAAAGCCAATACACCATCTTTTTGGAAGCCTTCATAGGGAGGTTCAGGCTGCTTGAACTTTTAGTTCTCGCTGTCAAGTGGTGCAGTTGCACCTAATATAAAGGGAGGTGGCGCGCAGTTCGTCACTCCTGTGGGGGTCCGGGCGGGGCACCAAGGGCCCGCCGATGAGCCAGCTTGGTGTCCTAGGCGAAACCCCACACAAGACACGGCACAAACCTAGAAGAATTGCTGAGTTTTAATTCACCGGCCGTGAAAGCCAATACACCATCTTTTTGGAAGCCTTCATAGGGAGATTCAAGCTGCTTGAACTTTTAGTTCTCGCTATCAAGTGCTGCAGTTGCACCTAATATAAAGGGAGGTGGCGCGCAGTTCGTCACTCCTGTGGGGGTCCGGGCGGGGCACCAAGAGCCCCCCGATGAGCCAGCTTGGTGTCCTAGGCGAAACCCCACACAAGACACGGCACAAACCTAGAAGAATTGCTGAGTTTTAATTCACCGGCCGTGAAAGCCAATACACCATCTTTTTGGAAGCCTTCATAGGGAGGTTCTGGCTGCTTGAAATTTAGTTCTCTCTGTCAAGTGGTGCAGTTGCATCTAATATAAAGGGAGGTTGCGCGCAGTTCGTCACTCCTGTGGGGGTCCGGGCGGGGCACCAAGAGCCCGCCGATGAGCCAGCTTGGTGTCCTAGGCGAAACCCCACACAAGACACGGCACAAACCTAGAAGAATTGCTGAGTTTTAATTCTCCGGCCGTGAAAGCCAATACACCATCTTTTTGGAAGCCTTCATAGGGAGGTTCAGGCTGCTTGAATTTTTAGTTCTCGCTATCAAGTGGTGCAGTTGCACCTAATATGAAGGGAGGTGGCGCGCAGTTCGTCACTCCTGTGGGGGTCCGGGCGGGGCACCAAGAGCCCGCCGATGAGCCAGCTTGGTGTCCTATGCGAAACCCCACACAAGACACGGCACAAACCTAGAAGAATTGCTGAGTTTTCATTCACCGGCCGTGAAAGCCAATACATCATCTTATAGTAATATTGTTTGACCCGTCTCAAACAAGTACATTACACATCGACACACCTCCAGCACTTGAAAGCAATTATACAAATTTACATGAGGAGGCGCTATCTAATACACAACACTAGGGAATATCTACCAACATGGTTAGGTCGCAGTACTTATTTATCATCATTTATCAAAGTGTGGTTGAATAGAAGATCAGTAAGAGATGTCCTATTCAGAAATTAACAGTACAGTATAACAGCCCTGAAAATGGGGCCAGATGGGAGACTTCATCAGGCCTTATTTTGTTGTCTCGGGGCACATATTGATACCGCTATCCTAAACGTCCTAGGTTCGATTACCAGCTCTATCAAGGAATTTATGTCTGATCTGAGCATAGCAACTGGGTACATTTCAGCCTCAAGGTGCAGAATTGAGCAGAGGTGAGTTTTATTTTCAATGGCTTCCCTACTTATACTCTAGGCAAATGCTGGATTTGTTCCTAAATTCTAACTTAAGACCATGGCCGCCAATCCAAGCTCCAATCTCAAAGCCGTACACTTCTGATGAGAAACGCTATCAGAAAACATCTACACAATTTGATGACCATGGTGTTATAACCTCTAAAACACCAACAACAACAGTATATCTAGCATTTCACAATTTCGTTCGGAGAAATGTGACAGCGTGCCAAGTTTGAAACACTCTTGAAGTAAGCAATTACAGCAATTCTTCTTCAAAGTACTTCGGCCTTTCGTGATTTCTATATCGTGTCAAGCTTTCACTGCACACGCAGTGAATTAGATCCCAGGCGCAGTCGTGTAAGTTAACAAAGAATTCGGTCCTGGGAACAAAGGAATCTCATTAAGAATTAAGACTGTTATTGTTCACGCAACGGGAGATATCGCGTGCCCGAATTCAAACGTAGTATTCCTCTGTAATGGGTGCTTTTCATGGGTAACGGTGTATATTTCTCCACACAACAGGAGTTGAACGATTATCCATTCCCTTACTGATCCTTTGAGGATGTCACAGAATAGGTAGCCTACTTGTGTTACGAATTATTTACCGGTTCAATATATTTGTCAACCTACGAAATTCCACTTAAATCAATGAGTTGATTTTCTTTTTTCTGAGAGGCCCAATAAGTGGTCACGAAAGTAGGGATACTATTTACTATGGAATAGGAGTGGGAATTCTGAGTCGTAGCCTTCCGTATAGTCAGATGGCTTGGACCACAAAACTCACTTATTTGTTCCTTGAGGTGCAAACCCAGAGGCCCTGTGTAAGTAAGGCTAGCAACCTACTCCACGTATATTTTCTAAACCTGTTGAAAAAATTCATGAACAAGCTTCGGACCTATGGGAATGATGGAGTCCTTGGAACCGATCAAGCAATTGAATTGGTATTCAATGGTGTGCTATAAATATCGAGGGTGGTTTTGGAAGGACTAAAGTACATCTATCAGAGGCAACAAGCGGGATGAGATTGCATATTCTGGCGATTAGAGACGTTCAGATAAAGGGAGATAGAGAGGAGGAAGTAGGAGATTACAAAGTATACCTGTCTGGTGTAGTACGAGGCAGGAAAAAGTGGGGAATAGGGTTGTGTGTCAAGAGAACCATAGAGCATCACGAAGTTTGTGTGAGGTACGTAAATGAACGATTAATGTGGATAGATTTGGAAATGTCAGGAAATCGGACCAGGATTGTTTCATTGTACGCTCCATGTGAAGTGGCGAATACGGACGAAGTAGACAGATTTTATGAGCCACTGAGTGATGTGGTACCGGTAGTGAGACTTAACAATATGGATAGTGTAGTACTAATGGGGAATTTCAGTGCTAGGATGAGGAATAGAAATGAGGACTATGAGAAGGTAATGCGTAAGTGGGGTGAAGATAGGGAAGCAAACACCCATAGGAAGTGTTTATTGAACTTCTGTGCTAGCATGGGGTTACCTGTTGCTAACTTATTCTCAAAGCATTAGGAGATTCACAGATACACATAGGAGGGTAGAGGAACGAAACAAATAATAGACCATACCATTACTGACTTTGAATTTTGTAAATTGATAAGGAATTGTAGGGGATTCAGGGGCTTCTTTAATGAAACAGACCACAAATTGTTCTGCTGTGAATTAAGCACAGTAAGACCTAAAGTGCAGCAGGTGAGTACTACATTTGCAGACGGATTAGTGTTTAACATCACCAGGATGAGGACCTTGGCAGAAGTACTTATAAATGATTGATGAGAAATTCCAAAGAGTAGATGGTAAAGAATTGCAGGATATTAAAATTGAGTGGTTCGGTTTCAAGGATTCAGTACTACAAGTAGGAAATGCATGCCTTGGGACAACAGTGTGTAAAGACCAGGAAAAGTGCACATCCTGGTGGAATGACATAGTGAAGTCTGCTTTTAAAAGTAAAAGGCTTACAAAAATAGCTCCAAACAAGGAATCCGACAGACAGCGTTATGTAGAGGAAAGAAACAGAGCCAAACAAATAATAGTTGAGTCCAAAAGGGAACCATCGGAGGAATTTGGAGATAATTACAAAATTTAGGTCAAGTGGCAGGGATGAGCCTCCGTGGCTTAGGCGGCAGCACGCCGGCCTCTCACCGCTGGGTCCGTGGTTCAAATCCCGGTCACTCCATGTGAGATCTGTGCTGGACAAAACGGAGGCAGACAGGTTTTTCTCCGGGTACTCCGGTTTTCCCTGTCACAATTTCATTCCATCAACACTCTCCACTATCATTTAATTTCATCTGTCATTCATTTAATCATTGCCCCAGAGGAGTGCGACAGGCTTCGGCAGCCGGCACACTTCATATCCTCGCCGCTAGATGGGGGCTTCATTCATTCCATTCCTGACCCAGTCGGAGACTGGAAGCAGGCAGTGGATTTTCATTTTTTTCAGGTCAAGTGGCAGGATAACTTTTGTGATGTGTTATAAATAATCTTAGAAATGGAGGAAAAAGGGAAATGAGTAGTGTTCTGGATAATTCAGGGAAACTCCTTATTGATCCCAAAGAAGAACTGGGAAGATGGTAGGAAAACTTCGAAAACTTAGAATGTCAAAGGGGACTTACCTGGCAATGTGGCAGATTTTGAGATCAGGCAGGAGCAGAATGACAATGGGAACAGGATCATCGTTGAGAATATATATATAGAGAGAGGTAAATAAACTACAATGTCACAAAGCGACAGGGGTTGATGAAATTCGGCCACAGGATAATAGGATATTAGAATTGGTATCCGATTTAGGAAATGTATAACCTTTGACTGGACAAACGCAGTAATCGCCCAAATTTATCAGCAAGGTAACAGAAAAGATTGCAAAAATTATAAACGCAATTTTGATAAGTGTCTCGGGCAAAGTATACTCAGGCATTGTAGAAAGGAGTGCTCGATCGTTGGACATTTGTAGGATGGATGAAAACGAGTGTACTTTTAGACCACAACGAGGATGTCAAGATCTAATCTTTAGTATGCGCCAAGTTATTGAGAAATGCTACGAGGGGAATAGACATTTCTTTTTGTGTTTTGTAGATCTAGAGAAGGCGTACGATACAGTACCCAGGGAGAAGATGCTTCTTCATGACAGATTATGGCATCGAGGGAAGGCTGCTACAGACAATCAAAAGTATTTATGTTCATAATCAGCAAAAGTAAACCTCAGAATTTAGTGTCATTAGGACTCTTCTCTTCAGTTGCTTCAATATGATACGAGAAGTAAATAAAATAAGGTTTAAAAATTTCGAACTGATGCAATCATGAATTGTTGAAAACAATTGGACATGAGATGTCATTATACTAAGCTCTGAATAAAGATTCGTTGTGCTAAGTTTCATTATTCTTGGGTGATTAGATCGCCAAACAATGTATTTTAATTATTTGAAAATCCCGTGGCCACCATGTTGTTTTTGTGTTTCTCAGGATTTTGAAAGTCACATATAGGTAAGTACTTAATAGTCCTCTATCACTATAAATACTGCATATTCGGGGATATTGTGAACTGGTAAAATATATCACATGGACGCCATGTTGGATGATTTTATATATAGGATATACAATTATATGCCAAGAGATGAATATTATAATCTTAGTTCATTTCACCAAACTACTTACAATTCTATCGCGCGTTTAGGAGGCTGAAAATAAAAATGTGATTGCAAAAATTGTGCACAACTGTCATTTTTAAGTTCTCATAAAAGTTTACTTAAATTAGGCGTTAGGTCAGTGGTAATAATCAAACATAAACAGAGAATTAATAACACAGTTTAGGTGACGTTATCCAATTCACCTTGATTGTCAAAATAATAATGACTCCAGTATTATTTGAACAGTTTAGACATATTTAGATATATAGTACATGGATCTCATGAAACAATAAAACTTTCACAGCTTCAATTGGGAGAATATGTATACTTAGAAGGACATAATAACGCATTCAACAACTAGTCTTTATTTCCCATTGGAGAACATTTCTTTCAAGTCAAGGTTCAGTTGACCATACTTTCCAATGTTTCTTAAAATAATTTACAAAAGAACGAAATTATTCGACACAGAGAATTCCAATAAGTCGTCACAAGAAATACTTAAGAATACTTTTACAATTAATAACTTTACAAAAGTATTAGTTATCAGGATTCAATTTTTAGATACCATTTTTCTCTTATTCAAAACTAGTTTATTCCAGCCAGATTTCCACATTTTTCAAATAAATGCCCATATTGTTGAAGATCTGTCTTCAATTCTTTTTTTTAGGTTATAATAATTTAATTCACTTTCAGAATATCAAGTTTTAATCTGGATACGCTTTCAACGCCAATTTCCATATCACAGTATCATATTTTCCCTCAATATTTTATATATTGTTACACCTTACTGTACCTTTTACCATAAAATATTTGCCAGTATCCAAGATGAGCAGGATCGCAGAATCTTCATGGTCCCCGGCATGAAAAACCACTGAATGAAATACCTGACAAATAGGATGAAAGAAATCTATTCTAGAGTTGTACTATGGTTCTATAGAGCTGGGAAAGTAACAGATTCTACAAGGCGAGTGAGAAACACGCGCTTCTAGGGGTGTGGTGTGGAAAAAGGTATTGGGTTCCTATAATTACTCCCATAGTACAACTTCTATCTTTTAATATAAATAAAATGTCGAATTTATAAAAATATATGGCGGACAAACGAACCCCGCGTGTCCGACGGCTTATTTCTAAAGACGATACAATAATTTTAATTGAATCATGAACTCTCCTGTTAACGGATGAAAGCAATGAAATATAACGAAGTCAAAACCTTGAACCTTAATCTTGAAATAAGTATAAACTAAATATAAATCTATCTTCTAGAACAATGCCATCTGCATTGACAAAATCTTACCGGAGTTCAAACAGAAATTAAAAGCCTTAAATTGGACCAATAAACCACCAATTAGGTTTATCTTAACTAGCTACAAATTATTATTTTACTCTACACAACAAGAAAACTCCGCCCTATCACTATAATTTAGCTGTTACCATATCCAATATATTTTAACTATTAACGTTATATACACCACTCTTACGACATCTACATCGTATCATTTCTTGTGTGCGAATTTTCAGTACCATAACGCGTCTTATAATCTTATTACAAAGGAACCACCCAACTTTAAGTACTTTTCTCGTTTCTGTTACAATCGTGATAGACATGGCAGTTCAATGATGCCTAGCTCATGCTTAAATATCCGTTCCAGGTTAAGTAAAATGAAAAAAAAATGATGATAAAACATTGTTTCAATACAATTACTTCATTCGTGCTTTTTTCCGACGATACATGACCGTCCATAGTCGCCTTCTAATATATGTTAACGCATCTGCTAACTTATACAGCTTCTCATACAACAACCATGTGGAATAAAACTCCACATAAACTTGCAACATAGTAAAATGACTGATCTCAACCAGATTCAGTTTAAAATAATCTCTCTTTTAAACTTGCACGATTTTCTACAATAAATACAACTTCCACTCTCGTACTTCCTACACAAATATTCCCAAAGTCGACATGACCGACTGGATTATGATTCTTACTTCAAAATACAATCTAACGCGCTTCAACATAAAACCAATGTGTTCTACCATCTATTAAAATATGCAGACTACCTATCTCCTACTTAAGATATGTTTCACATACTTGCAGTACATCAAAGAGTTTAAAAATCCGCAAAACTACTCATCATGAATTAATAGTGATACATTTCCTGTCGTCTCTACTTTTCGTTCTTAATTATTGCACTCATCAATACTTAAATTTACTCCTCAGAATATAACGTAAACTCACGTTGCACTCAGAATGATCAAAATGATCCATTAGAATCAATACAACTTTCAAAATTCACTTAAAAAATGGAAATAATCAAACCTTTATCTGGTTTCAAAAATATTCCTACGTGATATCGAGCGATCAGCTGTTCATGTCTGATACTCCAAGAAAAATCGTCTCTAAATGAATGAATGAACAAAGTCATCTTATAACATCAAAATAATGAAATCCTAACTTGAATCCTAATCCATGAATACCTATCAGTTCCTACATTAATTTCTAAAATGAATCCTATTGAGTTATAAAAATCTACAGCGTAAAAGATAATCATAGACCAAAAAATTTACAAAACCCTAATCCAAATTCAATTACCAACGAAGATCGTTGATCTAAAATAACTCCTAATCCAAATCCGAAATAGCAAAAAACCTAGTAGGCCTAATTCAAAAATGACAAAATCGAAAATAAAATATAGAAGAAATGGTTTCTCATGGAAATTCAAAATTCCTACTGCATAACGACATAATTGAAGTTGACTTCTACCTTGTGTTGATTTCAGCTGCTGTTGAAGAAAATAACGGATGGAATGCCGTTCATTGCTCTGATGTTATCTGCGATTGGAACTCCTTCTCTTCCGCCGCCCAAAATGCGTCTTCGGACCTCCAATTCCATTCTCGTTCGGGACTCGAACTGGGTTCTCGTTCTGGAATCGAATTACGTCTTCTTCATGCATTGAACTTCATGCATTTTCTTTTCTTCTTAGCGCTGAACTGAACAGATATTCCAGAAATTCTTCCATTATTATACATTTTGTAAAATCGCATTTACATTAATCCTGAATTTTCCATCATTTTGCGTAATGTCATCTGGTTATTCTCAGGTTCTCCATAATTCTCAGTGTAGTGTTCCCTTCGGCATTTTTACTCAGCCGTCTGAACTCTCATGATCATTTCTTAAGTCATTCTTCGCGCTACAGTGAAAAATTTCATTTTCGAAGTAATTTTGGAAAACTTGATGAAATTTCGTACCGTCAATTTTGCAGGGATGTATGCAATATATTTGAACTTGTTGATAATAGCTTGTAAATATTGGAGCTTTCCGTCGTTCGAAGATAATTAGCGACTTTTATGATAATCCCTCGTAGATTATAATGCCAAAGTTCAATAATTGTTCATAGGAATATGTTCAAATCCTATCTCTCCAAATATACAATTCATGAATGTTCTCAACGTCACGTCGTTAACTATAGCACTTCACTATCTTGGAATGTTCCTTTAAAATATAACACTTGTTAACGGTATCAGATCGCTTTTGTAGTCCTGAATTTCACAAGACCGTACTCGAAATACTTTATAGTACGTATTTTTCCAAGTGTCGAGAGAATAATCCTCTCGCTGTACTGGCACGTTCTCCAACTTTGCGGTTTCCATAGTGTCGCTTTCCAAAAGCGAGGGATTATTGGCGCTCATTCTTCGTATAATAATTTCTCTTACTGTACTGGATCCCATAAATGTATTACAAAAACAATGACAATTACCTAAAAAATATTCCGCTGCTCTTAGTGTAGTCAAATTACTTCTGTTTCTTCTGTTACAATTGTAATTGTTCATTAACTGCTTCGTTTAAAAGCCGAAATATCACTCCCTATTTTGGGTCACGTGATTAAGTTCCCTTTCCATTATATCCTGACTTGAAATTGATGCGTAGCGAAAGTCATACTTCTTTTTTGTACCGGTCCGCGCGTGTCCAGTTTATTTTTCAAAAGACCAGGTCTGCTCGCTCGACTCGCCAATGACGATGTAACAGAGTTGACATCGCTAGAAGCCTTGTTACACTTCCAGCTTTCAAAACTTTGCTTGGTTCCAATGCTAATAAAATATTCAAGTCCTTATAATTTTCAAACAGCCGGCCCCATGGTGTTGGGGTAGCGCGCTTGCCTCTCACCCGGAGGCCCTGGGTTCGATTCCCGGCCCCGTTAGGGATTTTAGAAACTGACGTGAGGGCTGGAATGGTGTGCACTCAGCCTCGTGAGGTCAATTGAGTAGCTGTCTGACAGTGAGGCAGCGCCCTGGTCACGAAAACCAAGATTAACGGCCGAGGGGATCCGATGCACTGACCACGCGTCACCCCAAAATCTGCAGGCCAAATGGCAGGGCAGCGGTCGCTTGGTAGACCTAGGCCCTTCATGGGCTGTAGTGCCAGGGTTATTATTATTATATTATATTATTATTATTATTATTTAAAATTTTCAAACAGAAAAATACTTAGAATGATGGTCGATCTTGTTATTTTACTTCAAATACAAATTTCAACGCAATTATTTTAGTTTATCATATTTTATTGCTTAGGAAGCCTGTAATATGGTCGAAACTTGCACGTTTTTGATTGTTTAATTTTCACATTGAAATAAAAAAATATTGACTTGGGTTGAATAAATAGGTTATAGAATATACAGTACCAATTTGGAATTTCAGTATTTCAATTGCCAATAAGGAAATTTTAGATATGATGAATTTCATATCGTTACGTACTGAATATTCTCATCAATTTATGGGTGTAACAAAATAAATATAATGTGACTTGATTGCTGAGGCTATTTCACCTTTTCCCTCGTAAGCTTAGCATGGCCTTTGGCTGTTGCCCTCGATGTAGGGCTAATGTCTACGACCATGAGAGCACTTGCTTGTTCTATGCAAAGCTTACTGGGGAAATCGTATGAATCTAATAAAGTGCTGGCTTGAAAACTATCGCTCCTACATATTGATCTGATTATCCCTCATGTACTAAACTGTAAATATTTCCTCATTTTATTCAATCATCGCCATGAATACACGAACACATCATGCGGTACTGGTTTACCCTAAAATGTATTTAATAACATGCATTCAATACAACGAAAGAAGTGAGCTAGAATTAAATTAATTAGGTCACACGATGTTTTACTTTTCATTGCAGTCATATGTGTCGTGTCAGAGTCCAGAGCGTGTGTTGTAAATCAAACAACTGTGGGGGGAAATGGGGGCTTATTTAACAGGAATGATTTGAAATATTTGTACATTTCATCGGTAAAAATTATAAGCTGCCTACTGATTGTGGCTGTGGTAATTGACAGCAGCTTAATATTCGTATTTTTTTAAATATATATTGGACTTTCTCCCCTAAATAACAGGGGTGGTGCAATTTAATAAAACTCCACACGTATCAACACATCGAAAGCTCAGTTCTCCTACCACCATAGTCCCCTTTAGTCCAGTAAGGAAATAAAGTCGTCTACTATAGGGATTGATTATATCCAAAGGACAAATGGAGATACAGTTTCCCGCATAGGGTTCTGGTAAGCATTACAAATTTATTTGCGTGGACAGCGTGTCGGGTAAACGGTTAGTGGGCGAGGTTCCATTACGCACGTGGTATGATTGACAACATAATATGTAATAATAGTAATAATAATACTTAAAATAATAATAATATTTTACTGAGATTAACGTCCCATTCAAACTAAGAACCTTTCAACTGATCTGGTCTTAGAGTACTTGGGGCGATGTAATTTTGTCCCGAGACTTACAGACGGGTGTTACTTAGCCCACCTTCACTGTATGTTCAGTGGACAATGTGTTCGTAGCTAGTATTCGATTCCCGGCTTTGACAAGAACCTCAATTCTAGTCGGAGGGCTAGAACGGGACACACTCAGTTTCGTGAGGCAAATATGAGAAGATTTCAACCCCAGCTACAATGGAAATGTATTTCTGTGGTCTCCCACTTCTGCTCCAGGCAAATGCCGGTATGGTTCGTACGGTAAGTCCACGGCCGCCTTCTTCTCCACCCTCACCTGAATTACCAAGACATACACTATTCTAGACTAGACATTACCACAGGTCATCAGACAAATTCTACACACACCCAAGTACAGGGGGCTAAATGGCTACGATTTACAAGTCCCGCAAATGACAGCAACAATCGTATTGCATTACCGCCTTCAGTTGTCCCGAGGTACGTACTGAGGCTCTGATCTTACAGATCCAGGGTTTGATTTCCGGCTCTGTTAAGGAATTTAAATCTGGTAAGAGGGCTGGAACTAGCTGTACTCATCCTCTTGACGCAGAACTGAGAAGAAATTAGTTTTCTGTGGTATCCCACTTTTACTCCAGGCAAATGCCAGGATGATTCCTAACTTTAGGCCATGACCGCCTCCTTCCATACCCCAGTGCCAATTATAATTACACATACTACTATACTACACTATACTATAGGTTACTAAAGACACCACTATACAACAGGTTATCAGACAAATCCTACTCACTCACCCAAGTGCACAAAGCTGAATGACCGAGATGTCGCGAGCCCCTAAGTGGGACAACTCTTGTTGCATTAACCACGAAATGAACCCAGAACATCTTCGTGATATTTATACAGCTACACCACAATGCTATCCCGCACTTCTCGTTTAAATCAAGGTATGAGTCGGAACGAACTGAGGAGAATGAGATGTTGCTGATTATTCTTTTAGGGACATTGTTGTCTTGTAGCCCCGTGTAGTTGGCTGTTTTAGTATGGAATTTGTGTCATAACCTGAAGCTATATCAGTGTGTGAATGTGTAAATTGGGGATATGATTGGGAAGAAGGCGGCCGTGGCCTTAAGTTAGGAACCATCCTGACATTTGCCGGAAGAGAGAAACTACGAAAAACCACTTCCAATATGACAGAGAAGGGAATAAAACCCTCCCCTTCTCAGTTTTTTCCCACAAGGTTGAGTGTACTTCATTCCAGCTCTCACACCAGAATTACAATTTCTTGGCAGAGCCGGAAATCGAGCCTGGACTTCCTGGGCGACAGCCAAGAAAGACAATTGTGAGAAGAGATTGAATCGTTGTCTCATTTGAGTGGCTTGAATATCGTGGTCATATAGCCCCGTGTACTTGCGTGGGGAGGGGGTGATTGGACTGATAACCATTGTTTTCGTGGTGTCTGTAATGGTGAGTATATTTGTAATTCAGCTGAGGATTGGCAAGGAGGCGGCCTTGGATTTAATTTAGGAACCATCTCGACATTTGCCTGGAGTAGAAATGGCTGAAACTACTTCCAGGATGACTGAGGTGGGTATCAAACTATCCTACTACCAGTATTGCCTTACTAAGCTCAGTGTCGTTTTAGCCGTCAGACCTGATTCCAACTTCCCGACCATTAAAGTTGAAGTTCTCCAGGGTTTCCTGCTTCATCTGAGGTGGTATCTTGCCCAAATAAGGGTCTGCCTCATTCACAATCCTTTCCCCAAATACAAGTTAACACACTAGTACGGACAATACCGTAACGCAGGTTATCAGAGACTTACCATTTTCACTCGAGTGTACGGGACTGAAGATAAAATCTCGTACAGTGAAGTTACAAAAATACAACGACAATAACGTTCTAAGGCAACTACTTCCGAGTTTTCCATCCTCAGACTAAAACCTCCCAGGGGCAGATGACCTCGCTGTTCTGCCCCTTAAAACCTCAATAACTGACTGACAAAGCTTTCCAGCAGCGAACGATCGTAACACGGTATTATTGATGACACAACAGAGAATAACGGAATTGACGAAACGTGTAAAGCTTTCATGGCTTGGCTTCGAGGCTAATTTCATACTATGATTGCCTTCGGTCCGAATGATCCTGTGTGCGATTCCCGCTCTGGCTGTAGGACTTTAACTACCGTATATACGGATATTTCCACCGACTCGGGGACTGATTGTTTCTAAGTTATCGACCATTAATTTCATTTCCAACGCAACGTGCACATAGACTACGGGCAAAAAGAATGATAAGAACAGTACTAACCCTCCGGAGAGACAACACGCCATTTTTTTTTGTTATTGCTATTTTTATTTTTATTCTTTGTGTTATTATTGTAACTTCTCCAGACTCATAAATTCCTGGTGATAACCCAAAAAAATAAGGGTGTAGAATATAGAAAAATGTGCTATTTTAGCTTCATTTGCAAATAATATGTAGAATATCGCGATGCATCTTTATCTTAAATATTCTACTCTTCCACTTTTCAATACAATATTTCACTTCTACCCCTTTAAAATATAAAAACATGTTTTGGCATAGGTTTGCCTTCTTAAGCTTTGATGGAATATCTTAAAACATATGTTTTTCAATTTAGAACATTTTTTCTAAAGATCCTTTTTTTCCTAAAACATTTTTTTTTACTGTGTAAGACAGTCTGTCAATTTACTCTCTTTAGAAGTAAAATTCTTAAAGTGAATCCGGACAACAATCCTTTATCAACTTTTGGTTTCATAAAACTCTTGAATAAAACTTGGAGAGTTTTATGAAACAAAAAGTTGACTATGGATTGTTGTCCGGATTTTATCCAGCAAAACGAATCGTTTTTAAGAAAAAAATGTTTTTTTTAGAATATATGTTATAATATAAAAAGTATTTTGTAAAAGTATGTTATATATTAAGATATCCCATCAAGCCTGAAGAAGGCAAACATATGCTGAAACATATATCCATAATGTAAGCTAAGAAAAGTGATTTATTGTATTGAAAAGTTGAGAGGTAGAATTAAAGATCTAGAACTGAATACGGGAAAAAATGATCATGACTAAAGTCATTGATATACATCACGAAGTACAGTATGCAAATTTACGCAAAATGAACTTACAATATTGATATTAGTATTTTTTTTATCGTATGGCTTTTAGTGCCGGGAGTGTCCGAGGACATGTTCGGCTCGCCAGTTTTTGTAGCTGCTTCGAGACGGACACCCAATGGGTGAGCTACAAGTACCGTTGGGGAGGGAAGGAGGGAAGTTGGAATGTAAGGACGAGGAGTTGGAAGGTAGCGGCTGTGGCCTATAGTTAGGGACTAACCCCGGCATTTGCCTGGAAGGAAGATGGGAAACCACAGAGGACCATCTTCAAGGTTGCCGGCGGGGGGATTCGAACCTCCTCGCCTCCCGGATGTGAGCGACTGCCAACAGTCATGCCGTAACCACCACGGCGAACTCACCCGGTGATATTAGTAATAATAATGCACAATGAGTTTAAAGTTCCATTTTAACTGATATTGCTATGGAGACGCCAGAGCTCCAGAAGGTTTGCTCTTGAAGTGTATTTGGGCTTTGATGCTCTGAAATGTCTTCAAACTGAGCCTTGATTTTCCCCCACTATCTTTGGTGAAGGCCAATGCTAAATCAACTGTGCCACTCATCCTAACAAACATTGCGATAGTTTTCAAACCCAATAACATGCTTAAAAATGGATATTGTACTGTAAGCAGAAGGTCGAAGTAGGAAATGTATATACTGTTGTCCTTACCCTTCACTCCTCTGACTGTTTGATCATGATGCTGCCTCTAAGTTCAAATTTAGAGGTCTCTTTTTTATTGTTTATGAATAGAGGCAGGACAGTTCAGATTCCCCATTTTCTCCCACGTAGCAATGACAATAATAATAATAATAATAATACACATAAGAATGATGAACTTTTTTAATGCAATGGGGATGAGGTATAATGAATGTCTCTAGCGGGTGGTGTTTACAGCCGGGTAGAAGGTACCATCTCAGCATTTGCCTGGAGATGAAATTGGGGAAACCACGGAAACCAATTGATGGACAAGCGACGGTGGGGTTCGAACCCACTCGTCTACCGTGTCCGCATATTGCTTGGCTCTATTGCCTGGCGCTGCGCCTTAGTGAGCGTAGCTACCACTGTCGGGCAATAATAATAATAAAACTAGTAATTATAACAAAATAGTAATAATACCAATAATAATAATATTAATAATATAATAATAATAATAACATATAGCGTTTAACATAACTTTTAAATGATTTGGCTTTAGAAACGATGTGCCGGCAAATCCTATGACGCAAGGTTGTCGCATTCAAGCGTCCGTAAATGCCATATGTCTGGGTTTGGGTAAAACTTACTTTCTTGGTCTACTATGCGCCGGTGAACAATATCTGGAACACATTACTTGAGTGATAATACAGATGGATATTTCTTTTTACAAGGCGTGTCATTAACGCTACATTGAAATTATTATTATTCAAATACATGAAAAGGTAAAACATTCCTTAGAAATGCTAATTTAATAAAGAACAGCTGCACCAAGAACACAAGATACGGTAACTTCGTCTGTGGGTTGAAAATAAAATGAACAAAAAGAAATGTCGACACAGTCTCGTATCAGGTAGCATGAATACATCACTTTTGAAACGTAGATGCTATCTGATTTAATTTTCAATTTTATCACCGTAATTATAGCTGTTCGCATCAGCTGGCGTTGTTCCTAAAACAATAAGTGTCCCTCATTTCATCATGGAGGAATGAGAAATTGAGGTCGGTTTCAGGGAACATTCTTTCCCGTCTCCTATTCTGATGGTGGGGCAGTCCCAGAAATTACACTGCCACTAGCAACTGCTGGAATTCTCCTAAGAATATTTAAACAGTGGTGTTCATTTATTGACAAGAACGTCAGTGATGGCATAATTTTGTTACTTGATTATCTGATCATGTGGAACGAGAGTTCTTGGAAATATTACACCCGTGGGAGTTGAAGCTACATAACTGACATTCGCGTTTATGTAACAGCTGCTAACACACCGTGGAGTACCCGTGTGCGTTAAATCACGCACCATGACATCAATGGACAGCTGCAGCAAGTCCGGTGATAGGTGGTTCGAATTCCAACACTGAAATCACCTATCCCGAGCAAGTTTCTGGAACATGGTGGCAAACGATGAACATTGTGTCACATTGCATCATGCAGCTCCTCCAAACCAAACAGTGAATACCGCATTCGAGAGCAGGTTTCTTTAACATGGTGGCAAACGATGTGCATTGTGTCACATTGCATCATGCAGCTCCTCTAAACCAAACAGTGAATGCCGAATTCGAGAGCAGGTTTCTTTAACATGGTGGCAAACGATTTGCATTGTGTCACATTGCATCATGAAGCTCCTCTAAACCAAACAGTGAATGCCGAATTCGAGAGCAGGTTTCTTTAACATGGTGGCAGACGATCTGCATTGTGTCACATTGCATCATGTAGCTCCTCCAAACCAAACAGTGAATACCGCATTCGAGAGCAGGTTTCTTTAACATGGTGGCAAACGATGAACATTGTGTCACATTGCATCATGTAGCTCCTCCAAACCAAACAGTGAATACCGCATTCGAGAGCAGGTTTCTTTAACATGGTGGCAAACGATGAACATTGTGTCACATTGCATCATGTAGTTCCTCCAAACCAAACAGTGAATACCGCATTCGAGAGCAGGTTTTTGTAACATGGTGGCAAACGATGAACATTGTGTCACATTGCATCATGTAGCTCCTCCAAACCAAACAGTGAATACCGCATTCGAGAGCAGGTTTTTGTAACATGGTGGCAAACGATGTGCATTGTGTCACATTGCATCATGAAGCTCCTCCAAACCAAACAGTGAATACCGCATTAAAGAGCAGGTTTTTGTAACATGGTGGCAAACGATGAACATTGTGTCACATTGCATCATGTAGCTCCTCCAAACCAAACAGTGAATACCGCATTCGAGAGCAGGTTTTTGTAACATGGTGGCAAACGATGAACATTGTGTCACATTGCATCATGTAGCTCCTCTAAACCAAACAGTGAATACCGCATTAAAGAGCAGGTTTTTGTAACATGGTGGCAAACGATGAACATTGTGTCACATTGCATCATGTAGCTCCTCCAAACCAAACAGTGAATGCCGAATTCGAGAGCAGGTTTCTTTAACATGGTGGCAAACGATGTGCATTGTGTCACATTGCATCATGTAGCTCCTCTAAACCAAACAGTGAATACCGCATTAAAGAGCAGGTGTTCTTTAACATGGTGGCAAACGATGAACATTGTGTCACATTGCATCATGTAGCTCCTCTAAACCAAACAGTGAATGCCGAATTCGAGAGCAGGTTTCTTTAACATGGTGGCAAACGATGTGCATTGTGTCACATTGCATCATGAAGCTCCTCTAAACCAAACAGTGAATACCGCATTCGAGAGCAGGTTTCTTTAACATGGTGGCAAACGATGTGCATTGTGTCACATTGCATCATGTAGCTACTCTAAACCAAACAGTGAATACCGCATTAAAGAGCAGGTTTTTGTAACATGGTGGCAAACGATGAACATTGTGTCACATTGCATCATGTAGCTCCTCCAAACCAAACAGTGAATACCGCATTCGAGAGCAGGTTTTTGTAACATGGTGGCAAACGATGAACATTGTGTCACATTGCATCATGTAGCTCCTCCAAACCAAACAGTGAATACCGCATTAAAGAGCAGGTTTTTGTAACATGGTGGCAAACGATGAACATTGTGTCACATTGCATCATGTAGCTCCTCCAAACCAAACAGTGAATACCGCATTAAAGAGCAGGTTTTTGTAACATGGTGGCAAACGATGAACATTGTGTCACATTGCATCATGAAGCTCCTCCAAACCAAACAGTGAATACCGCATTAAAGAGCAGGTTTTTGTAACATGGTGGCAAACGATGTGCATTGTGTCACATTGCATCATGTAGCTCCTCCAAACCAAACAGTGAATACCGCATTAAAGAGCAGGTTTTTGTAACATGGTGGCAAACGATGAACATTGTGTCACATTGCATCATGAAGCTCCTCCAAACCAAACAGTGAATACCGCATTCGAGAGCAGGTTTCTTTAACATGGTGGCAAACGATGTGCATTGTGTCACATTGCATCATGTAGCTCCTCCAAACCAAACAGTGAATACCGCATTAAAGAGCAGGTTTTTGTAACATGGTGGCAAACGATGTGCATTGTGTCACATTGCATCATGTAGCTCCTCCAAACCAAACAGTGAATACCGCATTCGAGAGCAGGTTTCTTTAACATGGTGGCAAACGATGAACATTGTGTCACATTGCATCATGTAGCTCCTCCAAACCAAACAGTGAATACCGCATTAAAGAGCAGGTTTTTGTAACATGGTGGCAAACGATGAACATTGTGTCACATTGCATCATGAAGCTCCTCTAAACCAAACAGTGAATACCGCATTCGAGAGCAGGTTTTTGTAACATGGTGGCAAACGATGTGCATTGTGTCACATTGCATCATGTAGCTCCTCCAAACCAAACAGTGAATACCGCATTAAAGAGCAGGTTTTTGTAACACGGTGGCAAACGATGAACATTGTGTCACATTGCATCATGTAGCTCCTCCAAACCAAACAGTGAATACCGCATTAAAGAGCAGGTTTTTGTAACATGGTGGCAAACGATGAACATTGTGTCACATTGCATCATGTAGCTCCTCCAAACCAAACAGTGAATACCGCATTAAAGAGCAGGTTTTTGTAACATGGTGGCAAACGATGAACATTGTGTCACATTGCATCATGTAGCTCCTCCAAACCAAACAGTGAATACCGAATTCGAGAGCAGGTTTCTTTAACATGGTGGCAAACGATGAACATTGTGTCACATTGCATCATGTAGCTCCTCCAAACCAAACAGTGAATACCGAATTCGAGAGCAGGTTTCTTTAACATGGTGGCAAACGATGTGCATTGTGTCACATTGCATCATGAAGCTCCTCCAAACCAAACAGTGAATGCCGCATTAAAGAGCAGGTTTCTTTAACATGGTGGCAAACGATGAACATTGTGTCACATTGCATCATGTAGCTCCTCCAAACCAAACAGTGAATACCGCATTAAAGAGCAGGTTTTTGTAACATGGTGGCAAACGATGAACATTGTGTCACATTGTATCATGTAGCTCCTCTAAACCAAACAGTGAATACCGCATTAAAGAGCAGGTTTTTGTAACATGGTGGCAAACGATGAACATTGTGTCACATTGCATCATGTAGCTCCTCCAAACCAAACAGTGAATACCGCATTCGAGAGCAGGTTTCTTTAACATGGTGGCAAACGATGAACATTGTGTCACATTGCATCATGTAGCTCCTCCAAACCAAACAGTGAATGCCGAATTCGAGAGCAGGTTTCTTTAACATGGTGGCAAACGATGTGCATTGTGTCACATTGCATCATGCAGCTCCTCTAAACCAAACAGTGAATGCCGAATTCGAGAGCAGGTTTCTTTAACATGGTGGCAAACGATTTGCATTGTGTGACATTGCATCATGAAGCTCCTCTAAACCAAACAGTGAATGCCGAATTCGAGAGCAGGTTTCTTTAACATGGTGGCAGACGATCTGCATTGTGTCACATTGCATCATGTAGCTCCTCCAAACCAAACAGTGAATGCCGCATTAAAGAGCAGGTTTCTGGAACATCATGGTGTTCCGTTGTAGAGAGCACTGGTGCCTTTCTGGGCCTTTCTGGTCCTTCCACTGACCATGCCCAACTCCTCCCTTTCTGGGTAACCAGGTCGATGAGGTCCAAGTATTTTCCGTATGCTGTTTCACTCTTACTTTTCGTCTGCAAATGCTCTGGTGCTCATGGCTTCTATGACATATATTTATAAAAGTGAATGCAATGAAGAGTTTCAGATCTCCACGTGTATTGCATTTATTTATGAAAGTAACTCAGTGTTTATGTGTAAGTGTTTTATTTTATATCTTTACGTTTTGTGCATGACTGGCATGTAGTATTTGTTTAAACCAGCGGACCCGTGCGAGAACTCTCGCATGTGTATAAACCACTTGCCTGGCTTTACTGTTATGCGGGCTTCTATAAATATGTTTATTTGTTTAAACGCACTTTTTAAACATATTGTCGATATTTATGAAGTCAGAGAGCAATTCATCACAATGGGTACAGAGTGCTCTGCGGGCTGTAGGCGACCGATTTCTCGCAGGGGCTATCGCCTTGTTTATTTGTTTAAATGCACTTTATAAACAAATATATTATTTCCAATGCAAGATTTTTTCTGTACTATTGGGGCGATTTGGAAGATTTCGGTACAAACCACAACTTCTAACTCCTTCTGGTTTAGGAGCTTGAGTTTTGTGATACATACACTTTAGTCTTAGCGTATTATGTAATAAGATGTATAGGCCTAGTAATTAAAGGGTGAAAAATTACACGTGTGTACATGTAGGCTACTGTATATACAGGGTATTTCGGAGATTTAATTTTTGGGGCGTTCAAAAATGATTGGCACTACAATTTATTTTTCGTTCACAGGAACCATTTATTGAACAAACTCATTCAGATTACATTACAGGTATTCCCTGCCATTGTGTATGCACTTTGTCCGTCGTTTTGGCAGATTCCGTATTTGCGTAGGAAACCATTCTTTGGTGGTATCCCGGCGCCACTGTTGGACAACTGCATGGAGTTCATCATTGGTGGAGAACTTCTTACCCCGCATGTCCTCTTTTATTGTGTTGAATAGAGCATAGTCTCTAGGAGCCAGATCCAGCGAGTATGGAGGATGTGGCAGCACAGTAAACCCTAGTTCACGAATGGTGACAATGGTCTGGCGACTGGCATGTGGCCGCTCATTGTCTTGTTGGAGAAGAACACCACGGCCCCACTTGCCATGGCGGAGTTGTTGAATGCGTCGGCGGAGTTGGTCGTCTTGGGAGAGTGCCAATCCACCAGAATGATCCCTTCTTGGTCCAAAACACAGTAGCCATTTGTTTTCAATCAAATAATCCCGGCCGTGACTTCTTGGGACGATGGCTCCCAGCATGCTTCAAATCCATAGACTGGTGTTTCTTTTCTGGAGTCTCGTGGAAAAACCATGAATCGTCGACGGTGAACAGCAGTTCATGGAATGTCTCTGGATCTGCACTGTACTGTTGCAACACCTGTTGGGATATCTCCACACGCTTCTGTTTCTTCGTAATGGTGAGGGTATGCGGCACCCCTTGTGCACACACCTGTTTCATCTTCAAATCGTCATGGATTATGATGTGGAGGGTTAGCCGTGGTAGACCTGTTGCCTGCACTAGTTCATCAAACGTGATTCGCCTGTTCTCCATTATCCGGTCATTGACACGCTGGGTGTTGTTTGGGTTGCGTGCAAATGCTGGACGCCCAGTGCTTTTGCGGTTTTCAGCACGGCCCCTGCCGTCTTTGAAGTCAGACACCCAACGAAATAGGGATCAGCAACTCGGTGTTGCCTCCCCACATATGGCTGCTAACCTCATGCGGATGTCTGAAGCAGTCACGCCTTCCCTCCAGAGAAACCACGCTATTCACCTTTGTTCGTGCTTGCCGGCTTCGATGTCGTCTCATCGATATCCATAAGCGTACTCACACGTCGGAACATTTGCGGCTCCAGTGCGCTACTTATGGGAAGCAGCAACAGCATCTAGTGGCATTTGACAGAACTACAGTCGATCTTCATGCATACATCAACCCACATTTCAAACTGCTATTTTGCAGGAGTTTTATGGGGAGTGACAATCATTATTCAGGATTGCAATAAACTTAGGGTGTTTGAGAGGAAAATAATACGGAGAATATATGGTGCTGTATAGGATAGAGGAGAATGGACGATATGAACTAATAGGGAAATACTGTAGATGAAATCCTCAAAAGCGAAGACATTGTTCGATATATAAAATCACAAAGACTACGATGGCTGGGCCACATTGAAAGGATGGAAGACAAAAGAACACCAACGATTATATATAAAGCCAGAATGGAAAGAAGAAGACCAAGGAATCGATGGAGTGGAGGTGAACTTGCAAACAATGAACGTACGACCCTTGAGAACAGCTGTCCAAGATCGAGATCGATGGAAATCTGTGGTTGGGGAGGCCAAAGCTCACACTGGGCTGTAGTTCCTGATAAAGAAGAAGAAGACAATCATTCTTGAATGACCTAAATACAATTATTTTCTCAGCCAGTCGTTGACATGGCCCCGATTACATGTGACATTAAAATAATTTCCGATTTCAAAAATTATAGAAATAAAGAAAATATGTAGAATTTATAATGCTCGTAGCTCAAGTAGTAAGATGATGAATGACGAAGGGATTTTGTGGCATACATTACAAAGTAGTCCCATGTTAAACCATTTGATGATTGTGCGTAAAATATTTCTGTACAATTTATGCATTCATACTATTACCCATTTAACATTTGATTGCCGCTGAGCATGGCTGCGCCGGTGTATGTTGATTATTGTAGCAGGAGCCCCGCGCGGTACAGCGGAGGACACAGTGATGACAGAATGAGGTCTGCACATAAGTCAAGCAGCATTGCGTCAGATAAGCGTCACAGGAGCTCATGTCACCACGGACAGTTGTTATACGATGACCAGGGTACTGGATCTGAGTCATATCCTACTCGCGCAACTGTACCTGTCATCGAAGCAGGCTGACGTGTGACACTTGGGCATTCATGCGTCGTGAAAAACTTGTGAACTGATGCTTTTGGAGATAAGTACAAATAATCTTACTAAATATAAAATGAATGTTCACATTTAATAAGCTAGGAGTTTTTTTTAACATAGCGAATGGTTTGACCGAGGAAGGAGCATCAAGTATTCTTGTATGTCACATTTCATACAAATATCACTTCATTACAGCTCCTGGTAGAATGCAAGCAAAAATATTATGTAAACATTCTACGTACAAGCAACAAACGGTTTCAAAGAGGAACATATTGTAATGTATGTTAGCAAAGCCCTAAGCTACCTGAGCTACAAAATTCATATTATTTTTGAGTTTGAAATAGGACATTATAACCACGTCATACGTATTCAGGGCCCTACCAACAACCAACAGAAAAAATATACAAACATCAAAAAAAGTTTTGCATCACCTCGGTTCCCAGATCTCCGGCATATAGACGTTGACTGTGTATATTGTATCCAAGATACAGTCCCTTTGACTGTTCATAGATGTCACTAAAACTGCTCAAAGATGTAAACAACCATGCATGAGCAGGGCCTATTAGACGGAGGGGGTACGACAGCCGATCAGTTCCAGTCATTCCACCAGGACGAAGGTACGCTGCTCATGTTGTCTGTAGTTCTACCATGCCTAGAAGGTCAATACCGCAGTTCGATCGCGTCCGCATTGTTACTTTGTGTCAAGAAGGGCTCTCAACAAGGGAAGTTTCCAGGCGTCTCAGAGTGAACCAAAGCGATGTTGTTCGGACATGGAGGAGGTACAGAGATACAGGAACTGTCGATGACAGGCCTCGCTCAGGCCGCCCAAGGGCTACTACTGTAGTGGATGACCGCTACTTACGGATTGCCGCTCGGAGGAACCCTGACAGCAATGCCACCATGTTGAATAATGCGTTTCGTTCAGCCACAGGACGTCGTGTTTCAACTCAAACTGTGCGCAATAGGCTGCATGATGCGCAACTTCACTCCCGACGTCCATGGCGAGGTCCAGCTTTGCAACCCCGACACCATGCAGCGCGGTACAGATGGGCCCAACAACATGCTGAATGGACCCCACGGAATTGGCATCACGTTCTCTTCACCGATGAGTGTCGCATATGCCTTCAACCAGACAATCGTCGGAGACGTGTTTGGAGGCACCCTGGTCAGGCTGAACGTCTTAGACACACTGTCCAGCGAGTGCAGCAAGGTGGTGGTTCCCTGATGTTTTGGGGTGGCATTATGTGGGGCCGACGTACGCCACTGGTGGTCATGGAAGGCTCCGAAACGGCTTTACGATACCTGAATGACATCCTCCGACCCATAGTGCAACCATATCGGCAGAATATTGGAGAGGCATTTGTCTTCATGGACGACAATTCTCGACCTCATCGTGCACATCTTGTGAATGCGTTCCTTCAAGATAACGACATCGCTCGACTACAGTGGCCAGCATGTTCGCCAGACATGAACCCTATCGAACATGCCTGGGATATGTTGAAAAGGGCTGTTTATGGACGTCTTGACCCACCAACCACTCTGAGAGATTTACGCCGAATTGTCGTTGAGGAGTGGGACAATTTGGACCAACAGTGTCTTGATGAACTTGTGGATAGTATGCCACGGCGAATACAGGCATGCATCAATGCAAGAGGACGTGCTACTGGGTATTAGAGGTAGTGGTGTGTACTGCAATCTGGACCACAAATGCTGAAAGTCTAGCTGTATGATGGTACAACATGCAATGTGTGGGTCTCATGAGCAATAAAACGAGCTGAAATGTTGTTTGTGTTGATCTCTATTCCCTTTGTATTTAACGGTTCCGGAACTCTTGGAACCGAGGTGATGCAAAACTTTTTTTGATGTGTGTATTTGTACCAATCTTTGAAACACCATGTATATTTCGATATAAGGGGACACTTCATTGCATTTAAAGCCTTGCCCTTGCTGCATCTGACACCTTAAATATATGTTTGCAATTTCTAGAATAAATAAATAAATAAATAAATACACTTTCCGAAATATTTAACGTAGCGAACAAACTTTAGTTGGAATTTATCATTTCTTTTTAGTGTGGCTCTAATGAAACGCCTGCTTGTATACTTTTCTGGATGAACCACTAGTCTTTCATAAGTGGAATTTCTACAATATTCTAATCTCCCCTAGCTCAATAGATATTTTTGTTATGCTCCATTAGAATTGAATAATTCACATTAGTATAATATGGCAGGTGTTAGCTCTGAAGAGCAGAATACTTAACGGATTCTTCGAGAATGCTAGAACTCAATTATGAGTCATTTTAATCTGCAAAATACTGCATGTCAGGTGTATACATATCGGATGGTAGTATATACTGTACTTCGCACAGTCACAATGATTCACGTTAATTCATTATTGGAAAATATTCAAAAGCAAAAATTAAAAGTGCACATCTAGGGAAATTCCTGAGCCACCACCTTTCAACTGTATTTAGCTTGTAGAATAGTGTGATTAATGTAACACGTAGATGAAAGAAACTGTTCATCCTATTATTCTATCAACATAGTGTACATATGCTGTATGTCGTTTCCATGGAATATATTCACTACACCTACATTGCAGGAACGCTCATACCATCTGCAGCTAATGTTATCGTCCTGCAGGGTGCCTTTGCTGAGTCAGACGGGAGGAAGAGGGAGGTGATGCCTTATTTGTTTGACCATTCAAGCTGAAAGTGTATTCCAGTAACCCCTTGTGGTGGGGGAACACGACGTGCCAGCAGGTATCCTGCGTATGCTTAATATCACCATGGGGGTTGAAGGGTTTATGCCATGCCCATGAGAACAATGTAAATACTAAGCGGTTTATTGTTCAAATACATTCATCCACTCGGATGACCACAACATGTTGGCTAAGTATCCCTTTGTAGGTCACACCTCATCTGCTTCTAACATCAATGAGAGCCTAGAGTGATTTGACGCGTCACGGAGTGACCGTCACCTGCTGTTTTAGTACATATCTTGGAAATTATAAAATAATGTAATATACAAAAAGCTATACAGTGTAAAAAGGCCATTCCTTAATATGGGAGAGGCCTTGCACTTCAAGACTAAAAAAGATGTGATTTTGGGCTTGCCTTACGGACTGACTCAATTTCAAATTGTCTCATGTCAATGTAAACTAGTTTCCGTAAGACTTAAAATAAAACTACAATTCCAGTAATCGATAAAATATTTCAATTAGAAAATGGTACACAATTTACGATGTGGTGAATCAGAAACTTTCGTTAGCTCCGTAAAAAGAGTATTGCCTACAAAGATGTGATGCTATCAACCTACACTTGAGAGTCATTTAGAAGACAACTACTTCTCAGGACAAAATACGTACATCAATGCAGAAATTAAACTATGAATGAAACAAGGTAACAAACCGACTAACCAATCAATTAATTAGCAAAACGCATGTATTTTACGTGTGAGAAGTGGGGTTTTAAGTAAAAAACGAATATGATTCGGTCAGAACCTATTGTCCTTATATGGTGCATATTTCATACCTTGACATTTTTGGTTTTTCTTTTTAATTGGAGATCCAGAAAAACTCATATTGGTGTATATAGGTCCTTAAAATGAGTCATAAATAAAGCAGTTAACACTGTATATACGTAGTTAACGGGGTTTCTACAAGCAGTACAGAATGGCTGGTTACTTGTCGAAACATCACTAAACGAAGTCAGTCTGCATCAGGTGTCCTCTGATTAGGGAAGACAGTTGAAGCAACAGTGGTGTATAACGGAAGCGTCAAAACATGTAAAGCAGGGTGTAATTCATTCCTTCTGCCAAGAAGTTGCTTTAGTAAGTGAAATCAGTGGTCGAATTACAGACGTGTAAGGGAGCGTATGTTTCATACGAAGAAAAATGTTCAAGTGGTGTTGGGTAGTTTATTGGATAAGGAATAACCCACCTACCAAGGGCAGATGATTAAAAAAAAAGGAAGTAGGTTGTGGATTGGAGAAAAAGGATAGAAAAATAGGAGGAGAGTCCCACAAGATTAATAAGTTTAACTTTAAACACACTTAGAAGCGGTTGCCACCGCAAATCCGTTCTCGGATACCTAAAATGAGTAAGGACTTGGTCTAAGCTGACGAGAAACACAGATAGAACTTGGGCGGTTTGCAAGAGGGTGGCTTTCGTATAATCCCTCTCAAGCATATATAAAACTACTATGGGGAAGAGTGATGGTCTGGCAAGACTGAGAGGAACAAATTTACTGTATGTCTGCTCAAAGAAATTCGTTTTTGCAAAATAATTCGAAGAATGCCAATGATTTAACTCAGGTTTAGTATTTTCAATTTCCAAAATTATGGAGTTCCGGTAAAGGCGACCAAGTGTCTCTAAGAAGGTAAATGATAAAAGATTATACCTTATGGAGTAATTTTGGTAAATGAACCAATGGTTGCATTGGAAAATGGCTAAGCTTTTACTCAGCGAGGAGCCGGCTAAAAGTTTAGACAAAAAGAAACACTTGTCTTTTAGAAAACTGACCATAAGTTTTCGGAGAGGGTCTCCACAAGCAGGTAGCTGGCTTAGCGAGCTTTACTTGCCTTACTGGCCAATTAGAATTAGCAATTAAAGCTAAAAGGAACTTTAGTGAGATGAAAATTAAGAGTTCTTGCTCAAATGCAACAAATGGTGAAAGCCCTATTAATGATTTTAATGGCATTGAGTAGGGAGAGCCAAGGAAGACAGGATTTTGCCTAAACTTTGTATTAGAAAATGAAAAAGCGAAAAGAAACGCTTCATTTATTTAACAATTCAAAGAAGTTTGAGGAAATTAACAATTAAGTAATATAATTTTGACAAACATAGTTCAGTTAAACGTTTTTTAAGAAATGGGGTCGCAGACCTCCTCACATTAAACGATTGCTCCAGGCAATTGACAATTTATGAGGTTTGAAACCTTACATGTTTCTAAAATCTTTATAAGAAAATAAAAAGACATGTGTAGTAATTAAAGTTTAAACATTTAAATTTAGTACAAAGAGTGTACTTTAAGAAATTCTTGAGAGAATGTTCTAGAGAAAGTGACAACTTCGAAAATAACAATAAGAAAAACATGAAGAATAAGATGGAAGGTCCTACAACTTCTTATATTTATACAGAATTAACGTTGGTTATTATGCAAATAAGGGCAGGTCACTTACTGTGAAACCTGAAGAAAGTTAAAAGGAAGGTTCTAGACTTCCCAAGTTTGAGCAGGAATCACTAGCCAAATGGGACAGTTTCCATTTCGTGAAACCTGAACATGACTCGCTCAAGAGTTTAAGAAATTGTTTTCCCTGATTATAGGAAAGGAACAATGTGAATTTGAATCGTGTGTCACACACGTAATTATACAGGATTTAATTAATGTTAAACTAGCAAAGTTGGAAGGGCACTTCGTGAGTGACACCTTATAGAAAAGTTACAATTTTATTAATATGGGTTGTTAGTAAAAGGTTGAGGAAAGATCATTGGGATATAGGATCAATGTTCATGGCCGTATTTAATGTAAACGGACGATCGCGACGCGGTAGAAACGTGGAGCAAGCACTGGTTATCACTGTAGTCTATAAAGATGAATGCAAAGTTCACTATAGAAACACTAAAGTTTATGAGAAAGAAAATTATTGCAATTATGGAAATAACTGATTGCACTATATAGGTGAGAGTCTATTTCTTGAGAAAGTTGTGAGTTACAATTAAATGTGCCATAGAACATTCCAGCGGTTCCAGCGGTGGAAGAAAGTTAGCTATTGAGCTTTTAATTCAGGAATGATATTCTTCAATTTTAAATAACATACTCACAAGTGAGTGAAAATTTCAACGGCAGGACTTGTAGATGAAATACCGAATCTAGAAGGTTCCAGAACGACCTTAGTAGAAAATGGGGTTGAGAAAATCCAACGGAGGAACTAGCTTGGTGAATTATAGGCAGCGGGTATTAGATAATATCCCACGTAGCGAGAGGATTTCTCATTTAAATAGCTTAAGAAAAGCTCTTTTCTAGTAAGGTTGGCTTGTACGAACAAAAGCTCAACATGGCAAATCCCACGAAGAATGATTTTTGCCCCAAAATAAATAATTTCACACTGTCTATAAAAGTATCGTTAAAAGCACGTGGAAGTTAAAACCATGAAGATGAGGTTAAAACTTTAAGATGGTACTTATCTTGATTTCATGTTGAAGGCGAAGTTTCCTAGATGACGATAACTACTATGCCAACATGGCGTAGAAGAGAGTATGCCTCTTGGTTTGAGGAGGCTGGCTCGAGAGGAGCCTTAACTGATCGAGTCAACTGCCGACTGAGAAGTGAGACCTGCTCAACGGAGCACAGAGGGTCCAAGGAAGGGAAAAAGAGTGGGGGGTAGGAAACAAAAGGAGAACATATAAACATTGCCAATGTTACAACAAAAAATGATCTTCTCTTGGTGAGCTGGTCTTCAAAGAGTTGACAACAGATGATACTAGCGCAGCATGGTGAGTAAAGAAGTAGACGTAGTTCTCTTGCTCATGGAGATAATAGCTGGCGATGGTAACAGGATCTGGTGGCCAAATGGATAAGTAAGTCCTCTAGCACCAGGAAGAATTGAGGAGCTTCAGAGATTCGCTGCGAGATGACGCTAGGTGGGTCACAGAAGTTATATATCTAGTACAGACTTATGAAGACATAAGAGATTTGCCCATCAAGGAGAAAACAGAAGATCACTGTTGGTGTTTGACAAAGAGGAAGGAAGAAATGAACATGCAAGGAGCAATAAAAATTATATCTCAGGTACCGTGTATTCAAAGAATACACCAGGTGTGTCGAGTTTTGAGGTGGGCGGAGGCACGGCAGACCTCGAACAGGGAGTAATAAGGAGGCTATCTACTGTAGCTCGCTGTGAGTTGAAGCATAGACCACGCCCCCGTAAAGGCTCTTAACTGCTCGTACCTCTGGCTGAATAGCAAATAATACGGTGTGTCTCGGTTATTGCAATGCTTAGTTGACATACCTGTATATGGTCTTGAATGTTGCATTTCCATAGATGATAGACTGATGAGGTTGAATGTTTACTGTAAGTATCCCGTCATATCATGCATTTAAAACTTTAATTGGACCTACTGGTCATAATGGAAGAATATTTTTATTCATTGCATTATTTTCTTCAATTCTATTTAATAACTTCATAGGATTATTTCCGTATATTTCTACAAGCTTGAGCCGTTTAGTAATAACACAAAACCAAAATTATTGAGACACTTTGCAGGCCCTTAGCAGGGTCAACAATAGCAGATGGCGGGAAGAACTGCGCTTACATCCCATGATAGCGCATGCTCTCACAAGGCCAACGCAACAGAGGACAATCTGCATCGATTTCACTGGTTCAAAAGGATCACTCGCATAATATCCTCCTTGGGACTATCACGAGTTTGGACCATTGAAGAACTTCCTGAGGGTTAAGTGTTTCACGACTCATCAAGCGGTTTATGATGCTGTGGAAAAATGGTTTCACCAGGACCCAGTAGAGTACCCTCGAACAGTAATCTGTATGTTGTCTTCGTGAGTGTCCATTACATATTGTTGTTTTTGATTCTTTTTGGGGCTTTGCGACAACGTGGTCATGTAGCTTTGCGTACTTGGGTGTGTGTAGAATTTGTCTGATAACCTGTGTCACTGCGATGTTGTGCCAGTGTGTGTATTTGTATTTGAGCTAGAATTTGTGTAGGAAGCTTGAGGCTCAACTCAGAAGAGGTGAGTTCAATTCTCTCTATAGTTGTCCTAGAAGTGGATTTCCATGGTTTCCCAATTTTACTCCAGACAAATACCAAGATTGTTCACAAATTAAGACCACGGCCACTTCCTTGCAAATCATAGCCTCAATTACAAGTACTCTACACACACTAAGTTACTACAACCATTACACACATCGGACAACTTCTACGCATGCCAGTACACGTGACTACATGTCCACGATTTTGCTAAGCACCTAAATATTAATGGGCAACAAATTATTTCTTTGTCATCTGTCTTAGAGTATGTGTGTACGATGATGTGTAGTACGGGAGGATCATTGCACCTAACAAAGGAGGTTTCTCAATCGGAATAAGTACATGTGGCTCGAATGTAAAAGAATAACATTGCAAATGTTGGTGGTAGTCGCAAAGTTCACTTTTGCGTTATTTGGGGCGTATCCATATATTTTGAGCACTAAGGTGATTTTTGTTACCAGGAGATTGGGAGAACTCCTGAACCGATTGACTTCGTAAAGAACTTCTACAAACATTTGCATAGTGTGTTTAAAATAAACTGTTTATTTTCAAATTATTAAAAGAAAATGCAGTATTCCTGGCACGCGGGCATGTGCGGAATCGCTTTCGCACTATGAGAGACACATAGCAGATAGAAGATGCTCCGCGTTGCGTGAATTATCATTTATGAAAACTATAAAGGAAGGGAAATAGTGAAGAACATAAACTGGTAGTTGTGTTGCTTACTTACCTAAATGGTATGCTCCTTCTTCGTTGACTTAGTAGCTCAAGTATACTGCTGTGCAAAACTTAAGGACAAACTATCGCATGTTGTGACACAAGTAATAAAGCGCGTTGAACCACAAACCATACATGGTAAGACCTGCTACAGTATGGTACGGAAGGCAACGGAAAGGAATATTCGATGTGACGAACAGAATTGCCGCTTTTATACAAAGACAAGACATCACACGTAAGTACCTGTAACATTATGCCTTCCCACACCATAACACTCGGTGTTACCACAGTCCTGAATTTCCCACCCAGGAATAACATACTTGCAACAATACAGGTACAATACACACTTTAACATATGAAATCTGTACAAACGAGTATTAAATATACTGTACAAAACTGAACTAAACCTTGCTTCAGAATATCGTCAAGCACAACTATACAGTACATATTACACCGTATTGAAATTTACCTTAAATAAATATTATAATAATAGAGATAATAGTAATAAAAAGATACAGTCAGTCTGAGAGACTAGACTTTATATAATTTCAAAGACGCATGCTACAAATGCTACACATGTTATAAAGGAAAAAACAGGACTCTTTCAACAGACTCCATTACCCATTAACATAGGCTTCCCGTGCACTCTGCTGCATAACGTCACGCACTCGCCGTCTCCGTTCGCATAACGCCAGACCCCAGGAGTAAACTCAGACTCAGTGCATAAGCACGGAACAACATGATGACGTCTTACACGCCGTAACCGTGACGCATAACGGTAGACCTAAGCATAACGATGGAGTCGACAAGATCATTTGAAATGATCAAAGTGATAATAATAATAATAATAACAGTGATATTGCGTCTAATGCAATGAGAGCAAACGCAATTGGGCACATTGCCAACACGATAAAGTATTGATATAAGCTTTATAAAGAAATATTAATAACATCAATAGGCTACAGTAAATCAAACTGTCATAAAATTATTGGTTAGATGTATAATACCTGAAATAAATTACACGTTTTCACTGATAAAAGATGGGAATGATATTAATAAATATTAATACATAGTGTGTTATACATATAGTAACCCTGCCTAATCAAATTGGGCAATAAAGCGTGTTGACCGACTGAAAGGTATAAATGATAGTTTGTACAGGCAACTCGGAAAAAATGGCTTCAAAGCTTCGCGTACTGAATTACTCGGCCGCTGGGTCTAAATACTTCATTGACAGCCTTCCCTTTGTTAATGTGATCTTTGTCACGCATGCGACACATCAGTCTAACACTGGCTCCATTATGGTGACTGGCGAAGTGAGTCTATGCTCATTTCAATTACTGGCGAAGTGATTCAATGTTCCCCTGCATAATTTACTGTCACGGAAACCCAAAGGATTGTACCTGTAATAGGTAATGGAAATTTCTAATTTAGAGCAGTTTCGTGTTATTTACGAAGTACGTCCAGAAAGTAAGTTCCGTTTGGTAATAACATTAAATTGTGTACAGGTACAGAAAAATTATTTATTGCACAAAATTCTACAACCCTTAAACTACTTCTCCACATAACTGCCGAAATGTTGCAGGCATTTGTCGTAGCGTGGCACGAGTTTTTGTATACCTTCTTCATAGACGTGTGCCGCCTGTGTCTTCAACTAGTTGTACGTTCCGCTGCAGCGCAGTTCCGCATATGCGCGGTAGACGCTCTGTATCAAGGAGAAGAAACGTGCGCCATTTGGAGAGCGCTGTCAGCCACGTACGCGTTGTTGTGCATGTTTACTCGTACAATGTCGGTGTTGATTGAAAATCCCGCCGCTTGTGAAATCAGATCTGTGATTGGTTTTCTGAATGCTAGGAAAGTGAAACCAATTGAAATTTATCGGCAAATTTGCCAAGTGTATGGACAAAATGCGATGAGTGATTCAATGGTGAGAAGATGGGTCCGACAGTTCAATGAAGGACGTAGTGAAGTGCACGATGAAGAACGAAGTGGGCGTCCATCTTTGGTTACAGAAGAACTGGTTCACGCGATTGGTGACAAGATCCGGGAAAGCCGCAGGTTTAAAATTAGTCCTCTCGCTATGGAATTTCCCCAAATCTCACGATCTCTAATTCATGAAATTGTTACCGAAAAACTGAACTTTCGTAAACTTGGCGACGTTGGGTACCAAAGATTCTTACGGAGCAACACAAAACAAAACGGATGGGTAGTGCACTTCAGTTTTTGGCCCGTTACAATGAAGGCGGCGAAGTATTTCTGACACAGATAGTCACAGGAGATGAAACTTGGGTTTCTTACGACACCCCTGAAAGTAAGCGGCAATCAATGGAATGGAGGCACACTTCATCCCCAGCAAAGGTTAAGCCGAAACAAATCTTGACGGCTCGGAAAATGATGTGCACAGTGTTCTGGGACTGGAAAGGCATCTTACTCATTGATTTCTTACCGCGTGGTCAAACAATCAACGCAGATGGTTACTGAGAGACACTTAAGAAATTGCGCCACGCAATACAGAATAAGCGCCGAAGGTTGCTGTCAACAGGTGTTGTTTTTCTTCACGACAACGCGCGACCACACACTGCAAATGTGACGAAAAACCTCCTACAGGGATTTGGCTGGGACGTGTTTGACCACCCTTCGTACAGCCCTGACGTCGCTCCTAGCGACTTTCATCTGTTCACACATCTCAAGTCTTTCCTTGGCGGTCAACACTTCAACAATGACGACGAGCTGAAAGAAGATGTTTCCAACTGGTTGAAGACACAGGCGGCAAACTTCCATGAAGAAGGTATCCAAAAACTTGTGCCACGCTATGACAAATGCCTGCAAAAGTTCGGCAGTTATGTGGAAAAGTCGTTTAAGAGGTGTATAATGTTGTGCAATAAATAATTTGTCTGTATCTGTACACAATTTAATTTTATTACCAAACGGAACTTACTTTCTTGACGTGCCTCGTATATCAATTTGAAGAATGCCTGTTGTTACGGCCAGTTGAATACCAGGTGAATCAGCTGCCCCTAATAATATTGTTTGATGCAGCCCAACTAACGTGTGTTATCAGGAAGGTCATTATTTCTCTGCTTGCATCCCGTATGGTGCTGATGCAAACGATGTGACTACAGACTAATACGAGGGCAAAATAATAGTGTTCAGTATCGTTTGCGGGATATGTTTTGAAGAGCATTATCACCATGCAGGATGCAAGCAGAGAAATACTGACCTTCCTGACAAAACGCGTTAGATGGGCTGAATAAAACAATATTATTGGACAGCTGATTAACCTACTGCCTGAAAAATTCGGGATTGTTGGCTTACCTGAAACAGCCGTTACTGTCCTTCGAAGTAATCCCCATGGATGGGAATGCACTTCTGAGTACGACTGAACAAGTCCTGGAAACTCCTTGCATATTCTTCTTTAGGAATAGCCTTCAGTTTGGGTCGTCAAAACTGTAAATTGAAAGCAAGAGAGAAGCGTGAATTTATGCAACCTGCCTTGCACACCTGATAGACGGGCGGCAGTGAGAAGGGTGAATTTATGCAACGTAACATGCACACCTGTTCGACGGGTGGCAGTGAGAAGGGTAAATGTTCCGTGGAATGGAATGGTCCTGAAAACCATCGTCACGGGTGACGAGACCTGGTGCCTTAGGTACGACCTCACAGGCAAGCGTCAAAGTATGGAGTATCGAGGTCCAGAGTCGCCGAAGAGCCCTGAAGGGTCAGAGGGTTTCGGACATTTCGGACATCCAACGTAATGTGACGACCCAACTGAAGGTTATCCCTCAGGAAGACTATGTTAGGATTTGTACAGCCGTTCTAAGAAGTGCATAACCATCCTCTGGGATTACTTCGAAGGATAGTAACAGCTGTTTCAGGTAAGCCAACACTCCGTTTCTAATATCGACCCATTCACCGAACTTTTCAGACAGAGGTTGTAAGACTCCTCAGAAGCTAAGCAAATCAAACTAGCAAATCGAACAAATTCTTGTATCAGGGAGGGCACACTCCATATTTAAAACAATATTTTGCTCAACATTCATAATTCCTGTAACAATAAATGAGAGTTCAGTGTCTGAATTAAAATTACATTCCAAAACATTTGATTCGATTAGCACGGCTCATAATATAGAATGCAGCCCCACTGGAAAATATTCATTCATTAATGAACTTCAGGCAGGTTTTGCCTGTTATGCTGCATGCTTCTCGCCAAACAATTAGTCAGAATTGTATTAAATACTCACCTCTCTGGCCCTTATTCAAAATACGCTGCTTACATAAAAACATGCGGTAGAAAGGAGATGATTTTTTTTTCCTTTTTGCTCCAAATTGGTAACGGCGACTGTGTGGAAGATGGGGAATCAAATGCTATTGAATTACTAGCCAACATTTTAGCGCATGATGACATTGTAAAACGGATTTACGGTGTATCACTCACTTCTGCGGAGTATATAACCAATTTCCGGAAAGTTTGTATTCTTACACCAAATATGAACACTGTAATTAACTTAATTTCAAATTTATTGGACGTATACCTGATAGGTCAAAAACATACACTAGAGTCAACAGATTAAATACTGAAGATGAATGCCAGCTACTTCTATCTTTGAGAGAATTATTCCTTGGAGTTAAGTGATTTGCCTCCACGTATTCTTACTCTAAACGTTCGAGCCATAGTATTGTTGTGCTCTATAGAAATCTGAACGTTTCTCGAGGGCTCCTAAACGGAACCAGACTAGTTGTACGTAATATGTACGAAAATTGCTTTGATTTGGAAATAATAAGTGCTGATAAAATTAGGCAAGAAGTTCTAATCCCTTGACTTAATTTAAGACCATCCGATAAAACACACATTTTCTTTTAAGATGCAATAATACAAATTCGCTTGGCATACTGTGTCACAATCAAAAATACTCAAGAGGAAACTCTGGAACGGGTGGGTCACCATTTACCTCAGAAAGTTTTCAGTTATGGCCAGTTTTGAGTAGCAATGTCGTGATTGTGATCTTTTGACGCCCATAAATTTGTAATAGTGCCAAAAGGTATTCCTACAAATAATGGCGTACATAACGAAATCCGTCAGTAAATACTTTCCCATTGGCCGTCATGTTTTGACGAGATTCAACCAGTTAAGGTTTCAAATAGGGTATATATGGTATACCGGTATATGTTGTACGCAGGGCTAGACTGCTAGTCTGTCCTTCTGCTGCTTACATTCAGGCACACGATTAGTTACATGTATCAAGTTCGCCGTGTACAATGGAACAGCGCTGGGAATTGAGGTTCGTAGATTTCCACATGGCATGATACTCCTTCAAGAATTGATTTTTAGCCTACTTTCGATTTTTGCAAAAAATGAAAGTAGACTTATGAGATCTACACAGGGCGAAAAATTGTGTGTCTGTCTATGTGTGTGTGTGTGAGTCTGTGTGTGTGTGAGTGTGTGTACTCTGAATGTCTGTCCCCCCCCCCCCTATCAATTCAAACACGGTGAAATCGAATTGAACGAAATTTGGTACAGAGGTAGAACTAGCAAATGGCACCTCAGTGTCATGTTTTATATCGCCGCCATCTTTACCAAAACTGAATGGCGGCCACTCAAACGTTCAAAACGTAAAATCAAATGACGACTAACCAAATCATCCGATCTCTACCAAATTTGGTAACAACATACCTTCGTCTAGGACGCGTCTTGTGACCAAACTACAAGGTCATCCGCCGTACCATTTCAGGATGGCGGCCGTGCGATTTATGCAAACATTATAATCCATATCATGGGACCCACCAGTTCCGATTATCGAGCCGAGAATCGTTTTAACTGTTCTAAAGGAAGAGGCACGTTCGAAATTAAAAGTTTATTTTGTAATACTATAGTGCAGAAGTGATTTTAAAAAACTGAGCCGTCTCAGTACAAGGCTAGATGGCAGCGGATATCTTGTGCCTGACTTATATTTCACTAATTTGACTATTGCATGCAATATAGCGTACTGATACAAAATAAATAAACTTCGTATGAAATGCTTCATATATAAATAATATACTCCACTGATGAAATCGTTTAGTGCAAATCATTAATTGCTAACACGTTCTATGTAACTTATTTGATATCGGTTAATGTCCGTTCGCACGTCTGGCTCCGTGGTAAAGCGTTAGCCTATCAATCTTATGGCTATGGTTCAAACCCCATCAGAGTTAGGTTTTTTGCTTGAATTTCTTTATATTTATTGTTTTGTAATGACTAAGACGTTTTAAAATTAAGCGTTATATTGTGCATAGCACGATGGAAGATATATAATTAAAACAAATTCGCCAGCAGATTTGCACGAGACATCTAGGAACAAAACAGTGAATTATCATGGCGAACTGCACGCCGGCCAACAGATTAACTTACAGATTTTATTGAAAAGTTTATGTTTATGGCCGCTAGAATGCACTCCCCCTGATAGGATTATCTTGTTCGATACTTCTCCATTAGATGTCACGACTGGTCTACATGGGACTCCATTTATTAGTATACCATTGGCATTCTATGCTCATCGAATTTGAAGAATGACAAGATGATACTACGATACATTTTTACTTTTTATTTTAAAGGGTTTGTAACAGCCTATTGTGCGTTATTTGAAAATGATAATTGAAGTAAAGAACAAAACGATTTCACATAGTATCTGAACTCTAGCCGTTGGTGCTAGTTCAGGATACTTTTATTGCAGCCAAATAGCAATCGAAAATATCCGCATAGTTGGTATACACACGTCTCTGTAGGGTCATGGAAAGATTTGTTAATTCAATTAGGGTTGTGAAAGCCATGCACAGCCAGACGTGTAAAGACATGCCTCAACTCAAAGTTGGATGTTGCCCGCGTCAGGCCGATTATGTAATAATACTAATACTAATACTAATACTAATACTAATACTAATACTAATACTAATACTAATAATAATAATAATAATAATGTTATTGGTTTTACGTTCCTTTTAACTACTGTTGCTTTTAGAGACGCCGGGGTGCCGGAATTTTGCCCCGAAGGGGATCTTTAACGTGCCAGTAAATCTACTAACACGGCTCCTTCGCATTTGTGCACTCTCAAATGCCAGCTGACTGCGCCAGGATACGAACTTGCAACATAGGGCCCAGCAAGCGAGAACGTTACCGCTGAGCCACGCAGCCAGTCCGGTCGATTATATCTCCAGATCCATAACATTCTTTAGATACTTCTTATCTTTCTTTCTTTCTTTCTTTCTTCAATGATGGTAGCAGTTGTTTTCGAGGTTGTGGTGTTTGGTAGAGGTAAATAGTTTCTAAGGTCTTCAACCAAGAAATGATTCTATTATACTCTTTGATAAAAACAACGAGTTATAACTATACTCATACATTTAGGAGAAAGTAGGCTATATGTTCTTTACTGAACATCTTGTTATATTTCAGCACGTAAACGTAGGTTATCGAGGAAACGTAGCCAGTTATACATTTTGAAAGATAAAATGACTTAAACTATGCAGGAGAGTGTGTTATGTGAAATGTAGATGCGAAATGTAGTGTTACGTTTAAAATGGACACAGTAAATTCATAAATGTTATTGCTGAAGAATTGGTGCTATGTTCCAAAGTAAATTTTCTTGCTGTACACCCTGAATTTTTCATATCCTGCCCTCTCATACGGCCCAATTCATACAATTTGCACCTATGCATAGATCAATCACATTTAAACTACCAGATTTACTCAACGATCTACGGGTAAAAATATGCTTTCCTTGAGGAAGATAGGCAAATCGACAAACCTTCATTCCGAGTGCTGTCCCAATGCGTGGCTAACTTGACGGAGGCATCTTGTTTCATTGCAGAATGAGAGACTAGATATCTAGTTCTTTGCACGGACAGCACATGTATACGCGTTTTGAAAGCTTATTCGATCTGCAATGACGCAAAGGCTACTTGGATTATTGTCAACAGAATCAGTAAATCATTATCATTCTGCATTTCGGGACGAATCCTGCTCTCCTGGTTGAGTGAGATACCTCCTTTGCAAGTGAAAGGTTATGTTGACTTGCAATTGTTATCCTTTGTGTGAATTTCATCCAATAATTTTACCACACTTTTTGCAAGGAAATGATCGGACAGCACGCTGTTTTATTTCAAGTCACAGGGCATGTGCTGTAACCCGTAACCATAACATATGCATGCATGCTACTACAGCAACAACAGTAACCCTCGTATCAGACACACAATGACGTTCATTTGACATAAAACTGTGCTTTATGGAACGACAGATACCTACTTTACAAGCAGATGAGGGTGGCAGGGGAAATTTCTAACCGGGGTCTCGGTGGATGGTGCGTATTACGTGGCTGGGGGACTGATTAGGATGAATAATGACATATGTAGGAAAGAAAATGAAATTAAGCTATTTTACCTGTGCTTGATAATGCTAAAGTTTATCCAATGGCTCAATCGATCTGGAGAAGACATGGGGCAGCATACTACTGCACTGGCCATCACTGGTGTCCTCGAGGCATCTTGTGGTGAGAGTTCTTGATGACGTATGAATTCCATGAGTTATTTCGCAAGCATTGAGTTGAATGTTTATTATGGAGAAGATAACATCGCTGTTCCACCCCTTAAAACAACAACGACAATCATCGCCATCATCAATATTTGTTATAAGCTAAATACTTGTCAATCATTTTGTTGTAAGTGATCTCAACTATCCAATTCCATGTGGCTAGCACTCTTGGCTGTCACCCGGGTTTGATTGCTGGCTCTGCCAAGAAATTTAATTCTGGTCTGACGGATGGAACGGAGTACACTCCGCCTCATGAGGCAAAACTGAGATCAGACAGGTTCGATTCCAAACTCAGCCATCCTGGAAGTGGTTTTCCGTGGTTTCCCATTTCTACTCAAGGCGAATGTCAGGATGGTTCCTGAATTAACGCCACGGCCGATTCCTTCCCAATCCTCATTTGAATTACAACTGCACGCTCCAGTACAGCCATCACAATACTACAAGTTATCAGACAAGTTTCACATACACCCAAGTACTTGGGGCTACACGACCACGATGTTGCAAAGCCCAAAAACGAATCAACATCAACAACCAATTCCACGTGATAGAAAGGAGACGAACTTTGTGCAGTTTACTAGATTTAACATGTCAGTGGACAGAAGCAGTTGGGTGTCCGCTACATCAGAGTTGTGACGGGCTGTAACCCATTTCTCGCTTCACCGTGCTCCTGTGTGGAAGGGTTGGTTGAAGCTTCATTGTCGAGACTAGGATCCGCAAATAAACTCCCCTGGTGGAGTGTGGTCCTGTTCCCAACAGACAACCTGACGAATATAATGAAGCAGTGCATGTGACATGCACATGTTAGTTGGAAACAATAGCTGCGTAAAGTGCATTGGAGCATCACTTGTTTAGCAGGTGAGAATATCCGACAATTGAAATGAGCCCCACGAATAAGAATGCCTCAAGTAATTAGATACCACTGTAAAGAAACACATGCTCGTAACTACTTTGTTTATTAGCCTACATGAAATTTAAGATGATGAAATCAGTTTTTGTCCGTGTGTGCGTATGTAGAGTATAACGCATGTTTGTTTGTGTACGCATGCATGTGTGTTCCTATATTTTGATTGACTGGAGCTATATGAATGATGTTTATGAATGTCACCAACCCAATATAATGGCCGCGTACAAATATTTGTATTTTAGAATACTACGAGAAGAAGGTCATAAATGTTTTATTCCGTAAAGTGAGGGACACAAAATCAATATAGTGCCCACGCAAATTTCAAATATTGAATTGTCTATTCTACTAGCCCAATCTTCCAAGTGCATTGAAACTTGGCAATATTGATGAGTAACATACAGTATGGGTAGCTCATTTACCTTCAAGAATTAATAATAATGTTATTGGTTTTACGACCCTTTTAACTACACTGGCTTTTAGAGACGCCGGAGTGCCGGAATTTTGCCCCGAAGGGGATCTTTAACGGGCCAGTAAATCTACGGACACGGCTCCCTCGCATTTGAGCACCCTCAAATGCCAGCTGACTGCGCCAGGATACGAACCTGCAACCTTGGGCCCAGCAAGCGAGAACGTTACCCCTGAGCCACTCAGCCAGCCCCTTCATGAATTCAAGAAGAATCTGAGCAAATTGTATCAATATATACCATTGCTGCGCCTACAAAACCCGTTATGTGATAATGTTGTCCTCTTTGTAACTATGCATTAAAAAAGAGGCCGTCAATCTGAAAGACTGGACTTTACATCATTTTAAATGCTACAAATGCTGAAAAATGCTAGAAAGGCTGGAGGCTTCGAGCGAAGCGACGACGCCAAAGACTCTTGACATGTTAGATGATCAAGAAACAATCAGAACGCTAGAAAGTTACAAGTCATGAGGGAGCTGGAGCGCGCGGTGAAAGGAGGGAGCTGGCTGGATGACGTCACACTCTCCGTGTCGTTGCCGTCTCGTAACGCCAGAGCTCACCAGTGAACTCCGTACACATGCACCAAGCGGTACTATGACGTCACACACCTCAGTGCATTCTCGGTAGATTTCATGACGTCGCCGTAACGTAACGACCAAGTCGACTAGTTCGTTTAAAATGATAAAACTGGTCCGTCTCCTACTAAATGTGGATATGTAGTCCCCACTAACTATCCCGCAAGGTTCATTTTCCTTAGTTGTCAAATAGAGAAAATTAGCCCAAAGTGGATTGCTTGGATGCACGGTATATCCACATAAGGCTGGGAGGTGTTACTAGTATTGGGACAAAGAATGGAAGTGAACGAACGACATTATCACATAGTGGATTTTATGTTCGACCCTGACTATTATGTGTCTGAAAACTGTATCATAATGATGGTCATTATAACACTATTATTCATTATGAAACAGTTTCTCCCACCAATCACAGGTCAAGAAACAAATTTTTTGACCAATTAGATAAGGATACCTTCGCGCATGCTCTCAAAATCCAACATGTCTATATAAATTACCGAAAGTGCACCGTCCAAATGTTCGCGTAAATAAACTGGTGAATATGAGACAAGAAATAGCACTGTACCTTAATATACCTAAATCCAATTTCTACTCGGCGCGTTGATTTCAAACGACTACGGTGACAGTTTTGCTGAATACTGGTTCACGATCTGCACATCTGGCATTGAATCACACAGAGCGCATGCGTCGGCCGGCCAGAGAGCTTGGAACAGGGAGATGTGCTACCTAGCGCACCACCCGCTCACAAAATTCTAGTTACTGAACAGATATATATGAATATTTATGTTAAAACATGTAATAAAGTTATAATTATCGTCGAACATAAACAGTCGTATGCAACTCGCCTATAATGGTAATTAAGACACTCGTATGGAAATTATAAAACTCGCTAAAGCTCGTTTTATAAAGACACTCGTGTCTTAATTATAGCCATTATAGGCTCGTTGCATAATGTACTATTTCAGGTGCAGTAACAATACGTTAATTTCTCATATTCCATTAAAGTGAACGGGGTGAAACTCGATTTCATGAACCAAGACTAATATCTCCATCTACCGGTTTTGATAGGCTATAAATAATGCCATGCCAATTCGCAGAAATGAGTTCCTCCAATTATTCACTGAATAATGCGATTTCTCTGAAATCTGGTGCAATGAAACGATGCTATCTTGCACCTGATGATCTAGTGAAATTCTCCTAAATAATATATGGAACTCTTTTTCTCCTAGTGTGCGTAATCGAGACAACACTTACAAGGAAACACTGCTAACGTGAATTCCCTGATCTCGCTGTAACCTTGCATAATTGTTGGTCAGATCAGTTGGTATTTCACTCCCAAATTTATTCCAGCCTACCCTTGGAGGTATGTGGATGTGTGCCGTTGCACGCGCTCGTCAGGCCTAGAGCAGCCTAGGTTTCCACATCGTCCTCAACCATTCGCACTACCAAGTCCACGTCCCCAAGCATGAGAACAAAGAACTCTCTTAGGCTATGGTGAGAGGGTATGGTACGTGCTCGTGTAAGATTGGATAAGGGTGATTGGTTGGAGACGAAATGGGATTTCTGTGTTCATCAGCCTGGGCTCCTCGAGGTCTCACAAGTGATGTAACCTCACACAATTTCATCCTTGGGGATGAAAAAACTTCTCAGAAAATTTTCACTCATTCTGACCAGCATGTATGCAACGTTTCATCAAAATTGGAGATTCTCGTCTGCGATGTTTCCTGTAAGATCGAAATGAATTTCAGGAGATGTGTTGCAGAGACAATATGAATTTCCGAGCAAATACCGTATTGGCAAAAATAAATTGTGGATACCATTTTTATGACATGAAACAACATGAAACAAATCTGGCACGAGCCAGACTGCGCACTTGCTGGTTCCACACCTACAACAAGGTGCCACATATCCTCCAAGCTGGCAGAATGGCAGGTAACTTTGCATAGGCTTCGAAATTTGGAGTTCGTGCAAATAAACAATACTTTAAACACTATAATTACAAGATATTGCCACATAAACTGCGACTGATTGTGAACACATGCAAACCCTCAACTGACGTAATATTATTCAGTGCCTTTAGAACTTTCTGAGTGCAAGAAACCAACCAATTTTAGTTAAAGCCCACAGAGGTAGACTAAGTCCGCGCAACATGATATAAATACTGTATATCCAATAATACGTTAAGAAAATGTACAAGTACAAGTTGCTCAGCTTCGGTGGCGTAGTCGGTAGCATGCTGAGCTTCTATGCCCAAGATATCGGGTTCAAACCCGGCCGAAGCCGTCGGATTTTTTAAGAGCGTTAAAAATCCCTCAGTATGCCTTCCTTCGGAGGGGAAGTAAAGCCGGCGGTCCCATGTCATAGATTTATGGCATGTTAAAGATCTTTCCACTAATTACACCTGTGTGAAACTAAATTGGATAGGTTAAGAATGTAAACAACGCTCTTTGGTTGCTACGTTCGTTGCCAAGAGCCGACTGCGGTGGCGTCTAGTAGCTAGTTCTGAACTAGGCCTAGTAGTCGTTGACGGTGGCGTTTGGCGGCAAAAGTAGGAACTATTTGAAAATTCAAAGTTGCAGTCCCTACTTGAATTAAAAAAACAGATACACACACTAATACAGTCATCACAATTAACACCGGTTATCAGACAGATTCTACACTCACCCAAAGTACACGGGGCTATATGACCGCGTTGTCGCAGCCCCTAAACTAAGGAACCAACCAACCAACCAAGTTGCTCATCCTATGCTTCATTTGGTAGCGAATATTTTTTTATTATTATAAGCGACGTGTGGAAGGGCAAGTAAATTGCATTCCATTTGATGGCAATTTTATTTTTATGGAAACATATATCCTTAATTGTTTTCGATATTTCGTTCTTTTATTGAATATTTGTAGTATAAAATTGTTCATATGTTTGGAGATTAGCATTCCGAAACTAAATTACAGTGCTCTACACAAGATGCAAAATATTTGGCTTGTTTGATTTGTTCTCTTTCACGATATATTTTGCTGTGATTAATTTGAATGTACTCTAAACATTAAATAATATGATACTGTAGTTTGCTGTAAGTGAAGTGTTCTGTTCAGCAGTCGGAGTGTCAAAACGTACAGCGAATGGCCGCCACTTCCCAAATCCCAACCAACACTTGGAGAGCACGGGATAAAACGCATTTGCTGGAACGAACAGCACCCGGCCTTCACTTCGTACCCAAATTCAGAGTCAAGATATGAGATAATCCTGGTTAAAAACGGCCAGCGAATACAAGGGATTCGGAAATTATACGGCTGCAGATAAAATAAAAATAATGTGTAAGAATTGAGAAACTTAAGCCTTCATGAATATTTGCATGTGGAAGGATTTAATACAATATTCTGAAATATTTAAATGGAATTAATAGTTTGTAATTTCACAGTTTTTGTAGAAACCTTTAATGATCGGTGGGCAGAAATTTCCACGTGATAACTTCAAGCTGGTCTCTAGTGAGGACTATTGTGCTATTTACCTTGAAGAGATTCAGTAGCTTGTTGTGCCATATCGTGTCCACTGTGGCAGATTTTAATCCGTGACAATTGCATGCCCCAGTCGGCTGTCTGCCAACTTTTGTTTATACAATCATCCAGTCTCATTTTGAAGCTGATAGTCCAGCTGCACATTTACCAAGCTACTAGCACCGGCCGTCGCCCAGGCTGTGATAAGGCTAATTTATGAGGTCTGGTGCCCCCTCCTTTCCCCTCCCTGGCCATTGCAGCGGCTATCTCCTGGTAGAGTCCCGCAGGACCACTGATTCTCGCTCCAACCACCGCAATCTACAGTCATGAAAAATAAAATTATGAAATCTATGGGTGGGAGGTAGCTCTACTTGAAAGTCAATATTAAACAAATTATAGACGTATGAATGCAACATGACTTGATAAAAATAAAGGCTATTTGTAATACTGGGTAGCGTAGGCAGTAGGAAGCTGCATTGCTTCATAACAAGCATGCTGAGACGGTATTCCTCATCAAAATCGGCCTCAACCCAGTAATGGCTTGCTGCCATGTCTTAAGCTTAGAACTCCTACTGTCTGAGTTGACCTGATGACTTAAACTTAGTTAACGTATTCTAAATTTGCACAAATTATCAAGATTTGTGATTTTCTGTTAAGATATTGATAGTAGTTATTGACCTTCAAGTTTGTTTCAGTAGAAAGATACATGGGTCACAAAACAACGCAGTACTTCAAGATGACCTGAACCAGATCTATAAGTCAGCGATTGAAAATAAAATGGAAATAAATACAAGAACATGTAGTCTTATAAAAATAGGGAAACAGTGGAGGCAATATATTCTATATAACATTTGCTCAGAAATACGAGTAGAAGAAGATTCATGCAAATATTTGGGCGTTCACGTAATGATTGATATAAAATGGAGTTGTTATGTGGAATGTGTAGATTCTAAAGCTTACAATGCTCTGCACTTTGTAATGAGGGTATTAAAATGAAGTAGTAACTCTACTGAAGAATTAAGATATTTGTCACTTGTAAGACCTATTCTGGAATACGCCTCAGTGGTTTGGGATCCATCAATGAGTTGGAAATGGTGTAAAGAAAAAAAGGAAGATTGTAGTTTTACGTGACCGTGAATCTTGTGATTATGAGCCACGGGACCTCCTTTTTACGTGGAATCCGAACCATAGGACATGGCATTTCGCATCGAAAATCTCACATGCATTGACCGGGAATGGTGTAAAGAAGCCCGCTAGATTTGTGCTCAGTAACATTAATCCCAGGAGCAGTGTGACCCATATGTTAAGGAAACTTGGGTGTGAATCACTTGAGGCTAGGAGGATGAAATCCATAATCTGCGCTATGTACAATACGTGTACGAATCAACTAGCATGGGGTGAGCCCAATTACATGAGTACGAGTGATCATTCTTTCAAAGTAAAGGGCCGACCACAGCGTAAAAATTCTGGTAAATAATATTTCCTAAACCATTCTATTGATAAGTGGAACTCTCTACCTACCGCAGTCTTTGAGCCTATCCCCAAACATATAGCTATGTTTAAGAAATGACTGACGATTTGTGCAAATACCTACTCCAGTTAAATTGTTATTCAATTGCTATGGATAATTGTTTGCTTGTTATGTATACCTAATAACTGAACGAATGAATGAAAAAGTAATGGTAGTTGAAAAACCCTTAAATTTAAGGAAACGTTAGTCGACAAAACATCTGTACTAACATCACTGTGAAAGTTAGAACAAGTACATCAGTTCTGTTACCTTGGCAGTGTAGTGTCCACAGATAACCAACCATCTGCAGAAATTGCTAGTAGAGTTCCCCCAGTTCAGAGGAACCGGTGGAAGTGTTAGCAGTTGTAACAGAACGGATTCCACATCACTCAAACAACAAGCTAAGTTCATATTCAATTCCAACCTGACCATTCATTAACAATCACGGATATCACACAAACCAAGGAAACTTGAATGTCAATAACAATAACATATAACTAACAAATGTTGACAAGTTGCCCAAGTTTATAATAACTACTGTAACTAAATTGTATTGTATGTCTACCCCTTATTATTCCCGTTTTCCAACAGGGTCGGGGATGAGATGCGATGGAAGTCGTTGTGGCGATGGTTTTTTACGGCCGGATGCCCTTCCTGACACCAACCTCATGAGAGGAGGCAATGAGAGATGAAATGAATGATGGTGAATGAAACTGGGCAAGGATGTGGAAGGAAGCGGCCGTGGCCTGTCAGAAGGTACCATCCCAGCATTTGCCTGGTGTGAAGAATGGGAAACCACGGGAAACCATTTCAAGGAAGGCCGACGGTGGGGCTCGAACCCACGCGTCTACCGAGTCAGCAGAGAGCTTGGCCCCATGACCTAATGCTGCGCTTTAGCCAGCGTAGCCACTATTGTCGGTAACTACTGTAACTAAATAAATTTACTAATTGTAAATACAATCACCCACATACTTATAGACATAGATTTAATAGCCTAAGTCTAAAGGATCTGATGATGTTCGCTTGACGATCGAAACTGGACATGCAAGTGAATTTATTTATAAACCTCATGTAATTTTTTTTCAGGTTAAGGGAAACACTTAATTACAATTGGGTTGAATGGCTTTGGCCGAATGAAAAGCATTAATTTGATTAAAGAAAACCCTCTAAAAAATTAAAATTGATTCGTATATACTGGACAAAGATATCGCTGCTAAACTAATATTTCCATCATATCTTACTTCGTTGTATTATATCCATCTTTAAATAGAAAAAGATCCACTTAATTATGCTCGTAACAGGGAATTAGAGATAAATATGTTTTACTGTTGTATTTCATTCGAAACCATATTTAGGCTATACAATCTTATACAAAACCAACTTTTACAGAATTAAAATTAATTATTGGAGCTAGTGCCATCTTGGTCATCAGGCCCGTGTACTTAAGTGTGTGTTAGATTTTTCAGATAACCTGTGTTTCAGTGCTGATTGTAGTACTCCAGTGTGCACAACTGTGAATAGCCTATTAGGGCCAGGGATTGGGGTACACGCCTGAGAACTATCCGCCTAATTAAGCAAGGTTTGCTGAGGTTCTCTTGAAGAACAAAACTCGTCATCCAGATGAGCCCCTCATTTGTGTGAGAAGTGATTTATTAAGTGTAGGCCTATATATAATTCATGGTTTTTAAATTTCAGGCACACGGAAATTTGTTTTGATTCATCACCAATCTTACTGGACAGTCTCGTGTTCACCGATTGAAAAGCTACTACTAATATGAAGCGTGATCAAAAATTTTCCGTTTCAGGGCGTTTCTGCAGCGTACATGCAACGTAGCGCGACTCCGATACGGGAGTATCCGACACGGATACGTAGACAATTTTCCGCGCTCGCGAAGTCAGCTTAGCTGATTTCACGGCGCAGGGTAATGCAATGAAATGCATGGGATTAGTGTGATAGTCGTGTCTTACCGAGGTGCGTGCGTTAAATGCGTCAACGGGAACTAAGGTGACGTTATTACCAAATGCGACGAAAGCTGGTGCCACCACGGGGAACCGGAATCAAAAGCGTCGACGATGTAGTGATGTCATACATCACCCCCTCGTCCCAAGAAGTTCAAGAGCCAACCATCTACTGGAAAGGTGATGCTCACCCAGTTCTTTGATTACCGGGGCCCATTGCGTATGGATTTCAAGGAACCTGGTGTTTCCATCACTGGGAAACGGTACTGCGCACCACTGGAGAAAGTACGGCGTGCAATTAAGACGTTTCGTTTGGGAAGAAAAGACACGGATAGTCAGTCTGAAAGACTGGACTTTATATCATTTTAAATGCTAGCAGCCGAGTACCAAGAAGGCAGAGCGAGAACAGAGTTTCAAGATTCTATATATTTTGTTTCTTCACTGCCTACTTGATTGTTCTCACACTGCCTTCTTGAAACTCTATTCTCGCACTGCCTTCATGGTACTCGGCTGCTACATCGTACTATGACGTCACACACCTCAGTGCATTCTAGGTACATTTTTTTTCCATCACCGTAACGTAACGCCAGACCTCAGCGTATCGACGAAGTCAACAAGATCATTTAAAATGATAAAAATTGAAAGGGGTGCTGCTACTTCATGATAACGCACGCCCGCCTACCACAAAGGATGTAACGCCCATGGTACACCATCTCAAGTGGGAGGCACTCGAGCCTCTACCCTATAGTCCTGTTCTCTCCCATTGCGATTATCACGACGTTGGTCCCTTAAAAAAGCCTTGAAGGGTCGAGGATAGGAAGCAGGAGGTTACGAACTCCTTAGCGCAGCAGGGTACGGTGTTTTACCACACGGGGATGTTCATCCTGATGCGTCCGTGGGATGAATGCCTCAATGCTCACGGCGATTTACCCTCATAGGCATGTACGGCCGTCAAACGGAAACTTTCTGATCACACCTTATAGATTACTCAGCCATTGCAGAAAAATGGCTTTTAATATTTCAATACCCTAGAACTTAAAACAAGGTACAATCCACGCATTGCCATGGAGGAAAAGCCCAAGGAAGAAAAATTCTCAGGATGGTCGCTGACAGTGCAGAGATTCCGACTACCGTTGTCTGAACTTTCTGCAGCTCACAACAGAATCGTGGTGCGCGTCGACAACTGAACACAGCTATAGGCCACATAATACTTACATAATTCATATTAATCTTAAACAGAAGATCCTCATCGTTTCTGTAGTTTCTTTCTTCTATGCCTTGATGATATGTAACTTCCCTTCCATTCCCAGTCCCAATTACAAAGGGTTGTTGCTTATTTTAGGGTATGCGACATCGTGGTCATATAGCCCCGTGTGTTTGGGTGTGTGTGAAATTTGCGTTATCGCCTGTGTTATTGTGAACATTCATATGACAGGCAATGAAATATGAACGAATCCACGAAATCCTAACAGACTATATTTGGAGATAAAACTTGACCCATCCTGATCGCAAGGTATTGGATAAGTCTCCCATAAAAAAAAATCAATTACGATTGGTGGGGATATTTAGGATCCAATCACAGACAAGCTAATAAACAATCACACAGTCAAACAGAAAATTCACTTTATACATAGAAGTATATTAGCTTCAGATTACCAAACAATCCTCTTGAAAATATAGTCTAATACAGGGTGAATTTTTACATGCGCTCTGTGTTCAGCGCAGCCCGCTTGGCCCCAGCAACGCTTGGTATGGCCCAGAAACGTAGTGCACTCTGCCGGTCGTTGTCGATCTATTTCGTAATTTTCATTATTTCCGAATACGAGCTGCACCAAGTCAATTGTAATTTTATCATCAGATGCCAGATAGACAAATCTTCTAGCACCCCCTGAGCTAATAAGTCTAAGGGTTGAAAACTTCTTCATCGTCGTCTTCTTCTTCTTCTTCTTCTTCATGTAAGCCTGCCTGCCTAGAGTCGAGCACGCTCAGCAAGCAACTGGATTAGGCTACAGCATGTTCAGCTGCTGGTCATCGACGTCTGAAATGTTCGGGACGAAGGAAAAAATTGACTCTGTACATTCCTTGTTACCCAAGAACACATTATTTATGTTTAATACAACTTGTAAATATTAATTTTAGAACATACACGCTCCGAGGGTTGACAGGGCAGCTGGCATTCAGAAGTCTGAGGTTTGAATGTCGACGCAACAATGACCCTGACAGTATTATTGTATCCTGAGCCTAAGCTGTCTATCATTTTCCTCACTTAATTGAACTCTGTCTCTAATACCTTCATTCTTCAAGAGGTTAGGCCTCATTTCTTTATTTGACTGCCTGAGGCTGCAAGAGTTTGTGTAGTCGCACCTTTCATGGTGCACTATTGATAGAGCTACACCCTCACAGTATCACAGCTGGTGAGCTTGTTAGTTGATGACTCTAAGGGATTCCTGAGTTATGCCAATTATTCCCTTATGCCTTCAATGGCACTAATACTTTTCAAACCCTTCAATTATCATTTTCCGAGGTTTGAGGGCATTTCTTATCACTGACCATTATTTGCTTGTTCCTGTTTAGTTCATTACATCTTCCAGTATGTTATTTAGTTGGAGGTCATTAAATCGCGATGATGAGCTTCAGGAAGTCCGCAGTTTGGAAGTTTAAGTCCTCGCCCTGTCAACTGCTATCCTGAGTGTGGTGCCATGGGTTTTATCACTCTCTCTCCAGGCGAAAATGCGAATAGTACCATATACCATACCAAGTCCCAGGGCACGTACTGCATTACAGATCCTACACACACTACTCACAGTTACCACCGAAACACAGGTTATCAGACATTTTTATCACACACCAAAGTACTCGGGGTAGATGACCAAGATATCCTAACGAATTAACAACAAGAACAAAGTAATCTGTAGCAGTATTTACGTTTATTACCATCTATATCATTAGGAGCGGATTACCAAGATGTTAAGCCCATTGAAACAACAATCCCCAATCCCCAATTGTAAGAGAGAAACACTAGAGAGATGTTGGTGAAGGGAGAGGATAGCTCTAATCACGTAAGTACTAAATGAACTGCAATATACAGATATGGTCACGATTTGTTCTTCCACGTTTAGGGTTTCACAAGAAAATTTCACTTACAGGGATGATGTAAGTGAATTGCCATCAAATATCTTCACTCTATTTACAAAGTGTAATAAGGGGGCAGGCAATGGCAGCTATAAGTAAATGTTGACACGTAAGATATCTCATTGTCTTAACGGAGTGTTCTCCATCATAACTCATTGTAACATGAGAATGGCAGAGAGAGAGACGGGGAAGTATCACGAAACACGCACAATAAATCCGTCTTTTCCCTTCCCACAACGAGAATAGCAACTGGTAAGGAAGTCCATTATATCTCCATGAGGCGTATGAAACTAATGATTCTGCTTCTTATCGAGTAGAAAACAGATATATCAAGCTTTGATATTTTATAATGAACAACATAATTATTGTCTTCTAATCGAGAATGTCAACGTCTTTGAATTATTGTTAGTGAATGGAAATTTGAACTGCATTCTGAAATATTTTTGATATACCAAGTGCATGAAACACAAGCAAACAAAATGTTAACCAGAGAGTTAAAGTGTCTAACACAACTAGTCTTGAACCGTGGACCTTAAAATTTCTGGCCCGATGCTCTTAGCAATTGAGATGCCACGGGTAAACCCTTCTATCAATGAGTGTGCCAAATTTGAAACAGTTTCCTTGCATACGTTCTGAGATATGAGTAGCCTAAAATCAAACCGCACTTTCTCCAAAAACATGATTATTCAGTAGAGCCCAAAAACTGATTCCAGCTGAACTCAAAGTTAATTAGTGAAACTGATGAGTGTAGATTAAATATTTTACTTACGGAACACATTTGCAATACATAAAACCCGATTTTATTGACCTACCTGAATATTTAAGGAGATTTAATGTTGGACAAAGTGCACTTTGTCTCTAGGTCATTGATAAAGTGCACTCAGGTGTCAATATAAAATGTAATTTAAGAATATATCACATTTATAAGATGAAATAAGGCATTTTAGACGTAACACTTATCTATTTTACTGAAAAATCCAGACCATTATAAAAATTAAGGTGAATAAGTGGATTTTCAAACCATTGTAATTAAGATGTACATTTTTTTACAACACCTTTCATGGACTCCTTAACGTCATAAATTTTGGTGTCCGAACTAACCTTCTTGACAGATGAGTACCTTAATACCAAATCTATGGCGGCAAATGGGAGGCTGCCATTGTCTGGCGCTAACTTGGAGTCATTCTGCACTTTATCCGTAGGAGAAAGTGCTGTTCGTCTCCAAGCGGTGATTTTCTTACCTGTTTTAACATGGATATAGTGCTGTTTGACACCAACCGACCAGTTTATTATATTCTTCAGCCAATTCCGCATTGAAACATACAATAACCTCATTTTCGACAATTTTGGAGAAAGTGCAGTTTGATTCTAGGCTACTCATATCTAACACTTAACTCACATTTCAATTGCGGCTTATGATCAGTTGGTATTAAGGACATCATTTTCAATTATGGCCTTGAGGTATTCTGGTATAAATCTTCAGTCATACCAAATTTGGTTTCGATAACTCCAGACGTTTATGAATTAATAGTGGGAGACCCGCACACACAGAAGGGGAGACGGTCACATTTCCTTGAATTGATGTCATAAGTCTACTTTTTCATAATTTCTGCAAAATATGAAAAGTACGCTAAAAATCCTTACTCGAAAATCAAGAATACAGTCTCACATCATTTAATACTGCGTAACCCACAAACTCAGGGTTCAAGTTCATAAGGAAAGGAAGGAAGGAAGGAAAGAAGAAGGGAAGGAAATAAAAAAAAAATACGAGCCTTGCAGTAGTCGCATATGATGTGTAACATCTGACATGTTATTCGAATAATTCCATATTACTTACTCGCATTTTTGAAAGAATGAACTCATAGTGCTACCTTGCGCCAGCAAACATGAAAGGATTCACCAGTGCATCTGCAGTAGTGCAACTGTATGCGGGAGCAATCCACTGCCTACTTGATGCGAGCTGCGCTTTATACCGGCCAGTTAGTGAACCCATGCCAGCGGTGTTATTGAAAATGGCCTCTTATTGCCGATATAGCGCACTGCCAAATATAGGCGCGATTAAAAATTAGGTGTGCAGAAGGTATATTAAATGCGTTTCTCCCAGTGATACGTTTAGACCAACGAAGTTTCAATTATTGTTAGTAGTCGGTGTTAATATACTGAGTTCCCACGTTGTTTGGAGTGTTGGTTGATGCGATATAGCACTCGAGGTATCGAGTGCTTACATTAAATAAGAATACAGCAAAAGTATGAAGATTTAATAAATCGTAATTGTTTTCAGCAAATATGATATAATGAATATTTTCACACCAAAGAATGACAACTTGAAGATGATTGATTGTAGGAATTTCTTTGATGGGGCCTCCAAACCTTGAGGTAAACCGTATGCGATTTACGTTCCACATAGTCACATGGCTTACAGTACGTCGTTGTACCGATCTCCGCCACCGCGCGCGCTCATTGTTTCCGTCCCATGCACTTCCGTCCCATTCACTTCCGTCCCATCCACTTCCGTCTCTTTTCCAAAATCACTCACACAAAAATGTCCAGCTACCGAGTGCCACAAAAATATCCAGATACCGAGTGGAAAGATGTTACACGTCTATAAATGAATAAATAAATAAATAATGAAAAAACGGCGGAAGCTTGGAATTTACGTGACTGATCATCTTTTGAGCTTAAACCATGGCTGACTCTAAACCACCGGACTTGATATTTTCCCCTTGAAAGTCTACATTAACCGGGAATTGAACCAGGTCGGAGGCAAGCAGCTTGACCGCTGTGGTATCACGCCCTTTCATTAGGAAATGTCGGTATACAATAGGTACTGAAGACTCATCTCAAGAACGTGTTCTCTGAGTCATTGTGTTTCACTTCCGAGCCGATGATATGTGGAAGAAAGTGAGTCCACACTCGTAAACTCTATTGTGTACCCTCCAACATCTAGCAGTTTCGATATTCCATTCTTAATTTCAGCTTTATATTTATGTAAATTTTACACCGTACTATACAAATGACTGTGAATTTCAGATGGTGTTTCGCCTTCAAGTGCACTTCTTAGTTCCTGTGTTATTCTGTGCGTCAAGTAAATAATCCTTTTGCAAATCTTCCTCGATTGTAATTATGTAGGCCTTTAGATGGACATAGATTCAATCTCACATTTACTGGTTGGTCTCTCAGTTTAGGGGCTGCAAAAACGCGGCCATGTAGCCCCGTGTACTTTGGGTGTGTGTAGAATCTGTCTGATAACCGGTGTTACTTGTGTTGGCATTATTTGTAATTCAGGTGAGGACTGCAAGGATCAATTTCAAGTAGTTCCTACTTTTGCTACCAAATGCTACCGTTAACGACACCTAGCTGTGAACTTGGCTACTAGATGTCACCGCAACCGGCACCTGGTGACGAACGTTGGAACATAATAGAGAGTTAATCAAATCAAACCCACAAATTTAGCTTCACACCCCATTCACTGGAATCGTTGATGAAAATTGTAGAGACCCAAGTAGGATATTTACATTCAGAAATTCTGATGTCCATAGATCACTCAGCAGGAGTACAACTGATGTACTGAAATTAATTACTATACTTTACTTAAAACTAGATTAAGAGTATTCCTGATAGCATACCAATTAGAGACCAGCTATTACTAATCAATTCAGTACTTGAAAGATGTCACGAGATACTCTTTATTTTCCTACCCCACTTGTACCATCTGGCATGAAGAGGCCGAGCAGCAGGATGATAGCAGATGGCCCATGTGTGTGCTCTTGTTTCGGAAGACCAGCTGAACGAATATCCCTCTTATGCATGGAACTGGATTGGGATAACACTTGCCTCTTATTTTGATTGAAACAAGCGATATACAATCAATCACCAGTATGTAAGAGCTGTCAAAGTTAATTATGTGTTATCAGCTTCATTCACGTTTTGTCTGGTTACTCTACAACTGTTGGTAAAAAGGGATGCAAAATCAATCTTCATTTAGGATAATGCACACAGTGTTGAATTCGCATGAATGATGAATGCGGGAGATTATATGTACTAAGCGCATGAATAACTGGAGTCAATTACTATCGGACCAATGAGTCACTCCGGATAACCCAGCCTTTCAATCCAAAGTCCCAAAGAAGGGTTTCTTTGACCCTAGAACGGTAGCGCTAATTGCATCGGCAGCGACTAGGATTCTAGGAACTGATAATATAATACTAATAATAATAATAATAATAATAATAATAATAATAATAATAATAAAATAATAATAATAATAATAATAATAATAACCAAAGACATTTACAAAATACGATCAATGTCCTTCAAGGCCAAACCGAGGCACTACGTTACCGTTATTCGCCTGGAGGCGTTATATGCATCGGAATGCCTGGCGATGAATAAGAAAGGCCTGGCAGAACAACTCGAAACCAAAGAGAGGAAGATTCTGAGAAAGATCTTGGGCCCGGTCAAGGAACGAGGCGAGTATAGAAGACGACACAACGATGAACTTAATCTACATGTGGAGAAAATAACGGACACCATTCGCAAAAGAAGACTCTCCTTTTATGGCCATTTAACACGAATGAACTCTCGAAGATTGTCCAATCGAATCTGTGCCTACTTTGTGGGAAAGAAAATCAAAGGGATCTGTTTTACACAGGTGGAAAACGACCTACAAGAACTGGGGATAACACATGAGGACATCTTGGAACGTAACTCTTTGAAGAAGAAACTTGGGGAGATACAGAGTTTTCAGCCTAAACCTATATTGAAAACCGGCAAGAAGTGGACCGAAGAACGGAAGGAAGCTCACCGAAGAAGAATGCTCGAATACTGGGCCAATGTGAAAGAAAGAGGGAAAATGCAGTTGAAATAACGTGGTCCATAGACGACCGAAACGAGTATAAAAAATAAAAAATAAAAATTATTAATAATAATAATATCGTATGGCCTCGGAGGCCGGGTGAAGGTTTGACACCCAGAGGGTAGCTTGCATGTCAAATTTCGTTGTTTTTTGAAGCACAATGAAAGTCAAGGAGGTTAGATATCTAAGCTCCTTGAACCGCTTTCTAGTAGAGAAATGAGGAACTTTGTGTTGGCGGAATCTTCCGAGATTAATATTGCCATTATGAACATGGCCTACTGAATTCAAATAGGTTCTTTGACATGCCAACATCGTATGACATGCGTGTCGTAATTTTTGCCGCCTTTCAAAAATCACTTACCACGGCCAGGAGCGAGCCTGCAAGCTTGGGGTTAGTAGACCGACACAATAACCACTCACACACCGTGGCAATAAATACCACTTACGTCAACTTTTGTTTCACTCTTTAGGCTAGCAGAATGGAGACTGTTTTTGAATAATTGTGTTTGATTTTTGTTAATTTATGTTTTGGATTTTAACTATTTATTTATTTGGAATTTTTGAGCTGATTTTCAATAAGTTTGACTACTTACGATTGTTTTCATTTTTGGATTTTGTAATTTTTTTTCTTTTATACATTTTAAGTCTTGTTTTCGTTTTATTAATTTTTGAGCTTTTTTTACATGTTTTGACTATTTTTGATTCTTTAGTGTTTCGACTAAATTGTTTTGTATTTTAAGGCTGTCAAACACTGGTAGGGACTGGACAAAATGGAGTAGTGGGGGAAGCAAAAGTTATCCCATTTTAGTCGCGGAGACGAACGCTACCATTCTAGGGTTAACCCTGGAACAGTACAGTGGGGCACTCAGTGCCCCAGATAATTTTCGTTCCCCGATTACGTTATGTTGGTACGCCTGAAAAGCGGCCACCTCCTGTGACTTTTGCTTGAGTTTGACTGTCTTTCAGTCAATGTGTATACTTCTTAGCAGTGACAGTTATTTATACCCAAAACAGTGTCTCCAGGGCATTGAGTGCTCCATCTGGCCACGATCCAAGGACACTAAGACCACTGTGGTGTGTTCAGAATGCAAGAGTTTTGTGCGTAAACGTCATAGCTTGGTGTTTTGTAGTGAATGTGAGAAGTGAAAATGGTGATTATGGTTATGAAAGAATATCTACAATGTATGTCTACCCCTTATTATTCCCGTTTTCCAACGGGGTCGGGGATGAGATGCGATGGAAGTCTTTGTGGCGATGATTTTTACAGCCGGATGCCCTTCCTGACACCAACCTCATGAGAGGAGTTAATGAGAGATGAAATGAATGATGGTGAATGAAACTGGGCAAGGATGTGGAAGGAAGCGGCCGTGGCCTGTCAGAAGGTACCGTCCCAGCATTTGCCTGGTGTTGAAAATGGGGAAACCACGGAAAACCATTTCATGGACGGCCGACGGTGGGGCTCGAACCCACGCGTCTACTGAGTCAGCAGAGAGCTTGGCCCCATGACCTAATGCTGAGCTTTAGCCAGCGTAGCCACTACTGTCGGTAAAGAATAGAATATCTACAATAACATTGAAATATTGCTAACATTTTTGTTTTAATTATATTCACACAGTTATTTTCATTTTACAGCCATAATAGTATTCTGCGCAACAGGGTTGCTTTCTCTCATTTGTACTTGCAGTTATTAGTAATACATAATTTTAATGCATCAGAGTTGTGTTTCTGTCCTGGGGTACTCAGTGCCCCAGGATACCGTTATTGTTTCTGGAGAATAAGGGTAATTTTCCAGGGTTAAACATCAGTAGGTAGGCTATATACGTACTACTTTTCCGCTCTTAAGATATTTTATAGGTTCTTGCATAGAAATACTCTCAATTGATCAATCATTTCTTCGCAACCTGACTAGAACACAATAGATTCTATATTCCGCCTTAACCTGCCTCCAAAGATATGATTATTGCCATTCGAACATGTGGGAATAGCCTATTTTCACATGTCCTACATATATTAATGGCCTCTATCAACATAAAAATGTTCAGTTTGATTGCTGTAATAGATTCGTAGATATTGAGGACCGTCTAAATATTTCGGATGGTCACCATGTTGGATTTTTATACCTTAGAGTTATGTACCATTACATGCAGATTGTTGTGTAGGTGTTTTTATTTGTTCGACCCTGACTATTATGTGTCAGAAAACTGTATCATAATGAGCCTCATTATAACACTATTTTTCATTATTAAACAGTTTCTCCCAGCAATCAGAGCTCAAGAAACAGTTGTGTGACCAATTAGGAAAGGATATCTTCGCGCATGCGCTCAAAATCCTCTGTAAACAATAGGTGTTCTGTGTTAACAAGCAAAGTGAATGGTCTCTGCGTCTGGAGTGCCTTGACCCACGCATGCGCTCTGTTCAGTCAGCAAAGCTAGCACGCCCTGTTCACTAACTGAATCCCACACATATTTATGAATATTTATGTCAAAACATACAATAAAGTTATAATTATCGTCGAACATAAACAGTTGTATGCAACTCGCCTATAATGGTAATTAAGACGCTCGTATGGAAATTATAAAACTCGCATACGCTCGTTTTATAAAAATTCTCGTGTCTTAATTATAGCCATTATAGGCTCGTTGCATAATGTACTATATTCAAACTTCAATCGTCTGATTAGGACACAAGAAATAAAAACGAGATTTTAAAATTTCGCTCAGCCGCCATCTAGTGGTCATGAAAATAATTGAAACGAATTGATGCCAGTGGATTAAAATGTATATGAGCATATACCGTACCAATTTCACTGCCCTCGGATGGTTAAATTGCAAGAAACGTCCAAGAGAATATTAAAATTTCGCGTTGCCGCCATGTTGAATTTGTTCTCACCAGGTTATTGAAAGTACCATAGATGAACTTATGTTTATAGCCTCTATTCACACACAAAATTTCAGTTTGATTGCTGTCATAGATTAATAGATATTGACAACCGTCTACATATTTCGGATGGTCACCATGTTGTTTTATAATAAATGTAGGCCATACGGTCATGTACTATTAGATGAGGATTATTGTGTACGTTCATTATTCAAACGTTGATATCGATCGCATGTTTAGAACACAAGAAATAAAAACTTAATTTTAAAATTTCACACAGCCACCATCTTGAGGTTATGTAAACAATTGAACTAAATTAGATGTTAGTGCATTCTAATTTGTATGGTCATTTGCTGTACAAGTATCACTGCGTTCGGTTGATTACATCGCGAGAAAAGTCTATTTAAATGTTTCCAATTCGCTTGGCCGCCATGTACGTTTTGTAGTTAACACGTTTTTGAAAAACACACAGATAACCGTCTACTAGTACCCTTTATCACCGTACAAGATTTCAGGGTGATATGAGTAAAAGTTTCGTAGATAGAGAATGCCGGTGAAATATTTCGCACAGCCGCCATGTTAGATTGGTGAGACGTAATAAAATTTGAAGGGCACGGTCGGGGTTGGTCAAAATAGTACTATGATCTTACCGAATTTCATTCAAATCGCTCCAGCCGTTTAGAGGTTATTAGGGGGACACACACACACGGATGCACACACACATGGACAAAGGTAATCTCATAAGCCTATTTTTTTCATAAATGAAAATAGGCTAAAAACACACCATTCCACTCCAAGAAAACAAATTTACCCGACAATCAGCAAATAGAGTCCTACCGTGCCAAACGCATGCCATATGATGTGGAAATTTACATCTGAATACATAACAGGAATGTATCAATAACTCTTACCGAATAAAAACTACTACTATCGATGAAGAAATGTGAATGAAACCGACCATACATAGGCGAAGTTAAAGAAGAGAGCAAACGTTAAAAAATCGTGTATACTATATTATAGGACTAGTTGATTATGGCTAAATTGGTGCAGTGTATTTATTTCTCCTTTCTCCGAGAATGAATTCCAGAATCTTATATATTAAAATAGTCACATACAAATTTTACATTTTACTAAAACTGAAATTTCTTGGGATGAACTTACGCTACAGCAACATTATTGTTGTCTTAAAATGTGATGCACGTGACGCATTATCGATTGAGATCCAACTTACCGGATTAGGTCATCCGTGTATTACAATAATTGCGAAAATTAATTTCATCAAGGTCACATTTCACGTTTTACTAAAACTGAAATATCTTGATAAGTATTTGCGCATTATCGATTGAGTCCCAACTTACTTGATTCTGACATCCATGTATTGAAATAATAGCGAATATTCATTTCTTCAAGTCAAGCCGAGATTGAAGTTCCACTTTTAACCGGCAGATAGTACACAGTGCCTCAGTCATGTGGAAATCACTATACAGTGATGTAATGGATGACTACTTTCTGATTTTCAGCCATACTTACAAAAAAAACTTAAGAATGTATAATCATAAGAGCAGTACAGCTATTACAGACAGATTTCGTTTGAAATATTATCAAAGGCAAATACTTGGCAACATTAGGTACCGTATCAGAAGATAATGTATGCAATGAAGACCCACTACATAGCAACAGTCTAAGCGAGTGATGGTGGTCTAGGACGTAGCGTCCTCAACATGAACGGAACGACATTTTGGTGGTTCGAATCCCATCTCAGTAGCCTTTGTTTACCTGCCAATTTTTGTTTAATATTTATGTTTGGTATTTCATTACATGTTTTTTAATTATAATATACAAATACCTGTAGCCTACGCGTTTATAATTATGCAGTATTAGGAATCATTTTCATTCGTGTCCTATATTCTTGGTTCCTGCCCACCGCAATCTGGCTATCAATTGGCGTCTTTATTGTATAGTTATACTAGCAACCCGCCCCGTTTTCGCCCAGGAACAGTTTTGAATGCAAGGTGATAGGCTACTTTCAACCGAGATCTTATACGATTTCCTTGTACACGACATTAGTCGTTTTCCCTCCAGCAGTGAACACGAAAAGATTTCGGTTTGATCTAACACGCGATAGAGCCACGTAAAGCTGTCCATGAGAAAAACATTCTCCACTGAGATCAACTCCAGTCACGCTAAGTGTCTGACCCTGTACTTTGTTTATAGTCATGGCAAAGCAGACTTTTACTGGGAATTGTACTCGTTTGAAAATATAAGGCAAATCTGAAGGGATCATGGGGATTCTGGGTACTAAGGCCGTTTCACCTGTACCACAGCTAGTTAAGATAGTTGCTTCAATGAAACAATTTTTCAAAGTTTTCACTACCAATCGCGTCCCATTGCATAACTTTGGTGTTTGTAAATTACGTAGCAATATCATAGGCACTCCCACTTTTAAAATAAGCTTGTGTGGTGGCAAGCCAGGAGGAAGTAAGGAATGTAGGAATTCTGTCTGCAGGGTAATGAACTGCTTCCTCACTATCGACTACTGCATCTACTGAGTAATATACTTGAGCCTGGGCAGTGAATTTGGAGAACTCCAAGTCATTAATTTTCACAACTTGTTCGTTTGTCGGCGATAATATTGCTCTTTCTTTAAACCATGAATGAGACTTGTTAGATAGGTCATGGATTTGAGGATAAACGCTATCAATCAATTCTTGAATGCTGCTTACTAAAACACAAAAATCGTGACTGAGGGTAATTTTCCTGTCAATGACAGGTAAAACTCCATTTCCGACTCTAAGTAACAAATTAGCAAAGAGAATATTATATTCTGAAGATAAGATTTCTCTCATGTTAGTTTTGAGTGACAATTTTGTTATATCCGGCCAGATGTATGATCTTTTTAATGAAGCGTTCACTTTGTCGGCTCTTGTTCCTCTGGTAACAACTGGAAAATCTCCGGCAAACAATACAGCCACCGATAGGTGTGTTCCGATTCCTTAGGTCACGCAAGGTCCTGTCTACAGCTTCAACGGACGTTTTGTGCGACATTGTAGCATTATCCCATACAACTAAAGAACAATTTTGGATTAAACTGGCAGTGTTACTTTGTTTTGAAATATTACATACGCTTCCATCATTACTGCTGACTTTCAGAGGAAGTTTAAATGTTGCATGTGCTGTTCTTCCCCATTCCAAAAGAGTGGCTGCAATTCCAGATGATGCTACGGCAAGCCAGACCTCACATTGGCGAGCAACAAATTAATCAAGAACGGTTTGCCTGTTCCTCCAGGGGCATCGAGAAAAATATCTTACCTTCCTTCTTAGTGATGCTACTGTAGATATGATGGTGTCATAAGCTTGTTTCTGATCATGGTTAAGACGGTGTTCTTCTTGAGCAATGGTTTGAAGGAGCCGAGGAAGAAGTCTTTCTTTCTCATGTGACAATCGAGAAATTATTTGTTGCTGTGTTTCATTGTTACGTGATAAGCGCTTTTTTTTATGTCAATGAACTATGATTTATATCCGTTTTATATCTCGGCATAATGGCTCAAAATCACTGACTGGACTATTAATTATAGCGAATTCTTGCCAGACGTAATTTAAGAATGGCGAGGTACATGAAACACAAATCCCACTTCGGTCCAATATTGAATTGACTGTGAATTTTGCGGAACGAAACGTTCACAGGCGAAATGAAGAAAAGCCGAGTTGCACTTCCAGGGGAATAGCGAGGTGCATGAAACACAAATCCCCCTTCCGTCCAATCTTAAGTCAACTGAGTATTTTGCGGAACGGAAAGTTCACAGGCGAAATGAAGAGTTGCACTTCCAGGGAATGGTGAGGAGCATGAAACACAAATCTCACTTCAGTCCAATCTTAACTTGACAGTGTATTATGCGGAACGAAAAGTTCACAGGCGAAATGAAGAAAATCCGAGTTCCACTTCCAGGGAATGGCGAGCTGCATAAACACAAATCCCCCTTCCGTCCAATCTTAACTTGACTGTGTATTGCGGAAAGGAAAGGTCACCGGCGAAATGAAGAAAAGTCGAGTTGCACTTCCAGAGAAACTCCAAACACAACCACTCTTCTCTGAAGTCTTAACTCAACACGACTCGACGGTTCGCTGCTGGCTGTACGGCTCGGGTACAAGCTCTGTGAACTTGCGGGGTGAGGGGAAGGAGCAGGGAAGTGCCAGGCGAGATGAGAAGGGTCAGTCAACAGCCCGTCGTGATATCTGGTATTCCTTTTTATTCTAATACTGCTAACATATGGCCGTTGATCAAACCACTGTGGTGTTACGAATGAGTGAGTGAGTCAGCGACCAATGTATTTGGTTCTGTACTATGCACGGACCCGGAAACCTCATCACTCGTCAACACCACTTCTCATAGTCCGCGATGCACATTTCTCTCAGGTTCACGCAGTTTAGACCCGAGCAGTATCTGGGGTAATAGGTTCGCCCGCTAGCTAGGCTTTACCAGGGGTGATACACTCGGCCCTTTGCTAGCTCGTAAACTGTCGCCTCCAGTATTTGAATGGACATGGTTGGAAGAAATGAAAACGTAAAAACACTTATAGTGGGCGATGTATTGAAGATAGAGATATGCTCTCCGAGACTTTTTTGTAGAACTTTTCATGCTGAACAATTCTTACACTCATAGTACATAGATATTTTTATCGGTTTGCCCGGCGTAAGCTTACAAAGCGCACGGACGTCAGGTATTTTTTCGACTATTTCACTGAAATCGTTACTGCTCGGCTTCCTTTGATCATAAATAAATTATTTTCCACAGAAATCATCCTCGATATATCCTTTACAGAATGGTGAAAACTACATCAAAATCCATCCAGAGGTTCTCGAGATTACCCGTGACATCTAAGAATTGGGGACTTTGTTTTAAACTAAGTAGAGATGTTGTTGTTGTTGATTCTTTTAGGGGCTTTACGACATCTTTGTCATGTAGCCTTGTCTACAGTACTTGAGTGTGTGTGCAATTTGTCGGATAATCTGTTTTGTTGTGATGGCTATATTAGTGTGTGTATTTGTAATTCTGATGACGATTGAGAAGGATGCAGCTGTGGCCTTAAGTTAGGAACCATCCCTCCATTCTCCAGGAGTAGAAGTGGGAAACCACGGAAAACCACCTCCAACAAGATGGCTGAGGTGGAATCGAACCAGCCTACTCTCACTTTTGCCTCACGAGGCTGAGTATACCCCGTTCCTGCCCTCAGAGAAGAATTACATTTCTTGGCAGAGCCTGGAGTGCCAGCCACTATGCAACGGAGTGGTCTATATTAATATTATTCAATGAAATCTTATATTTTAGAATAATTGGGAAGGAATTTCACCTTTTACTAACACTGAAATACATTCACCGGCATAAAAAGCGAAACACTACGAATTTTAGACAAAACTCAATGTTGGACCGCTTCAAACCTTGTATTAATCAAATATTATGACATTACAACAATATAGCAATGAATCATAAGTTAATTACCCTAAATAGCACAATAATGGATACAAATTATTTATCATAACAATCACAACGGTGCACAAACAAAATTTGGAAATGTCGAAACCTGGAATCCATCGTACTGTCCTCCGCCCCGTAACACTGTATGATTACGAATGATTACTTTACGACTTAATCCGTTCGTCCACTTGTTTGCACATTTCCATTGGCTCAATAACGGGTATTACCACCTCTAGCCACAGTTACAACTGTGATTCGATCAGGCATACTCAGGATGCAATCAAGAATGTTCTCTTTTAGTATGAGCTCCAATTCTTCCTAGAGATAAGCTCGAAGTCATGAGAATGACTCCTAGAACGTATCCCAAGCATATCCCAGACATGCTCTAACGGGTTTAGGTCGGAACTACAAGCAGGCCACACCATGCGCTCAATTCCGTCTTTATCCAGGTACTAACATACGCAGACGGCAACGTGTGGGCGAGCGTTGTCATGCTTCAGGATAAAGTTCTCACCAATGACCGGTGAAAAAAGGCACGACGTGATGTACTAAAATCTCCTTGATGTACCGGTGGGCTGTCAGGCTCCCATTGCCAATGAACACAAGCTCCGTTCGCGTATCCGTGGTAATCCCGGCCCAGACCATCACAGAGCCTCCATTGAGCGGTGTCCTTGCAGAGAAGGTGAATAACGTTCCCCGGGCCTTCTCCGTACTCTCTCCCTCCCATCCGGTGCTCTCAAACAGAATCAGAATTTATCCGTTAACAGCACTCTGCTCCACAGTCCAGTTTCGATGGGCTTTGGCAAATTGCATCCGAGCGGCATGGTGCTCACGTCTAAGGAGATGTCCTGTGGCGGGCCTCTTGGACTGTAAATCTACTTCCTACAACCTCCATCTTACTGTCCTTTCACGGATGTTCGTGCCCCGTACTTTCTGCAAGCGATTTCTGGCCTCCACAGCTGTTGCTTGTCGATCACGAAGAACTTGCATTGTGAGAAAGCGATCATCGAGCTCAGTAGTGCTTCTCCTACGATCTGAACCGGGCCTCCTGGAGTAGATATTGTCCTCGCTGTACCTTTTAACAGTCCTGTACACGTTAGAACAAGACGTGCCCATAACGTTTGCCACATAGCGTATACTGCGCCCATCCTACACTAATGCCACTGCCCTTGCTAAGTTTTCAGGAGAAAGAGCCATTATGATCTGATTTAAAAGCGAGAATTTGTAGACTAGCCGTAATGTCCACAAAAATACGCGGCACGAGAATTCACAGCAATAAACCTTACGACAGCCGTCTGTGGTAATTCTTGTCCAAAGGCGGGAAACAGTAATATTGATGCTGTAATTGTCTCGATCAACAATGTTTATCAATTATTGCACTGAAGCTTCTCAAATGGGCTAATTAACTCATGATACATTGCCATATCGCTGCAATGACACAACATTCAATTTGTACCAGGTTTGAAGCCGTCCAACATTGAGGTTTGTCTGAAATTCGTAGTGTTTCGCTTTGGATGCCGGTGAGTGTGTCTTGAAAAGTAAATGTGCAACGACGACTTTTGTTGGCTTTAGACGTTATGCACGTATTCCACTATCAATCAAGCCACAACTTACTTGACTCTGTCATCCATGTTTTAAGATAATTGCGAATATTCATTTCACCAATATCAATCTTCTGATCAAGGTGTGTGCTGGCCGTAGTGAACTGAGGAGCGGATCAAGTGTTCTGTTGCAAGCATGCGCCCAGGAGTCAGATGGCCTGTTCCTCTGCAACATGCAAGCACTCGAGGCTGGCTGGCATTTTGTTTCTGGATGCCTTTATAGAGGATGTTTGTGGTCTCAGCACGATGATTCATATATGACGAGTCGGAGGCGAACTCAATAACAGATGTTATAACAATTAAATCCGTGAAGAACTAAGTAGCCTTCTTTTCTTAAAATTTAAGATTCAATCCTTATTCCTGCAATTGGATCGACTCAGAGTAATATCTTTATTTACAGAATTCAGCTGGTAGCACTGCCATTACACCATTTGCTCAAAATATAACTGAAATATTTTGGTATAATACAGCAGTGCATTGTACGGCTCAAATGCTCAGGGAGAGTTAATAGGTTGTTGATAGCACTGCTCTATCTGAGAATGTGTAAATATTCTGTATATATTATGGCATACACTGTACATACAAAATTTGGCAGAAATCCAGTGAAAGTTACGGAAGTTACGTTCGGTAAAACATGAAACCCATACGCGAACGTAGAATCATTTTTGATAACAATGATATAAACAGTGTGCGTGTTGCTGAACGTCTCTCTGCGAATAGAGTTTCAAGCTGTTTATGTGAACAGATTCTATAATATTGAGTCCAGGGTTCAAATGTTCTCTGAATGTAACTAGGCAGTTGGAAGTCCCATGGGCTCTGTAAATAGGCATGCGTATGGCTGCTAAGGCACACATTGCACGTGGAAAGAATATGTATAAGCCCGTAAATTAGTATGGCAGTTGCATGGAGTTGAAAATTAAGTCTAAAATATATTGACTTTACAGTGTGCTATATTTTAAGTTTATTCCCTACACCTAATCGGAGACATTGAATGTGGGGTTCAAAAAACTTGAGATTATTAATACCCAGTTGGTAGCTGTGCTGACTCCTATATTAAGCAGTTATATCTGATGATGATGAAGATAATTGGTGTTCTAGGTTATCGGCCCAGGTTATATCTACTAGAGCATACATCGCACATATAAACTTGGATGAAATCCATTTGTAGTTATGAACATTACATGCAGTTAAACATTGAACCGATCAGCATGCGTGGAATTATTTTGGCAATACTGCCATTCACGGATTGTTTAAAATTAATCTGAAACATTATGAGCTACAAATATGCCAATTATTGAAGAAATACATTTATTTTAGTATTGATGTTGCATGCAGTTAAATATTGAACCAATAACAATGCGAAGAATCATGTTGGCAGCACTACGATACATGGCCCCTGAAAATACTGAAAAATGTTCTATATGTGTGCCAATTCTGGAACAGTTCCCATGGATTCCTTCTGATATATCCAACTTGGAGTTCAAATTTCAGTAGTTGGTAGCAACGACGTTATTTTCAAATATGGCCTTGAGATGTTCTGGTAGAGATATTCACTCACACCAAATTTGGTTTCGATAGCTGTAGTCGTTAAGATTTAATAGCGTGGGACACACACACACAGAAAAGGACAGGCAGACACACACACATTTGATCTCATAAATCTATAATTTTATAATCTTTCGAAAACATGAAAGGTAGGCTAAAAATGAAAGGAGGCGGTACCGTAACAGTCTGTTCAAATCACAAATATGGAGACATGCGAACAGAAAATATCATATGGAAGGTAGTGCTGTAGGATTGTTGAAATGAAATGATTGCTGCGGAGCAGCATGGTCTTCTAGTTTTTATAATATGCCAAATGGGAGATTCCAACTATTAGGTCGAGTTGTGTAGATGAATAATAAGCCATCAACATGTTAAACATACAGTTGAAGTGTCTGACGCGACCATGACTCGAATCTAGGACTTTCGGATTTCCACCCTGATGCCATTACCAACTGAGTTATCGCGAGCAGACACTTCTCCATAAATGTGCCATATTTGAAACAGTCTCCATGCACACATTCTGAAATATACAGTTCATATTTCAATTGTGGTTTTTCAGCTTTTGGTATCAATGAAATCATTATCAAATATGGCCTCGAGATGTTCTGGTATAGATATTCAGTCATACCACATTTTTTTTCGATAACTCGAGCCGTTTAAGGAAAAATGGGGGAAGACACACAAGCAAAAGGACATACAGACACACACATTTCCTTGGATTGACCTCGTGAGTATACTTTGTCATCATTGTTGCGAAATGTGATAAGTACGCTAAGGTCCTTATTCGAAAACAAAGAATGCAATCTCACGTCAATCCACATTGTGAGACACACTAAGTCAGAGTTGAGGTTCATTAGGAAAGGAAGGAAGGAACCTTGAAGTTTTACGTAGCCGTTCATCAGCCGACCATAAGCCACGGGACCTCCATCTTATGTGATTCTTAAAATGTTGGGTGATCATGAAGGGATATAATAGAGGAACCCAAAATCCCGCCCAGAGCATCCTTTTCTACTTACAGAATATGGAATACTTGAATCTTACCTGGAGAAACATGGCAGCTGCAAGACATAAGGACATGTTACCCTTGCTACCTGTATCCCTGAGAACCATCATGCACCCCTCAGCAGAATACAACTCAGGCTGCTGAGCACGAGGATATTCCATGCTTGTAACTACATATTAAACTAAAGCTCTCTTAGGCAAACTCATATATACCTTTTCCAAATGAGCTTAAAATTGTTTTATCAAGTTTCGATTGACAGTCCAGAAATTAATGTGCACTCTAACACTATGTATGTAAAGCTATTGAATATGAAGATATGCTAAGCTAATGTAAATTTTTAATGTAAGTTCTATGATAAAATAAATAAATAATAAACAACTTAAAATATAGAAAGAAACCGTTATAAGCAACCTACAGTAAGTTCAAATGCACAGAGCCCAGATATATTTCAGTAATCACCCAAAAACTTAACAATTCCTCGTACACAGATATATACTGTATATGAATCATTGGAAGTGAGAGTGATGTATGTCACCTCGGTATGACAGGCAAGTCTAACCCTCATCATAGGTAGGAATAGTTCAGGATCAGTGTGTGAGAGGCATTGGCCCATTGGCCACAAAAGATAGACTTGCCTGTCATTCCGAGATGACTTAAACGACTCTTCTTTTCAACGGCTCGTATGTTACTTAAGCTTGCACTAAGAATATTAATGGAGGAGAAAAGTGCTGACTGTTCGATGTGATATATATAGAGATTGCCATTAATTTTTCCGTAAAGAAGGGCATGTCTCGTGTATATAGTTCACAATATGGCGACTGTTACAGAACAAGTGAAGTCTGCTTAATCCCTTGCTTTGTGGTTGTGTAGCGTGCGATTATGTAGGGGGAGATCAGTTTTGGGGGATTAAGGGAAGGTGGGGGAAAGGAGATTATGGAGGGACCCACCACTCTAAAGCTAGCCAGCTTAATACATCTGGCTCCACGAAGTTTTAAAGAATAACATGATATGTTACAATACGTTTACTATTGCAAATTTAGGATACTCCGTCAACCTACAGCGTAGGAATCCTGGTAAGAAGACTGAGACAAGGTGCATCTCCACATCGCAAAGATAACTCAGTGAAAAATTGGGTTTGAATTCCACTCCCAGTCATTCTAGAAGTACCATTACATGATCTTTTACTTCATCATTTAACAAATATATGCTTAGTGTCAAGGCCATTGCCCAATCCACCCCATTTGTGGTCCGATCTCTAATTACAAGACTATACATACAACAGTACAGGTATGATAACGCAGAATATCAGACAAATTGCATACACACGCCCGTAAATATGACTGAATACCACGATGTCTCAAATTCCTAAATGAGATAAACACTCTTATTTTCAAAGCATCAGGAAAGTATCTATACTTGGATTTATTAATATTTGCAATCCTCATTTATGCATAATTCATGATATCTGTTCTAATATTTCGCTGGGCCCCTGAAGAGCGAATTTGAGCCATTAGAGTAAATATCATGCACCAATCTTGAAAGTCATATTCTACCTGGTGAATGTAGCAAATCTTACATTAAAATTTCTTCGATGAATAGCCATTAGGAGGAAAGAAATGGTTCATGTCCAATGTATGAGAAGATATATTGGGTTAAAGATTTGAAGTGAACAGTGGATGGCTGTACAAGTCGATAGACAAACCTTACCTGAAAACATTGTGTACCAGATCTCTTCGTAGTTAATCCAATCGTGTATCCGGTAGGTTTTACCAAATCCGTTTTTCACAAATCATTGGAAGATGTATGCAACGTCTGCTGGAAAGCTTGTTGGTTGTTTGTAGACGAGTCAATACTATCGTGGACTCGGTGCATTGGGTCTCTGTGGTGCACTGCTGGGTATAGGTTGTGCCGTGGGTTGGTACCATGCTAGTTTTTATCTCCTGTAAGAGGCTGCTGTGCATGCGTAGTGTATGCAGAACTAAGGTATCTTTTGTTAAGAATAGTTGAATGTGATCGGCACAACTCCAGAATACTGTTTTGTGTGAGCAATGAGAAAACGAAAAGCTATCCTTAAACATAAGAAAATCAGCTAGAGAACCGTTTCAGATGACCTATCCACGTGTACGGTGTGACGCCTTGGGCTGCAGTGCTTCTATAAGTGAGACCAACATTTCATGCAGGAGGTACAGGAGAGAGAGGGTGAGTTTGGAGGATGATGAGCGCACTGATTGGTCGCGACAGATCTAAACTGAACACAAGATCGAGAAGTTGAAATGTTTGTGAATGTCAACAGCTCCCGATGAGTACATGATCTCGCTGAAGCAGCAGCAAGAGCCAGCGACTATTTTGAGGGACGATGAGGGTCTGTGTAAGTGTACGCCGTGTTGCAAGGCAAGCCTTAAAGTTTGTGTATTTCGGTGGCTGCCAGAACTCAGGTGTTAGACCACAAATTACTGTAATACGTATGTCAGTATGATTAAGCAGGACACTGAGGTGAGTAGTGAGGGATGGGATAGTGACGTAATCTCAAAAACTTGATGGTTTCATGGAAGCGAGGTGAGCCCACGTAATCTGAATTCCGCAGCTACAAGTGCTTCTCCTATAGCAACAAATAGCCACTGAATTTCTAAATATCTCATATGAATGTGACGGTTTGAGATCCTCGTGTCAGTCTGTGAAATAATTTACTTTTACGCAAGGGGTATTGGCCACCTGTTTACCTCAAGGGAAGCTTCATTCTGATTCTACGGTTTATTAAATGAGAAAGTTTGTCATCTCCTTTGTACTTCATGAAAATTGATTTTTTCTTTTAAATAGGGTTACAAACATGGTGATAACCTGCTTGTATGTTTATGGAATTGGTCTGATAGCACAGAAGCTAGCCATTTACACGATACTTTTTTCCAGCCATGAATTAGTTTGTGCATCTTCTGTGGACCATGCAGATTGAAAAGACCGCAATATATGTGACTTTAATTTGCAACATATTCCACCTGTGTTTTGTGATGACGATGTGGTGTGAGATTTCAACCAACTCAGTTCACGATTTCTTGACTGAAGCAGTATTATAGATGTTTCAATATCAGTAGTATTCCAGTACACCGTGTGCATGAACATGTAATAATGTTATTGGTTTTACGTCCCTTTTAACTACACTGGCTTTTAGAGACGCAGCATGAACATAAGTTGCGGAAAATTTATGGGAATAATATTTTCAATAATTTGAGAAGGGATACGTCACTTTCCTTTCATAAACAATTTGGGGGTCGTAACTGCTTCATATCCCTTATGACCCGTAACGTAGTGCTCTGCATTCGCAACGCACTTAAGTGGTGAGAAGTATTAGTATTGGCATTAATAATTCCCAAGGGAAATGCATGGGGTATGCAGAAATTAAATCAACATTTATTAGTGAATGGACAGCAGAGGTGAGCGTGCAACTGTCTTTACGTGAAGAAAATCTGTAGTTCATGATTATGATATTAATCATAATCTCATCATAATCATGATTAATATCATAATCATGCTAAGAACCAAGTAAAACGGTACTATTGCTTTTTTGTGTAAATCTTTCTTGTATAGCTCTCCAGCTCATAACCGAAACTCAAAGAAATTTGCTGAGAAACTTTCTAATATATATTTATAATCTGTGACACCTCCTTAAGGGTTGTCGTGTATACACACCATTGAGACTTCTACAAAACAGTTACTCCGAGTGTGTTCATTTGTTATTTGAGCACCTATACACCAAACGGCCAAAAGGGGAGGAATGAACCAATGAAACAGAACTACAGCCTGATCTAATGAACGACAATTTCGAAACAAACTGGTGGATGGTGCTTTAGAAGCCCACAAGGCCATCAGTCACATCAGCGGGTCATTTGTTGCCAGACTTTGAACGAATCATGATAATCGATGACATGTTGAAGGTCGTGCAGAATTTCAATTTTTTCAGATGTACGGTTTGAAAAGTAGATCTTGAGCAATGTACACATGACATTTTAGAGACACCTGCTTTAAATAGGACAATGAGATGGGGACGCTAAATTACACAATCAATGACGTCACGATTAAGAATAACGAAAATTTGAAATAATGGGCGTGAATTCACAGCCAATCAAAAACAGACCAACCACAAAACGTTCCTGAATTCCTGAAAGGGATTCCTAAGCACTCCATTGGATTGATAGCTTAAGAGTTGCTCGCCCCTTATTGTAGATACGTCGCTGCTGAGATCAGCAACTACAATGGCTCCAAGAAAATCAGAATTGAATTGAAGATCATTCTCTGGCAGATGTAATCAGGCTCCTTGGGTGACGAGGACGGTGTGGAAGAGATTAGCGAAGTGTCGTCGAATCCATGTGTATTTCGTGCCTTTCACTTCGTAATTTTCTTAACCACAACGAATAAATATACAATTGTTGATTTAGTATGATCGTCACACACAGTTGAAAGAAAGTCTTCGTCTCAAATGACGGGTCTATTTTGCGATGTAGAAATTCAGTGAGAAAGAGACGGGATTGCCGTGTTAATATGATAATGTTCAGACAGTATCTTGATGGAAGCATTTAGTTTCCCAGAGAGATAATGCTAAGTGCATCGAAACACTTGCTATGTACATTTTCTCACGTCAGGTAAACGTTATTTAATGCGGCAGGTCTTCATTTATTCGTGCAACGTCCTACTGTGAATTCTGACTTTCATACGTGTATCTTGGTGGTAGCTACGTGCAGAAACATTCCCTGGGGATTTCATCAGAGCTGTTGTTCAGTGTTCTTACCCAAGATTTTCATCTTGATATCCTTATATTAATTGCTGTTCTTGTTGGTTCAAAGAGGGTCTTGCGACATCATGATCCTGTAGCCCCGTGTACTTGGGTGTATATGGTATTTGCCTGATTTGTAAATTTAATTGAGACTAGGATTTAGATATCATTGGAAGTGCCATTTCCATTTTAGGCTATTATTACGATGGGGTCGCCACTCCCAAAGGCATTTTATGAAGCTACTGCCAGCTATTATTCAGGCCGCCCCTAACATGGAGAACAGACGCCCATGCAGCCGCCCCTAACATGGGAAACAGACGCTGCCGATTGATGCTGTACTCATACTATTCCCCGAGTACTGGGTTGCCTCTTCCGCAATCTCCACCGTTCCGAAGTCCATCTTCTCCGCTGCAGATTCCGTTGAGGTCTTCGCACGTAACCCTGTGCACGGGGCCTATGTTATACCCCATAGGACTGGGTCCTCACCAGAACTTAGCCGGTACTGTAGTTCCAAGGTATATTACAGTACCGTTGCCCACCCCCGCGACGTGGAAGCCTGGCAAGAATTATCCATGTAGCCAATTAGGATTGACTCATGGACCGGGTTAAGGAGCTGTCTAAATCCAGCCTCCAAGAAAGGGGACAAGAAAGTGTGTGATAACTATAGGGGGATCACCCTCATATCACAGATAGTAAAAATACTGGAAAGGATATTAGAAAGAAGAATGAGAAGAAAGGTGGAAGGAGAGTTGCAAGAGGAACAGTATGGCATCAGGAGTGGAAGATCCACAGTGGACCCAATCTTTAGCTTGAGGCAGGTGATGGAAAAGAACTGGGAATATGGAGAGGATTTGATCATGACTTTCATAGATCTAGAAAAGGCATATGATAGTGTCCCCAGAGAGAAGGTATGGGAAACCATGGTTAAGAAGAGACTGGGAAGAGAAATGTTGGAAATGGTGCAAGCAATGTACAACAACTGTGTTAGCAGGGTTCTGACCCCTGTTGGAAAGACAGATTGGTTTAGGAACAAGACTGGACTAAGACAGGGGAGTGTGCTGTCACCCCTTTTATTCATAATGGTAATGGATGAAATTGTAAAGGAAACAAAGGAAGCATATGGACATGAAGAAATGAAGTTACTATTATTTGCAGACGATATTGTGGTCTGGGGAAGGAACACCGAAGAAGTGCAAAAACCACTAGATGCACTGAACGAAAATATTCAGAAGTATGGTCTGAAAATCAGTACAGAGAAAAGCAAGACCATGGTGATGACAAGAGGGGAAAGACAAGGAAAGGGCACTGTGAAAATTGGAAGTCAGAATTTGGAAATTGTGGACACGTTCAAATACCTAGGAAGTGAATTGATGCAAACTGGTAGGTTGGACATGGAGATTGGCAGGAGGGTACAGCAGAGCAATGCATTCTATCAAAGTGTAAGAAAACTTGTTTGGGATAAGGAAGTACCAAGGAAAAGCAAGGAGGTAATGTATAAAATGTACTATGTACCCATATTAACGTATGCAGCTGAGACTTGGACCCTGACGAGCAGGCAAGAGAGTAGAATCCAAGCCAGTGAAATGAAATTCCTAAGAAGTATGATAGGTAAGACAAGGAAAGACAGAGTGAGGAATGAAGATGTTAGGAAAGAAGTTGGGATGGGAAAACTAAATGAGAGAATTGAGAAGAATAAACTAAGGTGGTTTGGACATGTAAAGAGGATGGAGGAAAATAGAATACCAAGACAGATGCTGGAGGCAAAGTGCAAGGGTAAGAGAGCAAGGGGAAGACCTAGAAAAAGGTGGTTTGATTCAGTGAAGAACAGCGTGAGAAAAAGAAATCTGGACTGGGACAAGATCGTGGAAGAAGAATGGTGGAAGGAAAGAGGAAAGTGGAGAAGTGCCATAAATACCCCGACCCGGCAGGAGCTGGATAAGGGGAAATGATGATGATGATGACTAGGATTTAGATAGAAGCAGACGTGGCTCCATCACGGCATTTCCCTGAAGTATAAGTAGAATACCTTGGAAAACCACTTCTAAGATGGCTGAGGTGTGAATCGAACACACCTCTTCTCAGTTCTGCCCTATGAGGCTGAGTGTACCCCGTTGCAACCCTGAAACCAGAATTAAATGCCTTGGCGGGGCCGGAAATCGAAACCAGAGCTTCGAGTTGACAGGCAATAATATAAGCCACTACACCAAGGGGTAGACTACTATATTCCCTGTGTTCGCTTCTGGTTCCAAGCACAAGTTTGAACATTACCATTTTGTACGCTCAGCGTATCAATGGCCACTGGGCCCAAGCTCACCAACGCGCTATCTCGTGCCTCTCTCGCATCGGGAGGGCGGGGATTCGAATTCCACCTCGGCCGTCCTGAAAATTGTTTTTGTGGTTTCACATTTTCGCCACCAGGCAAATGCCGGGATGGTTCCTTTCAATAGGTTCACGGCCGACTTCCTTCCGAAATCCCTTCCTTGACACTACCTTAATTAAACGAAAGTTAGCGGTTGCCTGGACGATTGGCCTGTCACCATCCCCAGTTGTATCTGTTCACAAAGTTTGTTCAGCTCCAAGACAACGTCCTAGCGATCGTAGAGGAATGATCCCTCACAGAAACCATCGGCGAAGCCCATGTTATGGTACGATTAACACACCCAGAACATCTGAGAACCACCTCCGGTCTGAATTTCACCCCCACATACTGTGGCTCAAACGTCACGGTGCACATGCCACTTTATATCATTTGTAAACAGGTAAAATAATGACTCGTCGGACAACTCTTCACACCTCCAATCAGTGACTGACAACTGTCCACTTTCAGTGTTGTTTCGCCCATTGAGGACGAGCAGCATAAAGACTGACACACACACACACATAACACTTCGCTGCCATAGAGATATGACAGTGGTGGATGGTCAAATGAATGCCTGGTATCAATGCAACATCATCTAGGCTACATTGTTCCAAAACGACTAGTAAGCTATTTCAAGAAGGTAACATATTTTGTGTTCGGTGCGCTTATTTCTCGTAGCCTCTGGAATCATGACAGATGATTTATTTTCTTGAAATCGGTTCCGTCCCATGAGTTCCATTCTCATGAGTTCCGAAACCAAATTCCTTAGGAAAAACGTCCCATGAGTTCCGAACGTGTATTCACGCCTGAGTAAATAAGCTAATGAGTCCCACTAGTTCCGAATGTCTCTGGAAAACCCAGTTGTCAGTTCTGAGGTTTGACCGGTTAATAATAGTACGACGCGACCTAGAAGAGTTAATGGCCTTTTCACCAGTTATGTCATTTGTGTTTGTGTCTTTTGCTGTACATATTGAGAAGAACAATTCAGTTAATAGATCAATTTGACGAAGCTACGTGCTGATTACTAAGTGGCTTGTAAATAAGATAAAATAAAGATCAAAGACGAAGCGACATGTAGAAACTATTTTAAGAACTTTGTAAATATAACTCAAAACTGATTATATTGACGAAGGCACATGCTGATACAGATACTGACAAGGCGAAGGCTGCTTATGGGAGCTACCGGTCCATGGCGTCCACCCCCTCTGTTAGAGGAGACAATTCATTAAAGAGGGTATGCACTCCCGGCTGGCGCTAACAATGGACCTTACTTGTTTCAGTAATAAACAAATTAATACACATTTTCTGTAGAAAACTAAGCTGGAACTCGCTCAGGTAGTGTAATTGGCAGATAGCTAATCCGCTGAAAAATTTGGAACTGGTGGGAATCGGAACTCGTGGGAATCGGAACTCATGGGAGGACACGCTTGAAATCATGTCTTCATGATAGCGGAATTTATGAATCTGGCCCAGAAAATGTACTTTTAGAATAGTAGAAGGAATTGAAATATATAATTACCAACACTACACCATTTACACCACACAATCGTAAGTAGATTCCTGATTTGTACTTATTTTCTTTCAAATCACTTATCTTCCAAGCTTGACTCTACCAACAGACTCAGCGAGGAACCATTCCTCTACCACCACAAGTACAGTGTCTTGGCGCTGGAAACACATTGTAAGCGGATACAACTCGGGTTGGTGACAGGCCGAGCGCCCAGGTGTCCACTAAATTGGGTCTAATGAAGGAAAGGTCAGGAAAGGGAGGGGGAACGAAGTCGGCCATGGACCTGTTGAAAGGAACCGTCCCAGCATTTGCTTGGTGGTGAAAATGGGAAATAATGGAAAACTATTTTCAGGACGGACGAGGTGGGGTTGAATCCCACACTCTCCTGATACCAGTGATGCATGAGGTAGCGCGCTAGAACTCTCGGCCACCAGCTGGTCTTTGTAGTCAAATAAGTGTTTAATTTATTTATATGTACGTACGAGTGTGAAAAATAAAAACTAATTTACAAGAAGCAAGTTACTGTGTTAGTTTTTCAATTTTTCTGACATATTTCTCAGAATACACCATATTTTTTACGTAATACTAATAGTAATACCCGTTCTGTGGAAAATGTCAGGATGCTGTGTCCTCATCTTTATGAAGGGAATTTCACTCGGCTGATGATAATGCTAAGATGCTGCGCCATCGTCTCAATGAAGAGAATTCCGCGTGGTCTGTGGATAATCCCGTGATGCTGCGTCGTCATCTCGACAGATAACAGGATGCCAGGTATAAAACAAAGGCGACCTCATTTATGAAACATTTCCAATTAAGTTTATTGCCAGTATTTGTCCGCCAGAAGCCACGAGCTATGACATTCATCTCCATAAAATTCATTTCTGTATCTTTTCTTTTTAATGAGGAGCTCTACCTCTCGTTTTAATTATACCATAAAGATTCCTAAACGTAGAAATATGAGCCGCAATCTTTTTATGTCGGCGTTTGTTAAAAGCAACTCGTATTTTACACTGCTGACGCTTTATGGCACGAATATTTGTGCATAATTAGTATAAACTTGCTCGCTAATATGTACACAGTTTAAGATGCTACTATTCCTTCCATCATTTTAATAGCCATGCTTGGTAATTACGCATGGGTGTGCAAATGTCGGTCATATTTCATTGCACATTTCATACCAGGAATTTACGGCGTTCATGCAACAAGTCAGCGTAAATCATTTGTAAACTTACCATAAACCATTTTCATGGGTGATATCATCACTTTTTTCCTACATTTTTGTTTTATTGTTGGGTCATAACAGTTATGAAACTTGCTCCAGCACAGCGGCAAAAAATACATTAGATCGTATCAATTGTGCGCCATTTATTGGTGACTGAGGCGACCTGCTTGGTGGTTAACCCAACAAGCAGCGCTGTTGGTCTTTTTTATCCTGCACTTCAATGGTGCATCTGAAGTGTTGTTGTTTCATTTAAGGGCTTAGAATATTTATACATTCTAATAATTATTCTCTAATACCTTACATTTCGTCTGTTAGATATTATTGCTTATATTAAGGACTGCGACATCGTGGTCATATAGTCACGTGTATTTGGGTGTGTGTGGTATTTATGTGATAATCTGTGTGATTGTGATGGGTGTACTAGAGTGTGTAAGGAGGCGACCATCCGTAATATTAGATGGTTCTCTATATCTACGGATCTATTACAGCAATCAAACTGAAATATTTTATGTTGATAGAGTCAATTAACATAAGTAGGATATATGAAAATAGTCTATGTAGATCTTCACGGAACTACTTGTTGAATTTTGTTTTCGAAAATTTTGGATGAAACGTTTGTTTATTTCTAAATACGATCACCTGTTCCAGCTTTTCTATTGAACCGGTCATTCAGAAAGATGATAAACCTGTAGGGCTACTGTGAACTGAATATCCTGGTGCACACATATTTAGTGTTGTATTGGCGCATTGTCTGCCTCAATGAGTAGTTGCTAGCATTATTGGCTGTTACCGTGGTGGCCCGCCTTTGATTCCCGGCTCTGCCAAGAAATTTATTTCTGGTCTGAGGGCTGGAATGTGGTCCACTCAGCCTTGTGAGATAGAACTGAGAAGAAGTGGGTTCAATTCCCACCTCAGCCATCCTTGAAGTGTTTTTCCGTGGTTTCCCAATTCTACTCCAAGAAAATGCCAGGATGGTTTTTAACTGAAGACCACGGCCGCTTACTTCCCAATCCTAGTCTTGACTACAAATACACACTTCTACAGATACCACAATGACACAGGTTATCAGATAAATTCTGCACACACCCATGTACATGGGAGGTAAAAGACCACGATGTCTATGCTCCTCAAACGGAATACCAACAACAACATCTCAAGAACCTCGTTAGTTCCATGATGACTGAGGTGGGCCATTTGGCTGACAGGTTGTGAGGTGCCTTGAGATCAGCATGCCGGGTTCCCTCGGCCGTTAATAATGGTTTTCCTGACCGACAGGTATTCAATTGTCCTCATGGGGCTGAGTGCACCCTGTTCCAGCCGTCACGTCAGTTTCTAAAATCCCTGACGGAGCCCTGAATTGAACCCGGGGCCTCCAGGTGAGAAGCTGGCACACTACTCCAACACCTTGGGGACGACATATAGGCCTAGTAATAAGGTTGTGTGATTGCGCTGTATATATATAATGTCAAACAGAACTTTATTCCTCATTCCCGGTGCTGATGCCTTCTAATCCCGTCATTTTCCCCACTCATGGTTTTGCTACATTGCCATATCATCTAACAGCTTGTCAGATCGGTGACAGTAGCGATGACCTTTCTGACGAAGATCGACTGCGAGGAGCATTGGTAAGGACTGGTGTTCCCAAGTTCGTGGGATCAAGTCTTAGCGCAATTGATTGGCGTTTGAGGGGCATTAAATATGTGTGACCTGAGACAGTGGACTTACTGGCATGTTAACGATGTCCTTTTTTTTGCCAAAACTCTGGTATCCTCGCGTCTCTGAAGCCGCGGCAGGTAATGGGGATGCCAAATCCACGGAAACCTATTTTCAGGATGGCTCAGGTGTGAATTTAACCGACTTCTTTTGAGTTCTATCTCACGAGGCTGAGTGGACGCCGTTTCAGCCCTCAGACAAGTGTTAAATTTATTTCGCAGAGCCGGAAATCGAACCCTGACTTCAGAGGCGACACCCACGTGGTGGTCGTGTTCATGAGAATTGCTTTTTTTATAATATTATTTTTATTTGCTTGTCCTTCCAGCTTGGCTTCACCCACGGCCTCGGTGAGGAATCATTCCTCTACCGTCACAAGGACGGTGTCTGGGAACTGAACAAAGTTGGTCAGCAGATACAACTGGGGATAGTGACAGGCCGAGCACCACCCAGGCGACCGCTAACTTGGGTTTAATTAAGAAAGGGTCAGGGAAGAGATTTTGGAAGAAAGTCGGCCGTGGACCTGTTGAAAGGAACCATCCCGGCAGTTGCTTGTTGGTGAAAATGGGAAACAACAAAAACCATTTACAGGAAAGCTGGACTGGGAATCGAACCCACGCTCCCCTGATGCCACCGTGGACGGTTGAGATGTACTTTTCTAAGTTATTATTAAAATCCCTCATTGAACTCCTATTACTTTAAAAACGTTGGTCTGCTAGAATTTTGCCCACGACGGCGAGTTCTCAACTGTTTGTTAACGTTAGCTGTTAAAGCTCATTGGTGCATGCTACAGTTTTCGTTGGACAATCGTTGTATCCTTTGGCCGCTACCTTTGTTCAATGAGCACAACAAAGCCTGATCTCAACGATACCCTGAATGGTGTGAAAAAATAAACCGATGAAACGCTACACTATCGATGATACGAATCCAGCAATGGTGGCCTTCTCGATGGATCAGCTCTTCCCACGAGTCAAGTTCCTGGCCGACCATGATGCAAAGGTTAACAATTTATTTAAGCAATAAGTACACCAGTATAGAGTACGCAGGTAGCTATTGTTCATAATTTTTACTTGATTTTATCTTGGGAAGAGTATCAATCGCGACCGACGCGGCCCGACATTTCCGAGACCCTGGCTCGATCAGTCCCTGTCCAATCGGGCGAGCGGAAACTGCCCTCGACACGTTTGGGTCAGGTGCAAGGAACATGATGGACGCAGCCTTCCACGTCCATATACTGTAGGTCACTGCCACAGTGGCCAGATATGAAACGAACTGTTGTTCCATTTTGGGACTTGGATATCGTGGTCATGTAGCTGAGTGTGCTTGTGTTTGTGTTGAATCTGCCTGGTAACATGTGTTAGTTTGTTGGTTGTGTTAATGTGTACCTGTATATTTGTGATTTGGGTTGGAATTGGGTAGGAAGCGGCCGTGGCCCATAAGTTAGTTATAATCCCAGTATTTTCGTAGAGTAGAATTAGGAAATCCCCTTCTAGGATGACTGAGGAGGAAATCGAACCCATTTATTCTCAGTTTAGCCTCACTAGGCTGAGTGTAGCTTATTCCATGCCAGCCCTTAGACCATAATTAAATTTCTTGACAGAGCCGGGAATCAAAACTGGGCCTCTGGGTCGACATCCAAGAAAGCTAGTCAGTGCGCCACAAGGTGGTCGAAATAATTAATACGTTGTTATGTCATTTTCAGGTGTAACACGATTCATGAAATGAGCTAATCACATGATGTTGTAAGACGGGATACAGTATGCAATTCCTACTGGAGCTTCGAAGAGAAGTCTCTGAAGTTGTCTTTTCCATTGCGTTTACGAAACATTTGCTTGGAAATTGATTCCAATCCAGTTACCCTCAAACCAATCTGGTTATGTTTGATTTTAGAACGCATTATTGACGAGGTTTATCTTTCGTTCATACACTCCCCTTTAGAAGAGATTCTATCCATTAGGGTAATTCTACAACCATCAGTTTTAGCAGGGAGAGACATATACGAATCGAACCGCTTCATCAAGTTCCTCTCGTAACCGAGCTCGTGAATGAACATGAGATCCGATCTGAATTGAAGGGGAGCGAGATAAGAAAAGAAGTATTACAGCTACACCTATCACAGGCGGTTTGTTTTACGTGTTTGCATTTTGTATAAGCTAGTGCACGGTGCTTGAAAGATGGGATAGGGAGATAAAGCGATCGCATTTGACCAAAGCATTAAGTCCCCCATTCTCAACGTATAGAAAGCGTGGACAAGTTCAGGTCACGTGGGTGTAATCCCTTGGCCAAATAGTTACAACAAGCTTTCACTTCATCTGCTCTAATAAAAAGGTAACATCCCATGTCTTTTGTTCTAGCCACTGAATGTGCGCATTTAACTACACACTGTTTCAAAGAAACTAGCACACCAGTTCCATACAAATCACGTACATTTCGCCGCAAGTACAATGACAGTACTGAGTGAACCAAGTGTGCTAGTTCAGGATATGAATACTAAACCTGGCCCAGATGGCACTGTTGTAGTGAAAACAAAATTCACCCATTTCCAAATCCTCTTTGATAATATAAAGACATAAGCGGCCGTGGCCATTAGTTAGTTATAATCCCAGTACTTGCGTAGAGTAGAATTACGAAATCCACTTCTAGGATGACTAAGGAGGAAATCGAACCCATTTATTCTCAGTTTAACCTCACGAAGCTGAGTGTAGCCTATTCCATGCCAGCCCTTAGACCAGAATTAAATTAAATTTAAATTAATTTAAATTAATTTCGCCATTTGAAGACACTAAAAACATTTACAGACAGACGTTTAGCTGTTCTTTGAAGCAAACTGTTACAATCACTGCTGCTGCCCCGTACCACTTAATGGAATTGCGATATTTTGATAGAACTATTTTAGAGATCATTTGAGATACCGAGAAATATCGCAAGGCATCAAATCCTCTTGGATTGAATACAATGCACCGGTAAACTTGATTTATAGTCTATTTTCATTTAAGAAATATAGGCTCATGAAATCACCTTAAGTCCGTGTGTGTGTGCGTATGTATGTGTGAGTGACCTTAATAAAATCTAAACAGCCAAAGCGATTTCAATGAAACTCGGTAAGTACATACTACTATCTTGTCCGACTATGACCGCACCTTTCAAATTTTAATACACTTCACCAATCCAACATGGCGGCCGCGCGAAATATTTCACTGACATTCTATATTTCCGCTACAGTTACCGATATCACCCTGAAATTTTGTACGGTGATTAAAAACACAACTACAAGTTCACCTATGTGCCTTTCAAGAACCTGTTAAGTACAGATCCAACATAGCGGCCAAGCAAATTTGAATCATTTAAATGGAATTGTCTCGCGATTCAACCATCCTTACGCAGTGAAACTTGGTACGTTAAATGTTTATACAAACTTTAAACAACTGGCATCTAATATAATTGAATTGTTTATACAGGGTGGGGCAGCATAACTTCCTTTTTTCAATTGCGCCCCATTTAGTAGTGTGATGTAGTACCGGAGCACTAGTGGTCTCGTCCAGTAGGCGGGTCTGTAAAGTTTTGTACTGACACAGTTCAGTCGCCATCATGCGTTGGAACAGTGTGGAGCGTGCGTTTGCCCTTGAGGCCTACTTTTCGAGCGGTTGTTCTGTGATCGCAACCCAGCGTGCCTTTCGGAATCGCTTTAATTTAGCCCCATTGGCGCCAGTCCCAGACCGGAAATCAATTGTTACGTGGGTCACTACGTTCAGACAAACTGCAAGTGCAACAAGACGTAGAACTGGAGTCCCACGGCCCATTAGATCACCTGATAACATTGAGGCAGTGAGAGCTTCAATTTTGCGATCACCACGGCGTTCTGCGCGCAAACATTCGTCTGCCCTTGGACTTTCTAAACGTTCTGTGAGGAGAATTCTTCATGATGATCTTCATTTTCATCCATTCAAGATGGCGATTGTGCAGGAACTTTCTGAACGCGACTTCAATTCTCGGAGGAACGCGTGTGAGGTGTTTCTGGAAGTCGTGCCTGAGGACGCTATTGTGTTTTTTAGTGATGAAGCCCATTTTCATTTGTGTGGATCCGTCAACAAACAAAACATGCGCTACTGGGCTGCTACCAATCTTCGAGAATTGCATCCAAGGCCTTTGCATTCACCAAAACTCACAGTGTAGTGTGCAATTTCCTCAGGTGGAATAATTGGTCCCTGGTTCTTTGAGGAAAATGAAGTCACAGTGACAGCGAATTCGGACCGGTATGTAAACATGTTACAGGATTTTTTTTTTCCACAACTGGATGAGTTGGACTTAGGGGACGTTTGGTTTCAACAAGACGGTGCAACGGCTCACACTTCAAGAGCATCGATGGCCGTTTTGAGGGAACACTTCCCAGGGCGCCTAATCTCAATTAGGGGCGACTTGGAATGGCCGGCCCGATCCCCCGATTTGACCCCTTGTGATTTTTTCTTAGGTTTTTTTAAAATCCCGTGTTTATGTAAACCGACCAATGACCCTACAAGATTTGAAGAACAACATCCAGGAAGAACTTGCCAACATAACGCTTGCTATGCTGGTAAGAATTATGACAAACGCCGGAAATCGGTTCACCCAGTGTGTAGAGAATGGGGGACGTCACCTACCTGATTTGATCTTCAAAACCAAGTAAAACAAAACTTTATATTTTTACCTACATTATATTAAAAAATAAAAATTTTCTGATTCGTACAATGTGTTTTATTAAGGTTTGAAAAAAGGAAGTTATGCTGCCCCACCCTGTATAACCTGAAGTTGGCGACTGTGCTAAATTGAACAATTAAGTTGTAATTTCTTGTATCCTAATCATGCGATCGGAGTCAACGTTTGAATAATGATCCTACGCAATAATCTTCATATTTTGGTTCATAACTCTATGGCCTACATATAAAACTCTGACATTGTGGCCATCCAAAATATTTAGACGGTTCTCAATATGTAGGAATCTATTATAGCAACCAAACTGAAATTTTGTATGATGATACAGCCTATTAACATAAGTTCACCTATGGGACTATACCTGATGAACACAAATCCAACATAAAGGCGACGTGCAAATTACATTATTAAATGGACCTTTCTCGCGATTTAACCATCCGAATGCAGTGATATTTGGTACGGCAAATGCTTACACAAATGTTAATCTACTGACATCTTACTTCATTTGATTTCATAACCTCAAGGAGGTGGCTGTGCGAAATTTTAAAATCAAATTTTAACTTCTTATGTCCTAATTATGCGATCAAAGTCAACGTATGAATAATGAACCTACGCAACAATCTTCATCTAATGGTACATAGCACTATGGCTTACATATAAATACTATAACATGGCAGCCATACAAAACATTTAGCCAGTTTTCAATATCTAGGAATCAATTACAGCAATCAAACTAAATTTTGTTTGATTATAAAGGCTATTATCATAAGTTCACCCATGGGACTTTAAATAACCTGATGAGCACAAATCCAACACGGTGCCGACGCGAAATTTAAATATTTAAATGAAATGTTCTCGCGACTTATCATCTGAGTGCTGTGAAACTTGTCTCAGTATATCTTCAAACAAGCCTCAATATATTGAGGTCTAATTTAATGGAATTTTATGAAAACACATAAAGGGAGACGGTGAAAATTCTATAAAATCTAATTTATATTTCTCAAGCGATAGAAATGTAGCTTGGTATACTTAACTATCATTAAAACATTCATTTGCAGGCATGCAATTTTAAAGCCAATATATGAAACTAGTGGGTTTGCAGGAGTTCTACTCCATCCACCTCCACATTCCTCCACATTCCTCTGCATTCCTCCTCCTCCACCAAGATGGCGGCCGTAGCTTAACTTAACCTAGCCTTACCTTATAATATGGTGGTCATAGCTTAACTCAACCTTACCTAACCTACGACGTGTGATCAAAACGTTTTAAAGATGGTAGCCAATTTTTTACTATGGATTAATAACTACCGATTTAGCAATAAATAATCAACTAATAGATCATATGCCTGAGATTTCCGAAAATCGGAAGTATCGTTATTCGGTCAACCAAAGATGGTAGTGGCTAGGGCGGGGACAGCGAGGGTAGTATTATTATTTATTTATTTTATTAGTTACTAGCAGTAGTGCCCGGCTTCGCCCGGTGGATTTATTTGTTTTATGGATGATAATGAATAGCCTACTACTACAGAACTGGCACATGATAATTAAACTACCAGAAAAAATAATATTTAAATATTACTTTTTGTGGTGGTGGTTACCGACAGTAGTGGCTACGCTGGCTAAAGATCAGCATTAGGTCATGGGGCCAAGCTCTCTGCTGACTCGGTAGACGCGTGGGTTCGAGCCCCACCGTCGGCCGTCCTTGAAATGGTTTTCCGTGGTTTCTCATTTTCAACACCAGGCAAATGCTGGGACGGTACCTTCTGACAGGCCACGGCCGCTTCCTTCCACATCCTTGCCCCGTTTCATTCACCATCATTCATTTCATCTCTCATTAACTCCTCTCATGAGGTTGGCGTCAGGAAGGGCATCCGGCCGTAAAATCATCGCCACGAAGACTTCCATCGCATCTCATCCCCGACCCCGTTGGAAAACGGGAATAATAAGGGGTAGACATACATACTTTTTGTGGTGGTGGTGGTGGTGGTGGTGGTGGTGGTGGTGGTGGTGGTGGTGGTGGTGAGGGAGATAAGCAGTACAGTATAATGGACGTAACATTTAGATCATTTTCCCCTAATGATAATAATGATAATAATGAATAGGAAATCGGCTATTTACTAACTACAGCACTGACACATGTAATTTACAAACAAATTTCTAAAAAACTGATTAGAAAGAGGAGTAAGTTAAATAAAAGACACTGCCTAGGGCCTATATCTCATTGTCTGTTAGAAATGTAGAGACCAATAGTGTCGTCTTTTGTCGCAAAGCGCCGTAGGAAAATAATCAGAACACTTTGGAAAACTTCGGTTGTCCCGAGCTCCTGAGGTAGCAATAGTATCATTTAGCGTCACATAGCGCTCAACAATAAGTTTAGGAATAAATTACGGTAAATTTGGAAGCACCTACGCGTATTGCAGCTGATAACCTCAATGTATTGCACCTACACCATTACACTTATACAGATGCATAATAAGTTCATGATAATAACTGTTTTAAGGGGCAAAATAAATCTTTTTGCACTAATTACTCCCCGTGACTGCAATTTATAAGTAGCTTTAACTATTTTCGCAATTCTGCACCAGAACACTGGTAGGCGCGACGTGATGCAGCCCGAATTGCCAGTTAACAATAGACTTATTAAAATACTCTTATAGATACACTACTACGGACATGAAAGATTCTAGGGCCTTAATACATGGTTTTCAAGTTCAGTTTGTTTGTTATTCTAAATGTAGGGAATGGAGAGCGTTGTCCAAAATATCAAGTGGACAGTGTTGCCAGCAGGGTTTCAAAGTGTGTGTATAATTTGGTGCAATTAGGAGGAACGGTGTACATTTGTAATTAAGGGCCAAAATGCAGGAAATGGAGTGGTCTGTCCGAAATTTAAAGTGGACAGTGTCACCCGCAGGGTTCCAAAGGGTAATTGTACAAAATGTGATTCAGATCGATGAAACGGTGTAGATTTGTGCCAATGGACCTAAATGCATGGAATGGAGTGGTCTGTTCGAAATTTCAAGCATACAGTGTTGTACGTCGGGTTCCAAAGTGTAAGTAGGCCTATGTGAAATTTGGTTCAGATCGGTGAAACGGTGTAGATTTGTGCCAAAGGGCCTAAATGCAGGGAATGGGGGGTCTGTCCGAAATTTAACATAGCCTAAACTATTCCTCTTGAATCTGGATATCATATAAAAAAGATTTTTCCGAATCCGACAGTTAGTTCCAGAGATTAGCGCGTTTTAACACACAAACAAACACATAAAATCTTCAACTTTATTATATTAGTATAGATAATTTATTTATTTGCAGAGTAGTCAACCAGGGAGTATTTTTAATCGGTCGAGCAAAGATGGCTAGGGAGGGGTGGTGGAGGTTAGCTGAGCAGACTACCATTAATTGGTCTGCCAAAGATAGTGGCTGATACGTTGGTGGTTAGGGAGGGAGGTGGTTAGGGTAGAGTATATTTTAGAAGTAATTTTTCATGGTTGCTTTATGCTTTTACAAGGATGGTGAATGCATGTCCACCATCTTCCGTCACCTGGTCTAAACTGATAGAGGTCTGCAATGTGCGATCAGCATATTCCTCCTCTTCCTCCTTCTCCTCTCAAGATGGTGGCCGCAGGTTAATTTAACCTAGCCTATGGACCGTGACGCTCTCTGCAAGTGAAACTTGGACTGTTAACGCATCAGAAAAGAAGAGAATATAAGCGTTTGAAATGTGGTGTTACAGGAGAATGATGAATATTAGATGGATAGAATGAGTAACATTAAGGTAAAATAAAATCATTTTAAAAGCCTTTGTATGGAGCGTTGCGCTCTATGGAAGTGAAAATTGGACTGCTAACGTTTCAGAAAAGAAGAGAATTTAAGAGTTTGAAATGGGGTGTTACAGGAGAGAGATGAATAATAGATGGATAAATTGAGTAAGATTTAGGTATTAGAAAATCATTTTAAAAGCCTTTGTATGGAGCGTGGTGCTTTATGGAAGTACAAATTGGACTGTTAACGCATCAGAAAAGAAGATAATTCAAGCTTTTGAAATGTGGTGTTACAGGAAAATAATGAATACTAGATGGGTACTCGAATAACAAATAAAGAGGATTTAAAACGATTGGGTGAGGTGTTTATAGTGACTGCTAACAAAGAATAGAGATAGGTTGGTAGGAGACACACCAAAACAGCTGGGAATAGTAAACATGATTATGGAAAGAAGGATTGAGACCAAGAACCGTAGGGTAGACCAAGTTAGAATATTTTAACAGGTTGCCTCGGATGTAAGGATTGCTAGCTATGTAGAGATGAAATGATTAGCTTAGGACAGGAAAGGTATGAACAGCTGCATTAAACCGATAAAAAACTCAATCATGATCAACCAGAACAACAACAACAACAAAAGCATCTCTACCAAAAAGAAATAATTGGCGTTAATTATAGATTTAGGTAATAGAGAGTCGTTTTGAAAGCCATTGTATGGAGCGTGGCGCTCTATGAAAATGAAACTTGGACTGTTAACGCATTAGAAAAGAAGTGAATTCAAGAGTTTGAAATGTGGTGTTACTGGAGAATGATGAATGGGGTAACAAATAAGGAGGATTTTGAACGAATGGGCGGGGTGTTTTTGGCGTCTGCTAACGAAGAGAAGGGGTAGATTGGTAGGACATTTAGTAAGACATCTAGGAATAGCAAACTTTGTTACGGAAAGAAGGACTGTAGGGGTGGACCAATGTTAGAAGATTGCCTTTGATGTAGAGTGTGCTAGCTATGTAGAGATAAGAAAATTAGCTTAGGACTGGAAATGTATGGGCTGCTGTATTAATCCAGTGAGAAGACTCACTTAACAACAACAACAACAAAAGCATTTCTACAGAAAGAAAATAATTGACATCAAATATGGATTTAGGTATTAAAAGTTATTTGAGAAGCCTTTGCATGGAGCATGGCGCCTTATGGAAGTGAAATTGGGACTGTGAATGCATTAGAAATGAAAAGAATTCATGCTTTTGAAATGTGGTGTTACAGAAGAATGATGAATATTAGATGGGTAAAAGGGGTAACAAATAAAGAGGAAATAAAACAATTAGGCGAGGTATTTTTGGCGTCTGTTAACGAGAATAGATAGGTTGGTAGGACACGTACTAAGACATCTAGGAATAGCAAACATAGTTAAGGAAAGAAGGGATGAAACCAAGAACAACAATAATTCACACCAAGAACACGTTGTCCAAAGCCTGTAAAATAAAGAAGCAACAAGAATAATACACACCAAGGAACACGGGGCTAACGATTAATAGGTCCCAGGTCTATAAATAAAGAAGGACCGACAATAATACACGCCAAAGAACACGAAGCTAACGATCAAGATGCCACCAATTCCATCGGGTGAACACTTGTCCTCTTACAACCATCAAACACACAATGTATTACAACATCTGATGGAAATGGAAATGTTAGAATGGAGTGTTACATCGACGAGTTTAAAAAATTTTTGTAAAAATGAACCAAAAATACAATGAAATTTAAACTTAAATAGCTTGATCAAATAATGAAACCAAAAGTGATTGAACATGGAAAAGCAGGTATTTTTTTGTAAATTAATTGTGACAGTCAAAGCAAGCGTGAACGCCGAGTAAGTACGAGTGTATATAAATATGATAAGAGTGCACATCCGTAATTCAAACATGGGTGATTAGTTAGAAGGATATCCAGTACAGGAGATAATTTTCTTTCTTCTTTGATTTAATTGAAACTATCTCAACTATGGACTCTATAATGCGAGATGAGTGGAATAAAAATGTGATTTAACGTAAATTAAAATGTAGGGATCGAATGGATTTCCGTAAGTTTGGTTATCTCTAAAGTTAGGACGATTGGAGACTTTGTCCCTATTTAAAATAGTGTTTGAGACTTAATTATTTGATTTCTATTGCTCTGCAAGTATTCATTTGGATGATCTCTATGTGCAAGGATAGGAGACCCATATAATTTTATCCTGTGTAATCAGTGCATCGAAAATAAATGCAGAATATTTTACTTTACTTGTGTAATCTTTAATAATTTTTATATTGACACTTGGGCGATTATTGAAATAACTTCGGGTTAGTATGCCTCTGAAGCCAGTCCCATTTCACGCCCTGGGATTACTTAGATCTCGTTCTCCCGGCTCATTTATTTACTTTTCGTTGAAACCGAATTTATTTTAATCGTTCAAGATTTTTTTATTTCGAAGTTGTATCGAACTCTTGCCGCGAATTGTGGTGATGAGCCTGGCCACCCAATTCTAAGCAAGAGTATCGGGCACAGAGTGTGTTCTACCAACCAATCTCTTACTTAGACTGTTAACGCATCAGTAAAGAAGACAATACTTCAAGCGTTTGAAATGTGGTGTTACACGCGAACAGTGCATATTATATGGGTAAATAAAGTAATAATAAACAATACCATACACGGTTGAGGACTCTTAGTCGCCGTCTGGCTGCGTGGCTCAGGGGTAACGTTCTCGCTTGCTGAGCCCAAGGTTGCAGGTTCGAAACCTGGCGCAGTCAGCTGGCATTTGATGGTGCGCAAATGCGAGGGATCCGTGTCAGTACATTTACTGGCACGTTAAAGATCCCCTTCGGGGCAAATTTCCGGCACCCCGGCGTCTCTAAAAGCCAGTGTAGTTAAAAGGGACGTAAAACCAATAACATTATTATTATTCTTAGTCGCCAACCCATGTTCCAATAAGTGTAAAACTAAATTTAAGTAATTTTGTGGAAATTTTGAGATGGACTCTTCTATTTCGTTCTTTTCTTCTTTTACAAACGTGTTACAAACACACAGTCATCTAACAATGGAAATTAACCATATCGAATAAATGTCCCTAAAAGTGAAATCCAGGTCCCTTAAAGCCAAATTTAGCATGCTAGGCAATTAGCCACGGGGTCGGACTTCAAGGAATTTTACGATATCATAACCATTTAAACCCATGTACCTGGCGTTTGTGGAATCTGTCTGATTGCCTCTGTCATTGTGGTGTCTGTTGCAGTTTATGTACAGTAATATCATTTTAAATGATCTTGTCGACTTCGTCGTTATGCTTGGGTCCAACGTTATGCGTTACGGAGACGGAGACGGAAGTGACGTCATGCAGCCGCGCGGGAACTGCGTGCGTGACGTCATGCAGCCACGCTGGAAGCAGAAGCTAATGGTTATTGGAGTCTGTTGAAAGAGTCCTGCGGCGTCGAGCGACCTGGGGCTTTGAGCGAAGCAAACACAAGAATACAGGGTGACTTCTAAAGAGATATACACAAGAACACAGGGTGCCTCCTAGTGAGGTGTCCAGGATGTCAGAGCAAAATACAGTACAAGATGCCAGATAAAATACAGGGTGACTCATAAAGAGATATACAAGATGCCAGATAAGAATACAATGTGACTCTTAAAGAGGTGTACAAGATGGCAGAGAAGAATACAGGGTGACCCCTAAAGAGGTGCACAAAATGTTGTCATACAAGATTACAGGGTGACTCCTAAAGAGGTGTACAAGATGTCACACAAGAATACAGGGTGACTCTTAAAGAGATGTACAAGATGTCACACAAGGATACAGGGGGACTTCTAAAGAGATATACAAGATGCCAGATAAGAATACAGGGTGCCTCCTAAAGAGATGTGTGCAGGATGTCAGAGCAAATTACAGGGTGACATTTAACGAGGTGCCCGCGCGGGAAGCCTACGTTAATGCGTAATGGAGTCTGTTGAAAGAGTCCTGGGGCTTCGAGCGAAGCGAGAAGCCCTCCTGAGCCTTTCTAACATGTGTAGCATTTGTAGCATGCGTCATTTGAAATGATATAACGTCTAGTCTTTCAGACTGACTGTAATTTTTTTGTAATTCAGGTGGTGGTTGGGGGGACAAACATATCTTATTATCCACTAACCGGTATTCACCTATCCACCACGTAAATTGCTAGCTATATATCAATCTCTTCGAAGAAATTTGTGGGAGTGTGAGAGATTGAGACATTCTGTTTTCCTGAATAATTTTTCTTGGTCATCGGCACCATCTAGTTGGGTTATATAATTCACCACTTTTCCAGCAGTTACCAAAGAAAGGGGAATGCAATACCTTTATAATGCTTAGAATATGCTACATTGCCTAGTATGCCTCATTATAGTGCTGTATATACCGACCTGACCAGTAGTGGTATTTTATAAAGATCCAACCAGCCTCTGGGTAGACTACCTTACATAAAACGTGTACAGTAAGCATCATCCTGGTATTTTCTCAAACCAACCACAGAAAAAACGATTTCCTAAAATAGCTAACTTACATCCTATTGCGTCAGATGCTTCTTTGTGACAGGCTTTAGCTTGTCTCTGCAACAATGTCACCTCAGCGCTGCTCTAAAAGTGTTGGGTTAGACCCTTGTGCAAAATTGGAAAAATGACCTGTCCTAGGAAAAATACACTTTACGCACTTTCGTTAATACCGTTGAACATAGGTTAGGTTGGGATCAGTTCGGTTCGTTTAGGTTTCGGTACGGTTTGGTTTCTGTTTGGTTTGGGTTTGGTTTCGATTCGGTCCAGTTTGGTTTCCGTTCGAATTTGGTTCGGTTCAGTTTTGGTTCAGTTCGGTTCAGTTTCGGTTCGATTCGGCTTCAGTTCGGTTCAGTTTCGGTTCGATTTGGTACGGTTTGGTTCGGTTTCGGTTCAGTTTCGTTTGGTTTTGTTCGCTTTAGATTCGATTTTGTTCGCTTTGGTACGGTTTCGATTTGGTATGGTTCGGTTTCGGTTTCGTTCGGTTAAGCTCGGTTTCGGTTCGGCCGACATTTCCAGTTAGTTCCTTTAGTGAAATTAAAATAAGATCCGCCCCCTGCAAAAGTGGCAGTAAGCCCTTTCGTTTAAGCCATCGCACGACTTTATCGAATTAACATTACGAGAGATATCGACTATTTAACTTGGACGCTCCGCAACGCCAGGCTTCGGGGGGATTAAGTTAACTTAGGTTAAGTTCGCTACACAATGTTAGGTTAGTTTAGCTTAGGATAAGTTAAGCTACTACGGCCATCTTGTTAGGTTAGGCTAGTTTAAGTTAACCTACGGCCACTATCTTGAGAGGAGGGCGTGGAGGAGGAGGAAGAGGAGAAATATGATGATCGCGCATTGCAGACCACTTCCAGTCTAGACCAGGTGACGGAAGATGGTGGACATGCATTCACCATCCCTGTATTTGCATAAAGCAACCATGAAAAATTACTTCTAACTTAAACTCTAACCAAACCACCTCCCTCCATAACCACCAACGTATCTGCCACTATCTTTGACCGACCAATTAAATATAGTCTGCTCAGCTACCCTCCACCACCCCTCCCTAGCCTTCATTGCTCGACCGATTAAAAATACACCCTGCATGGCTACCCTGACAAATAAATAATAACTAATAAAATAAATAGTTATAATACTACCCTCACCATCCCCTCCCTAGCCACTAACATCTTTGGTTGACCGACTAAGGATACTTCCAATTTTCGGAAATCTCAGGCGGATGATCTAGTAGTTGGTTATTTATTGCTTAATCGATTTTTAATAATCCATAGTCAATAACTGGCTACCATCTTGAGGTTCAGTTTGGTTAGGTTAGGTAAGCTTAGGTTAAGTTAAACTACAGTATGACCGCCATCTTGGAAATATTTGATCACACCTAGTAGGTTATGTTAGGTTAGGTTGATTTAAGTTAGGTTATGTTAGGCGAATTTAAATTAAACTATGGCCGCCATATTGAAATTCTTTAACACTTTTGGTCACACCTAGTAGGTTAGGTTAAGTTAAGCTATGAACGCCATCTTCTTAGGTTAGGCTAGGTTAAGTTAGGCTTCGGCCACCATCTTGGAGGAGGAAGAGGTGGAGGAGGAATGTGGAGGAATGTGAAGGTGGAGGGAGGAGAACCCCTGCAAAACCACTATTTATGAGACAATCCAACATGGTGTCTATACAATGTATTTTACTGGTTCACAATATTTCCGAAACTTTGTTAGCAATAAAACTGATTTATTATAATGATAGATGCATATTAACTAAATACATATTTGTGACATTCCGAATCTTGAGAATCACAAACACAATATGGTGGCCAAGTGATTTGCAAATATTTCAAATGATCTTCTTAGCGATCCAATCACCCCAGACCAGTGATGCTAAGAACAGCGAATCTGTGTTCAATTCTATTGTGAATAATTCAAGATGGTATCAGTTCGAAATTTTAGAATCTTTTTCTTTTATTTTACGTGCCCTACTCAAACGATTGAAAGCATGATTCGTATGATAGGTTATGATAATAATTATAATCTAATGGCAGTAAATTCTGTGGCTTACTTTTCGTAAATCAGGGAAGCCATGCATTTGACTTTACTTAAATTAAATTCCTGTGACGCCTTACAGATAGAGGCCATCACCGGATGGATTCTTATTCACCGATACTAAAAATTATATATTCTAGCACATACGTTGTCAATGCAATGGTGTTGACGGTGTCATAGGTAACTATTTAGTATACATTACATGGATAATCATTTCAATAGCCGGAGGAATTTTTAATAGAAAAGACCAGTTATGACAATAGGTTTTTTAGTGCTTCACGGTACTACTTGTAAGTCATGAGAAATCCATCCACCGAGCTGTCCTAATTTTGTAGAAATACATGTATTTTCCGAATAGTAAGTAAATATTTAACAGGTCATCAATTAGTCTACTAGATTCCTGCCAAGGTGTAACACATATTAAAATAGCTTTAGTCCATTAAGAAGGTTGTCTAATTACAAGCCAAATTAGCACTAACTGCTGATATTAGCATTCATAAGTGATGTTACATTACTTTACTTAAATTAAATTCTTGTGACGCGTTACAGAGATGCCATAGAAAGAATACACTTATCAACAAGAAGTTCCGTGACGAACTAAGGAGCCTACTTTTCTTAAAATTTAATATTCATGCCAATCTATATAGACCTATCTAGAAAAATAGCGAAATTAAGTTGGTAATATCGAAATTTCAAATTAGTTCGAAATATACCTGTAGCCTAATAGAATACTACAGTTGGCAGCTCTGGTGACTGAATATATTGTTAGTTCCATCTCTTAAGATACAGAATGATATATTTGGTTGAAGTCCAATGGATAGCATGGACGTTTCATGCAGTTAGACATTGGATCTATCAGCGCGCGTAAAATCATGTTGGCAACAATGTCATGCATGCGTTGGTCGGAAATAATCTGAAATATTATGATCTCTTGCTGTGCCAATTTTGAATGAAATCCATTTGTTAGTATAGAAGTTACATGTATTTTAAAATTGGACCTATCAACAGGCTTAGAGTCATGTTGGCAGCACTGACGTATATTAGTTTCTCATAATTAATCTAGGGTGTTAGGTACTATACTTGTGCAAAGTTTAAAGCTGTTGGCTTGCATACTTTCTGATATATTAATATTTGGGTAAAAAAATAGAGACAGCATTTATTAACAGTTAGCAGCCCTGGTTGCTCTTAAGAATAAGCAATGTCATATCTGTTATGGTGCACATAGCACATAGGAAATTTGGTTGAAATCCAATTGATATTATAGAAGTTACATGTATTTAAAAATTGGTCCTATCAACAGTCTTAGAATCATGTTGGTAGCACTAATGTACATAAGTTACTAAAAATTAATCTAGAATGCCAGGTACTATACGTGTGCATAGTTTAAAGCTGTCGGCTTGCATACTTTCTGATATATTGGTATTTGGATAAAAGAATAAAGATAACATTTATTGACAGTTGGCAGCCCTGGTGGCTCTTACGAATACGCTCAGTCATAACTTTTTATGTACACATATTACATACAAAATTTGGTTGAAATCCAATTGATAGTATAGAAGTTATATGCAATTAAAATTAGACCTATCAGCAGGCTTAGAAATATTTTGGCAACACTGCCATGCATGGCCTCCTGGAAATTAAACTGAAATATTATTATCTATACGTGTGCCAATTTTGAAATAGCTCCCATTCATATCTTCCAAGATATCCAACATGGAGCTCAAATTTCAATTGCGATTTTTCAGCAGTTGGTAGCACTGACATCATTTTCAAATATGGCCGTGAGATATTCAGGTATAGATCTCTACTCCTACCAAATTTCGTTTCGATTGCTGAAGCCGTTTAGGAGTTGATAGGGGGAGGGGGGGGGGTCACACACACAGACACACATTTGCCCGATCTCATAAGTCTACTTTTTCCTCATTTTTGCAAAATGTGAAAAGTAGGCTAAAAATCTAGCATTTATGATTAAGAATTTACATAAGCGTTTAGGAGACGTTCTGAGGCTTATTAGAAACATTTATGACCTGACACTTTTCTCTGTCCTTAGCTGACTATAAAACAACGCAACAAGAGCGCACAACTGGATGTTCGATTGGAAACGGGCGTTACCACTCGAGTTTTATAAATCTATGACGTCACCGTCAGTCAGTGAACGCTACTTCACAGCCTTCTAGAACATGGAGGTAGGAGAGGAACGTGGCGTAGTTCGGGAACTCTTAGTAGGCGACGGGTCCAAATGATTGTCACCATAATGGCTGCAATCAGCCACTCAATACACTGGTTCACCATTTTCGGAACCCTACCAGCCATTGTACCTTGAGAGCTAAAAGACTCTTATACCACTAGCGAGAATGGCCTTTTACATTAGAATACCCGGTGCACTCTATCATTCTTGCAACAATAAACAATGAAATAGATTACGAACTCTGTGGTAAGAACAACCAAGGCACTGCCATTGAGGCTGTAGGGCATAAAAGATTTTCAACGTGTTTCTTTTCAGATATTCAGATGAATCTTTACTATGGATATATTCAATGGAGGGGAAATTCGAATTGATTGATTCAGATTAAGATTGGATAGCTTGACATTATGTGTGTTCCTATCTCGACCTAAATCTGGAACTTAGCACCTACCAGAGGGACGGAAATTATCTACAAGGAGAGTGAAGCCTGGCCTTTGTGAAGCACTGCCAATTATCATAGTAATCTCCTCGTAGTTACTGAATCCTTGAGTAGAGCTTTAGTACTCTGCAAATGCACGCACAGTATGTGTGAATACGCATTCTAGACATTCAAACAGAATATTGTGGTACAATATCACAGAAAGTTCAGTTTTACAACATTCCATACCGAACTCCTGTCACGGGAATACTTAACAGTTTAGGACCAAACACAATATATTATTTCAACTAACAAAATGACATAAAAATAACATCCGATGCATTGCATAATATTCCTAAAATATACCAAACATGTTGATTAGCGGGCAATATTAAGACTAAAGCATGACAGTGAATAACCATACGTTTACCTACAACTAACATGGTAAAACGCATTCTGTAAAATGGCTGTTTTCAATCTAGAGGATTTAAAGGCAGAGAAGCATTGATTAAAAAGTAACTCGATGAAGATGTTGTTAAATGTTATTGGTTTTACGTCCCTTTAAACTACTCTGGTTTTGAGAGACGCTGGGGTGCCGGAATTTTGCCCTGAAATTCGATGAAGAAATAAACCACCTATTTTCATATGTTTTACATGTCCATCTCAGCTAAATTGCGTCCTTCTACGAGAAATTATTATCAATATTATTTATTTTAAATAGGGCAATCATACACCATTTCTCAGATATTGGATATCTAACTAGACAATACCAACATGGTAGACATACAAAAGTAATGTCATCTTATTTCAGCGCTGGAATTTATCCTGTCCTTAGCCAAAGTTTCCGCCCACAGTTAATCCTTTTTGTTGTGGTTGATTCTTAAGGGGTTTACTTACATCGAGAAATTTATCTGATAACCTGCGTTATTGTGAAGGCTGTATTTGTGTATGCATTTGTAATTCAGATGAGGATTGGGAAGGAGGTGCCCGTGGTGTGAAGATAGGAACCACCCCAGTATTTGCCCGAAGTAGATGTGTAAAACCAAGGAAAACCAATTCCTGGATGGCTGGTGTAGGAATGGAACCCATCTCTGCTCAGCTTTGCGTCACGAGACTTGGTGTAACCTGTTACAGCCCTCAGATCAGAATTGCATTTCTTGGCAAGCCGGGAATCGAAACCAGGCCTCCACGGTGACAGCCAAGGATGTTAGCCACTATTCAGCGAGGTGGAACCACAGGTAATTCCAACAACATACAGTATGTTAAGGGAAATTGTAGACCAAAGAAACTACTAAGTACTCACCATGCCTGTATGGTATATGAGTATAATATTCTGCCTGTTAAAACAGCGCATACGAGGGTTACGATTAACGTCGTTCCCGTTATGTTTTGCAACAAAATGTGTTGGGATTTAAAAAAATTAAATAAAGAAAGAGGTCACCTAATGATCGATTTTATCCCGAATACTTCATCTCAGTAGTATTCCAAACCCAAGCCAGGATAACAAATCTCTCTGGCTGTATCGTACATTTTTCACCATGCATGTTATTATAAAAAAAGTAGTTCATGAAGAACTATCCAAGCCTATTTTAATATATTCCACTGTTCCTTCACATTTCAAAACGTCCTAGTCAACTAAATAGAATATACAAGTGATGGAAGAAATAACTTTCGGTTTATGACCTAAATTGTAATAAAATGTATATCAGACCAATATCAAACAGTAAGTCAGTATGAGAACAGTGTAGGAATTTTAAGGCAACCAGCATGAAAATTAAAAATTAAAAATACTTGTAGCATAATCGAAAATATTTATTCGACAGGTAGGGTCCTACTACGATGAGGCACTGTCCATAATAAAATGAATAAAACATTAAAGAGTGTTGTTTCATTATAGGGGATTGGACATTGTGGTCATTTAGTCCCGTGTACATAAATATATAAATTAATTATCAAATAAATAAATAAATAAATAAATAAATAAATAGCCAATCGAGGCGAAGTGAAGCCCTGCACGGTGATACCCTACCAGTAGCGAACACGACATCATCGCAGTACTGTGCCCGTTTAGACCGGAGTCCGCACGACCACATATGCATTTTACCAATAATCAGTCAGCACGAGAGTCAAAATATCCCGGAGCGCCAGATGGGTTAAAGCAAATCGCAAAAACGACATCAAATTAAAAAAAATGCTTTGCTGATTTTTGGCTCAATGCAACAATAAGGATAGAAGGAGATTTAATTGGGTGAAACACATCTGGTAAAATTATCTCAGTTTATTTTAAAGTTAAAATCTGACTGCAAGGATGCTCAAAGCAGCATCACTCCACGTGTGGCGATCCACACCCTTATTTACACACAATATACAGAAATTTTCCAAACACATTTGACAATCTTTCTGGAAACACAAGTCCGATTAATAGTCCTGTGGACTGTGTTCCAAAATTATTAATATTTAATTCCAGTTCAAAATTAATTGTCCATACTGGAAATAACGTTGATCACTGTTTGACTATTTACATGATATTAACACTCGTAGAATAAATGTTTATAGAATTTCTTAGACTTTCATTTGTTTTCCAGTTTTCAAAAATATATCGTTGAAAATATTATCATCATCGAAGCAACACAAATTATTAACACATATTAATAACATTTGAAAAGTATTTGACCATTGAGCATAGCATCGAAGAACTGTGCGAAGCACAACAACAATTAATTGTTCTTCTGACATTAAACATTCGAGAAGTGACTCGATTATGAACTTCAAGTTCCAAACAAAATACATGATTTCTGAATCATCAACTAGATCAATAAATGGTTGAACCATTCAACTATTAGATTTTCCACTTGGAATCATTATGAAAATATTTATATTCATGGCCATTCTTAGCAATTTTTACAACTTGCAATTCTTCGACAGAATGCGGAAATTAGAATTGTAGTTTTATAATGAATTCATTTAGTTCATGGCACTAGGATTGAAAATATCCTTCAAATTATTCGTGGTTAAAGAATTATTTTTAATTGGCAGTGGCCCATTCTATTATTTGTGTAAGAACACAATATTACAACAACAACGGCAAAGGTCTTCCTCTGAAGAAGAATAAACTACTATCATGACAAATCCGGGTTCTAGCAAAATCAAAGTCTAAATGGAATTCGAAAACAAGGTTGAAACAAGAACTGATGGTTTCAAAGAAATAACCTTCGGGTTATTCATACGACGAAATGTGTGGCTCCAATACTCCTACTCTAAACGTGAGCCATCGAACCTGCTATTTGATTGATGCTCGAAAAAACCTTCATTCCTGCGACTTAACATGCGCACCTGGGAATGGCATTTCAACTACTCCACACACATAAATTATCTTCCCAAAATTTATACAATAAATCAAGCCTCTGCTTGTTATCAACACTGGAAGATTAATAAACTGACAAGTTTATTTTATTTTACCATTCAGTTTAACCCGTGAATTTACCATACATATGAAAAGCTTCATTTCACTTTCTAGTGTATTTACGTCATGATTTTATATAAATACAAAAATATCCTATTTGATACAAATATCAATTGCTTCCCGTTTCATGCCTCTCCGTGTTATCTGAAAAATATATTTTGCTCATTGCAAATATCAACTGTTCAACCAGAACTGACATGTTGGTTGAATGCGGGCTTGCGCTAACCACTCTCCTTCGGAAAATCTCCTGTTCCAGACTAGAAATGTTTAAACTACTTCATAGGCTCTTTCTCAATACATATGATTATTAGAAAATATAATAACCAAGAATTATTTAGAAAAATTATAAAAATTATTATTATTATTATTAGTGGATTATTATTATTATTATTTTAAATGTGTTTTATTATCTCCTCATTATGTGAGAATCCACATGTTCGAACCTTCGAATATGGAAAAAATATCCATTCCTCAACAAAAATAAATTTAACTTTTACAGTTACATCGGCTGATTACCGTGATTTCCCAAAAATATGAAAAATTCAAATAAATGCTCGAAATGCTCGGTCATCGATCCTAAACTGTTCTGAGTGCTGAAAATGCTCAGAATAACTCTAACAAGTCTTGCGTAAATCATTGCAAGCTTTAAATACGACGAAAAAAATGTGTTGGTCATCTGCAGAAAAATAGTTTGTTCCAATTAGCTAGGCATAATATAATTCAAATGTGGCTTACATTTCTTGATGGTCTTGAAGTGTAGTAAACCTGGTCTATACCAGATTTATCCGTAGACATGCCCTATCGGACAAGCACGTATAATCCTTGTATCGGCCGCCATTGTAGACCCACAAATCGTCTAGTCAGACATAGTGGTAGTATCTTTCGACGTTTGAATAAACTGTGGTTCCATTTTAATATGGGCTTCTATCAAAGCCATAACAGTTTGTTGAAATAGGGTCAGATCTAAGTGATCTCTTCTTAAATATGTCAGTTGTAACATAACTCACTGTAATCTCATCAGTACAAGAAAAACATTGACAGTCTAAGCAGTTAACGGCTGTTCTGAAGATCGTTCCCTGGGCATGGTTTGTATATCACCATCTGCCATGCGCTAGACAACTTGCAGTTTCCCTTGCGTAGACTAATGAACTCCACCGTTATAGACTAGTCTTCAGTGTACTGACAGATCGAAGTGGTTAACTAGTTACAAAAATGAAAACTGACTTGAAATGGATTTAAACATCCAAGTATTAAGTTACTATTGGACTGTGACAAAATACTATTTCCTAGACAAAGTCTAGCATATGTCCTTTTGAAAATATACATATTTCCACCAATGTCTGTAGAAACCAATCACCTCAGTGATTCTCCTCATCAGAAACTTACTAAGTTCCAACTCGTTTGCGCAGCACTTCTCGTGACTATCACGATTTGAAAAGAACTTCTGCGTAGATACGGCCACCATGTGCCTTGGCTCAGCGTAGACGCAACTTGCTTGCCAAGTGCTTGTGTTAGAATGAACTGACCATGCCTGCTCCAGCTGGCTTTTATTCAAAACGCTCAGGGTCACGCGTCATCGCCTGATATCTGGAAATCCTCATATCTCTTGAATCCCTGGTCCGATTTACTTGATACAAATTACATTCTCTTTCATTTGGCCGTGCCAGTAATCTGATCCCAGTCTCAAGTCTCTACTCCATAGTTAACTATTTAATCAATAAATAGCCTCCACCTCTGCTATGACTCGCTACGTCACTTGACATCCAACTATCGGTAAAATCCTTCGAAATGCTTCGAGAAGCAATGTAGCGCGATATTCAAATATCTGAACTTTCAAAAGCGGCTACAGCCTTTCCCTTGATATCTAGGTGTCTGAAACTTGGAATACCCATTCCTAGAGTTGGGCACAGTACAATCAGTTGAGGAGAACAACTGAAGCACATAACTTCTTGTACGCACATCCAAGAGCACTGCCATTGCTGAAAATAGTAACATGATTTACATTGAACAATTGTGGAAACAGTCATTGAATTTCTTGCTTGCAGAATTGTAATAGTTTTTGCAATGTTAAATTCTTTCATGAGCAAAACATATTCCTGAATTTTTCTATGATCCACTTACCCACATCGTCCAGTATATTAAAATTTGCAAGCGGTTTGCCCTTTTTACGAAGTAATTCAATTTTTCTCGCATCACTGTCTTCAGGTTGGCCCTCTATTAGTATCTTACTGTTTTCTTTATATAGATGGTAGGCTATAGTAACATTTCCTTCAATCACGAAACTTATTAACATTGGAAATAACACACCGAGCTTGTTCATGAATTTTGTTCATTTATCCCTAGCACATAAGACGCTGTGTGACCCAGCCGACAACTGAACTGAACTTTTGTCAATTTATACTTTTCAGTCGGTCAACACGCTTTTTGCACAATATGATTGGGCGGGTTTATATACAGGGCGAACAAAAAATGCCGCACTTGGAGGTCGACATGCGGTTCCTCGTCAAAATTCACGACAAAAGTTTATGTTGCAAAACCTTGTCCCGCCAATAGGTTTAACAGAAATGCATGTTAAGAAACGAGGCTCTGGCAACGCTGTAACTGCATGCAATACATTCTGATGCACTGCAGGATATGACAGTGTTGCCAGTTTCTCGTTTTCATACTTGTGCTTTCGAACAGCACCCGATCCGATTTTGCGATTGAAACTTTTGTCTTGCAGTTGGATGAGGAGTCGCATGCCGACCTCCAAGTGCGGCATTCTTTTCTCACCCTGTATAGGCTATAACCCGGGTGAATCAGCTGCCCCTAATAATTTTGTTTTATGCAACCCAACTAACGTGTGTTGTCAGGAAGGTCGATATTTCTCTGCTTGTATCCCGTATGGTCCTAATGCACTGCAAGCATATCCCGCAAACGATACTGAACACAATTATTTTTTCCACGAGTCAGTCACATCGGGGAAAAATTATAGTGTTCAGTATTGTTTGCAGGATAGGCCTATGCTTGCAGTGCATTAGTACCATACGGCAGGCTGTTCCAGCCGAGTTGCTCGCCAGTGAGCAGCGACGTACTCGCGCCTTGCGTGAGTAATCCTGCAACATGCAATACAGCTCTGTTGTAAGGGCTGCCGTTACTGCGCGATGGATACATCAAGACTGGCAGGAAGCACACGGACCTGTGCTATCACCTTCACCCAGTGACGTATTGGCTATCACCCCCAGTCCCTCTCTAACCGTGCTCCGAGCATCACTGCTGAGTACTCGCGTGTACGCATACTCAAACTCAGGGATTTGGAACAGCCTGCATAAGGGATGCAAGCAGAGAAATATCCAACTTCCTGATAACAATGCCAGTTGGGTTGCATAAAACAATATTAACAGGGTCAGCTGATTCACCTTGTACTAATCACAGGTCCTGGAGAAAAAATGCATATTCTGTATTTATATTATTCACCAATAAAAATTCCTACCCACTGAAAACTATAAATTGAAAATTATTTAAAGGGAACACTGAAAAACGGCTTCAAAACATCACATAAACTGGAACAGACTGTACGGTGATTCCTGACAATGTGCTTATTTCACCGCTCAAACTCGTATTACTTCCGGGAATCCGCTAGTCGCGGTTGGGCAATATATGTCTTACTGTTTGGATTGAGATATTCTGCCTGATAAAGAATGGTGTATATTTTTCCAAAGAAAAATATGTATTGTTCGTTGAGCCATTATATATTTAGACACAAATTGTGCTAAATGATCCGGCATAACTCAACAAAATGACATCGTTTCGCCCCGGTGTGCCATTGGGCTCTTCAGTTGGTTAAAGCACACCTCACCAAGACACTGTCTAGTACACACTGGGAAGGCCATTGCAAGACGTATTTGATACATGTGTATCCACGTCAAGAGTGAGTGAAGAGCCCAATGGCACACCGGGGCGAAACGCTGTCATTTTGTTGAGTTATGCCGGATCATTTAGCACAATTTGTGTCTAAATAAAGAATGGTGTGTTGTGATAACACGGTACATCTACCGCAGGCTGTTCCAGCCGAGCAGCTCGCTCGTGAGCAGCTGAGTACTCGCTGCCTTCCGTGAGTAAACCTGCGACATGCAATACAGCTCTGCTGTGGGGGGCTGCCGTCACTGCGCGGTGGATACATCAAGACTGGCTGGAGGCGCATTGACTTGTGTTATGACCTTCGCCCAGTGACGTAATGGCTATCACCCCCAGTCCCTCTCCAACCGTGCTCCGAGCATCACTGCCGAGTACTCGCATGTACGCATACTCAAACTCATGGATTTGGAACAGCCTGATCTACCGCATACGCCTGATTTGTCTCAGTCAGTGTACGCTTTTCCTTCCACTACCTACCCTTCTTTCACTAACGATCACACCATCGCTCTCGTGACCGCTATGGTCGCACACAATTTCCATGGTCACCACTTGTTATAGAAGTTTCACAACAATTTTACCATCACGCATTTCTTCCCAGACAAGCATCTGCCTTCAATGTCTTCAGAGATGCCTCTCCTGACCTTCGTTACACCTGTATAAGACACGGTGCAATCTCCGGAGATGGAGCTAACGTCCTTACACATTTTCACAATATTAGCCAAACATATCAAAAGCTACTTGGGAGGATGGACGACACACATGGAAATCTTATAAGCCTATATTTCGAAAAATTAAAAGAGGTTAAATATGTAATTCTATATTAACCGCAAGTGCTAATTTGAAGGATAGTGACGTCGATGAGGGTAATTTCAAATATTCAATCTGAAAATAATGCAGTTTCTTGGTAAGCACAATATACATACTTTATCTACACTATGACCTAGTTCTCAATGAAGTCGCCTTCTGATGCAATACTGCAGTCTTTCACGCCTGAATGAAATGTCGAGAATACATCACAAAGTTTGAGACAATGGAAAACACTTGTGAGAGTCCAAGCACTGTCACACAGTATAGCGTCCATTTGATAAGACTCTCAAAAGTTATACGTCATATCTGGCACATAGGATCTCTTTTCTTTTTTCATCGAGAAAATCAATACTCGTTCTTATCGAAAGCAAACAGTACAGAATACGTAGGCTATTTGCGTACTGCGTCATAACCTGTCGCTCGGATGTGAAATAAGAACTATGAAACCAATATACTAGTAGACCCAATATCGATGGCACACAAGAAAGGTGACACAAGTTAAGTTGTATATTTCTCAGGGAAGCCATTTTAAACAATGCCATTCTTAAAAAGTGAGATTCATTGCCACTTTCGTAAAACTGGTTATTCGTATGATCGTGAAAGACTAAATATGATATAAGATTTGGGAAACCATGGGCTGGGCTAGCCTCAAGTGAAATGTGACGTTATTCAAGATAACAACCAATCGTTTTTCTTCCAATGGAAAAACGAATTTATTCCCCTCTCATGGCCGATATTATACATAGAGATATGACGATTTTATATATAAAGTATATAGTGAGAGCATGTTTCCCACTTCTAATTTCATAATTGCTTTATTTTGACTTGTGTCACTTTTCATGTGTACCAATGATATAAGGCAAGGTACGGTATTTCAATTCTCGAGTATACTGTACTTCTATATGACTTGTACTAAATATATACTACAAGGCTCATTAGCTGAAAGTCTCCTTTATCACTGATGGGTTAGTGTTAACCCATTATTATTATATTATGATTATTAATATTATATTAATACGGTACGTAATAGCTTCTGCTAATCTATATCTGATTGGTATCATCATGTAATTGATTATAGCAATATTACCTTCTGTAATAAATGAGTTATACATTATTCACTATTAGGATGTCTCATAAGTAATGTCGCTTTTTAAGTTTGGTGTTTTATATGATAGAATTGGTTGTCTTTAGTTCACCAATGCTATTCACAGGAGACCATGACTAGAATTGCGTATATTGCGAGAATGTATCAGTCGTCAGTTGGTGATACACAATCACAAATTGAACTTACACAGTTGGAGGTTAGGGTCTTTCTAAAGCACTACTGGAAATAAGATTACAAAGCTGCTGCCGCGGATCAAAGAATATGTGAAGTGAAAAGAGAAGGTGTCGTTAGTGAGCATGTGGCACAGCGATGGTTCCAACGTTTCAACACTGGATAAGAAAACACTACTGATTTACCGTGTTATGGAAGACCTAAACTAAGGGTTATTGAGAATACACGCAGAATTTAGGAAGAACATTCGCAAGGAAGTACTCGTAGGCTCTCGGAAGAACTTGATGCATCAAATGATACCATACATCGCCAGATTAAGAAACTTGGAAAATCAAACAGAAGCTGTAAATCTGTACCTCATGAATTGACTCCTGAAAAGGCTCAACGTAGAGTGGATATCTGTCGTCAGCTTATCGGTAACCCCATGGATGATAGAATAGTCACATGTGATGAAAAATGGGTCTATTACCGCAACGCTGACACCTAGAAACAGTGGCTCAGTCCCCGTCAACCTGCCAAAGTCATCGTTAAGAGGGATCAGTTCGGCCCCCAAATTGATGTTTATCTGGCGGAATTTTGTAGGAGTGATTTACTGGGAGTTTGTTCCAAACGGGCGTGCAGTCAATGCGGATCTTTATTAATAACAACTTGAACGAGTTCATGAAATTTTTGAACGGAGATACCCAGCATTAGTTAACCGAAATAGAGTTCTCTTGCAGCAGGATAATGCGAGACCTAATACTGCACGAACAACCATGGGAAAATTCAGGGATTGTGAGGAGTCAAACTGCTACCACATCCAGCATACAGCCCTGATCTTGCGCCTTCAGATTAGCATCTTTTTCGATCCATGGCACATTTCTTGCGAAGGAGAAATTTCGTTTTTTTTTTTTTTTTTTTTTTTTTGTTTTTTTTTTTTTTTTAGCGTATGGCTTTTTTTTTTTTAGTGCCGGGAGTGTCCGAGGACATGTTTGGCTCGCCAGTTTTGTAGCTGCTTCGAGACGGACACCCAATGGGTGAGCTTCAAGTACCGTTGGGGAGGAAAGTTGGAATGTAAGGACGAGGAGTTGGAAGGTAGCGGCTGTGGCCTATAGTTAGGGACCAACCCCGGCATTTGCCTGGAAGGAAGATGGGAAACCACAGAAGACCATCTTCAAGGTTGCCGGCGGGGGGATTCGAACCTCCTCGCCTCCCGGATGTGAGCGTCTGCCATCAGTCATGCCGTAACCACCACGGCTAACTCACCCGGTTCGAAATTAATGAAGCTGTGGTAGTGGATCTCACCGAGTTTTTCACATCAAAATCCAGAGACTGGTACCGTTGCGGTATTTGAAACATCGCTGAAAGATGGCCCAAGACCATAGAATCTAATGGTCTCTACTTTGATGGATAGTTAAATTTCTTGTCAGAAAAGTTTCCAAATAAAATGTTCTTAAAGAAAACGACATTACTTATGAGACATACCTGTATGTGTATTGAATAATTCGTAGATATGCTTAGTAGTTTACTAACAGGCCACTCGCTGTCTTTGAAATCCAGTTCTCTGTGTTATAATACTCACAGTATTTGTCAGAGAGCAGCCCAGAACCGCTAGTATGGTACAATTTTTGTTCTTTTCTGTTCACACTCTTGAAAGTGTCTTAAGTCTTTATTCTAGCTCAATCTGGACACTTATGCCATAGAATTTATACTGAGTAGTCAGCGCCCTGGTATACAGTAGACAGTCAGATCAGTCGGTTAGTAGGTTCAGCTGTCAGTCAGTGATGCAGAGATGATATTGTATGTTCCAGTCATGACGTGTGTTTACGGATGATTTTATTACGTCGAGTTAAAATTGTTGTTGTTGATTCTTTAGGGGCATTGCGACATCGTGGTCATGTAGCCCCGTGTACTTGGTTGTGTGTAGAATTTGTCTGATAACCTGCGCCACTGTGATGACTCCACTAGTGTGTGTATTTGCAATTGAGATAGGATTTGGGAAGGAAGCAGCTGTGCCCTTAAGTTAGGTACCATCCTGTCACTTGCCAGGATTAGAAGTGGAAAACCACGGAAAACCACTTCTTGGATGGTTGAAGTAGGAATCGAACCCACCTCTTCTCAGTTTTGCCTCACGAGGCTGAGTGTTTCCCGTTCCAGCCGTCGGACCAGAATTTAATTTCTTGGTGGAAGCTGGAAATCGAACACGGGCCTCCGCGGTTACAGCCAAGAATGTTAGCCACTACCCAGTTAAGATTGTAGCTGCGAATCCATCAGTGGTCAAATCCTAAGGAACCGAGCAAAGGCACTCTTATCGCAAGTGCACGACTGATATAACGTAATGTAAAATAAGTGAGTATTGTGACTCTTGAGAACTATAGGCCTGCGTGAAGTGTGAAATTCCTTCTCCTACGAGGCTGAGTATTATCCACACTTGAATATAATATTCAACGTGAAAACTGTCTATAAATTCTTGAGCTAACCATCATCAGCGTGAATTTCTAAGGTATTATCATCTTATGGCCAGACATTTCAACAAAGAATTACAGCATCGTATTATTGGATGAGAATCTGAGTAGTGCACGTATGAAAGTGGTTAGACCTGGTTATTTCCGTAATATTCATTGTATGAACTTTAATTTTCATTCTATTAAAATATGCTATTTTGCTGCCATTCCCACCCGAGTCCGAAATGGCAGTTAACTGAGTAGGCCTGAGATAATTCAGTCAGTTGCATATTTCTTAGTTAAATCCAAATTGATTAATCGAAATAATTAACAAATTGAAGAAAGTGTAATTAATTTGAATTCAATAAGTTACATTTAAAATATACCGTACATTAAAATTAATTTGTTACAACTATAACTTAAGTTACTATTATAATTATTATTATTACTACCTTTATGGTGATTGAAGCCATTTTCAGTGTTTACTTAGTAATCGAAATTTGATGTTCTTCAGTCGGTCAACACGATTGTACCCAAGATGGGCTATTACCTAATCCTGAAAAAATAAACACATGACAAGATTTAAAATACATCAGATGTATTTATTAATCTTAAGTAATTTTTTTCAGGATTTGAGCATAAACCACCTAGGGTACAATCGTGTTGACCGACAGAAGAACATTAAATTTCGATTATTATTACTAGTGGCCCATTCGTAGATCAGTGATTTTGCGTCTTCCCTTCAAAGCCTTATCCTAAATTCAAACTCAAGTCAGTGTGTGTTAAGTTTTAACTGTACAAAATGAAGATGGGTCAAATATCCGAAATCTCTAGGTTCACTAGCCAATTACAATCCGAGAATGTTTAGATGTTTTTCATCGCCCCAAATGAGTGTGGTAGGCCTCGTCATCGCAGCACTTCATTCTTTGACACTAACAATGGGACATCGCGATATCTTCCCTAAATTCATTGGACAATCTCGACATAGGACAGACGAGGGGACATTGGGGATATATTCCCCCTTAATTCCGATTTGTCGCCCCAAGTGAAGGACATTTAGCCAGTTTACCTACACAAAGTCCAACTGTCCCCCCGGAAGTTATTTTGTGGACGCGCCCCTGAAGAAGACTTATTTGAGTACATGTGTGTAATATGTAACCCAATGTGATATGGAACCAATTGGAGAAGGGAGAATATGTTAAGCTGATTTAAGGCCTTGATGTAGAATGGGGCTAAAATGTGTGAAAATAACTCGGCACATGGAAATGCTCGTACATCACAGTTAAAAGGTTAATGATGACCCAAATGAATTAGTGAGTGGAATTCCATCAGTGATTTTTTCCTTCAGATTTAATCTGCAAGCACGGAAACTTTCAAGAAGTTCGGGAAGTGCACGTGCTGATATACCCTTGTAAGATACGGAACCATTCCTGACCGGATAATTTACTTTAAATATAGTCGAGTATATTAACATTAATCATGTAAGTAAATTAGATTAAGTTAGTCCAGTGCATCAGAACAAATGTTTTAAAACTTAGCTAATTTTCTAGGTGTGTGCCGTGTCTTGTGTGGGGTTTTGCCTGAGACACCAAGCTGGCTCATCAGTGGGCTCCCACAGGAGTAGCGAACTGCGCGCTACCTCCCTTTTTATGAAGCGCACCTGCACCTATTTACTGTGAGAACTAGAAGTTCAAGCAGCCATATCCTCCCTATAAAGGCTTCCAAAAAGTTTTAATTCACTGGTCGTGAAAGCCAGTATACCAAATGTTTTAACGTTTAACCACTTAACACTCACGTGCTTTCATAGCTTTTTTGTGTGGCTCATTGGTGAAAAAACACAAACGAATATTTACATATAAATTTAAGAGTAGTAGCTGAATATTTAGCCACTCAATACTGGAATAAGTGTGACAACATAAAATAAAACAAAATTCACTTTTGTGATGAAATCTACACTACATATAATTTAAATTAACATACCATTTTGTAAATGGGTAAAATTAATTTGAGCACACATGATGATGATGATGTTGTTGTCTTAAGAGGCCTAACATCTAGGTTATCGGCCCCTAATTGTTTGCGTGAAAATAAAACAACGAACTTACAACTAACGTCTTATGCACTCGTGTACCCATGTGAGTAATCTCTATGGAAAATATGCTTCCGCCTCCAGCTAGCATCAGGACTCGGGCGTGTACCGTTCCCCCATTGAGCAGTTGCATACTTTGGATTTGAAACTAAAAGGTATCAACTCTACAATGATAAGGCACAAGTCTATTCTAAGACTTTAATTCAGTAATAAAATCATGGCTTCAAACAAATAAAACAATCCCAACAAACATAAAACAAAATCAAACAAAAATATTACTTCCACAATCCGCTAATATTAACATAATATCATCATAATAAAATCATATCATAACTCATACCTTTACCCTTATATCAACTTTACAATTCACTCTAGTGCGCTGATGCACATACAACTTCAGAAACAAATTGTACTTTAATTCTTCTGTCATCCAATGTGACTTCTTTAATTTCACAAAATTACTTATTCCTTAAACCTCGTCGTAATTTGACAATTATGTGTGCCGTGTGTGTTTGATCTTTCTCTTCCCACCAAATGCTTTACATGCATTAGCCTATTCAGGTGTTGCACAACAATCTACGTGCAACCCCATAATTATGTAAGCTACCCCTACACTTCCTCTATTTATATAGCTCCACTGCATGCCGTTGTGATTTCATCTTAAAACTTTTGTTAACGCTGTGTCGGACGGTACTATCAAACTACCCTTGCGCGCGTAGCCTGTGGCGTTAGTAACCAACTTCTGAAAAAGGTGTCAGTGACAGTAACAAATTCAACCTCCAACCATTCGTTAGATTGCTAAAAACATGAACCATCAGGGTGATCTATAATTACCAATGTGTTCTTAAACCACATGACTTCATTACTCACTATAACAATGTTTCTTTCAATGCAAGCAAGGTCTTAAATCTTTCCTCTCAAAACGCTAGCCTTCATGGTACGTTTAGCGACCCAGCCCCTTGGAGCTGTCTGTATACAATGGAACGGAGTAGGGGTTGTTCACAGCTGTAAACCGACCCTTGTCTCCCTGATTCCTGGACTTCATCTCCCCAAGCAGTATTACGATTTTTAAAGACAATACCGTGGTCACAGTGACACACATATCCCAATGGATTTAAACTGAATATTATGCAAATAGGTATTGGATGAGCTTTAACATTTATTCCTACCCTGAGGATATAATAACTGGCACCAAATAGGTCCATTTCAACAAGAAGGCACGAGATTCATAAAAACATTGGTCTAGTAGGATAACCGGTATCTTAAATAAATGCTACGGTCAGCCCATATGCTGCCGTCATAAGATTCGCTTCACAAGAGCCGAATCACTCAATAATAAGTTCTCGGGTGATCATATAGAATGCAGAGGTGTCCAACGTTCTCCTCTCACCTATCACAGGATTCGAACCCGGAACATTCCATATCCATCATCAGAGTTAGGGTCCAACACTAATTACACTCTGGCACAAAGCACATATCCCAGTATACCAACGGCATACGAGATTTCATACGTCGAATTGAATACCTGGTTCCATGACCTAATGTTAAATCTTCGTCCGTTAATTATTAAGAGAAATCTATCAATTACTCTATAAGCTTTTACACAAGCTGCAAATTCAATTCACTAGAAAGCTTTTCCATTTCCTTGCATAATTATATTCCCATTAATACAATATATTTAATATTAAACTCTTTTCTTAATCCCTTAATGTACTCTTACTGTATAATCTTACTGCTTAGATCGATAAGTCTTCCAATTAGCGTAAATATTTCTTGCTTACCACATTTTTCCTGATGTATTCATTCATACCTTTTATTATTCATTATTATTATTATTTTTACTGACATAAATTACCAAAATCCGACACAACTTAACCATCTTAAAAATCGAACAACCGCGTTCGTTACGTTACGTTTACATAACTGATTTGCCATTTTATTAATAGTGGTAACGATTAATCCACTCACTGATGTAACAACATCTCAACTCTACTAAAATCAACACAATAATGATTAAACCTGGAGGGTCTACCTCCTAATACTGATTTTTTTACTGACATCATTATAATTCTGAAATCACATTACATGCAGTGGCCTATACTTCTACATAATCATAATTTGTGGGGTACTCACATATATAGGCTCATCATGGTGGCTCCAACCACTTATATCCTTCCGGGTCGCCTGCCATATGCAGATTTAGTGCGACATTTGCATCTTGAATATACACATTTTATGATACATTTCTCTCACCAACCGCACGGCACTTTTCATTTCTATAAAGAGGCTATTGCTTCCAAAACACATGACACTTTATGACACTTATTATACCATTAATTTAAAAGATTTTTCACATATGATTTACACATAACACACGTCACTTTTTACACTTTTCATTGGTTGAAATTCCCCGGCAAAATATCAGAATTGCAGGCGTCGACGGCATCTTCCGTGCTCCTACCAACTCCTGATTGAAAGTCTGGTTCATCTGCCTCCGGAATTCACCAACAGTCTATCAATAATCCTACGGTAAACTTCCTGCTTTGCATAAATATGCTTACTTCCGTCCTGAGCGTTACTATTTGGTATTCTTAAGACATTACCAAATGCTTCGTAAAGTTTCTCTCAGCGCATTCCAGCGTAATAAGACATGTATAACCAGTCAATACATTATACACTGCGCTTAACATTGTACATAATTTTTACACAGCTTATTACCTTCAATAGTTCTGCAACTTATATCACACGGTACTTCCTATGTGAACACAAACCATTGTTCGTACTGCTGACATCACCTGCAGCACGACTTTCCTTAATAAAGCCTTCTAAAGGTTTTACTGCGCGGCTTCCCAAGTTGAAGTCCGGGCCTCCTTCCTTGCCTTCGGTAATACGCATTTCACACAATAACGTTCGTTGATTACCGTACTTCTTATTATTTCATGGCCATGCATGATTATCTTCTCACTTGGTGCATTACGATGTGCGGTGAATATAATGGTTAACACTCCATGTTCAAGTCTTTGTTTGAGCGTCCTTTCCTGAGCCGGACCGACATACGTTCCGCGCTCGAGTCTGTTCAAAACTGCTACTGTCCCCGACTGTCTGACAACGACTGCCTTCAGCTAAGGGTCAACTCCCTTATATTGGTTTCACACAAAAAGTAGAGCTTAATTTCCCGCGCTATTTCAACTCCTCTCCCAGCATGATTCTTGTCTCGAAACAATGCTCATCGGGTTCCTTTTTCTTCACTGATCCCAGAACTATCTGCGTGCTGAAGGATCGATCGGCCAATTAATTAATATTAATTGCTTTTCCCATGGCTTGGGGACGCGGTTTCAGTGGGAATCCCTGGCGACATCGTCAAACCCAGCCGCGAACATCCATCGTCCTGTGTCCCTACGCACTCCATTAAATATGCGTCAATTTCGCAGATTAAAGGCTCTAAAATTAGCCTTCTGGCTAAAGATTCACCTGTGTGCAACTCTCATGTCATTGCGTTACTCCAATCACGAGTAATCAATGATTTTCCTTGGGATCTTCTCATCCCACTCCCATTTTCCTTCTCAAACGGGGAAGAACCTGGTCATTATTCAACCCCCCGACCCCTTCCAGACGACTTAACTAGGTCAGCGAGATTGACAAGGCTCCAAGAGTCTCCTCCTACTATTCTGGGCCTATTAGTAAAAGGTCAAACTCTCTACTTCTGCGTTCTAAGTCCAGCATAGCCTACTCCAAGTAGTCCAATAATGCTGTATTCCGCTCATTTTCCCTGCATTATTTTAATAAATAATGTCATTATCAACTGAAATCACACCAGTGATTAAGTATATACTTTCCTCTAGGGGTTTATCCAATGAAACTCCCTCAACAGATCTCGGGTTCGTTCCCTGGTGGAACCTTTTTTTTTCTGAGATCACAGTCTCTGAGATCCACGTTCGATATCAGTCAGCATGACCCCCTCGGGTTCACTAGAAGATGGAAAAGAAAGGTGTTTGTTGATTCTTCCATAGGCGTTGTGACATCCTGGTCATGTAGCCTCGTACAATATATTTGAGTGTTTGTAAAATTTGTCTGATAACCTGTGTCACAGTGATATCTGTAGCACTGTGTGTATTATAGGAAAAGAAAGAAGGAGGGAAATAGAAGACAGGGAAAGGAAATGCCTCCGACCCTGGAAGAATGATGGCTGAGTGGCATGTAAAGAAGTACAGCCATAAAAGACAGATAGGAAAGGGAAAGAGGAGAGATGATGACCACAATGTGTGTTTTAAGGGGGCTAACATGAAGGGTATCGTCCCCTTACAGCTTGGGTGAAAATGGGAAACTGATTATGAAACGAACACTAGCACTATGACTTACAACTAAGTTACAGGACATAAAAATGACATAAAGCAAGGAACAAGGGATATAAAAGATGGAAAAGATATGCCCTCAACCCTCGAGGAATGAGGACTGAGGGACGTGGATGGACGTAGAGCCATGAAAGGCAGATAGGAAATGGAAAGAAGAGATGATCCGCCCCAAAGGCAATTGAAAAAGGGGAAAACGGACCCAGCTCAGGAAGCCTTCAGGGTCGCCAACTTCCAAGCTCACCAGCCGTGAGTCCTTGAGTGTGTAGCACTATTCAGGGTGCAACATTAGTGGTAGGGCTACACACATCGTGCCTCCTGTGGGGCCTTGTGCAGAAGACTGAAGATATCATTGAACCAAATCGAGAGTTCTGAAGAATGAAGGATTCAGGAAATATGAGGCTAGGGCTAATTTAGGCGGGAATGTGTTTGACACCCTAGGCCTCATATATCCTAATACCGTCGGGGTCGGAAGAAAACCAGAGTGGACCAAGGGAGGTCGACAACAAGCCCGGCACAAGTAAGTGGAAGCAATGCTGGACTCAGCTGGATTCCCGTGTTTGCGAATCACGCCTCACTAGTCTTGAGCCCTGAGAGATAACCTGCAAGAGGTTTGTTATTCGATAATCCCACAACCCTCGATATAGTCAACTATTTCCAAGCACAGCTCAGGTATATTCACAAATGATTGCAGATAAACTTCCCATTGATGTTTTTAATTATTTTGGACTTCTGTTGAGGCGAGATGATTCTTATACAGTCATAAAAGGCTGTCTCTCCACCAGCTCAGTTGTCTTCATTTCATTATTCAAAATATAGTAGGCTACAGTTTGGCGACTAAGCCGCTGGGAGTGGATTAAGAATGGGCATGAGTCAGTGGAGAATTCACTCAGCATAGCCTGTTTTTTAAGCTGTAAAATATTCCAGTAGCGAAGTGATCCGTTTCCATCATTTCACAAACGCCCACGCATGTATAAACGTCTCTCCCCTTTTATCATCATATTCTTCCGCTGCTAGTAGCCTTTTTACTAGATTGCATGCGTATCGCATTTAACGGATTGTTACCGAAGCTTAGAGTATATCCTTCTCTTTCCGCCCACATTCGTAAATTTCCTTCATGTTCATTGCCTCCACTATCCTAACGAGCAGTGTAGTTGCATTCACTTCCTTACTTCATTATTTTCGTACGAAGGGCCTGTTTACGTTTCATTAAGTAAGATGTGCTATTTTATTTAGGATGTTGTTGTTGATTATTTTTGGGGATTTGGGACAGCGTGGTCATGTAGTCCCGTGTACTTGGGTAAATGTAGAAATTGTTTGATAACCTGTGTCACTGTGATGTCTGCACTACTGTAGTGTGTGTATTTTGTGATTGAGATTGGATTTGGGTAGAAAGCAGCCGTGGCCTTAAGTTAGGTACCATTCCGGCTTTGACCTGGACTAGAAATAGTTATAGTCATTGTTGTTTTAAGGGGCGGAACTACCAGGTCATCTGCCCCTGGAATAGAAATGTGTTCAATTTAGGAGAGTACACAATATAAAGCGATTCCTACTTTCTACAACGACATTCATTCGTGAATGCTAGTGTCTTTATTTGCTAGATCTGCAGATGGGAGCACCATTCTTAGCCTATTTTCATCACAAAAAATAGGCTTATGAGATATCACCTTCTGTGCGTATGAAACTCTCTAAGGACTTAGTACTATTTTGTCCGACCCCAACTGTGCCCTTCAACTTTGAATACGTTTATCGAATCCAACGTGGCAGCTGTACGAAATATATCACTGGCATACTATATCTCCGAAACTATAACTGATATCACCCTGAAATTTTGAGTGGCGTTAGAGCATACTAAGGTACGTTCAGCTATGTGGTGCCTAAGAGCATCTACAGTACAAAACCAACATGGTGGTCAAGTGAACTTAAAATATTTAAAAGGCATTTACTCGAGATTTAATCAACCATGGGCAGCGAAACTTAACACACTACATGTCTATACATGTTTTAATCTACTGGCATCTATATCATTAAGTTCAATTTGTTTCATAAATGCAAGAAGGTGGCTATGCGGAATGTCAAAATTAAGTTTTTATATTTTGTGTCCTAAACATTTGATCAGAGTGAACGTTTGAATAATAAATCTAGGCACTAATCTTCATCTTATGGTACATAGCTCTATAGCCTACAGTTAGAACAATACAAAATGGTGATCATGCGAAATATTTAGATGGTTATCAATATCAGCGAATCTATTACAGCAATCAAACTGGAACTTTGTATGCTAATACAGGCTATTAAGGTATAATATGTTCACGTATAGGCCTTTCAAAAACCTGGTGAACACAAATCCAACATGATGACGACGAGAAATTTAAATATTTATATGGATGTTTCTTGTGACTTATTTATCCGACAGCAGTGACACTTAGCACAGTAAATCTGCATACAAGGCTATATATATATTATATAACCCCTGGCACTACAGCCCATGAAGGGTCTAGGCCTACTAATATTAATTAATATTAATATATTGGCATATTTTTAAATTCAATTTGTATGAGAATATCAAAATGGCGGTTGTGCTCAATATTTGTTGTGTCCTAAACGAGCGATAGAATTGTAGGTTGGTATAGTGAGCCACGACATAATATTTATCTCCTGGCATATAATTCTATAGCATATACCTATAAAATACTATCCAAAATGGCGCCCATACGACACATGTCAGCGGTTCCCAATATCTACGAAACTATTGAAGCAATCAAACTGAAACTTTGTACGATGTTCAGAGGACTATTGTGTAAGGAAAAATAATTTCCTTAATCCTGAAAACCACAAAACATCATGGTGGCGAAGTAATTGGAAAATATTTCAAATACATTTTCTGGCAGTCTAATCACTCGAGTGCAATGAAACTCGGCACACGATTCTTTATTCAGAGCATAGTGTAGATACATCGAATTATATTCAATATTGTGTTCAAGGTGCATCGGTTCAAAATTTTAAAACCTTCTTTTTCATTTCTCATATCTTACTCATGAGATTGAAAAGATGATTCGAAAGCTGGGCTATGATAACACTCCTACCGGGTGAGTTAGCCGTGGTCGTTACGGCATGACTGCTGGCAGTCGCTCACATCCGGGAGGCGAGGAGGTTCGAATCCCCCCGCCGGCAACCTTGAAGATGGTCTTCTGTGGTTTCCCATTCTCCTTCCAGGCAAATGCCGGGGTTGGTCCCTAACTATAGGCCACAGCCGCTACCTTCCAAGTCCTCGTCCTTACATTCCAACTTCCCTCCCCAACGGCACTTGTAGCTCACCCATTGGGTGTCCGTCTCGAAGCAGCTACAAACCAGGCGAGCCGAACATGTCCTCGGACACTCCCGGCACTAAAAGCCATACGCTAAAAAAATAAAAAAAAATGTAACGGTGTTGGTGAAGACATAGGTCGTGAACAAATTGCTATTTAGTATATCACATGGAACATCCTTGTATTAGGCAGGGGAATTTTAATGGAGAAGCCCACTGGGATATATGAAAATAGTCTCTTTAGTTATTCTCGGAATTAATTGTTTTTCATCGCTTATCCTCCCAGCTTGGCTTCACCCACGGTCTCTGTGAGGATCATTCCACCACCGTCGCAGGAACATTGTCTGGGAGCTGGACAAATTTTGTCAGCAGATAAGTAGGGATGGTAACAAGCCGATCGTCCAGGCGACCGCTTACTTGGGTCTAATGAAGGAAGGGCCAGGGAAGGGATTTTGATTGGAATTCGTCAGTGAACCCGTTGAAGGGAACCGTCCCGGCATTTGCCTGGTGGTGAAAGTGGGAAACCACGAAAACCATTTTCAGGACGGCCAAGTTGGGTATTCGATCCCACTCTCTCCCGATGAGAGGGAGGCACGAGGTAACCCATCAGCGCTCGCGGCCACCGTAGCCGGTTTCTCTCTTTTGCTTGTGCTCACATTCTGGAAGCGTCAAAGTGTCGTGATCTTATTGAAGGTGCTTAAACAGTGTCTGGCACTTTGCAGGAGTGCAAGCAAAATGTGGAATGAACTAACGTGAGCTTCCTTAAAAATAAGTGACAATCAACGAATCTTACCATAATGGCTGGTGGCCCCAAGAGAGGTCTCTTGAGTAGGCGCCTATTGGTGACCTGCGCGTTGTGATGAGGGTGACATAAGTGGAGAAGGGGTTACAAACACTCAGTCATATATTTGACATTAAATTCCCTAAAGCCGGGTCAGGAATCGAACCCGAGACCCCTCAGGCCAAAGCCTAGCATCCTAATAATCCAGCCACAGTGTTGGACTACGGAAGCCGATACGATGAGCTAATGAAATAGGCCTATAGCTTTCAGTTTTACCAGGCTCTCAACACTGTGATCATAAGCCAAAAGATCTCCTGTTAGCGATAAATATGAACCACTGGACATAACTTTCTGCTTCGAAAATAGCGCATGCATTACACAGGAGTCAACCTCGTCCACCTTCGTAAGAGGCAAGTAGCTAGACAGATACAACATCACGCCTCATGCTAATGTTTAGTTATAAAGTTAGGGGCAAATAACCTAGATGTTACGCCCCTTGAAACAACATTATCATCATCATCATCATCCTAGTTTGTTTTATTCAGTGTTTAGATCTTTTAGGTTTGTGGGTAATAGTGTCCTTTCTCCATGGGTATAATAGGGTTCATCATTTGGGCGTTCCATAAATATATACATACTAGCAATACTGCCCGGCTTCGCCCGGTGGATTTGTTTGATTTATGGATGATAGTGAATACTACTACAGAACTGGCACATAATACTTAAACTAACAGGTAAAAATATTTTAAAAATATAACTTTTTGTGGCGGCGGTGGTGGTGGTGGTGGTGGGGGTGATAAGTAGTACAGTATAATGGACGTAACATTCAGGTCATTTTCCCGTAATGATAATGACAATAATGAATAGGGAAACGGTTATATACTAACTACAGTACTGACACATGTAATTTAAAAACGAATTGAAAAATATGATTAGAAAGAGGAGTATGTGAAATAAAAGACACTGCCTAGGGCCTATATCTCATTGGCTGTTAGACAAGTAGAGATCAATAGTGTCGTCTTTTGTCACATAGTACCATAGGAAAATAATCAGAGCTCTTTGGAAAACTTCAGCTGTCCCGAGCTCCTGAAGTAGCAATAGTGTCATTTATCGCCACATACAGTACTGCTCAAGGATAAGGATCTGATTATATGAAAGTAAATTTGGAAGCACCAACGCTTATTGCAGCTGATTACCTCTATGTACTGCACCAACACCATCGCACTTATACAGAGGCATAATATTTTCATGATGATAACTGTTTTAAGGGGCCTAAGAAATCTTCTTGCAATAATTATTCCCAGTGACTTCAATTTATAAGCAGCGCAAATTGTAACTATTTTCGCAATTCTGGTAGGGGTGACGTGATGCAGCTCGCATTGCTAGCCAACAATTGACTTATTAAAATATACTTACAGTTAAACTATACGGACATGAAGGGTTCTAGGACCTTATAACGTAGTTTTCAAGTTCATTTTGTCTGTTGTTCTAAATAAAGAGAGTTATCCAAATTATCAAGTGGACAGTGTTACCCGCAGGGTTCCAAAGATTAAGTACATTAAGATCGGTGAAACGATGTAGACTTGTGCCAAAGGGCCTAAATGCAGGGAATGGAGTGGTCTGTCCGAAATTTCACGTGTACAGTGTTACTCGTCGGGTTCCAAAGGGTATGTTTGTAAAATTTGGTTCAGATCGGTGAAACGGTGTAGATTTGTGCCAAAGGGCCTAAATAAAGGGAATGGAGTGGTCTGTCCGAAATTTCATGTAGAAAGTGTTACTCGCAGGTTTCCAAAGGGTATGAATACACATTTTGGTTCAGATCGGGGAAATGGTGTAGATTTGTGCCAAAGGGCCTAAATGCAGGGAATGGAGTGGTCTGTCCAAAATTACATGTAAACAGTGTTACTCGCAGGTTTACAAAGGGTAACTATACACATTTTGGTTCAGATCGGTGAAACCGTGTAGATTTGTATTAATAACAGACAGACAACCCAACATTGAGCTTTAAGCCGTATTTACACATGCTAGTGCAACAATCACAATAACGCAGGTTATCACAAATGTTCTACACACACACCCATGTACACGGGGCAACATGACCACGATGTCGAAGCCCCGCAAATGAAATAACAACTGTCTACACATGAAAACTGTAAAACGGTGATAGGAGAATGTAGGAATGTTTGCCACTATTTTTCTCTGACAGGATAGCATTATATTACAATTTGCTAATATGCTGATTAACTGTGCATACGATAGCATAGAGAATACTACAGTCCAATACAATCCTTGATTGTCAATCGGTCAGTTTTCCCATGTGTCCTTTAGCAAATTTTACCGGACTATCATGATACAGAGTAAATCGTTGTTGCCTATTGACAACCTATCCATCATTGGTGCAGCGTTGACTATCATGGTACAGTGTTAGTCGTTGTCGCCTAGCGACAATATGTCCGTCAAGTTATTATATCGGTGAAACGGTGTAGATTTGTGCAAAAGGGCCTAAATGCAGGGAATGGAGTGGGGATCATTCCTCTAGCGCCACAAAGATAGCGCATTGGAGCTTAACTCACTTTGTCAGCAGATACAACTGGGGCTGGTGACAGGCTGATCGACCAAGCGACCGCTGACTTGGGTCTAAATAAGGAAGGGTCAGGGAACGGACTTTGGAAAGGAGTCGGCCGTGAACCTGTTCAAAGGCACTATCCCGGCATTTACCTGGTGGTGAATACGGGAAAACATGGAGAACCATGTTCAGGACGGCCGATGTAGGATTTGAACCCACGTTCTCCCGATACCAGTGACGCACGAGGTAGCGCTCTCGGCCACCGCGGCCTGTCGTTATATATGAAAACTACAGAGAGCATAATACTACAGTTATACAGTGCAATAGTTCTGTTATATACAGATATGTTTTCACAGAATTACCATCATTTGCCAGTGATGAACAGGCGCGTGGATCCAAGCTCATAAAAATCTGTGGCAGCACAGCCAAACTACTTTTTACAGCATCGTAGTTTGGAATATGTTACCCACATAGTCGGACTGACTTTCCATCATCGGCCCAAGGTGATTGAAGTCTGAAGGTGCTAATTCGGGACTATATGGTGGAAGTGGTATATTGTAAATTAATTTAGGGGTATTGTGACTACGTGGTTAAGTAGCCCGTGTTCTCTGGTGTAAGTGTGTAATTTGGCTCACAGTCTGAGTTATTGTGTTGGCTGTATTAGTGTGTATATTTGTAATTAAGACTAGGATAGGGAAAGGAGGTGGTCATGGCTGGACATCGCAATGCATGCAGTGGTTGCCAAACTGTAGGGTGCCTAGCGTTATCGTATTGCATTCCAAAATGGCCTGCAACTCTGTCCTGACTCGGGAAATGAAGACTTTCACCTTATCTCAGTGTCATCTTGTAGCATTCAGAATAATTCGCAATATCACCAGTCTTCGGGAAATCCAATAAATTCCCCCTTGCCAAACCTAAAGAACGTGCGCAGCATGTCCAATCCCCACAGTTGGAACAACAATTAGTAGTCTTGGGATTCCTGGTCCTAGAACAACAGCAGCATAGTTGTCATGTGATGGAGTATTTTCGGCATGTTTTCTCAGTGATGCAAAAATGTACCCAGGTACGTAACTAAGTGTAAAGTTAAATATTTCATAAAACGTTTGTTTATAATGATCCATGGCGAGTATAAAAATAACAGTCACACAAAGGCAAACAATTACTCTACCCGAGACCTAGCATTGGTCATGCAGGTACGCATCGTCAAAGTTTAACGATGTCACAAAAACGAGCGAGAGAGGTGTACAGCGTATTTTACTCTGTGTATTACGAGGAAATCGTATTATTGACACGGCAGAACATAATGGCAGTCTTAATGGACATAATTTGCGCTTCCATTGAATTTAAGTCCCCCTCGTGACGCAGTGACTAGCATTGTTGGCTGTCACCCCCGAGGTTCCGGGCTCGGTTGCTGGCTCTGCCAGGAATTGCAAAATCTTGGTACGATCTGGAAAGGGGTCTCCCAGCCTCGTGATGCGAAATGGGAACCTGTCGGATGCTATGGCAGGAGGAGGAGTGGAAAGGAACTTGCCACCCTACCACACGCAAACTCCGGCTCGGGACGCCTGATTAGTGATCCCTTGACGAAGCCAAGGGCTCTAGTTCAGGTCGCTTACGTCCCTGAAGGGGATATGGCACTCTAATTTTATTTTTTAAATTAAAGAAGGCTATATAAAACTCAATGCTATATAGTTTCTTTTTGTTTTGTTTTTTCAGTCGATTTACCCTCTAGGTTGGTGGTACCCACGGACTAAGCGAGGGAACTCACCACTACCACCGCTACGGGCAGTGTCCTGGAGCTTGGAACATCCGGTTGGGGTGGATACAACTGGTGAGGTGTGATCAGCACCTCGTCCAGGCGGCCTCACCTGCAAAGCGAACAGGGGCCTCATGAGGGATGGGAAGGGAGGGGAAGATTGGGATGGAGAGGCAAGGAAGAGGGAAGGAGGCGGCCGTGGCCTTACTGGAGGTTACATCCCGGCATTTGCTCGAAGACGAAGTGGGAAACCACGGAAAACCACTTCGAGGATGGCTGAGGTGGGAATCGAACCCGCGCTTCTCGTTTGGACTACCTGAGGCTGAGTAGACCCCGTTCCAGTCCTCATACCACTTTTCAAATTTCGTGGCAGAGCCGGGAATCGAACCCAGGACCTCCGGAGTGGCAGCTAACCATGCAGACCGCTACGCTTCGGACGCGACATGCTATATAGTACTGTTTTATATTAAGAGCTAAACGTTGTCACATAGAGAAGCGAGAGAGGGATGCAGCTTATATATTTACCTCTGTGAATTTGATAGAGATCGCATTATTGACACGGTGGAATGTAATGGCAGTTTTAATGGATTCTGATCAAATAGGCTTACCTTGTGCTTGTCCTATTGAATTAAAGAAGGTTAGATAAAGGAAGGGTCAGGGAATGGGCTTTGGAAAGGAAGTCGATTCTGTTTCATTTTAAGAGTTAAACGCTGTCACATGGATGAGCGAGAGAGGCGCAAGCATATTTTCCTCCACGAATTCGAGACAGATTGCATTATTTCCACGGCAGAATGTAATGGCAATTTTAATGGATCCTGGTCAAATAGACTTAACTTGTACTTGTCCTATCTGCATCTGGGTACATTTCGTCCCGTCACCGTAACGTAACGCCAGACCCCAGCGTAACGACGAAGTCGATAACAACTAATTAAGGGCTGCTAAGCTCATTGGTACAATGTTTTATTTTAGGTGCTGAACGATGTCACTTCGACGTGCGAGTGTTGTCCAATATCTTTCTCTCTGTAATTTTGATAGGTATCCCATAGTTGACACAACTGATAGTAATTTCCATCTAGTATGGAGTGCAATGCAGAGAGAGGTCCTACAGTATATTCAACTATGTGAATTTTACAGAGATTGCATTACTTGCAGAGGAGACTTTAATTGCATCTAGTGTGGAATGCAGAACACTGTAGGGTCTTTCAGGCCGCGATAGAGGGTATCACGTAGCAGATTGCCAATATTGTTTGTTCGGAGGGGAGAATAAAGCCATTTAACCCTGATTCTACGAAGCATTACGGTGAAAAGGAAGTAGTTCCGTGAAGAACTTAATTGCCAATTTTCATGTTTCCTACTACTCCTTCCCAGTAAAAACTCTCCCGCCTATTAAAGGGATTTTCCATGGGATATACTAAATAGCTTTTGGTACACGACCCGTGTTGTGATAAAGTACAAAACAGCAATTTCAATTTCAATTTGACAATACAAAGATTTTTACTGTCGAAGAAAATAAATAATTTATAGGCTATGTTTTTTCGAGTGGTTTCTATAGGGATATGAATTAATTCCACTGGCTTTCCTTCATAGATGCACACAAACTAGTACTGTCACTATATGCAGTCCAAGAATATTACAGCAGTGCATACTCATCTCCGATAAGTGGGAAAAAGTTATTGGTATCACTATTTCCGGTCGGTTCCTGTAGAATTACAAAAGATTTTGGGAACAGTGTTCCATCCATACAACTTTTAGGCATTGATTTATATTAATAGATGAGAGAATTAATTGAATGTGCAATAGTTTCAGGTTATTTTTCTCCAAATAATTTTTATAGCCTATACTCTTCACTCGCAATTCCTTCCCAACACTGATTTCATCTGTGTTGTAAATTTATGCATCAGGATAGTTCGACAATTTCATATTTCTATTTAAAACAACACAATTTCTTCACAATTTCTTGTTTATCTCTTGTAATCGAACGGGAAACTTCTAATTCTGTACCTTCTTTTAAAGTTCAGAAACTAAGTTGGTGAGGCAGCGAATGTTATTGACCCAAATATGTTCTCTAGGATCACTATTGCCCACAATCCTAAATCTTCATAGCGCATAGTCCACTTCTTAGACCTCCTAGCCTCCACAAAGATCGAATATAACTTCTTATACAACTGCTCTTTCACCAACACCGGGCTTCATCATTTTCTCCAACTGGATTTTCCTAGTGTAAAATTGTCTCATTGAATCATCGACATACAGATTTTTGCAAACAGCCCATAGGAAATTTGTCTCATTACCCCCATTCATTCAACCAAAAGTGTGTGGACCTTATTTTACATTCCATATTAATTTAATTTTTGGCCTTTCCCCTTGGGACTTGGTGCGTAGCTTGACGTTGATGACTCATTAGGTGAACCGCTTAAACAGTAATGAACTTTTGTTTTAACAGATGAAATATCATCATGTTCTGTGTCGGGGTGTTCTTCGCTTGCTGCGGAGAGTGAAGTGATTCTATAACTTCTATAACTTCTATAACGAATAACTTGGTATAAGTTAAAAAGTGACAGTCAGTCTGAAATACTAGACTTTGTATCAATTTAAATGCTACAAATGCTGAAAAATGATAGGAAGGCTGGAGGCTTCTCGCTTCGCTCGAAGCCAAAGACTCTTGACAAGTTACAAAATTATCTGCATAATACTTATCTTGCTTATCTTGTTTCAAATTACTCGCGAACGGCAAGTGCAAACCTAAGGCAAGGCAAGGTCAAGCGCGCGGGGACGTGCCCCTTCCATCCAGTCTAAAAACACTTATAGTGGGCGATGTATTGAAGATAGAGATATGCTCTCGCGGACTTTTTTGTAGAATTTTTTATGCTGACCAATTCTTACGGTCATAGTACATTGATATTTTTAACGGTTTGACCAGCGTAAGCTTACGAAGCGCACGGACGCCAAGTTTGTTTTCGACTTTTTCACTGAAATCGTTACTGCTTGGCTTCCTTTGATCATACATGAATTATTTTCTACAGAATCTTTCCTCGAGATATCCTTTACAGAATGGTGAAAACCGCATCAAAATCCATCCTGTGGTTCTCGAGATTACCCGTGACATCCAAGAATCGGAGATTTTTGTCCTATACTAACGAAGTAGAGATTGTCGGGGAACACATGCACCAAGCGGTACTATGACGTCACACACCTCAGTGCATCTGGGTACATTTCGTCCCGTCACCGTAACGTAACGCCAGACCCCAGCGTAACGACGAAGTCGACAAGATCATTTAAAATGATAAAACTGCTTTTCACCAGCATCGGGCTTTTCTCTTCATCAATGCATTCCTCATCCTTCAATTGAATGTCCAGTGAACTCAAATCTTTCTTATTATCCCTTCAAGGATGGCTTTCGAGAAGAGCTATTGAGGATTCTGGCATTAACTTTTCTTCCTCGCTTCATGCACCTGTAACTTAAATAATCTTATTACGATAATACTGTGATACAAACCGAACTACACACACTGGATTCAACGACATTGTTTTCCAAAACACAAATGTCATAATTAATGTTATTGGCTTTACGTCCCTTTTAATTACTGGGGCTTGCAAGAGACGCCGAGGTGCCAGAAATTTGCCCCGAAGGGGATCCATACCGAGCCAGTAAACCTACTGACACAGCTCCCACGCATTTGTGCACTCTAAAATGCCAGCTGACTGTGCCAGGATTCAATCCTGCAACCTTGGACACATCAGGCGAGAACGTTACCGTTGAGCCACGCAGCCAGTCACCAATTTTAGTAGTGGGTTCAGTTTGCGCCCAGCATATAAATAAATACCAAGCTTAAAAGGAAACAAAAGTTCTATTGAACTGCTCAGATGTTTCAAGTTGTTTGTCCCCCCCCCCCCCCCCCCAAATTACGACTTGTGCCTGCTGTCAGGAAACTCCGTGGCCTGTTTACTAGATGTTACACGCGCAGTCTAAGTCATAGGCCCTTCCACTTGGAATTGGTAAAGGTGAATTTCAGAATAAGTTTGTTGCAGGTATATCTGTGGGTGGGTGGAGTTTCAGATTGGGTTTCGATATGAACAGGTTTGATGTTCCATGGTGCGTTATTGTTGAACATTAACAACATAACAATCGATTTCATTTCTTAAGTCGAACCTCGTCCCATTGCAGTACTCGATCAACTGAAACATGAAGCGCATATCAATGCCGAAACTTAGCACACGGCTGTATGATTTCCCCTCAATTACATGTCAAGCTTAGCTATGGCGTAGGCTAGATGCTGATCTACCTTTCACTCCATGTTTCGAATCTAGCCGCTGGATGAGTGACTCAGCGATAACGTTCTCGCTTGCTGGGCCAAAGGTTGCAGGTTCGTATCCTGGCGCAGTCAGCTGGCATCTGAGGGTACGCAAATGCGAGGGAGCCGTGTCAGTAGATTTACTGGCACGTTAAAGATCCCCTTCGGGGCGACATAATCGCCTTTTGACATAATCGTCGAACCCAGTGCTTCAAACAGTTGTAAACGTGTGAGAACTGGTTGCACGGTATCTTCTAAAACGTAAAATAACTAAGTAAGTTGCAAAAAGATAGAAAAAATCTTATAACAGGCGTAAACTACAAGACTTTATCTACATTTTAACAATAAGTAGAAAGTGACGCAGAGTGACGCGACATACTAAAAATCTAAGTGAAAATATCATTTTAAAAATAATAGTTAAATATTATATAATGCAAATATATCTAAAATTACGTAACAATCACGCCCATTAATAACTGAAATACATTACAAAGATCATACCTTCAGCTGCATGTTCCATCTTAAAGCATCACACTAACCACAAAGACAACCAAATCATAGCCACTTACATTCACCCTCCAATTCAGACTGCTCGAACAGTGGTCACAGATTTACACTAAGATGTGATTATATCCCAGAATAGTGAGCGGCAATTATATGAGAATGCTGTATAAGTAATGAATTTTGATTTTTTAATTATGAAAATAAATAATTGTGTCCCTCTAGATTTCAATTTAGACCCACTGTGCGGTGTCTCTAAAAGCCAATGTAGTTAAAAGGGACATAAAACCAATAACATTATTATTATTATATCGAATCGAGCTCTTATCCTGTCCAAGTGGGCTCTAAATCGTATGTTTCAGTTAATATTGTCTCACCCTCTCCAGGGCTCTGCTCATATATCCATTTAGTTCCACTAATGCGAGAGGTTAGAGCATCGACCTCGTAATGCATCGTCTGGAAATTTATGGCTGATAATAATCTGTAGCTAGTGTTGGTGTATGTTTAAATTCTACGTTTTAGGTAATCTTTACTTATGTTCGGACTGTATATGTGTTATGGCATTATCACTTAGATCCCACAATTTCGAGAAGTGCTCTCATGCGTTTAATAAAATGAGGGCGTGTTGTATGTTCTTTTTCTTATTATAAGCCATGTTGAACATGTCTTATGACCTCGCAGAGAAATGGAGCAATATTTTAACTCGCTAATGGCCACATTTATGAAGTTCCAGCTTTATGACTCACCAAATTTTTGCCATTTTCAGTGAAATAAGAGTGCTACGAGAATCTGGCTACTTGGTTTGATGAAATGTTGTTTCTGGTGCAGAAGTCAGACCTGGCGCAGTTAATCACTACTTGCTGAGTAATCTGGTAGGAGATACACTCTACAACATTTGGCCATCAGGAACTATGCTATGCGTAAGGAGATTACTCAAACGTGCGGTGCAATGATTATTTTAAAACATTTAGCGAAGTATTCTTTTATCAATAGGCGTATTGAAACAACGAATGATTGGCCTGAAGAAGTCTTAGAACCTTTCCCCAATAGCTTAAAAGTTTTCCAGAAGAAAATGAATATTGTATTCTGTGAACATAATGAGGAGAGCAATTGAGATATCTGTAAATATCTTGTTACTACCAGGATTTGCCAAATTGTAACAGTAAGTTTTGTATTATTATTAATAATAAATGTAAATAAAATAAATAGTTTATCTCCATCTGCTGGTATACAATTCTATGTCCTACAGTATAAAACAATGGAACATTCCAGCGATGCGAAATTTTTCACCAGTTCTCAATATCCTCGAAACAACTACAGCAATCAGACTACTAAAGCAATCGCCATTGGCGAGTTAAAATATTCCTCCACACACATAACTTTCAGTATCGGTTAATTATGATTCGTTCCGCGAGATGGCAACTCACTGTAGCGAGACACAGCAGTTAATTTAACAAATGGTATAGCTTATATAGTTTACGAAAGACAAGCGACATTTATTTATTTATCCGAGTCCAAAACCCATACAAATTTACATATAAATTACACTAAATTTCATTTCTCCAGTGTTCAACTGTTAGAATGGCACAGTCATTAGCTTCTATCAAGTCCTGCATAGCACATGGTCTTGATAACATGCTGCAATTCAGAAGGTGCTCAGGGTCTTGTCTTTCACCACATCTACAAAGTTCTTCAGCATTGTATCCACACTTCATTAAATTGCTTTTGCACCGACTCACACCAGTTCTCAGTCTGTTTAGCGTCTTCCAGGATTCGTATTGTAGATGGTAGCCAGCTGCCGGCTTCTCCTTCATTTCCCACGATCCTCTCGGTGATTTTGTTTTCCAAAGTTCAATTCGGCGAGCTTCAGCTGAGGAAGGAATTGATATTGTTGTTTGGAGGAAGCTCTTTCTTGATTTTAGCCTAGGTGGATGGACATCAAGTCCATACATTGGATGTCTTGGATCTGTTTCTTGCTTTTTCTTCTCTACCTCAGCCGCTACTTGTCTTCTAACTGCTGGAGGTGCTACTTCCATAAGCGGAAAGATCTTATCGACAGAAGTTGGACGTAGACAGCCTGTCACAATGCGGCCTGTCTCATGTCACATCTACTTGGTTGGCATGAGCAGAGTTCCTCCAGACTGGGGCAGCATATTCTGCAGTTGTACGCAGGGCATTAGGCTGCGCTCCCCATCTGGTGTTTGTGAGCTTCCGAACGATGTTGTTCCTGGTGCATACCTTCCGTTTGGTGTCCATGCAATGCTGTTTATAAGTTAGCGCGCGATCCAGCTTTACTCCTAAGTATTTAGGATGAACACAGTGTTTCAGATTGGGACCTTCCCAGGTGACGTTTAGCTGCCTTCTCGCCTCCCTATTGTGCAGGTGAAACGCGCATATTTGGGTTTTCTCTGGGTTGGGTTTCAAACAGTTATCATTGTAGTAGATGGCTAAGTCTTCAAGAGCAGATGTCAGCTTTAACTCTACTTCTTCAAACGTTGATCCTTGAGCAGCAACAGCAGTGTCATCTTCGTAGATGAATGCTCTGGTTCTAGTGTTAAGTGACTGGTCGTTAGTGTAGATAATATATAATAACGGAGCTAGCACGCTTCCCTGTGGTAGGCCATTCTTTTGGTTCCTCCATAGGCTTTTCTTATCCTTGAGGGTGACAAAAAATCGTCGATTCTGCAACAAACACTGAATATACTGTGTTAGTCGGAAGTCTCTAATTGTTGAGTACAGCTTCTTTGTCAATCGCTTTTGGTTTGCAGTATCTTAAGCAGCTGTGAGGTCCACAAAAGCAACTCCAGTAATCTGTTTCCTTTTATATCCATCCTCAATATACTGGGTTAAGTTCAGTATTTGACCAGTACACGATTTCCCAGGTCTGAAACCTGATTGCTCCTTAATGATCTCTCTGTCAACAAAATCAGAAATTCGGTTCAAAATCATTCTCTCCAGGGCCTTACAGAGATGACAGAGAAGCGATACAGGTCTGAAATTCTTGGGTTCATTTGGTTCTTTACCTGGTTTGAGCAAGGCCACAACTTTTGCTTTACGCCATAACTTCAGGATTATCATTTTAGTCATACAGGTGTTCATCAGTTGTAGGTTCCATTCGATAGTTGTTAAGGGGCCAAAATGTTTTATTTTTGCTCAGGTCTTATATCATCCAAACCTGCAGCTTTGTTGTGTTTCATCTGTTGAATAGCAGTTCTTAATTCTTCCTTTGTGAATCGTGTACCAAGATGGTTGTTCTCCTGTTCATATACATACTGTAGTTGGATTTTTGTTCCTTTGAACCTTCTTGAGGCTTTACCGTTCAGCAGTAGTTGATTGGCAATTTGGTCAGCGGTGACTTTATCCGATTCCTGGATTGGAACTGTAGGATCACCATTGAGATTCTTCAATAATTTCCAAGCTTGACGAATTGTGCGCTTCATGTCCAAACTTTCGAGAAGATTTCGCCATTTGTCTGTTCTTGATTTTGATATGGCTTGTAGAAGGTGTTCTCCGGTTAGTATTGTTTCCTCTGCGAATGGGTCCTTTTCATAGAGTTGTTCATATTTGTTAAGGAGGGATTTTGAGTCCTTATCGAGTCCAGGAATATACATTGTTCTGCAGCCCCTTGGGATGTGTTTACGGGAGATAGACTTTACTAATTGAACAAAATCTATGTATTTCTCTGGGTCAGGCTTGATCTTCGTCACCTCATCATCTAGATTTTGAGAAAAGCTATCCCACTGAGCTTTCTTATAGTTGAACTGTCATTTAAATGGGACTTGTTCAGGTTTGACAATTGCTTGTACTACACATATAAGAGCCCAGTGTTGTGTTTTTGGGATAGGTTCTGCAATGTGCGTCTTGGTTTGATAAGCTATATGATCGGTGACAAAGATGTTGACCGGATTGTAGCCTCTCTTCCACCGACCACTATTAAAGGACTGGGGTAGCTTTGGGTCATGTATCAATTTAAGACCCATACATTAGGCCCATTCTTCTAGTTTTAGACCATTTAAGTCCGTCTCTTTGTATCCCCATGATATACTTTGGCAATTGAAGTCGCCTACGACTACTGTCGACCAAAGTATTATGTGTACTCGAGTTTGAAGGTTGTTTGTTAAGTAACCAATAGACCTACATAAAATCCAATACCATCAACATTTTCGTCGTTCTATTCTACGTTAGGTCATGTAGGTTTGGATTTTTTAACTTATATTTTAATATTTGTATCGCAGTTGGAACACAAAAAGTGCACGTTTTTAAACGTGTTTCAACCATGCGTCACATTTAAGAATTATTATCTCAAAAGCCCGTCATCAGATCGAATCCAAATTTTAACACAATATACATTGGAATGTTGTATAACTGGTTTATTAATTTCACAATTGTGTGTGTCCAAGAAACAAAGTTGTTATCATTGTTGTAAGGTAACGTTTTCTCGGCTCGGGGTGGTTGGAAAACGTAGTTCTTGGTTGCGTTGTAATCGGTATACATCAAAAAGGTTATGCAGTATGACTGTGAAATACGTAAATTAATTCACTTATTTTATATCGGTTTGTATTTCTACGGGGAAATAACACATGTTGCACATGCTAGCCGCTCCGACAAAAGCTGTACAGCGTTGCTGAGATGGAGCCCATCACTTCCGAGCGAGACGCGCCATGATGCGTGTGGACACCATTACGGCAACGCTGTACAGCTTTTGCCAGAGCGGCTATAGTGCGGGACAAACCATTGGAAGCCTGAAGGTCAACCGGCTCTCCGCTCCGCTCTCCACCCCTCGCCCTGCGGTGTTGCCATGCTATTGCATCGTACCTTCAGTCGCGGGCTGGATGCGAGAACGTACAGGACAACAGCGCACCGACTACGCGTGACCTTCAGGCTTCCAATGGTTTGTCCCGCACTATAGCAGGTGAAACATGTGTTATTTCCCCGTAGAAATACAAACCGATATAAAATAAGTGAATAAATTTACGTATTTCACAGTCATACAGCATAACTTTTCGATGTATAAGGATTATAATGCAACCAAGAACTACATTTTACAACCACCCCGAGCCGAAAAAAGTTACCTTACAAAAATGATAACAACTTTGTTTCTTGGACACACAAAATTTTGAAATTAATAAACCAGTTATACAACATTCCAATGTATATTGTGTTAAAATTTGGATTCGATCTGATGACGGGTTTTTGAGATAATAATTCGTAAATGTGACGCATGGTTGAAACACGCTTAAAAACGTGTACTTTTTGTGTTCCAACTGCGATAAAAAATATTAAAATATAAATTAAAAATTCCAAACTTACATGACCTAACCTAAAATAGAACGACAAAAATGATGATGTTATTGGATTTCATGTACGTCTATTGGTTACTTCACAAACAACCTTCAAACTCGAGTGCACATAATACTTTGGTCGACAGTAGTTTTGTTGCTTGGGAATGGAAGTTACAGGTTTCTGTGAATTTGTATTCCTTATTTGGTGGTTTGTAGACAGATGTAATAGTACAGGATTCTATTTCAACTGTCAGAATTTCTATATGATCTACACAGGTCATATCAACAGAGAGAATGTTGGTTCCCAGTTTAGTGAAAACTGCACTCCCATATTGCTCATCAGGTCTCTCCAAAACGAGTTTCATTCCATTCACCCTTGGTCGTCGATCATTTGTTCCCCTAAGGGTTTCTTGGACCAGTAAGAAATCACAGTCATGTTTCCTGCAGATGTTGGATAATAAGGCTTCCTTTTCTGATGAAATACCTTCAATGTTAATGGAGATTATCACTAGCGCTGGCATTGAAAAATGCCTTTTTAAAAGGATCGACATTATAGTAGTGTTTTGGTGTTGAAAGAATCAGCCAGTAAATTTTACAATATTTTTTTACCGTTGCCCAGGGGACGCCCGAGTGCATGTAATTAATGCATTCTTCTGGGAGGCTTCTTACGTGACCCCCGCAAGTCACATGATTTACTGTCATTGCATAATTCTTATTATTCTTATTAGTATTATTATTGAAAAAGTTCATCACATGAAGCTTCTCTTCGATCGCATGAGTACGATACGACAATGAAATAAAGTAATTTTAAATATTTGTACAACGATAGGCTGCCATGTTGTATTTTTGTTTATCAGGTTTTTGAAACTTACATAGGTATGTGTACACAATTAATAGGCATCTATTACAATGCAAATGTTCAATTTGATTACTGAAGTAGTTTCGGAGATATTGAGAACTGTTGAAATTTTTCGTATGCTGGCATCCCCGATTGTTTTATACAGTATGTAGGCCATAGAATTATACACACATCAAAAAAAGTTTTGCATCACCTCGGTTCCCAGATCTCCGGCATATAGACGTTGACTGTGTATATTGTATCCAAGATACAGTCCCTTTGACTGTTCATAGATGTCACTAAAACTGCTCAAAGATGTAAACAACCATGCATGAGCAGGGCCTATTAGACGGAGGGGGTACGACAGCCGATCAGTTCCAGTCATTCCACCAGGACGAAGGTACGCTGCTCATGTTGTCTGTAGTTCTACCATGCCTAGAAGGTCAATACCGCAGTTCGATCGCGTCCGCATTGTTACTTTGTGTCAAGAAGGGCTCTCAACAAGGGAAGTTTCCAGGCGTCTCAGAGTGAACCAAAGCGATGTTGTTCGGACATGGAGGAGGTACAGAGATACAGGAACTGTCGATGACAGGCCTCGCTCAGGCCGCCCAAGGGCTACTACTGTAGTGGATGACCGCTACTTACGGATTGCCGCTCGGAGGAACCCTGACAGCAATGCCACCATGTTGAATAATGCGTTTCGTTCAGCCACAGGACGTCGTGTTTCAACTCAAACTGTGCGCAATAGGCTGCATGATGCGCAACTTCACTCCCGACGTCCATGGCGAGGTCCAGCTTTGCAACCCCGACACCATGCAGCGCGGTACAGATGGGCCCAACAACATGCTGAATGGACCCCACGGAATTGGCATCACGTTCTCTTCACCGATGAGTGTCGCATATGCCTTCAACCAGACAATCGTCGGAGACGTGTTTGGAGGCACCCTGGTCAGGCTGAACGTCTTAGACACACTGTCCAGCGAGTGCAGCAAGGTGGTGGTTCCCTGATGTTTTGGGGTGGCATTATGTGGGGCCGACGTACGCCACTGGTGGTCATGGAAGGCTCCGAAACGGCTTTACGATACCTGAATGACATCCTCCGACCCATAGTGCAACCATATCGGCAGAATATTGGAGAGGCATTTGTCTTCATGGACGACAATTCTCGACCTCATCGTGCACATCTTGTGAATGCGTTCCTTCAAGATAACGACATCGCTCGACTACAGTGGCCAGCATGTTCGCCAGACATGAACCCTATCGAACATGCCTGGGATATGTTGAAAAGGGCTGTTTATGGACGTCTTGACCCACCAACCACTCTGAGAGATTTACGCCGAATTGTCGTTGAGGAGTGGGACAATTTGGACCAACAGTGTCTTGATGAACTTGTGGATAGTATGCCACGGCGAATACAGGCATGCATCAATGCAAGAGGACGTGCTACTGGGTATTAGAGGTAGTGGTGTGTACTGCAATCTGGACCACAAATGCTGAAAGTCTAGCTGTATGATGGTACAACATGCAATGTGTGGGTCTCATGAGCAATAAAACGAGCTGAAATGTTGTTTGTGTTGATCTCTATTCCCTTTGTATTTAACGGTTCCGGAACTCTTGGAACCGAGGTGATGCAAAACTTTTTTTGATGTGTGTATATCAACAGATGAAGATTATTATGGTAGTTCTTTAACAAACATTCAACTTTATCACTGGAATAGGACTTAAAAATTGAAAGCGTGTTTTTAGCCTATTTTCATCTATACTAAAATAATTAAACTTAAGAGTTTGTGTGTTTAAACGGGCTAATCTCTAGAACTACCAGGCGGATTCAAAAAATTATTTTTGTATATGATAACCAGATTCAAGAGGAATAGTGTAGGCTATGTGGCATTAGGCGACAACTCCCCTGCATTTATGCCATTTGGCACAAATCTACACCATTTCACCGATCTGAACAAAAATTTGTATACTTACCCTTTGGAACCCTGCGAGTACCACTGTCTACATGATCTTGCGCAGCTCATAAATTGCAGTCAGGGGGAGTAATTAGTGCAAAAAGATTTCTTTGGCCCCTTAAAGCAGTTATCATCATGTAGATATTATGCCTCTGTATAAGTGCAATGGTTTTGGTGCAGTACATTGAGGTTATCAGCTGCAATAAGCGTTAGTGCTTTCAAATGTACCTCCATTTATTCCGTACCTTATCGTTGAGCGCTATGTGGCGATAAATTTTACTATTCCTACCTCAGGAGCTCGGGACAGCCGAAGTTTTCCAAAGTGTTCTGATTATCTTCCTACGGAGCTATGCGACATAAGACTACACTGTTGGTCTCTACATTTCTAACAGCTAATGAGATATAGGCCCTAGGCAGTGTCTTTTATACTCCTCTTTCTAATCATTTTTAAATTCATTTGTAGAATACATGTGCCAGTGCTGTAGTTAGTAAATAGCCGTTTCTTATTCATTATTATTATTATTATTATTATTATTATTATTATTATTACGGGAAAATGACCTGAATATTACGTCCATTATACAGTACTACTTATCACCCCCCACTACATCCACCACCACCACCACCACCAAAAATAGTTATATTTTTTTTTTTTTCTGTTAGTTTAAGTATCATGTGCCAGTTCTGTAGTATTATTCATTATCATTCATAAAACAAATAAATTCACCGGGCGAAGCCGGGCACTACTGCTAGTTTATGATAAAATAGGCTTCTGAGATCACCTTTCTTCTGTGTGTGTGTGTGTGTGTGTGTGTGCCCCTCCCCCAAATACAATCTAAACGGCTGGAGCGATTTCAATGAATCTCGGTCAGGTCATAGTACAACTTTGTCCTACCCCGACCGTGCCCGTCAAATTTTTTTACATTTCACCAATCCAACATGGCGGCTGTGAGAAATATTTCACCGACACTCTATATCTCCAAAACAATAACTGATATCACCCTCACATTTTGTGCTGTGATATAGAGCACTACTAGAAGTTCATCTATGTAAGCTTCAAAAACATGTTAAGTACAAAACGAACATGGTAGCCAAGCGAATTCGAAACATTTAAATGGACTTTTCTCGCGATTTAACCATCCGAGCGCAGTGAAACTTGGTACAGCAAACGTTTATACATATTGAAATGCACCGAAATCTAATTTAGTTCAATTGGTTTCATAACTTGGAGATGGCGGCTCTGCGAAATTTTAAAATTAAATTTTTATTTCTTGTGTCATATTCATGCGTTCAAAGTCAACGTTTGAATAATGAACCTATGCAATAATCGTCATCCAATAGTACATAACTCTATGGCCTACATATATAATCCATTTGAAATATTTAGACGATTCTCAATATCTACTAATCTATGAGAGCAACCAAACTGAAAGTTTGTATGTTGATATAGGCTATGAACATAAGTTTACCTATGGGATTCTCAATAACCTGGTGGCACAAATCCAACATGGTAGCGAAGCAAAATTTTAATGTTGAAATGGACGTCTCTCGCGATTTGACCATCTGAGCGCGTTCAAAATTGGTACAGTTAATGCTTATACAAACTTTAATCCAATGACATCTAGTTTATTTCTATTGTTTTCGTAACTACAATATGGTGGCAGTGCGAAATTTTAAAACTCGTTTTTATTTCTTGTGTCCTAATCATGCGATAGAAGTTTGAACAATACACCTACGTAATAATCTTCATGTAATAGTACATTACTCTTTGGCCTACATTTATAAAAATCCAACAAGGCGACCTTCTGAAATATTTAGATGTTTCTCTTTATCTATGAATCTATTACAGCAATCAAACTGAAATTTTGTACGTTGATAGAGGCAATTAAAATAAATAGGATGTATGAATATAGGCTCTTTATTTCCTCATTGAATTACTTGTTAAATTTTGCACAGCCGCCATCTTGAACTTCCCTTAAAATTGAATTAACTTATAAACAATATACTGTATTAAGATTTGTATCAAGATTTGCTGTGCTACTTTCATTGCGCTTGGATGATTAAGTCGCGAAAAAAGTCCATTTGAATATTTAATATCCGCGTGGCTCCCATGTTGATTTTGTACACATCAGGTTATTGAATGATGCATGGATGATTTTATTTTAATAGCCACTATCGCCATACAAAATTTCAGTTGGATTGCTGTAATAGATTCGTATACATTGGCAACAGGTAAAATGTTTCTCATGGCCGCCATGTTAGATTGCTTTATTTGTAGCCCATAGATGTATATTGTTACGTGCCACCCCCCTAGTGGCACTTTTCTTAACTGGATTACGGTGGGTAGAAAACACAACACCAATCACTGCTTTAAAGAGAAGTTAGCTTTATTGCTTGCAGGAAGATACAGCACTCATCAGTAAATACAAGCAATTGGAACCGTACTCCAGTTTCCTCAAGTCTCTTCCTTGAGCGCTCTCGGCCCTTTCACTTTTCAACAGACCATAGAAGTTAATCCGTCCTAATGAGTACGGTGGCCTTGACAGAAACTACCTGCTCCTCTCCCTTATTGTACACCGACTACAGTTACTTACGATCACTTGCTGCAGGCTGTTCACAAGCTGGGAGAAACAATGTCACTGGCTTTCGTAACTCGCACGGCACTTCGTCACCACACTTCTGTCGCTCAGGAAAAACACGCACTAGCTCAGAAACACACACCCACAGAAAGCTCAGTCCCCTCACTTTGAGGCCGCTTATATAGCAGGCTGGTGACTCAATGAATTCTAGAATCGTCCAGGACACACGGCTTCGAGAGATTTCCATCACTGGCTGGGTCACGAATATTCTGGACCATCCCTTTGTCCTAGTAGCCCTGTTGCATAAGGCGCACGCAATACACGAGGCAGGGCACAGCCCATCCCTTGGGCAGTTGTGACTCATGCGGCGAGCGATGACACAAACTCACAGCCGTAACACCACCCCCTTACTAAAAAGGCTGATCGCCCCGATCAATCATTGGTCCGTCTGTGTCCCTCCGTAGGCTGCCAGGCGATCTCGATGCACGATCTTCATCTTCGCTCTCGGGCTCCGCTGGATCCTGTAGACGACATCGTTGATCCGTTTCACGACTCGGTACGGGCCCTCCCAGGACTTCTGCAGTTTGGGCGACAGGCCTTTCTTCCGTAATGGGTTGAAGAGCCAGACCAGGTCGTCCTCGTGGAATCCGCCGGCATCCGTCTGCTGGTCGTATCGGGTCTTCATTCGGTCGGTCTCGATCCGCAGTTTCCTCCTCGCGAACGCGTGCACGTCCTCCAGTTGGTCGACCAGTTCTTGACAATACTGGCTTACCGGGATCGGATCATTCCCAGGTCGGCCGAAGGCAAGATCGACAGGTAGACGGAGCTCCCTCCCAAACATGGCCCGGGCTGGTGTGCACCCGGTGGCTTCATGCACGGCGGCGCGGTAGGCCAGGAGAAATAGTGGAAGATGTTTGTCCCAATCCCTCTGGTGCTCGCTGACGACTATTCGGAGATGGTTCTCGATGGTGCGATTGAATCGCTCTACCATCCCGTCGGACGGAGGGTGTAGCGGCGTTGTCCTTGTCTTCCGGATTCCCAGCAGCTGGCATAGGTTCTGGAACACCTGCGACTCGAGGTTCCTCCCTTGGTCGGAGTGCAGCTCTAGGGGTACTCCGTACCGGATGACGAATTCCTTCACCAGGCTCTCTGCAATCGTCGCGGCTTCTTGGTTAGGGAGCGCATACGCCTCCGGCCATTTGGTAAAGTAGTCGCTGACGACTAATATGTAGAGGTTCCCTGCCTCACTTAACGGGAATGGCCCAGCAACATCGATGGCCACTCTCTCCATGGGGCCGCCCACGTTGTAGGTCTTCAGTGGACCCCGTCGTCTTCATCCTGGGCCCTTGCTGGCTGCGCAATCGTGGCACCTCGCGCAGTGGTTCTCCACGTCTGTTTGGCATCCGATCCAGTAGAATCGCTCTCTCAGCTTCTCCAGGGTCTTCTTTATCCCTAGGTGTCCACCAGATGATCCTCCATGAACTTCCTTCAGTACTTCCTCCGTCATAGCCTTTGGAACGACGACTTGTTCCCGAGATGTCTTCCCGTCGGTGCTCTCCCAGGTACGGCAGATGAGGACATCCCTTATAATCAGCGAGTCCCACTGCACCCAGTAGGACTTAAACTTTGGGCTGCAGTCACTCACAATGTTCCACCCGGATCTGGGGACACAGGCCCTCTTCCATTCGGCTATCAGTCCCAGGTCATCATCTTCTGCTTGTGCCCGCGTGAAAGATTCGCGGCTCCAGCTCCCTTGAAGTTCCACGGTAGTCCTTCGGCACTGTATCCCGGTGTTCTCCTCCCGTCGGGCACAGAAGGTGCAGTCTTCGGGGCACGGTCATCGTGACAGGGCGTCTGCGTTAGAATGCAGTTGGCCTTTCCTGTGCTGAATCTCACAGTTGTACTGTTGAAGCCTCTCTAACCACCGCGCGAGTTGACCCTCGGGCTGCTTGAAGTTCAGGAGCCACCGCAGGGATGCATGGTCGGTCCTGATGAGAAATTCTTGGCCGTACAGGTACTTGTGGAAGTGTTCAATGGTCTTCACGATGGCGAGCAGCTCCTTCCTGGTGACGCAGTAGTTCCTTTCTGGCTTTGACAAGGCCTTGCTGAAGTAGGCCACTACTCTCTCATCGCCGTCCACTACTTGCGACAGGATTCCCCCTATGCCAAAGTCGCTGGCATCGGTATCGACGATGAACCTTGTTCCAGGTCTGGGGTAGGCCAAAATAGGCGCGGTGCACAGAGCCTGCTTGAGTTGTTCGAAGGCACTGTGGCATTCTGCTGTCCACGTGAAGAGTTGGTCCTTCTCAGTCAGTCGATGTAAAGGTTTGGCGATGTCGGCGAATCCTCTCACGAAGCGACGGTAATAAGTGCAGAGTCCCAGGAAGCTTCGTAGTTGGGACTTGTCCTTCGGAACTGGCCACTCCCTCACAGCTGCGGTCTTCTCTGGGTCGGTGCGCACCCCTTCCTCGGAGACGATATGCCCAAGGTACTGGACCCGCTTCTGGAAGAGCTGACACTTCTTGGGACTCAACTTCATCTGGGCAGCCCGTAGCTTCAACAAGATCTCCTTCAGGTTGCTGTAGTGCTCCTCGAAGCTTCTTCCAAGAACGATGACGTCGTCTAGGTAGACCAGGCAGGTCTTCCAGCGTAGTCCCCTCAGAATGGACTCCATTAGCCTTTCGAAGGTCGCAGGTGCGTTGCACAGACCGAATGGCATGACGGTGAACTGTCAGAGCCCGCTGCCCACAGAAAACCCAGTTTTCTCGCGGTCCTTAGGGTGGACCTCCACCTGCCAGTAGCCACTCTTCAAATCCAAGGTGGAGAACCATCTTGACCCTGATATGGTGTCCAGGGTGTCGTCGATCCGGGGTAGAGGGTAGCTGTCCTTCTTCGTGACGTCATTCACCCGACTGTAATCCACGCAGAACCTGGTGGAACCGTCCTTCTTCTTCACTAGCACGACTGGAGAACTCCAAGGACTATGTGATGGCTCGATCACCCCTTGCTCCTTCATCTCTTCTACCATCCGGTCGACTTCGGCTTGCTTGGCGAGCGGGACACGTCGGAACGGGGCCCTAATCGGTGCCCTGTCCCCAACGTCGATTCTGTGCTGAACCAAGCTTGTCCTGCCGAAGTCTTTGCTCCCCACGGAGAAGACGTCCTGGAATTCGCGTAGCAGGTCCTGAAGTTGGCGTGATTGTTCCTCGTCTAAATGGTCCTGGGATCCTTGGTTCAGTTTCTGTAGTTCTTCTGGCAGTGTGCGTCTTCTTCAGTTGTCCGTCTGCAGGTGTCCGTCCGTCGTATCTGTGATGCGGGCAATCCAGGTAACGGGCTCGCAGACTCCTAGGTTGGTGTTCCAGTGAACCGTAATGTCGTAGTCGTTCAGGTTGGACAGGCGGACGTACGGCCGAGACGTCGTGTTGATGAGAGTCTTGGCAACTAGCAATCCTTTTGTCTGGATGTCCTCATATTTTGGCTCGATGACAGCCGCCACTCCCTCAGCAGTTCCGTCGACAATTACGGCAGCGCTGACCTCCGTCCTGGCGGGAACGATGACGTCTTCTCTCAGCCTTACTCGTCATGCGGTGATGGACTCGTGCGCAGGTTGCAAAGCAAGTTCCTCACCTCCGAAGTGCAGAGTGTTGGTACTCAAATCCAAGATGATGTTGTTCTGGTCCAGGAAGTCCAGTCCGATGATCACTTCATTTGATACGTCAGCCACAAGCACTGGATGCTTTATCGCCCGTCGACCAATGACGAACTCCAGTGATGCTTCGCCATGTACCGGTGCGGTCTCTCCGGTCGCGGTTATTAGCTGGAGGTTCCTTTGTGTGGGTTGCACTCTCCACTTCGGGATCACGGTGGGACTGACGATGGTCCTCGATGCTCCCGTGTCGATTAGCATGGGCCAGCTCTCTCCATTGACGACTCCGTCGACCATCAGGCTGCTATTGTCCCTCCGTAACTTCGTCAGAAGAACCTGGACTGCCAGGGCTTGACGACTGTCACAAGTCAACCTTTGCCCCCCAAGGCTGGCTAATACTCGTTTCTCTGGGTCGCGCGGTTTTCAGACGACTGATTTCCCGTCGGATACCCTCGGCGGCGGCGATCACCGCAGTCCTTGCTCAGATGGCCTTTCTTACCGCAGGTCCAGCAGGTCGGTAATCCTCTTCCGGACCGCCTCTCCGGTTGCCTTCCGGCTGTGTCGTTGCTGGTGGTGCCGCGACTATCGAAGAAACGGCTTAGCGCCTCCATTAATTCGTCGGCCAGGGGCTTGGTCTCGTTGGTTTTTACTGGTTCGTCGACGTCCACTTGACGCACCCGCGCGTGCATTCTGGATGCCTGTTTAGCCGTCTCGAACTCAAGTGCGTGGCTCAGCGCATTTGTCAGGGTCTTATTGCGCGCGAGTCGCAGCGCCTGTTGAGTGTCCGAGTCCCGTAGCCCGTCGGTGAAAGTCTGCGTCGCTATCTGCTCCAGAAAGTCGGCCGGCGCTGTTGGGTAGGCGAGCCTTACGAGACTTGCGATGTCCATCTCGAACTCTTGCAGGGTTTCCGCGTTCTTTTGTACCCGGGTCCGGAGCTGCATCTGGTAGGCCTGCTGAAGATGGCTATCTCCATATCGGGACTCCATATGGGCGATTAGTGAAGCGTAGTCCTGTGATCCAGTCGGGATGGCCTGAAGGACGTTAAGGGCGTCCCCTCTCAGCGCTACAATGAGAGCTGTAGCCTTTTCCGTGATGTTCCAGTTGTTTATTGAACAGGCTGCCTCGAACTGACGTAAATAGGTGCTCACGGGACCTTTCCGTCGAAGGTTGGGGGCGTCACTCTGCTCTGTCCCGTTCCTGATATTCCCGGTGTACCTGTGGGCGGGCGTCGGCGCAGCTCGGCAACTTCCTCTTGAAGAGCGTTGAATCTCGCTTCCATCCCCGTGGACGGGCGTTGGTTCAGCTCAGAAATTTATTTTTGTAAAGCTTTGAATTTTTCTTCCACCCCCGTCAGTGGGCGTTGACGCAGTTCGGAAACTTCCTCTTGTAAGGCGTCGATCTTCTTTTCTACTGCTGTGACTTCCTCACGTAGGCCCTGGCAGACGGTGTTGACTTCCTGACGCAGACCCTGTTCCAATTTCTTTTGACTTTCCTGTAATTTCGTCAGCAGACACTCTTCCAGATTTTTCTGGCCATCCAGAAATTTGGCGGTTAGGTCCTCTGCTAGCTTATTCTGACCGTCTTCTAATTTGGAAGTTAGGTCCTCGGCTAAACTTTTCTGGCTGTCTTCCATCTTCTTCAGGTCCTCCGCTAACTTATTTTGACCGTCTTCCATCTTCTTCTGGCCGTCTTCTAATTTGGCAGTTAGGTCCTTGGTTAAATTCTTCTGGCCGTCCTCCATTTTGGTTTCCATGCCATTTAACTTTTCTAGCAATGCTGCCAATTGCGACTCCATTTTAGTTGTTTGTCTTGTAAAATTAAAATTAAAAAAAAATGACCTGCTCGGGTTTTGAAACCAGGACCGTCAGGTGTTGTGCTTGTGCTTGAGTTCGTAATCCGGCTTCTGACACCAGTTGTTACGTGCCACCCCCCTAGTGGCACTTTTGTTAACTGGATTACGGTGGGTAGAAAACACAACACCAATCACTGCTTTAAAGAGAAGTTAGTTTTATTGCTTGCAGGAAGATACAACACTCATCAGTAAATACAAGCAATTGGAACCTTACTCCAGTTTCCTCAAGTCTCTTCCTTGAGCGCTCTTGGCCCTTTCACTTTTCAACAGACCACAGAAGTTAATCCGTACTAATGAGTACGGTGGCCTTGACAGAAACTACCTGCTCCTCTCCCTTATTGTACGCCGACTACAGTTACTTACGATCACTTGCTGCAGGCTGTTCACAAGCTGGGAGAAACAATGTCACTGGCTTTCGTAACTCGCACGGCACTTCGTCACCACACTTCTGTCGCTCAGGAAAAACACGCACTAGCTCAGAAACACACACCCACAGAAAGCTCAGTCCCCTCACTTTGAGGCCGCTTATATAGCAGGCTGGTGACTCAATGAATTCTAGAATCGTCCAGGACACACGGCTTCGAGAGATTTCCATCACTGGCTGGGTCACGAATATTCTGGACCATCCCTTTGTCCTAGTAGCCCTGTTGCATAAGTCGCACGCAATACACGAGGCAGGACACAGCCCAGCCCTGGGGCAGTTGTGACTCATGCGACGAGCGATGACACAAACTCACAGCCGTAACAATATAGTCGTAAATTATTAGGGTGGTTCATTATACGAATTTTTATTTGGACCGCTGAACTAAGACACAAGGAATTACAACTTTTTTTAAAATTTCCCACAGCCACCGTGATAAATTTCTCAAAACAATTGAATCAAATTAGATGCCAGTATATTAAGCCTTGCTTAACGATTTACAATTGCAGGTTTCATTGCGCTCAGGTGAATATTTTGCATGAAAAGTTGGTTTGTTACTTGAAATTTTCATGGCCGCCATGTTGATTTCGTATTTGTAGGTTTATGAAGGTAATATAGTTGAACTTAGTGTCCTTTATGACTATACAAAATATGAGTTTGATAGTTGTAGTGGTTTCGGAGTTACTGAATGCCGGTAAAATATTTCGTGCGGCCACCATGTTGGATTGGTGACACTTATCAAAAATTTAAAAGGCACGTTTAAGGTTGAGAAAACCTTACCTAGTTTCATTAAAATCGGCCAGCTGTTTAGAGTTTATTAGAGAGGACACACAAAAAACACACACACTCACAGATAAAAGGCGATCTCATAATCCTGTATTTCATAAATGAAAATTCATAAGAAAATCCAACTTGTTACAAAGATTATTATTAAAAACTTCTGTAGCTTAATAATATTGTAAATACTGTTGTACATAAGTGTTATATACATATACAGTACACTAAACATAAATTAAGCCAAAGTATCCAGGATCTGATGATGTTCGTTTGCCGAAAGGAACTAGTTGTCTAATTTAGCCCCTATATAAATGAGAAGTGTTTTACTAAGTGTATAAATAATTCATGTAATATATTTCATTCGCTAGGAAATTAATTGTAACTCCCCGCCAAATCTAATTATGAACACTCGTGTTGACGGACTGAAATACTTCTAATAATAGATTACCTGGGCAAAACAGAAAATTAGTCCCTAATATTTCAATACTGACATCATGCAAACTTAAAGTTTAACTGCCAGTTCTAGATGCAAGATGTTGTCTACAACATTGGTTATATTCTGTACACAATAACAGTATGCATTCGCAGATATTCAAATAATTTCACTCAAGAGCAAATGTATTGTCCACACATTTCAAATAAAAATAATCACATGGAAGATTATAGCATTATGCTTGAATTACGCTCAGGCATAAACTCCTATCACTGAGTTTTTCTCGGGTAGCAAGCCGATATTGAAGGGGATCTAGTGGTCTCAGATGTCAAAATTATTTTTCGTGTTGACGTTTGTGGTTCAGGATTAGTTTAAGTCGATTGTCAAGCGACCTTTTTTTTTTACCGTCGGCAACCGAACTCTAATAACCAAGGCCAAAATGATGTTCAATTTTTGGTAAAAGAGAATTTTGATAAGAATAGTTTGTCAACAAAATTCAATTTTAATTTCGGTAATGTCCTTTTTTTTTAAAAAAAAAATCGATGTTTGTCAAAATCTGTTCTCAATTGAATTGTCTTGCCATAAACTTGATGTTTAGTTCATAGCGATCCGAGATTTAACCGAACTACAGTTAAATCTTCACAATCATTGCCATGAATACAATTTGAGAGTGGACCGTATTATCAAACGCTGTGATGTGACGGCAGACAACAACGCTGACAGTGAGTACAATGCTCGATCCGACTTGCATGGAACGCCATTCAACCGCGACAACCTCGCCGCACACACACTCGCATGAGATTGAGAACTCCGCTTTAAGGCGGAACCACAATCAGAATCAGCGCAACGCAGCACAAACCGCAATGTTCAATGTGTTGACGGACTAGTCGATTTAGCGAATTCACCGATTCTATCTCAGGTATTAATCTAATCCTAATCTGAGATCAGTCTGTCACATGCACAATGTGTTAAAGAGAAACCCTTTTCTTTTTTACCAAATACTGTAATCTGCTTCACAGAAGTGTCAATTTTACCGAAAAGTCAATCTTTAAAATTCGTTTTTCGACATTTTACTGAATAGTCGAAAATCGGTTAGTTACTCGATTATCCGAAGGTCAATTATTGCCAGTTTTATTCAGATTAGGTCAGTATCGGGCAAAGTTGGAGGACAACTTCACCCAAGTTTGTGATACGGGAGTAGAGAACGCTTGAAAATCTAAGTCATTGAATGTACTTACCTAAGTTCAAACCAGGGACCCGTAACTTAACGAAATATACGTTATTAACGCTGAGTTTTACGTTACGTTACACGTAATGTAACGTGGAACCGATGTGGTTGGGTAACGTGCCTCTTGTGTGTACCGCAACTAACGTTCTAACCAAGTGTAAGGTTACAGTAGTAACGTAACAGTTGTACCGCAGGCATTGATCGGTACAGTAAAGATGGTACAGGCTGTAACGTTACATTTCATATAACGTCAGTTCCGGAACTGACATTAGTAACGTTACAGCTATGTCGGGTGTGTTGTACCGTCAGCATTGGCCAGCTGAGTAGAGAAGGTACAGGCTGTAACGTTACGTTTGGCTAAGGCAGGAGTTCCGGTACAGCCATTAGTAACGTTATATATAGCCGTACCGCGTGTTACAATCGGTACAGCACGAGGCCCGGGTGTAAGGAATCAAACGGTTTGTATAAAACAATAAGATTTAAGAAATACAATTATACTAAGTCGCCTTCCGTCAACAGAGTGAGTACTGAGACTACAGTTTTAATGGTCTTGGGTTCATTTCCCATATCATCCAGCAAAGATGTTTCTAGCCTCAGTGCTAGAAACTGTACACTAAGCCTAGTCAGTTAGTTAATTATTTAGTTAGTTAGTTATTGGGGTTTAAAGGGGATGAACTACAAGGCCATCGGCCCCAAACACTACACTAAGCCTCGTGAGGATATTTTAGAAGAGATAGGTTACATTCCGAACAGGGTATCCTGGAGGTGGAATGGCGTGGACCCCTACTTCAAAGCCAAGCAAATGCCCGGATGGTACCTGAGTGAAGGCTACGGTCATTTCCTTCCCAAACCTAGCCACAATTACAAATACGCACATTACCACAGCCAACATAATGTCACGGGTTAACACACTGATTCCACACAATCCTAAGATAATAATAATAATAATAATTATTATTATTATTATTGTTATTATTATTATTATTATTATTATTATTATAATGATAATGTTGTCGATACGAATAACAAAGAAGTGAGCGTTATCAATGCTGGATTTTACGTAACGCTACAAGAGATGGTAGAGGTTGTAACTTTGTACCGCCAGCATTGACCCTCAGAGACACCCTAAGGACCAAAATTCTATTTCTTTTTAAATTATTTTATTGTATCCATCCGACTTTGTGCTGTCCATTCTCTGAGTCGGAAACCATTAATATTCATCCTATTCGTGTAAAATAATACAACTTGATAGAACAATGATATTTTCACTCCACAATAAATAATTCTTCTTTTCTTCTTTTCTTTCTTAGTCGTTTACCCTCCAGGTTGGTGGAACCAACGGACTCAGCAAGGGAACTCACCACTACCGCCTCTACGGGCAGTGTCCTAGAGCTGGGAACATCTAATCGGAGTGGATACAACTGGTGAGATGTGTTTGGCACCTCTCCCAGGCAGCCACACATGCAAAGCGAACAGGGGCCTCATGAGGGAAGGTAAGGGATGGTCAGGATGGATAGGCAAGGAAGAGGGAAGGAGGCGGCCGTGACCTTGAAGAAGGCACCATCCCGGCATTTGCCCGAAGACGAAGTGGGAAACCACGGAAAACAACACCGAGGATAGCTGAGGTTGGAATCGAACCCCCTCTAGTCATTTGGAATACCCGAGACTGAATAGACCTCGTTCCAGTCCTCATACCACTTTCTATATATTGTGGCAGAGCCGGGAATCGAACCCAGGAACTCGAGGGCGGCAGCTAACCATGCTGACCGCTAAGCGATAGAGGCGACTTCACAATAACTAATATTAATTATAATTTTATATCGGGTAATCTCCGTTGTGTAGTGGGCAGCATGCTTAGCTGCCACCCCAGAGGCCCAAGGTCCGATTCCTGGGTCTGCTACGTAATTTGAAAAGAGGTATGATTGGAACGGGGTCTACTCAGCCTCGGGTGGTCCAAATGAGTCGAGGATGTTTGATTCCCACCACAGCCATCCCCGAAGTGATTTTCCGTGGTTTCCCACTTCGTTTCAAGTCTAATGTCGGGATGGTATCTAACGACAGGCCGCAGCTGCCTCCTTCCCCGTTCCATGTCTCCCCCCCCCCCCCCCATTCTTCCCATCCCGTCTCGTCCCTCATGTGGCACACTATTCGCTTTGCAGGTGAGACCATCTGGGCGAGGCGCTAGTCCAGCCTCCCTCCCCAGTTGTATCCCATTACTGGATGTCAAGATCCAGGACACTGCCCGTAGAGGCGGTAAAGGCGGGATCATTCGCTGAGTCCGTGGGAAAAGCCTACCTGGAGGGTAGAAAAAGAAAAGGAATAAGCGAAACAATTTTATATTAAACCTATTGTAATTCATCACTCAAGTGTGTCAGATTTTTAGTACGATACAATTTGGATATTATATTGAAGACAGTTACGTAACTCAAAATGTCCAAGTTAGTTGAGAGAAAGAAAATAATGCACAACAAGGAATCAAAGCAGTTGTGTGCTCAGTTTGGAAGTGGACGTGTGTCTTTCACAACTTGTGTAATCCGGAAATAATTCAGAAATAAAATTACACAAAGCCACCTTCCATGAGATGAGTGTGCAATGTGACTCCTCTTTTAAAGGACCTGGGTTCGATCCCCATCTCTTCCTGCAAAGTTATTTCTAGCCTCAGCGCTAGAAACTGTACACTAAGCCTAGTCAGTTAGTTAATTAGTTAGTTAGTTATTGGGGTTGAAAGGGGAGGAACTACGAGGTCGTCGGCGCTAAACACTAGACTAAGCCACATGAGGCAAATGCCCGGATGGTACCTAAGTGAAGGCCACGACCATTTCCTTCACAAACCTAGCCACAATTACAAATACGCACATTACCATAGCCAACACAATGTCAATGGTTAACACACTGATTCCACAAACACCTAAGATAATAATAATAATAAAAAAAAAAAATAATAATAATATTGATAATGTTGTCGGTACGATTAAGAACGAAATGAACGTTATCAATGCTGGATTTTACGTAACGCTACGAGAGATGGTAGAGGTTGTAACTTTGTACCGCCAGTATTGACCCTCAGAGAAGAAACGGTACAGGCTGTAACGTTAAGATGGGATGTAGCCGCAGTTTCGGTACAGGCTTTTGTAACGTTACTGACAAGTATACCGGCTATCTCCATTGGCTCAGCAGGGCTAGGTGCAAGGAATCAAACATGGTGGACGGTTGTCAATTGAGGGTGGTATCTGCCGTTCATGGGCATTATTAGAATGCAAATCAGTCATTAAGATACGTAACTGTAAGTTGAAAACATGCCAGGCACTGATGAATGCATTCCTGTCGGTCTTAAAGATTGAACTGAAATCATTTGACCTTCAACCATTGCATTGGGATTCAGTTACGTAAGCTACCTGTGAGCCCACTATGTACTGGAAAAGTGTAGGAGGGGTAGGACTGTTGCTTCGTAACGGATGGGTCCTGGGTTCAAGACACCCTAAGTACCAAAATTTTATTTCTTTTTAAATTATTTTATTGTATCCATCCGACTTTGTGCTGTCCATTCTCTGAGTCGGAAACCATTAATATTCATCCTACTCGTGTAAAATAATACAACTTGATAGCACAATGATATTTTCACTCCACAATAAATAATTCTTCTTTTCTTCTTTTCTTTCTTAGTCGTTTACCCTCCAGGTTGGTGGAACCAACGGACTCAGCAAGGGAACTCACCACTACCGCCTCTACGGGCAGTGTCCTAGAGCTGGGAACATCTAATCGGAGTGGATACAACTGGTGAGATGTGTTTGGCACCTCGCCCAGGCGGCCACACCTGCAAAGCGAACAGGGGCCTCATGAGGGAAGTTAAGGGATGGTCAGGATGGATAGGCAAGGAAGAGGGAAGGAGGTGGCCGTGACCTTGAAGAAGGCACCATCCCGGCATTTGCCCGAAGACGAAGTGGGAAACCACGGAAAACAACATCGAGGATAGCTGAGGTTGGTATCGAACCCCCTCTAGTCATTTGGAATACCCGAGACTGAATAGACCTCGTTCCAGTCCTCATACCACTTTCTATATATTGTGGCAGAGCCGGGAATCGAACCCAGGACCTCCAGGGCGGCAGCTAACCATGCTGACCGCTAAGCGATAGAGGCGACTTCACAATAACTAATATTAATTATAATTTTATATTGGGTAATCTCCGTTGTGTAGTGGGCAGCATGCTTAGCTGCCATCCCAGAGGCCCAAGGTCCGATTCCTGGGTCTGCTACGTAATTTGAAAAGAGGTATGATTGGAACGGGGTCTACTCAGCCTCGAGTGGTCCAAATGAGTCGAGGATGTTTGATTCCCACCACAGCCATCCCCGAAGTGATTTTCCATGGTTTCCCACTTCGTTTCAAGTCTAATGTCGGGATGGTATCTAACGACAGGCCGCAGCTGCCTCCTTCCCCGTTCCATGTCTCCCCCCCATTCTTCCCATCCCGTCCCGTCCCTCATGTGGCACACTATTCGCTTTGCAGGTGAGACCATCTGGGCGAGGCGCTAGTCCAGCCTCCCTCCCCAGTTGTATCCCATTACTGGATGTCAAGATCCAGGACACTGCCCGTAGAGGCGGTAAAGGCGGGATCATTCGCTGAGTCCGTGGGAAAAGCCTACCTGGAGGGTAGAAAAAGAAAAGGAATAAGCGAAACAATTTTATATTACACCTATTGTAATTCATCACTCAAGTGTGTCAGATTTTTAGTACGATACAATTTGGATATTATATTGAAGACAGTTACGTAACTCAAAATGTCCAAGATAGTTGATAGAAAGAAAATAATGCACAACAAGGAATCAAAGCAGTTGTGTGCTCAGTTTGGAAGTGGACGTGTGTCTTTCACAACTTGTGTAATCCGGAAATAATTCAGAAATAAAATTACACAAAGCCACCTTCCATGAGATGAGTGTGCAATGTGACTCCTCTTTTAAAGGACCTGGGTTCGATCCCCATCTCTTCCTGCAAAGTTATTTCTAGCCTCAGCGCTAGAAACTGTACACTAAGCCTAGTCAGTTAGTTAATTAGTTAGTTAGTTATTGGGGTTGAAAGGGGAGGAACTACGAGGTCGTCGGCGCTAAACACTAGACTAAGCCACATGAGGCAAATGCCCGGATGGTACCTAAGTGAAGGCCACGACCATTTCCTTCACAAACCTAGCCACAATTACAAATACGCACATTACCATAGCCAACACAATGTCAATGGTTAACACACTGATTCCACAAACACCTAAGATAATAATAATAATAAAAATAATAATAATAATAATATTGATAATGTTGTCGGTACGAATAAGAACGAAATGAGCGTTATCAATGCTGGATTTTACGTAACGCTACGAGAGATGGTAGAGGTTGTAACTTTGTACCGCCAGCATTGACCCTCAGAGAAGAAACGGTACAGGCTGTAACGTTAAGATGGGATGTAGCCGCAGTTTCGGTACAGGCTTTTGTAACGTTACTGACAAGTATACCGGCTATCTCCATTGGCTCAGCAGGGCTAGGTGCAAGGAATCAAACATGGTGGTTGGTTGTCAATTGAGGGTGGTATCTGCCGTTCATGGGCATTATTAGAATGCAAATCAGTCATTAAGATACGTAACTGTAAGTTGAAAACATGCCAGGCACTGATGAATGCATTCCTGTCGGTCTTTAAGATTGAACTGAAATCATTTGACCTTCAACCATTGCATTGGGATTCAGTTACGTAAGCTACCTGTGAGCCCACTGTGTACTGGAAAAGTGTAGGAGGGGTAAGGCTGTTGCTTCGTAACGGATGGGTCCTGGGTTCAAGACACCCTAAGGACCAGAATTTTATTTGTTTTTAAATTATTTTATTGTATCCATCCGACTTTGTGCTGTCCATTCTCTGAGTCGGAAACCATTAATATTCATCCTATTCGTGTAAAATAATACAACTTGATAGCACAATGATATTTTCACTCCACAATAAATAATTCTTCTTTTCTTCTTTTCTTTCTTAGTCGTTTATCCTCCAGGTTGGTGGAACCAACGGACTCAGCAAGGGAACTCACCACTACCGCCTCTACGGGCAGTGTCCTAGAGCTGGGAACATTTAATCGGAGTGGATACAACTGGTGAGATGTGTTTGGCACCTCGCCCAGGCGGCCACACCTGCAAAGCGAACAGGGGCCTCATGAGGGAAGTTAAGGGATGGTCAGGATGGATAGGCAAGGAAGAGGGAAGGAGGTGGCCGTGACCTTGAAGAAGGCACCATCCCGGCATTTTCCCGAAGACAAAGTGGGAAACCACGGAAAACAACATCGAGGATAGCTGAGGTTGGTATCGAACCCCCTCTAGTCATTTGGAATACCCGAGACTGAATAGACCTCGTTCCAGTCCTCATACCACTTTCTATATATTGTGGCAGAGCCGGGAATCGAACCCAGGACCTCCAGGGCGGCAGCTATCCATGCTGACCGCTAAGCGATAGAGGCGACTTCACAATAACTAATATTAATTATAATTTTATATCGGGTAATCTCCGTTGTGTAGTGGGCAGCATGCTTAGCTGCCACCCCAGAGGCCCAAGGTCCGATTCCTGGGTCTGCTACGTAATTTGAAAAGAGGTATGATTGGAACGGGGTCTACTCAGCCTCGGGTGGTCCAAATGAGTCGAGGATGTTTGATTCCCACCACAGCCATCCCCGAAGTGATTTTCCGTGGTTTCCCACTTCGTTTCAAGTCTAATGTCGGGATGGTATCTAACGACAGGCCGCAGCTGCCTCCTTCCCCGTTCCATGTCTCCCCCCCCCCCCCATTCTTCCCATCCCGTCTCGTCCCTCATGTGGCACACTATTCGCTTTGCAGGTGAGACCATCTGGGCGAGGCGCTAGTCCAGCCTCCCTCCCCAGTTGTATCCCATTACTGGATGTCAAGATCAAGGACACTGCCCGTAGAGGCGGTAAAGGCGGGATCATTCGCTGAGTCCGTGGGAAAAGCCTACCTGGAGGGTAGAAAAAGAAAAGGAATAAGCGAAACAATTTTATATTAAACCTATTGTAATTCATCACTCAAGTGTGTCAGATTTTTAGTACGATACAATTTGGATATTATATTGAAGACAGTTACGTAACTCAAAATGTCCAAGTTAGTTGAGAGAAAGAAAATAATGCACAACAAGGAATCAAAGCAGTTGTGTGCTCAGTTTGGAAGTGGACGTGTGTCTTTCACAACTTGTGTAATCCGGAAATAATTCAGAAATAAAATTACACAAAGCCACCTTCCATGAGATGAGTGTGCAATGTGACTCCTCTTTTAAAGGACCTGGGTTCGATCCCCATCTCTTCCTGCAAAGTTATTTCTAGCCTCAGCGCTAGAAACTGTACACTAAGCCTAGTCAGTTAGTTAATTAGTTAGTTAGTTATTGGGGTTGAAAGGGGAGGAACTACGAGGTCGTCGGCGCTAAACACTAGACTAAGCCACATGAGGCAAATGCCCGGATGGTACCTAAGTGAAGGCCACGACCATTTCCTTCACAAACCTAGCCACAATTACAAATACGCACATTACCATAGCCAACACAATGTCAATGGTTAACACACTGATTCCACAAACACCTAAGATAATAATAATAATAAAAATAATAATAATAATAATAATATTGATAATGTTGTCGGTACGAATAAGAACGAAATGAGCGTTATCAATGCTGGATTTTACGTAACGCTACGAGAGATGGTAGAGGTTGTAACTTTGTACCGCCAGCATTGACCCTCAGAGAAGAAACGGTACAGGCTGTAACGTTAAGATGGGATGTAGCCGCAGTTTCGGTACAGGCTTTTGTAACGTTACTGACAAGTATACCGGCTATCTCCATTGGCTCAGCAGGGCTAGGTGCAAGGAATCAAACATGGTGGACGGTTGTCAATTGAGGGAGGTATCTGCCGTTCATGGGCATTATTAGAATGCAAATCAGTCATTAAGATACGTAACTGTAAGTTGAAAACATCCCAGGCACTGATGAATGCATTCCTGCCGGTCTTAAAGATTGAACTGAAATCATTTGACCTTCAACCATTGCATTGGGATTCAGTTACGTAAGCTCCCTGTGAGCCCATTGATGTACTAGAAAAGTGTAGGAGGAGTAAGGCTGTTTCTTCGTAACGGATGGGTCCTGGGTTCAAGACACCCTAAGGACCAAAATTTTATTTCTTTTTAAATTATTTTATTGTATCCATCCGACTTTGTGCTTTCCATTCTCTGAGTCGGAAACCATTAATATTCATCCTATTCGTGTAAAATAATACAACTTGATAGCACAATGATATTTTCACTCCACAATAAATAATTCTTCTTTTCTTCTTTTCTTTCTTAGTCGTTTACCCTCCAGGTTGGTGGAACCAACGGACTCAGCAAGGGAACTCACCACTACCGCCTCTACGGGCAGTGTCCTAGAGCTGGGAACATCTAATCGGAGTGGATACAACTGGTGAGATGTGTTTGGCACCTCGCCCAGGCAGCCACACCTGCAAAGCGAACAGGGGCCTCATGAGGGAAGGTAAGGTATGGTCAGGATCGATAGGCAAGGAAGAGGGAAGGAGGCGGCCGTGACCTTGAAGAAGGCACCATCCCGGCATTTGCCCGAAGACGAAGTGGGAAACCACGGAAAACAACATCGAGGATAGCTGAGGTTGGAATCGAACTCCCTCTAGTCATTTGGAATACCCGAGACTGAATAGACCCCGTTACAGTCCTCATACCACTTTTCATATTTCGTGGCAGAGCCGGGAATCGAACCCAGGACCTCCAGGGCGGCAGCTAACCATGCTGACCGCAACGCGATGGAGGCGACTTCACAATAACTAATATTAATTATAATTTTATATTGTGTAATCTCCGTTGTGTAGTGGGCAGCATGCTTAGCTGCCACCCCAGAGGCCCAAGGTCCGATTCCTGGGTCTGCTACGAAATTTGAAAAGCGGTAAAATTGGAATGGGGTCTACTCAGCCTCGGGTGGTCCAAACGAGTAGAGGGTGTTTGATTCCCTCCTCAGCCATATTGGAAGTGGTTTTCCGTGGTTTCCCACTTCGTCTTCTGGCTAATGCCGGGATGGTAGCTACCGTCAGGCCACGGCCGCCTCCTTCTCTCCCATACTTCCCACCTGTCCCGTCCCTCATGAGGCCCACAGTTTGCTTTGCATTTGGGGCCGCGCAGGCGAGGCGTTTGTCCCGCCTCCCCAGTTGTATCCCCCATAGGATGTCGAGCTCCTGGACACTGCCCATAGGGGCGGTATATGTGGTATCCCTCGTTGAGTCCGTGAGAAAAGCCTAACTGGAGGATAAACTGACTACGAAAAAAAATTAAAAATAAATTAATTAGGTGTTCTTTATTTTCTGTATATAGCAAACACATTTCGCACGGACGCCGTTTAGGGAAAATATAGTTTCGTTCTGAGGTATTATTCGAGGGCCTGCACAGGGACCTGAACAGCGGCCTGACCCCATGTGCTGCTTTCACACGACCGCACTGGGATTCACAAATCTCGAGCCTAGCTACCCGTAACGTCGCCGCACGTGGTTGGGTCGGACCATATTATGTCGCTTTTAACGCGCGCGGACGAATGAGAGCGCTTTGCTAGTCCATGGGTTGGCAGCTTCAATACGTACTACATGAAGACAAAGTGACTTACGTGCGATGCCAATGCTAGAGTGACTGCTGCCAACTTAAATGGCCTCCTTTTATAAATGTATATGCGTGACTAGTGTCATAGTGGGGTATTCAGGGTGCCCGTGGTCGAATGCAAGTTATTATTTCCCTCTCAACTATCATTTTATGTAGCGGGGACAGCTACGTCATAGCATGAGGGGGCCATGGCAGAAACATGAGTGTCGGGGTAAAGGAATTAATATTTTGGTATTGGTATTATGTACAGGGTATTGTTTTGTGTTGTGTTATGTTGTCTTGGTTACGACGGCAGGAAAAATAATGTATGGAACCTGTACCGGTATATGACTGCACGGTGTTTATATTAAAACAAGGTTAGAGTTAACATTTGGCGACCGATAGACAAGACTGATTGCCGTGCAGTGAAAGTAAAATAAGAACTTAAGGTACACAACAACTGTTTGATCTCGACTAGCAAAATCTATCATCATGGCTGAAGTGACTGTTTTACAAAGACAAAGAGCACAGTTAGTCGTCTGTTCACAAGAGCCTTTAACACGTTCCAGAACAAGATTAAGGAGGAAAATGTGAAGCAGGAAGATATATTTACTAGTTTTAAACTACTCGAAGATAAAGCCGATCGACTGTTTTCACTTGACGAGAGAATCCGCGAAGCTTGGCATGGACGTGATTGCAACAGCGAAGATGAAGACAAGGAATATGAAGAAGTCGAAACATATCGAGATAAATGGACAACAGTGAAGTGTAAGTACGAAAGATACGAATGTGAAATACCGTGTGACACTCATTCCATAAGGACTGGTGTTTCTCAAGCGGGTCAAGTGATTAGTAAATTACCCAAGTTGTCGCTTGTGAAGTTCTCAGGAGATATTAAACAATGGTTATCATTTTGGGCGCAGTTCAAGCGAATACATGAGAGTGTTGAGCTGGATGCTGCAGAAAAGATTCTTTATCTAAGAGAATCTATGACTCCTGGAACAAGGGCGTATGATCTTGTGAGTGGTTTTCCTCCTATTGCCGAGAATTATAGCAAGGCTGTACAGTTGTTAGAAGCCCGCTATGGTCGAAAAGATCTATTGATAGAACTTTACGTGAGGGACATAATAAACCTAGTGACAGAGAAGCCTTCCCTTTCAGTATTGTATGACCGAATTGAGGTTAATGTTAGGTCCCTAGAGTCAATGGGCCTGACTACCGACAATTATGCTGCATTATTATTTCCCCTGGTAGAGTCTTGTTTGACGGATGAATTAATTCGTGTGTGGCAGAGAAGAGGAGATTGTAAACAAGAAAATGGGTCACAAGATAAGCTTAAAAACCTTTTGACATTTTTGAAATCTGAAGTGGAAAATGAAGAGTACTTACAACTTACTAGAAAGATCGGTAATGTTACTGCGGAAAAGAAACAAATTTCGAAACCCTTGAAACTGTGTGATGTTCCTACTGCTCAGGGTTTGGTGTCAACCGGAGGAGTGGGAGGTACATGTGCTTTTTGTGGTGAAGAGAAACATACTTCATCCGGATGTACGGAAGCAAAGAACATGTCTCTCGAAGAAAGGAAAGTCAGGTTGTCAAAGAATGGTGCATGTTTCAAATGTCTCAGGGTTGGTCATGTTGCAAGAAGATGCCATACTCGCCTCTCCTGCAAGTTATGTAAGCGGCAGCATTATCCAGTTATGTGTGATTTTTTTAGAAAGGAATCTTAAAACGGAAACCCAGGCTTCATCTCAGGCCAGGTCAGTGACGAACTTCTGCATAAATTCCTCCTGTGTATATCTACAAACAGTTTTGGTTAAGATTGTTCACGGGTATAATATAGAGCTTGTACGCGTTCTTCTAGACTCTGCCTCACAGCATTCTTATATTAAAGAAGAACTGGCAGAGAGATTGGGTCTCAAGGAAGTCAGGAAGGTTACTTTAAGCCATGCTGTGTTTGGTGGCAGAACTGGATCTCCGGTGGAACATGGCGTATTTGAACTTGTTCTTCATAATCTCGATAACTCCTGTCAGCTGAGACTGACTGCTCTTAGTCAGCCTGTTATTTGCAGTCAGGTCCCTCGCCTTACAACAGAGCAAGTCGTGAAACTTGGACTGTCTCATCTAGATGTAGGAAAGGATAAGGATATTGAGATCCTTATTGGTGCTGATTTTCTAGGATCAATTCTCTCCAATGATCGTAAAACGGTGGGAGCGTTAACAGCGTTGCGCACTACACTGGGGTGGACAGTATTTGGTAGAGACCAACGCTCGGGGTGTGGTATGAGTAAAACTACACCTATTATGCTGAATATAGAGAAGGTTAGCAACCTCTGGGAACTTGACGTATTGGGAATAGAAGATCCTATCACTGAAAAGAAGAGATGTGAACTTGAAGAGGAAGCTAGATTAAATGTCATTGAAACCGTAGAAATAAAAGAAGATGGTAGATACGAAGTTCGACTGCCATGGTTGAAGGATCATCTTCCCTTGGATCCTTCGTACGAGATGGCAGTGAAGCGTCTTGATATAACGAGGAGAAAGCTAGATAGTAACGGATACTTGGAAGAATATGATCAAATCTTTCAAGACTGGCTAGCTGAAGGGATTATAGAAGAGATTAATGGTGATCAGACTGAAATATGTGGCCATTATCTGCCTCATCGACCTGTGATCAAGGATTATGGAACAACACCTGTTCGACCAGTGTTCGATGCTTCCGCTAGAAGAGGTAACAACCCATCACTCAACGATTGTTTGGAAAAGGGTCCAAATCTGATCCAACTTATTCCATCTCTCCTACACAAGTTTCGAAAGAAGTCAATTGGAGTTATTGCTGATATTCGCAAGGCTTTCCTGCTAGTTTCGGTAGCACCAGAAGATCGAGATTTTTTGAGATTCCTGTGGGGAAGAGAGAAAATGAAAACATATAGACATAAACGAGTTGTTTTTGGAGTGACATCAAGCCCCTTCCTACTGGCAGCTGTTATTGAACACCTTTTAGACCAAGCCTTGAAAAATGATCAGGAAAGGCGGAACAGTATGACTGTCAATATTATTGAGCAACTGAAAGACAGTTTTTATGTTGATAATTGTGTGACAAGTGTCTCAAATAAACAGGAGCTGGAATTGTTTATTAAAACTGCTCAAGATGTTTTTGGCCAACACAAGTTTGAGCTTAGAGGTTGGGAGAGTAGTGATCCAGTGCTTCAAGATGATGAAAAAATGTCACCCGTCCTAGGAATAATGTGGAATCGCAAGGAAGACACGCTTAGCTTGAACAGTGAACCCCTGACGAAGCTATCACCTATAAAAGCAACCAAGAGGTCGATACTATCTGCTGTCCATAGGATTTATGACCCAATTGGATTTTCTGCACCGGTTATGTTATCACCGAAGCTGTTACTGCAGAAAATAAACGAGGTTTCTTGGGACACGGAGGTACCACAGGAAATCCAAATCAAGTTTGTAAAATGGCTTCTTGAAATAGGAGAATTAGGCCAGTTGACGATCCCAAGAAGACTCCCTGAGGTATATGAGGAACGTAGTCTCCATGCCTTTTGCGATGCGAGTCAAGATGCCTATGCTTCAGTGGTATTTTTACGCACGCAGACAGTGACAGGAGTTCATGTTGAGCTTCTCCAAGCAAAATCAAGAGTGGCTCCAATACCTCGACCGACCATTTCTCGATTCGAACTTATGGGAGCTGCAATTAGTGCCCGATTGCTAACGTCTATAAGAAAAGAGTTTGACACTGAAACAGTTTATTTGTGGACTGATTCAACGACAGTGTTGACATGGATGCAGCGAGAAGTTCTCTGGTCTGTTTTTGTTGAGACCAGGGTTAGAGAAATCAGGCAACTGACTTCAAAAGAATCGAGGAGGCATGTACCTGGGGCACTCAATCCTGCTGATCTGCCTACCCGAGGCTGTACAACATCTTATAGCATCGAGATGGTGGGAGGGACTGTCATGGATGTATCTTCCCAAAGAAGAATGGCCTTCAGATAATAGCAACAGAAATGAAGATGAAATCATGCTTGAAAGAAGGAGGACTGCCACGACTCTATTGGTCGCAGAAGAGCCTTCAAGTTCCAACTGGTATTACAAGTATTTCTTACGATTTGACAAAATAGTGAGGCTGATCGGGTGGATAAGACGGTTTATGTTCAATTGTAAATATAATAGAAGGCAGAATGGAGAACTGACTTGTTCAGAATTAGAATACAGTGAAAGAATAGTAATTAAACTTGTCCAGAATGAAAGTTTTCAAGGGCCCGAGGATCAGAGACTGGCTTCAATAGTGCCATACTTAGACAATCATGGCATTTTGCGAGTAAACACCAGAATAACAGAGAGGGAGGACAACAATGAGTTTCGCCAGCCTGCTATATTGCCGGGAGATCACCCTGTAGTGCAGCGACTTATTCATGACACGCACATTCGGCAGTGTCATGTAGGCCCACAGACTCTGTTGGGTATTATTAGAGAGAAGTACTGGATCTTGAATGGAAGACGAGTCGTGAGATCATCTGTACAAAAATGTGTTGTTTGCCGAAGGTACAAGAAAGAGCGACTGAAAGTTTCTACCCCACCTCTGCCTAATGATCGTGTGAGAGAGGCCAAGGTTTTCGAAGTTATTGGCATTGACATAGCTGGTCCGCTGATTGTGAAAGGTAACCAGAAGGTGTGGGTTTGCTTGTTCACATGTGCTGTCTATTGAGCAGTGCATTTGGAACTGCTTGTCTCGTTATCTACGGACTCGTTTCTGCAATGTCTACGAAGATTTATATCGCGCAGAGGAAGGCCTACGACGATTTATAGTGATAATGGGACAAATTTTAGAGGAGCATATAACATGATGTCTAAGCTCAACTGGAATAATATCGAGTCTTATTGTGGCATCCAAAGAATTGCATGGAAATTCAACCCTCCCACAGCATCGTGGTGGGGTGGGTTTTGGGAGAGACTGATCGGACTGATGAAAAGTCTCCTTCGGAAGGTTCTGGGGAAATCTTCCCTAACATGTGAAGAATTAATGACTGTGTTGTGTGAGTGTGAAGCAGTCATCAATAGTCGTCCCCTAACGGCAGAGACGGAAAATCCTCATGACTTGAGACCTATTACACCAGCGATGTTCCTACAGGAGGCTTATGAGATAGGAGTACCTGATCTAGATTCGATAGATGGAAATCAGCTGAAAAAGAGAGCGGCCTATCGTCTGCAACTAAGAAACGCCCTTCGTCAGAGATTTCGAAAGGAGTACCTCGGGCAACTGTTGCTTAAGCGGAATCAGCATGACAGCATTAGCAAGGGAGACGTAGTGTTCATTGAGATGGACAATCGTAATAAGCTTGAATGGCCGATGGGAATTATTGAAGAACTGTTGCCTGGAAAGGATGGACGAGTACGTGTTTTGAGACTTCGAACGCAAAGGGGAGTTGTCATGCGTCCTGTTCAACGTTTGATCCCATTAGAGTGCTCTATGTCGGTGTCTGAAGAGGAGGAACGAGTGATTGAGACCGAAAAAGAGGCCATGGAACAAGAGAACATGATGTTGCAGAGATATCATACTCGGAGTGGGAGAGCAGTGAGGTGTCCGATGAGATTCCTGCAATAAGATAAACGCCGTACTTTGCATGTTGCAATTTTATTGAGGGCTGAAAATTGCAAGGTGGGAGAATGTCGGGGTAAAGGAATTAATATTTTGGTATTGGTATTATGTACAGGGTATTGTTTTGTGTTGTGTTATGTTGTCTTGGTTACGACGGCAGGAAAAATAAAGTATGGAACCTGTACCGGTATATGACTGCACGGTGTTTATATTAAAACAAAGTTAGAGTTAACAATGAGTGTTATTCTATTTTTGTGGACGACGTTATCACACCGTGAAAAATAAACTGTGCAATGTTCCATTATTATGCTTGAAATGGCCTTCTGTACGAACTGCTGGGGTTCATAAATGAAGAGAAAGCGCATGTGCTATGATTTGCCATCTCCTTTTCTGATCTTAATAAAATACAAGTAGTTCCGTGACGAACTAAAGAGCCTACTTTTCTTAAAATTCCAGATTGATGCCAATCTATATAGACCTATCTAGAATAATGACGAAATCAAGTAATAGAGTAACTTACTACAGTAGGCAACACTGGTGACTGTGAATATATTCTTAGTTCCATCTCTTCAGGTATAGAATGCACATACAAAATTTGGCTGCAGTCTAATGGATAGTATGGACGTTACATGTTGTTTGATATTGGATTTAGTCTATCAGTGCGCGTAAAATCATGTTTGGAACAATGTTATGTATGTGATGCTCTGAATTAATCTGAAATATTACGATCTATTATAGTGCCAGTTTTGGATAAAATCCATTTGTTAGTATAGAAGTTACATGTAATTAAAAATTGAAACTATCAGAAAGCTTAGAATCATGTTGGCATCACCGTGGTATATTAGTTACTCCAAATTAATCCATTTGTTGGTATAGAAGTTACATGTAATTAAAAATTGAAACTATCAGAAAGCTTAGAATCATGTTGGCAGCACTGAAGTATATTAGTTACTCGGAATTAATCTAGAATGTCAGGTACCATACGTGTGCAAAGTTTAGAGATGATGACTTGCATACTTTCTGATATATTGATATTATGATTAAACAAATAGAGAGAGCATTTATTAATAGTTGGCAGCCCTGCTTGTTCTTACGAATACGCATAGTCATAACTGTTATGTTACACAAAGCACATACGAAATCCGGTTGAAATCCATATTTTGTTAATATAGAAGTTATATGCATTTAAAAACTGGACCTGTCAGCAGGCTTAGAATCGTGTAGGCAACACTGATGTATACATTAAAGTAAGTGACTACAAACTAAGGTAGAATGTCAGGTAGTATACGTGTGCGTAGTTTAAAGCTGTCGGATTGCATACTTTCTGATAGAGGCTATCGGTATTTGGATAAAAACATAGAGAGAGGCTAAAAACAGCAAAACCCCCCTACACCCAAGTATTAACTAAACACGTTAAACACCGAGTTCTTGCTTTATATGACAAATGTGGCTATAATTCGTCAATACATTGTTAGCCTACTTTCCACATTTTGCAAAGATGAGGAAAGTTAGACTTATGAGATCGATCCGGGAAAATGTGTGTCTGTCTGTCCTTCTATCTATCAGGGGCAGATGGCATCGTAGTTCCGCCCTTTAAAACAACAATAACTAACTAACGAACTAACTAACTTCTGTCTATCTCTGTCTTTCTTTGTGTGTCCTCCCCTATCAACTCCTAAACGGCTGCAGCTATCGAAACTGAATTTGGTATGAATAAAGATCTATTCCTGAATACCTCAAGGCCATATTTGATAATGATGTCAGTGCTACCAACTGCTGAACAAACCCGGCTCCGTCAGAGATTTTAGACATTGACGTGAGGGCTGCAAAGGAGTGCACTCAGCTTCGTGAGGACAATTGAGTAGCTGTCTAATAGAGTGACTGCGCCCAGGTCACGAAGAACAAGATTAACGGCCGAGGGGACACGATTCACTGACCACGCGTCACCACAATATCTGCAGGCCAAATGGCTGGGAAAAGGTCGCATGATAGGCCTAGGCCCTTCATGGTGTGTAGTGCCAGGGGTAAGAAATTATGGATAGCGCCTTCTAATATCACTTTTAATTTTTAAACACTACAGTAGCGGCTACTAAAGAAAGGTAGCGATATTGCTACGTTCAATGTCACAAACACTGGGCCTACAAATCCCATATAGTTAGGTACAAATATCAGTCTGGTCGTTATTTCAGTAGCAACGAAGCTCTGTGGCGGCTATTGCCGTTTCGGTAACATTTAAGGCATCCCGCCGTCACATACCTCAATGTGCACTTAAAAAATTGTGGACCGGTCTATTTTACTGAAAAGAATTTCTACGAGCGAGTATCCACTCAGGCAAAAACCACACTCACCACCTTTTCCAAAATTTACACAAGACATGATTTTTAAAGCACTCTTCTGTATGTTGAGATACAGAGATACACCACATGGAAAGGCACAATAAAATGTTGGCAAATCTGGTTTCAAGGTACTGCTGTCCAGAATAGGCTTTCGGTACAGGTTATGCGGCCCATGTTCGCAACATGGAATGTTTTCCTTTGACAATGCATCTACACCATGTGCGAGGGCAACGCATTTCAAAGATCTCTAAAAACACAATAATCAGGAAATTGGAGAAACATTTAAAGTGGGAGCGGAGATTCAAGAAGAAATAATTTCATTTTTGAGATTTGGTGATGACACCGTAATCTTGGCCGATACGCCAGAGGATTTGAACGAGTTTGTGAATGGTTTGGACTCCGTCTTGAGGAATGAATTCATGATGAAAATCAATAAATGAAAAACAAAATTATTGGAATGCAGCCGAAATAAATTAAAAACCTCTATGGACCTCAAATTGGCAGGTGAAACTCTACGGGAAGTAGGAGACTTCTGTTACTTAGGAAGCAAAATAACCAGTGATGGACGAAGCAAAGAGAATATAAAAAGCAGGTTAGCTCAGGCAAGGAAAGATTTTCTAAAGAAAAGGAGTCTGTTGACAACGAATATACATTTAGGTATTAGGAAGTCATTTTTGAAAGGTTTGGTCTGGAGCATGACACTATAAGGAAGTGAAACTTGGACTAATGGTGCAGCAGAAAAAGGACAATTGAAGCGTGTGAAATGTGGTGTCACATGAGAATGATGAAGATCAGATGGGTAGATAGGGTAACAAATGAAGGGCTATTAAGACGAGTTGGAGAGGAGAAATGATTCTGGCGACTGCTAATGAAGAGACGAGATAGGTTGGTACGACACTTATTAAGACACTCAGGAATAGCAACCTTAGTTATAGATGGGAGGGTTGAGGACAAGAAATGTAGGGGAAGACCAGGGTTAAATGATTGCTTCGGATGTAGGGTGTGGTAGCTATGTAGAGATGAAACGTTTAGCTCAGGAGAGGGAGGCACAGAGGGCTGCATCAAACCAGTCAAAAAACTGAAGACTCAAACAACAACAATGGGGAATTTTAATTAATTAGTGAGGCATGTGAGGCAAAAGAGTTGTTGGAGAATTTCAATCCCTGGGATGTAACACTGGAAGAGACTGCATAATGTACATCAGCGGCCAAGGTGAGAGATATTTTACTATAGGTCTAATAATAGCGACATGTTGACGTTCAAATCATCAATAAGTGTGGCAAACTTACACCCAGAATAACGTAAGGAAAATACTTTTAATTTCCCATATGCCGATAGATTTGCCATTCCAGTGTGCAAGAGTGCAGTTCCCTCTTCAAACAATATTCACAATTTCTATTAACAAAGCGCAATGACACACACTTAACAGCAGCAGGTTTACATTTAGACAAAACAATTTTTTCCCATGGGCAACTGTATGTGGCGTGCTCGCTAGTATCTGGACAGCAAAATAGTTATGTCTCAGCAGAAGATGGCAAAACCAAAAACGTAATTCTAAATTGTGTTCACATAGTGTAACATCGTACCCTGCAGACTTTCACAACTCTATAAAATTCCCACTTTGCTGCTCATATCAATATACTGTATGTATCAGAATTTTCAAAATTGGAATGGACCCACCTGTAGCCGCGATTGCTGTAATATAATAGACCAATTATCAGCAATAATGCATCGTCCTCATTGTCTTGATCGCGAGCGAAGCCGCGGGTACCTGCTAGTTTTGATTTTACGCGCACTCATAAATCCAATATCAAACAGCATGTAAAGTCCATACTATCCACTAGACTTCAACCAAATTTTGTGTGTGCATTCTGTACCTTAAGAGATGGAACTATGAATATATTCAGAGCAACCAGGGCTGCCAACTGTAGTAAGTTACTCTATTAGGTTAAACTATTTCAGGTAGCCTATATTTCAAATTCAGTACTTAGAAATGTTAGTATTATCAACTTGATTTCGTCAATATTCTAGATAGGTCTATATAGATTGCCATGAATGTTCAATTTTAAGAAAAGTAGTCTCTTTAGTTCGCAACAGAACTACTTGTTACCTTCCTTGCTAGGTTCTGCCTTCCATGATAGCTTCCATACAACTCACGAAATTGAACAGGTGCTATTTTTCCAGGCAGTTTGCATGGAAGTTTGAGTACAACAACCAATCGGATTGCTCTTCTCGTTCTAGTAGAGATCTTAGCGACAGCATAAACAAATAGGCTATATTTGTTATGTTGGTAGGAAGAGTACTGCTGCGTGGTCCACCGCACCGCACTCAGAGCCCATGGACTTTAGAAGCCCAACCCGTTCAGCGCCGTTCTCGTCTAATGCGGCCGCGTTCTGGCCCATAGCACTGGGCTCAAAAAGCCCACCGTAGCCCACTGCACTGGACGGGCTGGGCCGAGCAGGCAGACTAAACCTCTCCACGCGTGCACAGCAAATGCTCGCTTTACACTTCTATTCAGAATTTTAGCAATACCAGTGTCACTAAGGTAAAGGTATAGTCCAAACTGGCTAATCTCTATCTGAAATACATCGATAGTTGTTGATGATTGATTTAGGGGTTTTGATATCATGGTCATGTAGCCCCGTGTATTTGTGTGTGTGTAATTTGTCTGATAACCTGTGTTATTGTGATGGCTCTCTTAGTGTGCGCCTTTGTCATTCAGATGAGGATTGGAAGGAAGCGGCCGTGGTTTTAAGTTAGGAACCATCCCGGCATTTGCCTGGATTATAAGTTAAATAACAAATAGGAAATTTAGTACTGTACCGAGTTTAACCGAGTTTTACAAGAATATTACTTTCGCCAAACGAATTTAGAAAACTATTTGAAGTTATTAGACATTGGACAAAACGAAGTTTTAACTTATACATTACGGCGTTCTAAATATTGGCTTTATCTTAAAAGTGTGTCACTGTTAGTAAATTGCGCAAATAGTAAGAACAATAGGAGCCTCCGTGGTTTAGGGTGCAGCACGCGGGCCTCTCACCGCTGGGTCCATGGTTCAAATCCCAGTCACACCATGTGAGATCTGTGCTGGACAAAACGGAAGCAGACAGGTTTTTCTCCGGGTACTCCGGTTTTCCCTGTCAACATTTAATTCCAGCAACACTCTCCACTACCATTTCATTTCTTCTGTCATTCATTTAATAATTGCCTCAAAGGAGTGTGACTGGCTTCGGCAGCCGGCACAGTTCATATCCTCACCGCTTGATGGGGGCTTCATTCATTCCATCCCTGACCCGGTTGGTCAACTGGGAGCAGGCTGTGGATTTTCAGTAGGAACTATTATAAAATTATTAATAACAAAAAGTTCCGTGCGGGACAAAAGAGCCTACTTTTCTTAATATTTTAGAAACATGCCAATGATTAATCTATATGGACCTGTCTAGAATATAGACGAAATTAAGTTGCTAATATCGAACTTTCTAATTTCGAAATATAACTGGCATTATGTAGACTAATAGATCACTACAGTTGGCAGCCCTGGTGACTGAATATATTCCTAATTCCATCTCATAAGGTACAGAATACACATATTGGTTGAAGTATAATGGAGAGCATGGACGTTACATGCAGTTAGACATTGGATCGATCAGCGCGCGTAAAATGATGTTGGCAACAATGTCATGCATGTGTTGGTCATTAATAATCTAAAAAATCATGATCTGTTGTTGTGCCAATTTTGGAAGAAATCCATTTATTATTATTGAAGTGATATTTATTTTAAAATTAGCAGGCTTAGAATCATGTAGGCAGCACTGACGTATATGAGTTACTCCTAATTAATCTAGAATGTCAGGTAACATACGTGTGCAAAGTTTGGAGCTGTTGGCTTGCATACCTTGATATATTATATTAGGGTAAAGGAATAGAGACAGCATTTATTAACAGTTGACAGCCCTGGTTGCTCTTAGAATACGCATAGTCATATCACTTATGGTACACATAGAGCATACGAAATTTTGTTGAAATCCAATTGATAGTATAGAATTTACAGGTATTTAAAAATTGGTCTTATGAGCAGGCTTAGAATCCTGTTGGTAGCACTGACGTATATTAGCTTCACCAAATTAATCTAGAATGTTAGGTAATATAGGCTACGTGTGCATAATTAAAAGCTGTCGGCTTGCATACTTTCTGATATATTGGTATTTGGATAAAAACATAGAGAGAGCATTTTTTAACAGTTGGCAGCCCTCGTGGCTCTTAATAATACGCTCAGTTATATCTGTTTATGTACACATAGTACATACGAAATTTGGTTGAAATCCAATCGATAGTGTAGAAGTTATATGTATTTAAAAACTAGCAGGTACCCGCGGCTTCGCTCGCGATCAAGACAATGAGGACGATGCATTATTGCTGATAATTGGTCTATTATATTACAGCAATCGCGGCTACAGGTGGGTCCATTCCAATTCTGAAAATTCTGATACATACAGTATATTGATATGAGCAGCAAAGTGGGAATTTTATAGAGTTGAGAAAGTCTGCAGGGTACGATGTTACATAATGTAAACACATTTTAGAATTACGTTTTTGGTTTTGCCATCTTCCGCTGAGACATAACTATTTTGCTGTCCAGATACTAGCGAGCACGCCACATACAGTTGCCCATGGGATAAAATGGTTTTGTCTAAATGTACACCTGCTGCTGTTAAGTGTGTGTCATTGCGCTTTTTTAATAGAAATTGTGAATATTGTTTGAAGAGGGAACTGCACTCTTGCACACTGGAATGGCAAATCTATCGGAATATGGGGAATTAACAGTATTTTCCTTAAGTTATTCTGGGTGTAATTTTGCCACACTTATTGATGATTTGAACGTCAACATGTCGCTATTAATAGACCTATAGTAAAATACCTCTCACCTTGGCCGCTGATGTACATTATGCAGTCTCTTCCAGTGTTACATCCCAGAGATTGAAATTCTCCAACAACCCTTATACCTCACATGCCTCTCTAATTAATTAAAATTCCCCATTGTTGTCGTTTGAGTCTTCAGTTTTTTGACTGGTTTGATGCAGCCCTCTGTGCCTCCCTCTCCTGAGCTAAACGTTTCATCTCCACATAGCTACCACACCCTACATCCGAAGCAATTTGTTTAACCCTGGTCTTCCCCTACATTTCTTGTACTCAACCCTCCAATCTATAACTAAGGTTGCTATTCCTGAGTGTCTTAATAAGTGTCGTACCAACCTATCTCTTCACTTCATTAGCAGTCGCCAGAATCATTTCTCCTCTCCCACTCGTCTTAATAGCCCTTCATTTGTTACCCTATCTACCCATCTGATCTTCATCATTCTCCTGTAATACCACATTTCACACGCTTCAATTGTCCTTTTTCTGCTGCACCATTAGTCCAAGTTTCAATTCCTTATAGTGTCATGCTCCAGACCAAACCTTTCAAAAATTACTTCCTAATACCTAAATGTATATTCGATGTCAACAGACTCCTTTTCTTTAGAAAATCTTTCCTTGCCTGAGCTAACCTGCTTTTTATATTCTCTTTGCTTCGTCCATCACTGGTTATTTTGCTTCCTAAGTAACAGAAGTCTCCTACTTCCCGTAGCGTTTCTCCTGCCAATTTGAGGTCCATAGAGGTTTCTAATTTATTTCGGCTGCATTCCAATAATTTTGATTTTCATTTATTGATTTTCATCATGAATTCATTCCTCAAGACGGAGTCCATACCATTCACAAACTCGTTCAAATCCTCTGGCGTATCGGCCAAGATGACGATGTCATCAGCATATCTCACAGATGGCATTATTTCTTCTTGAATCTCCGCTCCCACTTTAAATGTTTCTCTAATTTCCTGATTATTGTGTTTTTAGAGATCTTTGAAATGCGTTGCCCTCGCACATGGTGTAGATGCATTGTCAAAGGAAAACATTCCATGTTGCGAACATGGGCCGCATAACCTGTACCGAAAGCCTATTCTGGACAGCAGTTCCTTGAAACCAGATTTGCCAACATTTCATTGTGCCTTTCCATGTGGTATATCTCTGTACCTCAACTTACAGAAGAGTGCTTTGAAAATCATGTCTTGTGTAAATTTTGGAAAAGGTGGTGAGTGTGGTATTTGCCTGAGTGGATACTCGCTCGTAGAAATTCTTTTCAGTAAAATAGACCGGTCCACAATTTTCTAAGTGCACATTGAGGTATGTGACGGCGGGATGCCTTAAATGTTACCGAAACGGCAATAGCCGCCACAGAGCTTCGTTGCTACTGAAATAACGACCAGACTGATATTTGTACCTAACTATACGGGATTTGTAGGCCCAGTGTTTGTGACATTGAACGTAGCAATATCGCTACCTTTCTTTAGTAGCCGCTACTGTAGTGTTTAAAAATTAAAAGTGATATTAGAAGGCGCTATCCATAATTTTTTACCTCTGGCACTACACACCATGAAGGGCCTAGGGCTATCATGCGACCGCTTCCCAGCCATTTGGCATGCAGATATTGTGGTGACGCGTGGTCAGTGAATCGTGTCCCCTCGGCCGTTAATCTTGTTCTTCGTGACCTGGGCACTGTCACTCTATCAGACAGCTACTCAATTGTCCTCACGAAGCTGAGTGCACTCCTTTTCAGCCCTTACGTCAATGTCTAAAATCTCTGACGGATCCGGGAATCGAACCCAGGACCTCCGGGGCGGCAGCTAACCATGCTGACCGCTACACCACGGTGGCGAAAATATAAAATTATAATTATTATTATTAGTCGCCTCCTTAGCATAGCGGTCAGCATGGTTAGCTGCTGGGTTCGATTCCCGGCTCTGCCACGAAATTTGAAAGTGGTACGAAGACTGGAACGGGGTCTACTCAGCCTCGGGTGTTCCAAATGAGTAGAGGGTGTTCGATTCCATCTCAGCCACCCTCGAAGTGGTTTTCCGAGGTTTCCCACTTCGTCTTCGGGCAAATGCTGGGATGGTACCTTCTTCAAGGCCACGGCCGCCTCCTTCCCTCTTCCTTTCCTATCCATCCTAACCATCCCTTTCCTTCCCGCATGAAGCCCCTGTTCGCTTTGCAGGTGAGGCCGCCTTGGCGAGGTGCCAATCCCACCTCACCAGTTGTATCCCTTCCGATTCGATGTACCCCGCTCTAGGACACTGCCCGCAGAGGCGGTAGTGGTGAGTTCCTTCGCTGAGTCCGTGGGTTCCACCAACCTGGACGGTAAACGACTAAAAAAACAACAAAAAACATATTATTATTTATTGCGAAGTCGCCTCCATCGCGTATCGGTCAGCATGGTTAGCTGCCACCCTGGAGGTCCTGGGGTCGATTCCCGTCTCTGCCACGAAAATTTAAAATGTGGTATGTGGACTGGAACGGGGTCCACTGAGCCTTGGGTGGTCCAAATGCGTAGAGGGGGTTCGAATCCCACCTCAGCCATCCTTGAAGTGGTTTTCCGTGGTTTTCCACATCGTCCTCGGTCAAATTCCGGGATGGTACCCTTTTCAAGGCCACGACCGCCTCCTTCCCTCTTCCTTGCCTATCCAGCCTGACCATCCCTTTCCTTCCCTCATGAGGCCCCTGTTCGCTATGCAGGTGCGGCCGTCAAGGCGAGATGCCAATCACACCTCACCAGTTGTATTCACTCCGATTAGATGTTCCCAGCTCTAGGAAACTGCCCGTAGAGGCGGTAGTGGTGAGTTCCCTCGCTGAGTCCGTTGGTTCCACCAACCTGGAGGGCAAACGACTAAGAAAAGAAAAGAAGAAAAGAAGAATTACCGTACCGTATTTATTGTGGAGTGAAAATATCATTGTGCTATTAGGTTGTGTTATTTTACACGAATAGGATGATTATTAATGGTTTCCGACATAGAGAATGGACAGCACAAAGTCGGATGGATACAATAAAATAATTTTAAAAGAAATAAAATTGTGGTCTCTAGGGTGGTTTGAACCCACGACATAACTCTTACGAAGCTGCAGCCTTACCCCTCCTACATTTTTCCAGTACATCGGTTGGTTCACAGGTAGCTTACGTAACTGAATCCGATTGCAATGGTTGAAGGTCGAATTATTTCAGTTCAATCTTCAAGACCGGCAGGAATGCATTCATCAGTGCCTGGCATGTTTTCAACTTACAGTTACGTATCTTAAAGACTGATTTGTATTCTAATAATGCCCATCAACAGCAGATACCACCGTCAATTGACAACCGTCCACCATCTTTGATTGCTTGGAGCTCGCCCTGCTGAGCCAATCAAACAGGCGGTACACATGCGAGAAACGTTCCTCAAGCCTGTACCGAAACTGCGGCTACATCCAACCTTAACGTTACAGCCTGTACCGTTTCTTCTCTAAGGGTCAATGCTGGCGGTACAAAGTTACAACCTCTACCATCTCTTGTAGCGTTACGCAAAATCCAGCATTGATAACGCTCATTTCGTTGTTATTCGTACCGACAACATTATCAATATTATTATTATTATTATTATTATTATTTTTTTTTTTATTATCATCTTAGGTGTGTGTGGAATCAGTGTGTTAACCAGTGACATTGTGTTGGCTGTGGTAATGTGCGTATTTGTAATTTTGGCTAGGTTTGGGATGGAATTGATCGTGGCCTTCACTTAGGTACCATCCGGGCATTTGACTGGCTTAGAAGTAGGGAACCACGCCATTCCACCTCCTGCATAGCTAGGTAGGAATCTAACCTATCTCTTCCAAACTATCCTCTCGTGGCTTAGTCTAGTGTATAGCGCCGATTACCTCGTAGTTCCTCCCCCTTTCAACTCCAATAACTAACTAACTAATTAACTAACTTACTAGGCTTAGTGTACAGTTTCTAGCGCTGAGGCTAGAAATATCTTTGCAGGAAGAGATGGGGATCGAACCCAGGTCCTTTAAAAGAGGAGTCACATTGCACACTCATCTCATGGAAGGTGGCTTTGTGTAATTTTATTTCTGAATTATTTCCGGATTACACAAGTCGTGAAAGACACACGTCCACTTCCAAACTGAGCGTATACAACTGCTTTGATTCTTTGTTGTGCATTATTTTCTTTCCTCAACTATCTTGGACATTTTGAGTTACGTAACAGTCTTCAATATAATATCCAAATTGTATCGTACTAAAAATCTGACACACTTGAGTGATGAATTACAATAGGTGTAATATAAAATTATTTGTTTCGTTTATTCCTTTTCTTTTTCTACCCTCCATTTAGGCTTTTCCCACGGACTCAGCGAATGATCCCTCCTTTACTGCCTCTACGGGCAGCGTCCTGGATCTTGACATCCATTTGGTGAAACAACTGGGGAGGGAGGCTGGACTCGCGCCTCGCCCAGGTGGCCTCACCTGCAAAGCGAATAGTGGGCCACATGAGGGACGGGACAGGATGGGAAGAATGGGAGGGATAGACATGGAACGGGGAAGGAGGCGGCCGTGGCCTGACGTTTGATACCATCCCGACATTAGCCCGAAGACGAATTGGGAAACCGCGGAAAACCACATCGGGGATGGCTGAGGTGGGAATCAAACAACCTCGAATCATTTGGACCACCCGAGGCTGAGCAGACCCCGTTCCAATCATACCGCTTTTCAAATTACGTAGCAGACCCAGGAATCGGACCTTGGGCCTCTGGGGTGGCAGCTAAGCATGCTGCCCACTACACAACGGAGATGACCCAATATAAAATTATAATTATAATTATTTATTGTGAAGTCGCCTCCATCGCGTTGCGGTCAGCATGGTTAGCTGCCGCCCTGGAGCTCCTGGGTTCGATTCTCGGCTCTGCCACTAAATATGAAAAGTGTTATGAGGACTTGAACGGGGTCTACTCAGTCTCGGGTGTTCTAAATGAGTAGAGGTGGTTCGATTCCCACCTCAGGCATCCTCGAAGTGGTTTTCCGTGGTTTACCACTTCGTCTTCGGGCAAATGCCGGGATGGTAACTTCAAGGCCACGGCCGCCTCCTTCACTCTTCCTTGCCTATCCATCCTGACCATCCCTTACCTTCCCTCAAGAGGCCCCTGTTCGCTTTGCAGGTGTGGCCGCCTGGGCGAGGCGCCAATCACACCTCACCAGTTGTATTCACTCCGATTAGATGTTCCCAGCTCTAGGACACTGCCCGTAGAGGCGGTAGTGGTGAGTTTCCTCGCTGAGTCCGTTGGGTCCACCAACCTGGAGGGTAAACGACTAAGAAAAGATAAGAAGAAAAGAAGAATTACCGTATTTATTGTGGAGTTGAAATATCATTGTGCTATCAGGTTGTATTATTTTACACGAATAGGATGAATATTAATGGTTTCCGACTCAGAGAATGGACAGTTCAAAGTCGGATGGATACAATAAAATTATTTAAAAAGAAATAAAATTGTTGTCACTAGGTTGGCTCGAACCCACGACATAACTGTTAAGGAGCTACAGCCTTACCCCTCTTACACTTTTCCAGCATATCGGTTAGGTCACAGGTAGCTTACGTAAATGAATCCGAATGCAATGGTTGAAGGTCGAATGATTTCAATTCAATCTTCAAGACCGGCAGGAATGCATTCATCAGTGCCTGGCATGTTTTCAACTTACAGTTACGTATCTTAATGACTGATTTGTATTCTAATAATGCCCATCAACAGCAGATACCACCCTCAATTAACAACCGTCCACCATCTTTGATTGCCTGGAGCTTGCCCTGCTGAGCCAATCAAACAGGCGGTACACATGCGAGAAACGTTCCTCAAGCCTGTACCGAAACTGCGGCTACATCCAACCTTAACGTTACAGCCTGTACCGTTTCTTCTCTGAGGGTCAATGCTGGCGGTACGAAGTTACAACCTCTACCATCTCTTGTAGCGTTACGTAAAATCCAGCATTGATAACGCTCATTTCGTTGTTATTCGTACCGACAACATTATCAATATTATTATTAATATTTTTATTATTATTATTATTATTATTATTATTATCATTATTATCTTAGGTGTGTGTGGAATCAGTGTGTTAACCAGTGACATTGTGTTGGCTGTGGTAATGTGCGTATTTGTAATTTTGGCTAGGTTTGGGAGGGAAATGATCGTGGCCATCACTTAGGTACCATCCGGGCATTTGTCTGGCTTAGAAGTAGGGAACCACGCCATTCCACCTCCAGCATAGCTAGGTAGGAATCTAACCTATCTCTTCCAAACTATCCTCTCGTGGCTTATTCTAGTGTTTAGCGCCGATGACCTCGTAGTTCCTCCCCTTTCAACCCCAATAACTAACTAACTAATTAACTGACTAGGCTCAGTGTACAGTTTCTAGCGCTGAGGCTAGAAATATCTTTGCAGGAAGAGATGGGGATCGAACCCAGGTCCTTTAAAAGAGGAGTCACATTGCACACTCATCTCATGGAAGTTGGCTTTGTGTAATTTTATTTCTGAATTATTTCCGGATTACGCAAGTTGTGAAAGACACACGTCCACTTCCAAACTGGGCTTACACAACTGCTTTGATTCCTTGTTGTGCATTATTTTCTTTCTCTCAACTATCTTGGACATTTTGAGTTACGTAACGGTCTTCAATATAATATCCAAATTGTATCGTACTAAAAATCTGACACACTTGAGTGATGAATTACAATAGGTGTAATATAAAATTATTTGTTTCGTTTATTCCTTTTCTTTTTCTACCCTCCATTTAGCTGCCGCCCTGGAGGTCCTGGGTTCGACTCTCGGCTCTGCCACGAAATATGGATTGTGGTATGAGGACTGGAATGGGGTCTACTCAGCCTCGGGTGTTCCAAATGAGTAGAGGGGGTTCGATTCCCACCTCAGCCATCCTTGAAGTGGTTTTCCGTGGTTTACCAGTTCGACTTCGGGCAAATGCCGGGATGGTACCTTCTTCAAGGCCACGGCCGTCTCCTTCCGTCTTCCTTGCCTATCCTTCCTGACCATCCCTTACCTTCCCTCATGAGGCCCCTGTTCGCTTTGCAGGTGTGGCCGCCTGGGCGAGGTGCCAAACACATCTCACCAGTTGTATCCACTCCGATTAGATGTTCCCAGCTCTAGGATACTGCCTGTAGAGGCGGTAGTGGTGAGTTCCCTCGCTGAGTCCGTTGGTTCCACCAACCTGGAGGGTAAAGGACTAAGAAAAGGAAAGAAGGAAAGAAGAATTATTTATTGTGGAGTGAAAATATCATTGTGCTATCAAGTTGTATTATTTTACACGAATAGGATGAATATTAATGGTTTCCGACTCAGAGAATGGACAGCTCAAAGTCGGATGGATACAATAAAATAATTTAAAAAGAAATAAAATTTTGGTCACTATGGTGGCTTGAACCCACGACGTAACCGTTACAAAGCTGCAGCCTTACCCCTCCTACACTTATACAATAGATCGACCAGCTCACAGGTAGCTTACGTAACTGAATCCGAATGCAATGTTTGAAGGTCGAATGATTTCAGTTCAATCTTTAAGACCGGCAGTAATGCATTCATCAGTGCCTGGCATGTTTTCAACTTACAGTTACGTATGTTAATGACTGATTTGCATTCTAATAATTCCCATCAACAGCAGATACCACCCAAAATGGACAACCGTCCACCATGTTTGATTCCTTGCACCTAGCCCTGCTGAGCCAATCGAAACAGCCGGTATACATGTCAGTAACGTTACAAAAGCCTGTACCGAAACTGCGGTTACATCCCATCTTAACGTTACAGCCTGTACCGTTTCTTCTCTGAGGGTCAATGCTGGCGGTACAACGTTACAAACTCTACCATATCTTGGTTGGAGTCGTTATCAATTCATCCACGGGTGTCAATTAGACGAACTCTGCCTTCCAGAAGGCCACACGAAGTCTACTATGTCAATAAGCAGCAATAGGACACTGAACATAGAAATATTGATGGGCAAATGGTATGGTGCTACATGATAGACATGTTTTTGTTGTTGTTTCATTCTAAAATATTGGGCGTTGTGGTCATTTACTTCTGTGCACTAGGGTGTGTGAATAAATAAACAATAATGAATATTTCTGTTAGCCTGTGTTATTGTGGTGCCTGTTATTAAAGTCAGGATTTGGAAGGAGGCGGCCGTGGCCTTAAGTTAATAGCGTATCCGAAGCCTAGGGAGTCTTTCACTTCCCCGCCTTAATTGGCCCTTGTCTGATCTTTCCTGATTCCTCCTCCTTCGAGGGGTCAGGCCTCTTGTTTTCTTTTCATTATATTTCCTTTGCTCTTCAAGATTCCCGCACTGTTTTTGTTAATTGGAACCACGTGTATCTAAATTCCATTTAGCGATTTTTTTTATCTACACTCCATTTTGTAGGTGTTTTCAATCTCCGTTACATTTTGTAAGTCTTTTCGATCTAAATTGCGTTTTGTGAGTGTTTTCAACCTCAATTGCATTTTGTACGGATTGACAATCTAAATTGCTTTTTAGTAAGTCTTTCAATATAGGGGCTGGGACTTTTGTAAGTATTTTGAATTTCAATTGCATTTTGTATTTTCAATCTAAACCTCTTTTTGCAAGTATTTTCAATCTAAATTGCATTTTGTAGGGTGTGCATTTTGCAAGTATTTTGACTCTCAATTGCATTGTGTGGGTATTTTGAATATAAATTACATTTTGTACGTATTTTCAATCTAAATTGCATTTTGTAAATATTGTCCATCCAATTAAGTAGTTTGAATCTACCATACATTTTGTTAGCATTTTCAATTTCAATTGCATTTTGTAAGTATTTTGAATATCAATTGCACTTTGTGATTATTTGAAATAATATTTGCATTTTTCAATCCAAATTGCATTGTGTATTTTCAATTTCAATTACATTTTGTAAGTATTTTGAACTTCAATTGCATTTTGTACGTATTTTCAATCTCATTTGCATATTCTAAGTATTTTGAATTTCATTTGCATTTTGTAGGTATTTCGACTGTACATTGCATTTTGTACGTATTTTGAACTTAACCTGCATTTTGTGTGTATTTTTCTATCTATTCCTTTTGTGAGTATTTTCGTTCTAAATTCCCTTTTGTAAGTATTATCGCTCTCCATTTTGTGACTGGTTTCAATCAGAGTTCCTTTTTGTAAGTCTTTTCCTTCTCTCTTAATTTTCGTTCTGGTTTCCACTTCATTGACATTTTCGCTATCACCCAGACCATTAGGGGCCGATAACCTAGATGTTAGGCCCCTTCAAACAACAATTATCATCATCATTTACTTCCCCTCCGAAGGAAGGCATACTGAAGGATTTTTAACGCTCTTAAAATTCCGACGACTTCGGCTGGGTTTGAACCCGCTATCTTGGGCACAGCAGTTCAGCTTGCTACCAACTACGCCACCGAAGCCGCTAACGTTATTGTGATAGTATATGATAAATACGGTATTCTTGTCGAAACGAAGAATTTTGTTCTGTAACGCATTTTCCTAAATGCAATCATGGATTTTTCCGGTACATTGCCTAATTACGTTACGGTTACAGTTAAGTTATCTAGCCCTGGTTGTAACGTTCCCATCAATTTTCCTACACAAGGCTTCCATCCAAACTTCAATAATATCTCGAAATAACAACAGCGTTCATGTACGTACACTTGCTTGTAACAGAAAGGAGCGTTACTCCGGTACAAAACTAGAGTTCCATTCAGTAACGTATCGATGCAAGGCGAGGTCGTAATGTTACAAGTGTACCGAATGGTGCGCGGAACGAAATGAGTAACGTTACTCCGCCGTATACCGCATGGCATTAGGGTTCCAATCTGTACCGTGCCCATGTACCGAAGAGGCAATAACGTTATAACTGTACCGAATGGTGCATGGAACGAAATGGGTAACGTTACTCCACCGTGTACCGTATGGGAATAGAGTTCCAATTTGTACCGTGCTCATGTAACGAAGAGTCTATAACGTTACTACAGTACCGAACGAAATCATGTAACCGAATGATACTGTTACACCTCGAGTTTCGTTACGTTACCCGTTACGTTAAGTTACGGGTCCCTGGTTCAAACTGTGAAAGTCACTGCCCGATATCAACTACTACTGTCGACCAAAATATTATGTTCACTCGAGTTTGAAGGATGTTTGTGATGTAACCAATAGGCCTACATAAAATCCAATAACATCATCACTTTCGTCGTTCTATTTTACGTTAGTTCATGTAGGTTTGGAATTTTTAGTTTATATTTTAATATTTTTACCGCAGTTGGAACACAAAAAGTGCCCGTATTTAAGCGTGTTTCAACCATGCGTCACATTTAAGAATTATTATCTCAGAAACCCGTCATCAGATCGAATCCAAATTTTAACACAATATACATTGGAATGTTGTATAAATGGTTTATTGTTTTCAAAATTTTGAGTGTCCAAGAAACAAAGTTGTTATCATTTTTGTAAGGTAACTTTTTCTCGGCTCGGGCTGGTTGGAAAATGTAGTTCTTGGTCGCGTTGTCATCCTAATACATCAAAATGTTATGCTGTATGACTGTGGAATACGTAAATTAATTCACTTATTTTATATCGGTTTGTATTTGTATGGGTTAATAAGACATCGTTTAGCAGCTATCCGATACAGAGAACGCTGTACAGCGTTACCGAGTTGGAGCTCACCACGCGTCATGGCGCGCCTCGCTCGGCAGAGATGGGCACCAACTCGGCAACGCTGTACAGCGTTCTCTGTATCGGATAGCAGCTAAACGATGTCTTATTTTCCCATACAAATACAAACCGATATAAAATAAGTGAATTAATTTACGTAGTTCACAGTCATACAGCATAACATTTTGATGCATGAGGATTACAACGCGACCAAGAACTACATTTTCCAACCAGCCCGAGCCGAAAAAAAGTTACCTTACAAAAATGATAACTTTGTTTCTTCGACAGTCAAAATGTTGAAATTTATAAACCAGTTATACAACATTCCAATGTATATTGTGTTAAAATTTGGATTCGATCTGATGACGAGTTTGTGAGATAGTAGTTCTTAAATGTGACGCATGGTTAACACACGCTTAAAAACGTGCACTTTTTGTGTTCCAACTGCGATAAAAAATATTAAAATATAAATCAAAAATTCCAAACTAACATGAACTAACGTAGAATAAAACGACAAAAATGATGTTGTTATTGGATTTTATGTAGACCTATTGGTTACTTCACAAACAACCTTCAAACTCGAGTACACATAATATTTTGGTCGACAGTAGTAACGTGTTGTTGTTAATTCCTTTTAGGGACTTGGAACTTTTTGGCTTTCAGCACCATATATTTCGGTGTGTGTTCAACTTCTCTGATAACCTGTGTTTCTGTGGTGACTGTAGGAGTGTGTGTAACTGTAATTATTAGGTCCTGGAATTGTGGAAGAACCTAGAGAAAATCCATTGCCTGTGGCAATGCCGCGATTTGAACCTCCAATCCTTGACCGTGCTGCAGCTCCCCATTGCGGTCGTGGTGAGTGATTTAACACGCATGGCTACGCTGCACGGTCTGGCATAATACCATTAACCTCATACCCATTGCAATATTGGATCGTTGTGTCGAACGTATTAAAGCAAGCCTGCTTATAGGCCATATTAAGTTATTATAAATAACTAACCACACACTTAGTGGTTTTCACTCAATCACATAAGTGCAACTGGTTCACTAGCTGACTTCGTGCAAATTAATGATGCATGAAAATACTACCAACACGTCTTAACTTACTTGTTCTTTGAAACACAAAGTCATCCCAACTCTTCTCACGCATCGTGACATAACAGTCTGACCAACTTCTGTTGCACAAATGTGGGGGAAAACAATAAATATCAGTGTCCAACAATGGGCTCAGTTCAGTACTGCACGATATTATTCCTAGCGAAACAATGTTTCAATAACATTTTTATTGAATTCACTGGAGCTATACGAAAGTAAATGACTAATTTCAGTATATATTTTATAACGATTTAAATGAAAATTGGTACTGAGTAGAATCAACACATTTTTCATTTTTCGAGCCAGTAATCAAATTATTCACGTGTGTGTAAACATTTTATTGCTAATCATTTTCTTATTATACAGAATTATTTCATTTTCATCAGTACCGACAGAGGTAGCTACCCTCGCTAAAGCGCAGCGCTAGGTCATGGGGCAAAGCTCACTGTGGACTCGTTGGACATAGGTTTGAGCGCCGCCGTTGGCCGTCCTTGCAATGTTTTCCCATGGATTCCCCATTATCAACTCCATGCAAATGATGGGACGGTACCTTCTGACAGGGCACGGCCATTTACTTCCACATCCTTGCCCAGTTTCATTCATTTTTTCATCTCTAATTAACTCCTTTCATTTGGTTGGCATCAGGAAGGGCATCCGGCCGTTGAAATCCATCGCATCTCATAACCGACCCCGTTGGAAGCGGGAATATTAACAGGTAGAAATACATTTCATTTTCATCAGTCATTAATTTGCTGACTTGGACTCGGAAAGGTAGGATATATTTACCCCTATCAAGAGTACAGTGCGTTAGGAAACTCGCTCCGCAGGGTAGGGGTGCTAATCATACGGTGCATTGTGTGATTTATAACTGGAACCGCCTATCGGCTGTCGCTTCGACACGTGCCGTGCAGTACAGTAAATATGAATATCAAAATTTTCATTAAAAATCAATAATTTCTGTATGTGACGAACAACATTTAAAGTACAGTGTTTACATCTCCAGCGTGGTCAGCACTGTATAATGTAATGAGGGGAATTGATAGTCAGCCTACGTGATTCGCATTAATGAGGAATAACCTCGCTACATCAGTAATCCCAGTAGGCCTACTTCTTAAGCTGCAAATGGTTTGGTATAATTAGGGCTATGTTTTTTAAATGTAAATACATATTCTTTCCCTGAGCTTATACATAACTATGTCCATGAATTAGTACCTTAGCTATCATATAATTACATTTTATTGTTATATATTTGATCATAATGACATTTTATTTACATAGTTTTACTTTTTTGTGTGTAAAATTACACATTCTGTCTCTTACTGTAAGAAAAAATATTTTCCCCCAAGTGAATTATACGGCAATCCAAAGCAGTCTGCATGGCGATATTTGTTCATTAAAAACTCAGGTGCATGAAACGGATTTTCCAAGCAATTCATAAGCTGTTGAGAAAGGGTAAGGGAATAATTCCAAGAAATATATAAGTGGAGATACGCGGATGATAATTCTCGTCGCACCCTACCGGAGACTCATCGGCTGGACTTATGTTTATTTCAATTATTGCCCAGTGAGTGTCTGAGAATCTACTTTCCAACCTGATGTTAAGAAAGGCTGCTATATTTCCTCCCACCCCACATACAAAAAGTCTTGATTTCGTACGCATTTTCTCATACACAACGATGGAATTGATTTAAATTTGCTGTAATATGGACATATATGCAAAATTATAATACTAAAAATGAGGATTACTCAGGTATATTATGTGTAATATATTAAATTAAATTAATACTACATATTAATATATTTTTATGTATTATAATATTACATATTTCACCTAATGTCATTACGTAAATAAGTACCGTACATGTTGATATTACATAAAAATCCTAGTTCTACTTTAAACAACTATGCGGACCCAGATTTTACAAACCCTCTCCTTTTGCTAAAGGCATAATATTGAAACTCGTCCCAAAGCTCTTCTAGGTAGATATGAGTCCCCCCGTTTCTGTCAAGAATATAATTACGTTCTGAGAGCAGAAACGGGACACACTTAGCTTCGAAAGAAAAATAAACAAGATATGGGCTCTTTGTATGTTCGTGGTGGATTTGGAGGTCGTGGTGGTGGTAATGATTGTTTGTTTTAACAAACACTATAGATTAAATGTTGTGTGTCACATACAGTAGCCTAACAATAGACTTTCATTGAAAATTTTGATATCCATATTTATTGTACCGTGCGCTTCGAAGCGACGGGCGGTCTTAGTTTAAAGTCTAGTACAACCATGAAGTGTATACAGATTATACCGTAATACAGATTTGACACGTTTGTAAGTACAGTACTTGATACCAAGAGCGGTTGCTTCGCTCGCTAGGCCATGGGACCAAGCTCTCTGTGGACTCGGTAGACGTGGGTTCGGGCCCCACCGTCGGTCGTCGTTGGAATGGTTTTCTGTGGTTTACCCATTTTCAACTCCAGGCAAATGCTGGAACGGTACCTTCTTACAGGCAACGGCCACTTCATTCCACATCCTTGTCCCGTTTTATTTATCTTCATTAATTTCATCTCTCATTAACTCCTCCCATGAGGTTGGCGTCAGGAAGGGCATCCGACCATAAAAGCCATCTGCCACATGGACTTACATCGCATCTCATCCCCGACCCTGTTGAAAACGGGAGTAATAAGGGGTAAGTAAAGTACTTGGGGACCACCCCGCGGAGTAGAAGCTAGCGTTCTTGAATTATGCCCTGGAGGTCCAGGTTCGATTCCTGGTTTTGCCATGAGATTAAAATTGGGCCTGATGGCTGGAACGAGATACATTCAGCCTCTTGAGGCAAAACTGAGAAGAAGAGGGTTCGATGCCCACCTCAGTCCTCCTGGAAGTGGATTTCCGTGGTTTCCGACTTCTACTTCAGGCAAATACCGGGATAGTTCGTAACCTTAGGCCATGGCCTCCTCCTTAAAAATCCTAACCTAAATTCCAAATACACACATTCATACAACCATCGCAGGTTATCGGATAAAAATTCCACCATGTCCACCATGTCCAAGCTCCTTCAAATGAAACAACAACAACAACAACATCAAGTACCTAACGTTGATGATCACGAAGTGCCAAATTCCTAAATATAACACCATTGGCCTTTCAAGATACAAGTGCCCAAAAAAGTTTGGTGCTTTTCAGTCGGTCAACACGAGTGTACCCAAATAGAGTTGGGTTATGCCCTAATCCTGAAATAAATTACATTAGATTAATAAATACACTACAGTAGGATGACCAGTTTCGATCGTCAAGCGATCATCATCGGATCCATTACACTTAGGCTATAACATCTATGTTTGAGAATACAGGTGAAAAATATATACAATATATACAATTATTTAGTTGCAGTGTTGGTAATGCAACTGTCGGTGTATGCTAAATGTAGTATATCTAATGTTAGGTGAAATTCTAAACTGGTGATAAAAATCCGGAATTTGTCTGTTTGGGGTGATTATATGGTTATACAAAATCAATTATGGTTATACTGTAATAATACAGGCTGATACTTATCCGGTTGTCTCCCTCACTGGAACTTCAAGCAGTTTCGTGTTCACTCTGGCCCCAGTTATGGTCGACTAACCGGGGTGTTAACTGGGCGGAACTGGTTTTTCCCTTTCTCCCCCTTTTGTTCCTATGTTCTTTCTGAGGTCAGTGCCATGTTTATTTGTGTGACGTTGCCAAATCTAGATAAGAATGAATGTTATTGAATACAGGAAGATCTACAACTATTAACGACCGTGGAACTATCTTCGCCACGCGTAGACTAAAAAGCCATTCAAACTAAGCGGTACACGGTCTATTGTATTTATTGTATTTATTAATCTCATGTTATTTATTTCAGGATTAGGGCATAACCCAGCTCTATTTGGGTACATTCGTGTTGACCGACTGAAAAGCACCAAACTTTTGTTTACTTAGGCAACACTGAAAAATGGCTTCAAACCTCACAATACAAGTGTCACTGAACTTGGCTGCGCCAGTGTCTGTTGATATTAGAAGATGGAGCCTGGCGGGATGATGAGGGAACAGTGCCATCTACACATTAGTCAAGCAGCATTGCGCGCGCTACCTGTGTTAGACGCAAGTTAAATTGTGAACTGAAGAGTTAATAATGGGCGAATTACAAATGGCGCGTTTCTAATTGTTTCGCAGTATCACAGTTAAACGCAACAGGAACACATGTCACTACGGTGAGGAAAACGACGGCTGAGGCTACTGGAGCTGAGTCATATCTTTCCCGCGCGACTGTGCCTCTCAACCAAGCAGGTTGACATTGTGACAAAACTAAACAAAGAATACATCCCATTTTGGCCACTTGCACTCGTACCTTAAAAGGCTTATAAAATTGCTTCCTTCTGCCAATCCAAACTGAAACTTGTTCCAGTAGTTTTCCTTGTTACATTGCATAGTTAGTAACAGTTCGTATGTTCTATGTCGTGAGGGTAGCCCAATTGTGAGTTGAGGGTGAGTTTATGATAGTTAACGGAACGAACACAAATTAGGATCATTCCCCAGAGCTAGCTGTCAGGGTCCTGAATTTACAGAGGAATGGCTGGAAGATGAAGGGCATTCTTCTCATGTGTACGTGCTCTAGGAATTCTGACTTTTATTCCGAGCTCTGAATAATTTCCAGATTTCTTTTAGAGAAAGAGAGAGAATGAGAGAGGGGTGGTGGGTAGAGGAACGCTGGAGAGGTTCAGCGAGTCCCAGCTGACTCATTCTAGTTGCTGCTCCCTCGGGACACATTGTCTAAGCCCCCTCCACTCCCCTTGTTTCCACTCACCCCTTGTCAGCTCTGGAAATCGCGCAGATCTTCACCGTAATGCGACGAAATTCTAGAAAGACGTTGCCTGGTTGCTTGCTGTTGCAAGTTGGCGGCAGTGCTGGTATTCCCAAGCAGACAGTTGGCGACTGATCCTGTGTTAATCCTCTTCCATGCAAGGGTCAGCCAGTGGTCCATCCGGCATCAGCTGCCATATTGATCCACAGTGGTAGGAAGAGAAGGGAGCCAGGGGGAAAATCTAGACGGCGTTCATACAACATCACCGATGTATTGTTAGAGACCAAAGTAAACAGAGTAGAACGCTCAAGGTATTAAGGAGGGAGGCTATGAGATTGGGGTTACATGCCACCCACACATGCCCATATCGAACTAACATGCGTACAGTGGTTAGCCATAGATCACTTCTTTCTGGACACCAGTTCAAAGATAGGCGGAAGGTATAAATGGACAAATATATAAAAGTGCTTGTGCAAACTTCTATATTTAGTGAAGAGGTTCTTTCTTGTACATAGGACCATCTCATGGTGGAGTAGCTAGCATTCTTGGCTGTCACTCCGGAGGTCCGGGTTTGATTCCCGGCTCTGTCAAGAAATTTTAATTCTGATGTGAGGGCTGGAACGGGGTATACTCAGCCTCGTGAGGCAAAACTAAGAAGAGGAGGGTTCAAACCTCAGCCATCCTGGAAGTGGTTTTCCGTGGCATCCCCCACTTCTACTCCAGGCAAATGCTGGGATAGTTTCTAACTTGAGGCCAGAGCCACCTCCTTCCCAATCCCATCCCCAATTGGAAAATAAACATAGTACAGCCAGCACAATAACACAGGTTATCACACAAATTCAACACACCCGTGACTATGTGGCCACGATGTCGCAGCCCCTAAAAATACAACAACAATAATATTTTGTACACAGTACAGATGAAACATTGAAAAATTTTGAATTGCAATGTTCTGAAATAAAAGTAATAATAACAACACCCCGCATTACACTACCCACCCTCCTTACTTATGTAATTTCTTAGTATGCCTTCGTCAAATGGCTAACTTGGGAATATTGCGAACGTGATTCTCCCGTTCCCACTGAGACCTTGCTTGCATGTTGGCACTTTCCCAAGACAAGGCGAAATAGAACGCGTTTACTTACAGACGCAAGACTTGGCGCGGCCTACGTGGATGAGCGTGTTGAGTTATGATGTCCTCTCCGACCAATCACACTGCTACAACCACTTCTCGTATCATATACAGTAGGTCCTCTAACCATAGACAAATTGATGAGGAAGTGTATTAAGTAGCGAGATTAGTTTGAGAGAATATCCACTAGTCTCGCGTCTGTATTCAGACAACCGAATAAATTTGGGGATGAAATACAATCATAGGTTTTTCCCCACCAATCTGACCAAAGTGACATTGGCTTTAAAAAAGAGTTCACGTAGCCTATGTGACTTTCAAAAATTGATCAGTGCATAACCAATATGGTGGCCACTTGTAAGTGATATCAAATATTTACATGGGCTATTCTCGTGACTTAACCATCTGAATGAAGTGCAGTTAAGTCTTAAATTATTGTTCATGAGAATACGAGGTTTTGGCAGATAGAAGAGGACCAGATGGAACGAACGGAGAGAGGAAAGCTGTAAGAGGGGCGAGGGGGAGAAACGAGGGACAAACAAATGAAGGAGTAACCATTCCGGCTTTAGCCTGTTTATTATGCTATTCTACTGCCTATGATGGACAGGATGCGGATTATCATTTCTAAAGGTCAGATTTTATTTCCGTATTGCACCGAGATGAAGGAATATTAACTAGTGGGACTAGGGTCCAGCCTGCCTCCCTGGGATGTAGAGCTGGTTAATTCCATTTTAACTAAGCCAGAATATAAAAAGGAAATTTATTTCTGTAGCGCAATCAAACATAGAAAGCGTGTGTCTTGGACTAGTGCATTGTGCGACATCTATATTTATATTGTTAAAAGATTATAGATGGTCACGCAGACTGCTGACTAATAACATCGTGTGCTGGAGGGAGGGGGACGACTGAAAGGGAGAGCGGGTTAAAAGAGTTTTTAAATATGATTGACGCATAGTGGTGTAGTTGACGGACGATCACAATTACAACGGTCAGAACCTTTGTTAGCTCAGTGAATAAAGGCAGCGGGATAACGCTCCGGAATCCGTATGGATTAAGTAGAAATTACATTTAATGCATATTTTGTTTAGTTAGATCTAGCTTTTTGATACATTGTTTGCAAATGTACTGAGCGTGCTCGGGATATTCTTGCTAACACTAACTTCAATGGCCTTGTATCCTAATACACCTGGCTCAAGAGGATTTGAATTTTATTCCAATTGGACTCACAGTGACGTTAGATGACTATCCTGCATATTCTATTGTCCAAACGTCTTCAATCTAAAAGTCGAGAAATGATGAGAAAGAGTGTTAATTCAAGTCCCAGGGAACCTTTTCCAATCCTAGCCAAAATGCTCACCGGTAAAGACAAAGCCCCAAAATGCAGTGTCTTATACAGAGTGTGCAGTAAACAGGTGTAAATACCAAAGCGGCATCATACCACTTGGAATGATAAACGTAACACACATTTTCTCAAAGTCCTACAAGTTACGGTTTCGAAGCTAGGCCTAATGCTAATTTGAATTGTGGTGAAAGTGAGGATTTGATAACGTTGGTAGCATTCGCATGTCACAGAAGCAACTTGGAATGTGAAGACCGATTTACTGCGAATTGCTGCCACCTTTGACTCGATACTATAGGAAGAAGGTCTAAAGCTCCGGGAGTGAACTTTCATATCCTTTGCTTTCCTTTCTTGTCTTCAAATATTATTGTGACAGACAGTTGGCAACAGTTATTTTTGTCTTTTGTGAGAAAAGGACAAGGAACAGTGCATCCAAGATGGAGTCTTTTGAGTGTTATTTGTAAGGTGTGTGCATTTTTTCTTGTGAATAAATATCTTTTCATTTTCCCGAATAAGTACGAAGTGACGTTTCTGTTCGTAACATCTGGCGACCGTGACAGGATATAGAAAGGAAAATGAGCGATACTCGAAGTTTGATCAGAAAACGTGGTGTATACCGTGCATCGTTCACGAAAATTGTAGCTTCACTTCAAGTTTTGTTGGAGAAAGAAATAAAGGACATAGTCGCTATCCGAGGAGATTACGCCTTAGTGGAAGAGAAGGCTAACCTCATAAGTAATCTGGACCAGGAGATCTTCCAACACCTCATGGAAGATGCGGTGTCAGAAGAAGACCTGATCACAGAAGTAGACGGAGTAGATGACTATAAACGCAAGTTTCATATGTTAGCAGCGGCTGTTTCCGATGCTCTTGCAATGGAGAGAAAACGTGAAGACGAAGTCCAGTCAACAGTAAGCACCAGTAACACTCATAACCTAAAAAGTAAATATCGCCTTCCAAAGATCGAATTCCGAAAATTTGGTGGAAATCTACGAGATTGGTTAGGTTTCTGGAATCAATTTCAAAAGATTGATGAAGATGAAGGGTTAGATAATGCCGATAAATACGAATATCTTATCCAAGCAACATTGCCAAACTCCAAAGCTCGCGACATCGTTGATAGTTTTCCAGCCACAAGTGGAAATTACCCTAAAGCAATACAGAAACTTAAATCACGTTTTGGCAAAGATTCTTTGTTGGTGGAAGTCTACACTAGAGAACTATTGACAATGATGAATTCTTGTAGTAGTCTTGACATCTCATCATTATATGACAGACTCGAAACTCAACTTGGTGCTTTGGAGAGCCTAGGTGTAACTTCCGAGAAATATGCAGCAATGTTATTTCCTATGATTGAATCATGCTTGTCTATAGATGTGTTACGTGCCTGGCAGAGGAGTGGCGGTGGGAAGGAATGTGAACCTAGTGAACGTCTTAAAGGTTTGATGAAATTCCTGGAGAATGAAGTAGAGAGTGAGGAAAGGATCAAACTGGCCATCCCAAGTAAAGGTAACATCAATGTGAATCCTGACAAGTCAAAAGGTACGAAGAAAATTGACATTTACAGTGAATCGCCACCTACCGCAGCTGCACTTGTGGATTGTAATCTTAAACTAAACTGTATATTTTGTGATAGGTCCCATGCTAGTTCAAACTGCTCCGTGGCAAAGCAGATGGCTTTAAAGGAGAGAGTCTCAATTGTGAAGAATAAGAGAGCATGTTTTCTCTGTCTGAAGAAAGGACATGTTTCAAAGATGTGCAGAAGTCAGTTAAAATGTGATTCCTGTAGCAAAAAACATAACAGCCTAATATGTCTAGGCCCAACACATTCCTCTGAAGCTACCAATGAGAAACTTCAGTCTCACTCTTTGATTTCAAATGAAGAACGTAGTGGTGTGCAAGGTGTTATTTTGCAAACATTAAAGGTGAAGGTCATTGGAGAATCCTCTGCAATGGAGGTAAGGGCTCTACTGGATACTGGCAGTCAGAGATCTTATATGCTTGAATCAGTGGCACAGAAGTTAGGTTACAGTAGTCATCGCACAGAAATGCTACGCCATTCACTATTTGGTGGGGTAGTCACCGAAGAGAGACAGCATATGTGCTATAGGATCTACATAGAGAGTTTAGGAAAGCCTTATGCCTGCAATTTTGAAGTCTTAGGGCAACAAGTAATTACAGGGTACAATACTATGTTAAAGGGCCCATGGTTGCAAGAACTAAGAGCAAAAGGGATACAGAATTATGATACTGAAGGTCCCATTGAACTATTAATAGGCGCTGATGTCGCTGGAAAGTTAATGACTGGACAAACGTGTACACTAAGCAATGGTCTTATATGTATTGAGACTCTACTGGGGTGGACTGTGATGGGTAAAGTAGTTTCCGGAGATCAATCAAGCATGACCAACCTCGTCACTTCTCTCTTTATCAGAGATGCTTCAGTTGAAAATCTGTGGGAACTGGACGTGCTAGGTATCAGCGATCCTGCCGTAAAGAAAACTAAAACTGAAGAAAACTTTGCAACAATGGAGCACTTTCAGAAAACCGTGTCTATTAATGGAGAATTTAGGTATGAAGTCCATTTACCCTGGAAAGAAAACAAATCATTTCTTGTATCTAACAGGGTCATGGCTGAGAAGAGGTTAGTCAACACAAGGAAGAAAGTGGAAAATTTTGGACTAGGCGAGACGTATGAAAATATTTTCAACGAGTGGGAAAGGAGTGGTGTTATTGAACCGGTTCAGGAGGATGAAAACTTCAGACACTATCTACCGCATCGAGCTGTTGTGAAGGAAAGTAGTTCAACGACACCTGTTCGTCCTGTATTTGACGCCTCAGCGAAGGAAGCGGGAACCCCTGCTTTGAACGATTGTTTGTATGATGGCCCCAACCTGATTGAGCTAATCCCTGCTATTCTTCTTAGATTCCGAGAGAGGAAAGTAGGAATTATTGCAGACATTGAGAAGGCCTTCCTTCAGATAAGCATACGGAAAGAAGATCGAAACTATATCTGCTTCCTGATGTGGCAGGACGTTGGGAATAATTACAAGATCTTCAAGCATGCCAGGCTGGTTTTCGGCTTAACTTGTAGTCCGTTTCTCCTGGTGGCGGTCTTGGAGTATCACCTGAAGAAGTACTTGGAAAACCCGCAATTCAATCCCCTATTCATCGAGAGACTTCTACAGAGCTTCTACGTGGACAACGTTGTCACTAGCCTTGACAGGGAATCGGAGGTGGGCGAGTTTATCAATCAAGCTAGTAGGGTATTATCAGAAGGCAGTTTTAATTTGAGGGGATGGCAGTTCTCTCAGGATGATGACCAGTCTGCTACCCTTTCATCTGTTTTGGGACTGTTATGGGATCGACAGGAGGATACACTTACTTTAAATTTGCATTGGTTGAATAGCCTTCAGGTGGGAGAAGTGACAAAAAGGACAATTCTGTCACTCGCACATCGAATTTTTGATCCAGTTGGTGTGACATGTCCTGTCACCCTTTGTGTTAAACTGTTGATTCAAAGAACCTGGAAGACTCATATAAGATGGGATAGTGCAGTTGATGAGAAGTCCAGAGACGAGTTTCTGGCCTGGGTAAAGGATCTACCTCACCTGGTAGAAATCAAGATTCCTCGATGGTTTGGAAGAAGTGACCATGTGCAAATTCATGTCTTCTGTGATGCCAGCCAACTTGCATACGCAGCAGTAGTCTTCATAAGATGCGATTCCAACAATCAAGTGAGTGTACAGTTATGTGATGCAAGATCTCGTGTGGCCCCCCTCAAGGAAGTGACAATCCCCAGATTGGAATTGCTGGCAGCTACAATTGGTGCACGGTTGCTTAAATGTGTGTTGGAATCTATTTCACTGGAAGTTCATGAGTTTTTTCTCTGGTCTGACTCGTCCACAGTTCTAGCATGGATCTGCAGGACTGAGAACTGGTCGGTGTTTGTCCGCAATCGTGTGAATGAGATCAGGAATTTGACCAATTTAAACTGCTGGCGACATGTTCCAGGTTCATTGAATCCAGCTGATTTACCGTCACGTGGCTGTTCTGCTTCGCAATTAGTAGCCTCTCGATGGTGGGAGGGACCTGCCTGGTTGTACGAATCTCCAGATTGTTGGCCTCAAACAAAAGTGGTGTATGACGAAGAGAGTATCGCAAAGGAAATGAAGAAAAACCCTGTGAATTCTATGACTGCAACCAATGAAGGTCCCCTCTGGTATGCCAGGTATTTTTCCAGCTATCACAGAATAGTTCATCTAATCGCATGGATTCTTCGTTTCTGTAAGAATTGTCTTAGACGTGAGAGGATCTCGCAAGAAAATCTGCAAGTTGAAGAGTTAGAAAGGGCTGAAATTAGACTCATTTCTATAATTCAACGAGAAAGCTTCCACGGATTAGTTGATAAACGTCTATCTTCACTACATCCATTCCTGGAAGATGGTGTTCTCAGGGTTAAAACGAGACTACTACTGCGAGAAGATTTGAAGCAATTCAGGTTCCCAATGATTCTCCCGGTGAACCATGTCATCACCTCTCGCTTGATTATGGATGAGCACGTGAAAGAAAATCACATTGGAGTACAACTTCTTCTTAATCATCTGAGACAACGCTTCTGGATCATCGGTGGAAGGAGGACAGTTAGAAAAATTATAAGAAAATGTGTCAAGTGCCGGAGGCATGATGGACAACATACCGAAATCACTCAGGCCCCTCTGCCCCTGGACCGCATACGGGAAGCCTGTGTATTTGAAGTGATAGGAGTGGACTTGGCAGGTCCGGTGTTCCTGAGGGATGAAAGTAAAGCTTGGATTGTAGTTTTCACATGTGCGGTGTATCGCGCTGTTCATCTCGAAATGGTTACTTCTCTCTCCACAGAGGCGTTTGTGCAAGCGTTCCGGCGGTTTGTAGCAAGAAGAGGACGCCCCTCTGTGATTTACTCAGACAATGGTACAAATTTCACGGGTACAGATAACGCGTTTCAAAGTGTTGACTGGGAGAATATTTCCAAACACCATTCGGTTGAACGTATTACTTGGAGATTTAATCCCCCTAGTGCTCCTTGGTGGGGAGGCTTCTGGGAAAGGTTAATACGTCTAATTAAACAGCTTCTGAAACGAGTTTTGGGTAAAGCCTGTCTAACTTACCAAGAAATGCTTACCCTTCTCTGCAGTATAGAAGCCACCATAAATGCAAGACCGCTAACATATCTGACCGATGGATGTGAAGATATAAGTCCACTCACCCCTGCCTGCTTTCTACAAGAAATTAAGACAACTGGAGTTCCAGAATGTGATGCATTGGATGCTATAACCCTGAATCAAAGAAATCGTCATCTTCTGAACCTAAGAATGGCATTGAAAAAAAGATTCCAGCAGGAATATCTGGGACTTTTGGCACTCGGTAAACCGAGTTGTAAACCAACTCTTTTGTTCAAGAGAGGTGACATTGTCCTAGTTGGATCAGATGGCACTAAGAGGATAGATTGGCCCCTTGGAAAAATTGTGGACTTGTTCCCTGGAACTGATGGTAATACAAGACTTGCAAGGGTTGTTACATCAAAAGGAGAACTCTTGAGACCAATACAGCGACTCTACCCACTAGAAGTACCTGATGAAGACAGCACACCTTTAAGGACTGGCTTGAATAAGAAAACGGCTACTGCTTTAGGAGAGCCGACTGGAACTGGTGTTCAACCCCCAAAGACTACACGTTCGGGTAGAACTGTCAACGTTCCTGCAAGATATGTGGAGTAGTTGAGGATGTCTTTCCTCAACGGTGGGAGGATGTGACAGACAGTTGGCAACAGTTATTTTTGTCTTTTGTGAGAAAAGGACAAGGAACAGTGCATCCAAGATGGAGTCTTTTGAGTGTTATTTGTAAGGTGTGTGCATTTTTTCTTGTGAATAAATATCTTTTCATTTTCCCGAATAAGTACGAAGTGACGTTTCTGTTCGTAACAATTATGATCGTTGTTAACTTAGTATGGATTATTATATTTCGTGGCCATCAACCCAGTTGCCTGGATATAATTTTTCCACCCCTGCGACTGTAGTTTGAATCCCAGGGAATACCAGTGGTGGAATTTCCTTTACAGAACACCACATGGCGTTAGGAAGGGCATCCGTTCCGAAATTTACGGTTTAAGAGTGACGCCAGATCAAGCGGTTCCAGAAACCAGGCAATCTGAGGATGTTAGTAATATTAAAATAACCCCTGGCACTACAGCCCATGAAGGGCCAAGGCCTACCAAGCGACCGCTGCCCAGCCATTTGGCATGCAGATATTGGAGTGACGCGTGGTCGGCGCATCGGGTCCCCTCGGCCGTTAATCTTGGTTTTCGTGACCGGGGCACTACTCAATTGTCCTTACGAGGCTGAGTGCACCCCGTTCCCGGCCTCACGTCAGTTTCTAAAATCCCTGATGGAGCCAGGAATCGAACGCGGGGCCTCCGGGGCGACCGATGTTAGTAATACTGTATTATTATTAGGGTCTATTATTATTATTATTATTATTATTATTATTATTATTATTATTATTATTATTATTATTATTATTATTATTATTATGACTTACGAGCTACTGTACATGCTTATCTTGAGATTTTTAAAGCACCACATCGTCTTGCTGCTCTGCTGTGTTTTGAAAGTAACTTACGCTTGACTGGCATCTTCACCTAATGAGTTTTCTGTGTTTTGTAATTACCATCCAATTTACATGAAATTCTAGGATTGAGTTGTTGTTAGTAACATAAAGAATATCCCAAAACATGAACCGGATTGAGTGGTTAGTTTTGCAAATATGATCATTTAAAAAAAGAAAATTGTTGATTTTCAAAATGTTCCAGGTGCACCAATTTTACATTTTCCATCTCAAAACCTTTTTCATTATAGTTGAGAAGGACTAATTAATAAATTGTAGTATTATTTTTATAGTCTGGTTAGTACTTCTATGTTAAAAAGTTATTTTTTGGTACATGGTATAAAACTTACAAAAAATTCCAATATTCCATGGCCAGGCACATCATAATTCAAAAATTTACCAACCATTTTCAAAGTGAATACTACAAATTATGAATACTATGAAACTGTATGTGTATTTAAAATTTCAAGTCATTTTGATCAAAACTGATGCGTATGGAGCATTTTGAACACTGAAAAAGTACACCTTCGAGAAAAGGCCATTTTAGTAAGCAGGCACGTTTCAATTGAACATACCTGCCTCAGAACTTGTCATCACCATACAAATCCCCTTCCTTCTACTTTTTCTTTCTTCTGCCTTGGTTTTTGCCAATCTCATCTTTTTCCTAGCAGTTTTTTTTGTCATGTTTGGTCCTAGCTATGCTCTTCTTTTTTCGGACCTCGTGAATGTCTTTGCTTATCTTATGTACACTGTGACTTATTTCTCTGCCTAAAAGGGACATTTTCAGTTTCTAAGTAGCAAGTGCACCCATATTAAATACACTTACCGCATTGCCACGTCTACTCTTGATTTTGTGGTAAATGATTCACTATCAACAACTTCAGCAATAGATTTGTCACCCCATCGCTTCCTAATATTTACACTAGCCCGTTCACTCTTTTTTGATTTCCTGCTCCTAGGCTTCTTCCAACAACTATGAATGGAGTGCATTTTACACACTTCACACCAAAAAACCAATAGAATAACCACAAATAAAATAGGTTAGGCTACTGCAAGTTATAAAATCACGAGGCAAAACTTCAAAACACAAACCATGTGCTTCCTCTGCCACGTAATCACATCATCACTTAATTTGAACTCAATTCAAAGAAAGCGATCATTTCCAGTTACTATTGACTTTTACATAATAAGTATGAATTTCGATAACATCTCAAATCAATCAAGTTTCCAACAGTAAAGTAATGGAAAACTAAAAACAATATTTTCTAATAGGCCTAGTTTCTAATATGAAATGTGCGTCTGGTTACCGTATACACTGAGAGATGGCAGCACTTATGTAATATGTACATTATCTGAGCTTTTGCCAGATACTTAAAACATAAAAATACGAATAAAAACAGGGTATATCTAACATGAGCACAGGAAATGTGGGTGTGACCTATTAATGCACCATGCACACACAATTTAAATGGCTCCGCAAGACATTTAAAAATGTTCGCAGATTAAACTAGTATCCACATGTGCTCAGATTTCTGGACTACCAACTTCAGACAAAAACTCATTTTCGTTTTTTGGCCGTTTTTGGGCTAAAAACTCAGTAGGGTCCCCCAATACGACGAATTTTATCCCTATACATAGTAAAGGTCTGATACGACTCTAACGTCTTGAAATGTTTTGGCTCTGTGAATTTAATTGATAATTAGATATTGATTTTAATGTTTTGTGTATTCAAGATGGCGGTTGTGTGTAATTTTCAACCTGATAATTTGTTCAACGAAACACAGTTCTTATACGGTAATCCACAATCAAAGCTTCGTTTTATCACACTATTGTATTTGCGGTGTTGATTTTAATATTGTGCATTCAAGAAGGTTCAGTGTTTTATCCCTTGTAACAGCTTTGTGAGTTGTGCAGCTGGAGTGTCCAACGTAAGGCACTTCTTTAACCGAATTTTGTGATAATTGCTTGATTACATTCTGATTTATCAATCTTAATATTGAAGTAGACTACACATGGTCACATTCAACAACTTATGCACATGCGCCTTCAGAAAAGCAAATTTCCTGTATAATACTATTTTTTGCCGTTTCCAATTCTAAGTTTATTAGATGGTGAATAATCAATTTTACAATTTTGCTTATTCAAGATGACAGTCTGATAGTCTTGTGGCATGTTTAAGGTGTGTTGCAACGTTGAAAATGTCAGTTTTCCATTTAAAAATTTTTTTTTTTTTTCATCGGAAATGAAAGCTAGATATATCTTCTTCAAAATGAGATATAATTCATACATATATTCCAACTGTAAGTGCCTGGAAATAAGACTTAAATCGCCTCATGCGCACGTGTCATGGGGAGTGGCTGCAGTGTCCTGCCATGCCTATATCCTACAGTGAATATCTTGTCAGATTTTCTTTTTCGAATCTCCCTCCTAGCATTCCTTCTGGGTATATAGTTCTTAGTTTTGGTTGTGAACAATATATGACATTACTTGTATATTCCAAAGACTTCAGTGTTTGAATAACCTCTTTGGTGTAGGATTCCATTGCCGAGCAACAGACATAAACAAATATGTCAGCTACCTTGTGTCCGTGTGGTCTCTCTCATTGTGACTTGTGAGCTTTTCTTTGTGAGTGCGTATAAAATGGGTTCTAAAAGCCGATTTGGTGCGAAGAAAAGCGGAAATATCAAGGGAAAAGACACAATAAGATGAATGTCAGTGTTAATAGTGATGTCAATGTAAATAGCGAATCAGAAGGTAGGCGTAATATAAAGGCTAGTACTTCTCACTCCAAATTATCTTCTGTAAATATTGAGCGGTACCTGAGAGGCAGAAGAAAACTCAAAGAAGACAATAAACTTCAAAAAGAGGGACCAACCTATGGAGCAGGCGAGTTCTAAGAAGCCCAAGTGAGTGTGTTATGTTCACAACATGGTTCTAAAACTTCAGTGATGTTTTTCTTGATATTAAATTTTTGTACACTTCGTATACTTCAAATAAACATAAATAACCTTACAGTTGATGTAGGGAAGTTTTAATACATCAAATTAAAGCTAATCAATGTGGGAATGTTGTAAACTAGAACTATTTTCATGTTGTGAATGAAGCTATTTTTATAATTATTTTAATTATTATAATTAATTAATTATTTTAAACGTCTTTTTCAAATTTATTGTCTAGCTCCTTATCTATGAATGATAATTTAAATATCCTAGTTCACAACATTCTATGAAGGGTATACTTCAACTTAGTGAAGTAAAAATCCGGGCATTTTTTTTTTGAAAATTTTATCACATTTTGAAAATTGATGTGTTTTTTTTTATTAAACTATTTTTTTATTGTGAAGATAGAACAGATAATACTGATTTCAATATATGACTATCTTAGTCCAATGGTGTGTGCTTTGTGGTAAAAATCTCAAACGAGTTGGTTGACAAATGTAGATTTTATTTCGCAACGTTTAAACATAACTGGGGCATCTCAAAGAAGGATCCCTTTAAAACACATTTCGTGGTAATTGCTTAATTACAACCAGATTTATTGAGTGTCATGGTCTAAAAGTACTCCTGACCACCATTTTGAATGTAAAACGTCTGGGAACTTGTGCCTTCCGAAGATAAAATCTATACAATGCTGCTTTTTATCAAAATTGCAAAATTCTAAAATAATTAGATGGTGAATTCAAGATGGCGGATGCTCAGCATATTCAATATGATTACGTTGTCACTTCATCAACTTATGCCAATCATTCGAAGCTTTTTGAATTCCAGTTTTGGTGAGCATTGATCTTTAGGAACGTAATATTTCGATCATACTTTAGTACTTGAAAGTTTGGCACCGCTGCCATCTTGAAATTAATTTGCTGAGAAAAATATAATTAAGGTGACTGTTTCCTCCTGTAAGATTGTTCTTGTGACTCAAACTTAGTAGGGATCATATACATAGTTGAGCCACTAGACGAATTGGAAAATGGACATTCAGGTGACCGTTATTTTGCTTATGCTGTAAAAGTGCTGTTAAAATGCTCAAGAAGAAGGTTGGCTTCCTAAGAAATTTAATTCAATCTAACTCAGGTGTTAAGAAATTGATAGAGGGGATCATACACTCACTGGTCATACAGACAGACACATTGACCCACGAGTACAGATACAGTTCTATTTATAGTGAAAAATAACTATGGCTAGAAAGATGAACGTTAGGTTCAATAGGCCAATGTTTTCTTTTGAGAGTTTGAAGATCTAAGAGTGCAATGTAGTTGTCCTAGGATGAGAGCTTATGACCGCTTGTGGCACACGGGACAGGGACACTAGTCCTGGGACAATGACGTCATATTAGACTACAAAGGTAGCTAATCGCTAGAGCTTGCGTGCATGCTCGTTAGATGGGCGGGATAGAGGGATGCGACAAGCCACTGAACATTACCTTCAATCTATCTGCTCTTTGAGTAAGCAGCACCTACTCTACAGAGCCAGTGAATCAGGGCCTCACGTGAGAGGCAATGTGTGCGTGCAAATGTATAGAACCAACACTTAACATTCAATTCCAAATACTGTATGTTATTCGTTATACTGAACGCGTACTCTACTGCTTATGTGGAGAAGAGCTATAACAAATTCTTCTCTATGGATTGTCTTGGCACACACATTTCCAAGGACAAATAACATTCATCAATGCTTATATTTAGGCTTGCCATACGTACCGGTTTGACCGAGACAGTCCCGGTATTTTGCTCTTGTCCCGGTGTACCGTCCGGTTTTATCAATGTCCCGGAAAACGGCTGTAAGATGTAAAAAGAAATGAATTTATGTGTTTAAGAATCTTTTATCAATCGGTTACTTTTCAACAATCAACATCGTTGACTATCGCGCACGGCATCAAAGAGATCAGAGGTATTCAAACAAATGACACAAAACAATAGCCCAAATTGTTAACTCATTAATTAATTGATTTTTTAGTTTGACTAAAAAAGTTTTATGTAATTGTTTTTGTAATTAGATAAAAAGTTGTAGTTTTTCAAAAAATAATAAGACTTAGAAATTGTTCAATTAAACAATTTTATGAAGTATTTTAAATTGTATTTTATTAACACCTTTCTAGATGGTAGACCAGAAAAAATTATCATTAAAAAGGAAAAATTATATAATTTTATGTAGCAAAATTTCCTTTTATATTTTTAAAAGGTGTGTAGAATTAACAATTTATGGTGCCAGATTCCCCCCCTTCCCGTCACTTGCGAGGCTTTAAAAAAAGGCTTAAAACTCACCATTTACCTTCTAATTTAAAAAAACTGGGGGAGTATCCTCCACTCTCCAAACCCGCTGGTAAGACCATCCCATATTAATATGTCCCGGTTTCACTCGCCAAAAATATGGCAAGCCTACATATATTTAACGCAGTTCATACTTTTAAAATATGCTGCTCAAAAAAATTAAAGCACCACTTTTTCAAAGGCCACCAAATTTTTTAACGTTGACCGCATAAGCTCGAAATCTCAGTATGACGTTTGTCCTGACGCCTACCAAGCATATGCTTCAGCACAACTCCCCAACTTGAGTAGTTTCGGGGTAGCATCCCGAAAACCAGCCCATTTTCGAAAACCGCATATTGAAGTTTGCGGAAAACGCTGTAGGACTTGTCGCAGGTTGCCAAAGAAGTCGAAAATGAATGAGTCTTGCTCTGAAAGGTTCCACAAACACGTTGAAGTCGTTACATTTGACGTTTGGGCATTTTCAACCCCCTTCATCATCCCCTAAACATGGACTACCGTTGGGGCGTCTAAGAAGGTACCGGGTGCATTTAACCACCTGAAAACCTGCACACAGTCCCCAGTTGCCGATTGCAGTAAGTTCTTAAGGCCTCCGGCAATGTCCACACCCCCTAACACCCTCAACTGGCATGGGACCAAACCACCCCCTCTCGATTCACCCCTAAGGAAGGTTTTAATTGAGATGTTTATCAGTGCTGTGAATGAGGGGGTATTCCCCTAATGTTTCAAAAAAGGAGCTGTGCCTGTGCCACCACCCCTTCCCCTGCTACCCCCGTTTGTATGATTTTTCGAATCAGGCCCAATGCATAGGCAACCCACATCACGTCATTTTTCTCCCATTGACAAACTTTGTAACTTATTGCCGATCATAGGCAACCCACACGCACGGACGTGATGTGGGTTGCCTATGCATGGGCGTACTTACTATAGGCTGTTAACTTTTTGAATACTTTTTGGTCCCGTTTCCCACCCTACCGATGAATTTCCATCCATCCTGCTGTTTTGGGCTCCATTGCAGGCCATTAGCTTCATTCTGATCCAACTCTGAAAACTCTGCCATGACGCGTTACGCTTCCAGACAGGGAGGGTTGGGGGTGCAAAAATTTCGAATTTGGGTGACGGATGTCAATCAACGATCGGAAGGGGTTGATTTCGTGTCACCACTACTTCTAAGGACCTTTACAGCCCTTTCAGCGATTAAGACCTCGTTTCAGCCCTTAAAAAGGGCCTGATTCGAAAAATCATACAAACGGGGGTAGCAGGGGAAGGGGTGGTGACAATGGCACAGCTCCTTTTTTGACACGGTAGGGGAAGACCCCCGCAATCACAGCACTGATAAACATCTCGATTAAAACCTTCCTTAGGGGTGAATCGAGAGGGGGTGGTTTGGTCCCATGCCAGATGAGGGTGTTAGGGGGTGTGGACATTGCCGGAGGCCTTAAGAACTTACTGCAATCAGCAACTGAGGACGGTGTGCAGGTTTTCAGATGGTTAAACACACCCGGTACCGTTTCAGACGCCCCCAATGGTAGTCCATGTTTAGGGGATGATGAAGGGGGTTGAATATGCCCAAACGTCAAATGTAACGATTTCAACGTGTTTGCGGAACCTTTAAGAGCAAGACTGATTCATTTTCGACTTCTTTGGCAACCTGCGACAAGTCCTACAACGTTTTTCGCAAACTTCAATTTGCGGTTTTCGAAAATGGGCTGGTTTTCGGGGTGCTACCCCGAAACTACTCAAGTTGGGGAGTTGTGCTGAAGCATATGCTTGGTAGGCGTCAGGACAAACGTCATACTGAGATTTCGAGCTTGTACGGTCATCTTTTCAAAATTTGGTGGCCTTTGAAAAAAGTGGTGCTTTAATATTTTTGAGCAGTTTATGTGAAGAAATGCATCGACTAGCTGCAAGGAGGCTTGTGTGACTGGAGTACCACGCTTGTGTCACTGTAAGCAGATATAAAAAAGCTTTATAAGATCCTGCTGTGAGAAACGTACAACGAAGATTGTACTGTGTGATCGATCAGGGATAAAAGTGTCCTGGCCTGTGTGGGAGAGTAGAGAATGGTCGGTGATACATTGCGTCAAGTTTGCAGAAGTAGCCTCTACGGGCAATCGATTCACCAGCTTAGAGAACAACGCAAGCCTTGATGATATCAGTTGGTGAAGTGGAGGCGAAATTGCGCTCATTGGTGTTTAATACATCCAAGACCACTTAAAAAGGAAAATAACCCATTTTCCCACACTTTACATTACACTTTCTGTATGCGGTGTTGGGGAAAGTACATATGAAACGTATTTGTCATAAATTATATTTAAGGACGTTGTAATCAATTACTAATAAGAATTGCTATTAAAAATACCGAACTGGAATTGTAATTAACAATAGCTTTATAAGATCCTGCGGTGAGAAACGTACAACGAAGTTCTTACAGTGTGATTGATCAGGGACAAAAGTGTCATGGCTTGCATAGGAGAATGGAAAATGGTTGGAATAAAGAATCTGTGAAATAGAAATATTTTATTCTTGCCTACAATCACGATACTTAATTAAAAACTTTTATACAATAATTTTGAGTAAAATCCTGACAAATACGAGGGCAGATCAAAAAATAAATTGCACTTCCCAGTTATGGCCATTTATTACACCACCTATACAACAACAACACGCCTATAACGACATACAATGTAACGTCACTTTTCCACATAGTTTCCAAGAGACTCCAAACATTTCTGCGAACGCACAACCAACTTGTCGATGCCGGATGCATAGAAAGTTCCTCCAGCGTTCTGCAACCACACGGAGACAGCGGACTTCACCTTCTCATCGGTGTGGAAACGTCGACCATAGAGCTTCGTTTTAAGCTTACCGAACAGATGAAAGTCACATGGCGCTAGGACGGGACTGTAGGGTGGATGTTGCCAGACCTCCCACTTGAAACGCTGCAGCAGTTCGCTCGTTTGGCGGACCTAGCGCCATGTGACTTTCATGTGTTCGGTAAGCTCAAAACGGAGCTCGGTGGTCGACGTTTTCACACCGATGAGGAGGTGAAGGCCGCTGTCTCCGTGTGGTTGCAGAACGCTTGAGGAACTGTCTATGCATCCGGCATCGGCATGTTGGTTGTGCGTTCGCTGAAATGTTTGGAGTCTCTTGGAAACTATGTAGAAAAAAGATGTTACATTGTATGTCGCTATAGGCGTGTTGGTGTTGAATAGGTGGTGTAATAAATGGCCATAACTGGGAAGTGCAACTTATTTTTTGATCCACCTTCGTAATAAGTTTGGAAATATTACAACTACATTTTCAGGTTGAGTTGTGCAGTGGGTTTAGCATTGTCAGGTTGGATCTTTGCTCAGTTCAGTAACATCTGAGGATGGTGACCACATATCAGTATATTTACTGGAAAGTTAACGATCCTACCCTTGTGAGGAATGCAGCGCAGCAGTTAAGTAAGGGACACTGACCAAAAGAAGTAATTCAGTACAATTGATAATATTTAAACATATAAATATTCACAAGAAACTTATTTTAGCGTCATGCTTTCGATTCCTATCAAATATTACATGAAGTAATAACGAATATTTAAGATGCGACTTAAGGTATTATGCTTCCTTTCGATGCACGTAAATGCGCAGTTTATAGCCTACGCTCGTGAGAATCTCCTAAAGGGGAATATATTCCTTCTGTCTGTATTTACACTGGACAATTTATGTCTCCATGAAAATCTCTACAAAAGGAATGGCTTTATCCAGCCTGTCACGGCGAAGTTTATATGCTCATGAAAATCTATGAAAGGTGAATGGTTTCATTCTGCCTCCAGACACAGCACGTAAATACACAGTTTACACGCTAATGTGAGTCTATGAGAGATGAAAGATTTCAGACGGCTTCAAGTCTCGGCACGCAAATACACAGTTAACACCCTCATGAGAATCTGTAAAATGAAAATAGTTTCTTCCTGACTGCAATCACAATACTTAATTACAAAGTTGATACGCTCATGGGATTCGGTTAAAGGGGAGGACCTACACCTTCAACAGCACCAAAATAGTGAATTTTTATATATTTTTTTCTGCAATGAGAATTTTTTTGGAGTTGCAATTTAACACAGTCTAATCACAATACAATGGGATCACGGAACAACTATTAAATGTTTAGTGAATTGCATCATCATGGATGTATACAGGGTGTAACAAAATGTACGGCACAAAATGCAGGACACATTCCTCACACGTAGACGAAGAAATTGTGTTATTTGAACATGGATCGGAAACGCTTTGCTTCCATGTGATACCTCATTGTCTCCAACTCATTAATCATGGGAAACACACATGAACAGAACGTACCAGCATACCACATGCCACCTCTTTCTCATAGGAAATATGCCATATGCCCTCCGTGCGCATTGATACATGCATCAACCCGCCGTCGCACAGTGTGTCGAATCCCAATTATAGGTGGAAAAAATTAATAACTTCGTTAATAGTGATGGGATTCTATTATAAGTTGGCAATATACCGTTTTCGAGGTCACTGAATTCATTTCTGGCATCGTCTAAAGTGTACGATCTTCGGGGGTAAATATATAGGGGTAAGGGTTAAGTTGAGGTGTCAAAAATCATCCATTTTGGTAGTAAAAATCACGATTTGTATGTGTATATGATAGTTTATGACAGTGGTAAACACACTAATTAAAACTGGATAAAATATGAATAACAATGAGACTTTCATTCAAGTATTCTTGTTAGACCTTATTTGAGGGAATAGAAGAAGTCACTGTATGCAGAATCATCCAGATTAAAAACGTATATTAAATTATTAATAAACTTAGAACAACGAAATATGCACAAAAAATAACATTTATTTTCTAAAAATAAAAAAATATTCGTCAAAATCATACAAACAATATTTCTTTATAATAAAATGTCATTTTACAGTCCTGTTAATGGCATAGTTTTAGTAAACACACTTCACACACGAAAACAATATTTTTTCTCTAGGAAAGCATGGGAATAAAGACAACATATATTGAATATTAGGCCTATTTCTCCGATTGCAAATAAAAAGAAAATTCCATTCGTCAAGTAATGTTCTCCTTAATCTCACTCCCCTTAATATAATAATAACAAAATGTCTAATGTACATCCGTCACCTGATTCTTCTGTAGAGTCCAGAGCATCGTAGTCATTGCTATACTGGTCTTCATCATTTGATGTCAAAGTTCCTTTGGGGTCATTAAGTAACTCAATAACTTCCATAGGTAGATTACCTATGTACGTGGCATTGTTCTTCCTGTACTCCCCCATTTTTTGTTAATATTATGGGATATTAACTTAATTTTGTTTCTGTGTGTCAGTAAGAGTTGTAGGATCAAATTTATACATAACATATTGAAATATGGCGTCTGTACACCCCTATTTACGACACGACCCCCACGTGTTGAAAAATTCTTCTCGCGGTAATGCCCACATAGTCACTGAAAATAAGAAAATAAACCATCATGCACATTCGTGCGCAACCAAACCACTACATATCCTGAATCTACATTAAATTTCCTATCGAATGACGTTTAAAGTAAAGTGGCACTATGAGGCACTCATAAAGTAAATAATTTATTTAGTGTAGAGAGCTTGTATTACGCATAAAAGTGAGAACACATACCTCTTTTCACTATTCCATGAGTCGCAGAAGACAACACCTCGTTGAATTCACTAGAATCACAACGTTCGGTTCACTCTGACACCTCCTATCAAATGACCTGATAACTGCTAGGAAGACGTTTCAGCACCTATAACCTCCCTCCTACGCATCAGAGAGCGGAAAGGAAGACCGAAGGTCACCATCTGGTTTGTTCACTATCGAATAAGCCAGTTTCCGCTTTCATTTGCGACAGTGAATTTTTTCCACCTAGATATGGGATTCGACACACTGTGCGTCGTAGTGAATCTCGGATGCGCTGATCCCTGGAGTAGGCCTAATGCGTATGTTTTCGCAGCCTTCCATAATGTGGGCACGGAGACTCTGAACATCTTGTACTGGGATTCGATACACAAGAGCTTTCAAATTCTCCCACAAATAAAAGTCCAGTGGGTTTAGGTCCGGAGAGCGTGGAGGCAAGGCAATTGGTCCACCTCTACCTATCATTCTGTCACTAAATCGGTTACTTAGAAGTCGATGGACATTGACACTAAAATGACGAGGTGCTCCATCGTGCATGAAGTGCATGTTTCGTCGAACAGCTAAAGGCACATCTGCTAAGTCGCATGGCAACAGGGCCATGTAAAACAAAACACTGGCGATGCACCTACGATAATGACAACGTAACCAGTCGTGACCAAGAGAGCATGTTCCCCATGATTCCAACGTTCTGTTATTGTGTATTTCCCATGATTAATGAGTTGGAGACAATGAGGTGTAACATGCAGACAAAGCGTTTCCGGACCCATGCTCATATAACAAAATCTCTGCGTCTACAGTACGTGACAGGAATGTGTCCAGCATTTTGTGCTGTACATTTTTGTTACACCCTGTATACATACAATGGCGACTGTATATTGTACACAAGAATGGGGTATCCCTAGTTACTCTTGGAAATATTGTTACATTTATATTATTGCTTTTTAATATGGTTCCAGATGCCATGGCAACAAAAAGTAGTAGAATAATTGAAATATTTCAAAAAAGATATTATTTTGAGATTCATTAAATAATGGGTCTAAAAATCTCTTAAAATTACATAATAAATAATTTACTTTTAATGAACTATTAAGGTTGGGGCAACCATTATAGTGCATGTTGTTGATAACTATTGTAGGAATGTGACTACAAAAAATTACAAAAATATCTTTGTAAATTCACCAGTTATTAGGGTAACGGAATGAAAGAAATAAACTTCGGGAAATAAGCGATGAAAATTTCACATGGTTGGGATTTTCTAAAATTTCCCTGCCGCATAAGCTGGTCCTTTCTAATTGGACTCTGCAGTGTTTTCCTCCAGTCGTAGTCTCCTCCTGCATTTTCTGACCCCCTTGTTAGATGCCAGGGCTCTATTTGTCGCTGAGTGGAAGTCGAAGGTCATCGAGATTCGCAGGTGCTTGGTGGCAGAACTTTCCAGATGAAAGCCCCAGCCTTTTCAACCTTTCAGTTCCTGTCTTCTTGCCATCGTTCAATGTCATTACTGCATCATTTACAGCAATCTTTACAGGTTTTTGTGCCGGCAAATCCTGATTTAGGGGAAATTTTCCAAATTTTTGCATTCAGTGATTCATTATTATTCTATGTCAATCTAAATACCTCAACAGCAACTCAGTCATCGTTATTTTTTTAAGAACTGGCTTTATTGCATCAATAATGGCTTAGGGTAAAAACAGTGCTTAGGTTCGTCATCTGATGATTTTTGTTGATGTCAGTCTTGTCGTATTTTTACTATACCTTCCATTCTATTAGAGATATTAAACTAACTCTTTCATTAAATGAAAGAGAAAATATTGTTCTATTAGAAAATGTCATGTTTTGGAGCCTCCGTGGCTTAGGCGGCAGCACGCCGGCCTCTCACCGCTGGGTCCGTGGTTCAAATCCCGGTCACTCCATGTGAGATCTGTGCTGGACAAAACGGAGGCAGACAGGTTTTTCTCCGCGTACTCCGGGTTTCCCTGTCAACATTTCATTCCAGCAACACTCTCCACTATCATTTCATTTCATCTGTCATTCATTTAATCATTGCCCCAGAGGAGTGCGTCAGGCCTCGGCAGCCGGCACAGTTCATATCATCGCCGCTAGATGGGGGCTTCATTCATTCCATTCCTGACCCGGTCAGAGACTGGAAGCAGGCTGTGGATTTTCATTTTTTCAGAAAATATCATGTTTTGATGCTTGAAGGTGTTGGTCCCCTTAAGGGAACTAATTTCTTCCTGTATCGAATCATAATAGCTGTACCTAGATACGTAGTAAATATTCTCACGAGATTTAGTAAGAAGGGAATGATTTCTTTCTGCCTCCAATCACGATGTTTAAATACACAGTTTATACGGTCTTTCTCCCATCACGACATATAAATACACAGTTTCTGAAGGTCTTGCAAAATGGGAATTCCTTCATTGTGCCTCCAAACATGACACGTAAATAAACAGTTTTAATGTTGATAGGAATCTGTGAAAGGGGAATGGTTTTACTTGGTTATTCGATCACGACATGTAAATACGCAGCTTATAGGCAAAATATAATCTTTGAAGGGCAAATGGTTTCCAAGTCATTTGTTTGGCACGGGCAAAGATGCACTTCATGGCGGGACCAGAAACGTCCCTTGATATAAACCCCATTGAGCATGTGTTGGATATACTGTAGGCCACTGGATGACACACACTTCCACCTAGAAAGCTTGAAAATCTTCGTAGATGTGTGAAAGTCCTATCGGCTGAATTAGACACAATAAGGCCTGAAAACGAAAACTACGAAAATTCGCGATTTGTCCGTCTGATATTGGAGTAAACGTGACTACGAAGGGAATTTAATCTCTATGCAATGTGTATTGGACTAATTTTAGCTGCCCATATAGGTAATTACACATGTTGATGCCCCTATCATACTTATGGCTATATCTATCTTTGTGAGTCGTGCGCGATCTATATCAGCAAAGATGTAAACAACAATGAACACATGCGATGAAGGGTGCATTTTTGTAGTTGAGCCAGAGCGTTGAGCTCCTTGCATAGTCCATGTCCCAGACTGTCAGGCGCATCAGTGGCACCATGTTTTACTGGAAGTGTAGTATTTCTTAAGTCCACCCCTTATTATTCACGTTTCTATGGAGTCGTGGATGGAATGCTATGAATTTCTATGTGCTGGATAGCTTTTCTGCCAAATACCATTCCTGGGAGTTAAGAATAGATAAAATAGGCTAAGTGAAGATGAATCAATTTGGGCGAGGAGTTGGAAGGAAGCGGAGGTGGCATGTTAGAAAAAGGCCGTCGTGGAATGTACCTTGGATAGAATAGAATTTCGGATTGCCAGAGATTGGGGCGTGCTAATGACAGTATTTCTTACAGTATTACAGTATAGTCTAATACAAAAAGAACATGCTGAGTAAGTTTTAAGACGCAAAAAGTAATACAAACCACAACATGAATTAAATAAGAAATAAGTTAACAAACTTACAATAGTACATTGTGCAACGAGCCTATAATGGCAATAATTAAGACACGAGTATGTTTATAAAACGAGCGTATGCGAGTTTTATAATTTCCATACGAGTGTCTTAATTACCATTATAGGCGAGTTGCATACGACTGTTTATGTTCGACGATAATTATAACTTTATTATATGTTTTAACATAAATATTCATAAATATCTGTTGAGAGTCAGCCACTTGAATTTTGTGATCGGAGAGCGAGCGCTGGGTATCATATCTCTGTCTTTCAAGATCTCTGACCGACCGACGCATGCACTGTGTGTGCTTGCAACGCCATATTATGCAGGCCATATGTTTACATCTGCCGTCCCTCAGTAATATTGTCACCGGAGTCGTTTGAAGGCAATGCGCTGTGTAGAAATTAGCGTTGGTGATATTAAGGTACAGTGCTATTTCTTGTCTCATATTCGCCAGTTTATTTACGCGAACATATGGACGGTGCGTATTCCATATCGGTAATTTATTATAGTTCGATGTTGTGTTTATGTCCGACATGTTGGATTTTGAGCGCATGCGCGAAGGTATCGTTACCTAATTGGTCAATGAACGAGCTCTGATTGGCTGGAGAAACTGTATCGTAATGAAAAACAGTGTTATAATGACCATCATTATGAGACAGTTTTCTGACACATAATAGTGAGGGTCGAACATAAATAAATTAACACTGTCTTCAACAACAGGATAGTATTTGTCTGGTAACCTATGTCACTGTGATGTCTGTACTAGTGTGTGTATTTCTAATTGAGGTAGGATTCGGGCAGGAAGCGGCCGTGGCCTTAAGTTAGGCACCATACCGGCATTTGCCTGGAGTGGAAGTGAGAATCCATGGAATACCACTTCATAGTCAAGCCTGGAATCAAGCCTGCCTCTTCTCAGTTTTGCCTCACGAGGCTGAATGTACCCTGTTCCAGCCCTCAGACCAAATTTCCAGTTCTTGGCAGAGCTGGAAATTGAACCCGGGCCTGCACGGTGACAGCCAAGATTGCTAGCCACTGAGCAACGAGGTGGACGGGGCTAAATAACCACGATGTCCCAGGACCCTCCTAAATCAAACAACAACAACAACAACACGCTCATTGGTTGAGCATGTTGTAAGTAGGGCTACACTACACATAATGAATGTAAATGTTTATGAATTGTAAACACATTATTTTTTTACGGTGTGGAAAGTCTTGAATAAATGTATTCTCTTGTTATCTTACATGGATGTCAAGAGTTGGGAAACACAAGGATGCTTGTCTAGCTTGAGCCAGTTCAGTATGGTTCGATATCGGTCGCGCTTCGATAGTGCCTGTGTCAGGAGTGATTTCAGTCCCAAGGGCTCAATTTAAATAACATTCATTATCGATAGTATTATTATTTCTCATGGGACCGGGGATTAAAGCCAAGAGGAGGGGAGGCAGCTCAATGGGTATTACAGGTAGGACTAACCCTTGTTGCCATGATGGTTAGTAACGCACGTCAGGTACTGCAGTAGTCTGATCACTAATCCCAGAATTACCAGTGCGGGAGGGGTGGGGATAGGGGGAATGACCATCTACAGCTCCATCTTTTTTGATCATATGCGTGTTTCGTAAAGTGATATTGTAACTCATAGCGGCTTGGGACATGTTGTTCATCAGTTCCGTGTACTGGAGTGTGTGTTTAATTTGTCTGATAACCTGACCCGAGACTTGAATTAAGGCACTATCCCGGTATTTACGTGGAGGGAGCGTGGGAAAACCACACTCAGGATGGACACTGTAAGCGGAAGGATTCCAACCTACGATCTCCGGACTTGCTGAAGATGCCCTCGCGGCCGTGGTACAGATTTAACGAGCATGGCTACATTCGTAGATTTAGGTTTACATTTTAAACAATAATTAGGAGGTTCTTTAATTATATAGGCCTATTCATACTTATAACAATGATAACTGACATCGGTAGCTCCGTTCGCTAAAGTGCAGCGATAGGCCATGGGGCCAAGCTCTCTGCGGACTCGTGGGTCGTGGGTTCAAGCCCCACCTTCGGTCGTCCTTGAAATGGTTTTCCGTGGTTTCCCATTATCAACTCCAGGCAAAAGCTGGGACGGTACCTTCTAACAGGCTACGGCCGCTTCCTTCCACATCCTTGCCCAGTTTCATTACTCTTCATTCCTTTCATCAATCATTAACTCCTCCCATGAGGTTGGCGTCAGGAAGGGTATCCGGCCGTAAAAACCATCCACCACGTTGAATTTCATCGCATATCATCCCCGAACCCGTTGGAAACGGGATAATTGACCGTGATGTTCTGCCCTTTAATCCAACACCAATAATAATTATTATGTAAGTACGGTTCTTAATGCAGGAATTATTTAATATAATTTGTTTCAAATGTTGTGTTATGTGGAATTACGATAATGGGGCACAATAAATGTCGTATATAAAGCTCTGTTTTACTTCACATAAAAGAAGCCATAAAAATCCATTTACCTAAGGTAAATAACCCAGATAATACAAATGAACTCATTTGGGGAATTCTCCCCTATTCACACTATAAGACAACACTCCCGGCAATAAAAAGGAAATAATATAACGAAAGAATCCAGGCAATGAGTAAGAGTGGAGGATTATCAACGTCATGGGGAATGTGCTAAGCGGGAAGGATGTACGTTGTACAATATTCGATCGTTCTGAACTACAGTATTAGCATGCATCATCACACGTTAGAACGTTGCCGGCTCAAGACACAAACTAACTAAACACTGTACACATAGTAACAAGAAATTGGCACCGCAATTTTCAAACTAGGAAGCTAACGGAGCTCGCAGCAACCAGTCCGAGGTGAGCAGTGTGCAAGATTGGACACCGTATAGGTCTCAGGATCCATATACCAGCTAAGTTTACATAGCCTTATTTAACTCTAGTTCATTGAATCATTTGTGTACTCGCCACACTGACACGCAAACCACTGTACCCCCTCTTTTTTGTACATAAAAGCGTGCTATTTTGTGATGAATATCTTATGTATTTACTTCTTTCATGTTAGGGTTTATAAGTATTTGTTTCCTGCCTAATGTAATTGGGCACAATTTTTGTTGTCCGACTGGAAAGCTTTCTATAACAATAATATCATCTAGCCCACCCTAAATTATTTGTAATGAGCCACCCTTGATTTTATTCAATGTAATCTCCATTATTGCTTTCAATTTTACCAGACAATTATCTAAGAATAGGGTTGGATATATTTATAATAATAATAATAATGACGTGTGGCCTACTAAGAGGCCTGCTACAGATGTTTCCTGTTGAACACGATTGTTAAAGACGTTAAAACCAACCAGACCCCGAGCACAGAAAGAAACTGAAGTTTAATTCCCACAAACCAGCCACATATTGAACCATGGACGTTTATGTTTAAATCCTACCCCCTTAGCTACGAAGGACGACAGTAACATAAGTAAATACATTATTATATGGCTGATACTTGCCTAATTTGAAAATAAAATCCAATAGTTATTTCCACTAAGACCCGTCATTTATAATGGTATTGAAATCTACCTGTGAAAGTAAAAAAGAGACTTAGAAAAGTAGCTTCAAACAAGGAATCCAGCTTTATGTAGTGGAAAGGAACAAAACCAAACGAATAATACAGGATTCCAAGAGGAAATCTTCGGAGAAATTCGAAGATAAATTAGAAACGTATGGTCAGGCAGCAGGCAAGCCTTTTTGGAGTGCTATTGATACGGCAAATAAGACATTGAGGAAAAGGAAAAAATGAGCAGTGTTTTGGTTAATTCTGAGAAATTCCTTGTAGATGCCAAGTATGCACTGGAAGATTTGCAAGAATACTTCGAAAACTTGCCTAATGTGAATTAATTTATTTCTGGCAATGTGGCAAATTTTGAGATAATGCAGGACGAGAATGATGAAGGCAACACGATCACGGTTTAGGAGGTATGTATATATGTAAGTATGTCATCATTTAGGCCGTTCTGGTCGTACATTTGCGCTTAGTAGCTTCATATTGATGTAAGCGGTGGTAGATGTCACGACCATCATCCAACTTTGTTTGGACAAATATTCAAGGAGGCAAAAGGATGCTGTGATGTATGTTATAGTGTGATTAGAAGCGATTATTGTGTGTGAGATTGAGGTGTTGAAGACTTGAATGAGGCTAATATTCCAATCATTGCTTTGTGTAATGGGTATGTGTTAAACCGTACTCAGGACTGCTATTGACTATGTGATGTAGCGTCCCACTCGAGTTTGACTCTCTCGTCCTGCACATGTCTACCACACACGACTGCGGTAAGGCAAATCGGTGTGATGTTACAGGCAAAAGGATTCGGCGAATCGCACCATGTGTACGAGATCAAAGAGAACAACCCTATCGTGTCGTCCAAACCAAGTAAAGTTACGCTTGAACTATTGTATAGTCGGCTGGGGAATGCCCATGTGATTGACGTGAAAGCAAAATGTTACAGGGGTGCATCTTCCGGATCATGCCGTTAAACTGAATTGCAACGCATGCCTTAAGGGGAAGATGCTAGGACACATTCTTAAAGTAGTCAGAGTGGAGAATGGAATTACCAGATCTAACATGTACGGACATGCGTGGTCCGATTACTTCCTGGGAGTTGCAAAGTACTATGCGGAATTGATTGACGATAATTTAAAATTGTGCGAGGTACGATTCCTGGATTTCAAAGACGACGTCTACAATGCAAAAATTGAATTCATACCTTTTATCAAAAAACGTTGGACTTTACACAAGTCTGAAGTTCATTGAGTATCTCAAGCATCGATGAATAAGTCTGCGGCTGAAGGTCCCGTATAATTCTGAAACATCGGAGATGCAGTGAGGATGAACGGCAATTCTTGACGGGGCTATAATGTGTTTTCTGATCCAGGCGAATTTGTCTCAACCGACCTAATAATAATAATATCGTATGGCCTCGGGTGCCTGGTGCAAGCTTTGTTAATTGACACCCAGACGGTAGCTTGCATGTCGAATTTCGTCATTCCTTTGAACGCTATGAAAGTCAAGGAGGTTAGATATCTAAACTCCTTGACACTACAGCGCTTTCAAGTAGAGAATGGAGGAACTTTGTGTTGGCGGAAAATCCCGAGATTAATTTTGCCATTGAACACGGCCTACTGAATTCAAATGGGTTCTTTAACATGCCAACAATGTATGACATGAGTGTCGTGATTTTTGTCGCCTTCAAAAATCACTTACCACGACCAGGGGCGAACCTGCAATCTTGGGGTTGGTAGTCCGACACTATAACCACTCACCCACCGTGGCAAGCTCAACCGATCTGAATGGAAGCGATAAATGCCGCTAATTATGTGAAATCACTTGCCTTTGAAGAGTCTGTGAGGAAAGGTACTCGCCGAACTGTGGATGGGAATCCTGCCTAATATCTTACAGCTAAGATTACTCGTTAGCTGAGTTTACTTTCTGGATCGGGAAACTGTGAAGCGTAATTTCGATCAACGTGATCTCCTAGGGTTACTCGGAAGAATCCAAGTGTGTCCGTTACTTGAAAACCCTGGAATGATATCTTCATCAGTGGTGAGGAAGGATCCAACATGACGGCTGTGTGAATTTTCAAATTGTAATTGTCATTTCTGGTAACCTAATCACAGATACTTGGCACGGGATATATGCGTTATGAGTTAAACATTTGACTACGGAATATGTTGTAATTCCATTGTTTCCATAAATATATGATGGCGCCCGTTCACATTTTGAAGGTTCCTTTTAACCTGTTATCATATGGAAGTTCGACTTCCTGGCTTATGATATAATGGTCACAGTTTGGGCTCCCGATCTTGTAATGGGAATTTAACTTCCCATTTGTAATTCCTCTGGTTAGGACCATGGGATTTCTGACGCTTTTATCATTCATTTCATCCTTATCAAGACGCCCAGGTCACCCAAGCAGCTTTTTGCGAAGAACTACTGTCAGCCACATCAACCTAAACCGAATATTGAAGTGATGAATTTTATAATGATATTAAAATAATGAAATGAACTTAGTCAAAATTTATCCTTTTCAGTCAGTCAACAAGAATATGCTGTATTTCCATTGTTTAAATAAATGTACGATAGGGACCGTTCAAATTTTGAAAACTCATTCAATCGTGCTAACCGACTGAAGAGTTTTGATTTCGAATTTGAAGACAATATTGAAAATTGCTTCCAACACGATAAAATGCATTTAGGTTTACAAATTACTAGGAAACTAACAGAAAGGTACCATTACTTGAACATAAAGTGACGTAATTGCACTCGAGAATAAACGAATATACTGTGACCAGTATCATTTCACAGGGGTATTATGTATAGGTCAACTGCTAAAATAAAGAAGTTACCCTGTATGAAATTTATTGTTTATATTTTTATAATCTCGATTTGCAACAGCATAGTGATCATCGTGTTTGGTTTCCAGATGAGATTAGCCTATTATCTAATCTACTATCTAATATATTATCTGACCGAGATGAAAATATTGTTCATGAGTTGCCAACATGTAACTACAAAATGATTTTTGCCTCAAAAGAAAAAAAAAATGTTATAATATCACGAATGTCCATTAGCAAGCATCAGTTATTATGAAATGGAACTCAACTGTAAATATTGTTCTCGCGTAGCCAACATGGAAACACGGTATTATTTTTACTTTCATAAACCGTGCCCCTAAACAATGGCATGGTACGTGCGTGAAATTTTCTTACATAAAAATTATTATTTTAAAGCACTTGTGCTCCGTTCACCTCGATGAGATTGGGTGTTGTTTCACAGGGTGGAACAACATTGATGCAATTTCCGTTTTAATTAAATTCTTGTTAAAAATACATGTGGGCTTCTTACAATATATTTGTACTTAAATGCATTGCAAGAAGTAACATTTTAAGTATAGATTGTACAGTTTATCTATGCATGGAGAGTCAATAAAAACGTCTTCTAAACCATTAAAAGCGGAAAGGAATAATAATAATAATAATAATAATAATAATAAAAGAACAACCGTTCCCATTTTTTGTTTTCAAAGTGAATTGCCGTGTCCTGTGGTTCGGATTCCACGTAAATAGGAGGTCCCGTGGCTCATGATCTCGAGATTAACGGTCACGTAAAACCACAATCTTCCTTCCTTCTTGTTCCCATTTTGCCTTATAGGCTAGTCTGAAACTCCCAAAATCGTTTCAGTGCTTGAGTTAACTTGTAGCAGGATGGCCAATTCCTTACCTCGTTCCCATTCGCATCGAAGAGTATTTGATCCCTGAGTACCAAGTTCTGACCACGTGCAATGTTGCTTAACCTTAGAGATCTCTAGTGTGGCCAACATATTTACATCTGTTTGGAAATGTACTGAATGACATGTTTATCTCCAATCTCCTGATCTAACTTGTATTGTAAAGTCAATGTCAATGATGATAACAATATTATTAGCAATGTCATGCAACGTGTCGTTGTAAATAATAATGTTATGGGTTTCACACCCCTCTAAACTACTATGGCTTGGAGAGACACCGAAAAGCCGGAATTTTGCTCTGAAAGTGATCTTTAACGAACCAGTAAATTTACTACCAGTTGCTCAATTTTCCTCGTATATGAGCATTATCAAATGCCAACTGACTGCGCCGAGATTTAAATGTGCCTTCGTAAATATATCCATCACCATAATATCAATACCATACCCCAATGACCTTCCTGTTATGAGGTTCTCAATTTGGTGACACATTTTCTCTCCGTTTATCTGAAATCTCGTCTACACACTACGATATAGTAAGACACTAAGATTAAGATTTCCATGTTATGTTATGTCTGTTGTTGAACCACTAAAATTCCATTTCGTGTATTATTCTTCGCTTTATTCCAATTATCTGGTGTCACTGGAGTCAGCCTGCCCCCATTTTCGCTGTGGCTCGGCCTTATACCGGATGCTCTTTCAGACGAAACATAGTTTTTCGGGTAAAATGTCCACTGCTATCCACCACGCAATCGTGCCTCCAGACTTGTAACCTAACCCATTCTCATGTACTATGATGACTAGACTAAAATCTGTAGGCTACTTCGTATTGTCCCGCGGTAGCTGAAGCAAGCCTGGAGATCGAAGGTTAAAATCCCAGCGCTGACAGAAAACATCCTTAGTGTGGTTTATCTCCGGGTTTTGCCACACTCCCTCCAGTTAAATTCTGGGATATTACATTACTTCAAGTACCGGGATGCCTATCCCATCCCTGTGTCGGATACAGTTACACACACTTTTACAGTCATCACAGTAATACAGGTCGTCAGACAAGTTAAACACACACCCAACTACACGGGGCAGGTGACAAAGATGATCCAACACCCTCAAAAGAATTAAAAGCAACAGATGTACTTCGTATCTGAACAATCTTATGGGTGACGAAAAGTGTATAAGTGGATATACAGGTACTTTTAACTTCGCACTAGTGATGCTTCAAATCAGTTGAACAGATCCCAATCTCACTTCCTATGCTGGCTATTTGCCCAAGTAACACATCGATTGACTATGACATCACAAACACTGTGGAACGCGCCAAAGTTTGCCTATTTCATAGAAACTCTCATATTTACAACAATTGCTCGCGATGATATGTTCTCCTTTCCTAGCGTATTTCCCGCGTTGGCGCTGGGGCCGCTTGCTTGAGACTGCATACCAGGAGTTATTGGCTGATTCTATCCATCCATCGCTTCTTTGGGCACCGACGGGTTCGACGCCGTTTTTACCACAGAGTTCTCATCACTTCTAGTGACATGCCCATACTAACGAAGACGCGCTTCCCTCATTTTGTCTTTGATAGTTACAACTCCCATTTGCTTCCTTACTTTTTCATTTCTGACATGGTCAATCCTTGCATTACTCACGGACCAACGCAGCATTTTCATTTCCATTCCATGGAGGGCTTGTTCGTGTTTGATTGAAGCTGGCGAACATTCTGTGCCGTAGAGTAAAGCAAAGCCAACTCCGTACAGGCCATGGAGGCCCTGGGAGTAGTGGAAGGTAAAGGCTTCCACTTTTTGTGACATCGGCACTAGATGGGATGGAGTTGTCAGCTCCATGCCCGGTCGTCTTTGCTCCCAGGAATTACCCTAGTACTCATTTCTGGTGTAGGCTGAGTGAACCCCTGGGCCATTTGCGTTTCCTTAAGTGGTAGTTTTGTTTCTAAAATCCACTACCTGGGTGAGGATCGAACCCACTCCCTTTCAGTTAGACGCTCAGCGCCTCTACTGACTGCGCCACGCAGCCCCGTAGAATGCCACTGGTCTTATCTCGCTATAATCTATTATAGAGGCTATATTGCTCTTCTTCTGAATCACACTCATTTCAGTTTTTTGAATTCTTCGTAGGTGCAATAAAGAATAACCACCCTTATGAAACATAAGCCATGTCGCAGGCACCAGGAGGACAAGACGAAAGTCCAATAGCAGCAAGGTCACTGCCGGCACTTTCATCATATACAGTAGTTGTCCTAGTTCTAATATCACGTAAGATTGAAACAAGCAAGACTTTTGTCCGTAGGTACTATTCAGTGAACGATGTGTCCAATGAGCTCAAATTTCTAGTGAAATCTTGTGGAATTAACCACGTGACATACGATGACCCACCCATTACCGATGAACATTGGTGAATATTCACTCCATATTCTGTGATAATCTGTGCTGCCAAACACTGAGAATCGTATCGCAGAGGATATATAGCTCCCATTCGTCACAGCGCATTAGGCAGTGGTTACTGGATTCCATTAGGTTTTAGTTCATTTTAATGTTGGGACAAGAACTCTACTGTAGAAGGCTTTCTAATCTCTCTTAACCAAAGAGACTTACGTGGTTTTAAAACTAGGTCATCGATATGCTAGTTACTCGTAGACCAGCACGGAGGTGCATTCCACGTGATAGATTCTAATTGGTTACAGCACTGACCCATCAAGTTTGCTTAGCTGTGTGCTGTGTGACACGAACCTAGAAGCAGTAAACGAGTGAAACTGTTGTCCTCTGGTTGTTGGATCCTCTTTTATAACTCCATTGATCTCGAGCAACACTAGATAGACCGTCCATATTAGGCATCTCAATATCCAGTCCATTGTGCTTGATAGCCTGTACTCGGTGTCACGTGCGTAGGTAGTCTTGGAAAGATGAGCTAAAATTGGCTGCATGCAGATCATTTCTGTAGTATTTGGAAAACCAATATGATATGTAATGAAATGCAAATAATCAAGGCAGTTAATTCTTAAATAGATCTTCATGTTCTCCATTAGGGATGATAGTAAAGTTGCACAGTTTGAATATCTAAGAACCACACGTTAAGGCGTGCAAAATATCAAATAGTTCCGGGCATTATTTTTCATTCATTAGGTTATCTGCTCTGCTTTCGTAACAAATGCCAAATATATGGAGCGGAACAGTCTTCTCTTAACTTAAGTTTCAGAAGGCTGTTTAAACAAAGCATTGGTCTTGTCAAGGTGTCTAGTGGAACGAATATCTTCGTGTAGAAATAAATAACGAATTTTCTTGTATTCTACTGATCTTTTCCGTTCAAAAATTATCTTGCCAATTAAACGGATTTTCATTGTAGAGGACTAAATTGGGCTGCTGTCAACATTCTCGGAACCCATCTGACGTAAATCTTCTTCAATCCCAGGTGATTCGATACTCTGCACACACTTAGATCATGAAATCCAAATTGGTATAACAATTCACTCACAGTCACATGTTTGTTGTTGAAAATAACGTTGTTAACTCGCTCCACATTGCCAGGTATTACAGCGGTGCACATCTGCCACAGCGAGGAAAATCTTGAATAATGATATGCCTATTGTTGCCTAATAATCTCTGCAACCTGCGTCTTAATGCACTGCGTTCAACAGCGTCATCACCATATACATGTTGCACCCTCATGAATGTTTCCCACTGTCTCAATATCATATTGCAGGAACTCTATAACAGATTTTGACGCACATCGAACGCAGAGACTATCTTCAATGAGCACTACGACCATGCCACATGTGATTGCTTAAGTTTATTACAAACGGGAAGGATGCATCTATGTTCTCTATTAAGTAGCAAATGTGTAGAATAAAAATTGGTTAAAAAGTCATTAGTAATACTGGAATGACCCTCGTAACTTAAAGATAGTGTTGTAAAATGTTAACACGACCTTATTAAAGTACTATTTCTTGCTCTGTCATAAACCAATGATTTCATCGTTGCTCAAGATAGCTCACATCAACACACATCTAGCACTGGGAAATATTTTCAATGTCATGCATTGTGTACCAGTATAGTTAGTTCAGGATAGTGGTCTATCAACTTTCCAAAAGACCGATTCCATAGGTGAAGTGATAGTTCCGTTCAGTAATTATGCGCTCTAATAGAATGATGCACGTGTGTTTTCCCTTAATCAGGTCCTCACACGTTGTCCCGTAAGTGAAATATCTGCTCACTCGTTGTCTCGTACGAAGTTATGGTCTTCATTCCTGAAAATAAGCTCTAGATTTTATTTCTTCTGTTTCCCATCATTTTTTATTGGGCTTTGGAGTTGCTAAATAATTGAAATATATTTCATCTATTTAGGCGTGTTTAAAATCAGTTTATAAATACTTAGTAACTATGTTCTTACTAGGAAGAGTTATCTCAAAGTTAGTAACTTACATTTTATTTTAAAAAATACGCAGTACATTCAGATCAAAGATACGGCATAGACCTACGGCATGGGATGAAACTACGTTTTATCTATTTTGTTCAATTGTTTGCAAGACTGGGACCGCTCTGAGGTACGCTCCAATGTTGCCTGTCTCTTTGTCCCTCTTCACTCTATTCTCGATTCTTTCATCCAACCTTCGGTATGCAGTTTACCTTCTCCTTTCATAGAAACTTAACTGATATCTCATGTACGCGAAGGCTGAATTTTCCATTTCTTTCTTCAAGTAACGCACCACGTTCATGATTCAGGGATTCGGCTATCCGAGTAGGTTCTTTAGTCGATTATTCCATTCATCAAGAGCATTCTCATGTAGCATGTCCGAATTTTGACAGAATAATCTTCGTTGTCCAGTCGTCACCCGAGAAATTAATAAAAGAAACTCCATTAGCTTTGTGTTGACGGGATCCTGCGATTGGATCTCTAAGAACCATCCATTACGTCTTCAGGTTTGAGAAAAGTCAACGCTGGTAAGATCTGAATATATTGGCAATATTCCTCGTTATCTGAATCTTCTCGTGTTAAGGTAAGCTCTTGGACCTTCCGCTCTAGGCAGTTCTTTATTTGGAAGTAGCAACCATTCACTGAAACGGAATGAAAAACTTCATTGAAAGCTGAAATTTCCGCAGCTTCAAAATCTACATGAACTATCTTAGGCTTCCATTCTGGCACAGCTTTTAAGATGCCACGAAACAGTCTTTCATATGTATCTATTTGCTCGGCAACGAAGCGAGCACGATCGGATGCATGTTCGTCTCTTCGTTGCTGCTCCCGAAATCAGCGTGAATTGTGAAAATTTAGGAGAACTGTTTGCTTGAACTTTTAAACGTTCCGTCCATGAAAAAGTTGTCATGAATCTGTATGCTCTATCTTCCTTTTTCGCCGCTTAGAATAGTAATTCCTTCCCTGAATATCGTCTTTTAAAAGAGAAATGCTTCCTTCTGACATTTTTAACAATTCTTCGTAAAACACGATTTCCACCCGAGTCTTCGGTTCCTTCTGGTTGCTATGTACTCCTCTCCTATGCTGGTATATGGTCCTTCTGACAGTAGACTGACTTGGCATTTCGGACACGAATTTGTATCCCTTATTATGAAGATCTCCTAGTTCTTCCGAGTAAATCCTAGGTATTAGAGTGTCTTTTACTGTAGCTCTTTTCTTTGCCTGTTCTCAAATGATGCAGCTTTAAATCGTGTTAAAATGTGTAAATTTGTGGGTTATAAAGATAATCAATGACCAAGACAAATAAACAAATAGACAAACACCACTTTTATTTCATAATAGTTCACATAGATTGGTAATCTGCATATACATGTTATTATGTAGTCCTCAACATAAGCAAATGTTAGAAACGTAAATCATTAGCTCACCTGAAGTAAACTTTTCTCTACTTCGATGGGGCTCCACATGAATGTCCAGTGACACTTATGACTCCGCTGTCCCTACTTTTCAGCGTCCCATAACACTGGTTGGATTGCTCCTGGAGACATCGCCAAGAAATAAGGCTGTTTGTTGTACTCCTGTACTGCCGGTACATAGTTCGCGTGAGGCTATTAAACTCCATACTGCATCTCATGAAACTCTCAGCAGAAATGAAACGGAACGAATTGCTGATGGTGAAACAGTTGGTATGGTATTTTTTTTCCAGAGTGGTCAGTCATACTCAGGTGCCCATGGAAGACTGGATTATGGGAAACCTGCAGGCAGCGTTCTATATCGGTTAATTATGGCTCCTCCCGTAGAGATGGCAGTACCTTGTAACGGGCTTCAGGAGTTCAGTTTAAGGAAAGCCATATGCACAGCTTCTATAATTTACGAAAAGTAAATTAGTCAGTAGATAGTGTCAGTAGATAACAATTTGAATGGACGTTCATTATACGAAACCAAATCGATGGCTTGAATTAGGATTCAAGAAAGAAGAAGATGTTTTTACAATTTCGAACTGCCACCATAGTATGTCTTTAAAAGCAACTCAGCAACGTTAGGTGCCATACTCTACATTAAAATTTGCTGTGTGAAGTTTCACTGCGCTTGGATGATACATCAGAAAAGTCACTTAATATTTGAAATTTCCGTGGCCACCATAATATCTTTTTGTTTTGTTTACGAGGTATTTGAAAGTCACAAATGTGCCCTCATTCAACAGTCCTCTAACACCATACAATATTTCAGTTTGATTGGCCGTCATGCTGAATTGTTTAATATGTAGACTTGTAACCGCACCGCCCTCCTTCAATACACACTATATGATAATAACAATAATGCACCTCTCCTCTCAATCTATATATATAAAAATCAATGTAACGTGATAGTTTGTCTGTGGGTGTGTATGTCTCCTATGCGTTCATATACCATTCGTCCGATTGCGATGAAACTTGGGTGAGATGTTGAGTACACTCCAAGGAAGGTTTCTGACTTAGTAAATCCATTTTACAATAGGTAGCGCACGCGTAGATTCAACAAATGAGCGACGATGCGCGAAGCATTTCAAAAAAGTCCCGTATGTGTTCATATACCATTCGTCCGATTGCGATGAAACTTGGGTGAGATGTTGTGTACACTCCAAGGATGGTTTCTGACTTAGTAAATCCATTTTACAATAGGTAGCGCACGCGTAGATTCAACAATTGAGCGACGATGCGCGAAGCATTTCAACAAAGTCCCGTATGTGTTCATATACCATTCGTCCGATAGCGATGAAACTTGGGTGAGATGTTGAGTACACTCCAAGGAAGGTTTCTGACTTAGTAAATCCATTTTACAATAGGTAGCGCACGCGTAGATTCAACAAATGAGCGACGATGCGCGAAGCATTTCAACAAAGTCCCGTATGTGTTCATATACCATTCGTCCGATTGCGATGAAACTTGGGTGAGATGTTGAGTACACTCAAAGGATGGTTTCTGACTTAGTAAATCCATTTTACAATAGGTAGCGCACGCGTTGATTCAACAAATGAGCGACGATGCGCGAAGCATTTCAACAAAGTCCCGTATGTGTTCATATACCATTCGTCCGATAGCGATGAAACTTGGGTGAGATGTTGAGTACACTCCAAGGAAGGTTTCTGACTTAGTAAATCCATTTTACAATAGGTAACGCACGCGTAGATTCAACAAATGAGCGACGATGCGCGAAGCATTTCAACAAAGTACCGTATGTGTTCATATACCATTCGTCCGATTGCGATGAAACTTGGATGAGATGTTGAGTACACTCCAAGGAAGGTTTCTGATTTAGTAAATCCATTTTACAATAGGTAACGCACGCGTAGATTCAACAAATGAGCGACGATGCGCGAAGCATTTCAACAAAGTCCCGTATGTGTTCATATACCATTCGTCCGATTGCGATGAAACTTGGGTGAGATGTTGAGTACACTCCAAGGATGGTTTCTGACTTAATAAATCCATTTTACAATAGGTAGCGCACGCGTAGATTCAACAAATGAGCGACGATGCGCGAAGCATTTCAACAAAGTCCCGTATATGTTCATATACCATTCGTCCGATAGCGATGAAACTTAGGTGAGATGTTGAGTACACTCCAAGGAAGGTTTCTGACTTAGTAAATCCATTTTACAATAGGTAGCGCACGCGTAGATTCAACAAATGAGCGACGATGCGCGAAGCATTTCAACAAAGTCCCGTATGTGTTCATATACCATTCGTCCGATTGCGATGAAACTTGGGTGAGATGTTGAGTACACTCCAAGGATGGTTTGTGACTTAGTAAATCCATTTTACAATAGGTAGCGCACGCGTAGATTCAACAAATGAGCGACGATGCGCGAAGCATTTCAACAAAGTCCCGTATGTGTTCATATACCATTCGTCCGATAGCGATGAAACTTGGGTGAGATGTTGAGTACACTCCAAGGAAGGTTTCTGACTTAGTAAATCCATTTTACAATAGGTAGCGCACGCGTAGATTCAACAAATGAGCGACGATGCGCGAAGCATTTCAAAAAGTCCCGTATGTGTTCATATACCATTCGTCCGATTGCGATGAAACTTGGGTGAGATGTTGTGTACACTCCAAGGATGGTTTCTGACTTAGTAAATCCATTTTACAATAGGTAGCGCACGCGTAGATTCAACAATTGAGCGACGATGCGCGAAGCATTTCAACAAAGTCCCGTATGTGTTCATATACCATTCGTCCGATAGCGATGAAACTTGGGTGAGATGTTGAGTACACTCCAAGGAAGGTTTCTGACTTAGTAAATCCATTTTACAATAGGTAGCGCACGCGTAGATTCAACAAATGAGCGACGATGCGCGAAGCATTTCAACAAAGTCCCGTATGTGTTCATATACCATTCGTCCGATTGCGATGAAACTTGGGTGAGATGTTGAGTACACTCAAAGGATGGTTTCTGACTTAGTAAATCCATTTTACAATAGGTAGCGCACGCGTTGATTCAACAAATGAGCGACGATGCGCGAAGCATTTCAACAAAGTCCCGTATGTGTTCATATACCATTCGTCCGATAGCGATGAAACTTGGGTGAGATGTTGAGTACACTCCAAGGAAGGTTTCTGACTTAGTAAATCCATTTTACAATAGGTAACGCACGCGTAGATTCAACAAATGAGCGACGATGCGCGAAGCATTTCAACAAAGTACCGTATGTGTTCATATACCATTCGTCCGATTGCGATGAAACTTGGATGAGATGTTGAGTACACTCCAAGGAAGGTTTCTGATTTAGTAAATCCATTTTACAATAGGTAACGCACGCGTAGATTCAACAAATGAGCGACGATGCGCGAAGCATTTCAACAAAGTCCCGTATGTGTTCATATACCATTCGTCCGATTGCGATGAAACTTGGGTGAGATGTTGAGTACACTCCAAGGATGGTTTCTGACTTAATAAATCCATTTTACAATAGGTAGCGCACGCGTAGATTCAACAAATGAGCGACGATGCGCGAAGCATTTCAACAAAGTCCCGTATATGTTCATATACCATTCGTCCGATAGCGATGAAACTTAGGTGAGATGTTGAGTACACTCCAAGGAAGGTTTCTGACTTAGTAAATCCATTTTACAATAGGTAGCGCACGCGTAGATTCAACAAATGAGCGACGATGCGCGAAGCATTTCAACAAAGTCCCGTATGTGTTCATATACCATTCGTCCGATTGCGATGAAACTTGGGTGAGATGTTGAGTACACTCCAAGGATGGTTTGTGACTTAGTAAATCCATTTTACAATAGGTAGCGCACGCGTAGATTCAACAAATGAGCGACGATGCGCGAAGCATTTCAACAAAGTCCCGTATGTGTTCATATACCATTCGTCCGATAGCGATGAAACTTGGGTGAGATGTTGAGTACACTCCAAGGAAGGTTTCTGACTTAGTAAATCCATTTTACAATAGGTAGCGCACGCGTAGATTCAACAAATGAGCGACGATGCGCGAAGCATTTCAACAAAGTACCGTATGTGTTCATATACCATTCGTCCGATTGCGATGAAACTTGGGTGAGATGTTGAGTACACTCCAAGGAAGGTTTCTGACTTAGTAAATCCATTTTACAATAGGTAGCGCACGCGTAGATTCAACAAATGAGCGACGATGCGCGAAGCATTTCAACAAAGTCCCGTATGCATTCATATACCATTCGTCCGATAGCGATGAAACTTGGGTGAGATGTTGAGTGCACTCCAAGGAAGGTTTCTGACTTAGTAAATCCATTTTACAATAGGTAGCGCACGCGTAGATTTAACAAATGAGCGACGATGCGCGAAGCATTTCAACAAAGTCCCGAATGCATTCATATACCATTCGTCCGATAGCTATGAAACTTGCGTAAAATGTTGTGTACACTGCAGGGAAATTTTCTGGCTTAGTACATCCACTTTACAATAGGCAGCGCACGATTAGATTCAACAAATGAGCTACGACGCGCGAAGCATTTCAACAAAGTCACGTTTGCGTTCATATACCATTCGTCCGATAGCGATGAAACTAGGCTGAGATTTTGTGTGCACTCCAGGGAAGGTTTCTAGCTTAGTAAATCCCTTTAAAAATAGGTAGAGCACGAGTAGAATCAACAAATGAGCAACGGCGCGCGAAGCGTTTCAACAAAGTCCCATTTAATTGCATATACCATTCATCCGATAGCGATGAAACTTGGGTGAGATGCTGTGTACACTCCAGGGAAGGTTTCTGGCTTAGTACATACATTTTACAATAGGTAGCGCACCAGTAGATTCAACAAATGAGCGATGACACGCGAAGCGTTTCAACAAAGTCCTGTATAAAGTCATATACCATTCGTCTGATAGTGATAAATGTTTGGTGAATTGTTGTGTACACTCCAGGAAAGGTTTCTGGCTAAGTAAATCCATTTTACAATACGAAGCGCACGTTTATGTTCAACAAATGAGTGACTACGCGCGACGCGTTTCGACAACGTCCCGTATACGTTCACATACCATTCATCCGATTCCGATGAAACTTGGGTGAGATGTTGTGTACACTCCAGGGAAGGTTTCTGGCTGAGTACATCCATATTACAATATGTAGCGCAAGAGTAGAATCAACAAATGAGCGACGACACGCGAAGCGTTTCAACCAAGTCCCGTATGCATACATGTACCATTCGTCCGTACCTATGAAACTTGGGTGAGATGTTGTGTACACGTCATGGAAAATTTCTGGCTTAGTAAATCCCCTATACAATATGCAGCGCACAAGTTGATTCAACAAATGAGGGACGACGCGCGAAGCGTTTCAACAAAGTCCCGTATAAGGTCATATACCATTCTGCCGTTAGCGGTGAAACTTGGGTGAAATATGGTTGACACTCCAAGGAAGGTTTCTGGCTTAGTAAATACATTTCACAGTAGGTAGCACACGAGTAGATTCGACAAATGAACGACGATAGCGATGAAACTTGGGTGAGATGTTGTGGACACTTACGTGACGGTTTCTAACTTAGTAAATACATTTTACAGTAGGTAGCGCACGAGTAGATTCAACAAATGAGTGACGGAGTGCGAATCGTTTAAACAAAATCAGGTATGCGTTCATATACTATTCATCCGATTGCGATGAAACATTGATCAGTTATTTTGTACCCGCCAGGGAAGGGGACTTAGTAAATCCATTTCACAATAAGTAGCGCAAGAGTAGATGCAACAAATGGGTGACGACGCGCGAAGCGTTTCAACAAAATTCCCTATTGCGTTCATATAACATTCTTCGATTGCGATGAAACCTTGATGAGTTATTGTGTACACGCCAGGGAAGGGCTTCGACTTAGTAATACATTTCTCAATAGGTAGCGCACGAGTAGATTCAACAAATGAGTGACAGCGCACGAATCGTTTAAACAAAAACCCCTATACGTGCATATACCATTCATCCGATTGCGATGAATCAATGATGAGTCATTGTGTACACGCCAGGGAAGGGTTTCGACTTAGTAAATCCATTTCACAATAGGTAGCGTACGATTAGATTCAACAAATGAGTGACAGCGATGAAACTTTTTGAAAGTTGTTGTGCACGCTCCCTCGAATGGTTCTAAATTAGAAAATCCATTTTATGATAGCTTAGAGGCAGTTAACATGTTGTGTATCCAAAAGCACTTCAAGAAACAGAATTTCAACGCCAACACTTTCTTTGATTGGCATTGCAACGCATGCCGAGTACAGCTTGTGACATATAAATAAATAAATAATCGGGGTTCGTGGGGGTTACGCACCTGTACGATTATACCAGCAGCAATAAACATTCACACCCGACTACACCAGTGACCGCTTGAATTAAAAAGAACTGTGATCTGGTAACGCCATACTATATTCTGATAGAAAAAACATATAAACACTTTGCAAGTCCCTCGCCGTATACAGACTGACTATTGGTTTCCTATCATATTAGCATTGCTAAACATAATGACACACTTATTGGCCTTCGATGAAACGTGAAGATATGTGGTACTCACTCGTGATGATCTCTGGTAGCTGATGTTTCCTACTAACTGGGGTTGATTTTCCCATAGAGTTAGTCCTACTTTTACTCTTTGATTGATTTCGGCTATTTCACAAGCAGCCTGACTTTAATTACTGATTACTGGTTTGTTTGACTCATTGTAGCCTGAATTTGATAATCGCACGCATAATATATTATTACGTGGATTTATGGTGTGGAAAGGCGGTAACGACATGTTAGTTACGACCTCCACTGCGCTGACTGAAGTTAATGCACTTTCAATCATAATTTGCTAGTGCTGAAAAATATATCTTCCCCACGAACCCGCGAAACTGTTTATAGGTATTTGAATCTAGTGGATAAGTACTATCCACTATAGACTAGGTATAGAACTCCGTAATAATGTTTACTTTTCCGGACTGTACAGTTCCTAGATGATTGCATTATAAGCCCTTGTTATAACACAAGTTCCCCTATAGCATTGCCAAGTAAGCATATAGCTCCCTAAGTACAAGTTCCAAAACAGAAGTAACTCCGAAGAGTTCCCAAAAACAAGACAGAACTATCTCCGCAGAGATTCAAAATCGAATGCCACACAGACCGTCAACCGTAGGTAAAACATCTTCACCCCCACCATGCATCCCATGACTACCGTAGCATAGAATACTCCACTATTTGATTACTAACCAATCAAAAATTAGTATAGTTGACAATCGTCATCTCCTTCACTACAATGTTGCCAGCTTGCTTGCTACTCGCAAGCACCGAACGTCCCACGACTCATCGGGCCAAACCCCGAGCGCTGAGAATAGAAATATTTCCAGGAAGTCGTTAACACATTTCAAGTAGCCTCACAAAAACTGCACAAAACTGAATGCTAAATAATTATCATTGACTATGTTAAACCCCGACTTGGACCTTGCTATAAACTTACATATTAAATTTAATTAATTAAACAATAAATACATAACATACGAATGAACACTCTATAAAACCATAACAAATGAAATCATATCATAACAGAAAAATATACATATGCGATTATGCAGAATCGCATGTCCTAAAAATGAGGGTTCGATCCCTTGTCATTTTTGTACCGTGACAGACTATGGAAAAATACATGCCAATAGATGAAATAATATACCTGTCAAAACACATCTAATAGTTATTTGAATCGGACATGAGACCAAACTAACTAAAACACTCAATTTGAAACCTATATACATAGCCATGGCTCAAAGACCTAATTACATTGTACCGTCAAAATGAACAATCCCTGCATTGCCGAATATGAATCCCAAACGACTAGCTACATCGCTTAAAAATACTACATAGATAAGCATTAGTAATTAATACATACATTTCATCACAGCTGTTAACTGATAGCTATAACAGTCTCTACCACTGACACCATATGTAGTACTTCTCTCACAATGTTATTCAGTTTACGCCATGGTTTTTGGCCGGTCAGTCCCGAGTTCATAGTCGTACAGAAGACAGCCGGCGAGCCTCACGCATGTACTGTACGTGAGTTTTCAGTGGCACGGAAAGAACTCGTGTATCAATTGCACATGCCTGAGGCTTGCCGCTTGTCCTCTGTACGACTGCGCAATCGGGCTCACCGGCCAAAAACCGTGACGTGAGCTGTTCTTCTATTACAGTGTACCGTTGTTGTTAGCCTATTTTCATTTATGAAAATATAGGCTTATGAGATCACCTTTTGTCCGTGTGTCTGCCTGTGTGTGCGTGTGTGATGGTGTGTGTCCCCCCAAATAACATCTAAACGGCTGGAGCGATTTCAATGAAACTCAGTAAGTTTATAGCACTATTCCGGATGACCCCGACCGCGCCCTCCAAATTTTGTTACGTCTCACCAATCCAACATGGCGGCTGTGCGAAATATGTCACCAGCATTCAATATCTCCGAAACTATTACTGATATCACCCTGGAATATTTTACGGTGATAAAGGGAACTACAAGAAGTTCACCTATGCGACTTTTGAAAACCTGGTAACTACAAAACCAACATGGCGGCCAAGCGAAATTGCGACTTTTAAACAGACTTTTCTCGCGATTTAACCAACCAAACACAATAAAACTTGGTACAGCATTTGATTATACACATTGTAATCCACCGACATCTAACTTCGTTCAATTGTTTACATAACCTCAAGATGGCAGACGTGCGAAATATTTCAACGGCATTATATATCTCTGAAACTATTACCGGTTTCACTCTGAAAAGCTGTACGGAGATAAATGGCACTACTGGAAGTTCATCTATAAGACTTTGAAAAACCTGTTAACTACAAAACGAATATGGCGGCCAAGCAAAGTTGAAAATTTTAAATAGACCTTTCTCGCGATTTAATGATCCAAACGCAATGAATCATGGTACAGGAAATGTCTATACACATTGTAATGCACTGGTATCTAATTTAGTTCAATTGTTTACATAACTTCAATATGGCTGCTTTGCGAATTTTAAAATTAATTTTTAATTTCTTGTGTCGTAATCATGCAATCGAAGTGAAAGTTTGAATAGTGAACCTACGCAATAATTTTCCTTTAATGGTACATGCCTCTATGGCCTATACATATAACAATCCAACATGGCGACCATCCGAAATATTTATATGGATCTCAATATCTACAATCTATTACAGCAATCAAACTGAATTTTTTAATGTTTATAGGGGCTATGAACGTAAGTTCACCTATCGGGCTTTCAATAACCTGGTTATCACAAATGCAACATGGCGACGACGCGAAGTATAAATATTCACATGGTCGTTTCTCGCAATTAAACCATCCGACTGCAGTGACACTTGGTGCAGTAAATCCTTATACAAATGTCAATCCATTGGCATCTATTTTTTTTTCAATTGTTTCCATAACCACAAGATGGCAGCTGTGCAAAATTTTAAAATCTCGTTTTTACTTCTTGTGTCCTAATCATGCGATTTAAGTTTGAATATACACGTACAAAATAATCTTCAAGTAACAGTACATAACTCTAAGACCTACATATATAAAAATCCAACATGGCGACCTTCCGCAATATTTAGTCGGTTTTCAATATCTACGAATCTATTACAGTAATCAAATTGACATTTTGCATGCTGATAGAGGCAATTAACATAAGTAGGATATATGAAAATAGGCTGTATAGTTCTCCACGGAACAACTTGTTGTTGTTGTTGTTGTTGATTCTTTAGGGACCTTGCGACATTGTGATCAGGTAGCATCGTGTACTAGGATGTGTGTGGAGTTTGTTTCATAACATGTGTTATTGTTATGGTTGTATTAGTGTGTGTATAAGTAATTCAGGCGAGAATTGGAAAATAGGCGGCCGTGGCCGTGGCATTCAGTTAAGAAATATCCCGGTATTTGCCTGGAGTAGTGGAGTAAAGGGACTTACAGTATACCTGTGTTTTTTGGTCCTTGGCTTTGATAATTCACATCGCGGTGTCCTGCTTTTATTATTGTTATTAATGTTTTCATATTTATGTTCCGTTTTTTACGTTTAATGTAGCAATAATCTTATGAAAGAACATAAAAACAACGTAACAACAGATGTTCTTGTTATACCGGTATTCTTTTATGCATGGTCGGCCTTTTTGTGTAGTGGCTAGCATTTTTTGCTGTCACCGATGATGCCCAAGTTCGATTCCCGGGTTTGCCAAGAAATTAAATTCCCGCCTTCGTACCTCAGCCATACTGGAAAAGGTTTTCCGTGGTTTCCCACCTCCATTCCAGGCAAAAGACCGGATGGTAGGTCTACTTACTTACGGCCACGGCCGCTTACTACCCAAATCCTACCTCAATTACAAATTCATACATTAGTACAGACAGCACAGTGACACAGATTATCAGACAAATTCTATACACACCCTAGTACAAGGGGCTACATTACCACGATATCGCAATGCCCTTAAAAGAATCAACAAGAAAAACTCTTTTTGCCAGAACTCCTATATTGAAATATTTTGAATATATTAATTTTACACATTTATTAATATCTCTCATAGATGATCTCTACAGCTGTTTCTGTCAAATTCGTGAGGCATATAAACCCTAGCAAGACTACAATCACATGAACGTATATTGAAACATTATTATTATTATTATTATTATTATTATTATTATTATTATTATTATCGGCAGAGTAGTATAGAGGCTCTTCTGTTCTGCAAACGCTGTCTAGGCCCAACAAAGGAGACTGTCACTCTATTGTGGAGTTATCGCTCCTCCCATCGCTCCTTGTTATTTCCTAACAAGTGTCAATTGGAACATTGAGGGTTAGACTGGCTTTAGCTGGATAAAACCTAGACATACTATTCTCACTAATGATTAATGTTCTGATTAGCAAACTGCGTTAGTCTTAAATGGCTAAAGTATCTGATTTCAAAAACAAACCCACTCTCTTTTCTCCCTCTGTCTCTCTCTTGCTCCCTGTTCTTTATTCAAACTTGGTATGGGGATCATTGTCGAGCTCCTTTATATTACAATATGGAAAATGAAGTACCTTTCAGATGTTATTCAATGTGCCGACAGGAGGGGGAGGCTAATCGAGAGTTGAATGAATGAAAAGGAGGCCAAGTAGAAGCTTATTGGAGGCTCATATTCCATGATTACCCCAGCTGTTTTTCTTTTAGACCTGCTTGTTATTGGGTTCATACATGACGAACAAAACAGCATGGCGGTATGTCTGATGCAAGACAGACATATTGGTTCCTTGTCAGTTTTCACAACGCCCCATTCATTGCTGGATTGTAGGACTGACTCAGATGAAGTGGGGTCTGGAGACAATGCCAGTCTGCCAGGAGACACAAAGACTTCCCGCAAGTAAAGAGCTTTCCTTAATATTCCATCGATTTTATTACCCATTATAAAAAAATGTAGATGAACAAGAGCAAGGCTGAGTTAATGGTGGACTATGATATTGAAAGGACTTGCGTTTAAGGGGGCTCATACACCGCCAGTGGGAATTTTCGCATACAGTTACGAATCATACCATAGCTTCACTAATATATAACATAGAGTTATGAAAACTGACATATGTATGGTAAACACATAGAGCTTTCATCTAACTTAGAGGGAGGAGCAGTATATAAAGTATTTCGTGATATATTGAAAGCATAATATTCGTGATATTTTAAACTCCGTGAATCACAAAAAAACACGATTTAACAGGAAATACCAGTCTGAATAGAATGAATTTTTTTCATGTAAAGTAAACGCATAAATAGCGAGGATGAACCACCATGAATGTTATATTGTAAATAGTATATTTAAAAAAATATATTAAATTTGTCTTTCAAAAAATGAACAGTTTTTTGTTTAATTTTCCAAGTATATCTCAATTATTTTTTAAGATAATTTCATAAATGAGGTTCATCCTCTAGGGATCATATGTTGGAATGTATCTGCCAAGTTTCATCCAGTTTGATCACATAGTTCACGAGATATTGTGTTTTCCCTACCAAAAAAGCAACCTTTCGGGTAAACAGCTTTGAATATTAAACACTCCATCTCTGCCAAAACGCTGAATTTACCTATAAAAATTAACAGATATATTGAGAAAGGTATTGTCTTTTATTTAAACGTAAAAGAAAAAACTTAAATTTTTGACAACCGGCGGTGTATGAGCCCCCTTAATCGTTTCCATGTATTATGGATATCAATTGAACAACAGGAGAACAAATGTCATTCTATCTTACAGGGAAACAGAATTTAAAAGTTAAACAAGTAGTTCCGTGAAGAGCTAAATAGACTGTTTTCATATATCCTACTTATTTAATTGCCTCTGTCAATATAGAAAATTTCAGTTTGATTGCTGTAATAGATTCGTAGATATTGGGAACTATCTAAATATTTCGGATGGTCACCATGCTGGATTTTTATATATGTTGGCCATAGAGTTATGTACTATTACATGAAGATTATTGCGTAGGTTTATTCAATCGTATGATTAGGACACAAGAAATGAAAACAAGATTTTTAAATTTCGTTCAGCCGCCATCACGAGGTTATGAACACATTTGAAATAAATTAGATGTCAGTGGATTAAAAGCTGTATAAGCATTAACCGTGCCATGTTTGACTGCGCTCGGATGGTTAAATCGCGACAAACGTCCATTTAAATGTTTAAATTTTGCGTCGATGCCATGTTGGATTTCTGGTCACCAGGTTATTGAAAGTTCCATAGGTGAAGTTACGTAAATAGCCTTTATCAACATACAACATTTCAGTTTGATTGCTGCAATAGATTCGTAGAAATTAAGAGCCGTCTAAATATTTCGGATGCACGCCATGTTGAATTTTTATATATGTAGGCCATAGAATTATCTTTAACTAGCAACCCAACCCGGCTCCGTCCGGGAACAGTTATGAATGCATTACGTGATAAGCGCTTTTTTTTTCAATGTCAATGAACAACGACCAATATCCGTTTTACGTCTCGGCATGATGGGTTAAAATCACTGACTGGACTATTAAATATATAATCATGGAGATGCATGTGCAACAAAATCTTGTCAGACGCAATTGAAGAATGGCGAGGTGCATGAAACACAAATCCCCCTTCCGTCCAATCTTAACTTGACTGTGAATTTTGCGGAACGAAAATTTCACAGGCGAAATGAAGAAAAGCCAAGTTACACTTCCAGGGAAACTCCAAACACAACCACTCTTCTCTAAAGATTTTAATTCAACACGACTCGACATTTTGCTGCTGGCTGTATCTGGGGCAATAAGCTCGTCCGCTATCTAAGTTGTAACTGGGGTGATAGACTCACCCCTAGCTAGCTCGTAAACTGTCACCTCAGTAACTGAATGGAGATTGTTGGAAGAAATGAAAAGGTAAAACCCCTTATAGTAGGCGATGTATTGAAGATAGAGATATGCTCCCCGGGCTTTTTTGTAGACCTTTTCATGCTGAACAATTCTTACACTCATAGTATATAGATATTTGTAACGGTTTGCCCAGCGTAAGCTTATAAAGCGCACGGGCGCCAGTTTCTTTTTCGACCTTTTCACTGATATCGTTAATGCTTGACTTCCTTTGGTCATAAATAAATTATTTTCTACAGAAGCCTTCCTCCAGATATCCTTTAGAGAACGGTGAAAGCCGCATCAAAATCCATTCAGTGGTTCTCGAGATTACCCGTGATATCCAAGAATCGGTGACTTTGCTTTATACTAAGTAGAGATTATACGCCAATCAGTATAATTTAATATAGTATAATCCCCCTTCCATCCAATCTTAAATTGACTGTGAATTTTGCGGAATGAAAAGTTCACAGGCGAAATGAGAGTTGCACTTCCAGGGAATGCCGAGGTAAATGAAATTCAAATCCTCCTTCCGTCCAATCTTAATTTGACTGTGTTTCACAGGCAAAATGCAGAAATCCCGAGTTGCAATTCCAGGGAAACTCCAAACACAACCACCCTTTTCAGAAGTCTTAACTCAACACGACTCAACGGTTTGCTGCTGGCTGTATCTTGGGCAATAGGTTCATCCGCTAGCTAGGCTGTAACAGGGATGATAGACTGGCCATTAGCTAGCTCGTAAACTGTCGCCTCAGTAGTTGAATGGACACGGTTGGAAGAAAATAAAACGTAAAAACACTTATAGTGGGCGATGTATTGAAGATAGACCTATGCTCTCGCGGACTTTTTTGTAGAACTTTTCATGCTGAACAATTCATACACTCATAGTATTTAGATATCTGTAACGGTTTGCCCAGCGTAAGCTTACAAAGCGCTCGGACGCCAATATGTGTTTTCGACTTTTTCACTGAAATCGTTACTGCTCGGCTTGCTTTGATCATAAATAAATAATTTTCTACAGAAATCATCCTCGAGATATCCTTTATAGAATGGTGAAAACCGCATCAAAATCCGTTCAGTGGTTCTCGAGTTTACCCGTAACATCCCAGAATCGGGGACTTTGTTTTATACTACTCTCGACCAAAGTATTATGTGCACTCGAGTTTGAAGGTTGTTTGTGAAGTAACCAATAGACCTACATAAAATCCAATAACATCATCATTTTCGTCGTTCTATTTTACGCAAGGTCATGTAGGTGTGGAATTTTTAATTTATATTTTAATATTTTTTATCGCAGTTGGAACACAAAAAGTGCACGTTTTTAAGCGTGTTTCAACCATGCGTCACATTTACGAATTGTTATCTCAAAAACCCGTCATCAGATCGAATCCAAATTTTAACACAATATACATTGGAATGTTGTATAACTGGTTTATTAATTTCAAGATTGTATGTTCCCAAGAAACAAAGTTGTTATCAATTTTGTAAGGTAACTTTTTCTCGGCTCGGGGTGGTTGGAAAATGTAGTTCTTGGTTGCATTGTTATCCTTATACATCGAAAAGTTATGCTGTATGACTTTGAAATACGTAAATCAATTCATTTATTTTATATCGGTTTGTATTTCTACGGGGAAATAACACATGTTTCACCTGCTAGCCGCTCCGGCAAAAGCTGTACAGCGTTGCCGAAATGGTGCCCACACGCATCATGGCGCGTCTCGCTCGGAAGTGATGGGCTCCATCTCAGCAACGCTGTACAGCTTTAGCCGGAGTGGCTAGCAGGAGAACCATGTGTTATTTCCTCGTACAAATACAAACCGATATAAAATAAGTGAATTAATTTACGTATTTCACAGTCATACAGCATAACTTTTTGATGTATAACGATTACAACGCAATCAAGAACTACATTTTCCAACCACCGCGAGCCGAGAAAAAGTGACCTTACAACAATGATAACAACTTTGTTTCTTGGACACACAAAATTGTGAAATTAATAAACCAGTTATACAACATTCCAATGAATATTGTGTTAAAATTTGGATTCGATCTGATGACGAGCTTTTGAGATAATAATTCTTAAATGTGACGCATGGTTGAAACACGCTTAAAAACGTGCACGTTTTGTGTTCCAACTGCGATAAAAATATTAAAATACAAATTTAAAAAATCCAAACCTACATGAACTAACGTAGAATAGAACGACGAAAATGTTGATGGTATTGGATTTTATGTAGGTCTATTGGTTAATTAACAAACAACCTTCATACTCGAGTACACATAATACTTTGGTAGACAGTAAGTAGAGATTAGATGACGATAATGCGTAAGTTCATTATTCAAACGTTGACTACGATCGCAAGATTAGGACACAAGAAATGAGAACTGAATTTCAAACGTTCGCACAGCCACCATCTTGAGGTTACGTAAACAGTTCAACTAAAATGTAGGTCAGTGCATTACAATGTGTATGAACATTTGCTGTACCATGGTTCACTGCGATCGGATGGTGAAATCGCGAGAAAAGTCTATTTAAATGTTTCAATTTCGCTTGGCCATCATGTTCACATCGAATTTAACAGAGTTCTAAAAATCACATAGGTGAACTTCTAGTAGTGGCCTCTATCACCGTACAAAATTTCAGGGTGATATCTATAATAGTTTTGGTGATATTCAATGTCAGTGAAATATTTCGCACAGTCACCATATTGTATTGGTGAGACGTAATACAATTTGTAGGGATTGGTCGTGGCCGGGCAATATAGTACTATGTTCTTACCGAGTTTCATTGAAATCGCTCCCGCTGTTTAGATTTTTAGGGACACACACACACATACACACACACGGACAAAAGGTGATCTCATAAGCCTATGTTTTCCCTCATGAAAATGGGCTAAAATTCACATTGTGATAAGAAAATAGTTGTTGATATTTTTCGGGCTTGGAGACATCGTGTTCATGTAGCCTCGTGTACTAAGGATGTGTGCGGAATTTGTTTGATAACATGTGCTATTATTACGTCTGTATTGGCCGTAATTCAGACGAAAATTGGGAAGGATACGGCCGTGGCCTTCAGTTAAGAAATATCCCGGTATTTGCTTGGTGTAGTCGTGGGAAACCACGAAAAACCAATTCCAAGATGACTGAGGTGGAGATCGAACCCACCAAATTTTTCATTTTTGCCTCACGAGGCTGCCTGTACTCAATTCCAGCCATTCCGGCAGACTGGGATTCAAATCCAGACCACCGTGGCGACAGCCGAGGATGCTAGCCGCTACATCACGAGGTGGTCCATAACAAAAGACAACCTTTGCCTGCCTTTCCAAAACATTGATACATTTGCTGTACCGTGAAATCAATCTCAGTAAGCCCTCGTGATAATATTCGATGTTTAGCGATTTCAGTAAGTTCTTCACAGCCAGTTCTTCCCGGCTCTGCCAAGTTTTGCAATTCTGATTTGAGGCCTGGAAAGGTGTCAACTCAGCGACGTGACGCAAAACTGAGATGAGGTGGGTTTGATTCCCACTCATCCATCCTAGAAGTGGTTTTCCATGGTTTCTCATTCACACTCCAAGCAAATGCCACATCCTACCTAAATACTACCACATTACAAATACAGTATACACACTAGTGGAGACATCACAGTGACACAGGTTATCAGAAAAATTCTACACAAACCCGATATACGTTCCAGCCCTCATACCAGATTTAAATTTCTAGACAAAGCCGGGAATCGAACTCGGACTCCCGCAGAGACAGTCACTAATCCTAGCCAGTATGTAACGAGGCGCACTGGAGGATTATGGCCTACTTGCAGTCTTGTCATCAGGAGAGAGCTTTCTCGGAACCCATCCTGCCGACACCTTCCGATATCCCAACACTTCGTGAATCATGTGGGTGTGATATCAGGCGATGCCTGTAGCAGTCGTGGACGTGGGGAGACGCCCAGATCGGTCTTCATCTACCATAGTGTGTCTTCCTACACTAAGTATTCAACACCAGCGACCAACCAGTTGATAGGGCATGACTTCGTTCCTTAGGCACTCTGTACGTGACGATGGATATCTGTAATATTAGTCCAATCCGCCCATTCATAGCGCACTACAGCGTGCACTTTCATTCATTACCACGTTTCCAGCACACATCTTTCTGAAGTCCTGGCTTGCACTCGAATGAACTCGAACACGCTGACCTGCTTATTCTCTCTCTTTGCTTTGGCATTCAGCGCATGCGCCAGTGCCCTCTGTACTCGCTTTGCCCGTCAATAATTAAGGAAAGATTGTCCTTTGTCAATGCGATTTGTTGTCTGACTTTGTAAACAGCTTCCTTGTGAAACACAATGATGAAATTTATATTGGGAATGCTTCTCGTATTATACACAATGTAAAATGTATGATGAAGCGTGCTGCTTGGATACTCAAGAATAGAAAATATACATGTTTGCAATGTTAAACTGCACAGCAAGGAAGACTATAGACGATATTAGCATTAGCGCTCAAACTAAAAAAAAAGAAAAAACGAAGGAGATTTATTATTGTGTGTTGCCTTAGTAATCAAAATGTAATGCTTTTCAGTCGGTCAACACGACTGTATCCAATTGTTATGGGTGTATCCCTAATCCTGAAAAACAGTTACATGAGATCAATAAATACATTACTGGATGACCAGTTTCGATCGTCAAGTGATCATCACCCGATCCTTGACTCTTATATTATGTAGTTAAGTCTATTGCCATAATGTGGGTTAATATATGAATAGCCACCAATATTGCCGACTGGTTACAATGTTTCATATTAAAGTATACAGTAGTATCATTTAAATACTGATACGAAGACTGAGCCCATTTGGTTTGTGTTGATATCAGTTGACACAGAGTTCGCATGACAAAGAAGTGAACGTTCCCCTGCCAGAATTCAATTTCGACAAATTGCATAACCCATAGACTACTGTAACCGTTCGTTGATACTTCCGTCGAGTAGTAACCCGCAGAGTAACTTTGTATTGAAAAACATGTTTCGAATAAAAGTGATGGGCAAATTTACTCGAAGAGTAGATACTTATCATTTTAATCCATAGACTGAGAAACACACCATTTGGCTATTAATTCTATGCCTACAAGTGGGTGATGGTATTCAAAATATGTACAATTATTTAGTTGCAGAAGTTATTATATACACGTGAAGCTGGTCAAGATTTGTTCGTTATATGTCACTCTTTCGTTAAGATAGGCTATTGTTAGTGTTGATTAACCTTCAAGTTTGCTTGCATAGTGTTACACCTGTTAACTACTGGTACGCCAAGGCAATCCACTTTGCACCAATACGCAATCGTACATATGTGTGAAATTTGAGAACATTACGAGCACGAGATGGACCTCGAGTTGTCATGGGTGTGTTTGCGAGATACTAGCAACATCATCCTCAATTTCAACGTGACAGAAGGTAAGATATATAATAACAATCAGAACAGAGCCTTCGGTAAAGATATTGTAGCCAGCATTCTATTTTTAAAATGTTGTCATCAATTCATGAAAAACTCTCCCACGACTCGTAGAGAGTCTAAAAGAATACGAATTAAAATTAATTAAACAAAATCTCAATGTTATGTCTCGAAGATTGATGTTGAAGAGTAACTTGTCTATCCTTGGAGCCTAATGTCTGATTGTAACTTGTCTCTCCTTGGAGACTAATGTCTGAGTGTAAGTTGTCTCTCCTAGGAGACTAATGTCTGAGTGTAACTTGTCTCTCCTAGGAGACTGATGTCTGAGTGTAACTTGTCTATCCTTGGAGACTGATGTCTGAGTGTAACTTGTCCCTCCTTGGAGACTAATATCTGAGTGGAACTTGTCTTTCCTTCCAGACTGATGTCTGAGTGTAACTTGTCTCTTCTTGGAGACTGATGTCTGAGTGTAACTTGTCTCTCCTTGGAGAATAATATGTGAGTGGAACTTCTCTCTCCTTGGAGACTAATGTCTGAGTGTAACTTGTCGCTCCTTGGGGACTAATATCTGAGTGGAACTTGTCTCTCCTTCCAGACTGATGTCTGAGTGTAACTTGTCTCTTCTTGGAGACTGATGTCTGAGTGTAACTTGTCTCTCCTTGGAGAATAATATGTGAGTGGAACTTCTCTCTCCTTGGAGACTAATGTCTGAGTGTAACTTGTCTCTCCTTGGAGACTAATGTCTGAGTGAAACTTATCTCTCCTTGGAGACTAATATCTGAGTGGAACTTGTCTCCCCTAGGAGACTGATGTCTGAGTGTAACTTGTCTCTTCTTGGAGACTGATGTCTGAGTGTAACTTGTCTCTCCTTGGAGACTAATATCTGAGTGGAACTTCTCTCTCCTTGGAGACTAATGTCTGAGTGTAACTTGTCTCTCCTTGGAGACTAATGTCTGAGTGAAACTTGTCTCTCCTTGGAGACTAATGTCTGAGTGGAACTTGTCTCTCCTTGGAGACTGATGTCTGTGTGTCACTTGTCTATCCTTGGAGACTAATATCTGAGTGGAATTTGTCTCTCCTTGGAGACTGATGTCTGAGTGTAACTTGTATATCCTTGGAGACTGATTTTGAGTATAACTTGTCTTGCCTAGGAGACTAATGTCTGAGTGTAACTTGTCTCTCCTTGGAGACTGATGTCTGAGTGTAACTTGTCTCTCCTTGGAGACTGATGTCTGAGTGTAACTTGTTTATGCTTGGAGACTAATGTCTGAGTGTAACTTGTCTCTCCTAGGAGACTAATATCTGAGTGGAACTTGTCTTTCCTTCCAGACTGATGTCTGAGTGTAACTTGTCTCTTCTTGGAGACTGATGTCTGAGTGTAACATGTCTCTCCTTGGAGACTAATGTCTGAGTGTAACTTGTCTCTCCTTGGAGACCAATGTCGGAGTGTAACTTGTCTACCCTTGGAGACTGATGTCTGAATGTAACTTGTCTCTCCTTGGAGACTAACGTCTGAGTGTAACTTGTTTATCCTTGGAGACTAATGTCTGAGTGTAACTTATCTCTCCTTGGAGACTAATGTCTGAGTGTAACTTGTCTCTCCTTGGAGACTAATGTCTGAGTGTAACTTGTCTCTCCTTGGAGACTGATGTCTGAGTGTATTTTGTCTCTTCTTGGAGACTGATGTCTGAGTGTAACCTTCTATCCTTGGAGACTGATGTCTGAGTGTAACTTGTCTATCCTTGGAGAATGAAGTCTGAGTGTAACTTGTCTCTCCTTGGAGACTGTAATCTGAGAGTCACCCGTCTATCCTTGGAGACTAATGTCTGAGTGTAACTGGTATATCCTTGGAGACTGATTTCTGAGTGAAATTTGTCTATCTTTGGTGACTGATGTTTGATTGTAACTTGTCTCTCCTTGGAAACTGATGTCTGAGTGTAACTTGTCTATCCTTGGAGACTGATGTATTAGTGTAACTTGTCTATCCTTGGAGACTGATGTCTGATAGTAACTTGCCTCTCCTTGGATACTGATGTATTAGTGTAACTTGTCTATTCTTGTAGACTGACGTCCGAGTGTAACTTGTCTATCCTTGGAGACTGACGTCCGAGTGTAACTTGTCTTTCCTTGGGGACAAATGAGTTTAGCAACATATCCTGTATTTTTGCGAAAGTGGGTATTTATGAACATAAGTTAAGTTTCTGCTATCCATAGAAATGTGTCACACTATTATGATTTTAGGCAGAGAATGGTATGTACTCTGGAGTCGTCAAGAGTTCAGGAAATGTCGTCCTCTGTCATGTCGATTTCTTTACTGACTTACAATTAGTAAATAGCTTCCCTGACGAAACTTATTTTCGATACTCTGGTGTAGCAGCCGTCCAAGAGCCCTCTGGGTTTTGATCTTCAAAAACAGGAAGTGTAGCAAAGCTACTTATTTCAGCTAGCGTTGTTCCACAATAATTATTTGAAATTCCCGACCAATTTGATATGAAATAAGTTGGAGCACCACTCCCACGTAAAACAATGAAGGTAATTTTATTGCATTCGCAGGTTGTTCTAATGTTCACTCTGTGAACAGTCACTAATTTCAATTACATTAAGCTTTTATAATTTGTTTTATGAAACTGCAATATTTCAGTTCGCGAAGTATTGATAGATCAGACAACCGCTGCGCTGCCTAGACATCGTAGGATTTAACAAATAATGAGACGATCTTTACGACGGTGAACATGTATTGAATGATAAGTTATGCAAAGCACAGGGCTTAGAAACTTACCTAGATTGTATTTTGTAACTTTTCAGTCGATCAACACGATTGTGTCCAATGAATGGGTGGGGTACAATAAATAAATATGTAAACACTATACTGGAAAAAATTACATGTATTAGTTAATTAGTTGAAGCCTCCGTGGCTTAGGTGGCAGCACCCCGGCCTTTCACCACTGGGTCCGTGGTTCAAATCCCGGCCACTCCATGTGATGTTTGTGCTGGACAAAGCGGAGGCAGACAGGTTTTTCTCTGGGTACTCCGGTTTTCCCTGTCACAATTTCAGCAACACTCTCCACTATCATTTCATTTCATCTGTCATTCATTTAATCATTGTCCCAGGGGAGTGCGAAAGGCTTCGGCAGCCGGCACAGTTCATATCCTCGCCACTAGATGGGGGCCTCATTCATTCCATTTCCTGACCCAGTCGGTCGACTGGAAGCAGGCTGTGGATGTTTTCAGTTAAATAGTTAATTATTTGTATGGGGAACACTGACAAGAAATGGCTTCAAATTTCTACATAATTTTACATAGAGGTGGCTTCCATGGGAGCAATTCTTAACCCCAATGGAAAACATTCCACAGCTACAAGAAACCTTTTTTTTTACCATTTTTGGAAGCAGGCAATCCCACACAACAAACGGAAGTTCCAAGGCGCAGTGCCTTGATTTTTAAACACTTGGCGAATATATTAATTTAAAATTCATTGGCACTTTATTGCTTGTTGATTAAACCAATTATTTCTTTTCTACAAATACTGAGGTGATTTGTCAATTCATTGCCGCTTTCTGGGAGGTGTTTGGGAGGGGTGGAGGGGACTTCAACAAAGGATGCAATATCAAGCCTATTCCCGCAATTTATTTTGCCAAGAAACGAGGACAACCATCCTAAAGGAACTTGAAGGAAGTCACCATCGCCGGGGATTAAATCACTCATTTCCCCCCTGGTGCGCTACCTTCTTTGGTCCTAGAAGTGTTTTTCTCCGGTGTCAACTTCTCCTCCAGGTAAATGCCGGGATAGTTCCTAGCTAAAGGGCACAGCCACCTGCTTCCATATCCTAGGATTCATCACAATACACACAGTAGTACACAATGACACAGGTTATTAGACAGACAGGAATGCTGGGGGAGAAATACTACGGGGATATGAGATAACAAACACACAGGAAATTCCTCCTAGTTTAGTGCAGGCAGTGACAAGGATTTCTGTTCGCATCCGGACCGTAGTCCGTTCAAGCAGCTAGAGTAGGTTCACAATCCACTTTAACCTGACCACTTAACAGCAATCACATGATCACACTAAGCAAGGAAATTTGAAGGTCAATCACCACTTTCAGTATCTTATCAAACAAAATCACATATAACTAACATAATGTTGTATTAGTTTCGAAACATAATAGGTGTACATATTGTAAATACCATCACCCATACTTGTGGATAGAGATTTAATACCCTAAGTGTATTAAATCTGACGATGGTCGCTCGACGACCGACACTTGTCATCCAAGTACCTTTTTTCAGGATTAGGGAAACTACCAATACAATTGGGTACAATCGCGTTGACATACTGAAAAACATTACATTTTGTGTCCTTAATAGTACTTGTATATTCATTTCAGAGATCCATTAATCAGTGAGGATTGTTTTATGAAGAAGTAAGGTTTAGGGTCAGATGACCTCGATATTTCACCCCCCACCTAAGATCTGCAGTGACCACTACGCTACCTTACAATGGAATAAGAACTCTGAATTGTGAAATTCACAATTTGTAAAAGCCATTGAATAATGTAGCATGCATCCGTTATAGACGTGATTCACACTTAGGAATGAGTGAATTGCGCGTTTCTAGTGGAATTCGAGTTGGTCTTGTACGAACCCAAGTTTGCCCACCTATTTGTACCGGGATTAGCTGCCGGACAGCTTTGTGCTGCATATCCGCACCTGCTTCCTGTCCGCCCGTGAGTGATGAGGGGGGTCGAATACGGGCAGTATTAGCGCTCGTGGAATGGCAAATGTGTCAAGTAGAGGCCTGGGGCAACCTTCTACATTCGTCACCCCCACCTCCCCCTAGCCCCCGCCCCCGCCCCCGCAAACTTGTCCCATTTTAATGGGCTTATTTAATGAGGCAACGGATTCATCGGAAGTCCTGAGCTCGAAGACAAGAACTTCATGGAGTTAATCACTTCTATTTACCCAGCTGTCTTTGATTGTAAATAATTACACACTTAATTATTCCCGTTCCCTCGGTGTCTGGGAGGAGGTGAAATGTATATCTATGTGGTGCATGTCTTTATGGTCATATACCGTCACTTCGCCTACAATATCCGCTATGAATATTTTTTTAGATGGAGCACAGTTTGACCCCATGGTGTTAGGTAACCTCATCTTACAACAATTCCTGTGATAATTTGGCGTTATACTAAGATGTTTTTAAAGTAACTGAGACCTTGGGAGTGATATCACTGGGGATGACAGGCTTAGGGTCTCGTCTCCCTCTTGACCAATAGCCGCCAACCTTGGCCATGTGGCGAAAAAAGCGGGCCGGCCAGCGTTGTCATTGTTCCTATGCACATTAGTAGCTTCCTTGTTTTCAGATGATGTTTTTTACTTGAAGTGTTGTGTGTTATGGTGATATACTTTTATTTCATGTAATACGTGTTTTATAAACGTTCCTCTATGCAAGGGCATCTGTGTTTCATTGAATTGTGCTATCTATGGAACAATAGTAAAAAAAATCATGTGCTACGTAAAGGCATCACTCTTCGAAGCCGGGCTCGTGAATTATTGTGTACTGTTATAGTTCAGGGCAATGAATGTATATAATATGCATGCGTGTGTTACTTTGATAGATAACTGGACGGTGTTTGGAAGAAATCATCAATAGACCTGACAACCAAAGACTTTCTTTACTTGACTCGAAATATCTCGTTGAGAAGTAAGTTATGATATTCTAGTTTGAAGTAAATGAAAGCTTAAAACTTTTTTTTTCATACGTTGCTAATAGGAAAAGGTAGTATCTAGAAATATCAAGAATGGACAATGCTCCTTATCCAAGTGTAGTTGTACGGAAGTGCAGTAAAATCAGATGCACTTGACATTGAGTGAAGCTCTTACAAGTAGAGATACTGTATGTTCTAAATTTCTAGCAACTACAGTATTATGGTTTCTAAATATACTTTTACTTTACCACTGTAATAGTCTAAGTATTATAAGTATTATAACGAGTTGTTCTAACGAGTGATTAGTTAGTAAACTTGTTCTCAGAACTTATTATGGCGAGACGAGAAATGGCAATACCTTTCTTGAAGCATGAAAAATATCGCCGCTGTGCCTGAATAATTCACTGTGTGAGAATGTTGTTCTCTTCCATATTTTACCTTACACCCGGGTACGCCTACAGCCACATGTGAATATACAGCCCCGCACAACAGTCTCATACTCCACGCTGTAAGAGTGCCCATCTGTTCTCAGTTGTCCTCTCGAGGCTGAACGAACCCCCTTTCTAGTGCTCAGATCAGAATTCAGTTTATTGACACAGCCAGAGCCTAGTACCTAAGGGATGCCATCTCAGTTCTTTCGATGATTATTATGATTACTATTATTATTATTGGAGCCTCCGTGGCTTAGGCGGCAGCACGCCGGCCTCTCACCGCTGAGTCCGTGGTTCAAATCCCGGTCACTCCATGTGAGATCTGTGCTGGACAGAACGGAGGCAGACAGGTTTTTCTCCGGGTACTCCGGTTTTCCCTGTCAAAATTTCATTCCAGCAACACTCTCCACTATCACTTCATTTCATCCGTCATTCATTTAATCATTGCCCCAGAGGAGTGCGTCAGGCCTCGGCAGCCGGCACAGTCCATATCCTCGCCGCTAGATAGGGGCTTCATTCATTCCATTCCTGACCCGGTCGGAGACTGGAAGCAGGCTGTGGATTTTCATTTTCATTATTATTATTTTGTTAGGTAATGCATGGTAGTATAACTGTGTTTTAACAAGACACCCCCGATATGTCATGCAATTTAGCGGAGTTCTAATGTACTATAATTGTGTTACAATAAATTATCAGATACCAATTATTATTATTAAGCTATTATTATATTACCATATTCTAAGTAGTAGTTGTAGCAGCGTTAGTAGTAGTGGAGTGGGGCAGGTGACCTCAATGTTCCGTCTCATATAACCGCAATCACAACCATCATCAGTAATTGAGTGAATTACCTTTAGTCTTTCAATGGAAGGTAGGATGCTGTTTGGCGAGGAGAGTCGTTAAGAAAGGCTTGTTGACTTTCCATTTTCCGCTCTATAAGAGTAAAACACACAAGTCATGTTTATTTAATCTTTATTAGGAGCAGTTGTAGGAGGATGTACAACATCTCACAGTCGTGTTCATTCAGTTCATCGTTCTCCCTCACCGTCTCCCGGATACATCCCTTTCAGATGTTAATTCTCCAGGGTTATAGCTATCATCCCAATCTTTGAATATCAAAGTTGATGCACGGGACTGGCAAAGAAAAGTGTTAATAAATGATTGCATTAAAAATTAAATTCAAGTACTGACTATTATCTAATGCAATTAGACAGTGCTTGTGCCCTCTGCCGCTGCCAACTTTGTGAGTGGCATGCTTAAGTATTCAGTGTTAGCAGGAAACTTGTGCCGTAAGTGAGAATGAAATGTGGCTTTAAAGAGTTTCAAACAGCATTGTGTAGGAAGTACTGTATTATTAAACACTTTGTGATACCTCTCAGAGTTTCATGCTCTTAATATTCTTTGATGTAATTTTATGATGAGATAATTACCTTTCTTCCTGTCATTACGTCAGGTACATGGCATTTCCTTTGCTATCACCTTAATATCTTTAATTGCGGATTTGTGGATCCCTCGTAAAGATAACCTGTTCATCTATATGTGCATAATTGGAAATGGCTTCCCTGACATTTTGCACCCTGAATATCACATAACAGTCACTTGAATAACTTGTTTGTATGTAGTAGCACATGGTCTATCACATTTTTTTATTTGCCAATTTAGAAATGAGCATGTACATTTAAAAAAAAATCTCTTTCATATAGTCCAGTGGTTCCCATTAGGAATTATTATCGAACCCCCTAAAGCGATCGTTATGTAAGCATGGCCCCCCTGCTCCCCTCGGAAGGAAGGCATACTGAGGGATTTTTGGTTCGCAAGTTTCATACTCTCGTTGGCAAGGGTTTCAAAGCATATCACGCATTGAGGCTTAGGACAAACTTCAGGTCCACAATACGTAAAGCCAATTTCCAAATATTTTATGCCGTATTTCCTACATTTCACAGTAAGTTTACTCTTTGAATGGTTAAGCTCAAGAGAGGCAGCAGGTGGCCCATTCACTTCTATATTTATTACCACAGATTCCTCTTCGTCACTATCTGTAGCAGAGAGCCTACTTCACTTTAAAGATCCACTCTTGAACCAACGATCCATATTCAATGGAGTTTTAACTGTTAACACAATCAAAAGTTTCAACTTTCAAAACTCATGTAAATATGTAAAAACACAAAATGGCTGCGGAGCAGAACACAGAGATAAAGGAGCAGAACGCTCTCTAGCGGGAAACTTGAAAAGCTCAAATTACGCTGCGGCACATATAAGTGCGCCACATATGCTGTGGATGGCAACGGATAATTATTATTTTTAAGGTACTCTTTGTACTTTCTCCGTTTTCTATTTTCATTAACACGTTATTTCTTGACGTTTCTTCGCGGACCCCCGGGCCAACCGTCGCGGACCCTTGTGGGTCTGCGGACCACCTTATGGGAACCTCAAATATTGACTATTAAATTTTACATCATTGCAGTTTCAAATGTTTTCATTTTAATACATATTCTATTCACATGCTTGGTTTAGGCGAATTACACAAAAACAGAAATTACTTTATGTTCGACGATGCCGAAATGTAAATTTTATATGTCAGAAAACTGTATCATAATGAAGGTCATTATACCACTATTTTTCATTATGAAACGGTTTCTCCCACCAATCAGAGCTCAAGAAACAATTGTGTGACCAATAAGGTAAGGATAGCATCGTACCTGCGCTGATTCCACGGCCTTCTATATTAAATTTCACTGCGTGGCTAGTGTCATAGTGGGGTATTTGAGGAGGCCATGCTCAAATACGAGGTATTCTCTGCGTCCCATGCCCTCCGTTCAGTACCGGTACATAAACTGGCGAAATCTCGACAGATGTTTATGAATATTTATATTCGAACATAAAATAGTTATTATCGTCGAACATAAATAGTCGTATGCAACTCGCCTATAATGGTAATTAAGATACTCGTATGAAAATTAAAAAACTTGCTTCGCTCGTTTTATAAACATACTCGTGTCTTAATTATTGCCATTATAGGCTCGTTGCATAATGTACTATAAGTTAATGTTCAGCTTACAAATCTCTTCATTTCTTAAGATTCTTTCTAAATGCGTGATGGGAGGCGAATTAATGCAGGCCAGACCAGGTCGTTCTTAATAATCATACAGTACATGGGCTAAGTGTTCCACAAAACACGTATAATAGAAGAATATCTTGGCAATGCATTAAGAAGTTTATTGCTGTTAATTCATGTAAGAGTTTTGGGACATCTTGATCACAAGCCCCGATACATTAAGGAGAAAGTATAATTTGAGGAGGGAACCGAACATGACCCACCAAGTAAAATTATACATACTGAAGACAATCATATAGCCTATCTGCTCAGGAAGTGGTACTGTTGTTGTAAAAGAGAAGAGCTACAGGGCATCCTGAATACCTCCTTCAAGAATATTGAAAGAGACCTTAGCCAAAATACCGGAAGGGGTTTATCCACATCTGCTAGACTCTAGTGAATACGTTGGTACGCTCCAGGAATTGGAAACGTCAAATACTAGATCTCTGGCAGAATTACACGAAAAAGCAACACAATTGGTAGGCACCTTAGAATGATAACCTTTTTGCGTTTTGACACATTAATACAGGCAAAGTGGAGCAAAAGTAATTATATTTGCCTCAAATCATTACCTTCACCGCTTGTCTCAAAAAGGTACAATGTGTAGGGATCTATAAAGTGTCCTCTGTTCCTATGACGCAATTATTTGCCATCTATGACCTCTATAACGAACATTCCCGTTGTATAATGCTTTCTTTCCATAAAACGGATATATATATATATATACAAGCGTTCTAAAAGAAATATTGAACCACGGAAATCGAAGCAACATCCATCTCCAACCAATAACTTTAATATCAGATTTTAATATCGCATTAATAAATACTCATCAAAGAATATTTATAAATTTCAGTGCACGACTTTATCATCTCGGTAAGTACCAATTGATTTGTTAATTGAAGTGATTTACAAATACTGTACATTATGGAGATCCAAATGACAGAACCTTCATAAATGTTGTCGGCCAGCTTTTAAGCATAGCTTTTTGTAACCGTAAAAGATGTCCTGGAGGTTTTCAATATTTTGACATAATTTATATCCGAGGAAAACCTGGACGTGGAATATGAAGGGCTATACCACCTCTGGATCCTCTCGAACAATTAAATCAGTATCAAGTGCCCATAAGTAACGACGCAAAAACCAATAATCTGCCTGATGGATGGCACAGAAGATTCCGATTACTGGTAGGAAAACGTCACTGTTCTTTGTATATTATTCTATGTTAAGAGAAACACGTAATAACCGCCTTGATTATAATCAAATAATGCAGAAACTGAATGTAGGTACGAGAATCAAACATTAGCAGTAAAGTGTATATTGAAGAATAAATAGAATATTGTATTCTATAGGTCTCAGATACGAACAATAGGATGGTGAAATTTTATCCTACCTTCGAATCTGTGGATAATTTCTTCCGTCAGTCTTTGTTTGAAAAAAATAGCACTGGGACTCAATTATTCCGCTTAATTATAATTACCGGTTCTTTATGTATTTCTAAGTTTCACTCCTTACAACATGTGCATATAGATACGGACACAATTAATGTTTAAAATTCCTGTTTGTCAGAAAACATTTCACCATTTCTTCTCTGCCAAATATTTTTATTCTGGTCTGAGGTCTGGAACGGGGTAAACTCATCCTCATGAGGTAAAATTGAGAAGAGATGGATTCAATTCCCAGCTCAACTGTCTTGGAAGAGGTCTTCCGTGGTTGACCACTCTACTCCAGATAAATGCTAGGGTGGTACTTAAATTAGGACCAAATCATAGTCCCAATTACACGTACACATATAAATGAAGCCATCACAATATCACAGATTATGATACATATTCTTCCCACACCCAAATACACAGGACTACATGAGCACAATGTCGCAAATCCCCTGATAATGAAACAACAACACAACTTCCTCATTCCAGTGCGTTAATGTATAGCTTGTGTTTGTCCCCTTATACATAGCATTCACCGTCATGAAGGTGAGTCATGAAATGAAATCGTCTCATGTGCCTATTGCCATGTGATTGCCATATTAATAAATTCGTCTTCACGAGCGATAATTGTCATCAGTTAAAAATTCAATGCTGGTGTGTGAAATGTCTGCTACTAATGCCCATCCCAAATGCAGCTCAACGAGTGATGGTCCAGGATAATTGAAATTAATGTAAACAGTTCAGCTATTACAGTATCACGTACGGTTGTGTGAAGAGGGAAACATTGCCAGCCAGGCCTTGTTTTTATTCGATATACCTTACTCACATTTATACGGGTTCATTCATTAACACATTAACTATATCGTTCACATCCACAAATAAATCAACAGAGGGAAGTTAATTTAATTTGAAAATGTTACTTAATTTATTTAATTGGTTAATTCATTCTGTACTCTGAACACTTGTTGAAATGAACGTCACCGTTTATGTAATAAAGCGGACAAATACGGAGGATTGTTTCAACGTGTCTTGCGACCTAACGTGTAATTACCACTGTGTATTTTTCTCTAATAAAAAAGCACATCGTATTATTTATTCAGTTAATTATTATGTTAAAGTGTATTTATATTTAAAAGCGAGATAATTATCACGTTTGAATAATATTTGAATTATTGAATTTTTATTTTTTTTATTTAATATTAATATTAATAATACATTAATAAAAAAATTAATTTGAATTTGAATTTATTTATTAAAATAATAATAATGATCGTGTGGCCCCGGAGAGGCCGAGTGCAGGTCTTTCGAGTTGACGCCCGTGGGCGACCTGCGCGTCGTAAAGAGGATGAAGTGATGAAGACGTCACATACACCCAGTCCCCGAGCCACGGGAATTAATCCCAGGAGATTAAAATCCTTGATGGCTCGGCCGGAAATCGAACCCGGGGCACTTTGGGCCAAAGCCTAGCTCACTAACCATTTTCCGTGGCTAAATTTATTTATTAATAACTATTGATAATTCATTTGTGACATGTCTCACGAATCTGACGGCAAAACCAGTAGATCTGTGAGACATTTTCTTTACAACATATATAAAGATTGTATTTCAGTACAAGAGTCATTGCAATAATAAGTTTATGTTATAAATTAATGTTAATAACTTTTAATGCGACGTACAGCTAGTTGTTTGCTGTTCATGTTGGACAATCCAGGTGGTAGTTCATTAAGTAGTGATAGTACAATATAATTTAGTCTCTCGAAACTATAGCTTTCTGATATTTATCATTTGTTATGGCTCTTGTGTGTATGTTGTGAGAGACCTTATGCCTGAATCTTGCATCATGGTAGTAGAGATCCAGCCCAGTAATTTGAAACAATTCTTTAATATTAAAATAAGGGATTCCAGTGAAATATTTAAAGAACCTGTTATGGCTATCTTGCAGATTATTAAATAAAGTTGTGTTTTGATTTCCCCAAGCTGATATGGCATATCTTAATTTTCTTTCTATCAGAGCACTTTTCATGGTTTTGTAAGTATGCTTTATCTACATAGAATCGGAAATTGTAGAAGTCGTAAAAGTTTGCTCTTAGGTATTTTTTTTATCATGTTTACCGTCTGTACGTTCATTTTAAAGTGTTCATCAAGGGTAATTCCTAGGTATTTGTTTGACGATGTGCTATTTATAAAGGTGTTATATTTGCAACCTGCAAGGATGTTGGTGTATGCATGATATGCTGTGGTGTGTCAGATTGTATCTTTCTTGTGTAAACTGATCAACTGTGCATTATTTTATATTTAGTTGTTATTATGAATTATTATCCTTATATTTAAAACACTAAGGTGTTTTTTGTTCCCACGAGATAGTGAAAACGACTTAACCAATTTGCTTCGTAAGGCATTCTAACGAAAGCTCTTGGCATACAGATTTGCAGAGTTTCTTTAAAATGAAAATATATATTACGGTATATTTTAAATGATTAAAGAAATATGTAATATTTGACACTCCCGCGCATGCGCACAATGGCCTTTCTCAACAAGGCAAATAGCGCTTCCGGCCACGTCCAAGTGAGATTTTTTTTTTCACCCTCCAGGTTGGTGGAACCCACGGACTCAGCGAGGGAACTCACCACTACCGCCTCTACGGGCAGTGTCCTAGAGCTGGGAACATCGAATCGGAAGGGATACAACTGGTGAGGTGGGATTGGCACCTCGCCCAGGCGGCCTCACCTGCAAAGCGAACAGGGGCCTCATGAGGGAAGGTAAGGGATGGTGAGGATGGATAGGCAAGGAAGAGGGAAGGAGGCGGCCGTGGCCTTGAAGAAGGTACCATCCCGGCATTTGCCCGAAGACGAAGTGGGAAACCACGGAAAACCACTTCGAGGATGGCTGAGGGGGAATCGAACCCCCTCTACTCATTTGGGCCACCCGAGGCTGAGTAGACCCCGTTCCAGTCCTCGTACCACTTTTCAAATTTCGTGGCAGAGCCGGGAATCGAACCCAGGACCTCCGAGGCGGCAGCTAACCATGCTGACCGCTACGCTACGGAGGCGACTCGATCTTTGTTTATGGGAATTAAAAAGGGTCTCCAATAATGTTAATTATGTTTTTGCAATATGCAATGAAATAAAATTATATTAAATAAGCCAAGTATTGAAGGACTTAAACTGCAGGTTGAGTGTGTGTACTGGTTAGGAAGCTCAATATTGCAGTGACACGTGATTATCTGGTTGGCCGAGGCCAGAAATTTGTATTATACATGGCCAAAAGGCTTCGATTCCCACCTCTGATATGTTTTTTATTTCCTTTTTCTACCTTCTTACGATTAGTATTACATTGTCGAAACATATTTTACTTTTATCATTCCCGTAAAGTAACGAACTCTCCGTTGCCATATATATAATACGTATTTAAAACACTAGGATGATTTTTGTTACTGCGAGATTGAGATAACTGCTTAACAAACTGGCTTCGTTAAGCATTCTTACGAAAGCCGTTGGCCTGTAGATTTGCAGTGTGTCTTTAAAAGGAAAATATATGTTACGTATATTTTTAAATGTTTAAAGAAATATGTAATATATGTGGCAATTGCGCGTGTGCACAATGCCGTTTCTTCACGAGAGAAATGGCGGATAAAAGATCCACCGTATCGTAGTGTGATATTTGTTTATGAGAATTAAAAAGGGAAATGTCGCTTGTGTTGTGTCCCGATATATACTGGAATAAAATCATGAAATAAGGGAAATATTGAAGAACATTAACTGGCAGTTGAGAGCGTTTGTTGTTTTCGTCACTTAATATTGCACTCGAATTCCATTGTCTGGGTGACTCAGCGGCTAACATTGTGGACAACGAAATTGATTATGCATCATCAAAGGAGTTTGATTCCCCCCTCGGACATGTAATTTTATTTCCCAATTATTCGTTCTTGCAATTGGTATTACATTGTCTAAACATATTTTAGTTTTATTATTCCCGTAAGGTAAGGAATTCTCCATGAACTACGTTGACATATACCTTTAAATTATTAAATAAAAGTGGCCACAATCGCTTTCGCCATGAGAGAAAATTGGCGAACATAATTCATTTGATGGACTCAGACATCGTGGTCACTCAGCCCCGTCTACTTTGGTGTGTGAGTGTGAAATTTTCTCTGATAACCTGTGTTAATGTGATGGCTGTATGTGTGCATTTGTAATTAATGTGGGGAATGGGGAGTTAACGACCGAGGCTTTAAGTTAGGAACTATCCCAGTATTTGCACGGAGTGGAAGTGGGAAACCACGCAAATCCACATCCAAGATTGTTGAGATTGGAATCAAACTTTGCTCTTCTTAGTTTTGCCTCAAGAGTGCGCCCCGTTCCAGCCTTCAGACCAGAATTCAATTTCTTGTCAGAGCAGGGATCGAACCTGGAATCCGGGGCGATAGCTCAGAATGTAGCCTTAAGAGTGGGCTTCCCTGTGTTAATACGATCTTTGACAAGCACTGAACATATAATTCTAAAACTCCCTCCATTACGGTGGCTAGCGAAGTGAGTCTATACTCATTCCAGTAGTTGGCGAAGTGATTCTATGCTCCCTTGCTTAATTTACTGTCATGGAAATGCAAAGTATTGTACCTTCAACAGGTGATGGAAATTGATTATTTAGAGCAGTGTCATTCTGTTTATTTCAAAATGAAGATCGTCATCCTGAGTTGCGTTTGCAAGCAAATTGCAAAAATTGCAAGGATTTTATTATTGGCGATCAGTCTCATCGCATTCTCATCAGCAATCTACTTGATAATGGAAGTCTCTGAACTTCATTGTATGAGTGAATATTATTGTTTATTGATTATTTGTTTAGAGTACATAGCAATGAGTCTAACCACGCTGTTGATTTTGGCAATGGAAGTATTATTTGCCATTTAATATTTGGCGGTTGCGTTGATGCAGGCCACTATATTGTTATTTAATATGACGTTAATTTGGGGAGAAATGCTGCTATAAATAAACCCATTTTACGAAATAGATCATTGGTCGCAAAAAAGTGGGAAATCGGAGAAAAATACGAAGCCACTTTTAAAATCCAATATACAGTAAATATGGCATTTCAGAAACAATTCCAGATACTATGCCATTACAGTGTAGGGTCCTTGACGAACAAATGTAAACATTGTTCTGCACTGTATTTCTCTTGCGAGAAATCTACACTTCGTTACTTTGACCTTTGCTGTTGTAATGGTAAAATTGATCTGACTAACTATAAAATATTTGACAGGCTGCAACAATTATTTTTCACTGGAGATGATATCTCAAGGACAGAGAGAATAATCGGCAGTACAACGCCATGTCCTTCGTTTCATTTGGTGCCAATGTTACTGTCCCACATGTCCACATTGTTTTAAAATGTATGGAATTGCACATCATCGCATTTCTTCGTTATATTCCAAAATTATAAGCGACGGTTTGTGGCCAGTTGTATTAGACTCCTCAGCGTTCTTGAATTCCTTGGAACTAAATGACTTGCCTCCACATACTCCAAATGCGTGACCCATAGTTACGCTGCTGAAAAATCTGAAGTTTCCCAAGGGCTCCTAAATGCAACCATATTGCTTGGATTTGGAAATAATAAGTGCAGTTAAAATTAGGCAGTGAGGTCTAATCCTTGGACTTGATTTAACACCATCCGATAAAACACTCTCATTTTCTTTTAAGAGGCAATATTTTCCAATTCGTTTGGCGTACTTTATCACAATCAATAAAGCTCAATGGGAAGCTCTGGAACGTATAGGTCTCAATTTGCCTCACCAATTTTTCAGTCATGGCCAGCAATATTTTGCAATGTTGAGAGTGCAATCTTATGACGCCCGTATAGTTTCAATAGAGCCAAAAATAATTGTGCAAAGAATGTACATTAGGCCAATATAAGAAAATTCTTCAGCAAATATTTTTCTGTTGATCGTCATGTTTTGACGGGTTTCAACTAGTTATTAGAATTTGTGATTCTGTATTATAATTATCCTGCATTATTATTATTATTATTATTCTGCATTTTAATTATTACAATTAGTATTTTCTTACAGTAATAAACAGTGCATCGTATCGTTAATTCAGTAATTTATCATGCAAAATTGTAGTTTAAATTTAACCGCGAGATTATCACAAAATGTAATTTATATTTAAATAAAAATAACAATAATCATAATATTAATAATAATTATCATTATTATTAATTGTATTACTATAATAATTAATAATATTATTCCATCAATTTTCAAGTTAAATTTTATTAATTACTAATTATTATATACAGTTTGTGCTATGCCTCACGAAGCTGAAGGGATCACCATTTCAGATTATCTATGAGAAATATCAATAATTATTTAAAATAAACAGAACTCTCCCACAATTGTCGTGATCACACTGCTTATTGTTGTTCTTAATTCATTTTAGGGGCTTGGGACAGCTTGGTTATCAGCTCTACGTACAGTACTTGTGTTTGTGTTCAATTTATCTGATAAACTGTGTTTCTATATTAACTGCAGAAGTGTCTGTAAATGTACATAAATATAAGGGTCGTGGATATGAACTTAAAATAAGGTACTAGTCCGGCATTTCTCTTCAGGGAGTGTGGAAAAAGCGGGAGAAATCAACACTCAGGATAGCCTCTGTCAGCGCGAAGATTCGAACATCCGATATTCAGACTTGCTGTGGCTCTCCACCGTTGTCGTGGTGATCATAGTGGCTCATAAGGGACAGTATCACTAACATATTCTTCGTGATGACATCTTACTATGACGTCTGTACAATGCCCCAATATACTTAACATGTGACAAGATAAAGGGTCGGGTAGGTGTTTGAAGGCACTTTATATCAGGAGCGGATTGAATGCCTTGCAAAAATTTCACGAGTTTCTCTCTATTTATATTTGTTCTTCGGTGAGCAGGATACACATTGAAATCACCAAGCTGGTTGACCGTATGCTTGTCTGGAATCCTACAGATACTCTCTTCCAGTTCCTCCAATAAGTCATTTGTACCGTCTGGGTCGGTCTTGTTGTCCTGATTGATTGTAGCATGCCCTTGTACGATAGTGTAGATTTTGTTCATAATTTGGATGACGTTGATTGGAATTGTGTTCACTTCTGCCTAGCTGATTGATACGTCTAGACGTCTTGAGGATGAAAGTTATTATTATTATTATTATTATTATTATTATTATTATTATTATTATTATTATTATTATCATGATTATTATTATTATTATTATTATTATTATTATTATTTTACTAAGGATTACAGATGGTTCGGAACACATACGTATTAATACATAGGAATTAAGTAACCTACATAACTCAATGACATAAAAGAGCAATCATTACAAGCGTCAAGGCACAGTGTTTTCCACGAAAACAATTTATTCAACAATTCATGACTCCATGTTATACAACCCTGACATATGTAATGAAGTTAGCGAAGCTGCACTTTCATCCACCAGATGGTACCCAGAACACCAGTCATGGAACAGCCTTATTCCAGCAAACAACTCATATATAAAGCTAAGAATGTATAATCTTAATAGCAACACAGCTATTACTGTCAATACGTCAGAGACATTACGTACCGTATCTGAAGATTATGCACACTATAAAGTTACTTTACATAGGCCTACTCGTAGTTCTTATTGTACTGTGAAATGATTGTCTAGGGGATAACGTACCTAATATTTGATGAAATAATCAATGTTTGGTCGTTCGAATCCAATCTCAGCAGATTCCTTTTGCCTGCAAATCTCCGTTTCATTTTTATGCTTGGTGTCGTGCCCGTTAGTCCGGAGACTAACGCCCACAAATGCGAGAATCTCGATAACAGTTGAGCACGAGACTCAAAACAATCTCAGGGAAATCTAGGTATGGGCTAATGGAGCCAACTTAATTCGAGAACCCCGCTTGAATATAAGAAGGATGAAAAATGACACACAAGATTCATAAAAGCCTTCCACTTTTATAAATAAAAGAAATAAATGTCATGGCACTCCTGCCTAAACCTCTAGGGCAGCTAATAATGGAGTCTCTTGCCCTGAGATTCCTACTATCTATTCTCAAATGAATGAAACTTCACTCTAAAGAAAAGAGAGTCTTATACACTCAATAAATGTCTAAACGTGTCCATATCACGCATCGCACAGATTTTACACACTTTCTAATTATCACACGGTTCATATCGTAGCACTGTTATTAGATTTGGATCAAATTTATCACTATTCAATTATGTTGTCAAATATGTTATGAAGAATCTGATTTTATCAACAAATTACTACTCCAATAAATAATCTCACCGATTTTACGTTTAGTGACTGTCTCAACCACATGATTGCTTAAATACTGATTTGACTGTAGAAAACCTTAAGCTCATCATAAAAAGAAAAATACTCCTTGCAATTTATATCAACTGATTCTACATGAGTAGCATGAGTTTAGCAAGGTCGTGATATAAAAATCCAGAAAGGTACACTTTCAAAATACTGTGCATTCATATTTCTCAAGAAAATTTGCGTAATTCAAAAATACCACAACTTTCCAATGCTTTCAAAACAATTCATATTTCATCAACAATACACTCAAGCCACCATGCTTGAGGCCTGATTATTATCCAATATTACGGCGCCATGGCCACTTCAACTGAGGCTAACACCTGCCTCCACTGAATGCAAAAGTTTGCCACACAAATATATGACACGACTGCCTTGGAATTTTCTACTCAAATTATTATTTATGATTTACCACTTTCACTGCAGTTGAGAATTAACTTTACTATCACTTTAGAAATCATTAGTCATTCAGTTTATGTGTCACTGGATTTATTTATCAACTCATAAAGAAATCAATCTGAGATTATTATTATTATTATTATTATTATTATTATTAATTATTATCTGGAATATCACTGATTCGATTCGTTCCACTATTAATTGTCATAGACAAATTAGTCAAATATTTCATTATTTCATTGTTAACTCAATTATATTTAATTTCCACGTTAGCATTTATTTATGAAAAATTCCTGTTCAAAAACACTCAAAATATCCAAAATTATTATTATTTACAAAAATGGCTATGAATCACGAGGCACATATAACCCTGTGATGCTCTCCGCAGAATGTCGCACTCGGAAGAAAATCCTAATATTAATCAAAATCAAAAGCCACCTAGTTAAATAGAAATAACTAGAACTTCCAATCACTGGCTATGAATACGTATAAGAAATAACTAACTAAAGCTTGGGAATACGCCAGTGAGCATGATTAAAGGTTTAGAATACTAAAATAAGCATGGCTAAAGTTTTGGAATACACATGACTACGCTATACACTAGACTACCAAGACATGGTCTGGTCTTACTTTATGATGCTGGAGGATTTCGATCCGGCCTCCTGTATTGTGATGAATTGCATCGTTCAGGTTACTTGCTGTGTAGTATGGTTCCACGACTACCTGAATGCCTGGATCGAATGGCAGTGACCTCCGACGGTACTCCATCACATGGCTCCATTCGGGCTTCCTGGTCTCCTGGAACGTGGTCTCAGATTGCCCTCTTCTTCCTCCCGTCTAACCCATCGCTGGCGTGCTTAGTACATTTCCATAGTCATATTGCAGAAAACGTTAGCAATATTCATTCGATGAGCATAATATTCCGCACACATTCTAGAATTAGCAGTGGAATGGTGCACTTCAATGTCCTTGCACACACTGGTTAACTCAAGTATAAATCGTAGGCCATATGCGTTATATATTTCACTATAAGCGTCCTCAATAAATGATCGGTACGGTTTATTGCTTGATTCGATTCTTTGTTTCACGACACTCTTCACTACGTGAAAATACTTGAAATATAATGGGAAAGTATTCTACTGCGAGCCCCACATATCAGGTTATCGCCTTTAAGGCTCTTCACAGCATGGGATATGCTCACTGTTCATGAGTCATATCTTCACCGATAATAATAATAATTCCACTTCAAATACACTACAGTGTAATAGTCCAAGCAACTTATTAAGTATTATTTCACTCACTTGTTGAGCATACTATTAAGAGTTCCGCACAAATGCCATGTTTCCGAACCTTCGGGGTTCCCAATTGGGTCGGGCGTGGCCTAGCGGCACTTCGCGCTGCACTAGAAAATTCTCGAGTCAAGATGTTCGGCTTACAGTATCACACTCGGCGCACTATGAGCATGGTATCGCTCCCAAAAGTAAGCTGGCTACAGAGATTCCAGTCGCTGGTTTTATACCGTCAAGCAGCGTGACATGTGCTCTCCATGACGTAACGCGCTTTACCTTCTCTAGTTAAGATCTTCTCAACGCGTTGTGCGATTTACTTGATTCCTTTTGCCAAATAGTGATAAAATTAGTGGCTATTTTATAGTGTGGCTCTCTTCTCTGCTATGCAACTGATAAGAATTATTAATCTTTCCGGTATGTTCGGCTTCTTGATATTTGCTGCGACTCCACACGCTAGCAGCGGGCTGGCTTGCTACCGGGCGGCGCTTGTTTGAAAGTCTGCGTTTGGCGCTACATTCAAATTCTCAAATGACATGACTGCACCAGGGCCACGAGTGCAGTGTTTCATCACGTCCTATTTAATTATACTATACCAAATTCAGTACACGTTTTATATTAGGAATCGTTTATATACGAAATCCTTGGTTCACGTCAGGAAATTGTTTTTGAGTTAGGGACTCTGACATTGCCATTTCACCCCAATATAAGTTCCACATTCAACCGCCTACTGCGCTCCGGCTAACAAATGGCCTTATTCATACCTATAAATCTGTGGGTATACTGTGCCCGCTGGCCGAAGGTTTCGGGGAGCCACCGGTTTCAAATGACCCTTCCGAGACCCTCTTCCAGTTAACACACAAGTATGGGGGACGATACATTCATAGGCAGGTGTAGCACAAAGTCTGCACTCGGGGGTGTCGGGAATTAGTGAGGTTCGATCTTTAACCAGCTCAGAGGAATGCATCGATAACAAAACTAAACAAGAAAAGAGAGGTCAGTCTTAGGTTAAAATCACAAATAAATTTTGTTCAGAATAGATCCCTAGACTAGCATGAGAGTTGCAAACGGCTAGTCCGATACTATTCTGCCCTGAAAGAAATATAAAAAAGTCCTAAACAAGATCTAAAATACTCTCATGGTCCAAATACAAAATTCAACAAAATGAACAAGCTAAGAGAATGGCACGTAAGATCGGCCCTAAGCAATTACATCGAAATAACTTACGGGTGGATCAAACATCAAAAGAATTTACAGCAAAGCAAGACATTTACTTGTTTACAAATACTAAAACATTTACATTTAGTAGCAAGGGGAAAATTTGTCCTATGCTATGATGGTGCCATCTCTACCACTTATCTTTAGAGTTAAGTGTTAGCTAATCCTAAATATCGTTAATTAATAAACGAGATGCGTTTATTACTAATAAAATCAAGCTATGTGCACAATGTTGCTGAATAAAAAAACTAAGCTAATACAACACAAATGCATACAATAATTCAGCACTCCTATGGTTGTGCAATTGGCACTGCCTGCGTACTCGATTTGTTACTGTTTGTAACAAACGGTCATAGTGTCAAAGTGTTAAGAAAATAGAAAATATAGGAAAGCCTGCAAATGCGATAGTAATTAAACAATTACATCGACTCATATTGCTACTAATCTGATGTGTGTGCTTCAGTTATCACATCACCAATTAGTGGTCAACTAATCATGTGAAAATGTATCAAAATGTATCTACAATAGCTTAACAGTATCTAAGTGTTAACATTTGGTCCAGAAAAATAGTTTATTTTTAATGTTTATAAATTTTATTTAGGTTCAGGTGGGGGGGGAATTATATGATTTGTTAATTTTCAAAACCCTATTTTTGAGTATTAGAGTTTCACACAATTATTTATTCCTGACAGTATTGTTGTTCAGTTTATGGACCTTTAAAAGCGTTCAGTGTATTCAGGAAACGTTTGAATCCAACTTGAGCAAATAACTCAAGAGTTCAATAGCTTACGAGACACCCTGTGTCTTCACCAATATTTCATCACACTTATTAGACATCCTATGTCTTCACCAATTACTTTACTCTTATTTCGGATCCATTGATCCAGGCGCCTTCGGTTTTGGTACGACTTTAGTTAGTTCATTACCACCGATATAACCACAATAACAATGTCGGAGGTATTCATCCACCGTCACGACTTATATAATATTCTTATTTTACAAAAGTGTGGAATCCTAATTGATACACGTTTGAATTGCTGGTAATAAAGATTATGTGTACAAAACACATCCTGACAATGCTTAAAATAAACATAAAGGCTTCTGATACAAGTTAAATGTGTGTGTGCGTTTATAAAATTGCCTCTTCCCTGAATAAATCGAACCTGCGTTCATTTGGTTACAAAATACAGTTTCATTAATTGCCTGTGTGGCTTCTTTTAAAGAAAATAAACCTGTTTTCAAGTATTGATCTGGTCAATAAATGTGAATAACGGAACTCTGCATTCCACTTGTAATAATGTCAAGAATCTCACAGCCTTCTAAAACAAAATATTAATCTACTGCCTAGAATCGAATGTGCTGTGTAGTGAACTTGGCTCGTAACCTTGGCCTTTATTTAACATTGTCAAACTAGTTTATTTGTCATCAGCCTGACAAAATTAAAGTTGATAATACCTGTTTTAAATGATACGAATGAGCATTGAAAATCCAGTCTTCCTGGCTTCTATAAATGTTTAATAAACTATTAATTTCCACACGCGTCTTATAATTAGCTACCTGCATTGTGCACTAAATAAATGAAACCAAAATAAACTAGGTCTACTGTTTTCCACTCTTACAATACGCTATAAATATTTGATCTGACTTACAGATTCAGCGTCACTTGGTTCGAGTCCCGCCATGAGATGTTGTAAGAGGTCTCGTGTATGGCTTGAAGTTACCATTCCATTGTGTCTGGACATCCTCCGTCGCCAATTCCCCACGCATGATTTATCAATCACATGCCATCGCGCGGTTGGAGTTGTATCTTAAGATCTGCTGGTTCATCATTATTGTAATTTTAGCGTTGGTAAAAATGTAGCACATAATTAAATACAACTGTCGCGCACTGCAGCTAATATGCGGTAAAAAATTGCCCATTTTCACTCCGCCACTGGCTCTAGTTTCTGTCGCCTGTGCGACACTCACTCGTGACTTGCACTGATATTTACACAAGAAAATATTAACAAAAAATAAATCAAAATCACTGCCCATCCGGCAAATAAAGATTATACTTGTAGATTTTGTACAGTTATAAAGTTAATTAAATACACATTTATAGAACACTGAAACATGTGTGTGTGCGTGAGAATGAGACCATGCGGTCGCAATGTTTTCTTCACACAAGTCCGTCATTTCACCTCGGATAATAATAAAAATATTTTACAGTTCTCGTAGTGGTGAATGTTTTCAATCGTTCAATTATTACACAATGCCATGATGGCTATCCATACGAAAGTTATTCGCAGATTTTTCCTGCCACATGGTTTCCTTTCACTTGTGCTCCAACATGCACATGTTGTCTCTTCCACAGACGAATAGGAACTGGTGTTACCAAATATGGCGTGCTCTCAGTACATGAGCTGGCCGCGTAAATTGATAGTTTCTTCGATTTACGAAGTATGCTGTACTTCAAATATGCAGAATTACTTAGTTATAATTATAGTTGATTTTTGGAATGTGAAAAATAAGTAAAAATATAATCATGAGCGATATTGCTTAAGCTTCTTCCCGCCGCTCGCAGTGTATGTTCAGTTACATTTCAGCATAAGTTTTAGTCTCTCTTGTCTGAGCAAACGTGCGTCAACGGGCGCATACATCTCCACGTCAAGTAAATAAAAATTGTGTAAGTAAATTTTTATTTCAGCCAATTACCAATCCTTGGTTTGACTTCGTGCACGATCCATTCTGTCAGTGATCCTGTGATATTCTTCATCACTCATGCGATTGTCTTCACCTGCTGGTTCAATCTCAATGTTGTGAACATAAGCTGTCGTAACTTTCCTGTTATTCTCACGACATTTGTCATTTCCATCTCCTCTTCTGTCTGGTTCTTCTTCTTCTGCATTTCTTCTTCTCCGTTCCTGAATGAATCGTCGACTTTCATTAGCCTTACCTTTCCAATCATTATCGTATTGGAAATAAGAATCATTTTCTATTCGGTCACCGTCACTGTGTCTGTAATCTCTTCTGGGATTATCAGTGTATCGGTTATTTCGATCCTCACGATCACGTGGCTGTCCTCTATAATCACGGTTGAAATTACCGTTGTTATTGTTATTGTTGTTACTACGACGATTGTTGTTGTAATTGTTGGCTCTATTTTGATATCTGTTCTGGTAATTCTTGTTGATTGTGTCAAATCGACGATTCCTTGCATAAGGTGTATTGTCTTTACGATAATCACGGAAATCTCTCCTTCTATCTGGTCCCTCGTGATTTTGACGATTATTTGTTCGACGATTTTCTGTAGTTTGTACAGTCTGACTGGTTCTGTCCACTGAAGTTACATTTACATCATGTGTGCTCCTGTGTTTAGGTGTAGGTGCAAATTGTTCGTGACTGCTATCCAGTTTTCTAAGAACTTCGTCACATTTCATAAATGTATTTGCATCTGACGCTATGAGTAACCTTTGTACTTCCATAGGGTATTGTCTTCTAATGGTTTGGACAAGTTCTAATTCGGACAAAGGGGGTTCCAAACATTGCAATTTCGAAAGCTGACTTGCGAAGTAGGTAGCGTACTTAGTTGTTTGAATACTAGCGTACGTCTTATTGTACATTTCCGCCCTTATATTTTGCTGGCGTTCCAAAGACCAATAAGTCTTAAGGAATGCTACTTTAAATTCCTGATAATTGTGGAATGAGTATCTGAATGCCTTGAACCAGGTTAACGGGCTGTTCTCTAGGTATTTTTCGACAGTCCGTAACTCCCTGTCTGGTGTTACCATAGTTTCTCTCATGTATGACTCCAAGTTTCTCAGAAAATTTACCGGTGTAACGGAATTGGAATTAATGAATTTTGCCGGTCGATCTTCATGGCTTCTCAAATACACAATATTCGAGTACTGAGTTTGACCATAGTTCGGCGTGACATTAAAGTTAGGTGTCAGCCCATAATTCGGCGTTATGTTAGCATTCGGTGTCACAAATTGTGATGTTGTCCTAAATGGATTATAACCTTGGTTTTCCATCGGAATATTCGGTTTTGCCATGTTAGTCGCAGTGCTTGTAGATGGTACACCCTCTCTATTAGGTTTTCATAGACGATTGATGGGTTCATCCATTTCGGCGTATTCTAACACTTTCTCAGGTTGCTTATTAATTATAGCATTCATCTGTGATTCTATCTGCTCAAATCTTCCTTCAATGCGATTATCGAATTCTTTCTGTTTCCCATCCTGTTCCTCAAGATAAGCATCTAATGTTTTTGCTACGTATTGGTTAGATCTGTGATTGTTCTCACGAGTTTCCTCTCGAATCGCTTCAATGTCTGTAGCTAAGTCCTGTTTTATTTTGCAGACTTCAGCCTCCACCTTCTCTACTTTGCTTGCTACACGTTTGGTATTCATGTGTACGGCAAATGCTATGCCTCTAGTTATTTTTAATCCAGAGTTAACTATAGCCACATCAGTTTTTAACACACCCACGTACGTGTAAACTTCTTCCATACGCTGTTCCACGGATTTAATTCTAGTACTAACGATTTCATTTGCATTAGCGAATTCACTCCTGACTGATTCGATGTTATCATTCATCTCCGTCTGAACGTCTTTGAGTTTTTGATTTATCTCAGATCTATTTGTGCGTATCTCCTGTTTTATTCCCTCTAAGTGTGCGTGATATTCCGTGCGATAAGTTTCCATCTCTGCACGCAAATCATCACTAACCTTATTGATTGTGACAGTAATTTCGGCTTTAACATTGGCAATGTCCTCTCGCACTTCAACTACATTCTGTGCCATATCTGCCCTAATGTTATAATGTAACAGTGCCATGTCAGCTCTAATATTTGTAGTAATGTTGTTGCTAGTTTGTAACAGAGTAGCTGTAGCATTGTTACTGTTCTCATTCAAGTCTGCGCTAACAGTGTTTACATCTGCCCTTAAATTTTCATTATTTAGAGCCATATCTGCCCCAACAGTGTTTACATCTGTCCTTAAATTGTCACTGTTTTGTGTCACATCGGCCCTGACATTGTTTATATCAGCCCTCAAGTTTTCATTGTTCTGAGCCATATCTGTCCTAACATTGTTTATATCAGCTCTGAGACCATTATTGTTACGTGTCAAATTGTCCATCGACACCTGCAGATTGTGCAGTAGGGCAGGCAAGTTTGCCAACAACTCGGCTGTCTCTTACGCAGACATAATATCTTCAATTGGAGAAATACGGGGAACTAACAACTTCATATGCCTTAACAATGATTTGAGTTGGAAAACAGTAGAAAATCCATTCCTTCATAAATTTATTCGATGATAACAGCTGAACCTCTGGTAAAATTTAAGTGACATCAAGACAACAACCAAACTTACATTTACTCAAGACTAGGGTAACTGCAATTCAAATCCTCAACTTATTATCATTAATAAATGTTACCTAGCCTCATGGTCTTAATTCTGAAATAAGAATGCCATGTAGCCTTCCAAAACACTACTACGTAATCTCGATTCGTTACTAATCTGTTGGATTTGCTAACAAAATAAAATCCTCACAAACAAACGAATCATGGAGATCGAACGCATTTTCCGATGCAACCACGTTCGGCGCCAACGTACTATATGTGCCCGCTGGCCGAAGGCTTCGGGGAGCCACCGGTTTCAAATGACCCTTCCGAGACCCTCTTCCAGTTAACACACAAGTATGGGGGACGATACATTCATAGGCTGGTGTAGCACAAAGTCTGCACTCGGGGGTGTCGGGAATTAGTGAGGTTCGATCTTTAACCAGCTTAGAGGAATGCATCGATACCAAAACTAAACAAGAAAAGAGAGGTCAGGCTTTGGTTAAAATCACAAATAAATTTTATTCAGAATAGATTCCTAGCCTAGCATGAGAGTTGCAAACGGCTAGTCCGATACTATTCTGCCCTGAAAGAAATATAAAAAAGTCCTAAACAAGATCTAAAATACTCTCATGGTCCTAATACAAAATTCGACAAAATGAACAAGCTAAGAGAATGGCACGTAAGATCGGCCCTAAGCAATTACATCGAAATAACATACGGGTGGATCAAACATCAAAAGAATTTACAGCAAAGCAAGACATTTACTTGTTTACAAATACTAGAACATTTACATTTAGTAGCAAGGGGAAAATTTGTCCTATGCTATGATGGTGCCATCTCTAACACTTATCTTTAGAGTTAAGTGTTAGCTAATCCTAAATATCATTAATTAATAAACGAGATGCGTTTATAACTAAGAAAATCAAGCTATGTGCACAATGTTGCTGAATAAAAAAAAGCTATGCTAATACAACACAAATGCATACAATAATTCAGCACTCCTATGGTTGTGCATTTGGCACTGCCTGCGTACTCGATTTGTTACTGTTTGTAACAAACGGTCATAGTGTAAAAGTGTTAAGAAAATAGAAAATATAGGAAAGCCTGCAAATGCGATAGTAAATAAACAATTACATCGACTCATATTGCTACTAATCTGATGTGTGTGCTTCAGTTATCACATCACCAATTAGTGGTCAACTAATCATGTGAAAATGTATCAAAATGTATCTACAATAGCTTAACAGTATCTAAGTGTTAACATTTGGTCCAGAAAAATGGGTTACTTTTAATGTTTATAAATTTTATTTAGGTTCAGGGGGGAATTATAAGATTTGTTAGTTTTCAAAACCCTATTTTTGATTATGAGAGTTTCACACAATTATTTATTCCTGACAGTATTGTTGTTCAGTTTATGGACCTTTAAAAGCGTTCAGTGTATTCAGGTAACGTTTGTATCCAACTTAAGCAAATAACTCAATAGTTCAATAGTTTACGAGACACCCTGTATCTTCACCAATATTTCATCACACTTATTAGACATCCTATGTCTTCACCAATTACTTTACTCTTATTTCGGATCCATTGATCCAGGCGCCTTTGGTTTTGGTACGACTTTAGTTAGTTCATTACCGCCGATATAACCACAATAACAATGTCGGAGGTATTCATCCACCGTCACGACTCATAATATTCTTATTTTACAAAAGTGTGGAATCCTAATTGATACACGTTTGAATTGCTGGTAATAAAGATTATGTGTACAAAACACATCCTGACAATGCTTGAAATAAACATAAAGGCTTCTGATACAAGTTAACTGTGTGTGTGCGTTTATAAAATTGCCTCTTCCCTGAATAAATCGAACCTGCGTTCATTTGGTTACCAAATACAGTTTCATTCATTGCCTGTGTGGCTTCTTTTAAAGAAAATAAACCTGTTTTCAAGTATTGATCTGGCCAATAAATGTGAATAACGGAACTCTGCATTCCACTTGTAATAATGTCAAGAATCTCACAGCCTTCTAAAACAAAATAATAATCCACTGCCTAGAATAGAGTGTGCTGTGTAGTGAACTTGGCTCGTAACCTTGGCCTTGATTTAACATTGTCAAACTAGTTTATTTGTCATCAGCCATACAAAATAAATGTTGATAATACCTGTTTTAAATGATACGAATGTGCATTGAAAATCCAGCCTTCCTGGTTTCTATAAATGTTTAATAAACTATTAATTTCCACACGCGTCTTATAATTAGCTACCTGCATTGTGCACTAAATAAATGAAACCAAAATAAACTAGGTCTACTGTACTCGTAGTGGTGAACGTTTTCAATCGTTCAATTATTACACAATGCCATGATGGCTATCCATAAGAAAGTTATTCACAGATTTTTCCTGCCACATGGTTTCCTTTCACTTGTGCTCTAACATGCACATGTTGTCTCTTCCACAGACGAATAGGATCTGGTGTTACCAAATATGGCGTGCTCTCAGTACATGAGCTGGCCGCGTAAATTGATAGTTTCTTCGGTTTACGAAGTATGCTGTACTTCAAATATGCAGAATTACTTGGTTATAATTATAGTTGATTTTTGGAATGTGAAAAATACGTAAAATATAATCATAAGCGATATTGCTTCAGCTTCTTCCCGCCGCTCGCAGGGTATGTTCAGTTACATTTCAGCATAAGTTTTAGTCTCTCTTGTCTGAGCAATCATGCGTCAACGGGCGCAATACCCACCTTGGTTTGCAACGAGATTCCATTATAACGTCGAACATTGTATACACAGATATTATGTAACCATGTCCGGGTCTCAATCTAGGCAACGTAGGCTATCGAAATATGACTTGCTTCTTACTCAATTTCAATTAGAGTTTAACTTTGTTATCACGCCATCCAAGGGACCTTAAAAATACGTTTCCAATGACAACTTGCTCTTTTTTAATGAGAATTCTGCTCACGTTACAGTGCCCTAACGGTAACATGCGAAAACGTCGCACGATATCATTAGTTATATTATTTTTTATTATTATTTTATTATTATCATTATTGTCATTATGCTGTTTGAAGCCATTTGCAGAGTTGCCTTTAGTAAACGAAGTTTTATGTTTTTCAGTCGGTCAACACGATTGTACCCAATTGTAATGAGTTATTCCCTAATTCAGAAAAAAAATTGCATGAGATTAATAAATACATTCGGATGACCAGTTTCGATCGTCAAGCGATCATCATCAGATCCATTACACTTAGCTATAAAGTCTATGTCTGAGAGTATTGGTAGCCTACACTTATATAGTTGAAATATTGGTTAACATAATTCAACTCGTCAATATTTGTTAGTTCTAGTCTATGTGATGTTTTGTTGAAATACTGGAAGTGGTAATTGCCCTCCAAAAGTTGCTTGTTTAGAGTGAATATGTGATTGTAGTTAAGTGGTCCGTTCAAATTGTAATTTACAGACTACTTATCTGATTGAGTTTTATTGTTAGTGTTGTTATTATTATTATTATTACTATTATTTTTATTGTTATTATTTTCATCCCCCGTTCTCGTAAGGAATTGCGATGACACTATTGATGTTGAGTAGTGTTCCTGGACTGCTCCATGGTGTTATTTGTTGGATGATAGCTTGTCGGAGAGTGAGCGTGCGAGGCAATTAGAAGGTAGGGAGACTGTGGACATAACACTAACCCCAGTACAACAGGGCGGACCCTAATTAGCTGATCATGTGGCCAGCTCCACATCCTGCTAACAATATCTCCATTACATTCAGTGCACACTAGGGAATACACTTACATTGGAAATAATCTGGCCAACAAAACTGTCATGTTCAGAATATTTCGCACCGTTTCCATTTTGTTACACAAACCCTAGAGGTTAAGGTCAAGCGAAATATGCCAGCTATGACTAACCGTTATTGAAATCTGTACAACCTCAAAGGACAGACATTTTAATTTTTTTTTATACACAACATAGGTTTGTGTACCTAGTAAAAAAAAACAACATTGACAGGAACGTGATGCAGTTTATTTAGAGGCAATGCGGTTTCATTTGTGAGGAAATCATCCGAATTGTACATGTCATGTTTTATTAGAACTGGTGGCTCATTCGCGTGCATGGTGAGCATGAGACAAACTGATGGCAGGCAGGTCGTGGTTAAGTGTTAACACCCGCAGTTCAAATAAACACGAAACTCTCGCCGCATCATTCCGTACACTGTGGCGATGGAAACACACTGATCTGTAATTCGGAAAGTGTCATTGGTGAATTTTTAATTTATTATGGTACTTATATTTTGTCATAGCTATATTTCATTATTGACTCCATTGATTTCACGGAAATATCACCGCTCGCCTGAAAAAGTCGTTATGTGACAATGTTATTATCTTCCATACTTTGCCTTGAAACTGGCCACGCCCCCACCTACCGTATATAAGGGTATATTGCACCTATAACAATGTTGTAATGTTCTCTTTTCTATATTCAAATGAAGGGGAGTGAATTGTTAGGTTGGGATCGATAATCGCAAACGCATGAGGCGTGACTGGCTTTAGAGACAGAATCAAAGAGAACCACAATTTCCCATTATGAATTTTGCAGGCGGTGATATTTATTTGCTTTCTCCATGGGGATATGCAGACATCAATGGAGCATTATGGGAATTATTATTATTAGCCATAACACACATCAGAAGAATGGTCAGCTCTCAATAGTTCACAATTTTGAGGAATCTCTCAGCTTAATGGGCCTTGTCCATTGGTATTAAGCTTAATTTAAATACTACACATAGGTATGAAACCCATTTTATTTGGATTTTACTCACGTCAAATTTCAAGGAATCATAACACTACACAGATTATAATTAGCATATACTATATGTTCTTGTTTTTATATTATAATAAATATTTTAGAATATAATAAATATGTTATAGTTAAGAGATTATTCCGTACATAGAATATTTATTTCGTCCTTATGTCCAATAAATAAATAAATGAATGGATGAATAAATAAGTAAATAAATCAGTGTGTTCATTGAACTCTCAAGAGGCTGAAATATTATTTGTAATTAAGGCTTGAAATGTAATGGCACTGACTCTACTCGTAATTCTTTTCTGAAATTGATAAAGAAAACGACGCAAACCATCCTTGATTAGGGATGGCCATGCTTTCAAAAATCATGAGTGTGATGTGCTGCTCGCGTAAAACGCCTAAAGAACTTGTTTAGTGTTGTCTGAACCAGCGCGGCCTATCTGCGCTCTCCTTCCCGAGACTTAATGCAAATAGTTTTCGAAATAATCAGACCACATGTCATCACTCTAAATGAACAGTAGTAAGCTTGAAAGTTAATTGAAGACACATTGCGCATAAAAATATCAATTGTTTATCAATTTCCCTACCAGGATTAATATTTGTAAGATATAATCTCTATTCTTCCACAGGGATTTGAAACCATAAATATCTGAAGCCAATCCTGCTGAAGGATCAGTATTCCTCGCTACTATTAGTCATTCCTGGCTGGCTGGCAATATTGTATTGGAGGAAATAAAGTTGCTGTTTATTCAGTTGACGCGGGATCACCGGCATTCTCATGAAATATTCAAACCCTGACTTGGGGATTTTAATGGGGTGCACTCAGTTTTTTTAGGACAACTGGGATGAATTGGGTTTGAATCTCACCTGAGTCAGTCCAGAAATTGTTTAATGTGCAGGTTTTTTGAACTGACACCCACAGGCTACCTGAGCGTCGTGACGAAAATTAAATAAATGATGAAGACGTCACAACCCAGGAAATAAATTACCGGAAATAATAATACTCACAGCCTTGAACTAGATTTATGTGACTGGAACATATGAGCGCAGTCGGGATACGAACCTGAACTTACTGCTATCCGTTAAGCCACTTAACCAATGTGGCCATGCCTTGACCAATGCACATTTCCAAATCTTAGACGAAGGAAATTATGAGTGGTGACTTCTTCGACATCATGAAATTTACCGTGAATTCACGTACTACACCGGAGGAACCTGTGTACCAAAATTGGTTACACGTAGGATCTAGTTGTCTTCAATATTTGTTCATGTTGTTTCATTTGAGGCTAGAAACAGAATTGTAATCAAATGAGGAGATGAAGTGGCCCGCAATCAAATCATATGTCTGTATTTTCCCATCCACTAGCCATGAGGGAAAGTGGCTCAGTACACACGTCTATAGAAATTGGTGTAAATCCATTTAATCGGCACTCAGCGTTGAGTAAATATAGTGTAGGAGTCATATTACTTTATTCAACATATTTATTATTTGATCATTCTGCTAATCAGATAATATGCTATTTAACTTCGTAATTGTCATAAAACCTGCCGGGGTGGCCGAGAGTGCTAACGTGCTAGATCGTGCGTCACTGGAAACGGGAGAGTGGGGGTTCATTCCCCTACTCAGCCGTCCTAAAAATGGTTTTGTTGTTTCCCATTTTCACCACCAGATAAATGTTCCTTCTAACAGGTACAAGGCCAACTTCCTTCCTTAATCACTACCCTGACCCTTCCTTAATTAGACCAAAATTAGCAGTCGCCTGGGTGTTCGATCTGCCACCATCCCCGGTTGCATCTGCTCATAAAGTGTGTTCATCTCCCAGACTCCGTCCTTGCGACGGTAGAGGAATGATCCCTCGCAGAGTCCATGGGTAAAGCTGACCTGGGAGGATAAGCTATTAAAACTGGAATCAAATAACAGAAGATTGATAATAGATGGCATATACTCGTATCAATCATATCTCTACTTAGTTTAAAACAAAGTCCCCGATTCTTGGATGAAAAGGGTAATCTCGAGAACCACTGGATGGGTTTTGATGCGGTTTTCACCATTCTTTAAAAGATTTCTCGAGGAAGGTTTCTGTAGAAAAAATCATTTACGACCAAAGGAAGCCGAGCAGTAACGATTTCAGTGAATCGAGTAGAAGAATAACCTACCGTCCGTGAGCCTTTTAAGGTTACGCTGGGTAAACCGTTAAAATATTTATAAACTATGAGTGTGAGAATTGTTCAGCAAGAAATGTTCTACAAAAGGTTCGCAACTTCAATATATCGCCCAGTATAAGTGTTCTTACTTTTTCATTTCTTCCAAAAATCGCCATTCAGTGGAAATTTCGATGACTAGCTTCGGAGCGATATCACGAGCTATCACCCCAGCCTCAGCCAGCATCAAACTGTCGAGTTGTGTCGAGTTAAGACTTCAGAGAAGAGTATATGTGTTTGGAGTGTTGCTGTTCACCTTACCTTTCTGAATTGCGTCTGGGACTTGCCAATCGTGCGCTTTTTAAGCTTACGCTGGGTATACCGTTAATGATACAGGGAGAAGCCGGGTTGCTGACATAATGATAAGTAATAAATAAAATATGTACTTACAATGCATCACTCATCTTCAACAGGAATTGGATTCACGTAAATTACTAGTGAGCCCATGCGAAGCTTTTCAACTTTGTCGTAATGGTTATAAAACGTAAGCAGAAATCTCATTAAAAGAGAAAAATAGGAAATTTTTATTGGTAACGTATTTAAATGAAATTGAGCATATGGAAAAACATGCTTGCTACAAACAAAGTTGGGTATTGAGCCCGTTAGAGGAGATTATCCGGGTACCATCAACCGACAAAATGCACTTCGAATAACCCCGTCCTTTGAACCCACAACCTGAGAGGATCGGATGCACTTTTTCAAGGCTAGCGTAGCACGAGAAGCGTGGTCACAAGGGATTGGGTTCCTTGCATGGAATATGTCATAGACGCCCAGAGAAGCACACCCTAAACACAAAGCTAGCAAATGAAAAGATCCAGCCTTAAGTAAAAGTAACCCTACTTCGGAGGGTTAAGAAATTGGCTAATCCGCAAAGCAAATTACAATAAAGAAACGAAGGAACAAACCCTAACTGACGTTAAGCTAACCCTCGCGAAAGTCCTTGAATACATGAAAATCAAAGCAACAACAAGTCTAGGCACGTGGCACATGAAAGAAATTCTACACGGTAGCACAAATTTGCAAGCAAATGGCTCGGTAGAATCTACATTTAACATCATAGCAAAAAAAACCTAGGTTAGGATGGTACCACGCCCACATTTACATGTGCATTTAATCAACTAGCTAATTCCTCACATGAATAACATATTACGACGAGATGTGTCTGTAATCAAAGCATTACATCAAATCTAAGGATAGCAACCACAGTCTAGCCTATATATTAAAAACCATCAAAAATACAACACAATCTTATAACTAACAGGGAAAAATTCAGGTTATACACTGATAAATGAAGAAAATGAACACGCACACATGTTATTTTATAAGCCTGCTTACGCTGATCGCGAAAGCTCTTTGCCCCCGGTCGTCATCTCTAGAATATAAGATAGGTTGGTGAATGCGTAATAACTATTACGTCTAACATCACATAGAATCATGCGGACCATCAGTTACGAAATCTTGGCTCCAGCGATTCTTGTCAGTCAACAAGTGTCAGCTCAGTTAAAATCACTTCCACTTGGAAATGAACAGCACATGGTGTCAAAGCAGCTCACAAGACACTAGGTGCAAGATTAAGATGCCCAGTTATTCCATATTTAAGCAAGTAGGATTAGATCAATTATAGATATGATTTAGTTCAGGTTTATAGTGTAGGTTTTTATTTCCCAAATTTCCCGAGACGGGCTGCATTTAAATCGACGGGGCGCTTTTAACTTAGGGAGCCTACATGACAGGGTCATCGGTTCGAGCCGGCCATTGTGAGGAGGAGCATGTCCAGAGGTTGCCAGCCGACGGGAACAGAAGGAACTACTTCGGGATATTTGCTGCGGAGGTAAGACTCTAAGATTACTGCAGGTTAATTGTCAGAGTTTAGGAAATAAATTAATTGAATTTTGGAATCTTGTAGAGACGTTTTCTCCGGACATTGTCATTGCAACTGAATCTTGGTTATTTGAGGATATAAATAGTAATGAAATAATTCAAGGGATCTACGAAATGTACAGAAGGGATCGGGGGAAGCGAGGTGGTGGGCTATTTATTAGTGTGCGCAAACATATAGCTAGTTTCTTAAAGTGGGCTGATACGGATCATGAAATGTAATGTGTACAAATTTTTGATAATGGGAATAAATTCCCTCTTCAGGTGATAGGGGCGTATAGAGCACCGAAAATAACTTTTCGCTTCTCGACACACTGTATGATAAAACTTGTACGGGTAATGCTATGAAAAAAAAGCATAATAATTCTCGGAGATTTAAACCTCCCCAAAGTAGACTGGTCTGGTGAGTCAACTAGCTGTGGTCAAGCTCAGAGCGCTGCAAACAAATTCTTAAGGGAGGGGGGATTTTCCCAAGTAGTTGATTTCCCAACTAGAGGCAATAATACCTTAGATGATTATCTCGTAAGGCCCGTAGAGCTGTATATTAACTGTCTGAAAGTACCAGGAATTAGTGACCATTCTGGGGTTGAATTAAATATTAGATACGGTAACATTACAAAATTAGACTCTGACGTAGCAAATAAGATCATATTCCAGTATCGCAGGGCGGATCAGGGCAAATTTCATGGGTATTTGAATGAGCTATTTGCAGGATGGGCATCGGAAGGAAATCACATTAACATCCTGTGGACTAACTTTTTGAACATTTTAAATAGCACTATTGATAAATTTGTTCCATTTAAATTACTGAAACAAAACCCAGATCCTGAGTATTGCACACGGGAAATCAGGAGTCTTAAACGGAAAATTAGGAAATTATACAATAAAAGACATCATAGTGACAAGTATATGTTGAAATTTAAGTCCTTATCAAGAGAGCTCGTCTTAAAAAAGAGGGCTGCTCATGACAATTATATGCAAGGTTTACTTGGTTCGGGAGGTGATGGGTGGAAAAAAAATTACAGTTATGTTAGGAGAAGAAAGGGAAATTCAAATAATTTGTCGATGATAATGTCCGGTGACGGTAAATTAATTACTGAGAAGCAAGCCATTGCTAATGAATTAAATGTCTTTTATGGTAGTGGGTTCAATACATCCAATAGCTGTGTGTTGGACCTTAACGGTGAATCAGGGGCTCCACTTCTCCAAATAAACCAGTCAGCAATTGTAAAGCTAATACAAAAATTACGTTACAATATATCGAAGGGTCCTGATAATATTGTTAGTGAAGTACTTAAACTAGGAGGTAGGGCCGTGGCACGATACTTGGAGGTGTTGATTAATGTGTCCATAAACAATGCGCAAATCCCGGATGACTGGAAAAGAGCTACGGTAGTCCCAATATTTAAGGGTGGGAGCAGACTTGAATTGGGCAACTACAGGCCGGTTAGTCTTACGTCCATCGTTTGTAAACAGATGGAGCATCTCATTTGCGACTACTTGAGGGAACAGTGGGAAACATTATCATGGTTTAATGATAGGCAACATGGATTTCGGAAAGGTTACTCATGCGAGAGTCAGATGCTATCACTTTTTCAAGATATTAGCGAATCGTTAGACGATGGAGTTTCAGTCGACGCCGTAGTTATAGATTTTGCGAAGGCATTTGATGTCGTGCCGCATGACATGCTGCTCCATAAATTAGCTTCGACGAAGATTGATAGAAGAGTAATTTTACGGATCCAAGAATTTTTGACGGGTCGTTCCCAGAAAGTGAAAGTTGAAGGCCGATTATCGGATGAAATTACCGTAACGTCGGGTGTCCCTCAGGGCAGCGTAAGCGGAACTTTGTTATTTTTGGCGTTTATAAATGACTTACCAAATGGTATTCGCAGTGACTGTCAATTGTTTGCGGATGATTGTGTAATATATCGAAAGATACAAGACTCGCAAGACAATGCAGTACTTCAAGATGACCTGAACCTGGTCTATAAGTGGGCGATTGAAAATAAAATGAAAATAAACACAAGAAAATGTAGCCTAATAAAAATAGGGAAAGTGCGAAGGCAAGTTTTTCAATATAACATTGGCTCGGAAATACTTATAGAAGATGATTCTTGCAAATATTTGGGCGTTCACGTAAGAAATGATATGAAATGGAGTAGTCATATAGGATGTGTAGTTTCTAAAGCTTACAAATCCCTGCACTTTGTAATGAGGGTATTAAAAGGAAGTAGTACCTCTGCTAAAGAATTAGGATATTTGTCACTTGTAAGACCTATTCTGGAATACGCCTCGGCGGTTTGGGATCCATATCAAGTAGGGCTCATAAATGAGTTGGAAATGGTACAAAGAAATTCCGCTAGATTTGTGCTCAGTGACTTTAATCCCAGGAGCAGTGTGAGCCGTATGTTAAAGAAACTTGGGTGGGAATCACTTGAGGCTAGGAGGATGAAATCTAGACTCTGCGCTATGTACAACGCGTGTACAAATCAACCAGCATTGGGTGAGCTTAGCAAACGTATGGAAAAGCCTTCTTACATGGGTAGGAGCGATCACCCTTTCAAAGTTAAGGGCCGACCACAGCGAACTAATTATGGTAAATATTCTTTCGTAAACCGTGCCATTGATAATTGGAACTCTCTACCTGCCGCAGTCTTAGAGCCTTTTCCCAAACATATAGGTGTGTTTAAGAAAAGACTGACTATTTGTGTAAATACTTCAGTTTAATTGTTAGTGAATTGTTATGTACAATTATTTATTTGTTATGTATATCTAATTTGCCACCGGGGGACACACCCCCAATTGCAAATAAACGAATGAATGAATGAACGAATAAATTTTAGACACCAGACACAGGCTGCATAGCAAATACCATAATTCTCCACGGAGATTACCTCGAAGAAACGTGACTCTAATAGTCACAACAATACTCTGAGCTACCAATTGGCTCAAACAAAAACACAGGCGCGACTTACAAAATGGCACGCATAACATTCCTCGGACGATCTGGCTCACAAGCTCAGTATCTCCGGCATAAATAGCAATGGGACTCCGTACTCCCTAGCAAGTGTGTTCTAAGACACAACAAATACATGAGTTGCTAGCCTGATACAATATAACTGGGTCAATTACATCATGGGATAAACCTTTTACTCATATGCTGAATGAACGCAGTCATTCGCGTAACACAGTTGCTCTCAAAAGCGAGCTAACCTCGTACCAGATGTGCGGCAATCCTACCATAAGTTATAAGTAATCAGCTGTGCTCCCTAGTTCAGTAGCGCTTCCCAAACATGGCTACTACATTCCTCAAATATCTGTGACGTAACAGATTGCCATAAGAATTAATCAATAAAAGTCTCTCTCGCTCAGAATGCTGGGTAATAAAACAAGTTCCTGGTCCCTTCATGACGTTGGGCGTCAAGCCCCACTCACATTGTCTTACAACGTTCATTGGAGTGCAGTATCAATTTCACGCTCTTAACATGTCAAAACTGTGCGTCTAGAATATAACGGAAATCACTGATTACAGTCCTGAAGTGATCCGTTTATCTCTGAGATGTCGTTCTCCATTACTACAAGATTGTATTATACCTTAGCGTGCCCTGTTCAAAAATATAACATTATAAAATTACCAAATACACTTTGTAGGACAGATAAAAACATATGCAGCCTAACTGCATTAAAATTCGAAGATATTCCGCTCGCTCCCTCATATTTACAGTCAATGTTAGAAACGGTGCGTGTCATCTCGACACAACTAAAGGGTATGACAGACAACACTTCACACTTCTGTGTTGTTTAAACTGATACAATGAAATGTACTCTGGTTCACGACCAGACTGGATAATTCTCATATTACACGTGTACTGTTCCCCCTAGGAACTTCGTGGCATTAATGATCCACAAATAATGTTAACAAGGCTTCAAAAAATGTGATAGTAACTGTCGACCGACCTAATGATAGTCTACTTTAAATAGTGGTAAATGAAATAGAATGAGGGCTCCTATATTGGGTGTACCCTAAAATTGAAGATGGATCTTCATTCCTATCATGTCAATTACTATTGACTGAATATGCAGCTCTCCATGGCTGGATTCGTTAAATTGGAAATACATTGATGTGTCACAAAAATACAGGTGCACCCCAATGCAAGCATGGTACTGGGTGTCTCACAAAGATTGACCAGTTGAGAAGAAAGAAACTACACCTGCCTGAATGGTTGCTATCAAGTTCGGTTACTACACTAGATCTACCCTGACAAACCCTGTTCAGTAATGAGGACTCACAGTGGATATAATTTGTAGTTCACCTTGTGTTCTCTCAGAAAAGAGGGGTTATACAACTTCGTTCTACGGGAGGGATTATAAGGCTCCATAATTAGGCTCCAGTCCTCGCCTATTCTCCTCTTGAAATTCCTCATCACGTGGTCTTGCGGTAAAGTTTCCTCTTGATTTCCTCCTCATTGCCGTGTTATTTCCTTGACATCCCTCTCCATGACTGGGCTTACACCATGGTTAACATCATGAGTATGGATAGAAACATGTCATACACGTGGTCGTCGTTACGATGCATGCTGCGAAGAAATATACAATTTTCACAGCTTTTACGATATTCACAATATTCAAAATGAAGCACTGATTTTTAAACACAGGTGCAGATAGTTCAAAAATGATTATAAGACTCTGCCATAGACAAAACGTGCTATCACGCCTAGTATCGGCAGACTCACAAAACGCGTGCGTCTTGGTCAGACTTACAAAACTGGGTGTCTTGGTCGGAAGCTCCGTCCTACGTTCCAAAGAACTTCCAAGTCGTGTAGTGTTTACTTTCATGCCTTCCGCATATCTACGGTACAAATACCTTTACCAAATGATGAATTATAACAATCAAGGCCACAATAAAGTGGTAATTTGTACAGAATTATTTGTGATAAATTCCTGTGATAAGCAGATGCAAGATATGTATTAAAATATATCCCGGAAGAAAATATACTGGCCTCTCCAAAGTCAAAAGAAAGCTTGAATCGGGAGGAAGCTTCTGAGTGCGTTCTATGCAAGTGAGCACAACAAGCAAACATGCTATTGAAGAAATATTACAGACATGAGTGTGTACGGGCTCAGTATATCCACCACATTTGAAGTTAAGAATATGGCCCTTCCTGGGCTGAAATTCTTATGTCCATGTCCTTAACTCAAACAACACTTCCCTGTAGTAAACCAAGGATTTGGTACACAAATAATTCCTAGTATAAAAACGCATACCGAATTTTGTAGATTATAATTCAATAGGATGTAATGAAACACCTAGCATAAAAATGAAACAATAATTGGCCGAATAAAAATCCGCTGAGGTGGGATTCAAACCACCTAATATTGAGAGAACTTCATCAGATGGCAAGCATGCTAACATTTAATCCACCATTATACAGTATAATAAGACCTATGTAACATAACTTCATGGCGTGTATAAGCTTCAGTTACAGTACGTAATGTTGCTGAGTATTGCCTTTGATAATTTCGTACGAAGTCTGTTTGCAATAGCTGTACTGCCATTAAGATTATACCGACTTAGGTTTATTTATGAGTAGTTTACTGGAATGAGGAAATAGCTGGCCATTCAATCACTGGAGCACTAACTTTCTTAACTTAGGCTTATGTCAGTTTTATAATACTTGGAGTCATGAAATGTTTAATTAATAGTTTTGTGGAATGTCCTGTGTCCTAACGCTCATTTAAGCCATTCCATTATGTAGTTTCCTTACTATGTGTTCCAAACTGCAATCCTTAGAGCAGCGGTTCCCAACCTATGCCAGGTGACGCCCTCCCCCCTTTTCAGACAAGGGTGGTCATCATGCCCCTCACCTCCACTCGTCGCTTCTATAACCTCTTCTATAAACTGATGCGGAGGATATAGACCTTACTTAATAACATTAATAAATGGAGAAATTATTTCTGAAAAAATGAAGTACTGTATTTTTTTTTTCAAGAAACCTCTGATGGCATCATAAGCAAGCATAGTATTGGAGTTTTTGCCTTGGAGCTATAAGTTCAAACTTTCCAAAGCTTCAAAGAAATCACAAAGATATGGCAATGAGACGATAAAATTGGCATTGATTTTGCTCCCTGAAACACAGCCAATTCCCTATTTCACCTCCAACCTCGCGGCTCCGCAGAGGTTTGTGCCCATAGTTGGCAATTACCAGTGTTTTGAACGATTGACTTGGCGCGACAATCACTTGGAGAGATTCGAAAAATGTGTTATTACACAAAATTGTAATATTCGAGTTAAAAGAAACTTAATTCGGAAAGCACTTCACGCCCCCCCCCCCCCGCCCCCTTCATAAATCCCCACGCCCCCCAGGTTGGGAACCCCTGCCTTAGAGGAATAACTTACAGTATAATAGATGTTATTGCATCGTTATCTCGCTGATGCGAAGACATGAGACTCTGAACAAACTGACTGAAAGACGACGACTATCACTCCAGCTGGCAACTTTCAAGTTACACTATACGTGGGAGTTTCAGTGTCTGAGAGTGGTCTGCAAACTTGGTGACTTTGAAGCATGAGTGGTAACAGTGAATACAAACCTGATTCAACCTAAAAGCAATAAATTATGCTATAAACCATTATTTCTGGTGTAGTTAATAATATATTTAAGATGAAGCGAAACATACCTTTCGTGAATAATATCTACTGATGTCTCGAATGAAATAACTCTGATAAATTATCCCGTAAATTATGGTGATAATAATAAGGTAAGTATTCAGTAAATAGAGGTACGTGTTTTTTGCGATTGTCTCCCGGATAGTATAACAATGAAACAAAACTTTAATAGACACATTTGCAGATAGTATGCGTCTATAGCATTAGCTTCATTTCCATTAATATCTATAATCTATTGATTTTCTTAAAATATTTCGTAATTCGCAATTTTTAAGTTGCAATTCCATTAATAATCATGGCGTGTGGCCTCCGGATAGGCCTGATGCAAATCTTTCTAGTTATTATCTGTGGGTGACCAGCATGTCGCGTCGTGAAGATGCTTAAATGAACGATGAAGACTGCGAAAAATACCCAGTCTCCGAGTCAGGGGAATTAACCACCTGAAATTAAAATTCCTCCCGGCCCAGCCTTGTATTGAACCCGAGACCCTGAGAGACAAAACTTAGCATGATAACCACTTGGCCATGGAGCCAAATGATTTTAACAAAAGCTTCGAATCAAATAGACAACTCATCATTTTACCAGCATTGTCGTAAATTTAGTAACTTATTTTAGATGAATCAAAATATACCTTTCGTGAATAATGGCTACTCATGTCTCGAAACAAATGGTTGTAATTTTTAGGGTTGGCACACTTCGACTTCTTTACTTTAATCTGTAAATCTTTTGGTATTCATGTTTCGTAACGCATCACAAATGAGGAACTGCATACGTGAATAATAATAATAATAATAATAATAATAATAATAATAATAATAATAACAATTTTTATGATTTTCGGGAATTTTGTGTTCACAGAATTTCTTGTACATGCTATTAAATCCATCGGCATAATTGTTCACCTTCATTTATTACATGACTGAGCCTATATCGAACCCTCGACAAGGATAGCACTCCACCACCTGTGCTACACTGCCTGGCTATTATTAAATTATTATTATTTTTATTATTATTATGTACATGTTGCACATTTTAATAAGCTCATGGCTGTTTCCACTAATCGTTTAATCGTACACCACGATCGCATTAAGTCCGGAGATTGGAGGTCCAAATCCCGGCACTGACAACGGCTATCCAAAGTGGTTTTACCTCGGGATTTCCACATTCTTTCCAAGGATATGCCAGGATAGTGCCATACCTTAAGTCTCGGGGCACCTGCCCCATTTCTGGCTCAAATAATCTGACACATACTACAACAGCCACCACAGAAACACAGGTTATCAGACAATTTCTACACACACCCAACTACATGGGGCTAAATGACTGCAATGGCCAAGCCTCTTAAATAAACCAACATCAAGTATTTTACGTCCGTCTTAATTGCTAGTTCTGAACAGACGACGGGATGCCGGAATATGTCCCACAGTATTTCTAAGACACTCTTTAAAGGCCACTGACCTGAGCCGGAATTGAACTCGTGAACTTGGACTCAGCAGGACAATGACTAACCGTTTAGACTAAGTGACATGTATGAAGGACAGAGATTGAGTGACAACGCATTCACATACGATTTCAAATATCCTTCCACACCAGGGCCGATTGTCGAAATTATTTTATCCTTTACAACAAAATCATTCAATTTGTCAATGACGTTCACAGTTACAACGCAGGCTACACAATATTACCGCATTCATGTGTAATTTCAGCAACAACAACACCAAGCACAATTTCCTTACGTACGGGTTTCACAAAACAAACACCGCTAATCCTCCCCTCCTCAACAGGCAACATCATACTTCGACTACGCAACAACTTCTTTCTCTTCTTTGATCCGCCCCGATCCCCATTAGCTAAAGCAGACTTCGTTTGCATCTTCCTTCTGAACAGTTACTGTAAAACCTACAAACATTGACTTTTTAATGTTTAATTTTCAATTTAAAGATAGATGATAATTCCTTCAACTAGCGTGGTTAGAATAGTCTCTTCTATCACCAGTGTAACTAGGTACATGTATATCAATTACATCCTGTAGAAGGATGTTCATAAGAGTCAACTCAGATGGTGAGATGTGATGTGAATGGGGGAAGTAGAGATTGTCTAGAAGGTCATGAGCTCAGCTAGTCGTATATAGTGTAACAGAAGCCGACGTACACGTAGGTGTTAACTGCTGGAAGGGTTTCGTGGCTGTGTCTCGTTTGTTCACTGAGGCTTCGAGACTAAATTGGTCGCTGTAGGGCATAACAGTCTATAATGAAAATGAATGAATGAAGGATGATGAATGGAGGACTTAACAAATATATGGATGAATGAATTAATAAAATGAATGGGTAAATGAATAGAAGAATTAATGGATGAATAAATGAATGAATAATTCAAAGCATCGATTAACAGTCTGAGAGTTGCTCCATCGCTATATCTAGCGATTGAGAAACGTGAAATAATGGCACAGTTTGAGGACTGGGTGTAACTGACAATGAGGACAAGTACTCAGTTGATTAATTGATAATTAATGAAAGGCAGTGCTATGTAAAGCTGGGGGGCAGGATTTGCATGAAGGCATTCCCAGCTCGCTAAAGCCCTCCTGGAGCCCGACATGCCCGGGGGATTGTGAGGAGTTTGTCCGCTAACCTGCTGGCCCCTTCTCACATCTATTGAAGCCTGACGCAGCCTGACCATACTGGACCCAGGGGTGCTCCTGTTCTATTCCACTGTTCTGTATTGTGATTTCTTGCAATTCTCAAAGAATACTCAAGTTGCCCTAAAATTTTCATACACGACCTTCTTTATGTCAATCTGAAAGGCAATGAAGATGAATAAATTGGTGAAATTTTACTACAATGAATTTCAAACACTTTAATGGAGATCCTGATTCACTACTCTTTTGTGCTCAATATCCATTGAACTACCCGAGTACGCATGCAAACTAGCGAAATTTCTCAAACGATAAGTAATGTTGACGACGGTTGTTCCACACAATTGATTCCTTTCCGTCAACGTTACATCTGGAGGCTTGGGAGACCTTCAGCAACAACCCCGTGCACTTGAATGTTTATGCGATTTATTTGACATAAGATGTTTGCCTGAGGGACGTGGTAACGTGTGTAGCTGTGACTATTAGGTTCTAGAACTTGGGAGGGTGCCTCGAGATCTGAAATAAGGTTCAGGTTTACTCGTGGTGAAACTTCTTCCACTAGAATTTACTGTGGCTAATATCCTTTTCTTGTTCAGGAAATGGCATTGAACGATATACATCCTAACTGAACTTTCAGTAAAATCACAATTTTTATTTGTGTTGCGGAAAAGAAACAAACGCTGAGAATACGTTGTGACTTCACAACTGGTTTCATTTGAAATTAGGCAAGAAGATTTTGGAAATCTATGATAAGACTTCCTTCACCCAAGCAAATCTCTGGATGTTTATATAGTCGAGCAACTGATGAGCAATTAAATCTCTATAAATCTATTTTTGCGTTTCTTTCTACTAATTTTGTTAATAAAAACTGTATGGCTGCTGATCCATGTCATTCTGTCCCGTACACATATATAAGGCTGAAGATAAGTAACCTATACTTTAATTTTTGGAAGTGAACTGAATAAATCTGATGTACAGTAACTTATATGGATTGTTCTTCATTTTCAGACATTCATGAGGGTAGGTAGGCATTTCCACTTGCATCTAAAATAAAGCAAGTTTACAAAAGTATATTGCAGTGTTTTTTTTGACGAGCTGTTTACTAAACATATAAGTTACATCCACTGTACTACGACTGCATCCCGATACCACCTAACAAAGGTATTTTAGCGGTAAAACGAACAAGCGAAATTTTGCAGGGCTCTGCTACATTTTCAATAGCCTATTTTCATTTATAAAAAAAAATAGGCTTATGAGATCACCTTTTGTCCGTGTGTGTGTGTGCGCGCGTGTGTGTATGAGTGTGCGTATGTGAATGTGCCTCCCCTAATTAAATCTAAACGACATTGGCGATTTCAATGAAACTCATTAAGGACATTGTAGTATTTTGTCCAACCCTGACCATGCCTTTTAAGTTTATAACGTCTCTCCAATCCAACATGGCAGCTATGGGAAATATATCACGGGCTTTCTATATCCCCGAAACTGTTACTGATATCACCTTGAAAACTTGTACGGTGATAAAAGGCACTACTTCAAGTTCACGTTGTGCCCGTTTGGACCGAAGTCCGGACGACCACATATGCATTTCACCAAAAATCAGTCAGCACGAGAATCAAAATATCCCGGGGCGCCAGATGGGTTAAAGTCGAATGCAAAGACGCAACAAAAAAAAAATGCTCAACTGATTTTCGGCTCAACGCAACAATAAGGATAGAAGGAGATTCATGAAAACGGTGATTGCATACCATAAAATTATCTCATTTTTATTAAAACTTTAAAATGACATGAAGAAAATATGCCCAAAATGGCATAAAAGATGACTGGAAAAGAAAAACATTATTCACACAATATACCATATCGACAACACATGAACACTAACAAAGTTGAAACGAGAGGTCAGAATATCAGTCCTGTTGACTTCGTTCAACATAATTATGTACAGGGGTAGGGTTTTATCAGCGCAAAGTCAATCGTCCATACTGATCCCTCAATTATTTAGCATTCACACGTTGAAGATCAATAAGAAAATTTATCACTGGTTGGAAAATGACTTTCACTGCTCATTTCTCAAAACTATTATCGTAGCATTTCGACTAACACTTCTTAGGCAATATTAATATTAGGATTTGTCAAATACAAAGTTGTTCATAATAAGTGAAATACACTATGATTTACATGGACCTTGAGCATTTTTGTGGATTCAAAAGAAACAGAAAATATCTATTGAAACATAGATCTCAATCCAAAGTCTGTCAAAATAATTTTGACTTAATCAAAAATATAATTATCCCAAATATAACTTCCATTCCACATGGATTCAGTCAACAAATTAATTAATTAATTATTCCTTGAAAACATTAATTAGGAAATTTGAAATATCATTTAACATGTTTCATAATGAAACAAATTATTATTATTATCATCAAAGTGATTTTGAAAAAATGTCAAAACTGTTCAGCATCAACTTATTAAAGAAAATGTATATTTATTTTTATAGGATCTGAAAATCCTTTTAGTTTATAGTGGTTGTTAATAAGTAACAATTTCAAACAACAGCATTGGCCCATAAGATTGACTCGTGATAAAAATCACAGAATTATAAATCAGCATTAAGACAACGGTAAAGCTTTCCTGAATGAAAGGAACTAGTAGAATAATAATTTTCCGGGTAAGCAATTACTAGAAATATTTCAAACACGTGGATCAACAGTAATTAAATAATGATGGTTCATAAAATAACCTGTGGTTATATTACGACGAAAGTGTGGCGAAAAACGACTCTCCTACTACATCAAAAACATCCAACCTAAAATTTGATTGGTGCTCCATTTTACACAACCTCATTCCTGCGACTTAAATTGCGCACTCAGAATGGCATATAATTATCTGCACACACACGATGACATCTTCCCAAATTATACAAAATAATCAAGCCTTTGCTTGTTATGACAAATGGAAGATTCAAAAATCAGTAAACCTCACCAATGAGTTTACGACAATATCCAATATAATTTCACCATCAGAAATTCCACACAGTGTTAATATTTGCAAATGTTGTGAAAGACGCTGCATCATAATGATTTTATTTTATATAAACTCTAGCAAAAACCCTGCTTTATACATGCTTAGCTTCCCATTTCACTTCTTTCCGTGTCTTTATCAAAGCTTTAAATATGAAATGCAAACGTGAAACAATTTCACTGAATTTAAACAGTTCATTATAAGTAGGTATGTGTTAACCACTAACCTTCGGAATTAACAAATATCCGATTCAGAGTATGACTTCAAATGTCAACTGTATTAATCATACAACCAAAAAATGATTATTATAAACCACAAATGTTTATTATTATTATTCCAGAAAAATAGAACAATAATAATTATTATTAAATCCCATTATTATTATTATTATTATTATTATTATTATTATTATTATTATTATTATGTTCAAAACTAGGTTTAAAGTTATCAAACTGTTCGGGGAATATCACCCTCGACTTCAAAATGATGGATAACTATCCATTCCTCAACTTGGATTAATTCTTAAATCTCAAATTATGACGGCTAATGACAGCAATAAGAAAAAAATATTGAAATAAAATAAATGCTCGTTCTGCTCGTCCATAAATATAGAATCGTATAAATCTGAGTAAAAATCAACTCAGGTCCTAGCTCATGTTTCGAAAGAAAATATTTGCAAAAGCAAATAAACATATCGATGACTATAGAGAAAAAAATATGTGTTGGCAAGACTGTAGAACATACGAGTAAATCCAACTAACTACGCATAGAAATAATGTAAATTGCAGCTTACATTCTTGTAGGTCTTGATGGTAGAAATCTGGACTGAACCAGACTACTCAGTCTTCCCGTTGTCTGTCCCATTAGAACTCGTACTTATAATCTCGTATAAGCTTCCATGTTATACCCACAAGCTGTTTACGCAGACATAGTGGCGATTATAATGTCTTGCAGAAAAATGTTGGCAACTTCGAGAGCTGATGTGTAGTTGACAGGGGTCTGGTCTAAGCGATCCATGATGAAATAAGTACCAAGACCCACTGTGATACAATCAGTATTTCAATACTCTTACAATCTTTTCAGCACAATTACAAATTCTGTCGAGTTGGCTGGACGAAGCTTCTCACTTTTCAGATCGCACAAGGCTAAACCTGTATTCCCATTCGGCTTTCGAATTGTAATATGCAAGACTGGTTTTGAAGTTACTGAATTATGCTGGCTGGTCTAACTATTGGATATAAATAATCCAGCTCTAAGTGAATGTGGACTGAAGAAAAAGTTGTAGACATAGTCTACCATATGTCCAAGTTGTAGCGGTAAGAATTACCAAGTGCCGCAGACTTATTTCACTTCTGTGAAATCGAAGAAAAGTTCTAAACTCACTCGAAATAGTTTAACACTTTCAGTAACCATGTACTCTCGAAAATTCTAAGTCCACAGCTTGTGCTGTAAGTTGAAGTTTAAATGCAACCATGTGCTCGGCGATAATAATGATGTTCGAAGTTCTGTGATAGTCAAGCGGCTAGAGCGCTTACGTAGCGTAGCACGACCAAGTCAATGGAGTGCTTGTGACGAAGTGAACATACCTCTGCCTGCGAGGCTCGCCTTATATACCCATCCGCTTGCTGGCTCGAGGTCACTGCGGCGAAAACGCTGGAACTAAAACAGCTCATAACTCGGCTTCTGTTCGATCAATTTCTTTGAAACAAAGCTCATTCTTCTTCTCTTGTTCTTGCCAGTAATATGATATAGATTTCATGTTTCCATCTCAACGGGAAATATTTAGTGACATATAGCCTCGACTATGACGCTCTCCTCCTACGTCACTTACCCACTTCTTGGCTGTAAATTCCTTCGAAAAGCTTCTAAGAAGGTTCTGAGCGCGCTATTCAAACATCCATATCCGAACTTAGAATCGTGGCCTGTTCCCTCAAATCTAGGCTCACGGCTTGTACCCTTCAATCTAGGCAACAGGATTTGGGCACAACGTATGTGACTTTCAAAACCTGTTAAGTAGGTTACAAAACGAACATGGCGGCCAAGGGAATTTGAAACATTTAAATAAATTTTCTTGCGATTTAACCATCCCAGCGCCGTGGAACATGGTACAGCAAATGTTTATACACATTGTAATGCACTGACATCTAATTTAATTGTTTACATAACAATTTTAAAATTAAGTTTTCATTTCTTGTGTCCTAATTATGCGATCAAAATCAACGTTTGAATAATTAACCTACGCAATAGTCATCATCTAATAGTACATAACTCTATGGCCTACATATTATATAAAAATCCAACATGGCAACCATCCCCAATTTTTAGACATTTCTCAATATCTTCTAATCTATGACAGCAATCAAACTAAAGTTTTGTATGTTGATAAAGACTATGAACATTAGTTCACCTATGGGACTTTCAATAACCTGGTGAGCAAGAATCCAGCATGGCGGCGACGTGAAACTGAAATATTTGAATGGATGTTCCTCGCGATTTAACTATCCGAATGCAGTGAAACTTGGTACTGTAAATGCTTATAAAAGGGTTAATCAGCTGACATGAAATTTATTAGAATTGTTTTCATAACCATAAGATGGCAGCTTTGCGAAATTTTAAAATCCCGTTTTTAATATCTTGTGTCCTAACCTTACGATTGAAGTTTGATTAATACACCAACGCAATAATGTTCATGTAACAGTACATAACTATATGGCCTACATAATGTATATCAATATCCAACATAGCAAACATCCGAAATATTAGACGGTTCTTAATATCTACGAATTATTACAGCAATAAAACCGAAATTTCGTATGTTGATAGAGGCTATTAACTAAAGTAGTAGCCTGTATATGAAAATAAGCTATTTAGTTCTTCGCGGAACTACTTGTTAGTGGTTACGTTACTTGCTCTCTCGCACACTTTCCAGTTCATGTGCTATTCGTCCTTTACCCAAGCTTTTTGAAAATCTATATATTCCACCTGCTTTACACCTTTCTTTGCTTTCATCTTTCTTCCAGTAGACCATTTGAGCCGACTCAATATCACAGAATATGTTTATATAAATACCTTGTAACTCTGAACACTTTTATGCCTTAATATTGCAGATACTGTTCGGGCAACCCAGTGCTACCAGTTAAATTCCGTAAAAAAGATGAGATGAATCATTGGTATAATTCTTATATCTTAAGATAAGTAGGCTCTTTAGTTCGTCACAGAACTACATGTTTTAAAATTTGAACGCATTAGTATGAACTATAATTCATGAAACAACTTAAGAAAACCATGTACTAGAATGTTATGTTTATCCTGCTTTATTATATTAACTTTCGCTGCCTTGAGATCAATACACATCGACAAACAGACATTTATTTTAACAGTCGACATGGCTGCCATTTATAAAAGGTAAATTAACTAGCAATTTATAGGCCTATGTTTCACATTTGTGGCAACGGTTCATTGTAGGCTACCAGTTTCGGGGAAATCCAAACATTCCTCATCAACAAGAATTAATGCGCACGCTATTTGTAATTAATTGAACGTAAGGTAGATAACCTCTACCAGGAGAGTGATACAATATCACTGGTTACATTTTCTAAAACAGTTCGACAACGTTAGAGGCACGTAATAAGCTTCATGTAAAGATCCGCTGTGCCTAGTTTCACTACGCTTAGGTGATTAGATCGTCAGAATATTCAGTTGAATTTTTGTGTGGGCATCATGTTGTATATTAGATTTTTGACAGTCACATAAATGTAATTAATAGTCCTGTATCACCATACGAAATTTTAGATTATTGGCTGTAACAGATTTCGAGACATTGACTACTAGCAAAAGATTTCGCGTGACCACCATGTTGAAATACCTAAGTCACAGAGTTATGTATCAATGAAAGAAGATTATTATGGTGGTTCATTAAACAAGCTTTGAATTTGAGCACGTGAATACGATATAAGAAATAGAAATGGTTTATAATTTCGAACTACCACCATCTTGAATATTCAAAACAACTTACATACATACCTATATTATTCACTGAGATTGATTTGAATTTCAGCGTCCAGTCTGGTCTGCAAGTCTCTGTTTGCGAACAAGTTGCATAATTGTTACTCTATTAGAAGTTAGCACTGCAGCCTCGTCTGTTTCTACACCTCTCACTGACCAACACCTTCTAAGTTTACCTCTGCTGCTCTCACCCTTTACAGCCAAACTCATTTATACCTTAGGGGTAGTCCCTCCTCCCCCATTCTCATCACATAACCCCACCATCTGAGTAAGCTCATACGAATAGATTCATCTCGAGCAGGGCCTCTCATCTTTTTAAACACTGCGACCCACCTTTTAGGACGAGTATTTTGCCCCCCCCCCCCCAAGTTTTTACGATAAAACAATAATTAAAAAATTGCAATAATTGTTGAGTTTTATTCATAAGAACACTTGTAACTAATATTAACGAACATTAATTTATTTCAACTTAAGTCTTTAATAATAACAGACAGTAGTATATCTTACTGATTTTATACAACTGCAGTACTTTTATGACAAAATATTAACCTCGCGCTTCTTCAAGCGAAGTACAGGCTGCGCGCGCACTCTCTGACAAGCCAGCCGGCAGACGACAGCCTGGTGTCTTGGGCAGATTACCACTTGCACTTTAATCTTTGTTTTGAGAGTAGTATTGCAAGCAGTTACAGTAAGAAACAATGGATAAGTTAAAAAAAAAGCATCTTCAAGTAGTAACGGTTGTGAGTGTGTGAAAACAAAGTGCCGTAATATGACCTGTCATACAAACAGTTTGGTTTTACTGATCTATCAAACAAAACTCAATGCGTTATATGTAGCAAAGTGTTGTCAGCCGAAAGCATGAAGTCATAAAAAAGGGACGCCATCTTGAAACTAAACATTTTGCGCTGAAAGAAAAACCATTGGAATTCTTCCAAAGAAAACTGTTATCATTTCAAAGTCAATAGGTAAACATTTATGGTCTTGCTAATGTTTGTAAAAATACTCTTAAAGCTTCATACGAGGTAGCGCTCAAGATTGATAAAAAGGGAAAACCACATAAAATTGCTAAGGAATGAATTCTTCCTGTCGCAATTTACATGGTTTTAAATATGATTAGTCCTCAAGATGCTGAAAAGCTGAAAAATAAATCCCATTATCAAATGATACTACAGTATATCAAGACGAATATCTGACATGGTTGAAGATGTTTCAAACCAGTTAAAGAAGCATATAATAGAAGGGACTTTTTTGCAATTCAGTTTGATGAGTCAACAGATGTTGCCAACTGTGCTCACTTTTTTGTGCTACTTAGATAGATAGATAGATAGATAGATAGATAGATAGATAGATAGATAGATTTATTTACCATCAACAGGATAGGCACCCAATTACAGATGATATAATAAAACATAATAAACATTAAATTTACTTAAAAGCAAATATTTAACTAACCTAGAAACAAACATTGATTCAAGCTTATAAACTAAGTTCTCTATACACTTAAATTAAAATAACAATTATTACACACTATATATACAACAAACACCTACGATCTTGAGTTCAACAATGATCTACGAATTTCCGTAGGCTTCGAGTAAAATATATCTATAGCGCTATCAAGATGGTTTAGAGAGCGCAACGCCATCAATAACCAGGAATTGGCATGGGCTTGCGATATGGTTGCAGTAATTCTTTTAACGAAGATATATTATTTTGTAAGCCTTTGCCCAATAATACAACAGATAAGGTCTTTATAAGGTGTTCGTTGAAGCAACTGAAGCTTTCGACATTGATTGGCAAAAATGCGTTTCAGTTCGTAGTGATGGAGCAAAGGCCCTTACGAGATAGAAGAGTGGCTTGATAGCCAGGTTCAAACCACTTATGCTGAATTCAAGCTGGGTCCACTCCTTTTTACATAGGCAAGCTTTGGAAGCTAAGAAAATGCCAGATTAACTACGACAAGTATTAAATGAAGCTCTCAAGGTAGTGAACTACATCAAGAGTTGTCCGCTTCAGAGTAGGTTAATTGAGAAATTGTGTGAAGAGGTAGGAATCTTGAACAAACATGTTCTATTTCACGCTGAAGTACGGTGTGTATCCCTTGGTAATGTGTTAAGCAGGCTGTTTGAATTAAAGTCAGAAATGTTGCTATTATTGGTTGATAGTACACCTGAACTCCCATTTTTTTTTCAGTGATGATAAGTGGTTGGTAACGCTTGCTTATGTAACTGAAATCTTCTCTCACCTCAATACTTAGAACTCATTCCTACAAGTATCAGACAAAACTATTCTGTATACTCAAGACAGGGTTAATGCATTTGTAAAAAAAAACTTAGTGTTTGAGCACAAGAGTTAGGAAAGAAGATTTTGGATTTTTTCCACTTACTCAAGTGTTTATGGAGTTTGAATCGAGTATTGGTGCCACATTCCTTGACACGTCATCTCTCTCCTTACTCATATCATCTCATCTCGAAGCCTTGATTAAATAATTGACAGATTACATTCCAGGTAAGGATATGAGTGGGGTTTTGTGGGTAGTCAATCCGTTCAGTGAACCAGCTGTTACAAAAGTTGAGCGAAGTGCTCGTCTTCATGGTGAACTAATAGAGATTTCAAGTGATCAGTCAGTGCAATTAACTTTTAACAATGCTTGTGCCGACAAATTTTGGATAAGTACAGTATTAAAGAGGAATACCCAGAACTGTCCACAACAGCGTTATAATCTTTGACGCCATTTTCTACATCTTGCAACAGCTGTGAACAAGGATTATCCATAATGGTGAATTTAAAATCCAAATCAAGAAATCGTTTGACACAGGAAAATGACATTGCTTTGTGAGTTACAAAAATTATTCCAGACATTCAAAAGTTGGTTAATTCCAAACAAGCTCTATTTTCTCATCAATAGAATAAAAAACGTAAAAGTTTAGTACAATGTGAGTGTATTCTTTTTTAAATAAAAAACTACAGCAATACGCATTTATTTAAACTTTTTCTCCATATCTGTCGACCCCCCAAGACACGTTCTGCAACCCCACAGGGGGTTGCGACCCACCGGTTGAGAGCCCATGATCAAGGGTGTTCATTTGTAACTTAGCCTTTTTCTCTTCATTACGAGTACCCTCCTGCCATAGCTGCCACCTATTGTTCCCTGAAATCATTCGTGCTACCCTCATATCAGTTACCTCTAGCTTATGTATCTGATACCCTGAATCTACCCAGCTCTCACTTCCATAAAGCAAGGTCGGTCTAAATGCTAAGCGATGTAGGTAGAGATTCGTGGCTACACTAACGTTTTCCTGCAAAATTATGTAGATCGCAACTGAGAACTCACTCCATTGACATTTTTACTTCTTGCCACTATTTCTTCCTCCGTACTACCATCCTGAGAGAATACACAGAATACTTAAGATGTTCCACCTGATCCAATTTAGTTCCTCCTACCTGGCATTCTATTTTCTTGTTTTTCATTCCTATCGGCATAACCATCGTCTTTGAAATGCTTTTTTTCATACCATACTCCGTACATTTCTGTTCAAGTTCTAACATGTTGGGTTGTAAGCTTTCGAAGGAGTCTGCCATTACAACCAAGTCATCAGCATAGACCAGATTACTTATCTTATTTCTACCTAAATGAATCCCACCCAGCCAGTTTATGTCCTTCAGCAAATGGTCTATCTACTAAAAAAGTAGTGGTGGTGAGAGTTTACAACCAAACACCACTCCTGTAACAACCTCGAACCAAGAACTCATCCTTCCATCAAGTCTCACTGCAGCCTGATTACCAACATAAATACTGTTACGAGCCACCCCCCTAGTGGCACTTTTGTTAACTGGATTACGGTGGGTTGAAGCACAACACAGTTTGTTCCTTTAAAGAAATAATTAACTTTATTGCGGCCAGAAAGATACACCACTCAACAGCAAATACAAGCAATTAGAAACTTACTCCAGTTTCCTCAAGTCTCTTCCTTATGGAGCGCTCTTGTCCCTTTCACTTAGTCATGCAGCTAATCCTCCACTAATGAGACCCGTGGAATACCTGCACCTCTTCCTTGTGTACACAAACTACAGTTACTTACGATAACCTGCTACACGCTGCTTCGCTGTCCACAAGATGGGAAACAATTTCACTGGATTTCGTAACTCGCACGGCACTTCGCCACAATACCTCTGTCGCTCAGTGAAATCACACTCGCTCAAAACACAGGCATTCCCCTGTATGCTTCTCACTCCCTCGCTGCCAAGAGAATCGGCTTCTCTAGGGGTTTCGCAAGTCACCACACTTCTGTCGCTCAGGATAAACGCTCGCACTAGCTCGAAAAACACACACATACTGCTTGACAGGTTGCTCTTATATAGCAGGCCGGTGACTCAATAAATGCTTCTAGACCCATCCAGGGTTCACGGCTTCTCGAGGTTTCCATCACTGGCTGAGTCACGAATATTCTGGACCATCCCTTTGTCCTAGTAGTCCTGTTGCATAACGCGCACGCAATACACTGAGGCAGAGCACAGCCCAGCCCGGGGGCAGTTGTGACTCATGCGGCGAGCAATGAAACAAACTCACAGCCGTAACACCACCCCGTTCCTAAAAGGCTGATCGTCCCGATCAATCTTTGGTCCGTCTGTGTCCTTCCGTAGGCTGCCAGGCGATCTCTATGCACGATCTTCATCTTCGCCCTCGGGCTCCGCTGGATCCTGTAGACGACATCGTTGATCCGTTTCACGACTCGGTACGGGCCCTCCCAGGACTTCTGCAGTTTGGGTGACAGGCCTTTCTTCCGTAATGGGTTGAAGAGCCAGACCAGGTCGTCCTTGTGGAATCCGCCGGCATCCGTCTGTTGGTCGTATCGGGTCTTCATTCGGTCGGTCTCGATCCGCAGTTTCCTCCTCGCGAACGCGTGCACGTCCTCTAGTTGGTCGACCAGTTCTTGACAATACTGGCTTATCGGGACCGGATCATTCCCAGGTCGGCCGAAGGCAAGATTGACAGGTAGACGGAGCTCCCTCCCAAACCTGGCCCGGGCTGGTTGCACCCGGTGGCTTCATGCACGGCGGCGCGGTAGGCCAGGAGAAATAGTGGAAGATGTTTGTCCCAATCCCTCTGGTGCTCGCTGACGACTATTCGGAGATGGTTCTCGATGGTGCGATTGAATCGCTCTACCATCCCGTCGGACTGAGGGTGTAGCGGCGTTGTCCTTGTCTTCCGGATTCCCAGCTGCTGGTATAGGTTCTGGAACACCTGCGACTCGAAATTCCTCCCTTGGTCGGAGAGCAGCTCCAGGGGTACTCCGTACCGGCTGACGAATTCCTTCACCAGGGCCTCTGCGATCGTCGCGGCTTCTTGGTTAGGGAGCGCATACGCCTCCGGCCATTTGGTAAAGTAGTCGCTGACGACCAATATGTAGCGGTTCCCTGCCTCGCTTAACGGGAATGGCCCAGCAACATCGATGGCCACTCTCTCCATGGGGCCGCCCACGTTGCAGGTCTTCAGTGGACCCCGTCGTCTTCGTCCTGGGCCCTTGCTGGCTGCGCAATCGTGGCACCTCGCGCAGTGGTTCTCCACGTCAGTTCGGCATCCGATCCAGTAGAACCGCTCTCTCAGCTTCTCCAGGGTCTTCTTTATCCCTAGGTGTCCACCAGATGATCCTCCATGGACTTCCTTCAAGACTTCCTCCATCATAGCCTTTGGAACGACGACTTGTTCCCGAGATAACTTCCCGTCGGTGCTCTCCCAGACGCGGCATATGAGGCTATCCCTTACAATCAGCGAGTCCCACTGCGCCCAGTAGGACTTAAACTTTGGGCTGCAGTCACTCACAATGTTCCACCCGGGTCTGGGGACACAGGCCCTCTTCCATTCGGCTATCAGTCCCAGGTCATCATCTTCTGCTTGTGCCCGCGTGAAAGATTCGCGGCTCCAGTTCCCTTGAATTTCCACAGTAGTCCGTCGGCACTGTATCCCGGTGTTCTCCTCCCTCCTAGTACAGAAGGTGCAGTCTTCGGGGCACGGTCTTCGTGACAGGGCGTCGGCATTAGAATGCCGTTGGCCTTTCCTGTGCTGGATCTCGAAGTTGTACTGTTGAAGCCTCTCTAACCACCGCGCGAGTTGTCCCTATGGCTGTTTGAAGTTCAGGAGCCACAGCAGGGATGCATGGTCGGTCCTGATTAGAAATTCTTGCCCGTACAGGTACTTGTGGAAGTGTTCGATGGTCTTCACGATGGCGAGCAGTTCCTTCCTGGTGACGCAGTAGTTCCTTTCAGGCTTTGACAAGGCTTTGCTGAAGTAGGCCACTACTCTCTCCTCGCCGTCCACATTTGCGACTGGATTCCCCCTATACCAAAGACGCTGGCATCGGTATCGACGATGAACCTTGTTCCAGGTCTGGGGTAGGCCAGAATATGCGCGGTGCACAGAGCCTGCATGAGTTGTTCGAAGGCACTGTGGCATTCTGCTGTCCACGTGAAGAGTTGGTCCTTCTCAGTCAGTCGATGCAGTGGTTTGGCGATGTCGGCGAATCCTCTCACGAAGCGACGGTAATAAGTACAGAGTCCCAGGAAGCTTCGTAGTTGGGACTTGTCCTTCGGAACTGGCCACTCCCTCACAGCTGCGGTCTTCTTTGGGTCGGTGCACACCCCTTCCTCGGAGACGATATGCCCAAGGTACTGGACCTGCTTCTGGAAGAGCTGACACTTCTTGGGGCTCAACTTCAGCTGGGCAGCCCGTACCTTCATCAAGATTTCATTCTGGTTGCTGTAGTGCTCCTCGAAGCTTCTTCCCAGAACGATGACGTCGTCTAGGTAGACCAGGCAGGTCTTCCAGTGTAGTCCCCTCAGAATGGACTCCATTAGCCTTTCGAAGGTCGCAGGGGCGTTGCACAGACCGAATGGCATGACGGTGAACTGCCAGAGCCCGCTGCCCACAGAGAACGCAGTTTTCTCGCGGTCCTTAGGGTGGACCTCCACCTGCCAGTAGCCACTCTTCAAATCCAAGGTGGAGAACCATCTTGACCCTGATATGGTGTCCAGGGTGTCGTCGATCCGGGGTAGAGGGTAGCTGTCCTTCTTCGTGACGTCATTCACCCGCCTGTAATCCTCGCAGAACCTGGTGGAACCGTCCTTCTTCTTCACTAGCACGACCGGAGAACTCCAAGGACTATGTGATAGCTCGATCACCTCTTGCTCCTTCATCTCTTCTACCATCCGGTCGACTTCGGCTTGCTTGGCGAGCGGGACACGTCGGAATGGGGCCCTAATCGGTGCGCTGTCCCCAACGTCGATTCTATGCTGAACCAAGCTTGTCCTGCCGAAGTCTTTGCTCCCCACGGAGAAGACATCCTGGAATTCGTGTAGCAGGTCCCGAAGTTGGCGTGATTGTTCCTCGTCTAAATGGTCCTGGGATCCTTGGTACAGCTTCTGTAGTTCTTCTGGCAGGGCGCGTCTTCTTCGGTTGTCCGTCTGCAGGGGTCCGTCCGTCGTGTCTGTGATGCGGGCAATCCAGGTAACGGGCTCGCAGACTCCTTGGTTGGTGTTCCGGTGAACCGTAATATCGTAGTCGTTCAGGATGGACAGGCGGACGTACGGCCGAGACGTCATGTTGATGAGAGTCTTGGCAACTAGCAATCCTTTTGTCTGGATGTCCTCATATTTTGGCTCGATGACAGCCGCCACTCCCTCAGCTGTTCCATCGACAATTATGGCAGCGCTGACTTCCGTCCTGGGGGGAACGATGACGTCCTCTCTCAGCCTTACTCGTCGTGCGGTGACGGCCTTGTGTGCTGGTTGCAAAGCAAATTCCTCACTTCCAAAGTGCAGAGTGTTGGTACTCAGATCCAAGATGATGTTGTTATGGTCCAGGAAGTCCAGTCCGATGATCACTTCATTTGATACGTCAGCCTCAAGCACTGGATGCTTTATCGCCCGTCGACCAATGACGAACTCCAGTGATGCTTCGCCATGTACCGGTGCGGTCTCTCCGGTCGCGGTTATTAGCTGGAGGTTCCTTTGTGTGGTTTGCACTCTCCACTTCGGGATCACGGTGGGACTGACGATGGTCCTCGATGCTCCCGTGTCGATTAGCATGGGCCAGCTCTCTGCGTTGACGACTCCGTCGACCATCAGGCTGCTATTATCCCTCCGTAACTGAACTGCATCACACGAACTTGGACTGCCGGGGCTTGACGACTGTCACAAGCCATCCTTTGCCCCCCAAGGCTGGCTGATACTTGCTTTCCTGGGCCGCGCGGTTTCCCTACGACTGACTGTCCCGACGGAATCCCTTGGCGGCGACGATCACCGCAGTCCTTGCTCAGGTGGCCTCTCTTACGGCAGGTCCAGCAGGTCGGTAGTCCTCTTCCGGGCCGCCTCTCCGGATGTCCTTCGGCTACGTTTTTGTTGGTGGTACTGCGACTCTTGAAGAACCGGCGTAGCGCCTCCATCAGTTCATCGGCCAGGGGCTTGGTCTTGTCGGCTTTGGCTGGTTCGTCGACGTCCACCTGACGCACCCGCGCGCGCATTCTAGATACCTGCTTTGCTGTCTCGAACTCAAGTACGTGGCTCAGCGTATCTGCCAGGGTCCTATTGCGCGCGAGTCACAGCGCCTGTTTAGTGTCCGGGTCCCGTAGCCCGTCGGTGAAGGTCTGCGTCGCAATCTGTTCCAGAAAGTCGGCCGGCGCTTTTGGATAGGCGAGCCCTACGAGGCGTGCGATATCCTTCTCGAACTCCTGCAGGGTTTCCGCGTTCTTCTGTACCCGGGTCCGGAGCTGCATCTGGTAGGCCTGCTGAAGATGGCTATCTCCACATCGGGACTCCATATGGGCGATCAGTGAAGCGTAGTCCTGGGATCCAGTCGGGATGGCCTGAAGGACGTTAAGGGCGTCACCTCTCAGCGCTACAATGGGAGCTGTAGCCTTTTCTGTGTTGTTCCAGTTGTTTATGGAACAGGCTGCCTCGAACTGACGTAAATAGGTGCTCCACGGGACCTTTCAGTCGAAGGTTGGGGGCGCCACTCCGCTATGTCCCGTTCCTGATATTCCCGGTGTAACGGTGGGCGGGCGTTGGCGCAGCTCGGCAACTTCCTCTTGTAGAGCGTTGAATTTCTCTTCCACCCCCGTCAGTGGGCGTTGGCGCAGCTCGGCAACTTCCTTTTGTAAGGCATTAAATTTCTCCTCCACCCCCATCAGCGGGTGTTGGCGCAGCTCGGCAACTTCCACTTGTAAGGCGTCGAACTTCTTTTCCACTGCCGTGACTTCCTCACGCAGGCCCAGTTCTAATTTCTTCAGGTCCTGTGTCAACTTATTCTGTCCGTCTTCCATCTTCTTCTGGCCGTCCTCTATCCTCTTCAGGTCCTCCGCTAGCTTATTTTGACCGTCTTCCATCTTCTTCTGGCCGTCTTCTAGTTTGGCAGTTAGGTCCTCGGCTAACTTCTTCTGGCCGACCTCCATCTTCTTCTGGCCGTCTTCCATCTTCTTCAGGTCATCCTTCAGGTCCTTGGCTAATTTCTTCTGGCCGTCTTCCATCTTGGCTTCCATGCCATTTAACTTTTCTAGCAATGCTGCAAATTGCGCATCCATTTTGGTTGTTTTTCTTGTAAAGGGCATGCACTCACAGGAAAATTAGAGAGAAATGACCTGCTCGGGTTATGAAACCAGGACCGTCAGGTGTTGTGCTTGTGCTTGAGTTCGTAATCCGGCTTCTGACACCAGTTGTTACGTGTCACCCCCCTAGTGGCACTTTTGTTAAATGGATTACCGTGGGTTGAAGCACAACACAGTTTGTTCCTTTAAAGAAATAATTAACTTTATTGCGGCCAGAAAGATACACCACTCAACAGCAAATACAAGCAATTAGAACCTTACTCCAGTTTCCTCAAGTCTCTTCCTTATGAAGCGCTCTTGCCCCTTTCACTTAGTCATGAGCTAATCCTCCACTAATGAGACCCGTGGAATACCTGCACCTCTTCCTTGTGTACACAAACTACAGTTAACTACAATAACCTGCTATACGCTGCTTCGCTGTCCACAAGCTGGGAAAAAATGTCACTGGATTTCGTAACTCGCACGGCACTTCGCCACAATATCTCTGTCGCTCAGTGAAATCACACTCGCTCAAAACACAGGCATTCCCCTGTATGCTTCTCACTCCTTCGCTGTCAAGAGAATCGGCTTCTCTAGGGGTTTCGCAAGTCACCACACTTCTGTCGCTCAGGATAAACGCTCGCACTAGCTCGAAAAACACACACACACTGCTTGACAGGTCGCTCTTATATAGCAGGCCGGTGACTCAATAAATTCTTCTAGACCCATCCAGGGTTCACGGCTTCTCGAGGTTTCCATCACTGGCTGAGTCACGAATATTCTGGACCATCCCTTTGTCCTAGTAGTCCTGTTGCATAACGCGCACGCAATACACTGAGGCAGAACACAGCCCAGCCCGGGGGCAGTTGTGACTCATGCGGCGAGCGATGAAACAAACTCACAGCCGTAACAATACTTTTGATTGTCTATGGCAACCTTCCCTCGATACCATAATTCTGCAGGATGTTCAGCCTCTTCTCCCTGGGTACTCTACCGTACGCCTGCTCTAGATCTACAAAACACAAACACAAGTGTCTCATCCTTTCGTAGCATTTCTCAATAACTTGGCGCATACTAAAATTTTGATCATGACATCCTCGTTGTGGTCTAAAGCCACATTGGTCTTCAGCCATCCTACTCTCGGCCAATGATCGAACTCTCTATTCTACAATCCCTGAGTGCACGTTGCCCGTGACGCTTATCAAAGAAATGCCTCTATAATTGTTGCAATCTTTCCTGTTACCTTACTTATAAATTGTTGCAATTTCTGTTGTTTTTTTCAGTCAGAAGGTACTTTTCTTAAACCCCATGGCAATTCTATTATCCAATGCAACCATTTCAGCCCTGGTTTCCCACTGTACTTCGCAATTTCTGGCATAATTTCATCTAATCCTGCCGCTTTGAAGCATTATAGTTTATTTATCACCCTCTGTACTTCCTCACCCGTGATCGTGTTTCTGTCCTGATTTTCCTCCTGCATAATCTCAAAATTTACCACATTAGTCTCCATTAGCATTTAGCAAGTTTTCAAAATATTCTTGCTGTCTTCCCAATGCATCCTTGGTATCAACAATGAGTTTCCCTGAACTAACCAAAACATTACTAATTTCTCTTTTCCCTCCATTTCTAAGATTGTTTATAACACTCCAGAAAGGTTTTCGTGCCGCTTGACGTAACGTTTCTAATTTTGCTCCGAATTCCTCCAATGATTTCCTTTTGGACTCTATTATTTGTTTGGTTCTATTCCTGTCTGCCAGATTCCTTGTTTGGAGCCATTTTTTGTAAGTCCCCTTTTTACTTTTACAAGCTCACTTCACTATGCCATTCTACCATTTTATGTCATTTTTCCTATATTTACACACTGTTGTCCCAATACATGCCTTTGCTAATTCTAGTACTACATCCCTGTATCCTGTCCACTCTGTTTCTATGTCCTTCAATTCTTTACCATCTACTCTTTGACATTTCTTATTAATTATTTCCATGTATTTCTGCATAAGTTCCTTATCATGGACATTCTCAACCCTAATCGATCTGTAAACATCCCTCACTTTCTGCACATAAGGGTCTAACTGTGCCTAATTCACAACAGATCAGGTTTTGGTCTGTTTCATTAAAGAAACCCCCCAAAACCCTGCAATTCCTGATAAAATTACTAAATTGAAAGTCATTAATGATTATAGTCTATTATTGAACTCGTTCCTCCACAACCCCTATGTGAATCCCTGAACCTTCTTATGCTTCGAAAATGGGTTCGCTACAGATAACCCCATGCTAGCACAGAAGTCCACTAAACATTTCCCATTGGTGTTCGCTTCACTATCCTCACCCCTCTTACCCATTAACTTTTCATACCCCTCAATTCCATTTCCTATTCTGGAATAATTGAATCCCCCATGAGTATTACACTATCCTTAATGTACATTCTCTCTACTACACCACTCACAATCAGTGCCTTATAAAAACTGTATATTTTCTCCTGATCCGCCCGTTCACATGGAGCGTTCACTGAGACAATTCTGACCCGATTTCCTGACATTTCCAAATCTATCCATAAATCGTTCATTTACATACCTCACAGAAAGTATGTTACGCTCTAAGGTTCACTTGACGTACAGCTCTACTACCCCACTCTGCCCTGTCTCGTATTACACCCGACATGTACACCTTGTAATTTCCTACTTCCTCCTCTCTATCTCCCTTGATATGAACTTCACTAATCCCTTGAATATCCAATCCCTTGTTGACTCAGATAGCTCTACTATCTTCCTTCCATAACTACCCTTGATATTAACAGCACACCTTCAAATACTAGTGCGATTACCGTTTCCAATGAGTCCCTGATCTGTCAGATGGGAGTGGTACTCCATCACTCCCATAGGTCCAAGGATTTCTCGTGATATTTTTAGCAGGTTTAGGTAGCCTTACTTACACAGGGAACAAATAAGTAAGTTGGGTAGTCCTAGCCGCCTGAGCACAAGGAGGGCCACAACTCAGAAAATGTCCAAGATGCCTGCTCCAATTCCATAGTAACTGGTATCCCACCTGCCAGGACCAATTACAAGGCCACTCAGACGTTGCCCATGGTTCACGAACTAGGACGTGACTACAACATGAACCATCTCTCAAAACAATGGAGCAAACATTATATGCCAATATATTTAATATGGGAATGTTAGAAGCCATTTTCAGTGTTGAATATGTAATCTATTGATAGAATTGCTTTTCAGTCGGTCAACCTGAGTGTGCCCAATTAGATTGGTCGGTGAGCAACTATTATTTTCCTTGTGCCTGAAATGAATACAGGAATTATTTATACAGTTAATTAAACAATTCTCACGAAAATGGGGGTTTAATTGGATGACTAGATTTGTTCGTCAAGAGAATATCATGAGGTTCTGCTCACGTCAGCTTAATTTAGGTTCGGTGTGTACTTTAAGTAGCCTGCATAATTATAACACTTATCTAAAAATGGTTTTACAGACTTATCAAATTCCTGTAGGTTCTAACGTCCATGTGCCTTCATACCACGCAGTGGACTGTGTCTACCAAATGAAGGGAAGTGGGCACTAGTGCAGGAACTTCCAGGAATCAGCCAGGTCTGCACAGCCATATTATAACCTCAGTTATTCATTCATTCATTCATTTATTCATTCATTCATTCATTCATTCATTCATTCATTTATTTGCAATTGTGGGTGTGTCCCCCGGTGGAAAATTGGATATACATAACAAATAAATAATTATACACAAGAATTCAATAACAATTAAATAACAATTAAACTGGAGTATTTACACAAATAGTCAGTCTCTTCTAAACACACCTATATGTTTGGGAAAAGGCTCTAAGACTGCTGCAGGCAGAGAGTTCCAGTTAGCAATGGCACGGTTTACAAAATAATATTTACCATAATTTGTTCGCTGTGGTCGGCCCTTAACTTTGAAAGGATGATCGCTCATACCCATGTAAGTGGGCTTTCCCATTCGTTTGCTAAGCTTACCCCATGCTGGTTGATTTGTATACGTGTTGTACATAGCGCAGAGTCTAGATTTCATCCTCCTAGCCTCCAGTGATTCTCACCCAAGTTTCTTTAACATACGGCTCACACTGCTCCTGGGATTAAAGTCACTGAGCACAAATCTAGTGGCCTTTCTTTGTACAATTTCCAACTCATTGATGAGCCCTACTTGACATGGATCCCAAACCGCCGAGGTATATTCCAGAATAGGTCTTAAAAGTGACAAATAGCCTAATTCTTTAGCAGAGGTACTACTTCCTTTTAATACCCTCACTACAAAGTGCAGGGATTTGTAAGCTTTAGAAACTACACATCCTACATGACTACTCCATTTCATATCATTCCTTATGTGAACGCCCAAATATTTGCAAGAATCTTCTTCTACAAGTATTTCCGAGCCAATATTATATTGAAAATCCTGCCTTCGCACTTTCCCTATTTTTAAGAGACTACATTTTCTTGTGTTTATTTTCATTTTATTTACAATCGCCCACTTATAGACCAGGTTCAGGTCCTCTTGAAGCACTGCGTTTTCTTGTGAGTCATGTATCTTTCGATATATTACACAATCATCCGCAAACAATCGACAGTCACTGCGAATCCCATTTGGTAAGTCATTTATAAACGCCAAAAATAACAAAGTTCCGATTACGCTGCCCTGAGGGATACCCGACGTTACGGTAATTTCATCCGAGAATATGCCTTCGACTTTCACTTTCTGGGAACGACCTGTCAAAAATTCTTGGATCCTTAAAATTTATCTTCTATCAATCTTAGTCGAAGCTAATTTATGGAGTAGCATGTCGTGCGGCACGACATCAAATGCCTTCGCAAAATCTATAACTACGGCGTCGACTGAAACTCCATTATCTAACGATTCGCTAATGTCTTGAAAAAGTGATAGCTTCTGGCTCTCGCATGAGTAACCTTTCCGAAATCCATGTTGTCTATCATTAAACCATGATAATGTTTCCCACTGTTCCCTCAAGTAGTCGCAAATGAGATGCTCCATCTGTTTACAATCGATGGACGTAAGGCTAACCGGCCTGTAGTTGCCCAATTCAAGTCTGCTCCCTCCCTTAAATATTGGGACTACCGTAGCTCTTTTCCAGTCATCTGGGATTTTCGCATTGTTTATGGACACATTAAACATCACCTCCAAGTATCGTGCCACGGCCCTACCTCCAAGTTTAAGTACTTCACTAACAATATTATCAGGACCCTTTGATACATTGAAACGTAGTTTTTTTATTAGCTTTACAATTGCTGACTGGTTTATTTGGAACAGGGGAGCCCCTGATTCGTCGTTAAGGTCCAACACACAGCTATTGGATTTATTGAACACACTACCGTAAAATACATTTAATTCATTAGCAATGGCCTGTTTCTCAGTAATTAATTTACCTTCACCGGACATTATCATCGACAAATTATTTGAATTTCCCTTTCTTCACCTAACATAACTGTAATTTTTTTCCACCCATCACCTCCCGAACCAAGTAAACCTTGCATATAACTGTCATGAGAAGCCTTCTTTTTTAAGACGAGCTCACTTCATAAGGACTTAAATTTCAACATATACTTGTCACTATCATGCCTATTATTGTATAATTTCCTAATTTTCCGCTTTAGACTCCTAATTTCTCGTGTGTAATATTCAGGATCTGGGTTTTGTTTCAGCAATTTAAATGGGACAAATTTATCAACAGCGCTATTTAAAATTTTCAAAAAGTTAGTCCACAGGATTTTAATGTGATTTCCTTCCGATGCCCATCCTACAAATAGCTCATTCAAATACCCCTGAAACTTGCCCTGATCCGCCCTGCGATACTGGAATATGATCTTTTTTGCTACATCAGAGTCTAATTTTGTAATGTCACCGTATCTAATATTTAATTCAACCCCAGAATTGTCACTAATTCCTGGTACTTTCAGACAGTTAATATACAGCTCTACAGGCCTTACGAGATAAACATCTAAGGTATTATTGTCTCTAGTTGGGAAGTCAACTATTTGGGGAAATCCCCCCTCCCTTAAGAATTTATTTGCAGCGCTTTGAGCTTGACCACAGCTAGTTGACTCACCAGACCAGTCTACTTTGGGGAGGTTTAAATCTCCTGCAATTATTATGCTCTTTTTCATAGCTTTACCCTTACAAGTTTTATCATACAGTGTTTCGAGGAGAGAAAAGTTATCTTTCGGTGCTCTATACGCCCCTATCACATGAAGAGGGAATTTATTTCCTTTATCCGAAAGTTGTACACATTACATTTCATGATCCATATCAGCCCACTTTAAGAAACTAGCTATATTTTTGCGCACACAAATAAATCGCTTCCCCCGATCCGTTCTGTACATTTCGCAGGTCCCTTGAATTATTTCGCTACTATTTATGTCCTCATATAACCAAGATTCAGTTGCAATGACAATGTCCGGAGAATACGTCTCTACAAGATTCCAAAATTCAATTAATTTATTTCCTAAACTCTGACATTTAACCTGCAGCAATCTTAGAGTCTTACCTCCGCAGCAAATATCTCGAAATAGCTCCTTCTGTTCCCATCGGCTAGCAACCTCTGGACCTGCTCCTCCTCACAAGAGCCGGCACGAACCGATGACTCTGTCATGTAGGCTCCCTAGGTTGAAAGAGCCCCGTCGATTTAGATGCAGCCCGTCTCGGGCGAAGTCACGGCCACCAATCCAGCAGTCAGCTTCTACGTACACTAATCCCAGTTGTGCACATACCCAGTCCATGAGGTCATTTACAGTCTTAACTCGCCTTAACGGAACATCTCCCCGCCGAACAATGCCACTCATTATAATTTTTGCATTTCTAAACTTGCTTTTAGCTTTTCTGCCTAGTTCGTAGAGCTCCCCCATGATGTAATCAGCTGTAGCCCTCTTCTTCAAATCGTTCGTCCCAACATGTAACAACAACAATTTAACTTTTTCACAGTCCTCTACATTTGTTTCTTCCACTTGTTGGGCAAGCTGGTCAATTTTAATCCCCGGATAACACCGCACTTTCGCTCCTGATTTCCTCGAGATATTCGCACTCCATCGTATCATAGAATCACCCATTATGATAACGTCATCCTCAGTTTTCTCCTGCACGCCCTCTTCCACACTGATCCCAGTAGAAAGCTGTTCAGTCACATCCTTCACCGTTTCCTCTGATTCACGATGATTTGTTCTAAGTTCCTGTATTATTTGATCCCTTGCTTTGATTTGCACCCTCAAACAGTCCGGCGTATCACATACTTTACAAAACCAATTTCCGACATCACAATCCTCCTTCTTGACCTTAATACAGCCGAAGTGAAACCATTTCTCACATAGTCCACACTCAACACCATTCTTCAATGTTTTACTGCACGCCGAACACTTCAAAGCTGCCACTGGATCATTTGCCTGACTCACATTTGGAGTAACAGGCCCTGGATTCACTTCCACTCCACCAATAACTAGCAATGCAGCTATCACTAGGGCTATGAACCACAAGTTGCTAGGTCCCGTACGCACACACAAACACCGGAAATCTCGACAACCCTTAGCATACCACAGTCCGATCCTCGCGCGATAACACTCCAGAGAACAACCCATGTCAGCACACCTGAGAGCTCGGGAAAAACACGACCTTTCACTTTGACTGCCAACTGACAACATTATATATCTTATATAATATATATATTATATATTATATATATTATATATATTATTTATATATTATATTTTAGTATTTGTTAAAGTGATTACCATAACTAACCAGTTACAAAAACTTGTTACGTAAATAGGAAATTTGAATATTAACGGTTACTAACAAATAGCTCAGATAGCAAACACTTCAAAAGCTCGCTATGGTGGAAGTTAACGATTCAAAGGGTTTTCGTATTCATACATATATAAGGTATTAACAATAAAGTACGTAGCACTTATACAAGTTTAATGGATTAACTGAATAAAAAATAAATCCTTAAAAATATGAATCGTTACACGTTTAACTAAAATACTTTTGTAACCCAATTATTGTAACTACTAGTTTTGCATACATGTTATATACGTACCCGACAAACCTACATCAAGCCCGCGTCAGCAGGATCTGATGATGTTTGTTTGACGAGCAAACTACTAATCCAGTTAAATCCCTCTATTTATATGGAAAATGTTTTATTAGGTGTAAAGTAATTCATGTAATTATTTTACTCACTAGGAAATTAATTGTTATTCCCCACCCAATATAATTGGTTGACTGACTGAAGACGTTTCCATCAATGCAATAGGCATATGCCAAATAGCTCAGATCGCAAACACACTTACATACCACACAGAAAGTATGTTACACTCCAAGGTTCTCTTGACATACAGCTCTACTCCCCACTTTGTCCTGCCTCGTTTTAAACCCGGCATATACACCTTGTAATCTCCTACTTCCCCCTGTCTATCTCTACAACGGTTACTAATAAATAGCTCAGATCGCAAACACTTCAAAAGCTCGCTACCGTAGAAGTTAACGATTCAAAGGGTTGTCGTATTTAAACACACACTACTAACAATAAAATAGCCTAATAGTTTCGTTGATATTGTGAATGGGTAAAATATTTCGTGAGGCCACCATGTTGGATTTTTTTATAAGTAGGCCATTTATTTTTCCGCGATTAGATGAATATTAAATCAGTGATTCATTATACAAGTTTCATTTTATTCACTTGATTAAGACACAAGAAATTAAAGCATGATTTTATAATTGCTCACAGCAGCCATTACGAAAACTCTCTTAACAATTGAATTAAGTTAGACACCAACATCTAAAAATTTAAACAAACTTTTGCCGTGCGAAGTTTCACTACGCTCGGATTTTTTAAGTCGTGAGATAAGCCTAATTAAACATTTGAGTTTTGCGTTGCTGCCATATTGGTTTGTGTTTACCAGGTTCTTAAAACTCATACAGTAAATATGACCCCTATCTGTATATAAAAATCGAGTTGATTTAAGCAACAATTTCAGAGATATTGAATGCCTGTGAAATATTTCGTGCGGCTGCCATATTGGATTGATGACAGCAAATTTTGAAAGATGTGCTTGAGCGTCGGACGTGGGCAGTAGTGAATCCGTACCAAGTTTCATTGAGATCGCTCCAGCCACACACACACATGCACGGGAAAAAGTGATCTCATATGCCTGTATTTCATAACATGAAAATAGGCTAAAAATAAGATAGTTTCACTGATTTCGACTCAAGTAGACATATCGCACTTGTAACTATTAAGAAAGTATTTTATTTACTCCCTAACACTCTGCCCCTTTAATTGAACTGGTCGTAAATATAGCTTAGTTAAACCCAAGGAAGTTACAGGCGAGACGAGCCGCACACAAACAGTATAACTATTGAGTAGGTAGGGTTGCACAAAGTGTGCACATTAATAAAATATTGTTGTTTTGAATTTATTTATTTATGTGTACGGTACACATTTATTATCATTATTATAGCGTATTGTGCTCTAGAATAGCTTAGATATTTCACCCTTTGAAAATAATAGCTTATGATAGAATTCAACTAGGATGTCATAGACAAATTTAAATGTTTGATGTGGTACCAACATAGCTTATTACAATTTCTGCATTATATTCTACGGATTTTCTTTGCACTTTGTTCAGCCAACAACCAGTGGTGATGTGACTGTATTTTGTATGCTTAATGGACGTTTGTAATTGCTTAAGGATTATTTCATACCATATTCCAAGGTCCTTTTCATCGCGTTGTTGTATAATAGGGCTTCTTGAGGGGATTCTAGGACGTAGATGTAGGATTCATTTTATTTTTCAGGAGTGCTTATTTCTTTTCTTAGTTTATAGATTAGCCATCAGATCCCTCACACAGAGTAGGCTAGGCAACATAGCCCTAATAAAATTGTGAGGCATTTTATTTTAAGTCTGTGTTATTCTTGTATATTTATGTTTTACTTTTCTTGTGGATGTGTCTTTTGGGCTAGTTTCTTAACATCTCCTTCCTATCCATACCCGATACCCCTAAGATAACACTCGTGTGCTGAGGATAGTCTAAATGCATATCTGGTACTTTCCGTATGGGTTGCTTGTGATGGGATTTCATGGTAGCTGATTTGGCATTCAGTCCCCATGGTATCTCGGAACAAACGGGATCAATATAGATACTCAAGTACAACCTCAATTATCCTCCAAATTCATATACACCTATTCAAAGTTTCTAGAAAATCCTTCAAGCGTTGTCGAATTATAAGTTAACAAACAGCTTGGCTACACCTGGCTAAGATATTGTCCCGTGGTGAAATATAATGACATAATTAACATATACTACAAAAATGACACAGTGATTTTCACGCTAGATCAGAAATATAGTCTAAATTGTGCTCTGGATGAATGTAAGCAATTTGTGTACTTCCCAGGAAATACGCCCAACCGTTCTTAACTTGTAACATAAATGGGAAAGTTATTTCCTGAACTAAATAGGCATTCATCCCCTCATCCAAATAAAATAATAGAAACTTGAAAACGAAATAGTTTCGATAATTTCAACTCAAGAAGACATATCGCAGGAGTAAATTAGATGAAAATATAACAAGTTTATCCCCTGAGACCCGAAATATGTCGTAGCCTGACTTAATTTTTGTCCCGGAAAGTATATAGCAAATGGCAAAGTTTCCGGAAAATCTGTCAAGCCAATACAACAAGAGGAAATTATTTCCAAGGTCGTAATATAGCCTAATTAGTTCCCCTCTACGTCGCATAAAATAGACAAGATCTAAAAAAAAAAAAATGAAATGAAATTCATAATCAACTCAGAAAGAACGGTGTGCCTGTGTGTCGGGCGGAGAGTAATTAGTCGGTGCCAGATGACTAGTATTTGCCGATAAAACAAGAGCAGGTCGGGAAGCCCCGAATGCTGGCATTGCATTTATTGCATACGAAGCTGGCAAGATACGTTAGTTGTGATAGTAACGACCTGTGGTGAAGGAATGTAGGCTATCTCGTATCCCGTGAACATGGTTAGGTATGGAACAAAACATTTGATGACGTATCACACGAATAAAATCGATGACAATATACAGTCAGCCCACCAACTCTTGGTCCTCTCAATTACGAGATCAGCCACAGTCAATCATGAAGCCAACATGAATGTATGAAAAGTTTGATTCCTTTGTTAACGGTATCATAAGGAAATTAACTCGTTGAAAAGCGGTAAGAGATGACCTGATCCATTTACATATTGCCCTATTAATATGCCATATATGGAGCAGAAATTGAACATCAAAAATGTATAATATTTCACTTCATAGGGAACTCATATCACATGAACAAGTAAGATGAAAATGAATAATAGGAACCCCTGACTCCCTGAATTATATAGATGAGAAATATAGTCCTCAGGTACAGTGAGAGCCTTCCCTGTAGAACGGAGCTTTGCCGGCCTGTGTGTTGGGCGGAGAGTAATTAGTTGGTGCCAGATGACTAGCATTTGCCGATAAAATAAGAGCAGGACGGGAAGCCCCGAATGCTGTCATTGCATTTATTACATACGGAGCTGGCAAGATACGTTAATTGAGATAATTACGACATGTGGTGAAGGAATGTAGGCTATCTCGTATCCCATGAACATGGTTAGGTATGGAACAACACATCGAAATTTCCTAGTGGAAACTCATCTTTTCAAGAATACATTTTTCAGTAAATGTGTTCGTAATCGGATTTTACTTGTGGGGAATCTCAAACATAATGAATACTAGCACAGGAACGATCCGCGTACTTTGGAGGCTCTCGAGAACGAAATAACTGCACAGATACGAAATATCAGAAAGGATGAATTATAGAGAGTGTCCAAAACTTCCTACGTTGGTGCAATGTGTGTTTAGAAAAATAAAGACCGCATTTCCAGCTCCCACTCTGAAATTCATGTATTGATGATTGTTAAATAAAAAGTGTAAATATGTTGAACTAGTTGGGCGCTACGCTGCTGCTAACGCCAGTGCCTTGCTCGAAACGCTGCAAAACACAGTGGTATGGCCGTCACGCGGCGACAGCGAGGCCCCATTCTATAGGGAAGAATCTCACTGTAGTACAAATGTGTCCTGAGTCTTAGGGTAATCCATAAAGCCATTCTCAAGTTATTACAAGAATGGAAAACTATTGATTGAACTAGAAAATTACGTAAATGAAAATAGGCATTTAGCCGCCATCATCGCCTGGCCCCTTTAATTACACAGATCCCAAATACAGGTTAATTTTTGCTGTGTGTGAAGATGTATTTACAAAGTAGTACGGAAATCCGTCAGCCCAACAACGGAAAAGAATTTCCGAACTAAATACACGTTGGCCCCAAAAGGTAGGAAATTAAAATAGAAATATAATTTTTCTAATATTATTTCAGAGACCTTTGATATGACATATCACACGAGTAAATAGGATGAAAATGAGTACGGCGTATGGCCTCCTCGAACGGCTAGCACTGCTGCACACCTGTGTGCCATTGATGCAATGAGATGATCAATGAGTTCTTGGGGGATACGTGACCACTCGTCCATAAGAGCAATCTGCAGCTGTAGAACAGTTGTGGGAGGTGCTGGTCTGCCTGCAATGCGCCTGCCTAATGCATCCCACACGTGCTCTATCGGATTTAAGTCCGGCAAAGAAGCTGGCCACTGCATACGCTGGATACCCTCCTCCTCCAGCATGTCGTCCACCAACCCAGCTCTGTGGGGACGTGCATTATCGCCCATAAACACAATGGTAGCACCTATGGCACAAGCATACGGCACGACAAAAGGTCGGAGAATCTCGTCTCTATACCCTACAGCGGTCACAGTAACACTTGGGATGATGTAGATGTCCGTACGTCCACCCAGGCTAATTCCAGCCGACATCAGCAACCCACCACCGCCATATGGGGAACTTTCTTGTACAAACGATGGGTTGTTTCGTGTCCCTTGTTCCCTCCAGATGCGAACACGCCGACTATCCGATTCCACGTTGAATCACGACTCGTCAGAAAACAGAACTGAGCTCCATTCCGCATGCCTCCATCCACGATGCTCCTCCGCCCAGTTTCTGCAATCTCTACGGTGTTGTGGAGTTAACCTGGTACACACCATGGACCTACGCTCATAGAGGCCATGTGCATGAAGTCAGTTACGGACAGTTTGGGTTGATATTCTGCATCTTGTTGCTGTTAGAAGGGCACTTCTCAGTTGAGTTGCATGCTGCCATCTATTCCGGCGGGCTGTTAACACGAGGTAACGCTCATCCCTTGCTGTTGTTGCCCGTGGGTGGCTTTGTCCTTCCCTTCTGTGAACAGTAGCTGTTGTTTAAAAACGATTCCTCAGTCTTGAGATCACACTTTGAGACACCTCAAGGGCTAGAGCCACAACTTCTTGTGTCTGTCCAGCTTCCATCCGTCCTATGGCCATCCAAGCCATTAATTCAGGCAAATCACGTTGTGGAGGCATTGCAGTCCCTAAGTCACGTCATTCACTAACTAACAACGGGAATGGAATTGCTCTGACCTCAGCAACAAACCACCGCCGTGTGACCCTTTGACAGCAACAGTACGGACAGTGCCCTCCGTCATGTGGTGTATGTACAGGGGTGACGCAAACACATGTTTACCTTCTCTGGGAGTAAAGGAAAGCTATTGCATTTAATGCGGTACGAAACAAATAGCATACATAGCTGGATTTACAATATCCCCTAAGTTTTGTGAGCAGTGTAGTTGGCATACACACGTTACTGTAGATACATGGAAGTAATTGCTAATTCAAATAAGGTGGTGAAAACCATGAACCGCCAGACGTGTAAGCACATTCCTCAACTCAAAGTTGGCTGTTATCCACGTCCAGTTGATCATGGCTCCGGTTCAATAAAATTCTTGAGGAATGTCTTCTCGTTTGTTCTACAATGATGTTAGTAGTTTTTCCGAGGCTCTGGTGTTTGGTAGAGGTAAATAGTTTCTAGGGTCTTCTAAAATAAACGATTCTCGTGCCAGGAGGTAGACGAATCGTGAACTGGTATTCTTTGACACTCCGATTGCTTTTTATTTGAAAGAGTCTAAACTTTGCCCTGGTTGAAAATAAAGGTACTGTATTCACAAAGTTCCAGTGAACTATGTCGAGCTGTTTTCAAGTTATTCCATCTACGGGAAATAATTTCTTGAACACACTACTTATTGAACTAGTAGAGCCAGCGCCCCAGTAACGGGAAACCAGGTTAGCGGCCGAGAGGCCAGACACGCTGCTAAAACGTCACTCAGCAACTTGTAGGCCGAATGGCTCGGCTGCGATCGTTTGGTAGGCCAGGGTCCTTCATGTTCTGTGGTTCCCCCCCCCCCCCATAAAATAGAAGAAATCTAAACATAAATAATTTTTCTAATTTATTTCAACTCATACATTCTATTGATGTGAAATATCGCACGAGCAAAATAGATGAAAATAGATATTCATCTCTTGCCTCTCGATTCCCCTCAAATATTCCAGGCGATTAAACAGCCCCTTCCAATATCGTTTGCTGCATCCCAACTAACGCGTGTTGGCAGGAAGGTCGAGAATATTCTCTGCTTGCATCCCGTATGGTAGGCCTACTAATAGCATATCCAGCAAACGATACGATATTATATTTCCCTCGATAATATACAGACTAATACGAGGGAAAAATAATAGTGTTCAGTATCGTTTGCGGGATATGCTTGCAGTGCATTAGTATCATAAAGAATGCAGGCAGATAAATATCTACCTTCCAGCCAACACGCGTTAGTTGGGTAGCAGCAAAGGGGCTGCTGAATCACCCGGCATACATACAGTATAGTTCGAAATACGGTCTAAATAGTACTGCCCCCGAAAAATGAATTATTTGGGACTTAAATGAGAATATTTACCGAGCCCATGATACAGTTTAACATGGCAATAACAAGCCCGGAACCTGACACAAACCAGTCGTGTTAGCAAGCGAGAGCAGGCAGGAAGATTCCGATCACGCGATATGTTGCGCAATCGAAGATTCTAGAAGCTTTATTTCGACATAGCAACAGTGAATTAGTTACGGAATATTATAAATATTGTTATAATTTATGTCATTGGACATAAGCCCACAGCCAATGAGGAGAGTTCTTATTGAAGACGGGAATACCTTCAACTATATTATATGGAGAATTTATGTATTTAGGCCCCAAGAAGGATATTTTATTCATTGGTAATGAGAAGAAAATTAAAAGAAAATATTACAGATACTTTGAAAGTCGCCGAAAGGACGAATTACGCAGTAATAAGCATTGCTAAAGTGCGCGCTAAATTTCTGGTGGAAAACAGAAATGGCAGCCAAATTTTCGACTTGGAGAGGGAAATCCAAGCATCGAGGTTCTTTATCCTACATACTTTGAAGAGAGTAGAGGTGTTTACCGGGGTAACCGAGATCCCGGAGGCTTTGTCCGAGTATGGTATTGAGACTACTCGTGGAGACAGCGCGATCGCCGGGTGGATAGTGGAGATCCCCGTGCTTATAAACTAGGCGAAGTTCGCAAGATACTTAATACTGCGTTTGCTCATTAATAGTTGAGAATAGACTTCAGCCAATTGAAAAGTTGTATAGTACAGAGTGAACACTATTATTTCTAGAAATGTAAGCGTCACAGATAGAATATTTTAATAGATATTGACTTGTTAAAAGTGTACCGGTATTAGAAACGTGACGGACGCAGAGGCTGTAAAGTATTTTAGTTGGAACGAGACACCAGTGAACACAGTCCATGCGAGTAACGGTAACAGTGTTTTAACATTCACATTGGAGCAGCATACAAACATTTTCATTATGACTGCTAATGTTCATCGAGAATTGTTATTCGATATTTATCACAGTGTTGCGATGATGAACTAAGAACTTTATGCGACAGGGGCATGTTTAAGGCAGAGATATAGATGCAACATGGAGCTTCGTTAACCAGAATACTTCTGAATGTAGACGTTTTGTACACTTACATCTTGTGCATTAACGTCATTTCACGAACTTTATATACCATCTAAATGAATATTTCTATAATATTACTCAACAATGACACTGAACTATATCTACGACGGAGAATGACGATGCATCATAAGAAGATTTGTCAAGATGCCAGGGAAGTCCCGGCAACCCAGAAGAATTATGCCAGGGAGGATGCAGTTCGATTCCAGTCGGAGTTTGGTGATTATCGGAGAGGAATTTCCTTCCTTATCCGTCGACGCTGATTCGAGGAAACGAACATGGGTCCAACTCAGTATCTTGGATTGAGGAAACAACCAAGTATTTTCCCAATACTTAACTAGATCTTCTAGATATCGTCTGATAACGTAGCAGTGTTATTTACTTTTGTATTTAGAGCTTAATAGTGACATTCCGAGGCAACGTTTCTACATATTTTCTGTATTTCGAAGTTTCGACATATATTTATACTTCATGTGTGTAACAAGATTTTATTCTACAAGATCATTAGAGATGATTGTCTTTTATCATTTTCTCATTTATATTCTACGGATCAGTTTTTGAATTGACATGTTTATTTGTTTAAGGAATCAGTATTCCTTATTTAAGACCAGTCATTTTAACTTTCGACGTTTTGAACTTTATTTGAATTAAGGCTGCAGACATTTAGTCGTGGATGCCAATTAAATTCCTTTTAAGTAATTTAATTTGGGCATCTTACTGTAAGGAAAGCTTCAAGAACAGAAGAAACTACGAATGATATATTGTTATATTATCATAATTACTATGAACTTTACGCCGATCTGACAAGAAATATTCGTCATGATATGATAGGAGTCATATACTCATAGACATTCTTTGTATAGAATGGAGACATATTGCGGAATTGAAAATCCTTAATTCATTTGAGAAAGCTAAGAGCTTTAGTCATTTAATTGTATTAGGAGATATACCTTTATAGAAGATAATTTTTATCTTACGTTAGGGAATGCAAAGCTAGTTTACCCTAGTCAAGATTGAATTGTTTTGGACATAATAAATGACATGTGTGGTTATTTACACACTATATGTGGTGTCATGTTATATTGTGGACATGACATTGCAAAGACGTGTAATTTAAAGCTAGATCAGAATGGTGAACGTAATATTATTTCTATTAAATATATGTGTAACATTTTGTGGTCAATTAAGTAACATGTTATAAAGTAAACTTATGGAGGTCATACACGACTTGTCTAAGGTCGTTATTTATGAATGGAAGTTTCTCTTAAGAACAGAAAGAAGTGTTTTATATACCAGCGTTTGGGTGTTACAACGCTGATGATTATGCCAGTAATTCAAATGCAAGTCGTACAGAAGAGATGTTGGTAACAATGAATTTGTGTTAAGAAATTGTTCAACATAGTAGATGAGAGTTTTAATACCATATACAGGGTGTATATGAGGCTACGTGGAGATGTTTGAGCTCATGCGAGGTTGTTCCGCATTAGAGGGAAATTACAGAAGTATAGTTTTTTTATAAGAACATAGCATTAATAGCAAAGGAGTCGTTGTTTTAAGAACTCAGAAATATGTAAATTTACGACTTAGCAGTGATGCAACGTGAGTGAATAAGCGGAAAATAATTTGGGAAAGGAATTGTCTACTAATACTAATTGTTTACTAATACCTTTATTAAACAATTTATTAAAATTCGGAGTTGAGTATCTACGTGCATTTGACCTTTGTTGGTTGAACGCATTTGACTGACATTGACTACAAACCCAATTAAGACAGGGTAGTGCAATATATTAACAATGGTGAGTGATTAAGAAATGTTATGTGAAGATCACATATTTACATACTTAATAAAAAGGTATACTTTGAGAGAGAGCTAAGACTCCATTATATAACGTTAAACATAACGAATACTGTGTGTAAATATTTTTCACAGTTATTTAATTAGAGAAATTGTCTTAATAACAATTATTCGATCAGATGATTTTTGAAATGTAGTGTTTTTAGTATGAATGTTATTGAAACGAATGTTTTTAAGTTATTAAGTGTGATTGAACAACTCTATTGGTCATGAACAATACGAGAGAGTGCATGGATGATTGTATTATAACTTGAGTGTGTTTGCTTGAGAATTGAATGAGTTATGACCAGTTTTATAAGGAATAAATGTAACTTTTTGAGACAAGGCTTTTGTATGCCAGCATCGTGCTCGCCACGAATGCGAAAGGGAGAAATGGATCCCGTTTTAAAACTCGAGGCCACCATATGACAAAATAAATGGAGAGAGTTATTGAAGGCCACGGCCTTCTGAATGAAACCAGCCTACCGGCTGTTTGTATGTGTGTCAATATGAATGGAACTAGAAACCCGAAGTGCATAGCGAGGCGCGTGTCAACCTTAATATTGTTTTTAACATTGCAAGTTCGCCGGAATTTTTTGTTAAACGTTTTATTGGTTCTAATAGGCTTAGACCTTTCAAAATTTATTTATGTATAAATGACGTTATAGTAACTTCAGTAGTGTGTGTGTTGTGTTAGTGGAGAGCGTATGAATGTATTAATTAATTTATTAATTAGGAATTGTTATTAATTGTTTAAACATTAGTTATAGTTTACATTTGTTAAATAAATTTACTTAGTTCGTTTTTCTTTATCGTCTTTCGAGTGATTTATTTTAAATATAGCTGAAACAGTGGTATCGTGGACCCATTTTCAGGACGGAGCTAAATCCCTTTATAGACCCCGAGAAGAAAGGTAGGTGTTCATCTGAGCCCCAGTGCATTTTGTTGTATATCCACGATATCATTGATCAGTACTGTGTAAATTCCCGAAGACCTTGTTGGAGCGATTTCTGATGGATCTTTAGCCGGAGCCTCATTAGAAATAAGCGATCCCGCTTTGCGATGGATTTCGGACAGGCCTCTTCCCGAATTACCGGGTACAGTACCACGGTTGAATGTAAGAATGTCTGTTTAGCTGTTGTATAGTTCTTACAGCATAGGGAGATAATTTTTCTGAATGAAATACACATGGTTTCCTCAAGAATAAGTGATGACCCTTCCTTAATTAGGTTAATCTAAGAAGAAATTATTTCGTTGATTTCAACTCAAAGATAGCTTTGATATATCACAAGAGCAAGTTAAATGAAGACTACAGTAACATTTAGCCCTCCCCTGCCTCCCCGCCTCTCATTTATGTAGGGCAAATTATAGCCTGAATTATTGTGCTCCGGTGCATATACAGCTGCTCAAATGTTACTGAGAAATCTACTGTGCCGTTCTCAAGTTATGGAAATTGTAGATTGACAGAAATCAAATTGTATAGATAAGAACAGATTTTTCTTTCTTTTAAATATTCGAGATATTTTTCAAACCATATCTGCTTAAATTAATTCCATAAGTACCGTGTGATACTGTAATTTACTTTAAATAAGAAACTTTGGCAAACATAAGCCGTGCGAGTCCCCACTCCCCTAGGTGTGGGACACCCATATTGTATAAAAAATTAGGGTGCCCTACGTGTTAAAAAAGGGGGGTAAGTAGATTATCACTAAGTGGGTGACTCGCACTTAATTAAATTAAAATTGGTTAACCAGTGGATAACATGATTAAGACTAGGCGAGGGGTTCCATATGGTAGAAAAAATTAGGTAACCCCTCTTGTACTTTAAAATAAACTTAATTATATTAAAATAATTACGTAGGGTACCAGATCCTGTGTACCCTACAAGTCCTAAAACTACACAGAATAGACAACACACAGAGATGACATAGGTAGAGAATGGTTGGTGAATGAGCGAAAAATGTAGAAGAATGAGTGACTGAGATGAATGGGATGAATGACAATGAAATGCAGTGCATGAAATAGATAATGAAGAAGAGGAAAGAAGGCTAAAACTAAAATTTGTGGACCAACCTCATGGTATAAAAAATTGAGGTGGCCCACAATTGTCCTACTAACTAACTAAAATAACATAAAAAGCCGAACTAGGTTAGGCATGTTAAAAGGACAACACAACCCACTGGTTAACCGCGTCAATAAGAGAATTTAAAATATTAAAATACTACTACAGGGGACACCCATATGGTATAAAAAATTAGGATGCCCCCTGTTTAACCTAAACCTAAACCTAAACACATATTAAAAGCTACTCGCCCTCGGCCCGAGCTATTGCCGGCGCTGGAACGGCTCGATCTTGCCATTGACAGTGGCCTGACAGGTGCGTGACATAAATATCACGGCTCCATCTAATGGTGTCTACTGTGCCGTTCTCAAGTTATGGAAATTGTAGATTGACAGAAATCAAATTGTATAGATAATAGTACATTATGCAACGAGCCTATAATGACAATAATTAGGACACGCATTTCAATACGAGTGTCTTAATTACCATTATAGGCGAGTTGCATACGACTGTTTATGTTCGACGATAATTATAACTATTTTATATTCGGACATAAATATTCATAAATATCTGTCGAGATTTTGTCAGTTTTATGTACTGAACAGAGCGCATGGGACGCAGAGAATACCTTGGATATGACCATGGCCTCCTCAAATACCCCACTATGACACTAGCCACGCAGTGAAATTTGAAATAGGAGGCCATGGAAGTCAGTGCAGGTGCGATGCTATCCTTACCAAATTGGTCGCACAACTGTTTCTTGAGCTCTGATTGGTGGGAGAAACTGTTTCATAATGAAAAATAGTATTATAATGACCCTCATTGTGATCCAGTTTTCTGACATATAATATTTACATTTCGACATCGTCGAACATAAAGATAATTAACTAACATCACTTTGTCTCCCTGAAGAGCATGTTTTAAATTCCATACCCTTATTTCATTCACACATATCTTGCATGGAGCTAGGCTAACCTGTTCTGAGATCCATGGCAGCCTCACACAATATTTACGCAATTATGAAGTGATGGATGTCCCACCATAAATGGCTTGTCACTCTCAACTACAAGGAACAGTATCTACGTCTTGTAGGGTCCTGGAGCCTTAAACAATCCATCAACACAACATTAATGTGTGAACGGCCTGTCTCATCAGGGTCAGCTCACGAGGCAAAACACAACTAAAGAAAATATTTATTAATCAAATGGTCATTGATTTCCTTGCTTTGTAGCGTCTTTTGTAGGCCTTTTAACCTGAGCTACACGCCGCGACCACGACCGCGCGCCTTCCTTGCACTCTTTAGACTGCTCCCTCTTACTAATCAAGTTATTTCCTTTTCTTCCATTTGGTCCTTAATTCTGCTGCACATTAAGAGGCTGTACCATTGGCAGTCTGGTCATGTGGTGTATAATGATTACAGGGCCGGGACTTGCCGCTTTTTCTCTATGCTTGTGATCACAATTCGTAAGAAGACTAGTGGTGTGATAATGTTTGGTGGGAGTGAGACAGTGCGACACGGCGTGTGTTTTATATTGCCAAACCAGCAGAATAGAGGGGGGAGGGGTAGGGGGAGGATGGAATGAGGGAAGAAGAGAGGAAGTGGAGGCGCATGAATAATTATGTAGCGCTTCGCCACGACCCTACAAATTAGCGTCAGTGTCTCTGTGAATTTACATAGGCGAGCTATTTCCCCCGAGCGCCATGCACTGCTGTATGACAGAATCCACCAGCCGCGACCCACCTCCTAGCAACACGTCATTCCTCTACCTCTTCAAGATCAATATACCTACACAGGTGATAGTATTTTGTATTCTTCTAGATCGGACCGATTGGCTGCGTGGCGCAGTGTAACATTCTCACCTGCTGTGCAGAAGGTTGTAGGATCGAAACCTGGTGCAGTCAGTTGGCATTTGTTGGTGCGCAAATGCAAGGATTTGTCTGATGATTTACTGGCACGTTAAAGGTCATCTTCGGGGCAAAATGCCATCACCCAGGCTTCTCTAATAACCACAGTAGTTAAAAGGGACGTAAATCCAATAACATTATTATTATTATTATTATTATTATTATTATTGTCTAGATCAGACCACCTCGTGATGTAGATACTAGCATTCTTAGCTGTCCCTTCGGAGATCCCGGTTCGATTCCCGGCTTAGCCAAGAAATTCAATTCTCTGGTCTGAGGGCTGGAACGGGCTGTAATGAGCCTCACGAACCAAAACTGAGAAGAGGTTGGTTCGATTCTTATCTCAGCCATATTACAAGTGGTTTTCCTAGGTTTCTCATTTCTTCTCTAGGCAAATTCTGGCTGGTTGCTAAGATAAGGCCATTGCCACCTCCTTCCCAATCCTCACCTGAATTACAAATGCACTCACTAATACTTCCATCACAATGATACAGGTTATCAGACCAAATTCCATACACACCCAAATTAATGAGGCTGAGTGACCACGATGTCCAAGCCCCTCAAATGAAACATCTTCTAGCGTAAGGTCAGGCGTGCTGCGCTCCTGACCAGTTTAATGGTCTTGTCAGCATGTTACCCAAATCATGTTACACTTTAACACTGCACTCCATCATGCTAGTTTATAGCAGCTAATATATATTGATAGGGTTTTGTCAGGGACAGGTGACTTCTTTGCTCTGCCCTTTAAAGCAACAACAACTAACTACGGTCTTCTCTCATTAAGAATATAGATATCACTCTTTCTAAAGAAATACGAATTTATATTTACGGAACTCAAAGTTTCCTCAAAGTTCAAAATTAATCTCAAACCCTGAAAAAGATGTTGAGGGAAATTTGTTGAGTTATAAATTGGAGAATAGTAAGTTTATTGAAGGATATGTATAATAATAAAATATAGCCTACACATAAATTATGCAAACTAGAAATTTAAGCTTGGCCCCAGAGAGGCTGATATCACAAAGACCCCTAGACGAATTTAAATTTCCTAAAACTTTCCGTGGGTATCGAGCTGGGAGGGTTTCAAATTTACGGTTCAGAAGCATAAGAGCATAAGCACGCTAGTGTAAGTACATTTCCATCCAGCGGGAAGCTCTTTTCCCAAAGCGTTGACCTGTATTCGAATTAAACTTAAAAGTTTCCTCAAAGATCGAATTAGTTTTAAGTATCAAACCCTGAGATTGTGTAGAGAGGAATCTGTCAATATTCCCTTGATTCACCCCCTTAAAGCTAAAGCTAATTGCTATTTGTAGTTTATGTGCAGTGAGGCACATGGGTGTCACTAATTAATAATAAAAGAAAAACGATTTCAGCAAATAATATTTGATGTTATACATTACTATTATGTCTCAAATAGTTGGATGTTTTCTATTTTAACAGTCCACATACTGTAGGCTACTTATTAAATTCTAAAACTGTTCACAATAATAGATACGAAATGTCGAATAATACGGAACCACATGTGGATGGCATGTACATTTAATTTATTTATTAATAAACTAGCAACCTGACCCGGCTTCGCCCGGGAACAGTTATGAATGCATTACGTGATAAGCGCTCATTTTTTCCTATGTCAATGAACAACGATTAATATCTGTTTTACGTCTCGGCATGATGGGGTAACATCACTGACTGGACTATTATATTATATTATCATGGAGATGCATGTGCAACAAATTCTTGTCAGACGTAATTTAAGAATGGCGAGGTGCATGAAACACAAATCCTCCTTCCATCCAATCTTTGCGTGACTAAATTTTGCGGAACGAAAAGTTCACAGGCGAAATGAAGAAAAGCCGAGTTGCACTTCAAGGGAAACTCCAAACACAATCACTCTTTTCTAAAGTTTTTAACTCAACACGACTCGACAGTTTGCTGCTGGCTGTATCTGGGGCAATAAGCTCGTCCGCTAGCTAAGCTGTAACTGGGGTGATAGACTCGCCCCTAGCTAGCTCGTAAACTGTCGCCTCAGTAACTGAATGGAGATTGTTGGAAGAAATGAAAACCTAAAAACACTTATAGTAGGTGATGTATTGAAGATATAGATATGCTCTCCCGGGCTTTTTTGTAGAACTTTTCATGCTGAACAATTCTAACACTCATAGTACACAGATATTCTTAACGGTTTGCCCAGCGTAAGCTTAAAAAGACCACGGACGCCAGATTTCTTTTCGACCTTTTTTTACTGAAATCGTTAGTGCTTGACTTCCTGTGGTCATAAATAAATTATCCTAAACTGTCGCCTCAGTAGTTGAATGGACATGGTTGGAAAAAATTGAAACGTAAAAACACGTATACTGGGCGATGTATTGAAGATAGACATATGCTCTCGCGGACTTTTTGGTAGAACTTTTCATGCTGAACAATTCATACACTCATAGTATTCAGATGTTTATAACGGTTTGCCCAGCGTAGGCTTACAAAGCGCTCGGACACCAGGTTCTTTTTCGACTTTTCCATTGAAATCGTTACTACTGGGCTTCCTTTGATCATAAATAAATTATTTTCTACAGAAATTATCCTCGAGATATCCTTTCCAGAATGGTGAAAAATGTATCAAAATCCATCTAGTGGTTCTCGAGTTTACCCGTAACATCCAAGAATCGGGGACTTTGTTTTATACTAAGTAGAGATTTATTTAGGAAGGAAGAAGGAAGTTCGTAGTTTTACGTGACCGTAAATCTCGCGATCTTGAGCCACAGGACCTCCTTTTTTCGTGGAATCCGAACCACATGACATAACATCTCACTTCGAATATCTCACATGCATTGACCGGGAATTGATTCCGGTCTACCTTGGTGAGAGGCTATTGGCTTCACCGCTGCGCCACCAAGCCCCTAATTTATTTTTTATTCATTTTTTTATTAGTTCACTCATTCATTTGTTTCTTTGTTCCTTTGCTTTTTGTTCATGGATTAATTGATTACATAATTCATTAATTTATTTATTTGTTTGATTAATTATTTATTTATTTATTTATTTATTTATTTATTTATTTATTTATTTATTTATTTATTTATTTATTTATTTACTTGAGGGTAGGGCACTGGCTGCTGGCATAGTCAACTGCACACCCGTATCTCCTCTCCAATTCTTGAATCAAAATAACCAGTTCTCAGCGTTTCTTGTAGGTTTCACATTCGGATTTTTTCCATAGACGGGATCATAATCGTAACCTACCTGTAAATCGATTACAGACGAGTCTTTCGTATATGAGCTATTTTGAAAGTCAACCGTCTGTGACGGGAATCAATCTTGCAACTTCCGATACAGTGAACAAGGTGTCATACCTAATGCATGACATGGCCGATCAGTTCAAGCTTGAGTCACACTACATGAAACCCTTGGAAGCATATTGGTATTTATTTAAGAGGTACTGCTTGTGAATTAGACTGAGCATATATGCTGCTGGTGACCTCCGTAGCGTAGCGGTCAGCTTGGTTAGCTGCCACCCCAGAGGTCCTGGGTTCGATTACCGGCTCTGCCACGAAATTTGAAAAGTGGCATGAGGACTGGAACGGGGTATACTCAGCCTCGGGTGGTCCAAATGAGTAGAGGGGGTTCAATTCCCACCTCAGCCATCCTCGAAGTGGATTTCTGTGGTTTCCCACTTCGTCTTCAGGCAAATGCCGGGATGGTACTGTCCCCGTATATTCTAGAGGCGGTCTGTTGGATATCCGAAGCACCAGCTGGATTCGTAGACCCTGACTGCTCCGGCGCAAAATACTAGTCAAGGATCTACGTCCAACTAGACCCTCGCGAATATACGTGGCGGAAATTACAATACAACTGTGAATTGCATGAAAAATATACTTAGCTCGCAGTAAAACACCTACCTTATTCTCGGGGATCTCGTGGTCAGCCTCTCTGGACCTATAATGGGTTTCACAGTTGCATCTCCTTATATCTAAAATAAGTCATGACGACACGGCTTCTAATAAAACTAAACGATTTAATAACAAAATGTAAACTAGGGCTAAACATTCACAGAACAAAATAAAATACACACTCCCATTCGCTCATCTCTACACTCACGCCACTGAAAGAACTGCGTTCTATGAACATTTTGACAAAATTTGGTGTAGCTTGTGTCCATACATCAAGCTGTACAACAGTTAAGGTCACCACACACAGAAAGCTAAGCTAAGCTACGCTACGCTATGCTATGCTAAGCAATGCCAAGCTATGGTGTGCTATGACACGAACAGAAAGCTAAGCTAAGCTAGGCAGCATATTTCTTATTACATGCTTTCCTATTAATGAAAATGTATAGTATCTTTATTGGAAGAGATCCTACAAGATTAAAAATTAGATTAATAATATTATTTTAATACTGCTTTCTAAATTAATTTTTGTGTAATACTGTATATGTAACATAAAAAATAGGAACGTAGCCAGGATTATGTTTAGGTGGGGGTCCAGGTGTTGCTATTTTATTAATTAAAATTGTGGCCCACTATAGCTATGTATAAGATACGTGTTTTTTTTCTAAAACTATTCAAATTTGCCTATACGTATATAAAATAGCAATAGAGTAGATACACACATCAAAAAAAGTTTTGCATCACCTCGGTTCCCAGATCTCCGGCATATAGACGTTGACTGTGTATATTGTATCCAAGATACAGTCCCTTTGACTGTTCATAGATGTCACTAAAACTGCTCAAAGATGTAAACAACCATGCATGAGCAGGGCCTATTAGACGGAGGGGGTACGACAGCCGATCAGTTCCAGTCATTCCACCAGGACGAAGGTACGCTGCTCATGTTGTCTGTAGTTCTACCATGCCTAGAAGGTCAATACCGCAGTTCGATCGCGTCCGCATTGTTACTTTGTGTCAAGAAGGGCTCTCAACAAGGGAAGTTTCCAGGCGTCTCAGAGTGAACCAAAGCGATGTTGTTCGGACATGGAGGAGGTACAGAGATACAGGAACTGTCGATGACAGGCCTCGCTCAGGCCGCCCAAGGGCTACTACTGTAGTGGATGACCGCTACTTACGGATTGCCGCTCGGAGGAACCCTGACAGCAATGCCACCATGTTGAATAATGCGTTTCGTTCAGCCACAGGACGTCGTGTTTCAACTCAAACTGTGCGCAATAGGCTGCATGATGCGCAACTTCACTCCCGACGTCCATGGCGAGGTCCAGCTTTGCAACCCCGACACCATGCAGCGCGGTACAGATGGGCCCAACAACATGCTGAATGGACCCCACGGAATTGGCATCACGTTCTCTTCACCGATGAGTGTCGCATATGCCTTCAACCAGACAATCGTCGGAGACGTGTTTGGAGGCACCCTGGTCAGGCTGAACGTCTTAGACACACTGTCCAGCGAGTGCAGCAAGGTGGTGGTTCCCTGATGTTTTGGGGTGGCATTATGTGGGGCCGACGTACGCCACTGGTGGTCATGGAAGGCTCCGAAACGGCTTTACGATACCTGAATGACATCTTCCGACCCATAGTGCAACCATATCGGCAGAATATTGGAGAGGCATTTGTCTTCATGGACGACAATTCTCGACCTCATCGTGCACATCTTGTGAATGCGTTCCTTCAAGATAACGACATCGCTCGACTACAGTGGCCAGCATGTTCGCCAGACATGAACCCTATCGAACATGCCTGGGATATGTTGAAAAGGGCTGTTTATGGACGTCTTGACCCACCAACCACTCTGAGAGATTTACGCCGAATTGTCGTTGAGGAGTGGGACAATTTGGACTAACAGTGTCTTGATGAACTTGTGGATAGTATGCCACGACGAATACAGGCATGCATCAATGCAAGAGGACGTGCTACTGGGTATTAGAGGTAGTGGTGTGTACTGCAATCTGGACCACAAATGCTGAAAGTCTAGCTGTATGATGGTACAACATGCAATGTGTGGGTCTCATGAGCAATAAAACGAGCTGAAATGTTGTTTGTGTTGATCTCTATTCCCTTTGTATTTAAAGGTTCCGGAACTCTTGGAACCGAGGTGATGCAAAACTTTTTTTGATGTGTGTACTTCTATATTACCGTATTTGAATAGCCTATGTCTTCATTTAAAAATGATATTATTAGATTCTTTGCGTTATCAACTATATTCAATACTATAAGGATTACCGTATTTGACAAAATGAATTTAAAACGGTAATAATACCGGCACTACTAACAAGAAAATAAGAATAATACTATAATATCACAATTGTCAAACGATAAGTTTGCCTCTTGGTTCAATTTCGGAGAGAATCAGGACCTGCACCCCCCCCCCCCCCCTCCTCTGACTACGTATCTACTACAAATTAAAACTAAACAATTAATTAATTAATTGCCTCCGTCTTATTCGTCAGTTATAATTACATTTTGTTGTTGGAGGCTGGATGGACCAGTATGGGTATTATGTGAAGATAATACAAGAAGATTATTATTCCTTAAAGCTAAATATTCCTCTTCTGCAGTGGATACACTAAATACTTTAATGGAGAAAGGGGAATAAAACATATTGAAACTTATAACATTCTCCATGAAGTCTTGAAATCTAACGCGGAATTCGGTTCTAAATTCTGATATAATTTCTGCGTACTTTTGAGAATTTTGATTATCACAGTTTTGTAGGGCTGGGAAATGAACGAAGTTGTTCTTTTGGCCTGTCACCCATTGTATAAATAAAACGAAGTACGGTACTACCTGAATCACTACACTACACTCACAAACACGGCTACGCACACAACTCAAAGGTCTGCGACAGCCCACCAGATCAACTGTTCCGGAATGAAAAGCGCATGCGCCAGGCCAGCTACAGCCAAGAAAATCGCCTGCCTAGCGATCTGTCTAGCTTAGCTTAGCATCGCTTCGCATAGTATAGCTTAGCATAGCGGCCTGTGTGTGTCACTCTACTTAAATGCATTGAGAGCGATATTTTTCATAACACCGCGTAGCTTAGCTTAGCTTAGCCTAGCTTTCTGTGTGTGGTGGCCTTTACACACCTCTGTGTATTTGCATTCTTCTGGCACGCTCCCAAGAACATATGGGCGCTCGGCGCACGCGACCCTTGCCACGTGTCCGATGACATAGCATTCACCGTTGCATTCCCAGTCTAGCTGGTTAAAAAAAAGAAAAAAAGAGCGAGCCGAGCGGTTCACAACAATTCTCCCCATTTGTGCGGCCTGGCCGAACTATGGCCTTGGATAGAAACGAGTTTTAAAGAAGTCCTCGCTCTTCCCGCCTGGTCCACAAATGAGCTCTCCATAACAATAAAAGCTGTGTTAAAATGAAGCAGATTCACGTCAGACAAATACGTGAATTGTACTCAAATCCTACATGCTACTGGCATAAACCTTCCACACAAACTAACATTCATACTCTCGCATTGTGACGTCCCAATGGAGTTCATTTCATTCGCACTGAACAAGAAACAAACCACATACAGTTACATACTCATTCATACTCTAGTCTCTACGTTAAACAAACATAAACTTCCTAGTCCTAACATGTTATACACTCGATTGGCAAATAATAAAGGTTAACACTAAATGAATTTTAATGACGCTTATAGCATCAGCTATAGTCCTATCAAAGTAATAGCACCTAAATACACTCGAGCCTGTGCTCTGATCTAGCAGTTATGTCAAATACAGTGAACTGTGATCTTTAAAATCTTCTACATCACCAGAAATAACCACCACCAGTCTCTCCTCTCTGATCAGGTGTCAAAATAGTTTTAAATACATTCGACCACTTAAGGTGAAACATATGCTGTTCCATAATTGGGTTTAATAATCTCGATAAAAGTATAGCATAACAGCTGTCATCATCAATTTTCCGTTCCAATTTCAACCGCGACCCTTCCTGTCCTCTCTAAATCCCAGGTCGTGTATAACAAAATAAGGAGTACTCTCTACTCACAGTTTAAATGCCATGCCAATCCTTGTCATGCCCACGCAATGACTGTATTATAAAATGCGGAACACACCTTCGCAATAACCTCGTATGCCAACTACATACGGAAATACATAAAAAACACTATCAAAGGGTTATCAACTCCACTTCTTTCAACCTGGCATTCCTTACAAAAGGGCACAATTTCTCAGCGTTGTCACCACAATCGCTGGTCTCATGAACAATAACAACAATTGTTAAATTATTAGTTTATACATCTTAACGACCTTTGGAATTCACGATACTGACCTCATCACTTAATACTCTTGAAACGATACTCTGATAAGTATAAACTGACGAGCATACATTTAATAAAAATACTACATCTCATCTTCACACATCTGGGTTCGACTTTAATCGAGGAAGGAATATTATGTCTACAACGTGACATGATATTACTCCTCGTAATTATTTAATCAGAACATCATATCTATGTGTTTGTGTCCAACAAGAATCTATCACGACGGGGATATCAAACGATAACTACCCTAACGTCGGATGATAAATAATCTTCCAAGAAGATTCTAGCTTCCAATAAATTAAATGACTGAAAGTTCAAAGCTTTCTTCAATAAAAACATACAGTTAGTCATATTCGTATTCTCTTCATTCAGAACGAATGTCTATGAGTTCTGACGATAATAATCGTGTCCACGTTAAATGTTTCTTTTCCACAATGTGACATGATATTTCACAATATATCACTACCAAGATCTTCTTTCTTGACGTTTCTTCTCGACGAATAAAATGCCCAAATTAAACTAATAAAAATTAATTTAATGGGTAACATAGACGAAAATGTCTATCACCTGTATTCAAAATGCATACAAAAACGTCGAAAATAAATTACTGTTCCTTAAAGGAAATGACAAAAGCTTGTTCCTCGAACAAGTAAATAATCTCAGTTCAGAAACTGGATTCCGAACAAACGAAGTTAATAGCGTCGCAAGACGATCACTATAATAAATTTCGAAGAATAATAATGCTATACATGGAGTACATAAATACTGTATCGAAAAATGGATAAAGGATTTGCTCAGAAAATGTCACTACAAGCTCTAACTACAAGGTTAGTGAACACTGCTACCTGGTCTCGAAGTCTAGAAGATCAAGATAGAGTATAACAAAATACTCGGATGTTACATCTCCCAAAGATCTGGGATGGATCCTAGCTCGTCTCCACGAACTCGTGACCTCAGGAAAGGAACGAATTCCCCCACCGGAAACAGCAAGCTCCGACCGGAATCGAACTGCGGGCCTCCAATCATCATCTTCATTTTGACCGGGATAACCCTGGACCTCTTGATAATCTTGATGTTTCTTCTATCTCCGTCACAGCACAGTCTCATCATAACAGTGAGTAGCGTCGAAAGTTCTGCTTTCCACTTCAAAAGACATTTGAAGAGAAAGTCTTGGACCTCACTCGTATAACGAACATTCATGTAGATGGAATCTGAACATCGTTCTGTAGTCTCTGATGTTAATGTTGAGCTCATGTTAGACAAGAATGCACTAGAATAGAGTTGTGCATCAAGTCTCATGATTGCTCACTAAGTAGACATTCACGACCAGTCTCCTCTAACGAAGCTCCATCGCTGCCTATATTGCTTCTATCCGCTTATACTCCTGACGCACATAATAATTTAGTCCATAATAATCTTCATAATACTAGACTGAATATTGTTCTTCACTATGGAATACATCTCCATCCTAAGTGTTGTAATACAGTTCCACACAAGCAATATTTATATGCACTCGAACTCACGGGTAGCTGTTGCCTGAGCTGCAGTCACTCGGACAAAGTGTCGTATCGCGCTGGAAAGAAACACTTTTCTCGCGCTTCACAAAACTGCTTATAATTACTGAAATACTTCTCTCAAACTTCTGAAAGTTCGTAATATACAATATCTGCTAGTCAGCTACAATATGTAGTTGAAATAAATTCTCTGAAGAAGCCGATCAGACCGAAGTGATTGCGGTATATGTGTTCCTCGCAACTTCACCTAGATTCAAGGCGCGGTCGTCTCCTAATTCCGCCCTTGCTTAAGCCTTGTCTCCACGAGTCACCTCCTACAAGACCGGTGAAACACTCGGAACTCCTTTCTCTTTCAATCGCACACGTCTGACCTCTTCGACGTTCAGATACACAAGAGCCCCGGTGCTTTGCGTCTCCCCTCCAAGTTTACCGATTCTAGCCGCCTTTTCGAGTTCTCTTTCGAATTCGCGCGGGCACTAGCAAATCGCTTATTTCTTCCAATAGCGACCTGCTATTGACTTATAAAATATTTCCAATATTTTATTTTCATATTCTTCTCTTTTCCAATATGTAAATTCACTCTCTAAGGGCTTAAATGAATTAAATATCCATAAAAATTTAGTTGCTGGAACTGCCATCTTCTCTAAAACTTGTTCATATTGGCTGTAAGCTCATATCCAATGGGATAATTTATAACAATATTTAAACAAATCCTGGGAATATTCGCTGTTGCTAGGTCGATTCCAAGCTTCTAGAAACTTCCATTGCGCAATACAATCACGTGACGGAATTTCCCTCCTTGCTCGACGTCGCCTCACGACTGGTTTCTGCCAAGTTCCAGCCATCATATTCCTTGGTTAAATTTTATCATGGGCTTCGAAAAAATGTATTATTCCCATTTTCATCCCTTATAATTCATTTTACGGGGGCAGTACCTCCTGTAAGGCCACGGCCGCGTCCTTCCCTCTTCCTTGCCTATCCCTCCTAATCTTCCCCTCCCTTCCCTCAAAAGGCCCCTGTTCGCTTTGCAGGCGAGGCCGCCTGGGCGCGGTGATGGTCACATCTCCCCAGTTGTATCCACTCCGATCAGATGTTCTCAGCTCTAGGACACTGCCCGTAGGGTGCGGTAGAGGTGAGTTCCCTCGCTAAGTCCGTGGGATCCACCAACCTGGAGGGTAAATTCTTAAAATAAAATAATATATATATAAGCCTCTTACACTGCTAATTATGTTTACTTCCCTAGCTCTTTCTTAGCTCCTGAAATTTTTAACTTATAGAATACCGTATGGGTAATTGCTTTCACCACTCGTAAGTGATCAGGAAGTACTGGAAGTTTAACAGCAGTATACTGGATACAATCACTCTGTATTCGTCACAGAGCCGAAGGATCCAGTCTGGGCAGTAGTTTCTCGCTCCATTTTTAAGACTCCTGGCTTATGTTATCAAGCAATGGTCACTTGTGACTACCGGGCGAGAGTTAATCTCTTATTCCAAGGCACTGTCTGCGAGATCACAAATACTGTATGTCAACTATCGCAGCGCTTGTGATGTAGGACCATAATAGGCGAGACATTTCACACAAGTGCCATGCACTACTGAAGAAGTTCTAAAACTGGGTACCGAGGAACCACGAGATTTCGCGAAGACTTCTCAGTAATTCTACGAGATCATTATACGTAATAAAGACAGAAAAGGAAATATACAACATACACGACAAATCCCTGAAAGTATTCTGGAGTTTAAAAATTTTCGTATTTTTAAATTTTTGTTCTGAGGTCCTTAACATGTCATGAAATTTAAAAGGCAATATAACTGAGAGCCCTCGACAACTACCGGCAAATAGTTCATTTTATGAAACCTATTCTGCTCCAAATCTCTACATGGTATAAAACGAAGTCCCCGATTCTTGGATGTAACGGGTAATCTCGATAACCACTGGATGGACTTTGATGCGGGTTTCACCATGCTGTAAAAGATCTCTCGAGGAAGATTTCTGTAGAAAAACATTCATTTATGACCAAAGGAAGCCAAGCAGCAACGATTTCAGTGAATCAAGTCGAAGATATACCTGCCGTCCTTGCGCCTCTTAAGCTTACGCTGGGTAAACCTTAAACATATCTGTATACTATGAGTGTAAGAATTGTTCAGCAAGAAAGTTCTACAAGAAAGTCCGCGACTGAATATCTCTATCTTTAATACAACCCCACTTTAAGTGTTTTAATGTTTTCATTTCGTCCAACAACCTCCATTCGGTGATAATTGAATTACTAGTTTCGGCCAGCATCAAACTGTCGTGTCGTGTCGAGTTAAGACTTCAGAGAAGAGTATATGTGTTTGGAGTTTCGCTGTTCACCTCGGCTTTTCTGAATTGGGTCTGGGACCTGCCATCCGTGCGCCTTTTAAGCTTACGCTGGGTAAACCGATAAAGATACCGGGCGAAGCCAGGACGGGTTGCTAGTAACCATATAAAGGTGGTGTCATGGCACTGTGTGTTTGATTCAAGATTGAACAGTGGATGCAGGTATAGGTTATCAGCAAACTTTACTTAAAATTGAGTTCAAATTGAATCCAACTGAATTAGTTAATAAGTCTTATTTTCAGTTTCAGGGCATATGGCATATGGTTGCGAGAGTAACGGTCACATCAAATTTCAAGCATTCTTTTACTACTGATTCATTCAAAAATATACAGTATACGACAGCGTAGCCGAGGATAAAAATGATGTTGTTTCATTAAGGGCATAGCATTTGGGTGTGTGTGGAATTTGTCTGATAACCTTTTATTTATACCTGATGGCTGTATTAGTGTGTGTATTCGTAATTCAGATGAGGGTTGGGAAGGAGGCGGACGTGACCGTAAATTTGGAATCATTCCAGGATATGCCTGGAGTGGATGTGGGAACCACGGAAAAACCCTTCCGAGAAGGCTAAGATGGGAATCGAATACACCTCTTCTCATTTTCCTCACGAGGCTGAGTGTACCCCGTTCCAGTCCACACAGAAGAATTACATTTCTTTATAGAGTAGGGACTCAAACCTGGGCCTCCGCGGTGACAGCCAAGAATTCTAGCCAATACGCAACGAGGAAAATCTCCACTTCTATAGAGTCAGTGATGAGGTAAGATGAGGTCTGGATATGGCCGATGGTTTTACTGTCGGATTCCCTCCCTTACATCAACTCGATCTGACGAGTTAATGAGTGATGTAATTATTGAAGAAGAATGAAATTTGGAAAGAATTTGGAAAGATGTTAGAAGATACCGTCCTTGGATTTGACAGGAATTCAGGGTGGGAAACAACGGAAAGCTGTTTCATTGACTAAACCAAACCCACTCGTCTTCAGGCCCAAGAATAGCCTGGTCCCCAGCGCCTGTGACTCAGCTGAGCGTTTGTCCCTTACTTTTAAACATCATCATAGATCTGTCTCAAGAAATTGCCAGTAAGAGATTCAAGGTCATGACAGTCTTGGTAGATGAGTCCAGCGCGTGTATATTATAGGAAGTAACATCAAGAATGCACTTGTAGGATTTGAACATCGCGCGACCTCGTGCGAGTTATGAATCACGCTAAGAGATGTCGCGCAGGTCAACTTTTTGTTCGCAGTCCCCCACGTTAAAGCTGCGGTATGAAGTCGTCTGCTCATTTATTCCACTTAATCTCTTCGTTCTGTTCAGATTATTCTGTTAGTACAATTAGATTTTCCACGAACCTGATTTCTTTTAACTGTAAATAGCCCACCCTCTCGCAATTCAGCAACGATCTATCCCTGTATCTAGTAATACATGTGATAGCTATATGCGCCATTAACTCATTGTTGGGGCTTAGGACATCTTGATCATCAACCCGGTGTACTTTGTTTGAGTTCAGTTCATCTGATAAGCTTTGTTTATGAGGTGACAAGAGTAGTCTGCCTAACTGTAACTATTATGGTCAGGAATGTGGTAGGTGCCTCGGGACTTCAGAATAAGGTGATATCCCGGCTTTTACCTGACGGGAGTTTGAAAAACCTCGGAGAAAAAGGACTCAGGATAGCCACTGTCTTTGCCAGGACTCTCACCTCCGAGTTATGGGCTTGCTGCAGCCCCCCATTGCGTTCGTGATGAGCGTTTTAACGTGCAAGGCTGCACCATGGGATGTAATACTTTGAAGCCATTTTTTTGTGTTGCCTTTAAAAACTGTCAGTCTTAACTCTTCAGTCGGTCAACGCAAATTTGCCCAAAGACTGGGCAGGGTACAATCCATATAATATATGAATAATAAATAAATAACACTCCTGAAAAAAAAATGTATTAGTGTTGATCACTATTATATAGGGCAATGCACCATGGGATAAACTGATTCGTTCATTACCTTTAAATATGTTGTAGTTCTATTAATTAGGACTTCGCACATGTTGGTCGTCAACCCCAGAACATAAATGAACCGAAACAGAACAAGACCTTACATCCATTTTGGTAGGGAAATTCTTCTAGCTGATTTCACGTCCGAAATAATGCTTCGTAAGGTGATTAAAACGATTTGTGAGACGCCATGTCTTATTTGTGAAATTGTATGGGTATTCAAAAGTTACAATATCCGGAGACGAAGAGTAGTGGAGACAAACTAAAGGGGACATTGAAGGTGAGAATTAGTTTATAGTTCTAATAAATCTTCTAGCAGACCTATAGAGACCAACAAATCTAACTACACACTTAGGTGCTTATATTTGTGCCCGGGATCAATAATATTAATAATTTGCTTCCTCGTTCCTCGCTGGTATCAGGACAGGGTAGGTTCGAACCCCAGCTCGAACGTCCCGAAAATTGTTTTCCGTGGTTTCCCATTTTCACCTCCAGGAAAATACCAGGTTGGTTCCTTTCAACAGGTCCACGGCCGGCCTCCTTCCTTTCCTTCATTAGAACCAAGTTAGCGGTCGCCTGGGCGATCGGCCTGTCACCATCGCCAGTTCTATCTGCTGACAAAGTGTGTCCACCTCCATGACACTGTTCTTGTGGTGGTAGAGGAATGATTCCTCGTTGAGTCTGTGCGTGATGCCAAGTTTGGAGGATAAGCGATTAAAATAATAATAATAATTGCAACAACAAATGGAGAAAATATCAATTTGACTCTGAAACATTTCACGTATTTCACCATAGAAACATAGTATACGAGATAAAATCAACATACATCCAAGTACACGTGACTGAACATCCAAGTACACGTGACTGATTGCCAAGATGTTCCAATCCACTAAAATGAATTAAAAACAGAAACATACCCTACACACATAATAGCTTTTTGTGCCTCATTTAAATCTGTTAACCGGCCACAGTGGTGAAGAGCGCTAAAGCGCTAGCTCGTACCTCGCTGGCATCGGGAGTGCGTGGGTTCGAAACCAGACCTGCAAGTCCTGAAAATGATTGTTTCCCATTTACACCACCAGAAAAATGCCTGGATGGTTCTTTTTAACAGGTCCACGGCCAACTTTCTTCCCTAATCCCTTCTTTATTTACACCTAAGTTAGCGGTTGGCTGGGTGATCAGCCTGTCACCATCCTCAGTTGTATCTGCTGAGACTGTGTGTTCAGCTCCCAAGCTCCATCCTAGCGGCGGTAGACGAATGATAGTCCATAGGTAAAGCCAAGCTGGGATGTTATGCGATTAGAAATATATATATATTTCAAAGGGAATTTTGGTGGAAAATGTGAAGTTACGGAGCAAAAATGATGCTCGTGTAGAGAATGTAATGTACATCTCACTAATTTATTCCAATTAACGCTATTACTGTATCTTTCCTCATTACCGGGTTTAATGTCTTAATCCATTCCAAGTACTTGAAAGGAAATCGTCATCCAATGTGAAATTACCCTTTACCCAAAATACCTCCGATCAAATAGCTACATAAATATTAATTGAAATTAAATCTGGGAATTGGAGAAATGATATCACGCTACTGTTTCATCCGCAGCTATTAATTTTAATCCAAGCGAACATGCTTCATGCAAATTCAGTCCACAGCGAAGTGTGATTATGTCATCGGTATTGAAGCATCAATGATGTACTGCGCCGAGAATGAGCAATTACTAATGCTGTGGATAGCATCGACAGCGGTAAAGGTGATGCTGTTCATACTTCTTTGTTATAGTAATATATGACTCATTCCTTCCTCTTTACCGATAATCCATGAGTAGTGAGGCTTGCTATCTACTATAGTAAGTCACAGCGCTGAGCGATAACGGCTCATAAACTCCGTCTATTTTGACTGATTAGTGAGGCTGTTGCAGTCCAGATATCTCTTAAACCGACCAATCCACATCTATTTAACACTGATTTACTTTTGACAGCTGTTATTCTTCTCTCTCTGCATTATGACCACTCAGTACGTTGAAACACCGGCCAATGCATTAGGTGACTTGACAGATAGGTTCGGAAATCCCCGTTGGCCATCATTGGCGTAACTAGGATTTGCTTCTGGGGGATAGACTAAGTCAAAATTACACTGGGTGGGGGTGGATGAGGGTGAGGGCCCGGACATAATGAGAGAACGTCAATCAAAGAAAATAACCAAATTAATCCTGAAGGTTTAAAATCCCCTATTTATATTTTAGATCATCAATGTGCAAATGCTCGACAATTAACAATTTTGTTGATATTAAATTGTAAAGTCGAGTTTTCTTCGCGAAATCATCTTGCCTTTTCTATTCCCCGACATTTTATAAATATTAATCAACTGTAGTTTCCAACGTAAGCTCAACTTAAAACAACAATGCAACTTAACACAATAGTATTCACTTTCCACAGTGACCCCTCACATTCGGTTATTAACAAGAAAGGCAACTGATAAGTGGTGTATTTTTGTAAAATGATGAGGATAGATAATGCCATCTCACTGCCATCCCTCTGGCTAAATGAACAGCTGACCATTTTGCACATTCATAAAGTGTTTATTTAGGGTAACGCTAAAAATATATCACGAGTGAAAAAAAAAAAAAAGCTTTCCAATTACTAAGTCTAAACTTACACATTCCAATCAGTTGTCATGAATCCGACGATCGGTTTTATTCAAAATTGACCAACATTCATATTTTTATTATTTGCCTCTGGGGTGCAACCCCCCGATCAACCCCCGTAGATACTGCACTGTTGGGCATACCGTACATGAAAGTGTTTTCCATTGTCTCCCATTTTAACACCAGTTAAATTTTGGGCTGTAATTCTTTTAACGACATTTGCATAGTTCGTACAAAACTACAAATCCTATCACTAGTTCTAAAATGCGCACATTACGTAACATTCATTTGTAATGCAATTTGATTAACTTCTCGTAAGGGAAAATCAGAAACACGTCACTGAGATCATTGAGTTAGATTGTGTAATAATTCAACTCTTTGAAACGTTGGAGTTGAAAATGGTTTTACTGTATTTTGGGTGCGCGAGTCAATTAAACCTCGAACAATCCATGCCCGAGGCTACTCACTTGCCAACTCTGAATTTAATGTCTGGAAGAGATGTCTCATTGTGAAATGTATTCGCATATCTGAGTAATGCAGGGAATTTGGGTTTGAGTCTCAACATCGATCTCATTTTCAACCCCTCTACATTACACCATGTGCACTTTTAGAAGGACTATGCTTAATCAATTTTTTTTACCACAAGTAAACTCTGAGCAGCAAACACTATTTCATGTCCGAGGATCATTCGAATTCACCATTTTAGTAACAATCTATACGCTAAAGTGTATGTATCACAAAACTCAAGCTCCTAAACCAGAGGGAGTTAGAAGTTGTGGTTTGTACCAAAATCTTCCAAATTGCCTCAATAGTACAGGAAAAATCTTGCATTTCTTGAAAAGTCAACGGAAATATTTTATTTTTCAAGATTAAATATTTTCCTTGCGCTCATGAATCTGTAGCTGTTGCCATTCAAACATGGCGGCACGGCCGAGCCACTGCTCATTAAAATTTAATATATTTAATAGCTGTACGCGAACATGCATAAGGCTTGCATGTATTTGAAGACGGATATTAACCAAGTCCTGATAATAAAATATAGTACGAGTATGAACGTATACGAGTGTGCAACTTAAATGAAGGAAGGACGACTTTCTCCAGACAGCCAGTTATTGAGATAGTGACTTGGTGCGTCAACTCGTATATTGTGTGAAGGAATTGCGCTGTGGATAAGGCAAATGCCTCCGGATCGCAAGAGCCCAGGATCATCCCCTCCTCTTGGCGCCTTTTTTTTACCACTGAAATATTGTTTCATGAAGGAGTATTATTAACGTTTTACATTTTGTAAGTGAGTTTTATTCAGGAGTTATAGTATTTCTTCCATAAAACTTGCAATAAAACAGCGAAAAACATCCATTGTGATCTGCGCGCGCAGAGCAAGCGGCGACAGCGCATAGTGCTACCATCTAACGCCCCTAATAGACAGCTACTGGAACGAACTATTGAAGTAGCCTATAACACAATTCGACTTCTAAAACACAAAGAACTACAGATATTATGTCCTTCGCGTACCGGATGTTGATCCGAAAGGGTCAGTAATAGGAATGAAATACATGTCTATTGACATTAACACATATGATCGTCATTTTATGACAGGAGTTTGACTCGCCTACAGATATCTTCAAAAGAATATCACACGTGTAATATCTTATTGAGCTTGATATTTTTAGTGGAATATTTTTCACTGATGAATCATTCGTTCTATTCACATATGCCTTAGGCTGCCTGCGTGGCTCAACGGTAACGTTCTCGCCTGCTTTTCCCAAGGTTGCAGGATCGAATCCTGGCGCAGCCAGTTGGCATTCGAGGGTGCGCAAATGTGAGGGAGCCGTGTCAGCGGATTTACTGGCACGTAAAAGATCCCCTTCAGGAGAAAATTACGGTACCCCGTGCCTCTAAAAGCTGCAGTAGTTAACAGGGAAGTAAAACCAATACAAAATAAAATTAAACAGGACTTTGAAATACTCGACAGTCAGTAATTTCGTACAGATGTTAACAGATACCTTCATTAGAGGCATTAATTGATAGAAAACAGCCAGACAATCTGCTTCTAATCCCATGGGTGCATTCAGACAGACAAAATGGCAGAAACTGTCTTCAAATGTCCCTGACATTTTGGCAGACAACAAATTTTCATACACACATTTGGAAACATGGAGCCTCCGTGGCTTAGGCGGCAGCACGCCGGCCTCTCACCGCTGAGTCCGTGGTTCAAATCCCGGTCACTCCATGTGAGATCTGTGCTGGACAGAACGGAGGCAGACAGGTTTTTCTCCGGGTACTCCGGTTTTCCCTGTCAAAATTTCATTCCAGCAACACTCTCCACTATCATTTCATCTATCATTCATTTAATCATTGCCCCAGAGGAGTGCGTCAGGCCTCGGCAGCCGGCACAGTTCATATCCTCGCCGCTAGATAGGGGCTTCATTCATTCCATTCCTGACCCGGTCGGAGACTGGAAGCAGGCTGTGGATTTTTTTCATTTGGAAACATCATTTTGGAGTTACCTGCCCTTCACAACACACTGAACACACCTGAATATGACCAATTGTACTGAGGCATTCAGTGGTAAAGTTATCTTACTGGGTGGTGATTTTCACGAAATCCTTCCAGTTACGAGTATAATGAGGGGATCACGTTCTCTGACAGTTGCTAGCTTTTTGAAGCAGCATAGCCTCTGGAATAAATTCAATGTATTTAGACTCCCCCAGAACATGCGCGCTTTAAATTCTGAAACAGAATTTTCAACATGGCTTTTAGAAGTAGGAGAAGGCAAGACTGGAGCGGAAGTTACGGTACCATCTACATGCTATCCACAAATACCTAGGTACAATATCCAGTCGAACAGCTATATGGTGATTTTGATTTTACTGCTGTCACCCCACACGAGCTTAAAGGAAGAACTATTCTTACGGTCACCAATGAAGCATCGCTTGAACTGCACAAACGAGTACTTCAGCGTTTACCTAGAGATGAGATAGTCTACGAGTGTGTAGACTGTATTGTGCGTGAGCATGCACAAGATCACTTGGCTTACCCTGCAGAATTTTTGAACAGTCTGACACAAACTGGCACGCCTCCACACAAATTTAGACTTAAGTAAGGTGCTATCATTATGTCATTAAGAAATATTCTACCCACAAATGGGGTCTACAGTGGGACGATGCTAATAGTTAACGAGTTATTACTTAATATAATAGAGGCAACTATTATAGATTCTGATAAGAGAGAAATAGTTTTCATACCCAGGATAACCCTTATCCCCTCTGATACGAACATGCCTTTTAAATTTAAAAGAAGACATTTCCCAGTACGTTTGGCTTTCTCAATGACAATAAATAAATCTCAAGGTCAGACTTTCGATAAAATCTCCCTTTACTTGACAAACCCCGTCTTCACATATGGACAGCTTTACGTAGCCCTTTCACGGGTAAGATCGTTTAGCTCGCTATCGGTTGTGTCACCAAGCAACAAAATAACCAACTGTTTGTTTAGGGAAATGTTTGATAGATAAATTCAAAAAGTACCTTAACAAAATGTACCATCTTGGAAGAAATGTGATTTGGCTCCTTAGATGCAACTCTGTACACCTCACTCGAGAACTACTGTATGTGGAAGAAGTCCTGGTTATATTCCAAATGTCCTCTGTGAAGTTATCATTCCACAGCCCAGTTGGATCCTTCCTTCCTGCACTGGTATCAACATCTTAATTTTGTGAAGTTTTATTTCGTAAATAAATGTAATGTTACTAACAGCTCGGGCTGTTTTTATTGCACTGTTATTGCGTAGATAATCTACACGGGCTCTGCTAGTAGTATCTTATTATATATTACGCTAAAGTGTATGTTTCACAAAACTCAAGCTCCTAAACCAGAGGGAGTTAGAAGGTGCGGTTTGTACCAAAATCTTCCAAATCGTCTCAATAGTACAGGAAAAATCTTGCATTTCTTGAAAAGTCAACGGAAATATATTTATTCGTTTATAATGTTTGTTTAAACAAATAAACAAGACGGTAGACCAGCCAGATCTGTGCCGCTTATAGTCCGCATAGCACACATGGGGTGCACACAACCCATTATGCGAGAGTTCTAGCATGGGTCCGCTACTTGCTTCATAATATAATAGTGGAGAAGGTAAAATAAACACCCAGATAGAATAGCTCCACATGCATGCAGTCTTAATTATTATGATTGGAAAAGCCATTTAGTTAAACATTCAGGTAAAACAGTTTACAAAATTTGGGCCTTACGTAGCAGCCATTTTGTGCCTGAGTTCAGGTTGAGTTCCCATAACAAAATAAGAAGGATATGCAAGATATATATCGTGTAAATTTATCGCCTCAAATCCAAAATCCATGAATTCAAAATATGCTTTTCTGTGTAAAATTTGTTTTGAGCTTTCAAATGACGTACGATTGGTTAATTTAGGGTTCAATATAACTGAAAGTTCTCTGTACCCATTCCCCCTGTATTTTCCAGTGTGACGTATGGCCTATACAGCGCCCAAGCAATTAATATGTTTACCCTCAAGTTTTCATGTTGATTAAAGAGGCCGTTTTGATTCCAATCCCAGGCAAACAACAGACAGATACTTCACTTTACAGATATAGATATACAGTATAGACGAGATAAGTGCACGTGGTCTCAACATCGTATTTAACATGCATTGAAATAAGAAATTCAATAGATGGCAGAGGAATTACTGTAGCCTAAGTCATTTTCTGAGTCTTTAGTAGAGACAAGAAAAACTGTCTTATGTTGAACATATCGTAACACTTGTGTAGTACGCTAAATAATGAACACTGAAAATAGAATAATTTTCATATATTTCAGGAAATCTATGCCTGCAGTTTTATTTATTATATTTGGATTAGCCACTTAGTCAGAAATCCTGGTCAGACTGTTTGCAAAATTTGGGCCTAAAGTAGAAGCTAGTTTGTGCCTTCAGTGCAAGTTGAGTTGTCATAATAAAATGAGAAGAATATGCAAGATATATATTGTACCCATGTGAGTAATCTCGACGGAAAGTATGCTTCTGCCTCCAGCTAGCATCAGGGCTCGAGCGTGTACCGTTCTCCCACTGAGCAGTTGCATACTTTGGATTTGAGGCTAAAAGGAATCAACTCTACAATGATAAGGCACAACTCTATTCGAAAACTTTAATTCTGTAATAAACTTCATGGTTTCACACAAACAAAACAAATCCCACAACCACAAAAACAAAAGCAAACAAAATTTATTTCCACAATCCACAAATATGAACATAATATTATCATAATAAAATCATATCATGACACAAACCTTTACCCTTATGTGAACTTTACTCTAGTGCGCTGATGCACATACAACTTCAGAAACAAACTGTACTTTAATTCTTCTGTCATCCAATGTGACTTCATTAATTCAACAAAATTAATTATTCCTTAAACCTTGTCTTAATTTGACAATAATGTGTATCGTGTGTGTGTTTTGATCTTTCTCTTCCCACCAAATGCTTTGCATGCATTAGCCTATACTGGTGTTGCACAGCAGTCTACGTACAACTCCATAATTATGTAAGCTACCACTACACTTCCTCTATTTATATAGTTCCACTGCATGCCGTGTGTGATTTCATATTAAAACATTTGTTAACGCTGTGTCGGACGGTACTATTAAACTACCATTGCGCGAGTAGCCTGTGGCATCTGGTAACCCACTTCAGAAACAGATGTCAGTGACAGTACAAATGCAACGTCTAACCATTCGTTAGATAGCTAAAATTATGAACCATCAGGATAATCTATAATTATCAATTTGTTCTTAAACCACATAGCTCCATTACTCAATATAACAATGTTTCATTTCATGTCATTAACAGGGTCTAAAACCTGTTCCTTTAAAACTTGCCTTCACGGTTCGCCTGACCGCCCATACCCTCTTCCCGAGCGGCCGGTACACAATAGAAGTGGAGTGTGGTCCTACATTACCTCCCCCTCGTTTCCTGTCTGAAGGCTTTCTCTCCCTAAGCAGTAAAAGATCTTACAAGACAAACACTGTGGTCCCAGTGACACACATATCTCAATGGATTTTAACTGAATATTATGCAAATAGGTTCTGGATGAGCTTTCACATTTACTCCTACACTGAGGATATAATAATTGGCTCCAAAATAGGCCCATTTCAACATGAAGGCACGAGATTCATAACACATTAGTCCATTAGGTAACCGGTATCTTTAATAAATATTGCGGCCAGCCCATGCTGCCGTCTTGGGATTCGCTTCAACGAGCCGAATCACTCAACAAATAGTTCTCGGGGAATCAGATAGCGTGCAGAGGTGTCCATTTGTTTCCTCCCACCTATCACGGGATTCGAGCCCGGAACATTCCATATCCATCATCAGAGCTAGGGTCAATATCACTATATACGCTCTGGCATAAAGCACATCTCTCATTACGCCCACGGCATACGAGATTTCATACGAAGAATAGATACCCTGGTCCCTCCTAATGCTATGATCTGCGTCCTATAATTACCAAGGGAAATCTATCAATTACTCTATAAGCTTTTCACATAAGCTGCAAATTCAATTCTATAAAAGCTCTTCCATTTCCTGGCATAATTATATTCCCATTAATACAATATTCTGATATCAAACTCTTTTCTTAATCCCGTAACGTAATCTTACTGCTTAGATCGATAAGTCTTGCCCTTTAGCGTAAATATTTCTTGTTTACAACATTTTGCCTGATGCGTTCATTCATACCTTTATATTCATTATTATTATTATTATTATTCTCACTGACATAACTTTACCAAAATCCGACACAACTCCATCTTACAAATCGAACAATCATGTTCGTGACATTTACATAACTGATTTGCCATTTTTAATTAATAGTGGTAACGATTAATCCACTCACTGATGCAAAATAACATCTCAAATCTATTAAAATCAACACAATAATGAGTAAACTTGGAGAGTCTATCTCCTACTCTGATTCTTACTGGCATCTTTATCATTCTGAAATCACACTACATGCAGTGGCCTATATCTCTACTTAAACATAATTTGTGGGGTACTCACATATCTTAAGGCTCGTCACGGTGGTTCCAACCACTCACATCCTTCCGGGTCGCCTGCCATATGCAGATTCTAGTGCGACATTTTCATCTTGAATACACACATTTTCTGACACATATTTTCTGTTAACCACACGACACTTTGCATTTCTATAAAGAAGCTATTGCTTCCAAAACACATGACACTTTAGAACACTTATTAAACCATTAATTTAAAAGACATTTCACATATAATTTACATAACACACGTCACTCCGTACACTTTTCCTTGGTTGAAATTCCCTAGCAAAGATATCCAAAATGCAGGTGTCGACGGCATCTCCCGTGCTCCTACCAACTCCTGATTGAAAGTCTGGTTCGCTTGCCCTCGGAATTCACCAACAGTTTATCCATACTCCTACGGTAAGCTTCCTGATTTGCATAAATATGCTAACTTCCGTCCTGAGCGTTATTATTTGGTATTCCAAAACATTACCAAATGCTTCGTAAGGTTTCTTTTAGCGCATTCCATCGTAATTAGACATGTATGATCCGTCAATATTTTATACATTGCGCTTAACACTGTGCATAACTTTACATAGATTATTATTTACAATAGTTCTGCAACTTATCTCACCCGTTGCTTCCTAAGTGAACACACATTGTTCGTACTGTTTACAAAAACTGTGTAGCGACGACTGTTTGCGACTCTCGGTGACAAACTATGTCCAACTGTGTAAACTGCGTTAAGACTGGCTGCAACACTGGCGTGCGACTGGGTTAAGACTGAGCTAAAGAATGAGTAAGACTGCGCTAAAGACTGAGGTTAAGACTGAGGCTCTGCCAAGGGTCGACTCCCTTATATTGGATTCCCACGAAAAGTAGAGCTAAATTTTCCCGCGCTATCTCGACTCCTCTCCCAGCACGATTCTGGTCTCGAAACCATGCTCATCGGGTTCCTTTTCTTTCACTGATCCCAGAACTGTCTGCGTGCTGAAGAATCGCTCGGCCAATTAATTAATATTAATTCCTTTCTCCATAACGTGGGGACGCTATCTTACTGGGAATCCCTGGCAACCTCGTTAAAACCAAGCCGCGAACAACCATAGTCTCTGTTCTTCCGCACTTCATTAAATATGCGTCAATTTCGCAGATAAAAGGCTCTAAAATTAGCCTCCTGGCTAAAGATTCATCTGTGTGCCACTCTCATATCATTGCGTTACTCCAATCATGAGTAATCAATGATTTTCCTTGGGATCTTCCCACCCCATTCTTACATCCATTCTCAGTCGGGGAAAAACTGGGTCATTATTCAGGCCCCCAACCTCCTCTAGACGACATAACGAGGTCAGCAAGATGGACGTGGCTCCATGCTGCACCTCCCACAATTCTGGGCCAATTAGTTAAACGTCAAACTCTGCACTTTTCGTGCTCCAAGTCCAGTATAGCCTACTTCAAGTAGTCTAATAATGCTGTATTTCGCTCAATTTCCTGCATTATTTTAATAAATAATGTCATTATCAACTGGAATCACACTAGTGATTACATATACACTTTTCTCTAGGGGTTTTTACCATGAAACTCCCTCAGCAGACCTCTGGTTCGTTCCCTGGTGGAACCTTTATACTGAGATCACAGTCTCTGAGATCCACGTTCGATATCAGTCAGCATACCACCCTCGGGTTCAATATCGTGTTAACTTACCGCGTAAATGTTGTGGGGTTGAATTGATATATCTCCCCAATAACCTAAATTAAAATTAATTGGAATAGGTCAATTTCCCAGTGAAAGTTGCTTAAAACTAAACAATTAATCAATATAATTTAAATGTAATATGAGTCACATGACCTGACATAGTTACTTTCTCAAATCGAGAAGGGAATGTACTATTTTCAGGTTGACAACCCTCTATAATGTTTATACATTGGCGGAAAACATATCCCAACACCATGAAATAAGGAATGTATAGTACGGAAATTTCGGCAATATATTTGGCGAGGTAACATATTTAATTGATTAAAGGTAGAAGACAACAGGTTGATGCCACGCGAGAAAATTCATCGCAAATGTGCCATGCTGGTTCATTAACAACCAGTATAATCGCCAGACTGTTGAATGCAGGCATGAAAACGTGCGTGCATTGTTTCGTACAGGTGCCGGATGTCAGCTTGTGGGATGGAGTTCCATGCCTATTGCACTTGATCAGTCAATTCAGGGACGTTTAATGCCGTGGATGACGGTGGAGTTGTCGTCCAATGATGTCCCATACGTGCTCGATTGGGGACAGATTGGGGGATCGAGCAGGCTAAGGGAGCATGCCGACACTCTATGGAGCACGTTGGGTTACAACAGCGGCATAGGGGAGTGCGTTTTCCTGTTGGAAAACACCCCCGGGAATGCTGTTCACGAATGGCACCACAACGGTCGAATCACTGGACGGACGTACACATTTGCAGTCAGGGTGCGTGAGATAACCACGAGAGTGCTCCTGCTGTCATGGGAAATTGCTCCCCTGACCAGAACGCCCGGTGTAGGTCCAGTGTGTCGACGCCGCAGACAGGTGGAATGCAGACGCTCACCTGGCCTCCTTCTAACCAACACACGGCGATCACTGGCACCAAGGAAGAATCGGATTTCATCGGAAAACACAACGGACCTCCACTCCATCCTCCAATGAGCTCTAGCTTGACACCCTTGAAATCGCAGATGGGGGTGGTTTGGGGTAAGTGGAATGCACGCCGGAGGGCGTCTGGCTTGGAGCTGTCCTTCAAGTAACCGATTTCGATCAGTTTGTTGTGTCACTGTGTTGCCAACTGCCGCTCAAATTGCTGCTGCACACGCCGTTTGATGCGCGAAAGCCATACGCCGAACTCAGCGGTCCTCCCTTTCGGTGGCGCCACGGGAACGTCCGGAACCCGGTCTTCTTGCGACCGTACTTTATCGTGACCACTGCTGCCAGCACGCATGCACAGTGGAGACATTCCTCCCTAGTCGTTCTTCAATAGCGCGGAAGGAATATCCACCTTCACGTAGCATTATTTCACGGCCTCGTTGAAACGCAGTGAGCTGCTGATACTGGCCTCCTCATCGTCGTAAAGGCATTCTTGACCCACTCACAGTCACTCCATCCAATCTAACAAGTAACTAACGCTCTCGCACAGTACAGCCCGTATTTACAGCAAACCTGATGTGCAACGTCATGGGGCCACTACTAGCGCCACGCTAATGCGATTTGTGGGAAATGTTAATCATTATCATCTTTCAGATATATAAACACGCCTACCAACGTTCGTTAAACTAGCACAACCCCTTCTTGGTGTTGGGATATTTTTTCCGCCTGTGTAGATGACAGATGACAGTTTAGAGGTCCACTGGGCCAGATTTCACAGCGATCGGATCATTCGGTGATGAACTGATTGAATTCACTACCATTTACAACCACCAATAACAATGACATAGCACGAGGTTAGGTTTGGAGAGTATGGATCGTGTATTATGGTTGGTGCGTTGCAAGCTCATTGACGGGCACACTCGACTTGACGTGCGGTAGGAGAAGGAGCTAAGTCATTGACTTCATTATTTTCTCCTCATTACGGAATAAGTCAACTACATGTTTTTCCATAGGGAGCAGCCAAACGTAGTTCGTTTCATGACAGTGAGCTGCATATTAGTCATCTACGTAAAACAAATTAAAATGACTAAATAACGAGTTACTTTCTTTCTCCTCCACTCGAGCTTCAATTGGTTATTTGCACATGGTGCCATTACTTGCACATTATTATTTTGTGATTTTTGAGATGTATTTAACCCCGAAAAGAGTGACATATCATATCTACTTCTCTCAACCTCAAGCCCATTGGACTTTGTTCCGGACCCATGAATTAGAATAGGCGAATAGACGAATCCCGGGAGTAGAAGTGGAAAACCACGGAAAACAACATCCTGGATTGCTGAGGCGGGGATCGAACCCATCTCTTCTCAGTTTGCCTCCCGAGGCTGAGTGTACCCCGTTCCAACCCTCAGGCTGGAATAAGATTTCTTTGCAGAACTGGGAATTGAACCCTTACCTCCGGGGTGGCAGCCAAGAATTCTTGCCGTTTCACCATGAGGTGTTCTTTGCTTTAAGAGAAGTTTTTGCAATATCGTTCCTAGTATTAATGAATCACTTCAAACCAAACCACACACACTTCGAATGCCCACACCTTTATTATAATGATGAAATTGCATTAGTATGCTGCAGTGACAGCTCGAATAAGTAGCGAAATTGCCCACCTTTTCAAAAACGTCTGCCTGGTTAACTTAGGCCTACAAGCAGGTTCCAAAATGTCTGGGACAAGTTTCCAGCAGTAATCGGCAAGCATGTTTTGGGTAGAATAACCATATGAATTGCCTATCAAATTGAATATGTCCTGATGGATCCTTTTTCTCTGATCATCGCTGACGTCATCGAAGTTTGATGAAAATAAATATGAATGGGTATGGAAACTTTGTTGGACACATTGCATCTCAATATTTTGTAAGCCCTTAAAAAAATTTCCACCAATTCTCTATAATTATCTGCTCTATAGTTTAGTCAGCAAGTAGATGGGTAGCATTTATCGGTTAACAACCTATATTTTGCCTACAGTCAATATAAGGGTTAAGTTGGTTTTAAACTACCGTAATGTGATCCAATGACTATTAATGTTTCCATGCATCTGTGAAGGAAATGTCACCTAATTGAGGAAGGAATCTGTCTTCACACTCTCTAAATCCCCCGTTAGAGTTCGGTAATCAATTTGAAGGTATCCAAATGTTAATGCCACTTTACACTCTGTCATATAAAACCACAATATTATTTTGGTTTAACCATAGTTCAGAGCCAAATGACATTATCTGGTTAAGAGTTAATAATTAACTTGATAGTTAAAATGAGACTACGATATGAAATTTAACAAGAAGTTCCGCAACGAACTAAAGAGCCTACTTTTCTTAAAATTTAAGATCTATGCCAATGATTAATCTATATGGATCTATCTAGAATAATGACGAAATTAAGTTGGTAATATCGAAATTTCTAATTAGTTCGAAATACTGTATACCTGGCATACTGTAGCCTAATAGAGAACTACAGTTGGCATCCCTGGTGACTGAATATATTCTTAGTTCCATCTCTTAAGGTACAGAATACAAAATTTGGTTGAAGTCCAATGGATAGCATGGATGTTACATGCAGTTAAACATTGGATCTAACAGCGCGCGTAAAATCATGTTGGCAACAATGACATACATGTATTGGTCAGAAATAATCTGAAATAATATGATCTATTGTTGTGTCAATTTTGAATAAAATCCATTAGTTAGTATAGAAGTTACATGCATTTTAAAATTGGATCTATCAGCAGGCTTAGAATCATGTTGGCAGCACTGACGAATATTAGGTACTCCAAATTAATCTAGAATGCCAGGTACTATACGTGTGCAAAGTTTAGAGCTATTGGCTTGCATACTTTCTGATATATTGATATTAGAGTAACAAAAATAGAGACAGTATTTACTAACAGTTGGCAGCCCTGGTTACTCTTAAGAATCGGCTTATACATATCTGTTATGGTACACATAGCACACACGAAATTTGGTTGAAATCCAAATGATAGTATAGAAGTTACATGTATTTAAAGTTGGACTTCTCAGCAGGCTTAGAATCATGTTGGTAGCACTGACGTATATAAGTTTCTCCAAATTAATATAGATGGCCAGGTACTATGCGTGTGCATAGTTTAAAGCTGTCGGCTGACATACTTTCTGATATATTGGTATTTGCATAAAATAAATTGAGAGCATTTACTAACAGTTGGCAGCCCTGGTGGATCTTAATAATACGTTCAGTCATGTCTGTTTATGTACACATAGCACATACGAAATTTGGTTGAAATCCAATTGATAGTGTAGAAGTTATATGCATTTAAAATGTGGACCTATCAGAAGGCGTATATTCATTTTGGCACCACTGCGATGTATGGCCTCGTGGAAATTAAACTGCAATATTATTATCTATACGTGTGCCAATTTTGAAATAGCTCCTATTCATACCTTCCAAGATATCCAACATGGAGCTCAAATTTCAATTGCGATTTTTCAGCAGTTGGTAGCACTGACATCATTTTCAAATATGGGCGTGAGATATTCAGGTATAGATCTTTACTCCTACCAAATTTTGTTTCGATTGCTGCAGCCGTTTAGGAGTTGATAGGGGGGGACACACACACAGCCAGACAGACAGACAGAAAGACAGACAGAAGGACAGACAGACAGACAGACAGACACACATTTGCCCGATCTCATAAGTCTACTTTTTCCTCATTTTTGCAAAATGTGAAAAGTAGGCTAAAAATACAGAAATAAATGTAGGTGAAACCTGATCCGAAGTAGTTCGGGTTGTGAATTTTTTTTATAGACTTCAGACAATTTGGTCACCAGCCCCATGCTGTTAGATGTACGTTTAATTTGTCTGATAAACTGTCTTTCTGTGTTGACCTAGTAGTGTTTGAAACTTTAATTAGTAGGGTCTGGGTGTGAGGCAGGTGCCCCGGGACTTGAAATAAGGTACAATCCCAGAATTTACCTGAAAGGAGTGTAGCAGACTTGTGCAATTCCATATTCAGGATTTCCAATGTCAGTGCTGAGATTTGAAACTTTGATCTCCAAACATCAAATTCCCACCCTTTGCTGTCATGGTGCGAATATATAACGTACACGGCTCCGCTGCTGGTTGCATTATATCGCGTTATTAAACAAGAACATTGAAAGCATGCCATGGACATTTCGTATATTGTGTGTGAGAAATTAAGTGCCAACCTGAAATTTTAATTCATCACCAACTTGTATTTAAGCGAAGATGAGAGGATGTAATGATCCTTGGTGAAAATACCCTCAGGAGTCTCGATTCATATGTAAATGAGGAAACCTGCCTTAAGCATCGGTATCATGCGTGCAGCTCAGAGAAGATTCCCAGAGCCACCATAAGCAGCATTAGCGACGCTGCGTTTCTTATCCTGCCACTTGCCCAAACTCGATTAGCCTGCAGTTCCGGAATTAGCTGTGCGCTTATCCACCAAACGATGACAAGATACGATCTGCTGCCATTCAATTCAAATCTACAACAGTTTAAAATTTACAACGATTGATGCCAGATTTATTTCACAAGCCAGTCAAGTAGTTGCGTGAAGAACGAAATAGCCTACTTTAATATGTTACACCTGTCCTATCCAGTTAAAAACTCTCCCACATATTGAATGGATTTTCCAAATAATGGAAACAAATAGTTATTGGTACATGATTTACATTGTGAAGAAGATAGAGCAACAACTTGGAAATCAAAATTCAATGTCCAAACGTTGAAGTCATTTCTGGAAAGAAACAAACAAAATAATATTAAAATAACAAAATAGTAGACTATTTCTATGCTACTACTAACGTGTGTGCCCTGACTTGTATTACTGTTTTCATCGTTACAGAAAAGAACTCACACAATACATGAACATATCACTAAGGTACTCGGATGATTGAGTAGCGAGAAAAATTCTGTTCTGGTGAACTAATCATCCGAGTGCAATGAAAATTAACAGAGCGAATCATTATTCAGAGCTTAGTAAAGAGAATTCTAATGATCATTAATTGTTTAAATAAATTCAAGAAGGTATCAGTTCGAAAGTTCAAAACCTTGATATTTTCTAATTCTCGTATCGTATTCGAGCAATTGAAGAGAAGATTCTTATGTTAGGCTATTATAATAATTATGATCTTCTGGCACTGAATTCTATAGCTAAGGTTTCGTAAATCATAAAAGCCGTGAATTTCACGTTTCTTAAACTAGACTCCCGTGAATCGTTACAGAAATATGCCATCTCACGAGAGGAACCTTAATCACCAATACTGAAAGTTAAGTTCAAGCACATAATTTCTCAATGTCATGGTGTTGGGGGAGACATAGGTTGTGTACCAAAGACTATTCAGCACATCACATACAAAATTACCTTAATTGGCGGGGATTTCTTAATGGAAAAGACCAGTAGGATATGTGAATATAGGCTATTTGGTTCTTCACAGTTCTACATATTTGACATGAGATATGAAGTGAAGTACTTCGCAGTTTCTGCTTTGAGCTGGGAAACCAAACAAGCGATGCAGAATGTCTACCAATAGACTGCAGCCGAACTCGACATAGCCTAAGAGCTCCCTCTTTCTTATAGTATATTTCAGGAAGTTGCGTGCCTACTTCATTACTCACTCTAACATAAGCTCATATCTTAAACCATCTCTTCATAGGTTGACCAACATCTCTAGTTCCCATCCGATTTTAGTTGCATGAAAGCTTCACTAATATATTTTCCTTCATCATAAGCAGACGTTTCATCCAGTTTTCTTCATTATTCAAGATTCTTTTCTCAAGTAAGATTGTATTTACCTTGATTCCTCTTTTTCTCACTTATTCTCCTACGCACAGCCTTTCCTAGAAGTAAATTATTATTTTGAATGAAATTATATGTGGTGACAGAGGGATCACGAACATTCGAAGTTTTAGCCCTGTTAAGCAGATCGCCGGAATTGTACGTCTACCATGACTCTACAACAGAACTTGCAAATTCCACCTTATATACTCTGTTTACTTGGCAACTTATATGTTGTACAAGAGATATATTTGGATGCCCATTTTGATGGCTGTACGCAATCGAACGTATCCAAACTCCTTAAGACACGTTCCACGGGAGTAAAATGCCGACTATGGTCATATTGAATGTAGCCAATTGCCTCAGTGGTGACAACTGCCACCACTGGCATCCCTTTATAGAAGAAAGTGTGTGACACTGGCATTATTTGCTTCTAGGCTAGAGATAAGTGCCTGGGAATTGGCAATAAGGTGTCATTTACCTAGCGGAGATAAATCATACTCATCACCACGATTCCATCTTTGGATCGACGGGCTTTCAACCGCCCAGTCCTCAACGAAGACATCGACAAAACACACTCAGCTGCACAAATGCCCTACGGTTGGTACCAATGGTATTGTTGGTAACTGTAATTATCTCATTTGGGATGGGAACCGTCATTTGACATAAGTGTTTGCAGTGTTAATAAGAGTGCGTATAGGACTGACCTCGGAATATTGTCTAGGGTCAAACACCTGAATTTTGTAGTCAAGGATCTGGCGTATAATTGTGATTTTACTTGGCTTCGGGATTTAGGTTATTGACCCAGACCTGAAATAAGGTACTGCTCTGATATTCCTTAAAAGTATGAAAAACATCTGGGGAAGAGCCACCCTCAGGATGGCTACTGTCGGCGATGGAATTTGAACTTCGTGTCTCCAGACTTGCAGCTCCCCATTGCAGTAGTGGAGAGAGACTTAACCCACTAAGCTATGCTACTTGGTACCTTATCATATTTTATAAGGCGTGACACTTTGCTTAAGTGTCACTCTTTTCAGATAAGTATTTTAGTTATAATTTGCTAATTTTAACGGGAGGGTTTCTGATTGTTACGCGCCTTGAGAAGCAGGAATGCGACTTGAAAGCACCGCAAATAGATGTGGTTTTATTTGAGAAGCGGTCTTACCTTTCTGTCCAGACTGGTATGTCAATTAGGACACGACCTTGCAGGTATGCTGTCAAAGGGAGCTTTAAGATAAGAGATTGAAGGACTTCAAACATAATAGTTAAAGGAACAGCGCTGTTGGTAGTCAGTAAAAAACTGGTTTGAGAAGAAACTGGAATTTTGTATTTCCTTACAGTTTAGAGTGTTATCAGTTTATTTGGAAGGAACACAGAACTTCACTTTCATCAGTGAGATGGTCCCTATATGGTAGATTTATGCTGCGCACAAGGGCATACATAACACACACACAATTCGTGGATGCTTTTTGTTTACAGTTTAAGAGTTCCTTTCTTTTATCTGCTAGTGAAGTTCGTTAAGGAATCGTCATTTAACTTAATATATATTTCAAAGGAACAGGTAAATTGCGGAGGGAGATCAATTATGATAACTTTAAAGTGGTTAATAAATATTCGTTTACGAGGTTAAAATGCTTTTAACGTGCTAGATTGGTGGTAAATTTTATATGTAATAACACGAAGGCACAGTCAATAAATACACGGGGAATTAGGAGAATGGGATAGCTGCATAGAATAGAGTACCGAAAATAACTTGCTTGTTAATCCACATGGAATCACTTTTAGAACCGACACATAAATATGATGATTTCCAGATTAATTTCTTAGAATTTCACCTCGATAAATGATGTTTAGTGTTCAAGTTTCGACGTTTTGAATATCCCAAATCAAATATTTATACAGTCAGCAATTTAATTCCAAAGTAATAGTGTATATAGGGCAAAGGGTGTCAAACGTTACAAATTTCCAGAAATACTGTACATTTCCAGAAATGCTAATCAAGAGAAACCTGATTGTATCTGTATTGAGAACAGACGCACTAGTCTATTATGTGTCACGGCACCTATGACAATAAACAAGATGAGCATTGACTGCATAAGGTCTTACTTAATATTCGTGACAAAGATTGACTACACATTTTAAGGCAGGTGTTTCTGAGCAAAGCTAAGTGATTCGACTTCTCAGTCCCCATCATATTAGTGTTGCATAATGAAAGTCGACCCAAGATTCTCTTGTTTCGGGGTGTGTGTGCGTTCTTTCTCTATTATTACGTCTACTTTGTTAGTTCGGATTATGAACACTTAATGGTGCCTCATGATTGTATACACACCCAAGTACATGGGGATACATGACCACGATGTTGCAAAGTCCCTAAAGAACTATCAACAACATAAACATAAGTTAATGTACGTGATCATAAAAGAAACAATTGCAGAGCTTTATGGACGAACATAGACTACTAAATTATATTGGAGAAATGGACATTTTTTTGTGGAAGAATATTATATGCTTCCCTTTAAACATAGAATGATCTCTGATTTCTCTAGAAATCTTACGACTTAGATTTGTGTTAAAAACAGAAGAACGTGCCAAGGGCACGTACGTTTCCGATTGATTGATCATGGATTTCGGGAGTAAGGTATTGATATATAGATACTCTTCAACAGTTAGATGTGACTAAAATAAAATTGAGAAAATATGATACCCTATGCCTTCCGGATCAATATCGTGATAGGCTATATGTTGTTGTTGTAGATAAATTCATTCAAGAGCTCTGAAATAGCGTGGTTACATAGTCCCATATACTTGTGTGTGAAACCTGTATTACTGTGGTGCATATAGTAATATAGGCCCTATGTATTTCTAGTTAAGTCTAGGGCAGGGCGAATAGAGTAATAAGTGGTGGAACTCCGGCAGTTGACCGTTTCCGCCACTAGGTGGTATTAGCGTTCCTTGGTCTGGACGTGCAGGTGGACGGTCAGTCTGGCTCGTTGTTTATTAAAAGAAATACCGGTATTGCACTAAATACGAAGCAAGTTGTGAATAACAGAATCAAATCTTCAAGGAAATACGAACATGTTAAAATACTGTCCAGAACACACTAAAATACATTGATAAGAAGAGTAGAGCTTACCTTTAAACAGAAGAGATCTTCACTATTTTTCTCGCTGATTTTGTAGACGATCTGGATCACAGTTCCCTGAACATTTCTTTCGCCCGGAAAATGAACCGCCATTTAATGTAATGAAACACTATCCTAGGGAAATATAATAACAGGTGCTCCTCTGAGCAGCACACATTTCAGAACACAGGAAGTTCACAGATCATATCTAAAGCGCTGCGCGGATGTGGATATCCGCGGATAAACCCTCGGATATCCGCAACATTTTTCACCATGTTGACATAGTTTGTATGGCTGTGCGGATAGCGGATAAACTGCGGATAATGTTTGGAGTAAATTTGCGGATAATTTTTGGATTACAATCCGATCTTGTTGAATATCATTACTAGAACCTGGATGTCATGACACATATTTTCCGTTATATTTTTTGATGACATATGTAAGATCATTTAAGTTAATATCATTCAAATTATGTCATTAAGAATATTTACACTCCGAACTGAAAAGGGTTGCAATTCTGGCTGTATAACAATCATTTTAAACATACTGTAGCAAATGAAATAATTATATAGCCTTCTTCTCAAATGTCTAAATGTGTTGCTTTAATACTTTATGCTTTATCCAACTATAAATATTATTGTAATGCCAGTAGATTCGGATAACAAATGTGCGAATTCGGATAAAGTCGTGCAGATGCGGGGCGGATGCGGATAACAGTCGTTCGGAAGCGGAACGGATGCGGAGCGGATGCGGAGCGGATGCGGAAAACGTTTTGTTTATCCGCGCAGGGCTCTATTCATATCCACACAATCCACAATCCACAAACCACAACGCGCCTTCTTGCTCCAACTTTGCCTCCACTACTGCATCTACACGTTTCATCACGTGAAATAAAGATAAAGACGGGTATTTGAGAAATTGAGATTCACTTCCGCCAAAGTCTCTCAGCATAGTGAGGATACATACATCACTAACAGCATTGAATGTTTCGGAATCACTTTCCAATGATCTAATGCAGGATACATTTCACAATCTTCTTTGCTGCTGTGTAAATCAGGTAACCACACAAAAAACACGCAACGTTATCGCCTGCTCTCTCAGAACTGTCATCATTAACTGACAGGATTATTTTATGGGATCCAGTTCGGGTTCAATATTTGTCAGTGTAGTCGTTTGCTAACAATTGTTATCCTTCACCTCTCTGCTCGTATGCATTTCATTTCTCACCATTGACCGTATTAATTAAAGGAAGCAAGCTTATTGTCAATAACGTCCCCATAATTAGCTTGTGAAGAAAGGACCTCTTTCACTGGTAGGCCTATGCACAGTATTTAGACTGAAGCAAATGGAGGCGAAAGAAGTCGGTAGAAGTAGGATGATCATCACTGCTTAAACCGCCAAAAAAGCCTCTCAGAATTGTCTTGATTTAATTTTGCAGTAAAAACGTAAACATATTGTAAGTAGGCCTACAATTTCCGCGCGGTAATGCATCACTGCTTGACTGCCGCAATCTGCTGAGACCATACGCTCGGCGCGGCGCGTGGTGTTAAAATTTAGAACGACTTCATATTAACCATTGAGTAATATGGAAGTTCCACCATTTATTACTTTATTCACCCTGGTCTAGGGTATGTAAGAATGCGACAGTGGCCTTAAGTTAGGATCCACCACGGCATTCGCCTGAATTAGAATTGTGAAACCACTTCTAGGATAGCTGAGATCGGAACTGAACCATTATCGACTGAGATTTGGCTCTCAAAGCGGAGTGTATCATTCCGGGAGTCATACCCAGGACCGTTGGATCTAGAGTCCAAATACGTACCACGGAAGGTGGTACATAGTACATAACTCTATAATAAATAAATATTAATAATATATAACCCCTGGCACTACAGCCCATGAAGGCCTAGGCCTACCAAGCGACCGCTGCTCAGACATTTGGCCTGCGGATATTGGGGACGCAGGTCGCAGGTAACTGCCGATTATTGGCGCGTGTTATTGTTTTACCCGTTGGAGGTAATGTCTTCTTTGAGTTGACATCTACATGACAGTGTTTTTTCTGTTTTCGTCGAGTGTCACCATTGTCACAGGGACATATAATTTCACTATAGGGGATAAAATGTGATATAATACTGAAATAAATCATGAGCATATTTTTTCTAAAAATATCATTCTAAATCAAACCACTAAATAAGATGTTGAATGGATCCAAACTTGAAGTTATATTTTTATTGAATGACTAACACTATGGAGCAGCTGATATTTATTTTACCCATTGATTAGACCAAACTGACACTATTTGAGACTACGACGTTTCCAATGCCATGGAAACCGTGCAAGGGGTGGACATTCGGTAACAATGTGGCATAAGTAGCAGTTTTCACTGTGCAGTCGCCACCCTAATTTCACTCACGTAGATAACTATCGGACGCAAGGAGCGATCTGATAAGCGTCAGTAGGAGGATATTTAATGAATATGTGCTATTTTTAAGAGTGTATAATTTTACCAACCTTGACCTGTGTGTAATAGCTTACAATTGTTTATTTGATAGCTCTTGGTTGTTATTTTGCGTTGATGTTTCTTCGTTACGGATGCTAATCATCTCGTATTAACTTCATATATGATTAGTTAACATATTAACGAAATTTTAAATGTTAGCTTTGACACCATCCTAACGTCGACCAATTTTATTTTTGCTGTAAATGTAAATGACCCTAGCCTTGTGAACAAATGAAAAGTTTTGCTTTGCTGTAGATTCACTGCCTGTAATTAATCGAATTTTAACTGATATTTCTTGTATTTGCTTAGGGTGAATTTTACGTGTCACGTTCATAGCTTGCTCACTGTTTCACTTTTCTGTAAGAAGGACTTCGAGAGGCCTTAACTTAAATTCAGTTTAAGAGATTTATTTAATTTTATTGCATTTTAGACTTAAGGGCTAGCCGAGATTTTCAACCCTCTGAAGTAGGATATGGGTTTGATATTTTTACAATAAATTGTTAACGAGTTTTACATAAATCTGGACTCTTTATTTCCAGCTTCGTGTTTTGGGGGGTGTGTTTCCTCGGGCTCGTCTATGACTCTTTCCTCACTCACCTGATCGCCGTGAGATATCAGTCTCGTGCCGGAGCTAGTCCGAGGACGCCCCCAATCCTCTCAGTGTGTGGGATAGGAGGATAAGGAAGTCAGCAGGGTCATCTTCTGCAGATGATTCCCTGGCGACCTTGTCTAACGGTCACAATATACATTGTACCCCGCCCAGTCATTGGACAGATTCGTGTTGACCGACTGAAGAGTTACAACTGACAGTTTGAATAGGCAACACTGAAAGAATGGCTTCAATAGTTAACAAAGAAGATGCATTATTTAAAAATAAATACTAGCAGGTAAATATTTTCTGGGGTGAAGCAGCTCCGCTTTGCAGTCACAATGTTTCCTGCAATTGAGATTACTCCTTCAGCGCTGCAGGTGGTCGCGGAGATGATCAAGTACGTTTTCGCTAGTTTAGCGGTCCTTGGATATATTGTTTGATTCATTTTCCACCAGTGAAAAAGGATGAGTATGCAAGTCAGGCGGTGTATTCCCAAGATAGACGTCCAGCTCATCTTTTGCAATGTTTGCTACATCTACAAGATTTCCTATTTTACCGCGGTTTTTATAACTGCCCTATCGTGAGAACATTGAGTTTTAACAAACATGCCTCAAAGTTGACTTGATACATACCTTCGTTCGTAAGGCGTCACATTTGTATCTTTGGAGTAGAAATTTAATGTTTATAATGTTTTTCAGACGGTAAACACGGTTGTACCCAGTTGTCTAATGGGTGATTCCCTAATCCTGAGATATTGTTTTACATGAGAATAACATAATGAATACAGGGCACAAGGATGACCCGTTTTGTCAAACTATCATCCGATCCTCTACCCTTAGGCTATCAATCTGTGTCTACAAGTATGGGTTATGATATTTACAATATATACACCTATTTAGTTGCAGTAGTAATTAATCTAGCAAAAATAGTCAAGATATGTTACTTTTGTTGAGATACTGATAGTGGTGATTGACCTTAAAGTTTGCTTTCTTAGTGTGGTTATGTGATAGTTAATAAATGGTCAGGTTATTGTGTCAGCAGGAGGTGGTAGCTGCACGAAAACGGACCACACATTGCTCAAACTGCTAAGTGCACAATCCACAAAAACCTGACCATTTATTAACAGTCACTTAAACACACTAAGCAAGCAAACTTGAAGGTCAATCACCACTATCAGTATCTCAACAAAAAACCACATATCTTGGCTAGTTGTACTAAGTTTAGTTTAATTGCTTCTGCAACTAAATAAGTGTATACAGTATATTGTAAAGATCATTAGATTTAATATCCTAAGTGTAAAGGATCTAATGATGATCACTTGACGATCGAAACTGGTCATCCAAGTGTAATTATTAATATCATGTAGTATTTTTTTTCATGATAATGGAAACACCCATAACAATTGGGTACACTCGTGTTGATCGACTGAAAAACATTAAATGTTGATTACTAAGGCAAGCCTGAAAAAGGGCTTCCAACACTATATGCTAATCCTTGGAGTGAAGTTAAATGAAACCTCAAAGCGGGCGTTAAGCAGTGTCTAGAGTTCTTGGCTGTCACCTCAGAGGCCTGGGTTCGATTCCCGGCTCTGCCAAGAAATTTAATTCTGGTCTGAGGGCTGGAACGGGGTACACTCAGCCTCGTGAGGCAAAACTGAGAAGAGGCGGGTCTGATTCCTACTTCAGCCATCATGGAAGTGGTTTTCCGTGGTTTCCCACTTCTACTCCAGGCAAATGCCGGGATGGTACCTAATTTAAAGCCACGACCGGTTCCTACCCAAATCCTACCTGAATTACAAATACACACACTGGTACAGACATCGCAGTGACACATGTTATCAGGCAAGTCATAAACACACCCAAATACACGGGGCTACATGACCATGATGTTGCAAATCCCCTCAAAGAACCAACAACATCACCCGTCATGGGATTGCCCAGGCTAACCATGTAGATAACCGATTTATCGTTACTTGTTACAATTAATCTATTTTTCTGTTTCGATTAATCGATTAATCGAAATCTAAGATTAATCGATTAAAAGTACCCGCCCTAGTTTTTACTGACCCTCTGTCTCCGTGCAGTGGTAAACACGTATTGCCTTCTAATTGATGAGACTTCATATCATTTCTGTGCCTGTTTAAATATTATCAACAAACTTCGCGATGAACCCAATAATGAAGCGTCGCTGTTGTTGTTGATTTAGTTAGGTTAGGGGCTTTGTAACATCGTGACCATAAAGCCCCGTGTGTTTGGGTATGTGTGGAAACTGTTTAATAACCTGTGTCAATTGTGTTGAAGGTATTAGTCTGTGTACGGTATTTGTAATTAGAGTTTGGATTTGTGTAGGAAGTGACCGTGCCCTTTATCTAGGTACCATCCTGGCATTCGCCTGGAGAAGAAGAAAACGGGAAATCACTTCTAGGATGGCTGAAGTAGGAATAGTTCCCACTGACTCACGAGGTGACGTGGTTGTTTTGATCGCTGTTAAGCATGCACTAACTAAGAGATAAATGCGTTGAAAATACGCAATTAATTCGGTGGGTTAGACATGTCTGTTCTTGTATTACTTCATATCAGGGCCCTGGACATATTGGTCATTAGCCCTGTGGGCTTGAGTGTGTATTAAATTCGTCTGATAACCTGTGTTTCTGAGGTGTATATAGTAGTATATGTAACTGTTCGGGTCACGAAATGGAGTATGTATTTTTCGGACGGAATATGGAAAGAAACTGGGGAAACACCATTCTCAGGAGAGTATCTGCGTCGCTGACAGTACCGCGATTCGAATCTCCGAACTTCGACCTTGCAGTACCCCATTGCTGTCTTGGAGTGAACTTATAGGAGCTTGACTATATTGATGGTCTCGATGTGATGAATGAAAGACGGGAACGGAAGGATTGTGTTTTGGAAAGAAATAATAGTTTTGGTTACAAAGAAACGAAACCAGTCAATTTAATGTGTTAATAAAAGTGTGTTTTTCATCAGGTTATGAAACAGATCCAACACACACACGTACACGGGGCTGATGATCAATACGTCCCAAGCCTCTAAGTGAAATAACGACAGTAATTTCAAACCCAAGGGGTCCATCATTTTGTATTTACGATGCATGTTTCTAATGTATGTGCATGTATGGACACACTAAAAGAGTAATAATACCGGTAATAATAGTAATAACAATTTTAATAATCTTACTGGTTTTAAGTCCCCGTTAACTACTGAGGCTTTTAGAGACGCCGGGGTGCCGGAATTTTGCCCCAAAAGGGGATCTTTAACAAGCCAATAAATCTACTGACACGGCGTATGCCAACTGACTGCGCCGGGATTCGATCCCACTATCTTGAGCTCAGCAGGCGAGAAAGTTGCCACTAAGCCACGTAGCCAGTCGTGTGCTAACAGAAAATGGGTTAAAAATGCCGTCTCGCGTTGTTCGCCCTGAGGCTCTAAAATGCCTATTTGGAATATTATTGATAGTTCATAAAGTAATTTCCCAGCGTTTGAATGAATTGTATGTCTGGTCTGGTCATTATTCGAGCTATTGTGTTTGCGATAAAACTAGTATCATACCACTAAATTAAGTTGGTATCGATATTTTATTTGGGCATAATCTCGGTTAAAACAAACCACATTGCTTCACTAGACCTTAAATACCTCTAATTGATCTGAGATAAAACGTCGACTTCTTCGTCGGATTGGACGTAGTTTGTATGTGAATAACCTTGTATTTTAGCAGCACATTTATTGACAAACACATGAGCAAGTACTCAGCCTATTAGACAATTTGCAATCCTTAAGGTTAGTTTTCCTTTTTGGTCAATAATGTCAAACTGGATGCATTAACATACGCCTACTGATGCTTCAAATAAAATCACCACCCAACATTCTTCAAGATGCAAGCCTCTGCCATCCGGTTGGAGGGTGAAGGAAGTAGTCTATGTGCCATTCACTTGCTATCTACTGATACGATGTAAATTCATTTGAGGTTGTAGTTGATTAATTTAGGGTCTTTGCGACATTGTCACCATGTAGCCCTGTGTATTTGGGTGTATGTGTATGTGTGTGTGTGAGAGAGAGAGAGGATTTTTTTCGATAACCTGTGTTATTGTGATGGCTGTATTTGTGTGTTTATTTGTAATTCAGGAGAAATTGAGTAGGAGGCGGCCGTGATTTTAGGTTAGGAAGCTTCCCGGCATTTGACGGGAGCAAGAGTACGAAACAACGGAAGCCCACTTCCAAGATGACTGAGATGGGAATTGAACCCTCCTCTTCTGAGATTTGCCTCACGAGGCTGAGTGTACCCCGTTCCAGCCCTCACACCAGAATTAAAATTTTGGCTGAGCCGGGAATCGAACTTGAATCCCCGGGGCAACAGCCAAGAATGCTAGCCACTACATAATTCATTTGAGGAGCTTGGAACATCTTGGTCATCAGCTCCATGTAACAGGGTTAGTGTTGAACTTGTAGGTATGTGAAGACTGCAGTAGTGTGTGTAACTGTATTAGAGACGAGGATGGGGTAGCTGTTTTGGGACTCGATATAAGGTAGTATCCCGGCATTTTCCAGGAGGGACTGTAGAAAAACCTGGGGAAATGCTATACTCAGTGTAGCCACTGTCAGCGCCGGGATTTGAACCTACAATATTCGGACTAGCTGCTGCTGCCCATACGTCGTGGTGCACGATTTGACGAGCAGGGCTATGTGGCGGGACTACTGTTATGCTATGCGATGTTAAACCAAATACCGTGTCATGGCTGTGGAGTAGTACTGTGTGCAACAGTCTCCCAGAACACCCACCCCATTTGGACGAGCCTTCATTGATGTGAATTTCATGCAACAGCTCTAAAATGTTAATAATGTTGGTCATACGATAAAAGTAGTGAACTAAAATCAAGAAAATCAAAGAAAACACTGAAGATAATTATAATTAATAACGCTATTCGTTTTACGTCCCTCTTATTTACTGCGGCTTTTCTCGACACCAGGGTGCCGGGATTTTGCTTCGAAGTTGATCTTTAACATGCCAGTAAATTTACTCGCTATGCGTTGATTTAAGTACCCTGAAATGCGAACTGACTGCTCAAGGATTCAATCCTGCAACCTTGGCCACAGTAGGTGAGAACGTTACAGCTGCGCCAAATCTGAAGAAACTTGGGCTAGGGTCACGCAACCTTTAGATTTCTGATCCAATGGCTTTCTCTCCACACTGCACTGCTTGACTTTTCCAGGCAGTGTGCTAACATTCAGACCAGGAGAGGAGCACTGGTGAACTCTTGTGAAACTCTTCGTCTTCGAATGTCTTTTGTTATAGTTTACATGAGTCTTAGCTCTGCGCAATTTTGGAAAAATCGGTGATCGGAAGAGCTCACATTACCCATGCTAACCTATTCATTTAAGGTGCAGTATATTAGGATTTTACTTTTGAAGGGTATTGCCGCGTATTTTTGTAACACCCTGTTCACATATCTGGAATCAATTTGAGGCGGTTGTCACTAACATGATTGCATTAGTATTTGAAAGCCAGTTTTTCATTGGAACAGATCAAGAAGCCATTAAGTTGATAGTCTTGTACGACGATAACGCGCTGAGAGTCTTTCCATGTTACCTCTGTCAAAATTCCTTTTGAAACTTAGACAATGCAGAGTAAGGATGGGGAAGGAATGTTCGGCATACGTACAACATAAAGGAAATGAGCAGTGCTCAGTTGTGCTGGAGAACGTTTTATCTATTACTCTCTTCAACATAGAACTGATTCTATAAGCTTCATTAAAAGAGAAAACCCTTCGCATAGTTTGAAAAACAGGTGGACAACAGACGTTGATGGTCGTTAAAAGCTGGGGCATTGCACAAACTGTAGCTTTATGCAAAGGTGTTGGTACACTGGAAATAGAATTACCACAGTAAAATTGAAAGATAATTCGATGAAAAATGTTTTGAATAAAAAATGGTATTTCATTGGCTAGTTAATTGATTTATGTCTATTTATATGTTCCAAAGTAGTGATATGAAAGGTAAATTGATTCGGGAGAGCGAAAGTGCAATTTTGTGTGTATAAAGGGTGGCTTAAGTGTTATTTCAAAACTAATTTTATTATTTCCCTCACGAATGAATATTTTTAAACTCTACTTCCGCATATTTTTCCATAAATATTCGTGATGGTGCAGTGTCAACATTGTTTTTTGGCTTAATGTGTTAATTAGCAAACACGTGTACCATCTCACTGAAAAATAGCAAGACACAGTTATTCGCTATTTTAGGTCTAGCACGGTATATTCACAACGTTTATAGGTGTCTGTGTGTCAAAAATAATAATCTTTGTATGGCCTCAGCTACATTGTGTAGATAGACTATTTTGAAATAGAGCCATATAGGTGATCTACGCTCCAATTTCTACGTTCCGTTTGTGCTGCCACCTAACAGAAAACTCGAACTCGATTGGGTGATTAGGGCCTGTGATTGAATGAAATTTATTTTTTATTCTTCAAATGTGATTTGAGGGGAAACGATATTTTTTCCTCCGTTGAGAAATCTAACTTCCACAGCAGGGAATCGATCTCGGGAGCTTGGGATCATGCGTTAGACACTCTACTATTGGTTCACCAAAGAGGTTAATGTTACCTATATGTTATCATTTCCGACAATGAGTGCTAACGACATATCTAAGATCAAGTCACTGTGATATAGCGTTAGTTACATAATAATATTAATAATGTTATTGGATTTACGTCCATTTTAACTACTAAGGCTTTTAGAGAAGCCCGCCGGCTCCGTGGTGTTGGGGTAGCGCTTGCCCCTCACCCGGAGGCCCCGGGTTCGATTCCCGGCTCCGTCAGGGATTTTAGAAACTGACCTGAGGGTTGGAACGAGGTGCAATCAGCCTCGTGATGACAATTGAGTAGCTGTCTAACAGTGAGGCAGCGTCCCGATAACGAAAACCAAGGTTAACGGCCGAAGGGATACAATGCGCTGATCACGCGTCACCCCAATATCTGCAGGCCAAATGGCTGGGCAGCGGTCGCTTGGTAGGCCTAGGTCCTTCATGGGCTGTAGTCCCAGGGGTTATTATTTAGAGACGCCGGAGTGCCAGAATTTACCCGAAGGGAATTTTTATGTGCCAGTAAATCTACTGACACGGCTCCCTCAAATTTAAGCACCCTGCGCCAGGATTCGATCTTGCAAACCTGGCACAGCAGGCGAGAACGTTACCACTGGAGTATTCCAGTATTGTAGTTTGGCGTCAGGAAAGACCGTACAGTAAGATAGAGTGACTCATTTTTAGAGCTGTACATATTCGCACATCAAATTTTTCGAATAATTTCCAATACGAATATTCGCAAATTCGAATTACGAAAAAATCCGCATTAGTGAAATAACTCGACTATTCAGTCAATAATCGAATGATCCGACGAACAAGAAAATGTCAGAATAATTATAATGATTAGAATAACTATAATTATTAAAGAAAAAAGAAAGGAAGAAAGAAAGAAAGAAAGGGTATTATTGGTTGTACGCCTCTTTTAACTACTGTGGGTTTTAGAGACGCCGGGTTGCCGGAATTTTGCCCCGAAGGGGATCTATAACTTGCCAGTAAATCTTCTGGCACGGCCTTCTTCTCATTTAAGCACCCTCAAATGCCAACTGACTGCGTCAGGATTCGATCCCACTATCGTGTTCTGGGCAGGCGAGAATGCTACTACTGAGCCATGCAGCCAGTCAAGAAAGAAAGAAAGAAAGAAAGGAAAGAAAGAAAGAAAGAAAGAAAGAGAGAAAGAAAGAAAGAGTGAATTGATGAAAGAAAACGATAACAAATAATAATAATAATAATAATAATAATAATAATAATAATAGTCGCCTCCGTAGCGTAGCGGTCAGCATGGTTAGCTGCCGCCCCAGAGGTCCTGGGTTCGATTCCCGGCTCTGCCACGAAATTTGAAAAGTGGTACGAGGACTGGAACGGGGTCTACTCAGCCTCAGGTGGCCCAAATGAGTAGAGGGGGTTCGATTCCCCCTCAGCCATCCTCGAAGTGGTTTTCCGTAGTTTCCCACTTCGTCTTCGGGCAAATGCCGGGTTGGTACCTTCTTCAAGGCCACGGCCGCCTCCTTCCCTCTTCCTTGCCTATCCATCCTAACCATCCCTTACCTTCCCTCATGAGACCCCTGTTCGCTTTGCAGGTGAGGCCGCCTGGGCGAGGTGCCAATCCCACCTCACCAGTTGTATCCCTTCCGATTCGATGTTCCCCGCTCTAGGACACTGCCCGTAGAGGCGGTAGTGGTGAGTTCCCTCGCTGAGTCCGTGGGTTCCCCCCAACCTGGAGGGTAAACGACTAAAAAAATAAAATAAAAAAAACATAATATGGTATGGCCTCGTGTGCTGGGAGCAAGCTTTGTTATTTGACACCCAGAGGGTAGCTTGAATGTCGAATTTTGTTGTTCCTTGAAGCACTATGAAAGTCAAGGAGGTTAGATGTCTATGCTCCTTGACACTATAGCGCTTTCCAGTAGCGAAATGAGGAACTTTGTGTTAGCGGAAACTCCCGAGATTAATGTTGCCATAATGAACACGGCCTAGTGAATTCAAATGGGTTCTTCAACATGTCAACATCGTTTGACACGCGTGTCGTGATTTTTGCTGCCTTTCAAAAATTACTTACCACGGCCAGGAGCGAACCTGCAAGCATGGGGGGGGGGGTTGATAGTCCGACACGATAACCACTCACCCTTGAATGATAGTTAATTATACGGAACCATCAGGCTGAATGGGGAAGGGGTTAACGCCATCTGCTCCTGGATTCGACCAACTGGTCTGCTGGACATACTGTATATCTTTACACAAATTGCTGTCTTTTTCGGGTAGCCTACTTTCTTCCTCGAATAATTCAAATACAGTATTTGAACTGTTCGATTTATGTAATAATAGACTACAGTATTCAAAATACTCGAGTACTTCGCTTGTTTGAATGATTCGACCATCCCAAGTCTTCGGACATCCCTATTGTTCATACATTTGAATTCTTAGAATATCCGAATACTTCGAACATTGGTATAAGTTATTCGAGTTTTGAATTGGAAAACATTCCAAGTCGTCGAATTTTTGAGATCGTTAAAAATCCCTCAGTATGCCTTTCATCGGAGGGGAAGTAAAGCTGGCGGTCCCATGTCATAGATTTATGGTATGTTAAGGAACCTTCCACTAATTACACCTGTGTGAAGCTAAATTAGAGGTTAAAATGTAAACAAAGATCTCAGGTTCCTACGTTCGTCGCCATGTGGCGTCTAGTAGCCAAGTTCTGAACTAGTAGTCGTTGACGGTGACGTTTGGCGGCAAAAGTAGGAATTAATTGAAAAATTCCAAGTCTTCAGTCCTTACTTGAATTAAAAAACAGATAACACACACTAATACAGTCATCAGAATTAACACCGGTTATCAGACAGATTCTACACACACCCAAAGTACACGGGCCTACATGACCGCGTTGTCACAGCCCCTAAACTGAGGAACCAACCAATCAACCATTCTAAGTAGTCGAATTAAGCGAATATTGGAATGATATGTAGAGCCCTAGCTGACTCCTGTGGTGCGGATTGGGTGAATGAAGTCGAGTGTTTGCGACGACAACAAGAATATTATATACGATAAACCAGACCTAGGAAACATAAAGACAGCTAGAACGAGTTTCAGGAGAGAGAAGATTTGGTATGACATGATTTCAGTTAAGAGCAGACATGTTGCAGTTTAAGTCAATTTGGGCTGCAGGGCTTCTGTAGGGAGTATTTTAGTCAGGTTTGATCCTCGAGAGTAAATACAGTAGATGATTGTGTTCAAAGTCTTATAATATTGAACGTTAGAAGTGTATAATTGCACTAATTATGCTTAGGTTGAGACCACTGTTCACATACTAGTATACACAGGAACTAAATTGAGTGCTATCTACGAGGGCTGTTCTTAAGTAAGGGCCGTATTTTTTTAAAATTAACCGAACATTTTTTTTTAATCACATTTATTTTTAGGTTTTACATACCTTCCTCTATTTTTGTACATAGTTGCCTTGTTTATTTAGGCACTTGCCATACCTTAAAACTAAAGCCTCCGTGGCTCAGGCGGCAGCACGCCGGCCTCTCACCGCTGGATCCGTGGTTCAAATCCCGGTCACTCCATGTGAGATCTGTGCTGGACAAAACGGAGGCAGACAGGTTTTTCTCCGGGTACTCCGGTTTTCCCTGTCAAAAATTTCATTCCAGCAACACTCTCCACTATCATTTCATTTCATCTGTCATTCATTTAATCATTGCCCCAGAGGAGTGCGTCAGGCCTCGGCAGCCGGCACAGTTCATATCCTCGCCGCTAGATGGGGGCTTCATTCATTCCATTCCTGACCCGGTCGGAGACTGGAAGCAGGCTGTGGATTTTTCATTTTTCCATACCTTAAAACTAAGTTTTGAAATCCCTCTGCATAAAAGTTTGCCGCCTGCTCTGACAACCAAGAATTCACACTTGAGGAAAATCCATTTATTGAGTAGTTATCATGAATCTTCGGTCCTCGTGAATTTTTGTGTCAATTGCAGTCACCAAGTCATCTGTGATCACAGACCTGAGCGTTCATCGTCATGAACATTTACACAGCCACTTTTCAACTCGCGTACCCATTTTCGCACTTTACCTTCCGTCATTGCATTATCACCGTACACCTCACAAAGCTCACGATGAATGTATGCAGCCGACATGTTTCTTGCACTCAAAAAACGTATCACAGATCGTACCTCACACGCGGAGGGCGAATCAATAATCTTGAACATTGTAATGATGCACAGTTCAGCGTACAGGTTAGCTACACAGCTGCAACTGACGCCTGCTTGTTCGCAAAGGATGCTGGGAGGTAGAGCGCACGCTTGTTGCGGCGTGCGCACTAACGACGGGCTTTAAAAAAACGGCCCTTACTTAAAAAGCAGCCCTCGTATTTCTAGACAAAAATTCTAGTTAGGTTAGTTCTGCTCTTATAATTTTCCGTAAACATGCCTAATGAAGCAAAGAAAAGAGTTTTAGCCCTTTTACTATGGGATTAAAATCTTTCGTTGCAAAACCCTTGGGTTTGCTACACTACGAGACGTATGGATATCTACTGTATATCATTTGGTTTGAGGCAGCAGTGAGCTCGCAATTTGCTTCACGAATAGCACATTCATAGAACTTTAGTGACCCACTAATTAGTAATGCAGGCGTACCTTATTATTTTCTATGAAATAAATTTTACTTGTTCCTCGAATGAGTCAACGTATACTTTTTAGACTCAATGTATAGTTTGGAGATTATTTATTCAAGTTAAATGAAAGGGATGAATTACGTAGCAGATCCACCCGTATTCGGAACGACAATAGCTGTGGTAGACCAGTTCCCTCTATCTATATCTCCCTCCAATGCACGCACTGCCTGATTGACAAGTAACTGTACTAACCTACCAGCGAATTGTTACCGGTGGCGGAAATCGGAACTAATGCGCTCCGCCCAGCCACACACCTGCGAGAGACGTGCAGTTGTCGCATTTGTGTGCATGATTCGTTCTGGGTCGTTCGCTGTGCGGTGTTTAGGCCTATGCCTGTACATGCGTTCTCCGTCTTGCGCCGCAGCCACTCGCTACAGCCAATACGAGGCGAGGTGACGTAATGTATACAGAACAGCACCGCTCCACGTCTAGCGGCAACAATTCCCCGGTCGGGTAGTATATAGCTTCCACGAGTTAAAATGGCACCGAAGTTTATACATAACGAACTTTCAGTCCACGAATCTCAGTTTGATTATCATTGGCAATGAATCATCCGAGATTATTTTTGTTATTATTTCTTATTGTGGTTTTGTTTTTAGGTGTTCAACTTATAAAATAAGAACTAGAGGGTTGGCACTTCATGAATATTCCAAATACAAGTGTCTCCTGAAGGAGAAATTAGTAAAACTTTGCAACAGGAAGGATCATAACAAACGGCTTGCCTATAAAGTATGCGATTTGCACATTCAAACGGCAGTGGTAGTGGATAAGCAGTAGGAGTTTAAACGATTGAAACTAGGAACTCGCTACGCTGTACGCGCTTGGCTAGTGGTGAGTCTCTGGCAGTAGGCAATCTGATGTCTTGCGAACCAATCATCGAAGATGATCGTGTGGGCTGTCAAATTACTCGGGATGAAGCCCCTTTTCCCATGGACCACTTATTGATGTGTAACATCTTTCCGCTCGGTTGCTGGATAGTTTTGTGGAAGTGATTTTGAAAATTGGGGACGGAAGTGGATCGGCACGATCGAGCTGGCAGTGGTGGATCAAACGGAAGTATGCACTGCCCGCTCGATCGATCAAACGGAAGTGTACTAGCTGGCAGTGGTGGACAACGGATGTATGCACTGCCTGCTCGATCGATCGAATGGAAGTGTGCCCTAGCTGGCAGTGGTGGATCGAACGGAAGTATAAGACGCACTGCCAACTCGATCGATCGATCCAGCTGACACTGGTAAGAGAAACAATCAGCGTGCGGTGTCGAAAATTGATACCATAACGCACTCTCGGCCCTGTGGAATGTATATGTCATACTGAACGGAAAACGCTCATGCGAACTCTGGTGTCAAGTGATTTAAACAAATGACATGGTACATGTTCGAAGTCTTCGAATCAGTATTTTTAAATGGTAAAATGCCTTAATATCAAACATTGTAAGTAGTCGGCATTGCATTGGCATAAGGCATTTTAAACTCAATGTCACTCAGGAACATTATCGAAACAAGCAAAACATAAATGAAACTTAATTCCGTAATGCAGTATTATTGGAACGTGGAAATAAGTCACCATCTTGTGCACAATATTTGCGTAGTCGAAATAGCCGTGGGCTTATTGCGTATGACTGTGAATCTAGAGATCTTGGGTTCGAATCCTGGGCGGGGTAGATATTTTTGCTACCAGATTATCATTTTAAACGATATTTATCATATCAATATGACTCATTTAACAGAATCCATATGAAATTACGTGTTGGTCTGTGAATGAAGAGGACCTGTTTATAAGGAATTTAAGGTTATGAGCGGTGTCGCGTCTATTAATCTAGTTGATCCATATCGTATTCTTTATTTAGGCTAGTGCTGGTGGAAGCTACAAATCATCTAATAAAATGAGTTCCGTATTATAAACTACAATATCTGTAAAACACTCCCTTTTACAATAGATTAATATTTGTTCCAATAATACTATAAAATACCGGTATATCAACAATTTCACGTGAGGTTTCTTCTATGTCAGATGTTACACATCATATGCGACTACTGTAAGGCTCGTAATTTTTTTAAATTGATTTACCCAAAGAACTCAAAACTAGTAGGTCATTGGCACAATATGTTTGGGAATGAATAATTGTACAAACTTGTGTGTAGGCTTATTTTGCTCTGCAAGAAGCCCCCTTTGCCATGGCTCACTTACTTTTATTGATTTACCCAAAAGACCCAAAACTAATAAGTTATCAGCACAAGATTTTTGGGAATGAATAATTGTACAAACATGTATGTAGGCTTATTGTTTAATTAAATGGCATGACAGCCCCTTTCCCCAAATTTAAGCTAAGAACCCAAAACTAGTAGGTCATTAACTTTTTCTCATATTTCCCAAACCAATTAATGGAGACGGTCATGGGAGGTGCACAAATTACTTGGGATGAAGCCCTCTTTCCCAATTATGCATTATATATTTTTTTTCGCTATCATTTTACCCTCCAGGGTTGGCTTTTCCCACGGACTAAGCGTGGGATCCCACCTCTACCGCCACTGAGGGCAGTGTCCTGGAGCTTGAGACTCTGAGTCGGGGATACAACTGGGGTGTGTGACCAGCACTACGCCCAGGCGGCCTCACTTGCAAAGCGAACAGGGGGCCTGATGAAGGGATGGGAAGAGTGGGACGGTTAGGCAAGGACGTGGGAAGGAAGCGGCCGTGGCCTTACTGTAGGAACCATCCCGGCATTTGCCCGAAGACGAAGTGGGAAACCACGGAAAACCACTTCGAGGATGGATGAGGTGGGAATCGAACCCCCTCTACTCATTTGGGCCATCCGAGCCGAGGCTGAGTAGACCCTATTCCAGTCCTCATACCACATTTCAAATTTCGTGGCAGAGCCGGGAATCGAACCCAGGACCTCCGGGGCGGCAGCTAACCATGCTGACCGCTACGCTACGGAGGCGACTTATTTATTATTGAATTAATTATTTATTTATTATTTATTATTATTGTTATTTATGCATTTATTCAATTTCCTATTATTAAATTATTTAATATTATTATTCATTATTCCTGTAATTTTAATTTATTATTTTATTTTGCTAAAGGGCCCAACTACACGGGTGGCACTCACTTTATGTGTACCCCGACTATATCTGTTTTTTCTGATACTTCCCCAACACATTATTGGGGGAAGTCATGCAGGGGGTCCTATTACTTGGGATGAACTCCCTCCCATTCCTCTCTCTTTTCTACCGTCCATTGATATCCCCAAATTTAGCCAAAACACCAAACTGTTAAATCATCGGACCTATATATTTCGCGAACCCGTAAACGTGCAGACTTGTGTGAGAGCTCATCTTTACTCGTGATTATACCTTCTTAACCGCGGGATATTTATTTTGCAAAATTTAGCCAAAGCACCAAACGGCTAGGTCATCAGCCTGTAATATTTAGTGAACCCGTAATCATACAGAGTCGTGTGAGGGTTCATTTTACTCATTTTATTCTTGGCTGTGGGCTATTTATTCTCCTAAATGTTATCAATGAACCAAACTACTAAGCCATTGGTCCTAGATTTTGGGACCGAATAATGATGGAGACTTGTGTGTGAGGAGATGACGGTTATAGGGACACAGTGTTTACTATTCGCGAAAGGAGAGGGAAAATAACTTTAACAGGTTGATTGAGGATGGCTGCTTATTATTAAATATGTTTTTATTTATAACAGGTACTAGACAGTTCAGTGCGAATAAGTTACAAATACATTATATTTTATCTAACTATGCATTTAGATTTACTCAAGAAACCGGCTGGAGTTTTTAATGTTACGATTTGCTAGTCTCTGTATTTCACACACGCACGGCTGTACAAATTTAGGCAACCTTACAATATGAATATGCCGACCGGAAGTGTTAGACTACAGAGTAGACGACTCTTGTTAGTGTCTCATGAGGTAAGATCGTAGAAATCGGTTAGCCATTTTGATTGCTGTACAATAGATACATACATAGAGACAGGTTGACCATTTTGGTTCCTGACATTGATTAAAATAACCTGCAGAATGTTACCTAAGGAATTTAATATTTATTTATTTAATTATTTAATTAATTACAGTATTTATTTGCCAAAATTCGATAGTTGGCTAAAACATTACATGGATTTTTAACAAAGTTGAGAATTGTTTACACATACTTGTGCTGGATCCTCTTTTGTCGACTGTTCTTGGTTAACTCTCGATTTTTTTTCTTGTGAAAAGGACGGAATTAGAATACTAAGTGTCTATAATGTTATTACTGCAGGTAAGTATTAACAATTCTATGTTTTTGGATAAATATGTGTAAAATTTTAGAATAAACTGTTTAGGTACCAGATAGTTTTCACGACAGTATGTCCTTCCCAATGCTGAGCTCGTGATAAACAAATAGTGGAAAATAAAACTGAGCAAAAAAGTGTAAGGTAGAGGTGATGGTCTACAACTCGGTATTTACCTGGTGGGAAAGTGTGGGAAACCACAAAAAGAAAATTGTAAGATTGCAAACGCGAAAAGAGAATATTAGGGACATTGGGGTAAATGTAGTAAATTTTAAGGAATTAGAGTAAATTTTATCGATTTTAGGGATTTGAGTAAATATAATAGATTTTAGGTGCGTTTAGGGGAATTTGGTAAATCTATGTAATTTTAGGAAAGTAGTGGTCTAGGGAGAGTTCTAACGAGTGTCATGGCCGCCGCGTGAGTCCAACCCGATATCTTGCGAACCAATGATCGGATATGGACATGTGAGGTGACAAATTACACGCGGTGACGCCCCCTTTACCCAAAATACCCAAAATTGCAAGGGCATTGACCTGAGATTTTATAAACTAATAATCGGATTTGAACGTGTCAGGTTTCATGGGACTTGGCATGAAGCTCCCTTTCCCGTGGCGCACTCATTTACCCCAAATACCCAAAACTGCAAGGTCATCGACGTGAGGTTTTATAAACCAATAATCAGATTTGGACACGTGAAGTGTCATAGGACTCAGGATGGCCAGTCTTTTTCTATGGACCATGAATTTACCTAAATACTCAAAATCTAAAAGGTCATCGGCTTTTTAATATCTCGCTAACCAATGATCGGATTTGTACATGCGAAGTATCAAATTACTCGGCATGACACACTATCTTTTCCCAAAACTGAAAGGTCATCGGCTTTTAAATATCTCGCTAACGAATGATCGGATTTGGACAAGCGAGGTTCCAAATAACTTGGCATGACCCCTCCTCTCTTTTCCTGTAGCCCCCTAATCTAACCAAACAACCCAAAACTAATAGGTCATAGACTTTATAATATATCGCTAACCAATCATAGGATTTCCTCGACATTCCTATACACAAGATGGCGGCCGTAGCCTAACTTAACCTAAGCTAATCTAACCTAGACTTACCTTCCAGGTGTGATCAAAAAGTTTCAAAGAATTTCTAGATGACAACCATAGTTAACCAAACCTAACCTACTAAATTATCTGCCTGGGATTTCTAAAAATACCCGATATCATATAGGTAATAAATGGGTCAGACTATACGTTTGACTACCTTGAACTACCTAAGGGCAGAATGCCGAAGGTATACTCCGCATCCCGCGAAACCCTCAACGAAAGAGACTAGCTCCACTGAGCAGTCAGGCGGAGAGCTAACAGCGGATGCTTTGTCAGTTGAAATAAAATGGAGTATGATAAGACTTACGCAGGTTAAAGACTGTTGTTGTAGGTATGTAGCCTCACAGAATGAATATTTACTATTTACAATTACATTGAATGTTGTAACTTATCCATTTTTTGTTTTATGGTTCCAAAAGTTAGGGTTTGATATCCGGCTCTGTGAACTGAAACAGAGAAGGCTCAAAGAGAAGGCACTATAGCTTTTAGTGACACTAGACACTTTGCTACGCTCATTGCCCTACAGCTTTCTTTCCTGATATTTCGCGAACCTATAATGCTAGAAACTAGTATGGTGTATCATATTACCCGAGACGAAGCCCTGTTTTTTATGGACTATATATTTTGCCCTAAGATAAAAACTACCCTTACTCGGGATGAAATAGTGATTTTTCATATGTATCCGCACTTGCGGCTGTTGAAGATGGCGGGCTTTAAATGATTTTTTTTTTCATTTTATTAAAGCACTTAACTGTAAGGTGATTGACCTGTGATTTCTCGAACGCATAATTTAAAAACCTGATTTTGGTTTTAAATTTATGCATGTAATATTTTTAGATCTTGATTGGAGATTTCGTGAACCCAAGGTTAGCTGAATTCATAATTGTAAAAGCCTGATTTAGGATTTAAATTAATGCATGTAAGATTTTTAGCCTACTTTTCACATTTTGCAAAAATGAGGAAAAAGTAGACTTATGAGATCGATCCGGGAAAATGTGTGTCTGTCTGTCTGTCTGTCTGTCTGTCTAGCTGTGTGTATGTCCCCCCCCCCTATCAACTCCTAAACGGCTGCAGCAATCAAAACCAAATTTAGTATGAGTAAAGATGTGCACCGGAATATCTCACGTCCATATTTGAAAATGATGTCAGTGCTACCAACTGCTGAAAAAACGCACTAGAAATTTGAGCTCCATGTTGGATATCTTGCAAGGTATACATGGGAGCTATTCCAAAATTGGCACACATGTAGATAAGACTATTTCAGTTTAATTTCCAGAAGGCCAACCATGACAGTGTTGCCAAAATAATTTTAAGCCTTCTGATAGGTCCAATGTTTAAATGCATATAACTTCTACACTATCAACTGGATTTCAACCAAATTTTGTATGAAATATCTGTACATAAACATATATGACTGAGCGAATTCTTAAGAGCCACCAGGGCTGCCAACTATTAATAATTGCTCTCTCTATTTATTTATTTTATCCAAATACCAATATATCAGAAAGTATGCAAGCCAACAGCTTTAAACTATGCACACGTATATTCTGACATTTTAGATTAATTTGGAGTAACTTATATACGTCAATTCTACCAACATGATTATAAGCCTGCTGATAGTACCAATTTTTAAATACATGTAACTTCTATACTATCAGTTGGATTTCAACCAAATTTCGTATGTGCTATGTGTACCATAACAGATATGACTACAAGTATTGTTAAGAGCAATCAGGGCTGCCAACTGTTAATAAATTCAGTCTATATTTGTTTAACCCTAATATCAATATATCAGAAAGTATGCAAGCCAACAGCTCTATACTTTGCACACGTATAGCACCTGACATTCTAGATTAATTTGGAGCAATTAATACAAGGCAGTGCTGCCAACATGATTCTATGCCTGCTGATATGTCAAATATTAAAATACACGTAACTTCTATACTAACAAATGGATTTCATCCAAAATTGGCACAACAAGATATCATAATATTTCAGATAATTTCTGACCAGCACACGCATGACATTGTTGCCAACATGCTTTTACGCGCGCTGATAGATCCAATGTCTAACTGCATGTAACGTCCATGCTATCCATTGGACTTGAACCAAATTTTGTATTCTGTACCTTAAGAGATGGAACTAAGAATATATTCAGTCACCAGGGCTGCCAACTGTAGGGCTCTATTAGGCTGCATTATACCAGGTATATCTTGAACTAATTAGATATTTCGATATTACCAACTTAATTTCGTCATTATTCTAGATAGGTTCATATTCTGTAGAATAATCATTGGCATGAAAAGTAGGCTGAATAGTTCTTCACGGAACTTCTTGTTAGATTTTAGATTTTAGATTTTAGATCTTAGATTTTTGATTTTAGATTTCAGATTTCAGATTTTGAATTTCAGATTTCAGTTTTTAGATTTTTATTTTAGATTGTAGATTTTGCGAAAAGTCCAAACTTGAAATTTAGAGGTTATCGGCTTGAAATTTTTTTTAAATAATTATTAAAGAAATACATAATTATAAGGTCTAGTATTACTCCAAATGACATTCCCTTCAGTATGAGTTATTTATTTTTAGATTTTAGATTTTTGATTTTGCGAGAAGACCAAACTTAGGGGTTATTGACTTGAAATTTTTGGTAACTAATTATTAAAGAAAGACATATAAGGATTTGTATTACTCGAAATTACATTCCTTTTATTATTAATTATTTATTGCTAGATTTTGGATTTTAGATTTCATATTTTAAATTTTAGATTTGAGATTTATAGAATTTAGATTTTAGATTTATAGATTTTTCAGATTTTAGATTTTAGATTTTATATTTTATATTTTATATTTTATATTTTATATTTTATATTTTATATTTTATATTTTATATTTTATATTTTATATTTTATATTTTATATTTTATATTTTATATTTTATATTTTATATTTTATATTTTATATTTTATATTTTATATTTTATATTTTATATTTTATATTTTATATTTTATATTTCAGATTTTGCTAAAAGACCAAACTATAATGTCATGACTTCGAATTTTTGGTAACTAATTATTAAAGAAAGACATATAAGGATTTGTATTACTTGGAATTACATTTTTTTTTCACTATAAATTTTTAGATTTTGCTAAAAGACCAAACTAATATTGACTATTTATTAAACACAGCTATGTAGCTAGAAAGATGATTGCACTATACGTTAAGACAATTTTTTTTAGGCCTTGAGCGGCCTTGCGATACGAATTTGCTAACCAGACACGAGTTAGCTACCAGGGAACACTTTAACGACTGTGCCTGTTTTTGATTAGTGACTAGGGTTCTAGACAGCAGCCAGCTGTTTTGTGCTGTATACAGCAGATGCTTAGACCTATATAGAAACCGAGCGACTATGTTGGTTTTTGCATAAAAAGAGACATTATACCCGAAACGATTAGAATAGCCATGCAGAGCTTATGAAAACGCCGTTGTGTAACGGTAAATGGTAGTTAACAGGCGCTGATAATACTATACTCATGAATATGCTTCCTGTAAATTATCTAATATTTAATTAAGTCTCCTAAAATTATTTTACGATGCCCTAACCATATATTAAACACAAAGTTCACGGGACTGCTACGATACGTAACACACTTAAGTATATTGTTACGGCTGTGAGTTTGTTCCATCGCTCGCCGCATGAGTCACAACTGCCCCAGGGCTGGGCTGTGCTCTGTCTCAGTGTATTGTGTGCGCCTTATGCAACAGGACTACTAGGAAAAAGGGATGGTCCAGAATATTCGTGACTCAGCCAGTGATGGAAACCTCGAGAAGCCGTGGACCCTGGATGGGTCTAAAAGCATTTATTGAGTCACCGGCCTGCAATATAAGAGCGACTTGTCAAGCAGTGAGTGTGTGTTTTTCGAGCTAGTGCGAGCGTTTATCCTGAGCGACAGAAGTGTGGTGACTTGCGAAACCTCTAGTGAAGCCGATTCTCTTGACAGCGAGGGAGTGAGAAGCATACAGGGGACTGCCTGTGTTTTGAGCGAGTGTGATTTCACTGAGCGACAGAGTTATTGTGGCGAAGTACTGTCCCCGATAATCCGGATAGTAGGCTGTCAGAAATCCGCCCCCTCAATCGGATTGCCAATAATCGATTGCACCGGCACAGCTACATCAATGAAAATGACACTGACAGACACTACCGAGATTAGAGCACAGTAGTTAACATGAAATTATTGTGGAACACACCAAAATATACGGGGGTTCATACTTACCTTTTACTTACCTATTCAATTTAATCTCGGGTCTGGGTTTTCAACAGGATCACTTAATAGTATGCCCTCACAATAACCTCCACCACGATATTTAAAATGAACCAAGTCGGAGACCAGAAAATTTAAACTGCACAATAATTTATTTCACATAAAGAAAAAGAAAAAAAAATATTTTAACAAAATTTAACAACAAAATAGTTATGGCTGTCTGAAGCCATTGTCAATGCAACCATGTCCTCCTGTAGGACTGTAGACTTCACATACAAAAATTCAGCTTTCTCTAGCTCAAAAGAACGTAATAATAACAACAATGCACATTGGAATGGATAAGGGAGCTGGGACGAGACATATAGCATTTGTTTCCTTGTTCATGAACTTCATAATTTAGTTCATTGACACACATTTATTAATAACCGCAAGGCCGCTAAGTAGTTGACCTTGACCTCCACCATTCAGTTATCTGGCCACCTGCAATACACCCTATGCAGTGTTGCATGCTTGCTTCGTCAAATGGACGCAGCTGCCTAACCAGTGTCACCATATGCTGGCCAACGCAGAGTCTAGCTCTCATTCTAAACAATTTAAATGCTCACATCTCAACTCAAATATTATCACGCAAAATTTATACAAGTTCCGTTCACAATGCAATGGATTACTCTGTTAATCTCAAATCTTATTTAAATGTTTATTCCAATTATCGAACTAGCGTTGTTTAAATGTTAATAGCAAAACGCATAATGTTATATAATAGTGTTCAATAATTATTTATAACATTTAGATTGTTCATAACTTAGTCAAACGACAATTGAAAAATTTTTACACGCCTCTATTAACCCCGTTTGTTTCAAATTATTATTATAGATATTTACATAGTTATTTACATTATTTATATTTTATTTATATTTGAAATACATTAACCACACGTTTATCCGGTTGATAATTACTTAAATCGTGGTGATATAATCGACCAATGAAGGTTAGTTATATTTAAATTTTATATTCAGGTTTAATAAGTTTAATAATTATTATCTGTGACGGTAACCTCCATTCAAAATCGTTATCTCAAATTATTTAAACACTCTTGTTAATTTTAACAGTAACTTCACATGAATAATATTCAATGGACCTGAACAATACACTCAGCGGAAAAATACCTCGCTCAAAACGCACAAAATTGCACAAAAATTGGCCCATAATTCATCATATATCTCATTATATATGGCATCAAAATGTTCCACAATACACACAAAAAACCTCCGCTTATAAATTCATCATCATCATCAATATTACTGTGGGAACCTCCTTCACTTATTAAAGGGCATTATTCATCAGCGACTTTTACACGTCCACTGAACTAACGATTATACATCCATAGTTCTTCTTTAAAAATTCTTATATTCATCAATTGTATCGAAAACTGTTATTATATTTAACCTTCGTGGGTTTCATTCATGAAGCGATATGAAGTAAAAATTTGCCAGTCACAAATAAATTTAATAGCAAATACGATTAGACACGCCTCCCTGGTCTATCAAAATGAATTAATCTCATCATAATTATCGCAGTATAAAAATACTATATTCAAGCAAAATTCATTTAACTGTAGAAATAGTCGAATAGAATACAATTAGATTGTGGACTGCAAACATTATTGTTCCAATCTAGAATTGAGAAAAACTCTTATCAAATGTTCATTATTATAGTGTACTGAATAAATCGTATTCAAAGTTCATATTTCATAAAATTGTCTATAATGCAATGGTATTTCAGAATTGACTAAAAATGTCTGTGTTTCAATCATGTTCATAAAAACGACTAGTATTTCCAAGATCGTCGATAAAGTAGTAGATTTTAACGCTCTAAAATCTTTTAATCATTCTTCTTTCTTGAGGATGACAGAAAATTGGTCAAAGAAATTTACTGAATAGAATTACTTTAATAAAATGACACGCTGTCTGAATTCAAATTTGCCATAGAAAATCGTTAACTTTACAGTCAAATCGTGACTACAAAAATATGCAAATTACTGAAAGAATATATATTATCAGTCTCAACTGATCCAAAATTATTTAAATATGCCAATGACATAATAATGTCTCAATAAATCGTAGAAAAAGGCATAAATCTGCAAAGTGTACAGAGTACAGAAACATCTAGCAAAAGAATATGGGGCAATCAAATATATGACAGAAAATATGGGAAAGATAGTTGCTCAGATCTCGCTTAATGGCTCAAATAAATCAAGAAACGTTCACGACTACCTTATCTGTTGATTGAAGTTCTAGAGGAAAATTTCAAAGAAGACTGCTGCTGGTTCCATTTCACCACAGGATAGATGTGCACCGACCTCGAACCTGGAACCTGCGCCCTCGGAGAATAGAACAGCTTCCTCCTCCGGAAATCGCACTGCTCCGTGTAGATGATAGACATCCTTCTGGCAAAACTCTTCTTTGTGTGCTGGGAAAAACCCTTGCCCCTCTTGAAAGTTCCCTGAAGTTCTTGTAGAAATCAGCCATGAAGTTCATTGCAAATATTTCCGCAGAAATGTTCATAATTGTGGAGTATGAATTTATTTCCACTGCCATTTGAATTCAGCGATGGATTACGATGCATGAGTGTAGCTGAATATTCACTACATGCTCATCTTTGTAGAATGACGATTATCGAAGCTCCAAGTTGCTACTTCACACTACTGATGTATGTCCCAATTGCATTAAAGTTTTAGTCTTCCATCTCCACTTCCATTATAATGTTAGTCGAAAGTACTGCCAGATTGTATAGTTCCATTGTAGAATGTAGCGTTGTATCACCAAATGTAATCTTCAGTATCACGGTTGCAATACACGTGTCTGCCGTAGCGTAGAATGTGGTAGTAAAAGTGCTTCTCAGGATTCGAGAAAAACACTTTTCTCTGCAGTCTTTAAATGCGAATATCTTCTGAAGTATTATAATGAAAATGTTCAACTTTCGCACACGCCTCAATATTGTAATGCACTATTGAATTAGTATAAATGCAGTAGCTAATTCTTGATAGATAAACTTGTAGAATCGTTTATGTGTGCGCTCCAACTTCGCCTAGTTTTAGTAACAGTAAAATTGCACTGCTGGATACCCAATACTGTTCGATGCGGTGGGCTCTGCCACGCTTGCTTATGACGATATGCTTGTTCTATCAGAACACGAAGTCAGACTATGAAGTCAGAATAAAACCACGAAGTGAGAAGCTCCTCTCTGCTGTGCAAGGCCTTTTATCAACTTTGAAGGGGCGTATCCATCCCTACCATAGCTTCTTCTTCCAGCATTACTCGAAGTTCCAACTTTGGCTATTCTTGACGGATTTTCAGATTTCAAAAACATATAATTAATTTCTTCAAAATTCCAAATCAATGCCATAACTGAAAATAGTTTTTCACAATTCTGCATGCCAAAAGTTATTAAATATGGTAGTTTCAGTAATCTCCGTCTCCCTCCAAGCTATCATTCATTGGTTCGAGCCTCTCCTCCAATAGCGTAACTTCTTCCTCAGCACGTTTACTTGCTTCCCTGCGACTGCGTCGTAAATCTAAGATCCTTCTCGAACAAAATCGTGACGTCAGCAAGAATCTAAGCTCAGCCAGCCTACTTGCTCGAGCGTTGCGTCATCCACGCCTACGTCATGAATATACACGTCACAACTATGACGGCCATAACTTTATTCACATATTCCAATACAGCCACCGTGGTCTCAGTATAATTCAATTAACGGGGGCATTCTCCCTTCACCACGTTTTAAAAACAGTTGCAAATTGTTTTTAAACTCTGTTACAAATATCTGAATTCACTTGAACACGAAATTGAATTATTATTGGCTTACTCTTGGATAATATTTCTTCAAGTTTCCAGCATTGAACATGCCATATACGACATCATTCTCATCATCATAGAGTTCATAACAGTTGTTTCCATAAGCATTCGTAATTCTGAACGGACCCATAAACACTATTCCAAACTTGGGATAGATTTTCTTACTCACGTCAGCCTTATCTTATACTTATAGTCTTTAATCAATCCAGGCTTTTCATCAGAAATGATAGAAATAATTGCACCGGTATCCATAAGAGCTTTGTACTGTTGGCCATCTATCAGTACAGAAATAATAGGTAAGGCACATGGTCTTTCCTCTTTGACGATTCCTCTCTCTTCTAATAAATCCTCATCAGTTACTTCGTAAATTTCATTGATAGTAATTATGTGTGGTGTGGCAATGTATTCATTGTTTCTCACTTTCGTTGAGAAATCGGCGTTTTTTTTTGTGTTACCATTTTCAAAGTTCCCCTGCTGGCTTGTAGAAGGACCAGGATCGATCACTAAATCCTGTCTTTTCTTCTGGTTTTCAGCTTCCTTCTCTCGTAATTCCTTCAAATACTGCTGACTTTCTTTCTCTCTCTCTTGATACTTGTCCGGTGTCATAACCTGACCTTGAGAATTTTGATTCCGATTCTGGTACTGGTTATTTCTGTTGTAGTTCCTATTGTACCCATTGTTATTATAATATCTACCTCTTCCGTTATTATAGTTCCCTCTATTGTTATTCCAGCCTCGTCTTTGCTGATATGGACGGTAACCTTGTGATCTGTTGTTGCGAAAATAATTGTTCCTGTGAGGACCTACATTTTCAGTTTTCTCTTCAGCAGGCGTATCAGTTTGCTGAACTTGATCCATGTAGACTGTATTAATGTCTTTGAATTCGTGCCTCTGACCTTTTTGAACCAAATTTGGTACCGGACTCGTGTAATCAAGCCTTCTCAATAGTTCGTCCATACTGGTCAAATCCCTTATCTTTGACGATATAATAAGCCTTCTTACCTCAACAGGTAGCATACGTGAAATGGCATCTATTAACTGCTCTGTAGACAATGGGGGTTGTAAAAATCTTAAGCGCGATAACTGGCTCGTGAAGAAATCAGCGTACCGTGTTGGAAGAGTACCCGAATACTTCCTCGAGTATACCTCAGCTCTTAATGAATTTTGTGCTTCTATTGACCAGAATCGATTTATCAGTGCCTCTGCAAATTCATCGAAATTACTAAAAGTGTACCGAAATGCCCTGAACCACTCAAGAGGTCCTCCAGCTAGAAATCTTTCTACGATTCTCATTTCTCTTTCTCTAGGAATATGGGCTTCAATAAAATAGTCTTTCAGGTTTCTGATATACTCTATCGGTGTTAGACTATCTGTATTACTAAATTTCTGAGGCTTGTCCTCAAAGTTTCGGATGACTGTCACATTTCTTGGATATGAATCCATGTAATTCTTCCCACTATCACGATATTTCCATTCAGGTTCAATATTCCTATCCTCTTCTTCTTCCCGGAATCTGAATATACGTTCCTCAGGACTAATATCTCTCTCTTCAGTAGCGAGGTTACATCTTCTCACGTAATTCCTATTATCTTCAAAAGTCAACCCTTCTGGATCCTTATCTGTGATTTCCGTGATGACTTTCCTAATCAACTCTTCTTTATACGTTTCCAACATGCTAGCTTCTCCTAGGTTTAAATTCTGAAGTTTGCTCGTAGTTTCATTGACATCAGAGACAACCTTATGAATTTGTTCCTCTAACGCGGTTTTTAATGCTTGCACGTCCTGGCTCATTTGAGTTCTATCCTCTACCTGCTTTTCGGATAGCGAATCCATCCTTATACTCAAATCCTTTCTAATTTGAACTACCTCATTATTTATATCTACTTGTGTACTGGCTAGTTTTCGTTCAATTCGCTCCTGAATCTGATTGACATGTTCCCCACTTGACTTGTTCCATTCATCTTTCCAAACCGTTATATTTGCAGTTAACATTTCAGCAATATCTACTTCAATGTCTTCCTTAAGTAAACGATTATGATCAAAGACTTGGGTCCTCATGACCTCTACATCATGTTTTAATCCAGCTAGTGAAGCTGTTGTCCTAACAGACTCGTCAACCAATCTAGTTGTTAAAGCACTAATGTTACGAGTACAAAGCGTTTTTGAAGTTTCAATTTCTTCTCTAACCTTATTAACATCTGTTTGAACTTTGGCAATGTCTACAAAAACTGTATTAACTTCTATTTGCACCTTATTGATATCGCTTTGCATATCATTAACATCAGACTGAATATTATTTATGTCTACTTGAACGTTTGACACATCGGTTCGAACATTTCTAATCTCTCTTTGAACTTCTTCTACCTTGTCTTGTACAGTAGCAACATCATTCCTAACAACGATTACTTCTGCTCTAGCACATGAAATATCACCCCGGACATTAGCAACATCAAGATTTAACAAAGTAAGGTCTTTCTGGACTGAATCAACTTTTCCCTGTACATTGGAAACATCAATTTTTACATCTGAAACATCTTTATGGACATTGGATAAATCTACTTTAACATCTGAGACATCCTTGTGAATGTCAGTCACGGCATTCTGGACCTCCTGTGTACTGGTCTGTAAACGCGACATGTTATTTTCCAAATTTGCAGAACTGGTCTGGAGATCCTTCATCATCTCCTGCATTCGACTAGCATTCCTAGCTTCCATCTCCCTCACACTTTCATTCATGCTAGCTTTCAAACTGTTGGACATCTCCTCCAACATCTTTCTCATACTCTCATCTGCCATCTCAATAATATTTCAATAATAGACTGCGTTAGGGACATACATCAAATAGAGCAAGATAACAACATCTGAGCAACGCCTTTCACCATATATAAAGTTTGAGCAATTTTCTGTTTTAAATCTAACTTATAATTAGCTTATCACTAACTTCATAAACACCCTATGTTGAAATAAACTCAAGCACATGTTCAAATTTCTTTGGTTCATTTTAAATATCCTAACACAAATAATTTACATTTACAATCCAAATAGTTTAATTTTATCTTTAATATGACTAAACATGTCATAAGCCGGTCAAATAAAATAAGACTCCAGATCATAGGCGATTTTTCTAAGTTTCCAGCCTATTTAACCTCTCTCAGGTTGTATAAGACCTGATCTTTTCTGAGTGTAATTTTCCTAATACAACACAACATTTAATCCCTATATAATCACACTCTCAAATTCTACAATTGGCCAAGACATCTAACAAAGAATCAACCTCTTTATTTGAGTCTTCACAATCCCATTGACATCGATAACTGGGTAATCCAATGTTATTCGAGCCCCACACGTTGATTGCGCCAATCCTACTGTCCCCGATAATCCGGATAGTAGGCTGTCAGAAATCCGCCCCCTCAATCGGATTGCCAATAATCGATTGCACCGGCACAGCTACATCAATGAAAATGGCACTGACAGATACTACCGAGATTAGAGCACAGTAGTTAACATGAAATTATTGTGGAACACACCAAAATATACGGGGGTTCATACTTACCTTTTACTTACCTATTCAATTTAATCTCGGGTCTGGGTTTTCAACAGGATCACTTAATAGTATGCCCTCACAATAACCTCCACCACGATATTTAAAATGAACCAAGTCGGAGACCAGAAAATTTAAACTGCACAATAATTTATTTCACATAAAGAAAAAGAAAAAAAATATTTTAACAAAATTTAACAACAAAATAGTTATGGCTGTCTGAAGCCAATGTCAATGCAACCATGTCCTCCTGTAGGACTGTAGACTTCACATACATAAATTCAGCTTTCTCTAGCTCAAAAGAACGTAATAATAACAACAATGCACATTGGAATGGATAAGGGAGCTGGGACGAGACATATAGCATTTGTTTCCTTGTTCATGAACTTCATAATTTAGTTCATTGACACACATTTATTAATAACCGCAAGGCCGCTAAGTATTTAACATTGACCTCCACCATTCAGTTATCTGGCCACCTGCAATACACCCTATGCAGTGTTGCATGCTTGCTTCGTCAAATGGACGCAGCTGCCTAACCAGTGTCACCATATGCTGGCCAACGCAGAGTCTAGCTCTCATTCTAAACAATTTAAATGCTCACATCTCAACTCAAATATTATCACGCAAAATTTATACAAGTTCCGTTCACAATGCAATGGATTACTCTGTTAATCTCAAATCTTATTTAAATGTTTATTCCAATTATCGAACTAGCGTTGTTTAAATGTTAATAGCAAAACGCATAATGTTATATCATAGTGTTCAATAATTATTTATAACATTTAGATTGTTCATAACTTAGTCAAACGACAATTGAAAAATTTTTACACGCCTCTATTAATCCCGTTTGTTTCAAATTATTATTATAGATATTTACATAGTTATTTACATTATTTATATTTTATTTATATTTGAAATACATTAACCACACGTTTATTCGGTTGATAATTACTTAAATCGTGGTGATATAATCGACCAATGAAGGTTAGTTATATTTAAATTTTATATTAAGGTTTAATAAGTTTAATAATTATTATCTGTGACGGTAACCTCCATTCAAAATCGTTATCTCAAATTATTTAAACACTCTTGTTAATTTTAACAGTAACTTCACATGAATAATATTCAATGGACCTGAACAATACACTCAGCGGAAAAATACCTCGCTCAAAACGCACAAAATTGCACAAAAATTGGCCCATAATTCATCATATATCTCATTATATATGGCATCAAAATGTTCCACAATACACACAAAAAACCTCCGCTTATAAATTCATCATCATCATCAATATTACTGTGGGAACCTCCTTCACTTATTAAAGGGCATTATTCATCAGCGACTTTTACACGTCCACTGAACTAACGATTATACATCCATAGTTCCTCTTTAAAAATTCTTATATTCATCAATTCTATCGAAAACTGTTATTATATTTAACCTTCGTGGGTTTCATTCATGAAGCGATATGAAGTAAAAATTTGCCAGTCACAAATAAATTTAATAGCAAATACGATTAGACACGCCTCCCTGGTCTATCAAAATGAATTAATCTCATCATAATTATCGCAGTATAAAAATACTATATTCAAGAAAAATTCATTTAACTGCAGAAATAGTCGAATAGAATACAATTAGATTGTGGACTGCAAACATTATTGTTCCAATCTAGAATTGAGAAAAACTCCTATCAAATGTTCATTACTATAGTGTACTGAATAAATCGTATTCAAAGTTCATATTTCATAAAATTGTCTATAATGCAATGGTACTTCAGAATTGACTAAAAATGTCTGTGTTTCAATCATGTTCATAAAAACGACTAGTATTTCCAGGATCGTCGATAAAGTAGTAGATTTTAACGCTCTAAAATCTTTTAATCATTCTTCTTTCTTGAGGATGACAGAAAATTGGTCAAAGTAATTTACTGAATAGAATTACTTTAATAAAATGACACGCTGTCTGAATTCAAATTTGCCATAGAAAATCGTCAACTTTACAGTCAAATCGTGACTACAAAAATATGCAAATTACTGAAAGAATATATATTATCAGTCTCAACTGATCCAAAATTATTTAAATATGCCAATGACATAATAATGTCTCAATAAATCGTAGAAAAAGGCATAAATCTGCAAAGTGTACAGAGTACAGAAACATCTAGCAAAAGAATATGGGGCAATCAAATATATGACAGAAAATATGGGAAAGATAGTTGCTCAGATCTCGCTAAATGGCTCAAATAAATCAAGAAACGTTCACGACTACCTTATCTGTTGATTGAAGTTCTAGAGGAAAATTTCAAAGAAGACTGCTGCTGGTTCCATTTCACCACAGGATAGATGTGCACCGACCTCGAACCTGGAACCTGCGCCCTCGGAGAATAGAACAGCTTCCTCCTCCGGAAATCGCACTGCTCCGTGTAGATGATAGACATCCTTCTGGCAAAACTCTTCTTTGTGTGCTGGGAAAAACCCTTGCCCCTCTTGAAAGTTCCCTGAAGTTCTTGTAGAAATCAGCCATGAAGTTCATTGCAAATATTTTCGCAGAAATGTTCATAATTGTGGAGTATGAATTTATTTCCACTGCCATTTGATGTAATTCAGCGATGGATTACGATGCATGAGTGTAGCTGAATGTTCACTACATGCTCGTCTTTGTAGAATGACGATTATCGAAGCTCCATGTTACTACTTCACACTACTGATGTATGTCCCAATTGCATTAATGTTTTAGTCTTCCATCTCCACTTCCATTATAATGTTAGTCGAAAGTACTGCCAGATTGTATAGTTCCATTGTAGAATGTAGCGTTGTATCACCAAATGTAATCTTCAGTATCACGGTTGCAATACACGTGTCTGCCGTAGCGTAGAATGTGGTAGTAAAAGTGCTTCTCAGGATTCGAGAAAAACACTTTTCTCTGCAGTCTTTAAATGCGAATATCTTCTGAAGTATTATAATGAAAATGTTCAACTTTCGCACACGCCTCAATATTGTAATGCACTATTGAATTAGTATAAATGTAGTAGCTAATTCTTGATAGATAAACTTGTAGAATCGTTTATGTGTGCGCTCCAACTTCGCCTAGTTTTAGTAACAGTAAAATTGCACTGCTGGATACCCAATACTGTTCGATGCGGTGGGCTCTGCCACGCTTGCTTATGACGATATGCTTGTTCTATCAGAACACGAAGTCAGACTATGAAGTCAGAATAAAACCACGAAGTGAGAAGCTCCTCTCTGCTGTGCAAGGCCTTTTATCAACTTTGAAGGGGCGTATCCATCCCTACCATAGCTTCTTCTTCCATCATTACTCGAAGTTCCAACTTTGGCTATTCTTGACGGATTTTCAGATTTCAAAAACATATAATTAATTTCTTCAAAATTCCAAATCAATGCCATAACTGAAAATAGTTTTTCACAATTCTGCATGCCAAAAGTTATTAAATATGGTAGTTTCAGTAATCTCCGTCTCCCTCCAAGCTATCATTCATTGGTTCGAGCCTCTCCTCCAATAGCGTAACTTCTTCCTCAGCACGTTTACTTGCTTCCCTGCGACTGCGTCGTAAATCTAAGATCCTTCTCGAACAATATCGTGACGTCAGCAAGAATCTAAGCTCAGCCAGCCTACTGGCTCGAGCGTTGCGTCATCCACGCCTACGCCATGAATATACACGTCACAACTATGACGGCCATAACTTTATTCACATATGCCAATACAGCCACCGTGGTCTCAGTATAATTCAATTTACGGGGGCAGTACCGTGCGAGTTACGAAATCCAGTGACATAGTTTCCCAGCTCGTGGACAGGGAAGCAGCGAGTAGCAGGTTATCGTAAGTGACTGTAGTTTGTGTACATAAGGAAGAGGTGCAGGTAGTTTCTGTCAAGGCCACCGGACTCATTAGGACGGATTAACGTCTGTGGTTTGTTGACAAGTGAAAGGGGCAAGAGCTCTCCATAAGGGAGAGACTTGAGGACACTGGAGTAAGGTTCTAATTGCTTGTATTTGCTGTTGAGTAGTGTATCTTTCTGGCCGCAATATAGTTAATTATTTCTTTAAAGGAACAATCTGTGTTGTGCTTCAACCCACCGTAATCCAGTTAACAAAACTGTCACTAGGGGGGTGGCACGTAACAACTGGTGTCAGAAGTGGGATTACGAACTCAAGCACAAGCACAACACCTGACGGTCCTGGTTTCAAAACCCGAGCAGGTCTGTTCTCTCTAATTTTCCTGTGAGTGCATGCCCTTTACAAGCCAAACAACCAAAACGGAAGCGCAATTTGCAGCATTGCTAGAAAATTTAAGTGGCATGGAAGCCAAGATGGAAGACGGCCAGAAGAAATTAGCCAAGGACCTGAAGGATGATCTGAAGAAGATGGAGGACAGCCAGAAGAAGATGGAGGACGGCCAGAAGAAGGTAGCCGAGGACCTAACTGCCAAACTAGAAGACAGCCAGAAGAAGATGGAAGACGGTCAAAATAAGCTAGCGGAGGACCTGAAGAGGATAGAGGACGGCCAGAAGAAGATGGAAGACGGTCATAATAAGTTGACACAGGACCTGAAGAAATTAGAACTGAGTCTTCGTGAGGAAATCACGGCAGTGGAAAAGAAGTTCGACGCCTTACAAGTGGAAGTTGCCGAGCTGCGCCAACGCCCGCTGATGGGGGTGGAGGAGAAATTCAACGCCTTACAAAAGGAAGTTGCCGAGCTGCGCCAACGCCCACTGACGGGGGTGGAAGAGAAATTCAACGCTCTACAAGAGGAAGTTGCCGAGCTGCACCAACGCCCGCCCACCGTTACACCGGGAATATCAGGAACGGGACATAGCAGAGTGACGCCCCCAACCTTCGACGGAAAGGTCCCGTGGAGCACCTAGTTACGTCAGTTCGAGGCGGCCTGTTCCATAAACAACTGGAACAGCACGGAAAAGGCTACAGATCTCATTGTAGCACTGAGAGGGGACGCCTTTAACGTCCTTCAGGCCATCCCGACTGGATCCCAGGACTACGCTTCACTAATCGCCCATATGGAGTCCCGATATGGAGATAGCCATCTTCAGCAGGCCTACCAGATGCAGCTCCGGACCCGGGTACAAAACAACGCGGTAACCCTGCAGGAGTTCGAGATAGACATCGCATGCTTCGTAAGGCTCGCCTACCCAACAGCACCGTCCGACTTTCTAGAACAGATAGCGACGCAGACCTTCACCGACGGGCTACGGGGCTCGGACACTCAACAGGCGCTGCGACTTGCGCGCAATAAGACCCTGGCAGATGCGCTGAGCCATGCACTTGAGTTCGAGACGGCAAAACAGGCATCTAGGATACACGCGCGGGTGCGTCAGGTGGACGTCGACGAACCAGCCAAAGCCGACAAGACCAAGCCCCTGGCCGATGAACTGATGGAGGCGCTAGGCCGGTGCTTCAAGTGTCGCAGTACCACCAACAAAAACGTAGCCGAAGGACATCCAGAGAGGCGGCCTGGAAGAGGACTACCGCCCTGCTGGACCTGCCGTAAGAGAGGCCACCTGAGCAAGGACTGCGGTGATCGCCGCCGCCAAGGGTCTCCGTCGGGACAGTCAGTCGTAGGGAAACCGCGCGGCCCAGGAAAGAAAGTATCAGCCAGCCTTGGGGGGCAAAGGTTGGCTTGTGACAGTCGTCAAGCCCCGGCAGTCCAAGTTCGTGTGACGCAGTTACGGAGGGATAATAGCAGCCTGATGGTCGCCGGAGTCGTCAACGGAGAGAGCTGGCCCATGCTAATCGACACGGGAGCATCGAGGACCATCGTCAGACCCACCGTGATCCCGAAGTGGAGAGTGCAAACCACACAAAGGAACCTCCAGCTAATAACCGCGACTGGAGAGACCGCACCGGTACATGGCGAAGCATCAGTGGAGTTCGTCATTGGTCGGCGGACGGTGAAGCATCCAGTGCTCGTGGCTGATGTGGCAAAGGATGTGATCATCGGACGGGACTTCCTGGACCAGAACAACATCATCTTGGACCTGAGCACCAACACTCTCCGCTACGGAGGTGAAGAGCTAGCTTTGCAACCAGCACACGGGGCCGTTACTGCGCGACGAGTAAGGCTGAGAGAGGACGTCAACGTTCCCGCCAGGACGGAGGTCAGCGCCGCCGTAATTGTCGACGGAACTGCTGAGGGAGTGGCGGCTGTCATCGAGCCAAAATATGAGGACATCCGGACAAAAGGATTGCTAGTTGCCAAGACCCTCATCAACACGACGTCTCGGCCGTACGTCCGCCTGTCCAACCTGAACGACTACGACAGTACGCTTCACCGGGACACCAACCTAGGAGTCTGCGAGCCCGTTACCTGGATTGCCCGCATCACAGATACGACGGACGGACACCTGCAGACGGACAACCGAAGAAGACGCGCCCTGCCAGAAGAACTACAGAAGCTGTACCAAGGTTCCCAGGACGATTTAGACGAGGAACAATCACGCCAACGTCGGGACCTGCTACACGAATTCCAGGATGTCTTCTCCGTGGGGAGCAAAGACTTCGGCAGGACAAGCTTGGTCCAGCACAGAATCGACGTTGGGGACAGCACACCGATTAGGGCCCCATTCAGACGTGTCCCACTCGCCCAGCAAGCCGAAGTCGACCGGATGGTAGAAGAGATGAAGGAGCAAGGGGTGATCGAGCCATCACATTGTCCTTGGAGTTCTCCGGTCGTGCTTGTGAAGAAGAAGGACGGTTCCACCAGGTTCTGCGTGGACTACAGGCGGGTGAACGACGTCACGAAGAAGGACAGCCACCCTCTACCCCGGATCGACGACACGCTGGACACCATATCAGGATCAAGATGGTTCTCCACCTTGGATTTAAAGAGAGGCTACTGGCAGGTGGAGGTCCACTCTAAGGACCGCGAGAAAACAGCGTTCTCTGTGGGCAGCGGGCTCTGGCAGTTCGCCGTCATGCCATTCGGTCTGTGCAACGCCCCTTTGACCTTCGAAAAGCTAATGGAGTCCATTCTGAGGGGACTACACTGGAAGATCTGCCTGGTCAACCTAGACGACGTCATCGTTCTGGGAAAAACTTCGAGGAGCACTACAGCAACCTGAAGAAGATCGTGATGAACCTACGGGCTGCCCAGCTGAAGTTGAGCCCCAAGAAGTGTCAGCTCTTCTAGAAGCAGGTCCAGTACCTTGGGCATATTTTCTCCGAGGAAGGGGTGCGCACCGACCCAGAAAAGACCGCAGTTGTGAGGAAGTGGCCAGTTCCGAAGGACAAGTCCCAACTACGGAGCTTCCTGGGACTCTGCACTTATTACCGTCGCTTCGTGAGAGGATTCGCCGACATTGCCAAACCACTCCATCGACTGACTGCGAAGGACCAACTCTTCACATGGACAGCAGAATGCCACAGTGCCTTCGAACAACTCAAGCAGGCTCGGTGCACCGCACCTATTCTGGCCTACCCCAGACCTGGAACATGGTTCATCGTCAATACCGATGCCAGCGACTTTGGTATAGGGGGAATCCTGTCGCAAATAGTGGACGGCGAGGACAGAGTAGTGGCCTACTTCAGCAAAGCCTTGTCGAAGTCAGAGAGGAACTACTGCGTCACCAGGAAGCAACTGCTCGCCATCGTGAAGACCATCGAACACTTCCACAAGTACCTGTACGGGCAAGAATTTCTCATCAGGACCAACCATGCATCCCTACGGTGGCTCCTGAACTTCAAACAGCCCGAAGGTCAACTCGCGCGGTGGTTAGAGAGGCTTCAACAGTACAACTTCGAGATCCAGCACAGGAAAGGCCAACTGTATTCTAATGCCGACGCCCTGTCACGAAGACCATGCCCCGAAGACTGCACCTTCTGTACTAGGAGGGAGGAGAACACCGGGATACAGTGCCGACGGACTACTGTGGAACTTCAAGGGAGCTGGAGCCGAGAATCTTTCACGCGGGCACAAGCAGAAGATGATGACCTGGGACTGATAGCAAATGGAAGAGGGCTGTGTCCCCAGACCCGGGTGGAACATTGTGAGTGACTGCAGCCCAAAGTTTAAGTAAGGGATGGCCTCATCTGCCGCGCCTGGGAGAGCTCCGACGGGAAGACATCTCGGGAACAAGTCGTCGTTCCAAAAGCTATGACGGAGGAAGTCCTGAAAGAAGTCCTTGGAGGATCATCTGGTGGACACCTAGGGATAAAGAAGACCCTGGAGAAGCTGAGAGGGCGGTTCTACTGGATCGGATGCCGAACTGACGTGGAGAACCACTGCGCGAGGTGCCACGATTGCGCAGCCAGCAAGGGCCCAGGACGAAGACGACGGGGTCCACTTAAGACCTACAACGTGGGCGGCCCCATGGAGAGAGTGGCCATCGATCTTGCTGGGCCATTCCCGTTAAGCGAGGCAGGGAACCGCTACATATTGGTCGTCAGCGACTACCTTACCAAATGGCCGGAGGCGTATGCGCTCCCTAACCAAGAAGCCGCGACGATCGCAGAGACCCTGGTGAAGGAATTCGTCAGCCGGTACGGAGTACCCCTGGAGCTGCACTCCGACCAAGGGAGGAACTTCGAGTCGCAGGTGTTCCAGAACCTATGCCAGCTGCTGGGAATCCGGAAGACAAGGACAACGCCGCTACACCCTCAGTCCGACGGGATGGTAGAGCGATTCAATCGCACCATCGAGAACCTTCTCCGATTAGTCGTCAGCGAGCACCAGAGGGATTGGGACAAACATCTTCCACTATTTCTCCTGGCCTGCCGCGCCGCCGTGCATGAAGCCACCGGGTGCACACCAGCCCGGGCCATGTTTGGGAGGGAGCTCCGTCTACCTGTCGATCTTGCCTTCGGCCGACCTGGGAATGATCCGGTCCCGGTAAGCCAGTATTGTCAAGAACTGGTCGACCAACTGGAGGACGTGCACGCGTTCGCGAGGAGGAACTGCAGATCGAGACCGACTGAATGAAGACCCGATACGACCAACAGACGGATGCCGGCGGATTCCACGAGGACGACCTGGTCTGGCTCTTCAACCTATTACGGAAGAAAGGCCTGTCACCCAAACTGCAGAAGTCCTGGGAGGGCCCGTACCGAGTCGTGAAACGGATCAACGATGTCGTCTGCAGGATCCAGCGGAGCCCGAGGGCGAAGATGAAGATCGTGCATCAAAATCACCTGGCAGCCTACGGAGGGACACAGACGGACCAATGATTGATCGGGACAATCAGCCTTTTAGGAAGGGGGTGGTGTTACGGCTGTGAGTTTGTTTCATCGCTCGCCGCATGAGTCACAACTGTCCCAGGGCTGGGCTGTTCTCTGCCTCAGTGCATTGCGTGCGCCTTATGCAACAGGACTACTAGGACAAAGGGATGGTCCAGAATATTCGTGACTCAGCCAGTGATGGAAACCTCGAGAAGCCGTGAACCCTGGATGGGTCTAGAAGCATTTATTGAGTCACCGGCCTGCTATATAAGAGCGACCTGTCAAGCAGTGAGTGTGTGTTTTTCGAGCTAGTGCGAGCGTTTATCCTGAGCGACAGAAGTGTGGTGACTTGCGAAACCCCTAGTGAAGCTGATTCTCTTGACAGCGAGGGAGTGAGAAGCATACAGGGGACTGCCTGTGTTTTGAGCGAGTGTGATTTCACTGAGCGACAGAGGTATTGTGGCAAAGTGCCGTGCGAGTTACGAAATCCAGGGACATTGTTTCCCAGCTCGTGGACAGGGAAGCAGCGTGTAGCAGGTTATCGTAAGTAACTGTAGTTTGTGTACATAAGGAAGAGGTGCAGGCAGTTTCTGTCAAGGCCACCGGACTCATTAGGACGGATTAACATCTGTTGTTTGTTGACAAGTGAAAGGGGCAAGAGCTCTCCATATGGGAGAGACTTGAGGAAACTGGAGTAAGGTTCTAATTGCTTGTATTTGCTGTTGAGTAGTGTATCTTTCTGGCCGAAATAAAGTTAATTATTTCTTTAAAGGAACAATCTGTGTTGTGCTTCAACCCACCGTAATCCAGTTAACAAAAGTGTCACTAGGGGGGTGGCACGTAACAATATAGACCTAATGGTCATGATATTGAAATACCCTAACTAGACGGTTATAACATCTGTGATATTGCAAACCCCATATTATGATATATGTGCACCCAAGTACACGGGGCTAATGATTTAAATATTATTAATATATAACCGAAATTTATTTATTTATTTACCATTCGTTTTTCACGAGCTAACCATTCGAAAAGTGTATCCAGGCGTAAAAGCCACACAACACATATACATTCATCGCACCTTATTTGCAAACGTTAATAATAAAAAATGCAAGCGGTTTAGTGATATTCAGGTCTGTTGGCGGCGGGAACAGCATGGACAAGCTGATTTGGCCGAAAGATATGTATCTAGTTACCATGATGAAATAATATATTAGCATGACGTAATAGTTGCAGTTCATAAATTCTCGCTTTTATCTTAAAGGTGTGCACTAAGCCTTGTGATACAAAACAGAGGAGAGCGGGCTTTAATTCCCACTATTAACCATTCTGGAATGGTTTTCCACTTTTAACTCTAAGCTAAATTCAGGGATGGTACTTAAGGTTACGGCTCATTTTTAATTATATTTTCTTTTGCATAGCCGCTAACACTTTAGGCTTCTGCACTACAGGTTTTAACTTAATTTCTAGCTTTAGGCCTAGAACAGACCACTATATAGAAAGAGATGGCGCGATAGCTTAGTGACTAGCACTTTATGCTGCTGCACAGAAGGTTTTAACTCGATTCCCAGCTTTGAGGACTAAACCAGAGCACTTTATAGAAAGAAAATGCATTATACCTTAGTGGTCAATCTGTATACCTCTTAACGCAAAGGCTTGGGTTTGATTTTTAGCTCTGTCAAGAAACAATGTACACTCAACCTCGAGAGGTAAAACTAAAAAGAGACCTTAAAGTGCTCTTAGGACGGTATCTTTTTACAGGCCACGGCAACCTCTTTCAATCCTATTTCCTTGCATAGTGGCTAACACTCTTGACTCTTGTACTGGAGGCAAGGGTATGGTTGTTGGCTTGGTCAAGAAATTTATTTTTGGTCTTAGAACAGGAACGATGTATACTTAGTTAGGTGCAACTGTACTAAAAACACATGGGTTTGAATACCTTACCTGGCAAAACTATTACCTCAACATTGGTTGGCGACACTGTATTATTATGGTACTTAGTACACAAAACCGCAAATAGAATGCATGATTTAAGGCAACTCGATCCGAACATTGCTGGAGACTGTCGAAAGTTAACGAGTGTATTAGAAGTGAGAGGTGGGGATAGCAATTAAGAAAAAGAAGCGATATACATAAAATATTTTTATTAGTTTAATTTAAATATTTTTACAATATATACGTACAGAACACAACTCCCTATCCCGTTACGATTGCTTGCTATAGATTTAAAAGGATGACTATACATGTAGTAGTAAAATCCATGGAATGTATGATAAGACTCACTCTAAGCGGTTACGTGGACCCGTTACACAATAATTTTGGCACGACGAAGTTCATTTTCTATATCCAATAGTTATACTGGATATGAGGAAAAATTGCTGAAGCCGCCGGATTAGCTTACTGGGATTGTTGCAGTAGACAATTTAAACAAATGATTTTTAGGTGTAAAGAGAGCATTACCATTATCATTATTATTATCATCATCATCATCATTATAATCATCATCACTATTACAACAGTACATGTATACAATCCTTTTTGATCCTCTTGCAATACCACTTCTTGCATAGTCTGTGTTGCCTTTGATAGTGTTGGGAGTTTTTCGGACGTTGACAACTGTGCTAATATGCCTTTTTGAGGAGATTATAAATGCTTTTTAACAAACAATGCACTATCTTGAGCAGCAATATATTTTTCTCGGACTTGCTTTTTTACCTTGGTTAGAGTATGTTGTGCATTTAAGGGACACTGGGACTGAAATTTTAGTGAAATATGTGAAAAATATTGATTTTCGTTTTTTTTCCATATTAATACACCCCTATCCCCTGCGGATCAGATTGCAGTGTTTTTATCCAAATTCCGCCATTTTTAAAGCCATAGCGTAGCTTTTAAATACCTGGCGTGCAGTCCTTTAAACGCCCAGCATAATAAGTGTCCTGAAGATTCTGAGTCTTGGTGCTTCTACAATCGAAGTATCGCAACTGGTAAAACACCACAGAGTCATGACAAAATGGCTGTAAAGCTTTAAGAACCCTTAGTTGTCAATATTATGCCTGTTTATCATATGAGAGACTATCCAGATGCATCAGGGGTGCTACTCAAATTCAGAATGAGTCTGCATTCTGTTATTTGGAGGAAGTGCCGAAATTAGATTTTTATTTCACGGACGGAACTTGAAATTGCTGTTTGTAATTCTGTAGCAGAATTCAACATGGGGTGTAGTACAACAGAGTTGAAATCAGGAATAAGACCAACTTCAGTATCTCATGTCACAGGTCACAGCACAAACACTTGAAAGATGTGAGAGTCGCAGGAAGTATGCAAGTCTGCGGTCATCATTGGAGAAGCGAAAGGCATGTCGACGGAAGGTGAAACTGACAAAAATGAAGAAGGATGCTGCAAAACAGAAGAAGGAGGGTGTCACCTATGCTGCAGGACAATTCTAATGTCCTTAGTTAGCTGAAACCTTGTAAATTGTGCATCATTTTAGAAGATTGCTGTTTTCTCTGATTCACTTTTTCAGGCATTCAAATTGTTACTCGCGTCATAAATCTTATGATATTGCTTTCAAAATGTACATTTACTATCTTCATTGCAATAACTATAAGCCTGAGGATCGATTTTTAGATTGCACTTTTGATCTGGCTGCAAAAAAAATCAAACTGGAAAAATTCAAGATTTTTTGCAGAATGAAACTTGGATATGAAAAAAAAAATCTTCACACTCATTAGTGCAATTCAAAAACGGATTCGTAGCTTCCTTCCAATTGTTATTGTGCAATAGAATATTACCTAAACGTTACACTATCTTGATTTGTTTAACGCGGCTGACCTTTACAAAACTTGAATAATTAGCACAATAAATGTACAAAATAATTAATAACTGAAGAACTAATCAACTTACAATGCTTGAGTTTCCGACAGTGGTTTACAATATGACTATTCATAACCACATAAAATTTCAAAAATGTACCTCAGTTTATATAGAATTGGAACATTTCAGTCCCAGTGTCCCTTAAATGTGTATTATTTTGAGATTCACAATGATGCTCGTTTGAAGTAAGTACATTGGATTCTTTTGTCTTAATCATTCCTCGAAATTTTTCGATCGTTGATTTGAACATTGCCAAATAATAGTTCCAACTTTATTGGTTGTTTTTACAATTGTGCCCTTTTAGCAAGAAATATGCAAATCACAGTATGCCAGCAATGCTCAAATCGGGATTTTCGGGGTTATGGTATGTTCTCCCACTCTGTGACTTACACATTTTGGATTAAATAGAGGATACACTTCCAAAAATGAAAACAAAATCAACTCCTATTATAAAACTTTTAATTAACCAAATATATGGCGCTACAAACAAATTAAACAAATAAACTACTGACCAATCCTTCCAACTTGTTCAAAGTGAACAAGGAATACATAAAATCAAACAAATGTTATATTAAAATACATGGTTTCCTTCAAACCAACAAACTTATAATTCTTTTCACTTCCATAAAGTATCCCTTTTAAAATGCACTACAATCACGAGCTCCAATGGCTCGATACTTTCCACTATAAACTGTGTTATTCTTTTACACACCTCAATATCTATTTTATGAGTTTCTTATAATCAAAACAATATATAATCTTATTCAAAGTAATTGTTACTCCTTTACTGAAATTTTTGGGCATTTCACAATGTTCTCATGTTACCACCTCTCTCAAGTTAACAAATTCACTACAGTGATCGGGAAAAATACTTGTGTACTCCCGAGTTATAAAAGACTACTTGAACAAAGTCAAAAATTATGATCACTCCCGAAATCTAATTGTCTTCATTGAACTCGTGAAATCCTACATCAATATCTCATTACATTAGGGATTTATATTTATTATTATCTGTCTTAAAAGACCATCATCTTATAAGAAAGCATACGATCTGAACTTGCAAGCGGTAACTATCATCTACAAGAACCTCGGTTCGAATCCCGGGTCATTAACAAACTCTAAACACTCATGGTTTATTATTACTTCAAATAGACGGTTCCCCTGACCTACCTTACTTTCAATAGCGAGGGGTTGGACCGTGACACTCGACTTGATTTATTGCCCGGGAGGGAGACCCTCAGTATCGCCCACACGGGACCGCTCTACTCATGCTTTAAAACAGCTATTTCTCAAACACAGTTCTCTGAACAGACCTGGCGTTTCTTTCATTCATTTAAACAACATTATTTAGGTTCATAGACCACTTTCGTAACCTTGGCATTTATTAATTATGAAGTGTCATCATTGATGGGTAAGAATAATTCAATACAACAACAATATTTAGGGGCTTCAACAACTATACGAGTCTGGGTTCGACTCTCTCAACTGCCTCGGGAACCAATCCCATACTGGAGGACTTTACAACAAATTAGCGGCTTAGGGCGACCTCGGTCTAACCTGCGCTCATCAATACAATAATTCGCACCCATTATACAACGCCTCGTGATCTACATCACTATATGGAGGACTTATCATCAATTACCGCAATCAACTGTCCATCACAATTAATTTGCCAAGTATATTTAGATTCAATGCCTTCCTAGCGTGACAATTTACTTTAATGCGCGACAATGCGCTATACATTACTTTAAGGCCTAGCGTCTTCCAGAGAACTGATAAATTCAAAATCATCATTTGATCTATATCTCAAACTTTCATATTAATCCTCTCCCGTGACAATAATCGCTATACTTTAAGAACATGTATTCACACCATGTCTTTATTCCTTTACAAAAGCTCAAAAGCTATTACTTTCATATAATTCAACTTAATCTTCATTTATATAATTTATATTATTATTATATTTTTCCGCTTGCTTTCATAACATTTATCAAATACACTGATATTTTATTTCATACATTTGCTCTAAAGATTTATTCATTTCACATAATCATTTTATAATTTCTCAATTTGTATTTGTTCAGATCGCGCTCTTATTCTGTTATTTGTTATTCAAAAACATCCCTATTTATCATTCTCAGGTGGATTGTACACAAATATTCCCCCAACACATAACATAATGAAAATAGTTACTTACATGTTCAGACGGTCCATTACCATGCTTTCCAACGATGTTTCATTTTTGCCCACTATTTGTGATTACACCATCCTGCTCAAATTCATTTCATATACTGACATATCTTGACACACATATACTTTATATACTTTAAACACTGGTAACATTTTAAAATACACTTCGGTATACTTCTATTACACACAATAAAATCACTGAAAAATTACTATCTAACACAAATTTTATATATTTACACTACACTGATTCTAATCACTGAGGCTTTGATTAGGCCTTGCACACGTGATATTTGCTTCCCCGTCTCCAAGGGTGAACTAGTAGATGTCGGCTTCCTATCTCACCAGAATATGAAAGTCTCGAACACTCTACCCCTCCCTGGACCGGTACTTCTTCAAATCCGGTTTCCTGACGATCGACTATTATTATTATTAGATCAAACGTGCTTCTTTCTAGACCCTATTAGTTGTCTAGCGAATGTCTGTCTTGTTCTCGGTCTCCCAAATACTCTATCGGTGACCTATTATTTTCTAGCATCTAATACTCCTCGTAACTTAGTGCTTTTTATAGTTCGTTCGTTTCCTTGAAACAACGTCTTGAATTTACTTCTCCTTTCTGATTACTCAGTTCTATAATTCCTCTCTTTTCAGAATACTATGCGGACCTTATTTTGTCCGACCCTGATCGGGTTCTTTTAACGTTGATAGAATGTTTGTTTCGCTGTTATGGTACTTCAAAACGTTACGATACACTTGGTCGTTTAAATAAACTGTTATTGAAGACCTATCGCCTATTCTTTAAGTTCGCAGCCTACTTCGACTGTAATACTGAACTTTTCACTGTAAGACTAGTATTGGCGAAACTAAATCCTATATTAGGATTTTCCTAATTCTCCACACGGCGATGCTATAATGATTGATGCTTCCTCGTGTAGCGTCTCGTCGCTCACGGAACTGGATGATTGGTGAAACAGTACGACCCGCCTCGGCGGTCGTTCAAGACTGAATAATACTGATACAGCCGGACGCCCCCTCTCGGGCCCTCGGAATAACTGCATGATTAGCCTGGCCCTGCCAGGGCTTTTATACAAATCGGCGACAAAAAGATAAATTCTACGTCTTTTTCGGAACCAACTTTTGAAGTAATGGTCGCACATTATTTAAAATTATATCTTTGGAAAGCTTGTTTTCTAAACGTAAACTGACTTCTTTGCACATGAAAATCGATCGTGCATTTCTGAGATATTAAATAAAATTAAGTCTTCAGCTGTGTGGGTGTTACTGTTGATTTTTAATTCCCCCCTCCTCGGGTCTCGGGAAACCCCCAATGACGTATGACCACGTCGGCACTTCTTTCCTGGGCCTTTGTTATAACATCTTTCTCCACACAAAAATCTCTATTCCGAAATGATTCACAATGCTGTATTTCTTTAGTTAATTTTATTCTTGCAAATGGGTTAAATCTAATTCTTCTTCTTCTGGCACAGCTGCGCGGTTGCCATTTTACTGCAACGTAAGGGCGATTTCCGAAACACGCTCTTCGTCACTCGCTTGGAAAATTCCACTCGTTCTATTTATATTCGTGACTGGCTCCTTATCAATGCGTCATGCATGATCTCATTTCCTAGCCACCTGGGCTTCAGTTTCTTACACAACGTTATGCTTGCCTTCTTGTATAAAATCTTTCTATGTTCCTCTGAAGACTGTATATTTCCTTCTTTCCTTTTACCAAAATACATCGATTCGACCCCTTGAACCAATGGTACATGGGTTCATCTCTCCCCTCCTTAGGTAAATACATTTTCGAAAAATTTTGAGGAAATTTATTTCAATTATTCATAAAATCTTATTTTTCTTTAATTGACGAAGCCATCCCAACATTTCTCCGTACCTTTTGTTTCTTTCTTTATTTCCAAATTCCTTTTCCTCTCTGGCTTGTTTTGGGTCTTTCAAAGTTCCCATTCATTCATTTCCCTTAGCGGACGTCTCCACTCAGGGCTATGAATTACTCGTCTCGTTCGGGTGTTTATGATTCTCCCCTTGTCTGGCGCGCGCTCTCCAAACTTTGGTCAAACGGTTTTGTTTCCTATCTTGTTTCATAAGACGGGCATTCTGCCGGTCTGTCTCTCTTTTCTCATTATGTACTGTTAACCTGTTGACCTTCTTTAAATACTTTACGGGTGCATACGGCTTAACCCGTTACTTCTTCATTTTTTTTCAGACTCCAAGTCTGTAGAATTTCATTTTGTCTTTAAGAGCTCGGTCTATCCTTACCCGACTCTTCTTGGTTTTCTTCCGTTTTCCTCTTCTCGAGATGGCATTTTCGAGAAAAATTCTTTTTTCTATTCTTCCAATTCCATAGTTCCGTCAGATCTTTTTCATTTCTCTTCCTTCTATTATTCCATTTCTTCCGACGAACTTTCCAACTGTAAAATGCCAGTGCGTCTTCTTTCTCCAAGGCATTGTACGTCATCTCTCCTCCTCTCCTAATTTCAATAGGGTATCTATTCTCTTGTAAACCGACTACCAATTGCGGTCTTCTTCCTCTCTCCTGATTTTCTTCAAAGACCCTTCTTCTTTTTTCTTAATTATTTCCAAAAATCTCATCTTTTCCTTTGAGGTTTTCTTGGCTCTCGTTGGCATCTGTTTCCATTTTTCTTTTCTTTCGTTGACATTCCTGATACTTTAATATTAATTCAAGGATCTGTGCTTTCAATTTTTCTTTTTCTTCTTCTAATGACATTTTATCTTCCTTATCCTCCTGAATTTCTTCAGGGTTTTCCCTTTTAATTTCTATGAACTCTTGAACCTCTGCTTCCCTCTGTGCCTCGACGACATTCTCTCTTATGATTCCATTAGATTTCTTCATCTCTTCAGGAGTTATTATTTCCATCTCTCCAACTTTCACTTCTTTTGTTATCTCCTGTTTTGGGTTTTTCTCTTGCTCTTCAAACTCAACCTTTTCATAAAAATGTTCATCTTCACTTTGCAGCTCCATTTCCTCCTGGTCTGGAGTTACTATTTCCTCCTGAATTTCCATTCGTTTCTCTGGAAGGATCTCAAAGTTTTTCTCAGTTTCCACTGGAGTCGTCACAATTTCTACTTCTTGTTCTTCTTCTCTAATCTCAATTTCGGGCTCTTGCGGCACCCTTACTTCCTTTTCTTCTTCAATTTCTACTTGCTTTTCAGCTTGGGCAACGGCTTCATTTAATTGATGGTCCTGTGCTATGATATATTCATCATATCTCTTCTGAGTGGCCTCTAATATTCCTTGATATTCCTGAATTTTGACTTTCCTCAATTCGGCAAACTCCTGAATACTTATTATATCAGTTTCATTATACATGCTCATTCTGCAGTCATGCATCTTATCATGTTCTTTAGCTAAATCATCCTTTCGTTCCTGAAAGTATTTCTTCCTGTCGTGCTCTTTATAATCGGTCTCCCACCAAATCTTATCCCATTCATCTCTTATTTTCCATAGTTGATCCATTATATCACTTACTTCCCTAGTGAGTATATTTATCTGTTCCCACGGAGCTAACTCTATTTTTCCTTCTTTCACCATGCGTTTCGCAAATTTCTTTTTCGTGTCTCTTAACGACTTTTTAACCTTAGGGATTTCTTTGTATAATTCCTCCAATTCCTGTTTAGGTATCTTATACCAATTTTTACTTGCCCTCACACGGAGTTTGTCTATCTACTCAATTTCCTCGGAAATACTTTCTCTTTGTTCCTCAATTCCTTCCTTCTTAATTTGAAATCCTTGAATTCCCCTAGTTCATCCTCCATCTTCATGTGCTCTTTCCGCATTTCTTTAATTATATCCAAGAACTCTTTTATTTCTTTCCAGGTCGCCATTTCTACTTTTTCCTGATCCTGAACGCAAAGACTATCGTTCTTTCCCTTTCGTTTTCCGAGCCTACTTGAACCTGCCTTGATGCATGAGTCTTTAAATCATCTTTATCACTATTATTTTCTGTACTAGTTACACATTCCCTTGGAATCGGTTCTCGTATTTCTCTTTCCATTTGGAGCTCTAAAGGCTCAACTTTTACCCTGTTGTCTGCAGACATGTTACCTTCTCTTCGTGTAACTATGTCTCCAGGTGCACGCATGCTTTCTAAAGAAACTTTTACATTTTCTTTACTTGGGTAATCTTTATCATCTATAGATTCCAATCTATTCTTACTTCCTACTTCTACAACTTCCGATAACCTCTGCCTTTCATCACTTAATAACATCTTTGTCATTTCCTCCATCTCCTTATTGAAATGCTCCCCCAGGCACTCCTTAAAATCCCTTATTGTCAACATCTTATTCACAATATAAGAATACAATGGGCTACTATGCCACATCGCTGGTACATGCTTGAGAGATGGTAATCCGAACTCTGGTGTCCCAATTTTCAAAAATTTTACCTTGGTACGGGTGTTTACTAAAACGTACCCTTTTGATACACTCATTCAATGTCAAAACCTTTATGGAAGTATTTAAAAATTCAAAATTTCGAAGAACCATTTTTTTAAAAACAAAATGAAAATTTTAATTTTTCATGAAAACTCGGGTTTTCCCTAGGAAAACTCAGCCCTGCGTACTGGGCGCCATTTATTGTGTTTAGGATGGGGTTTGGTATATTTATTCAGGGCTGCTCGGTGTGAGTTTCCAGGGACCCATGCGGTCAGTTAACATTATATGTTGTAGCTATTCCTATCATTACTTTACTTTACATGATATGACCGTCTTAAGTGTTCCTCTAATTATTAATCCAAGCACAGTACTTCTATGCCCCCCTGTGCTCTTTTAGCAAGAAATATGCAAATCACAGTATGCCAGCAATGCTCAAATCGGGATTTTCGGGGTTATGGTATGTTCTCCCACTCTGTGACTTACACATTTTGGATTAAATAGAGGATACACTTCCAAAAATAAAAACAAAATCAACTCCTATTATAAAACATTTAAGTAACCAAATATATGGCGCTACAAACAAATTAAACAAATAAACTACTGACCAATCCTTCCAACTTGCTCAAAGTGAACAAGGAATACATAAAATCAAACAAATGTTATATTAAAATACATGGTTTCCTTCAAACCAACAAACTTATAATTCTTTTCACTTCCATAAAGTATCCCTTTTAAAATTCACTACAATCACGAGCTCCAATGGCTCGATACTTTCCACTATAAACTGTGTTATTCTTTTACACACCTCAATATCTATTTTATGAGTTTCTTATAATCAAAACAATATATAATCTTATTCAAAGGAATTGTTACTCCTTTACTGAAATTTTTGGGCATTTCACAATGTTCTCATGTTACCACCTCTCTCAAAATAACAAATTCACTACAGTGATCGGGAAAAATACTTGTGTACTCCCGAGTTATAAAAGACTACTTGAACCAAGTCAAAAATTATGATCACTCCTGAAATCTAATTGTCTTCATTGAACTCGTGAAATCCTACATCAATATCTCATTACATTTGGGATTTATATTTATTATTATCTGTCTTAAAAGACCATCATCTCATAAGAAAGCAAACGATCTGAACTTGCAAGCGGTAACTTTCATCTACAAAAACCTCGGTTCGAATCCCGGGTCATTAACAAACTCTAAACACTCATGGTTTATTGTTACTTCAAATAGACGGTTCCCCTGACCTACCTTACTTTCAATAGCGAGGGGTTGGACCGTGACACTCGACTTGATTTATTGCCCGGGAGGGAGACCCTCAGTATCGCCCACACGGGACCGCTCTACTCATGCTTTAAAACAGCTATTTCTCAAACACAGTTCTCTGAACAGACCTGGCGTTTCTTTCATTCATTTAAACAACATTATTTAGGTTCATAGACCACTTTCGTAACCTTGGCATTTATTAATTATGAAGTGTCATCATTGATGGGTAAGAATAATTCAATACAACAACAATATTTAGGGGCTTCAACAACTATACGAGTCTGGGTTCGACTCTCTCAACTGCCTCGGGAACCAATCCCATACTGGAGGACTTTACAACAAATTAGCGGCTTAGGGCGACCTCGGTCTAACCTGCGCTCATCAATACAATAATTCGCACCCATTATACAACGCCTCGTGATCTACATCACTATATGGAGGACTTATCATCAATTACCGCAATCAACTGTCCATCACAATTAATTTGCCAAGTATATTTAGATTCAACGCCTTCCTAGCGTGACAATTTACTTTAATGCGCGACAATGCGCTATACAATACTTTAAGGCCTAGCGTCTTCCAGAGAACTGATAAATTCAAAATCATCATTTGATCTATATCTCGAACTTTCATATTAATCCTCTCCCGTGACAATACTCGCTATACTTTAAGAACATGTATTCACACCATGTCTTTATTCCTTTACAAAAGCTCAAAAGCTATTACTTTCATTTAATTCAACTTAATCTTCATTTATATAATTTATATTATTATTATATTTTTCCGCTTGCTTTCATAACATTTATCAAATACACTGATATTTTATTTCATACATTTCCTCTAAAGATTTATTCATTTCACATAATCATTTTATAATTCCACAATTTTTATTTGTTCAGATCGCGCTCTTATTCTGTTATTTGTTATTCAAAAACATCCCTATTTATCATTCTCAGGTGGATTGTACACAAATATTCCCCCAACACATAACATAATGAAAATAGTTACTTACATGTTCAGACGGTCCATTACCGTGCTTTCCAACGATGTTTCATTTTTGCCCACTATTTGTGATTACACCATCCTGCTCAAATTCATTTCATATACTGACATATCTTGACACACATATACTTTATATACTTTAAACACTGGTAACATTTTAAAATACACTTCGGTATACTTCTATTACACACAATAAAATCACTGAAAAATTACTATCTAACACAAATTTTATATATTTACACTACACTGATTCTAATCACTGAGGCTTTGATTAGGCCTTGCACACGTGATATTTGCTTCCCCGTCTCCAAGTGTGAACTAGTAGATGTCGGCTTCCTATCTGACCAGAATATGAAAGTCTCGAACACTCTACCCCTCCCTGGACTGGTACTTCTTCAAATCCGGTTTCCTGACGATCGACTATTATTATTATTAGATCAAACGTGCTTCTTTCTAGACCCTATTAGTTGTCTAGCGAATGTCTGTCTTGTTCTCGGTCTCCCAAATACTCTATCGGTGACCTATTATTTTCTAGCATCTAATACTCCTCGTAACTTAGTGCTTTTTATAGTTCGTTCGTTTCCTTGAAACAACGTCTTGAATTTACTTCTCCTTTCGGATTACTCAGTTCTATAATTCCTCTCTTTTCAGAATACTATGCGGACCTTATTTTGTCCGACCCTGATCGGGTTCTTTTAACGTTGATAGAATGTTTGTTTCGCTGTTATGGTACTTCAAAACGTTACGATACACTTGGTCGTTTAAATAAACTGTTATTGAAGACCTATCGCCTATTCTTTAAGTTCGCAGCCTACTTCGACTGTAATACTGAACTTTTCACTGTAAGACTAGTATTGGCGAAACTAAATCCTGTATTAGGATTTTCCTAATTCTCCACACGGCAATGCTATAATGATTGATGCTTCCTCGTGTAGCGTCTCGTCGCTCACGGAACTGGATGATTGGTGAAACAGTACGACCCGCCTCGGCGGTCGTTCAAGACTGAATAATACTGACACAGCCGGACGCCCCCTCTCGGGCTCTCGGAATAACTGCATGATTAGCCTGGCCCTGCCAGGGCTTTTATACAAATCGGCGACAAAAAGATAAATTCTACGTCTTTTTCGGAACCAACTTTTGAAGTAATGGTCGCACATTATTTAAAATTATATCTCTGGAAAGCTTGTTTTCTAAACGTAAACTGACTTCTTTGCACATGAAAATCGATCGTGCATTTCTGAGATATTAAATAAAATTAAGTCTTCAGCTGTGTGGGTGTTACAGTTGATTTTTAATTCCCCCCTCCTCGGGTTTCGGGAAACCCCCAATGACGTATGACCCCGTCGACACTTCTTTCCTGGGCCTTTATTATAACATCTTTCTCCACACAAAAATCTCTATTCCGAAATGATTCACAATGCTGTATTTCTTTAGTTAATTTTATTCTTGCAAATGGGTTAAATCTAATTCTTCTTCTTCTGGCACAGCTGCGCGGTTGCCATTTTACTGCAACGTAAGGGCGATTTCCGAAACACGCTCTTCGTCACTCGCTTGGAAAATTCCACTCGTTCTATTTATATTCGTGACTGGCTCCTTATCAATGCGTCATGCATGATCTCATTTCCTAGCCACCTGGGCTTCAGCTTCTTACACAACGTTATGCTTGCCTTCTTGTATAAAATCTTTCTATGTTCCTCTGAAGACTGTATATTTCCTTCTTTCCTTTTACCCAAATACATGGATTCGACCCCTTGAACCATTGGTACATGGGTTCACAATGTATGTATATCCTTCATAGTATTCACATGGCTTACCATGACCGGTTGTTGAGACTTCCATATCAACTAATCCACACGAATTACATTTTAGTGAAGTCACCTCAGTAATAATAACAGTAAAAAGAAATTTGAAGTGGATTGATATTTTTCAAAGGTGGAATTTCCAAAGTACTCTCAGGAACCTTACAAACGGTAGAAGTGGTGAACAAATAGAGTGATATTGCGAGCCCATCACACATACATCATTAATGATCTCTCTGCGAATTCTCAACTGTTGTATATGATAAACCTTCACTTCGGGACATTCGCTGTTTCGAATGCTGAATAGTTGGTGATACTGTGCGAGAAATTTGTGTTGCGCAATGTGAAAAGTATTCTGTCTGTGTTATGTACGTATTGTTTGGATTGTCGTGTTCTAAATTCATTTTGCTCCATAGCATGAGTATTGCATTACAGATACAAGCTCTGTTATCAGTGCGGCAGTATTGTTCGAGCTTTATTGACTGTTATACAGGGCATGAAATGCTTTATACTCACTGTGGATCAATATCTATACCATGCTGTCCCATTGTAAGATGAGATGGTTGTTCAAAGTTCTGCCTTTCATTTAAATACTAAAAATCAAACCCTTCGGCAGTTGTTTATTTTAGAGTTCGCGACAACGTGGCCATTTAGCCCAGTGTACTTGGAGGTGTGTGTGTTGAATCTGTCCGATAGCCTGTGTCATTGTGATGGCTATACTACTGTGTTTATTTGTAAGTGGGACTAGGACCTTAAAATAGGTACCATCATGGCATTCTCCTGGAATAAAATTAGAAAACCACGGAAAACCACTTCCAGCGCGGGTTAGGTAGGATTTGAAACCTCCCCATCTTGTGTGTTCAGGCTCATGAGGATAAGTGATCCCCGTTGCAGCCATCAGACTAGAATTAAATTTCTTAGCAGAGCAATAAATAATAATAATAATAATATCGTATGGCCTCGGGTGCCTGGTGCAAGCTTTGCTATTTGACACCCAGAAGGTAGCTTGCATGTCGAATTTCGTTGTTCCTTGACTATGAAAGTCAAGGAGGTTAGATGTTAGATATCTAAGCTCCTTGAACACTATAGCGCTTTCTAGTAGAGAAATTAGGTACTTTGTGTTGGCGGAAACTCCCGAGATTAATTTTACCATTATGAAGTCGGCCTACTGAATTCAAATGGGTTCTTTGACATGCCAACATCGTATGACATGCGTATCGTATTTTTGCCGCCTTTCAAAAATCACTTACCACGGCCAGGAGCGAACCTGCAATATTGGGGTTAGTATACCGACACGACATCCACTCACCCACCGTGGCAAGTTAGAGCAATAAATGGAACCCGGACATCCACGCTGACAGTCAAAATACCATAGTTACTACGCCTAGGGGTACTCCAGTCCTTAATATGTACTATGACTGACTTTACTCGGGCTGTACAGCATATTACGCATTCAGCGTGCCACAACCCCGTAAAATGCAGTCACCTCCACCACTACAGCATTCCGAGTGCTGTTCTCACTCACTGCTCACATCATACACATAATTGCAAAACAAGCACTCCGAACCTTCACTAGAATCGATGAAAAAGGTACGTTCCCAATGCGCCAATACAACTCGGCCGATTTACGTTTCTGCAGTTTATTGTATTCCTGTGACTTCGCCATTCCACTATTAACACTCGACCTTATTAATGACACGATGCTGATACGAGCGCCTATGTTCTTTGTGCTGTCAACATCAAAACACAGTTGAATAGTGGAAGGTGTATGCGGGCGGTAGGTGGGGCTGTTGTTCGGGATCGGGACACGGAAGAGTGGTGTACCACGGGGCCATTGGATTAACGTGTGGAAGTTTAACAGAACTATGGTAACTGAATGGTAATCTTCCGTATGTTTATCGAAGCAATATTTCGACAATACATTTCATTCCATGATCTTCACGAATAATTTGATAACTTAAATGGTGACTTCACCACCTGAATCTGCCGTAAAGCTTTCTCCAAAAGAATCTATTACACAATATCTTTCTTAACATTGAAGGATTTAGATTATGAGTTAAATGCATAAATGATAGTTATTTGAATAATGAAAGGATACGTTTTATGTTGATCATCTCAACAGTTCAGTGATTTTGTGGGCATGAATGTAATAATTAATAATAGGAAACCAACATTTGGCGTTATCATCATCAGATGTCCTCCAGCATTTTATGACAGATCTAGAAACATCAGATCTGGGAACCTAAACTTGTAATTCAGAACAGAGTGAGGCTTTACAGCAGTCCAAATGAGTGTCGTCTGTACATACTGGTGACGTTATTTCCTTTTAAGTTTGTGGAAACTCAATCATCTGAACTGAAGTATCATCTAAATCACTTTAGATTGAATTTCGTTTGGACTGTGATGTTTTTCAGAATTGTACAAATGCTCAGTAAGATCGCCATATACGTTGTGAGAGTCACATGATTTTGTATGACCCTCAACCTAATAATAATAATAATAATAATAATATGATGATGATGATGATGATCGCGATATGATTTAAGTTGTGATAATTTTTAAATTACGAGGACTAAGCTCTACTGTACATTATCGGCGCCCAAGGATTATGACTAGTGAATGGGGACTGCCTTTCCTACTAAACAGACTGGCTGCGTGGCTCAGGGGTAACGTTCTCGCTTGCTGAGCACAAGGTTGCAGGTTCGTATCCTGGCGCAGCCAGCTGGCATTTGAGGGTGCGCAAATGCGAGGGAGCCGTGTCAGTAGATTTACTGGCACGTTAAAGATCCCCTTCGGGGCAAAATTCCGGCACCCCGGCGTCTCTAAAAGCCACAGTAGTTAAAAGGGACGTAAAACCAATAACATTATTATTATTATTATTCCTACTAAACATGTAGAGTTATCGTGCTGAGGAAATATGTATGAGCTCATGAAATACAGTACAACGGAACTCCAGCGCAGTAAAACATATTCTTTGCCATAATTTCATGCATTTGTCCTGTTTAATGAACCACGCTCATTCATCAAACGGAAACTGTTCCATAATAGCGAGCAAAGCGCACCACTCATGAAGACTAACCCACATAGAATTTTGCGACAAACCACTTGTATGGGATAAGCAGGATTTGTGCATATAACCGAGACGTTATCTATTACTAGTGTGGTGTCGTGGGATAAATTACAAATAATTCCAAGCTAAATATCACGGTAATGACTGTGAATGTAGAGCAGCAGTATTATGTTTCGAAAATCCGCCAATTAGAGCGACTCAGAGTAATGAGGTGTTTGTTGCTGCATGTCAAATACACAGGCAACAAAATGTTCTTTTATAGAATTAATCTCCACAATGGCTTGTGTTTGTGCTGTTAGCGTTAACACGTCAATCATGAAAAAGTCCACCTCTTAAACAACCAAAACACAACTACACAACTACACGGGGCTGATTACCAAGATGTCCTAAGCCCCTTAAAATAATTAACAACAACAACAAGAAATACTTTTACACTATGTTTTCAGATTTATGCCAGGCAAAATCATAGACTTTTCCTCTCCCTCTTACGCATTATGATCATGACTGCTGTTAGTCCTCGCATGACAACGGTTTTTGATCTCAGATCCTGATCACCTATTTACAGTCCCTTGCTAATATAATATCTACCTTGATTTTCATTTCATGAAAGTTAATTGAAGTGAAATACATGCCATTCTGTAGTTTATTCTGTATATGCTTCTTTCTAGCCAACGGCCTGCCCATGTTCAAACACCGGATCCCATGAGAACTCCGCAGTTAAGCAGCATTGGGCGTGGTTGGACGTTGGATAGAATGCCAGTTCAGTGGGACCACGCGCTGTTGGCGGAAAATGAAGAGCGGAAAGGCCCCGGCCACCCTACCGCACATAAACTCCGGCTGTGGATAGCCTCTTCGTAGGCACGGACCTGCCTTCGGGCAGAATACCTTTTTTTTTTTTTGTGGTCTCCTCAGAGACCAAGTGCAGGTCTTTCTATTCGACGCCCCTGGGCGACCTGCGTGTCGGGATGAGAGAAGGAAGCTTGTAGTTTAACGTGACCGTTAATCTCGCGATCATAAGCCACGGGACCTCCGTTTTACGTGGAATCCGAACCACAGGACATGGCATTTCACATCGAAAATCTCACATGCATTGACCGGGAATCGAACCCGGTCCGCCTTGGTGAGAGGCATACAGCTTGACCGCTGCGCCACCACGCCCATAACGGGATGAGAGATGGAATTGATTACGGTGAATGAAATTGGAGAAGGATGTGAAAGGAAGTGGCCGTGACCTGTCAGAAGGTACCGTCCCAGCATTTGCCTGGTGTTGAAAATGGGAAACCACAGAAAACCATTTTCAAGGACGGCCGCCGGTGGGGCTCGAACCCACGCGTCTACCGAGTCAGCAGAGAGCTTGGTCCATGACCTATCACTGCGCATTAGCCAGCGTAGCCACTACTGTCGGTAGAATACCAATAACAATAATAATGCTTTTTTCTATATTTCTGAAGTTCCCGAACACAACTCTTGCCTTGCTGCCCACGATATCAAATATCAATTTCGATATTGTACACTTTCAATCCGTGAGATGAAAACAGTAGTGCTTGGGTGATAAAACACGCCGGGTATCTTCCCCTAGGAAGTCAGTGGATGTATTACGACCTCAGCAGGAGCACGTAAGACAACTGCATTTTGGTCAGCGGCCGGTGAATGAACCTCTGCTCGTCGTGTACTGACTATATGATGGTCAACCTGAGTGAAATCGTCCAATTTCATATTTATACCAGTGCATTACCTGGCACAACAACCAAGTCAACAACTGGCAGATATTTGTTGCGTTAAGTCAATTCACCTTCGTAGTTGAATACCTTTAGTCACGGTCTACGAATCCTTTCGTGATAATGCTGGGAAGGTAACTTATTGTAATTTTCTGGGTATTTCCTCAAAATGCAGACCTCAAAAAATTAAATTAACTCACTAATCAATACACCACAATAACAAAAGTCAACAGACCAACTGTACATACAACCACACACCCAGCTACACGGAGATGATGACCAAATATATTCCCTGTATGAAGCAACAATAATAACAGAAACATTTTGCAAATATAGCAATTCAATGCTTAGATATTAGATGCTGCGCATGAATGCTTCCTTTCAACAACTGAATTTGGTAACTTTCAAGTAGAGGTGTATAAAAATGGTTTTATTTTTATGAAAATACTGGCCTTCACTCGATACTGACAGCAGTAGCTACACTCAAAAAAGGCGCATAGGCCACGGGGCCAAGCTCTCTGGGAACTCGGTAGACGGGGGTTCAAGCCCCATCGTCGGCCGTTCTTGAAATGGTTCTCCATGGTTTCCCCATTCTCAAATCAAGGCAAATGCTGGGATGGTACCTTCTGATGGGCCACGTTCGCTTCCTTCCACATCCTTGCCCAGTTTCATCCACCATCATTCATTTCATCTCTCATTAACTCCTCTCATGAGGTTGGCGTCAGGAAGGGCATCCGCCCGTAAAAACTATCCGCCACACAGTCTTTCATCGCCTCTCATCCCCAACCCCGTTGGAAAACGGGAATAATAAGGGATAGACATGTATACTTGCCATCACTCGATAGGTTTAACAATCTATTCAGCTGAGTTCCTCTGTGTGGAAATGTATCTCTGTCATTGCCGCTAGGAGTACAGTGATACACAAGGTCACTTGATGTAATGGCCTAATGGGGCGGAAGTACTTCTGTCAGCAACGTAACATTGATATTCGTTGCGCTGGCATGGTTAACTTAATATTCCCCCCCCCCCCCATTTGATAATTTTCAAAAGTTTACAGGTACACTGCGATCTGCTTCACGGCTGAAAGCAAAGGGAAACTACAGCCGTAACGCTATTCCCGAGGATATGCACCTCTCTATGCATAATTACATGTGATGATGGCCTCCTCCCTTGTAAAATTCCAATCCGGAGGTAAACTAGTCCCCCGTTCGGATCTCCGGGTGGGGACTACTCGAGAGGGGGTTAACATCACAGAAGTGACAAAGAGGAAATCTGATATTCTACGGATCGAAGCGTGGAATGTTAGAAGTCTGCTAGGAAGTGGAAGGTTAGAAAACTTGGAAAGGGAAATGGATAGGTTGAGGTTGGATTTGGTTGGGATTAGTGAAATGCGCTGGCAGGAAGAACAGGACTTTTGGTCAGGAGACTATAGGGTAATTAGCACTAAATCAAACAATGACCAAGCAGGGGCTAGTCTCATATTGAGTAGGAAACTTGGACAGCGGGTGGAATATTATGAGCAATATAGTGAACGGATTATTGTAGCAAAAATCAATACAAAACCTACGTGCACCACAGTGGTACAAGTCTATATGTCTACCAGTCAAGCTGATGATGAAGATGTTGAAAAGGTCTAAGAAGAAATAGATGAAATTATGAAGTATGTCAAGGGTGATGAAAATGTTATAGTAATGGGAGATAGGAATGCTGTGGTAGGAAAAGGAAGAGAAGGGAAGAGAGTAGGAGATTTCGGATTAGGTGAAAGGAATGATTGAGGAAGCAGGCTGATGGAATTCTGCACCGAGCATGAGTTGGTCATAGCTAACACCCTATTCAATAACCACAATAGAAGAATATACACATGGATGAGACCAGGAGATACAGGGCGTTACCAAATCAACTTCATTATGGTCAAGCAGAGGTTTCGAAACCAGATTTTGGATTGTAAAACATATCCCGGTGCTGACATAAACTCTGACCACAATCTAGTTGTTATGAAATGCAGATTAAAGTTGAAGAAACTGAAGAAAAGTCAAAAGCCAAAAAAGTGGGCAATAGACAGACTGAAAGAGAAGGATATAAACGAAAGATTCAAGAAGAGAATAAAGGAAGGACTAATGAAAAACCCTAAACAAACTACAATTGCAGACGAATGGACACTTTTGAAGAATGAAATAACAAAATCCGCAGAAGAAAACATCGGTAGGAAAGAAAGAATAGGCAGAAAACCGCGGATCACTCAGGATATACTAGAATTGATGGATGAAAGGCGGAAACACAAGAATGTAAGAGATGAAAAGGGGAAAGCAGAATACAGACGTCTGAGAAATGAGATTAACAAGAAGTGCAAGGTAGCGAAAGAAGAATGGTTGAAAGAGAAATGTGCAGGTATAGAAAATTGTCTGAAATTAGGGAAAGTAGACACAGCTTATCGAAGGATTAAGAATACATTTGGGGAAAAGAAGACTAAGTGCTGTAATATTAAGGACAAAAATTGAAAGCCTCTAACCGATAGGGAAGAAAAGGTTGAGAGATGGAAAGCTTACATAGAGGGTTTGTATAAAGGAACGAGATTGAGAATCATGTAATGGAAAGGGAGGAGGAAATTGATGAGGATGCAAAAGGAGATTTAATATTGAGATCAGAATTTGACAGAGCATGGGAAGACTTAAGCAGGAACAAAGCACCAGATATAGATGATATACCGATTGAGTTGCTGTGCTGCATAGGAGATGAAGGTCTGATCAGGTTATTTCACTTGGTGTGTAGGATTTATGAGACAGGTGAGGTACCCTCTGATTTCAAGAAGAATGTTATCATCCCTATACCGAAGAAAGTAGGAGCTGACAGATGTGAGGACTACCGTACAATCAGCTTGATTACTCATGCTTCAAAGATCATGTCTAGAATAATTTACAAGAGGATGGAAAGCCAGATAGAAGCGGAATTGGGTGAAGACCAGTTTGGTTTCAGGAGAAATGCAGGAACAAGGGAAGCTGTACTAAGTCTTAGGCTGATTTTGGAAAGAAGAATAAGAAAAGATAAGAGAACGTTCATGGCATTTGTAGACTTAGAAAAGGCTTTTCATAACGTTGATTGGACTAAATTGTTCGACATTTTGAAAATGATTGGAATAAAGTATAGGGATAGGAGGGTGATCTACAATCTATACAGAAACCAAACAGCAGTCATTTGAGCTGATGGACATGAGAGGGAAGCTGGTATTCAGAAGGGTGTGAGGCAAGGTTGCAACTTATCACCCATAATTTTCAATCTTTACATTGAACAAGCAATGAAGGAAATTAGAGAAAAATTTAAAGTGGGAGTGAAGATTCAAGGAGAAATAATTTCAACTCTGAGATTTGCTGATGACATCGTCATCTTGGCCGACATGCCTGAGGATTTGAATGAGTTTTTGAATGGTATGGACTCCGTCTTGAGGAAAGAATTCATGATGAAAATTAATAAATGTAAAACAAAAATATTGGAATGCAGTCGCAATAAATCAGAAACCTCTATGGACATCAAATTGGCAGGGGAAAAACTAAAGGAAGTAGGAGACTTCTGTTACTTAGGAAGCAAAATAACCAGTGATGGAAGAAGCAAAGAGGATATAAAAAGTAGGTTGGCTCAGGCAAGGAAAGAATTTCTACAGAAAAGGAATCTGTTGACATCGAATATAGATTTAGGTATTTGGTAGACATTTTTGAAAACCTATGTCTGGAGCGTGGCACTCTATGGAAGTGAAACTTGGACTATAGGTGCAGCTGAAAAGAGGAGAATTGAAGCGTTTGAAATGTGGTGTTACAGGAGAATGATGAAGATCAGATGGGTAGATAGGGTTACAAACGAAGATGTATTAAGACGAGTGGGAGAGGAGAGATGTTTCTGGCGACTGCTAATGAAGAGAAGAGATAGGTTGGTAGGACACATACTAAGACACCCAAGAATAGCAAGCTTAGTTATGGAAGGAAGGGTCGAGGACAAGAACTGTAGAGGTAGACCAAGGTTAGAGTATGTTATACAGATTGCCTCGGATGTAGGGTGTGGTAGCTATGTAGAGATGAAACGATTAGCTCAGGACAGGGAGGCATGGAGAACTGCATCAAACCAGTCAAAAGACTGAAGACTCAAACAACAACAACAACAACAACAACCTACCATGCCAAAAAAAAATTAAAAATTAAAAATATTTATAAGTCAGGTATTTTTGAAAATAATGTTGCCATTTGGAGGTATAGATGACTTTCCGTACGTCGACGTAGAAATCAGCTTAAAAACAAGATGTTCAGCAAAGAACATATAGCCTACATTTCTCTAAATGTATGGGTATACTTATAACTCTTTGTCCTCACCCCTAAAACAATAACCTCTACCACCCTGTATTGTTTGTTTTCTTTTATATTGATAATTAGCCAGTACGTGTCAACAACAATATTATATACTTTATGATGATTAAATAACAAAACTACCTACTTATTGTAATGCATTCATGTCCGTTAATCTCGATATAAAGCCTCCAAACTTGAGAATCCGTCGTTTTGGGTATCTTAACCTTTAAAAATCCGCGGCGATCACAGTAGTTTGGTGCTGTAACCTAGCAGTGAATTAATATAATATCTCGTACGCCTCTGAGAGTTGAATGAGCAGGCAGTTTAAAGCAACCAGGAAGGATGGGATCCAGCTGGCAGTGCTTAAAGGTAATCGGAGCGCAGTCTAGGCTAATAGTTAAACTATTACAAAATTGCCATACTTCAGGAGGCATGGTATTTACAAAGCGGAATGTTTGGAACAATATTATCCACGTAACTCACAAGAGGACAGCACCTTACAGAGGCATTGAGAAGGCTGTGGTTGATAACAATGTTTACCTTGTACTTAAATTCGCCTTTTTCTAATGTATTCTGTTCATGTGCGATGCTGGCGCTGTGATTATTAATAAACGAGTGTATACATTAGCTTGTCCTTTGAGCTCAATAGGATTTTATTTAGTATCTGTGTAAAGAGCTCGTGCACATCATTTGTCAAATAAATCAAGTAAAAAAAGAGTTTACTCTAGTGGTATTCGATCTCCAGTCGACCGCGTGAGAGACTAACGCTCTAGCCCAGAGCCAAACTAGTTCTTAGGACCTGAGTGTTATTAAATGACTTAGATACAACGTGTTAGCAAATAATGTCTTGAAGTAAACGATTTCTTCACTGCAGTACATCTTCATTATAAATCATTTCATACAAAGTTTACATTATTTCTATCAGTAGTCTATATCACATACAACATACAGTACTAAAACTACTGAAATATAGGACAGGCACAAGAGGTCAGCTGCCATCTTGTTGTGTGACAGAGACGGCTCAGCTCTTTTAACCCACTCATACAGTATAATATTTTAATATTAAATTATAATAAATAGCGGATCGCGTCCTTTATATAGCTTAAACCACCCTTGGCGTGATAATCGGAAATGTTGGATCTTAAGCTATAATTGTTGCATAATTCACACAGACGACATCCTGAAATGGCACGGCTGGTGACCCTGTCGTTTGGGAGAAATACGCGTACTATATGAAGGTATGTTGTTACAAAATTTGGTAGAGATCGGATGATTAGTTTAGTCGTAAATTGATTTTTCGTTTCGAACGGTTGAGTGGCCACCATTCAGTTTTGGAAAAGATGGCGGTGATATAAAACATGACAATGAAGTGCCCTCACACACACTCAGACAGACACACAATTTTTGGCCCTGTAAAGATCCCTTAAGTCTACTTCCATTTTTTGCAAAAATAGAAAGTAGGCTAATATAGTGCTCCCCTTGCCTCCCCTTAAGCCCATTACATGTATTGATAAATGTTATAGACTAAGTAGGTTGAATGATAACTTTATAGCCATTTCCAAAATGTTATTGCAATCTGTTCGGGCGTTCTTGAATTACAAAATGACTAGCAGTAGTGCCCGGCTTCGCCCGGTGGATTTATTTGTTTTATGGATGATAATGAATACTACTACAGAACTGGCACATGATACATAAACTACCAATTTTTTTTTACATAACTTTTGTGTTGGTGGTGGAGGTTGTGGTTGTAGTGAGGGTTATAAGCAGTACAGTATAATGGACGTAACATTTATGTCATTTTCCCCTAATGATAATAATGCTAATAATGAATAGGGAAGCGGCTATTTACTGACTACAGCACTGACACATGTAATTTACAAACAAATTTCCAAAACTTATTAGAAAGAGGAGTAAGTGAAATAAAAGACACTGCCTAGGGCCTATATCTCATTTTCTGTTAGAAATGTAGAGACCAATAGTGTCGTCTCTTGTCGCATAGCACCGTAGGAAAATAATCAGAACACTTTGGAAAACTTCGGCTGTCCCGAGCTCCTGAGGTAGCAATAGTATCATTTAGATTCTTAAATTTATATTTTTTATTTGGGATTAAAAATTATTATATTTTCTGTTTTAATATAGTGTATTAATTTAGTAGAAGTTAAGATTAAGGTAAATTTAAAAGCACCAACGCTTATTGCAGCTGATAATCTCAATGTATTGCACCAACACCATTGCACTTATTCAGATGCATAATATGTTCATGATGATAATTGTTTTAAGGGGCAAAAGATCATTTTGCACTAATTACTCCCCGTGACTGAAATTTATAAGCAGCCCAAGATTTAACTATTTTCGCAATTCTGCACCAGACCACTGGTAGGGGCGACGTGATGCAGCCCGAACTGCCAGTCAACAATAGAGTTATTAAAATACCCTTACAGTTACACTACTACGGACGTGAATGTTTCTAGGGCCTTAATACATGGTTTTCAAGTTCAGTTTGTTTGTTATTCTAAATATAGGGAATGGAGAGCGTTGTCCAAAATATCAAGTGCACAGTGTTACCAGCAGGGTTTCAAAGTGTATTTATAATTTGGTGCAATTAGGAGGAACGGCGTAGAATTGTGATAAAGGGCCTAAATGCAGAGAATGGAGTGGTCTGTTCAAAATTTAAAGTGGACAGTGTCACCCGTAGGGTTCCAAAGGGTAAGTGTATAAAATGTGGTTCAGATCGGTGAAACGGTGTAGATTTGTGCCAATGGACCTAAATGCAGGGAATGGAGTGGTCTGTCCGAAATTTCAAGCAGACAGTGTTACTCGTCGTGTTCCAAAGTGTAAGTATGTGAAATTTGGTTCAGATCGGTGAAACGGTGTATATTTGTGCCAAAGGGCCTAAATGCAGGGAATGGAGTGTTCTGTCCGGAATTTCATGCAGACAGTGTTCCTCGTAGGGCTCCAAAGGGTATGTATACACATTTTGGTTCAGATCGGTGAAACGGTGTAGATTTGTGCCAAAGGGCATAAATGCAGGGAATGGAGTGGTCTGTCCAAAATTTCATGTGAACAGTGTTACTCGCAGGGTTCCAAAGGGTAATTATACACATTTTGGTTCAGATCGGTGAAACGGTATAGATTTGGGTCAAAGGGCCTTAATGCAGGGAATGGAGTGGTTTGTCCGAAATTTAAAGTGGACAGTGTTACCCGCAGTGTTCCAAAGGGTGTGTATACAAATTTTGGTTCAGATCGGAGAAACGGTGTAGATTTGTGCCAAAGGGCCTAAATGCAGGGAATGGCGTGGTCCGTCGGAAATTTAACATAGCCTAAACTATTCCTCTCGAATCTGGTTATCATATAAAAAAAGAATTTTTCGAATCCGACTGGTAGTTCCAGAGATTAGCGCGTTTAAACACACAAACTCATCAGATTCATTATATTAGTTTAGATAAACGTACAGACAGACAAACAAAAGTTTAATTTTATAAATATAGCCTAGATGCAGGCGCGTGAATGTCCAGGCAATACTACCGTATTTAACATGTTCTTATAGTGAAATCGTAAAAAAGAATATGACATGATAATGATTTGTCCCGAGTACATAAAATATGTAGTATAGAAAGGGCTGCATCATCGAAAGTCAACCTCACTTAGCTACCGCAGTAGAAAGGGTACATTCCTTCCCAGAAATATCGAATTTTTTTCAGTATTCGGGCTTAGAATCAAAATAAATATTCAATACGGCAATTGTCATTTTCAAGTAGTATTCTAATTCTTAGAGTAGCCTTTCTCATGGCCGTAAATATCAGCAGTCGCAAGAAAACGCCTTTCATAAATTTAAGATGTTTACGGACATCAAAATTCGGTCTTAAAACTCCCATGGCGACAATTTTCAAAAATAAAAATAAAATCATTTTCACGACAGGAAGTTTTGAAAATAATTTTGCTGATTGGAGATATAAGGGACCTTTAGTCGAAATCGGGTTGAAGAAATACATTGCCCACCTTATTCGCATTATACAGTACGTACCTAGCATTGATGAATTGTATAGCCTACGTTGGTTCTGGTATAATCTTCTAGCCATTTCTAAAATTTTACTGCAATCTGTTGTGCCGTTCTCGAGGTATAAAATGACAGACGGACAGAAAGAACGAAGCCCAATTTTCTAAATATATAATAGGCCCTACTGTATATGTATATATATAAAGCTCAATGTCTGTCTGTTATTTATAAAGTTCTACACCGTTTCAGCCTGTTCGCTTTGGATTCCTGCGGGTAACACTGTCCACTTGAAATTTCGGACAGTCCACTCCATTCCCTGCTTTTAGGCCCTTTGGCACAAATCTACACCGTTTCACCGATCTGAACCACATTTTACATACTTACCCATTGAAACCCTGCGGGTAACACTGTCCACTTGAAATTTCGGACAGACCACTCAATTCCCTTCATTTAGGCCCTTTGGCACAAATCTACACCGTTTCACCGATCTGAACCAAATTTTACATACTTACGCTTTGGAACCCGACGAGTAACACTATCTACGTGAGATTTCGGCCAGACCACTCCATTTCCTGCATTTAGGCTCTTTGGCACAAATCTACACCATTTCACCGATCTGAACCAAACTTTATGTACTGACCCTTTGGAACCCGACGAGTAACACTGTCTACTTGAAATTTTGGACAGACCACTCCATCTCCTGCATTTATGCCCTTTGGCACAAATCCACGCCGTTTCACCGGTCTGAACCAAATTTTACATACTTACCCTTTGGAATCCGACGAGTAACACTGTCTACTTGAAATTTCGGACAGACAACTCCATTCCCTGCATTTAGGCCCTGTAACACAAATCTACACCGTTTCATCTAATTGCACCGAATTTTACATACTTACTCTTTGAAACCCTGCTGGTAACACTGTCCACTTGATATTTTGGACAACACTCTCCATTCCCTACATATAGAATAACAGACAAAATAAACTTGTAAACCACGTTTTAAGGCCCTAGGACCATTCATGTCCGCAGTAGTGTAACTAAGAATATTTTAATAAGTTTATTGTTGGCTGACAATGCGGGCTGCATCATGCCACCCCAACGGTGTCCAGGTACAGAATTGCGAAAAATAGTTCCATCTTGCGCTGCTTATCAATTGCAGTCACGGGGAGTAATTAATGCAATCCGATTTCTTAGGCCCCTTAAAACAGTTATCATCATGAAAATATTATGCCTCTGTATAAGTGCGATGGTGTTGGTGTAGTATATTGAGGTAATCAGCTGCAATATGCGTTGTTGTTGAAATTTACTTTCATTTACTCCGATCCTTACCTTTCAGTCCTATGTGGCGATAAATGTCACTATTGCTACCTCAGGAGCTCGGGACAGCCGAAGTTTTCCAAAGTGTTTTGATTATTTTCCTACGGAAATATGCGACAAATGATGACACTATTGGTCTCTACATTTCTAACAGAAAATGAGATATAGGCCCTCTCTACTGTTCTAAAAGCCAATGGGATATAGGTCATAGGCAGTGTATTTTATTTCACTTACTAATCATATTTTTCAATTCGTTTCTAAATTATGTGTGTCAGTACTGTAGTTAGTAAATAGTAGTTTCCCTGCTCATTATTATCATTGTCATTACGGGAAATTGATCTGGATGTTACGTCCATTATACTGTACTATTTGTAACCCCCACTAACACCATAAAAAGTGTCCGGATCCGTGGCTAAATGGCTAGTGCTCTAGGCTTTGGCCCGATGATCCCCGGGTTCGATTCCCGGCCGAGCCCATCAGGGATTTTAATCTCCTGGGATTAATTCCCGTGGCTTGGGGACTGGGTATCTTCATCATCACTTGAACGTCATTACGACGCGCAGGTCGCTCACGGGCGTCAACTAGAAAGACCTGCACTTGGCCTCTCCGGAGGCCATACGATCATTATTATTACAAAAAAAGTTATATTTTTAAAATATTTTCTCTGTTAAGTATCATGTGCCAGTTCTGCAGTAGTATTCATTATCATCCATAAAATAAATAAAACCACCGAGCGAAGTCGGGCACTACTGCTAGTATATATATATAAAATTTGCAACCCGCCCCAGCTTCGCCCGGGAACAGTTATGAATGCAGGGTTATAGGCTACTCTTAACCGAGGTCTTATAAGATTTCCTTGTATACGACATTAGACGTTTTACCTCCAGCAGCGAACACGAAAAGATTTCGGTTTGATGGAACACGCGATAGAGCCACGTAAAGCTGTCCATGAGAAAAACATTCTTCACTGACAAGGGGATCCTACGGCAATCGGATTTTTGTAAATTTTCCCGCTTCGGGTACGTAAAGTTCAGACCTCGAACAATAATTTCCCAAAGCCGTTCTATGCCATATTCATAAATTTTCGAGAAAATTGACTTCGAAGTTTTCCGAGCTTTTCATATTCAGTAAAGATGTTACCGAGTTCGAGCAGGACGCGTGGCTCAACCGGTAGGGATCGGGCCCAGTAATCGCTGGGACGCTAGTTTGAGTCTCACTTCGGGTGCTACTTTTTCTTTCAATTCATATACTGTACTAATAATGTGATTGAACTATAAAAATCATCATCAGGCGGATTGTCGTCCTCCACGCCCGACATTATGATCTTCTTTACCGTATGTTAGAAAAAATCACCCACCACGCCAAGAAACACTATCTGCTTCTCTGGAAACCAAAGGTCAAATGCTACTTCGAACAGGCATCCCTTGCGAATGACGTGGTATGTATCCCTTCCATCCGTCCGGGAATACCCACAAATCGTTTGTGCTAGAGCAACTGTGCCCACTTCACAGGTAAAAACAAGAAGTTCCGTGAAGAACTATACAGCCTACTTTTCATGCCAATGATTATTCTACAGTATATGAACCTATCTAGAATAATGACAAAATTAAGTTGGTAATATCGAAATATCAAATTAGTTCAAAATATACCTGGTATAATGTAGCCTAGTAGAGCACTACAGTTGGAAGCCCTGGTGACTGAATATATTCTTAGTTCCATCTCTTAAGGTACAGAATACAAAATTAGGTTGAAGTCCAATGGACGTTACATGCAGTTAGACACTGGATCTATCAGCACGCGTAAAAGCATGTTGCCAACAATACCATGCGTGTGCTGGTCAGAAATAATCTGAAATATGATATCTTGTTGTGCCAATTTTGGCTGAAATCCATTTGTTAGTATAGAAGTTACATGTATTTTAAAATTGGACATATTAGCAGGCATAGAATCATGTTGGCAGCACTGCCTTGTATTAATTACACCAAATTAATCTACAATGTCAGGTGCTATACGTGTGCAAAGTATAGAGCTGTTGGCTTGCATACTTTCTGATATATTGATATTAGGGTAAAAAAATATAGACAGCATTTATTAACAGTTGGCAGCCCTGATTGCTCTTAACAATACTTACGGTCATATCTGTTATGGTACACATAGCACATACGAAACTTGGTTGAAATCGAACTGATAGTATAGAAGTTACATGTATTTAAAAATTGGTACTATCAGCAGGCTTATAATCATGTTGGTAGAACTGACGTATATAAGTTACTCGAAATTAATCTAAAATGTCAGAATATACGTGTGCATAGTTTAAAGCGGTTGGCTTGCATACTTTTTGATATATTGGTATTTGGATAAAAAGAATAGAGAGAGGAATTATTAACAGTTGGCAGCCCTGTTGGCTCTTAAGAATACACTCAATCATATCTGTTTATGTACAGATATTACATACAAAATTTGGTTGAAATACAATTGATAGTGTCGAAGTTATATGCATTTAAATGTTGGACCTATCAGAAGGCTTAAAATTATTTTGGCAACACTGTCATTGTTGGCCTCCTAGAAATTAAACTGAAATAGTATTATCTGCATGTGTACCAATTTTGGAATAGCTCCCATGCATACCTTACAAGATATCCAACATGGAGCTCAAATTTCTAGTGCGTTTTTTCAGCAGTTGGTAGAACTGACATCATTTTCAAATATGGACGTGAGATATTCCGGTGCACATCTTTACTCATACTAAATTTGGTTTTGATTGCTGTAGCCGTTTAGGAGTTGATAGGGGGGGGGGGCACACACACACAGCCAGACAGACCGACAGACAGAAGGACAGACAGACACACATTTTCCCGGATCGATCTCATAAGTCTACTTTTTCCTCATTTTTGCAAAATGTGAAAAGTAGGCTAAAAAACCGTGACAAAGGCAAACGATACACACAGAACTGTTATTCGAAATAATGACATATCTCGAAGAAACCGCCATATTCAAATATTTCATCACATTCAATTTTACTCATTCCATTGTTTACATTAATGTATTCTTCTATTTATATTTTTAGCCTACTTTTCACATTTTGCAAAAATGAGGAAAAAGTAGACTTATGAGATCGATCCGGGAAAATGTGTGTCTGTCGGTCTGTCCGTCTGTCTGTCTGTCTGGCTGGCTGGCTGCCTGTGTGTGTGTGTGTCCCCCCCTATCAACTCATAAACGGCTGCAGCAATCGAAACCAAATTTAGTATGAGTAAATATGTATACCGGGATATCTCAAGCCCATATTTGAAAATGATGTCAGTGCTACCAACTGATGAAAAAACGCACTAGAAATTTGAGCTTCATGTTGGATATCTTAGAAGGTATGCATGGGAGCTATTCCAAAATTGGCACACATGTAGATAATACTATTTTAGTTTAATTTCCAGGAGGCCATACATGACAGTGTTGCCAAAATAATTTTAAGCCTTCTGATAGGTCCAATGTTTAAATGCATATAACTTCTACACTATCAATTGGATTTCAACCAAATTTTGTATGTAATATGTGTACATAAACTGATATGACTGAGCGTATTCTTAAGAACCACCAGGGCTGCCAACTGTTAATAATTGCTCTCTCTATTTTTTAAGTATAATACCAATATATCAGAAAGTATGCATGCCGACAGCTTTAAACTATGCACACGTATAGTACCTGACATTTTACATTAATTTGGAGTGACTTATATACGTCAGTTCTACCAACATGATTCTAAGCCTGCCGATAGGACCAATTATTAAATGCATGTAGCTTTTATACTATCAATTGGATTTCAAGCAAATTTCGTATTTGCTATGTGTAACATAACATATGACTATAAATATTCTTAAGAGCAATCAGGGCTGCCAACTGTTAATAAATGCTATATTTGTTTACCCTAATATCAATATATCAGAAAGTATGCAATCCAACAGCTCTATACTTTGAACACGTATAGCACCTGACATTCTGGATTAATTTGGAGTAATTAATATAAGTCAGTGATGCCAACATGATTCTATGCCTGCTGATAGGTCCAATTTTAAAATACATGAAGCTTCTATACTAACTAATGGATTTCATCCAAAATTGGCACAACAAAATATCAGCACACGCATGACATTGTTGCCAACATGCTTTTATGCGTGCTGATAGATCCAATGTCTAACTGCATGTAACGTCCATTGGACTTCAACCAAATTTTGTATTCTGTACCTTAAGAGATGGAACTAAGAATATATTCTGTATCCAGGGCTGCCAATTGTAGTGCTCTATTAGGCTACATTACACCAGGTATATTTCGAACTAATTAGATATTTTGATAACACCAAGTTAATTTAGTCATTATTCTAGATAGGTTCATATACTGTAAAATAATCATTGGCATGAAAAGTAGGCTCTTTAGTTCATCACGGAACTTCTTGTTATTACTCTACAAGGTGTGAATATTATTGCTGGATATCATTTTTGTCGCTTATTCGCAATTTCAAAAAGGAGATAATTAGAAATGAGACGTGCGTTTTTTCATTGGAAATCATAATTACATATCTGTGAATTACAACAGACTTGATGATTTTTAGCCTACTTTTCACATTTTGCAAAAATGAGGAAAAAGTAGACTTATGAGATCGGGCAAATGTGTGTATGTCTGTCTGTCGGTCTGTCCTTCTGTCTGTCTGTCTGTCTGTCCTATCTGTCTGTCTGTCTGGCTGGCTGGCTGTGTGTGTGTCCCCCCTATCAACTCCTAAACGGCTGGAGGAATCGAAACAAAATTTGGTAGGAGTAAAGATCTATACCTGAATATCTCACGGCCATACTTGAAAATGATATCAGTGCTACCAACTGCTGAAAAATCGCAATTGAAATTTGAGCTCCATGTTGGATATCTTGGAAGGTATGAATGGGAGCTATTTCAAAATTGGCACACGTATAAATAATAATATTGCAGTTAAATTTCCAGGAGGCCATGCATGGCAGTGTTGCCAAAATGATTATAAGCCTGCTGATAAGACCAATTTTTAAATGCATATAACTTCTACACTATCCATTAGAATTCAACCAAATTTCGTATGTGCTATGTGTAGATAAACAGATATGACTGAGCCTATTCTTAAGAGCCTCCAGGGCTGACAACTGTTAATACATGCTCTCATTTTTTAAAATCCAAATACCCATATATCAGAAAGTATGCAAGCCGACAGCTTTAAACTATGCACACGAATAGTACCTGACATTCTATATTAATTTGGAGTAACTTATATACGTCAGTGCTACCAACATAATTCTAAGCCTGCTGATAGGTCCAACTTTAAATACATGTAACTTCTATACTATCTTTTGGATTTCAACCAAATTTCGTGTGTGCTATGTGTACCGTAACAGATATGCCTATGCCGATTCTTAAGAGTAACCAGGGCTGCCAACTGTTAATAAATGCTGTCTCTATTTTTGTTACCCTAATATGATTATATCAGAATGTATGCAAGCCAATAGCTCTCAACTTTGCACACGTATAGTACCTGGCACTCTAGATTAATTTGGAGCAACTAATATACGTCAGTGCTGCCAACATGATACTAAGCCTGCAGATAGGTCCAATTTTAAAATGCATATAACTTCTATAGTAACTAATGGATTTCATTCAAAATTGGCACAACATTAGATCATATTATTTCAGATTATTTCTGACCAATACATTCATGACATTGTTGCCAACATGATTTTACGCGCGCTGTTAGATCCAATGTTTAACTGCATGTAACGTCCATGTTATCCATTGGACTTCAACCAAATTTTGTATTCTGTACCTTAAGAAATGGTACTATAATATATTCAGTCACCAGGGCTGCCAACTGTATTTCTCTATTAGGCTACATTATGCCAGGTAACGTATACAGTATTTCGAACTAATTAGAAATTTGGATATTACCAGCTTAATTTCGTCATTATTCTAGATAGATCCATATAGATTAATCATTGGCATGAATCTTACATTTTAAGAAAAGTAGGCTCTTTAGTTCGTCACGGAACTTCTTGTTATAATTTCAAATGATCTTGTCGACTTCATCGTTATGTTGAGTCAAAAGTTATGCGTTGCGGAGACGGAGACAGTGACATCATGCAGCCGCGCGGGAAGCCTAAGTAAATGGGTAATGGACGGCGAGTGCGTGACGTCATGCAGCCTCGCGAGAAACTTAAGGTAATGGTTAATGGAGTCTGTTGAATGAGTCCTGGAGCGTCGAGTAACCTGGGGCTTCGAGCGAAGTGAAAAGAAGCAGGGTGACTCTTAAAGATGTGTTCAAGATGCCAGATAAGAATACAGGGTGACTCCTAAAGAGATATACAAGATGCCAGATAAGAATACAAGGTGACTCTTAAAGAGGTGTACAAGATGGCAGAGAAGAATACAGGGTGACTCCTAAAGAGATGCACAAGATATCAGACAAGAATACAGGGTGACTCATGAAGAGGTGTACAAGATGTCACACAGGAATACAGGGTGACTTCTAAAGAGATATACAAGATGCCAGATAAGAACACAGGGTACCTCCTAAAGAGGTGTGCAGGATGTCAGAGCAAAATACAGGACAAGATGCCAGATAAGAATACAGGCTGACTCCTAAACAGATATACAAGATACCAGACAAGAATACAAGGTGACTCTTAAAGAGGTGTACAAGATGGCAGAGAAGAATACAGGGTGACTTCTAAAGAGATATACAAGATGCCAGATAAGAATACAGGGTGCCTCCTAAAGAGGTGTGCAGGACGTCAGAGCAAAATACAGGGTGACACTTAACGTGGTGTACTGTAACCGTGTGAAAGAGTGTCAGTTGCTGGTTATGGAGATGTTGTTTTTTGTCGCGGCTATATTTTGAATTTGAAGCGAGCGCCTGACTGAGTTGAGTTTCACTGCCGTTGGTTGCAGGCTGATGAGATGCGCGGACGGCGATGCGCGTATGTATGTTAACACCTGACAGTCTGCAGGGTCGAGCAGGCAGCTGTTATGACAGGGACAGTCGTGTTTGTGCAGTTATCCGTGCATAAGCGGGCGGCGTAATCAATCTCAAGCCAAAATTAGCCTACAAACGAGGCATTGTTCAAATGTGCTCAGGATAGTTTTGCTAGATGATACTAGCTTTTGTAAATGCAAGGTTGTGTTGGGTATGGCCCGAGCTTACTGCATATTAAGGCATATGGGCTGGAAATAACTCCTTACTTGAGTTATGTGAATATACCTCATAACAGGGTAGATTTCTGGCTAGCAATTGACTTGGAATTAAGGCTAAACAGGTGTGTAAGCGTACTGCGATAACTACAGAAGGATTACAATTAAGTAACCGGGAACATTACTGTGACTATTCGGAGTATTTCGGGACGTTAAAACACCGGGTGATTGTCGTAAAATCAGTGACAGTATTAGACACGTGCTTTTTCATAACAGAAGCTATGGTGTTAAGACAATCCGATCAGGACGTCATGGTAGCGAGACGCCGGTATGAACTTTTGAAATCTACCATGAATCGAACCAGTATTATGGTGCGTTAAATATGAATGGGGCGTACGATGGATGCTGACGTTTGGATACTTGGGACTTGAACCAGTGGAGCCATGAAGTCGAGCCGTACACATTTCCGTGTGCGGAGGATCGCATGGAATTTTATGCTCAGACTAAGGGCATTCCGCAGGAACTTGGACCTTCTTCAAGAACATCTGAAATGGACGTGAGCCCCTTATTCTATTCTTAATATCTAGTACCTGTGAATATCAGACCTTAGACTATACCATTCAACCATGTAGGAATCGTTTTACACGCCATAGATCTTTATTTTCTGCATTATATTGGGACATAAGCATGGATCTTTTTGATGTTGTCCACTCTTCGAATTTTATTTTATTTCTTTTGAGATAGCATATCCACGGTGGGCATATCGTAGAATGAGTATATTTTCGGAAGGCATCCGGCTGTTCTAATTAGACAGGAGTTTCATCCTGATTTTTGTTGTACAGTTCCGTGCATATTTTTATGGCACATTGTTATTTTAGCGATCGTTTTGAGATAGTTTATTGGTAATTTGTTTATTTAAATGTAGTTCTTGATCATTTTGATGCAATTCGTCTTGGATGAGTTCTGATTGTCATTTATCGTAAAATGATTCGATTTTTCTGGTGGTTAAGGATTTTCTTTAAAATGATAATGCGGAATGATCATGTATGAGAATTTACATGGGGAAGTAAGGAGGCATATTCATAACAATTTAATGGATCTTATGAAAAATAGAACATGGTAATTATCCATGAGAATTTCATATTAATAATAATAATAAATGAATGAGTTTGGATTATTGAGGTGATGTTTCTTTAAAACAAATATGAGAAATTAACAATAATTAATGCACATTGGATTGATAAAGCAATCGTAACGTAGTTTTGTTATTAGAGCAAGGTGTATCAATTAGGAGGATTTTTGTTATGGTGACAATCGGATAATTGAACAGGTTAATTAGAGACAGTTACTTATAACATTCATATGATAAATCTGATAGGGTGATGACTTGAATTGGGAATGCGCGTAGGCATTTGTCGCATTAATAATTATGATAATCCATTAAATACAGTAAATATGACTGGATGGAAGTTAATATGTGAAAATAATATGTAAAAGAATTATAGTTGTTGAATATAATGAAATGTTGGAATTTGGAGGATGTTGCCTCATATTACTCAAAAGAAGGGCGGTGCCGCTGTTGCAGCCCCACGCCGCTATCTAGATCTTGTCACCAATGGAATTCTAGATTCTACTTTAATTTGCTCTAACCATAATTACATATTTTCTGGTTGAATTATATAAACCTGCAGATAGATTAAAATGCCTAATAATTTTGCCAAATTGTGATATCAAGGAATAAACTAAATTGATAAAGTGCATAAAGAAATGGGGCATTTAAAATGCGGCCTCATGTTCCGATGAAAATCTTGAAATAGCTACGAATCATCCATAAGTGTTTGAAATTGGTTGGAATAATAAGGTTGAGTTGCAATTAACATCACTTAATAATTAATCCCTTAATTTATTTTATTATCAAGGATAAATCACAGATCCATAATTTATAATTTCTATATGAATATTCCTTGTGTGGGAATAATGAAATATAAATGGTATTACGTTTATAATGGGTCCATCTTTGTTCGACTTGGTCTGAATTGCATCAAGTTGTATAATTAACAATTCTAGTATGTTTTGGAATTTCTTCTCGTTTCATGAAAGAGAATATCCCACAGGATTATCCATGATTTTGGAAATATGGAAATGTGTAGAACTTCATAAATACTTTTTTATTCAATTGTGATAGGACGATCAGTGATCTACACAACTTGAATACTGTAGATATCGTTTATAATATAATAGAATACCATGATGGACTATTAATTTCATGGGTATTCTAACACAATGAAATGTTTAAAAGTTGACGTTTTCGTTGTATTTTTTGTTGAACGTTATTCAACACCTGCGATTAAATAGTATAGGATCCCAGGGGGAGCGCAGGATGTTATTTTTTCCAGGTGGTGTTTTAGTTTTCTCCCTGAGGATGCCCTTGTAAAGATTAGGATGGTTGAATGGATCAATTAAATTGATACAAATTTTATCTTACCCGATGCTGTGGTCATTCATGATTCTTGAAATATGCCTTCTATCCTTGCTGTAGTGTGCATCTGGGGAACAGCAGAGCTTTTCTTTTTCTTTATTCTACACCTTTGTAGAATGCTCACTGTTAACCCCGAGATGTTTTTGAGTCTTTGTGCTCGACCGTTGTACGGATGCGCACTTGTGTGGTCGTAGGACGTTCGTCAAACGGTCACAGTACAGTATGTTAGATTCAATTCAAATACAGGGTGACCCTTAAAGAGGTTTGCAAGATATCAGATTCGAATAATGGCTGACCCTTAAAGAGTTGTAAAAGATGTCAGACTCAAATACAGGGTGACCCTTAAAGAGGTGCCCGAGCGGGAAGCCTAAGTTAATGGGTAATGGAGTCTGTTGAAAGAGTCCTGGGGCTTCGAGCGAAGCGAGAAGCCCTCCAGAGCCTTTCTAACATGTGTACTATTTGTAGCATGCGTCATTTTAAATGATATAACGTCTAGTCTTTCAGACTGACTGTAATTTTATATGAATTGAAAGAAAGAAAAAATAATAGCACCCGTAGTGAGACTCGAACTAGCGTCCCAGCGATTAGTGGGCCCGAATCTTACCGGGTGAGCCACGCGTCCTGCTCAAACTCGGTAACATCTTTACTGGATATGAAGCGCTCGGGAAACTTCGAAGTCGATTTTCTCGAGAATTTATGAATATGGCATCGAACGGCTTTGGGAAATTATTGTTCGAGGTCTGAACTGTACTTACCCGAAGCGGGAACAATTACAAAAATCCGATTGCCGTAGGGTCCCCTTGTGAGATCAACTCCATTCACGCTAAGTGTCTGACCCTGTGCTTTGTTTATAGTCATGCCAAAGTGGACTCTTACTGGGAATTGTACTCGTTTGAAATGATAAGGAAAATCTGAAGGAATCATAGGGATTCTGGGTACTAAGACCGTTTCTCCTGTACCACAGCTTGTTAGGATAGTTGCTTCAATGAAACAGTGTTTCAAAGTTTTCACTACCAATCGTGTCCCATTGCATAACTTTGTGGGTGTACATTACGTAGCAATATAATAGGCACTCCCACTTTTAAAATAAGGATGTGTGATGGCAAGCCAGAAGGAAGTAAAGAATTTAGGAATTCTGTAGGGTTATGAACAGCTTCTACACTATCGACTAATGCGTCTACTGAGTAATATACGAGGGTAATTCCAAAAGTAAGGTCCGATTCGCCGTAAATATTTGAAAGCGGCGTTAAGGGCAAAACACGCATGCGCGCCGACTCCTGGCATGCCTTGCGCGGCAAAAGCCGCCAGTAGCGTTGTTACTGTTGCTGTGTGCTGTTGATAGTGTCAGATCACAATGTTTAAGACAATTAATCAGCCCGCTGATTGTGAAGTAAGGAGTAAGGGCAGTGATACGGTTTCTGTCGGCAAGAAACATTTCTGGGGCAGAAATTCTTCGGCAGATTAGAGAAGTGTACGGTCCTAACATAATGAGTGACAGTAAAGTGCGCAAGTGGGTGCGAGCCTTTAATGAAGGACGGGAAAATGTGCACGATGAACCCCGCTCTGGCTGACCTTCAGTGATTTCAGACGAGTTGGTTCATGCGGTTGACGACAAAATTCGTGAAGATCGACGATTCACTATTTCATGGACAACGATCAATAAAGCCGCCTACTGTGCTATTCTGACTAAACTTCGACGTGCAACCCAGAATAAGCGACGTGGTCTTTTGTCGTCTGAAGTGTTGTTGTTGCATGACAATGCCAGACCCCATACTGGGAATGACACGCAAACTCTAATCAAGAAATTTGGATGGGAACAGATGGACCACCCACTGTACAGTCCGGACTTGGCGGCAAGTGATTTCCACCTGTTCCGCTACCTAAAGGAGTTTCATGGCGGCAAGCGCTTCGACACAGATGATGAAGTGAAAGAAGCTGTTAAAGACTGGTTAGCTTCGCAGGCGGCTTAGGCATTCAAAAGCTTGTGGAACGATGTGACAAATGTGTAAATAAGTATGGAAATTATGTAGAAAAATAGAGAAAGACGTAAGGAATGCCAATAAAACAATTGTTTTGGAAACAATTTTGATTTTGGATGTTTTTTTTTAACCGGACCTTAGTTTTGGAATAGCCCTCGTACTTGATCCTGGGCTGTGAATTTGGAGAACACCAAGTCATTAATTTTCACAACTTGTTCGTTTGTCAGCGATAATATTGCTATTTCTTTAAACCATGAATGAGACTTGTTAGATAGTTCATGGATTTCAGGATAAACGCTATCAATCATTTCATGAATGCTGCTTACTAAAACACAGAAATCGTGACTGAGGGTAAGTTTCCCGTCAATGACCGGTAGATCTCATTTACGACTCTAAGTAACAAATTAACAAACAGACTATTATCTTCTGAAGATAAGAGTACTCTCATGTTAGTTATGAGTGCCAATTTTGTTATATCCGGACAGATGCAAGATCCTTCTAATGGAGCGTTCACTTCGTTGGCTCTTGTTCCTCTGGTAACAACTGGTAAGATTTGATGAAAATCTCCCGGCAAACAAAAACTGTGCAGCCACCCATAGGTGTGTTCCGATTCCTTAGATCACGCAAGGTCCTGTATACATCTTCAACGGAATTTTTGTGTGTAATTGTAGCCTCATCCCATACAACTAAAGAATAATTTTGGATTAAACTGGCAGTGTTACTTTGTTTTGTAATATTACATACGCTTCCATCATTACTGGTGACTTTCAAAGGAAGTGTGAATGTTGCATGTGCTTTTCTTCCCCATTTCAAAAGAGTGGCTGCAATTCCAGATGATGCGACGGCAAGAGCAATATTACCACCAGGCCTCACTTTGGCGAGCAACAAATTAATCAAGAACGTTTTGCCTGTGCCTCCAGGGGCATTGAGACCTTCCTTCTTAGTGATGCTAGATATGATGGTGTCATAAGCTTGTTTTTGATCGTGGTTCAGACGGTGTTCTTCTTGAGCAACGGTTTGAAGGAGCCGAGGACGAAGTCTTTCTTTCTCTTGTTACGTTTCATTGTTACGTGATAAGCGCTTTTTTCGATGTCAATGAACTGTATGACCTATATCCGTTTTTCATCTCGGCATGATGGCTTAAAAACACTGACTGAACTATTAATTATAACGATTTTTTGTCAGACGTAATTTAAGAATGGCGAGGTGGATGTAACACAAATCCCCCTTCCGTCCAATCTTAAATTGACTGTGTATTTTGCGCAACGAAAAGTTCACAGACGAAGTGAAGGAAAGCCGAGTTGCACTTCCAGGGAAATGGCAAGGTGCATGAAACGCAAATCTCCCTTCCGTCCAATCTTAACTGTGTATTTTGCGGAACGGAAAGTTCACAGGCGAAGTGAAGTGTTGCACTTCCAGGGAATTGCGAGGTGCATGAAACACAAATCTCCCTTCAGTCCAAACTTAATTTTACTGTGTATTAACGGAACGAAAAGTTCACAGGCGAAATGAGGAAAAGCCGAGTTGCACTTCCAGGGAATGGCGAGGTGCATGAAACACAAATCCCCCTTCCGTCCAATCTTAACTTGAATGGGTATTTTGTGGAAAGGGAAGTTCGCAGTTCACAGGCCGAGTTGCACTTCCAGGGAAACTCCAAACTCAAGCACCCTTCTCTGAAGTCTAAACTCAACACGACTGGACGGTTTGCTGCTGGCTGTATATGGGGTAATAGTTTCGTCCACTAGTTAGGCTGTAACAGAGGTGATGACTCGCCCTTAGCTAGCTCGTAAACTGCCGCCTCAGTATTTGAATGGATATGGTTGGAAGAAATGAAAACGTAAAAACACTTATAGTGGGCGATGTATTGTAAATAGAGATATGCTCTCCTGGACATTTTTGTAGAACTTTTCATGTTGACCAATTCTTACACTCATAGTATTTAGATATTTTTAACGGTTTGCCCAGCGTAAGCTTACAAAGCGCTCGGACGCCAGGTTTTGTTTCGACCTTTTCGATGAAATCGTTTCTGCTCGGCTTCACGTGATCATAAATAAATTATTTTCTACAGAAATCATCCTCGAGATGTCCTTTACATAATGGTGAAAACCGCATCAAGATCCACCCAGAGGTTCTCGAGATTACCCGTGACATCCAAGAATCGGGGACTTTGATTTATACTAAGTAGAGATGTAGTGAACCCTTATCATTGTGTCCAACAATAATGTTTCATATTATTAAAACGTTGGAAATACTAAATACATGATATGCTGGATATTTGAGTAAAATTGATGTAGCAAGCAAACTGGACTTGGCAAGTTGGGCTACGTGCTGGGTGGAAGCTACCGACAGTTTCACAACCAATGCTATTCTTATTCTTCTGAGAAAATCAGGTATGACGCTGAGGCGTACGTGACTCTCGATGCTTGGTCCAAGACAAGGAGTGAGAGAGAGGAGAAGTGTCGTGACGTCAAAATAAGGGCGGGATTTGTAAGGTCAGAACTCCGACGCTAACTTAACTGACCAATGAGAGGATAGGACGCCAGAACATAGCATCAGTGTGTTTTTGCGCGCCAGTCGGTTATAAAAAGATCTAGCGATCGGTTTGCGTGTTCGGCGGCAGTTTCGCGACCTGTGAGAAATTACAAGATTTTTGAGAGGTCACACATAATTATAGGCCCATTATTTAAAATATTGAAGAGCTGTTTCTCCCTCCATGGGAACTTTTAGGCTTTCTGTATATAAACAAATGTCTGAGATGAACCGGGGCACTCCTAATTATTCTTCGACAGTCAATTTAAGACGTCCTTATGACGGCCTATGTTTTAAAATTCTAGTTGTGTGTCGATAACTAAGTTATAATTTCATAATTTGTGAGATGGCAATTAGCCATAAAATAGGGAAAGTCTACGATTCTGCATAGGACTATATAAGGAAATAAAATACTCATAAAGCAGATAGAACAGTTTTAAAACTTTAATATAATTGTGTTTTAACACCGGCAAGATGTCGACCATGGAAAGAAGGCAACAAGTTTCATCCTCCATCACCATGAGTGTAATGGGCTAAAGGCCTATGGTGGGAGATGACGAGGCGGGAGGCCTCTGGAAAGCGGTTTAAGTGATGAGTATTAAAAAATTGATTTATTGATTTTGGACGAGGGGAATCGCGAGAGATGTGTGGAACTTTGTACAGATTTTATTTGTGTGGTTTAATTTAAATTTAGGGTTTGATTTCTTAACTGACATGCGTGTAGTAATTTTTGGCATTGCGTGACAATTATGTTGTACAATAATTTTGTAACTTAAATGTTGTCTTTATGTATACGTAATTCTTATAGCGAAATGGCCGCATATGATTAACGTATCAATAAAAAGTGTAGCCATGAATGAGAACCTAGGAACGACAATGATAAATGGACTGTATTAATGATAATGTAAAACTAAAACTAGACGTGGGGGAAAATCAGTATTTTATTTGCTTTTATAACTCGGGCTAATTCTGATTCCAGTTAGTAATTCTTTCTTGTCATTTGGACAAGTTGTGTGTCATTTATCTGAAGGGTGTGCTGGTTCATATGCTGCGACGAGATCTTCGAGAGAGTGCCACGTATTTTTGGGTGTAAGTGTGATGATGAGGAAAGGTAAAGCCTGTCCTTGACTGCGACATCTTTCCGGCAAATTAGTTACCCTTGGGGCTATGTTTGACCTGGAGATGTGTTCTTGAAAATCCCTGAGAGGATGTTTTGAGATAATGTGATATTTTGTATTTACGCGTTTAACAGGTGACGTTTAGAAGGTCGCTGGACGCTGGCTGTGGGCCAGAATCTATATTTAGCGTGGCACACATTACTACGTTGGGGGAAGGAATCAGCCACTTACTCAGATATGCGATTACAGACCCGGCTGTCTCCAGCTCTGTTATGACACGTAAATGTTTGCTTTAAAGCCTAATGAGTTAAGGTTATTTTTATTTGGTTTAATTTTGGGAGTTGCCATGTTGTCGATCCGAGGGTTTTTATCATGACTACGACTTATTTGTTCATTGTTTTAAACGCCAAATTTTCCGGCGTGAAATTAAAAATTTGTATTTGTTGTTGTTGGCTCTTATTTCAAGGCCATTGTATTCTTTATAAATATAATTTGGCAATCGGCCAAACTTGTTCATGTCACGTTGTGCTTTCCTAGTGTTTGAGGTATAAGACTGTTATTCCGCAGCCCTTATTTTAAATAATACACACGTGTATTTGGTTGTGGTAATCTAAGGTTAGAGCATGTCAGTAGTGTATTTAAATATGTAATTGTTGTTCCCACATTTCCGTAATTCGTCTTCGCAGTACGGAGTTCGTGTCCGAACCGACTGTTTTGGTCGGAAACGAGCGCCCGTCAAAGTGCTCATTACTTGAACTAGTCTTAAAACGCGTGTCGCTCATAAATGTTAAATTCTTGTACTATTTTTATTTGTTGTTATTTTTGGATCCTGTGATCCGTTTTTCTTTGTTACTTAAAGTGACATTGCAGTCACAACGCTTGTTTGACAGCTGTCATGCCGTGTTATCATGGTACGTCAGACTAGTCAGAGTCAGATCTGTTCACGTGCGAGTGAACTAATTTAAGGGTGGTTTATTGTTAAGTGTTTTTATGTTTGATTCAGTTATTAAATTTCATTTGTTAGTAGATCCTGTTGTTTTCTTGGCTTTGTAAATATTAGTTAACCTTATGAACCCTGGAAGTTATCTCTAAATCACATTCACAAGAATCCATTACGACCCCGAAACCTCGAATCTTGTCTACATGCTATTTTCCAAGGGTATAGTAGATATATATTTGTTGTTGTTGTTGTTGTTTGATTTAAGTGCTTGGACATACTGGTAATTTCAGCTCCATGCACTTGATGTATAAATATATACAGAAATTTGTCTGATAACATGTATTATTTTCGCGTCTGTACAAATGTGTGTATTTGTAATTGAGACGGGAATTGGGAAGGAAGCGGCCATGGCCACAAGTTAGGAACCATATCGTCATTTGTCTGAAGTAGAAGCGGGAAAGTATGTAAAGCTACTTTTTGGATGTCCAAGGTTGTATTCGACTCCACTTCTTTTAATTTTGTTTCAAAGGCTGAGTGTACCATGCTTCGACCTTCAGAACGGAATTGCAATTTCTTGGCAGTGTCGAGAATTGAGCACGAACCTCGGTGGTAACTGTCAAGGGTGCTAGCCACGACGTCACGAGGTGGTTTGAATTCATAATGTTAAGTTCATCACCAGGATAGTACGATATAATTTTGTTACGAGATCACTGCTTGTGTAGCGAAGATACAGTAGTAGCCATCGGACCCCAAGCTGGTTCGTTTATAGTGTGTCCAATTGTACCATGCATTTTAAATCCCCTTGTTCTAATCTTTCTGAGTAATTAATTTATTGAAGGGCTTGTTGAAAGTACCAGGCAACCCCACTTTTGGCCCAACATGTGTTACAGGTTGATTCTGACAAAAAGAAAAAACTTCCTTCGTTTCGTGCAAGGACCAGATTGTTCCAGAGAACAAACGAGCAACTTCAGAGTGAAGTGAGTTGTGTCTTGTATTTGGTGGAAGAAGTTAGATAAAGTGAAGTGCTTCAGGATCTTGTAAAAATATACAATAATATTGAACTGATGAGTTTTCAATGAAGAATCAGACTGTGGATGTTATGATCTGTTTTGATTTGTTGATTTATAATAAATCTTCCCCTTTTGTGTAATAACCTTGGGTGGTCAAACATCCGAGATTCTCTCAAAAAATCCGGTTTAATGTTTCTAGAGAAAGAATCAGGTAGCTCCAATGATAATAATATATCGGAAATTGTAGTATGATATACTTTTAGTTTTAGTTATGTCATTGTTGCAAATTTAAGACGAATGAAAACAATATTACATATTATATTTTATGTTCGACCCTGACTATTATATATCAGAAAACTGTACTATAATGAGGCACATTATAACACTATTTTTCATTATGAAACAGTTTCTCCCACCAATCACAGCTCAAGAAACAGTTGATAATTAGATGCGCTGAGTTCCATGGCCTTCTAATGTAAATCACACTGCCTGGCCTAGTGTCATAGTAGAGTAATCGAGGTGGACATGGTCAAATACAAGGCATTCTCTGCGTCTAATGCACTCTGTTCAGTACATAAAACTGGCGAAATCTCGACAGATATTTATGAATATTTTTGTTCGAACATAGAATAGTTATAATAATTATCGTCGAACATAAACAGTCGTATGCAACTCGCTTATAATGGTAATTAAGACACTCGTATGGAAATTATAAAACTCGCATACGCTCGTTTTATAAACATACTTGTGTCTTAATTATTGTCATTATAGGCCCGTTGCATAATGCACTATAGTTTTTCTTTAACTATCTCAATATTAACTAGATTGGAACTGCTTGGTTCTATCATCAAGTCCTTCATCTTTTCTGTTACGGGCACGACACCAAGGACAATTAATTCATTAATTAACTATTTAATACGTTATATGTCGCCCCTATCGTTCTTCAAAGCGTTGGAACACGGCCTTATTCGTTAACTTGGCAGTTGGTTCATCACCAGGTTTTGATTCTGTACTGATCATGCTGGCTGCGTGGCTCAGCGGTAACGTTCTCGCCTGCTGTGTCCATGGTTGCAGGATCAAATCCTGACGCAATCAGCTGGCATTTGATGGTGCTTAAATGCGAGGGAGCCGTGTCAGTTGATTTACTGGCACGATAATGATGATCCCCTTCGGGGCAATATTCCGGCATCCCGGCGTCCCTAAAAGGCACAGTAGTTAAAAGGCACGTAAAACCAATAACATTATTATTAATATTTGCTGATCATTCATGTAACTAGAGCTACAAGGAGGGACAAGTGTGAGTGTCCTCTGTGTTCTCCACCGTATCATGACCCAATGCAAGGTCCAAATTATTAGGCAGAGTTTGAAAGTGATTGGTGGAATAACTACTACAGTATGCATTGTTATTATTAGCATTGTTTTAACTTAGTAACAGGGAGAGGATGTAAGGGACATTCGGATATTGATGTTCCATTATTCTTAGTATCTGCCGAGTTTTAGAATTTACATGCTAATGGATGAAATAACAACGGGTAAAATCACATTTTATAAATCCATTTGCAAAAAAAATGGAGCAACTTCAAGCAGTGAAAAGAGCTTCTGTTGAAAATAAGGGAATTACTGTAATGTGTTATGTTTGAGTTAGTACATTAATAATATTTGCGAATAAGTAATTGATAAACATATATGGGGAGGTCCTGTATAAATCAAACAAAGAATAATAATCCTCTGTAGGATATCGAGGTGAATTATAAGGTATGTATTCGTCGCATGGCGTGACTTTGTTCCCAGTCGTGAACGAAGAGCGTCAGACGCATCGCCCCATGACTTCCAAGGTCTGTGGTCAATAGAGGTCTCTAAGTGGATTGCGAGGAACAGCAGCAAGGGGCGTCTTATGTGCCAAAACTTGAAGTGTTCCGGATTCTCTGCCAAATGACAGTGCAAAATGGAACTTCAAACAGCTAGTTCCGTGAAGAATTAAATAGCCTATTTACACATGTCCTACTGCTCTCATCCATTAAAAACTTACCCGGCTATTAAAATGATCTTCCATGTGATATATACTAAATAGCTTTTGATACACGACCTATGACTCCACCAACACCATTGCATTCAGAAAGTATGTGCTAGAATATACGACATTCGGTATCAATGAATAAGACTCATCTCGCGTGGTGGCATCTTTCTGTAACGCATCACGGGAGCTTAGTTTAAGAAAATTCAAATGCATGGCTTCTATGATTTAAGAAAAGTAAGCTACAGAATTTAACAGCATTAGACATGATTATTATAATAACCTAACATACGAATCCTCTTTTCAATTTCTTGAATAGAGCACGTGAAATAGAAAATATAAGATTCTCAAATTTCGCACTAATGCCATCTTGAATTCTTAAAACCAATTGAACATGGGATGCCTTAATACTACTGTAAGCTCTGAATAAAGATTCGCTGTTCTTAGCATCATTGCTCTCGGGTGATTAAGTCACCAGAAAAATTATTTGAAATATTTCAAACTCACTTGGGCCGCCATGTTTTTTTGTTTTGTTCCTCAAGATTTGGAAAAACGCATGTATGTACTTAGTTAATAGTCCTCCATCACTATAAAAATCTTCAGTTTGATTGCTTAAATAGTTTCGGAGATATTGTAATAAAGTGGAATTTATTTTATGGACGTCATGTTGGATTATTTCATATATAGGTCATAGAACTATATGCCATCAGATGAATATGCTAATGATAGTTCATTATACCAACCTAAATTCCAATTGCTTTATTAATTAGGACACGAGAAATAAAAATGGGATTAAAAATGCACACCAGCCATTTTAAGTTCTCATAAAATTTCATTAAATTAGACGTAATTATATTAAGGCTAGTATGAAGATATACCGTGCCAAGTTTCACAGAGCTCGGATGAAAAGTCGCGAGAAAAATCAATTTTAATTTCTTGTCACCATGTTAGCTCTGTGCTCACCAGGTTATTCAAAGCTCCATAATTGAACTTATATTAATAGCCTCTATCAACATACAAAGTTTGATTACTGAAGTAGATTCCTAGATATTGAGAATTGCCTGAATATTTCTGATGGTCGCCATGATAGATTGTTATATATTGAACCCTTAATGAACAAGTTGAATTAATAATTCAAAGGCTAAAATTTAGGAACTTCCCACTCGAGTATTTCTGTGTGAAATTTGTTTCGTACAAAGGAATCACAGTCGCCAGGCTGATGGCAGCTTTTAGCAAGGAACGTGCTAACAGACAATAGAACAGCGGATATTGGAATTTTATGGGGGATCCAAGGGAGGCTCAGTGCTAGAGGAGTTCATTTACCATGGGAACATCTTCACAAGGGAAATAGCCAGGGAACTTACCTAGGAGCCTTTGTACGAGATCGAGTGACAGAGAAGGAATTTTGATTATTGAGGCAGAAGACCCGAAACCACGCCTACTGGAAAATTACAGAGTTTAGTGCTCGATAATTGGAGCCAATATCGATTCGTACAGCAACCAATGGAATAAGACGACGCCAAGATGCCCACGAAATGAGCGTCTCGTCTAGGAGACCACAAAATTGGCGGGAAGATTCTAATAAGATAATCCACGATCGAATGTTGATATAAATTATAGATTTATAACCTGTGAAACCAATGTGTCAGCTTGAAATGTGTTTCAAGCGTATGGAACCATTTCCCTAGAAAATGTTCTCCCCACTCTAGCAGTTTTGTCTGTGATCATATAAATACTCCAGCCATGATGGACACAAACACAACTTATTCAGATTTTCGCCGGTCGAGTCCGCGGTAATCCGTGTGGCTCCGCGATATACATTTTACGAACGGTTTACAATACAACTTATTCAGATTTTGGTAGGTCGAGACCGCGGTAGTCCGTGCGGCTCCGCAATATACATTCTTTAGAATAGTTTACAAGTGTCGAACTTTTTGATTAAGTATTAGGTAGCCAGAGGGCTATATATTAGGGATAATCAGTTCGATAGAGCTACTTTCTGAGTGACAGGGGAAATTTGTAACCTGTACGTAGCTAGTTAGATATAAAAATACGGTACGAGTGTCGTGTATAATCTTATGAAGTGGCCCTGTTTATGCATACGTATAAGTAACAATTATTTTATTGCCCACCCATACAGGCAGAACGATGAAACTGGAATCGTGGTTTCATCACTGAAGACTACACGATGCAGATATAGCAGAGGAACCACGAGAGAATGTGCTGGGCAACGATCCGAGATGAGCTGATAAGATGAGTACTTAAATTGAATTTAATCAGTTTGGAGAAGTCGGTTTGGTATCAAGGGGATATGATTTGTAAATATTGGATTTTGTTGTTGCATGTTTAATTCAAATAGGATTTTTGTTTCTCGTTAGTGCTGACGTGCTACGTCATGTGTTGGCGAGTCGCGCGATCATCACCTAGTTTTGTTCAAGTACACGGGGTAGTGTATTCAGTGAGGTAATGTTTAGGGGGTCATCAGCGCATGTGAGTGTAAATTTAAAGGTAACGTCATGATAGGTTATGGGGGATGAGTTGGGTTTGAGTTGACATTTTTAATAAATCAGGCAAGTTTATTTTATAATGCTGTTTGAAGCATCAGTTAGTAAATGGGAAGCCATTAGCTTCGCCATAATTTTATTTTGTGAATTTGAGTCGCGTTTCCCAGTTCAATTTTGCCTGGAGATAGTTTGAGTTTAAGCTGACAGTGATTTCGAATGCATGGTAAGTACGTGTTGTAAGTCAGGTAAGTCACTGGTCGTGATATGTGTGTGGTGTGCCCTGAATTTATGTGTTACGTGGATGGTAATGCTAACGTGTCTTCGATGGATATTTTGGGTTGTGGAAGGTAAATGCCCATGGATGATATGTTGTGATAAGTGGATGGTAAAATTCCCACTGTGTTTTATTAGGCGAGTGATTCGTTAGCTGGGGATCCGAATGAGTTCGAAACTCGGATGCTGTGAGTCGATCACAGGAAGTAATGTTAAGCCCCTGTGATATTTATGTGTCGGAACTTAAAGAACTTAGGCAGTTTCCTTCGAGACAAGTTACTATTGGGCACACCATGTTTTCACCAGGATCAGCTGTGAGTATACTCAGATGACTCATGCCTGAAGTACGCGAGAATCAATGGTCACAGCCACGGTCACCAGGAGGTTGATCTAATAGTGAGGATCAGACAATGCATAACTTCAATTTATCAGACAGGACGCGAGGAGAAGCCTCAATTCGAACAAAGTTGAGCGTTAAAAGAGAGTATGATGATAGGAGGTTAGGAGAGCAGAGAGGAAGAACAAGTTGCTTAGATATATTAAATTTATTAACAAACATTAACAAACAAGAAGTAATTTCCCTTACAAAACGTTCTCAAAATATAGAGAAGATCCAATATTTTCTATTAAATGACTTTTGGTTAACTTGACACAGGATTCTCAACGTCCACCATGAAGAGGTGCGTAGGGAGGAATGAAATGCCATTTAAAATTCCTTAAGTGAGAATAATTAGAAATTTGTTCCTTAGCAAATGGAGAACAAAGGGCCTTTTTCCATTGCTCAGAAGCACCTATATGTTTTGGCATTGCCAGAATTTTTTTGAAGGAATGCCTCTTCTAGCAACAAAACGAGAGAAAGCAGGAAGAAAACAAGAAGTGGAAGCACTTGTAACGAGTTCCAAATGGATGGCACAACTGGACATACACACAAAAAGGGAAATGTATAGTTTACCAAAGATTTTTCTTTTAGGCTCAGGATGGTATTTTGATATAAAAAGGGACCAGCGTAATCAATACCAGTAGAGAGAAAGGTCTGCTTGGAGCAGGGTGAAAGAATGGAAGGTCAGCCATAAGTTGCTGAGGAAGTTTAGGTTTCGATTTAAAGCAAGAAATTCACTTATGCACAACATAAGTGCCCTCATGCAAGCCGTTGACAGGCCAGTACTGTTCGCAAATTAAGCTCAGGAGAGTTCTAGTACCAATGTGTAAGTGCTGATAGTGGAACTAGCGAATGATCAGCTGAGTAACATGATGTTTTGAAGAGAGGATGACAGAATGTTTTCTTTCTTCAGAACAGTCGGCTAAAGCTAGCCTATCACCCACTCTGAGTAAGCCATTGTCATCGAGAAGAGGACAAAGGGCGAAGAGCCTGCTGTTTTTCTTCAGACACTGACCTTAAAGACAGAATATTAATTTCCACGCTAAGTAAGCCAAAGGACTTTGGTGGTAGCCAAATGAAGTTCAAAAGTGGAAAGAAAAGGTTTAGGAAAAAGAGGATGATTGATCACAAAAAAATCCATTCGAGCAGATGAGCTACAATGCGAACTAGTTTTTGAAACGAGGAGTACCGTTCCAATAAAGAGGGGGAAGTAGAAGACATGAAGGCAGAAGCAGCTTTACGAACTTCGGGAATATTTTTTAAATCCGATGGTGTGTTAGAAGGTCAGTTAGAAACTTCTCCTCAAAGCCAAGAAGGACCGTGCCAGTACAGGTGGGAATGGGCTAGTGCCTTAGGGGAACAACCACGAGAAATGAGATCTGCAGGATTATTCTTGCCAGAAACATGATTCCATTGAGGAGGTTTAGAAAAGTTTTGAATTTTTTCCATACGGTTGGCAACAAAGGCTTGCCAGTGCGAAGGGGTTTTAGCAATCTAAGCTAAAACGATAGCAGAGTCGGTCCAAAAGTAAGTGTGAAGAAATTGACAGTTCAAATTTTGTTTAAGCTTGTTGGCCAATTCTGCAGCAAGCAGAGCTGCACTAAGCTCCAAACGAGGTAATGAAACAGATTTTAAAGGAGCTACTTAAGATTTAGCACAAATTAGGTTAGAAAAGAGAGGAGAAGAAGCACGATTTAGAACGTATGCACACCCATAGGCTTTAGCAGAGCTGTCAGCAAAAAGATGTAATTCCAAGTTACATGAAGGAAAAGAAGGAATTAGCACCCTAGGAATATCTATGATAGACAAGTCACGAAGACGGTGACGGAATGATAGCCACTTTTTCGAAAGAGGGAGTGGGATGAGATCATCCCAGTCAGATTTCGGAGACCATAATTCCTGCATAAACATTTTTGCTACATCTATGAAGGAGACGAAAAACCTAAAGAGGGTCGTAAATTTTGGCAATCTCAGAAAGGACTTGCCGTTTGGTATGAGGAAGAGAAGTGGATAAGTGAACATGATAGAAGAAAGAATCTGAGATAGGACACCAATGTATTCCCAAAACTTTAGTGGAGTCATCTGTCTGAAGAAGTTCAACAGGTGAATTAGACAAGTTGTCAGATAGGAGGCTAGTTAATAGTTATTCGGAATTTGAATTCCACCTATGAAGAAGGAATCCTTCTCCATAAAGTAAAGCCCTTAGATCTTGTGAAAGTTCGAGGGCTTCAGAAATGGTATAAAATGAGTGAAGTAAATCGTCCACATAAAATGAATTTTTCAAAAGATTAGAAGTTTGAGGGAAAAACAAGTGACTGTCTTGATCAGCAAGATGCTTTAAAGTACGAATAGTGAGGAAGGCATATGGCTTAAGACCACAAGTAACAGTTTTCAACATAATACTTTCAATGGGTTTGGATGGGGTATCACGCCAGAGAACTCTTTGAAGATCTTGTTGCTCTGAATTAATTAAGATCTGTCGATACATTTGTTTTATGTCTGCGAAAACACCGACAGGAAATAAACGTAAATTCAAAAGGACGGAGGAAAGATCACACTGAATGGCAGGACCTGCCAGTCGGGTGTCATTTAGGGAAATAACATTAGAATCAGTAGCAGAACCATTAAGGACGACCCATATATTTTCTTTAGTGGAAAGATTTTTCCAAACAAGTTGGTGGTTTAAGTAAACACTTTCAACGGAAGGGTTAAGATCACTAACAATTTCCATGTGATTAGAAGCTTCGTAGTCTTATATGAACTTAAGATATTGCTTTTGAGCTGAGGGGTCTCGCTTTAGTTGATTTTCCAATGCAAATAATGCTTTAAGAGCTCTAGCGTGAGAGTCACATAAAGTGAGAGGAGAAAGGACACAAGACATAGATACAATAAATCTATCGTCTGAGTTACGAGTGGTGGTTTCAAGAAAAAAAATGCTCGCAAAGTTCATCCTCGGAAGAAAGAGAAGAGGCACAGTCGATGGATTCAATTTGCCAAAATGTTTCTAAGTTTTGAAAGTGATAATGTGAAGAGTATTGAAAAACCATAAGTGGAATGTGACCAGTAATGAGGCAGCCGAATTTAGAATAATGAGCATAAATGCCAGGAACGATACCAACTCTAGAAGGTAAAGATTTTGGCAAAATACGTTAGCACCAAGAAGAATGTCGACAGCAGAACTTTGATGAAACTGGGGGACAGCGAATTTAAGATCAGAAGGTAACTTCATGTGTCAATTGAAACGAATGGCTTTGGGTTGGGCTTCCAATGGTTGGAATAGATAAACAAATAAGAAGAAGACTAGTACCAAATTGAACAGAATCCTTAATGTGTAGTTTCACATAATTTAAGGAAGTAGACTTACTGTTATTGATACCAGATATTTCAATAGTGGTGGAAAAAAAATTGAAGACCTAACCTTTCAACCAGTGATTGAGAGATACAGTCATGTTTTGCAGCATAATCGAGCAAGGCGAGTGCAAAATGCCAGTTGCCAGAAGAGTCTTGAACTCGCACTTGTATCGTGGACAAAAGGACTTGCGTGCTACGCCATGAATTGGTAGTTTGATAGTAAGATTAACCCTTAGCTACACGCATCTCTTTCACTAACATTCGCACACGCTAGCGGCAATGCCGCAATATATTTTTTCATTCTTTTTTCGTACTGTAGTGACTTGCTAAACGGCTAAAATTGATTTGTACGGCGAATTATACATAACCTTTGAGAATATATTGAAAAAATCTTATCAGTATGTATGAAATTCTTATTAATAAAATATATTATTGGGAGGGATGGGAGAAGGACATATTTTCTATTCATACTTAATGTAATTAAAACATCTTATTAACATTTATTGGACAACGAAGAAAAAATAATAAGTTTCTCACACAAAAGAGATACTGAGAATTATTGGATTGAGATTGCCCTTTTTTCAGGCTCATATTACAAGATATTGTACCTGATACTCAACAAGCTCAACACTCGAGTAAACGAAGAACGGTTTGTCAATATCATGTAGGCTATACACTTAGATTCTTGGCTTGGAAAAGGACACTTTCTGCTAATTTAAAGTACGAAATAATATACAGTGCCTAAATGCACAAAATAACGCTGCACTAGGACTTAAAAATCAAATAGATCCTCTTCATCCAGTGACCCTTCTTGCTATCAAGTAACCTACTTGGAGAAACCTTTCAATCTCCTGCTGTTGACAGCCAAGACAAGACCTATAAACAGAAGACAAGCGTGCGGACTATGTGCTAACATGGATAATAATGATAGAAGCATAGAAAGAAACAACAAAGGTAAAATAAGTTAAATACTTACATTATTTCACAACGCCAATTCCAGCCAGTTGTTACACGCTAGCGGTACGGAATGCCGCATTCGCGCACCCCGCACTGTGACAACCTGTCTCTGACTGACTGGGAACCAGACAAGCTCCGAACCGAGCCCCTCCCCAGCAGCACATGTCGAACAAAGGATATAGCGGGCGATCTCACAGAACTCGTAAGTGTTTACCACGTCAAACAAAATTTTGCAAACAAGCGGCACTCAGTGCCGCTTAGCGTGTATCTAAGGGTTAAGCAACGGTTTTAGCATTTGATTGTGTACCAGAGGTTATGAAAGATTTACTACTTGGGCCTGGTGTAGTTTTAGAACTAGAGGAGTAGACCGTGGCCTATCAAAGCGATGCAATAAGGAATGATGACGTGATTTACAGTGCGTACAGATTCCCGTGGAAGGACAATCTGCGAGAGCATGTTTGTCGGATAGACAGTAAAACAGCGTTTGTGTTGCGAAACAGTTGTTCTACGATCATCCACAGATAGTGACTTGAAAGTGGAACATAAATTCAGGGGGTGAAAATTATTGCAGAGAATACATGTGGACTGATGACTGCACGGAAAACACTTGAGAACGTGGATTTTTTTTTTCAAAGGGAAATTTGGTTGACTTATTTTTATTAACGTTGACAGAAGATTCTGCCTGATTGGCTACGGCAGATAGCACCGATTTTATCAATTAATTCAGGCTCCCAAGCGTTGAGGGTATTTGAGTCGAATATAGAAGTTGTGATATGAATAAGAAATCGAGTCCAATGCTCTATGGGTTGTTCGAGGTGCTCCAAGGCTCTCACATGGAGTTCGACAGCATCGCCAAGGCTGCGAAGCGAGGGTAGATTATATGAACGAGAAGTTAGGCAAATTGAATAAAGCGTTAATGTGGCGTTGAAATCAAAGTATTGCATTGCCATATCTCTTTTGGATAAGGTCAATGGCGACAGAATAATTCTCAGCAGTAAGAGGTAAGGCTTCTATTAATTTAAGAGGAGGGCCTTGCAGTACAGACTTTAAATAATAAAATATCTGAATATCAGTAAAAAAAAGTATTTTCGTGAATCAAGGATGGAAAAAGTTCAAAAAAAGAATCCCATTGCATTTCTTCCCTAGCAAAGGTAGGAAGTTGAATTTTAGTTTTAGAATTCATGAAGTCTTTGGCTTCGCCCAATCCGCTGTAATAATTTTCTTCTACAGTACCGTGTTCCACGTCCTGATCAGAATCGATAGCTTCAATTTCGGTCTGAAGAGAGTCATAATTTTGAAAATCTATTTGATAAGTTTCGATTCGTTGAATTATTTATAATGAGTATAGAAAATGCGGTAGTAGCCTACTAGTGACGCTACAGAGCCTTTGAAAAATTTGTGCGGCCCATGCATGAATCTAATTGATAAATATGACAAGTTGGTATGAGGTTAAGTGAGAACTTCTGGCACTGGAAGTTAAATAACAATGTACTTATCTCATTTTGTTTGTTGATGTCACACGCACGTTGTAGCACTTTCATCCCTCCAGGAGAATTACCTATGAACCATTAGAGGTTAAAATATATCTCAATAGCGAAACATAGGGGATCTATCAAAGATCGTAAGTGGAAAGTCCAGCTTAATCGCACAATTACAAAGTAGTAAGTCGTTACACCATGTTAGCATTTAAAACCAGTGGAGTAGATCCGATTGAAGAAAGAATGCCAATTTGCATCTTTGTTGAAGACTTTCAGTGACTTGCTGCGTAGAACAGAGTGACCATGAACGGTCAGTTGTTGGGTGTAGAATCGATCATGCTATCGATGGAGTGGAAGTAGCATGTCGATACACTCCAAGTAGAAGTGCCGACCCATGCTAAAACGTAGAGTGCTGGAACAATGATGAATGTCGCAGAATGCCGAAGAATACCAGTTGAAAGTGCGATCGAAGTTCTGGAATGCCAGCAACTGTCAGCGGAGAGTTCCGGCAAGAGTGCCAGAGAACAGTCAGGAACGGTCGAAGAGCGTCGAAGATAGTCAGGATGTAGGCAAGAAAGTCCGCCTAAAATTCAGCTGGCCAAGCAGATGATGTCATGAAGTTTGAAGGTGATTGGTCGGTGGAGTAGGCAGCTAATCAGTGTGAATAAAATTGGATGGAAGGCTCGAGAAGGCAAGATGTCTGTCATTTGAATTTGTAGTGCGTAGTAGGACACACGTGGAATCACTGTAACAGTTCTAAGAGACATGCTTCAAAGCCAGTCCAGTGTCAGAAAAAAATACGAATAATAGAAAAAGGTCTAGAAGAGGCCTTTACTAAAAAAGGGGGGAACACGTGGATCGGGAAAGTGTCTTAAAAGCACTGGAAAACCAAGGCATCCCAAACAAGTTCGTTAGACTCCTCGGCAAACTCTACGACGGTAACCAAGCCAGAATAAAGACAGAAAGAGAAGGATCTAGCATCATGATAGAAAGGGGAGTAAGACAGGGAGACCCCTCTCACCAAAATTATTCACCTGTTTGCTGGAAAATCAGGTTAGAAAACTAGACTGGGAAGGAAAATATGGCATCAGAATCGATGGAACAAGACTAACACATTTACGGTTCGCAGACGACATTGTTCTGGTGGCTGAATCAGCGAAAGAGCTGGAACAAATGATAAGGAATTGGACAAAACGAGTAAAGAAGTGGGCCTTACAATGAACCCGAAGAAAACGAAGCTGATGACCAATGCGTTAGAAGCCCCAATTAATGTGAACGGAGAAACACTGGAATATGTTGAAGAATATATATATCTCGGTCAGAACATGTCATTTTCAAGTCGTTCAGAGAAAGAGGTCAAACGAAGAATAGGACAAGCATGGAAGAGCTTTTGGTCCCTAAAGTTTGAACTGGCTGACAAGATCCAAAAACTCACCATAAAAGCTGAAGTTCTGGAAAAATGCATGATACCGGTGTTACTATATGGTTGCCAAACTTGAGCATTAACATCGAAACAAAGACAAATGATCCAGAGATGTCAACGAAAAATGGAAAGGAAGATACTTCATGTCTCACTGAGATATAGAATACGGAACGAAGATATAAGAAGGAGAACCGGCATGAAAGACGCTATGACATTAGCAGACCAGCTTAAATGGAAATGGGGTGGACATGTAGCGAGATTAGATCCCAACCGATGGATGTACAAAATGACGATGTGGGACCCAAGAACGGGAAGACGAAACGTTGGGAGACAAAGAATCAGATGGGCAGACATGTTCGTAAAATGGGGAGGAAAACAATGGACAAGAACAGCAAAGATGAGGCAGGAGTGGAAAGACCTAGGGAAATTCACATGCAGTGACCAATAAAACAATGCATCAATTAGAAAGACGCCGTTCGGTGCACATGCAGCAAAAACGGTACATACACACATCAAAAAAAGTTTTGCATCACCTCGGTTCCCAGATCTCCGGCATATAGACGTTGACTGTGTATATTGTATCAAAGATACAGTCCCTTTGACTGTTCATAGATGTCACTAAAACTGCTCAAAGATGTAAACAACCATGCATGAGCAGGGCCTATTAGACGGAGGGGGTACGACAGCCGATCAGTTCCAGTCATTCCACCAGGACGAAGGTACGCTGCTCATGTTGTCTGTAGTTCTACCATGTCTAGAAGGTCAATACCGCAGTTCGATCGCGTCCGCATTGTTACTTTGTGTCAAGAAGGGCTCTCAACAAGGGAAGTTTCCAGGCGTCTCAGAGTGAACCAAAGCGATGTTGTTCGGACATGGAGGAGGTACAGAGATACAGGAACTGTCGATGACAGGCCTCGCTCAGGCCGCCCAAGGGCTACTACTGTAGTGGATGACCGCTACTTACGGATTGCCGCTCGGAGGAACCCTGACAGCAATGCCACCATGTTGAATAATGCGTTTCGTTCAGCCACAGGACGTCGTGTTTCAACTCAAACTGTGCGCAATAGGCTGCATGATGCGCAACTTCACTCCCGACGTCCATGGCGAGGTCCAGCTTTGCAACCCCGACACCATGCAGCGCGGTACAGATGGGCCCAACAACATGCTGTCGCATATGCCTTCAACCAGACAATCGTCGGAGACGTGTTTGGAGGCACCCTGGTCAGGCTGAACGTCTTAGACACACTGTCCAGCGAGTGCAGCAAGGTGGTGGTTCCCTGATGTTTTGGGGTGGCATTATGTGGGGCCGACGTACGCCACTGGTGGTCATGGAAGGCTCCGAAACGGCTTTACGATACCTGAATGACATCCTCCGACCCATAGTGCACCCATATCGGCAGAATATTGGAGAGGCATTTGTCTTCATGGACGACAATTCTCGACCTCATCGTGCACATCTCGTGAATGCGTTCCTTCAAGGTAACGACATCGCTCGACTACAGTGGCCAGCATGTTCGCCAGACATGAACCCTATCGAACATGCCTGGGATATGTTGAAAAGGGCTGTTTATGGACGTCTTGACCCACCAACCACTCTGAGAGATTTACGCCGAATTGTCGTTGAGGAGTGGGACAATTTGGACCAACAGTGTCTTGATGAACTTGTGGATAGCATGCCACGACGAATACAGGCATGCATCAATGCAAGAGGACGTGCTACTGGGTATTAGAGGTAGTGGTGTCTACTGCAATCTGGACCACAAATGCTGAAAGTCTAGCTGTATGATGGTACAACATGCAATGTGTGGGTCTCATGAGCAATAAAACGAGCTGAAATGTTGTTTGTGTTGATCTCTATTCCCTTTGTATTTAAAGGTTCCGGAACTCTTGGAACCGAGGTGATGCAAAACTTTTTTTGATGTGTGTATGTCCGGTGTACAATAAAGGCTTCTCACAGAGCAGTAACCTCAAGGAGCACAGCGTTGTTCATACTGGAGTGATGGAATACACTTGCAGCACTTGTGGGAAGTCATTTGCACGGCGAACAGAGCTCATGGAACGTTATCACCAGACTCAATGAAAGAATATGTTTCTATGTAACAGATTGTTGTGGCGAATGTTATACCAGCGCAATATGAAATGAAAATCCACAGCCTGCTTCCAGTCTCCGAACGGGTCAGGAATGGAATGAATGAAGCCCCCATCTAGCGGCGAGGATATGAACTGTGCCGGCTGCCGAGGCCTGACGCACTCCTCTGGGGCACTGATTAAATGAATGACAGATGAAATGAACTGATAGTGGAGAGTGTTGCTGGAATGAAATATTGACAGGGAAAACCGTAGTACCCGGAGAAAAACCTGTCTGCCTCCGTTTTGTCCAGCACAGATCTCACATGGAGTGACCGGGATTTGAACCACGGACCCAGCGGTGAGAGGCCGGCGTGCTGCCGCCTAAGCAACGGAGGCTTGCTCCAGCGTAATATAATTTACTTAATTTTTAATCAGCTACACATCTATATAGTAGGCCCAATCAGAATGAATGACCCAGAATGCTCCTCAGGACTTGCTCACCTGATGAGTTAAAACTGAGCAATTCCCTGCAAATTGCAGGAGGCCATAGCCCTTATGGGATTTGTAAGGCTATTTATTATTATTATTATTACGTGGATCGCTCAAATTTTAAGTTAAGAGAAAATTTGATTTTTCACTCTCTGAAGAAAAACGTGGTGACAAATTATAGGCGTAGTGCCTTCGCAAAATGCGAACACCTAGTTCAAAGTTCAGTATTGTTGTTAGTTAACGTCGAAGCCTGAATTATTAAAAGTTTAGTTGTTGTTGTTGTTGTTGTTGTTGATGATATAAGAGGGAGCTTTATGCGTGCTGTTATGACTTCTCCTGAGTTTACGCTGTTTTTTAATTTCTTGTTCTAGCATGCTTTAAGAAATATGACTTGTATATTTTGTGTTAGGTATTTCACTTTGTTTTGTTTATTCATGATGTATATGGAGTAACAGAGGCAAGCGCCCGACCGACATGATGTGTTATGTAGGGCTGATTATCGTGTGTCCACAGATTGATAGATTTTGTACAAACACCCATGTTTCGGGTATTTACGAATAGTGAAGCACACGTGTTCTTGGTTGTACTTCTGTTGAAGTAATTCTGATTTGTGTTGTATATAAGAAAAGTGTAAGTGCACGTCAGTTGTTTTAGTTTTGATCATTTTAGTGTATTTTCCCATGTGTATCAAACTTTGTGCCAACCGACTTCGCGTAGGATCGTGACTTAATGTCTGTTCAGAGGGGAACGATCTTGTGCAATAGTACTCTTCTTTATTGCCCATCTGACCATACAACGAACGCGATTAACGCCAAATTTAGGCCGTATTCTGAACATTTTGATATGAAGTCAACTTATAGTATTGGTAATTTTATGTGTGATTTGATATGCTAATTTTTCATATTTTGCTGATTGTATTTATTAGTGGAATATTTTGAGCCACGTTTTGCTGGTGAGACTTTATGAAGGCACTGGGTCATTATAGACTCGATTCGGGGGATTTTCATTTGTTTTCATTTCTATTTTTTTAAAGGGGAGGGGTCATTTACATGTTAAAATCACTTGTTGTAATGGCTTAGAATCAGTAAATAAATCAACATATATATTATTTCAGTAGTATGCATCCCTCGTGCGGCGCTCACAAGAGACCGATCGTGAAAAATGAGCATTCAAATGAAAGAGAATATACATTACCAGTGACTCAATGCACTCTAATTTCATAAATATCTATCATTTCTTTAAAAAATTACTTTAAAAAAACTGTACGAAGTGTGAGATTTTCAGTTACTCTTGCTGTAGGAAGATACGCTCCATAATTGGTGTCCACTTCACATTTTGGCCGCTGTGACGCCGTTTTTAGGTCACTTTAACATTCTGAGGTCTTTCCTTTAACATTTTGCATCGATTTCAGAAACAGTAAATCAAAGGAATGTGTACGTTTTCAGAATCAGTAGGCTAAATCAATGGATTTGGTACACAAATCGTATAACCGGCGAGTGTTACTGCTAAGCTTTCGATCAATGGACTCAGCACAAACATGATTTAAGCTCATCCGTCTAAACAATGGATTTATTATATTCCAGGTTTGTTAATATGCCGCGATACAGGATTTTCTTCTGCATTCTAATTCCATCAATATCGATTTTTGTAAGAATTGTGCTTTTAGCAAATACTGTTGCTCTAACATGCTGCAATTCTGAGTTGTCGTCTAAAACCTTAAAACATTGAACGTTAATTCTCTAACAATTGTTCTTCTATATGATTTTCAGAATCAGTAAATCAATGGATAGGGTACAGGTTTTTCTTCTGCATTCTAATTCCATAAATATTGATTTTTGTAAGAAGTGTCCTTTCTGCAAATACTGTTGCTGTTTCATGCTAGAGTTGTCGTCTACAACCTTCAAACTATCATCATCATCATATAGGCCTCATAAATTAGCAGTGAAGAATTGTATTCTAATTTCATAAATATCAATTTTTGTAAGAAGTGTGCGATTTGCAAATAATGATGCTCTAACATGCTGCAATTATGAGTTGTCGTCTAAACCCTTAAAACTATTAAACGTTAATTATTTTAAGGGTTTTTCTTCTGCATTCTAATTTCATAAATATCGATCATTTCGCATGGTTGTCAGAAACAGTAAATCAATGGATTAAGTACTCTAAATCGTATGACCGGCGTGTGTTACGGCGTCTAAAACCTTAGAACTATTAAACATTAATTCTTTTACAGGTTTTTCTTCTATCATTTCCCATGGTTTTCAGAATTACTAAATCAATGGATTGGGTACTCAAATCATATAATTTCATAAATATCGAATAACCGATAAGTGTTATGATGATCCAATTTTCAGTGATTGCCTTCTTAAGTTACGGAACGTACAACTTGCAATTCTGACTGAAATGTATAAATATCAAAGAAATTAACCAGCCACAGCACGCTCTCATGCTGACGCTCCACTCGGGAAAGCGAAAGCACCCCTGTTGGTAACGTGCAAAGGAGTTTAGCGCTGATCGTTGCACTTAGGAACAAGGAAGCCTCAATGCAGCGGGGCGTGTAGAAGTTTTCACACGAGGGCTGTCCTGATAAGGGAGAAGGACGCTCCTCAGCCAAGAAGATAAAGCAGGAAATCTTGACCAAGATGCTTTCATAAATATCAAATAACTGGTGTGTGTTATGATGATCCAATTTTCAGTGATTGCCTTTAAGATAGAGAACGTAGAACTTGGAATTCTAACTGAAATGTAAACAGTGTTCTATAATCATTTGGATGAAATGAAAACATAACAACCTTTCTCCTTAATTCTCTAGTATAAGCCTATTGGGAAATGTGTGGTTTATGAACAAGCATGATTTTCTAATTTCATAAATGTCTATAATGTATACGAAGTGTGCGATTTTCAGATATTGTTGCTGTAGGAAAATACGCTGCATAATTGCTCTCCACTTCACATTTTAGCCGCTGTGACGCATGTTTAGTGCCATTTTAAAATTCTGAGATCTTTCCTTCATCATTCTGCATGGATTTCAGAAACAGTAAATCAAAGGAATGTGTACTCAAATCGTATAATTTCATAAATTAGCGGTGAAGAATTGCATTCGAATTGCACAAATATAATTTTTTAAAGAAGTGTGCGATTTGCAGATACTGATGCTCTAACATGCTGCAATTATTAGTTGTCGTCTAAACCCTTAAAACTATTAAACGTTAATTTATTTTACAGGTTTTCTTCTGCATTCTAATTTTATAAATATCGATCAATTCGCATGGTTTTCAGAAACAGTAAATCAATGGATTGAGTACTCTAAATCGTATGACCGGCGTGTGTTACGGCGTCTAAAACCTTAGAACTATTAAACATTAATTCTTTTACAGGTGTTTCTTCTATCATTTCCCATGGTTTTCAGAATTAATAAATCAATGGATTGGGTACTCAAATCGTATAATTTCATAAATATCGAATAACCGATGAGTGTTATGATGATCCAATTTTCAGTGATTGCCTTCTTAAGTTACGGAACGTACAACTTGCAATTCTGACTGAAATGAATCGAATAACCGGTGAGTGTTACGGCTAAGCTCTCGATCAATGGACTCAGCACAGAAATGGAATCAACAGTGACGAATTGCATTTAATTTCATAAATATCAAAGAAAGAAACCAGCCACAGCACGCTCTCATGCTGACGCTCCACTCGGGAAAGCGAAAGCACCCCTGTAGGTAACGTGCAATGGAGTTTAGCGTTGAGCGCTACACACAGGAAAAGGTAAGCACCCCTGTAGGTAACGTGCAAAGGAGTTTAGCGCTGATCGTTGCACTTAGGAACAAGGAAGCCTCACTGTAAACGGGGCGTAAGAAGTTTTCCAACGAGGGCTGTCCTGATAAGGGAGAAGGACGCTCCTCAGCCAAGAAGATAAAGCGGGAAATCTTGACCAAGATGCTTTCATAAATATCGAATAACTGGTGAGTGTTATGATGATAGAGTTTTCAGTAATTGCCTTCTTAAGTTAGAGAACGTACAGTTTGGAATTCAAACTGAAATGAAAATGGTGTTCTATAATCATTTGGTTGAAATAATAACATAACAACCTTTCTCCTTAAGACACTCATTATAAACCTATTGGGGAAAGTATGACTTATGAACATGCGAGATTTCTCGCACGGGTGCGCTAATTTTCATTATTTCCTGTATAATGACATGTGATTTCTAGGTTTAGACCCTATGATTCCTTACTCAATCCCTAGGATGTATTTAAATTTAAGCTGAAGGACTGAGCGTGACCGCAAAGAAGAGGCTCCCATCCCATGGGGATCCAGTATGAAAGGGTACAATATGTAGGCTATAGAGTTATGTGCCATTGGATGAAGATTATTGCGTAGGTTCATTATTCTAACATTCACTTCGATCGCATGATCAGGACACAAGAAGTAAAAACTCAATTTTGAAATTTCGCACAGCCACCATCTTGGTGTTATGGCAACAATTGAATATAATTAGATGCCAGTTGATTACATTTTGTATGAAGATTTACCGTACCCTGTTCCACTGAGCTCGGATGATTAAAACGCGAGTAAATTCCATCTAAATGTTCACATTACGCTTGGCCACCATATTGGTTTAGGGGCCGATAACCTCGATGTTAGGCCCCTTAAAACAACCATTATCATCATCATCATCATCATCATCATCAACCATCTTGGTTTTGTGCTCACCAGGTTATTAAACTTCCAATAGGTGAAATATTTTGGATGCTTGCCATGTTGGGTTGCTATACATGTAGACCATAGAGTTATGTACCATTACATGAAGGGCATTGCGTAGGTTCGTTATTGAAACGTTCACTTTGATAGCATGATAAGGATACAAGAAATAAGGACATAATTTTAATACTTCGCACTGTCAACATCTTAGGATAATGAAAACAATTAAATTAAATTAGACGCCAATATGTTGAAGATTGTATAGACATTTACCTTGCCACGGTTCACTGCGCTTGGATGGTTAAATCGCCAGAAATATCCATTAAAATACTTCAAATTAGCTTGGACACCATGCTGGTTTTGTACTCAACAGATTTTTGAAAGTCACAACGGTGAACGTATAGTAGTACCCTTGTACTACCGTACACAATTTCTGGGTGACATCTGGTACTGTTACGGAGATATAGGCCTATAATTAATTGGAGTGAAATACTCCCATCGATCGCCATGTTGAATCTGTGGAACGTATTAATATTTGAAAGACACGGTCAAGGTTGGACTAGGTAGTAGTATGTACTTACCGATTTTCACTGAAATCGCTTTGGCCGTTTGGGTTTTATTAGGGGGAGACCCATACATACACACACAAACGGACAAAAGGTGATCTTATCAGCCGATTTTTTCATGAATGAAAATAGGCTATACATGGAGAGTCGATTGCCTAAATCAGGTCCAGGTAATCAGGTAAAATGTGTTCCTATCCCTATGAGACACTTTCACTACCGCCCGCATACACAGTAGGCTATCTTCTTCCTCTGTTGACCTGTTCGACGGTATTTTGGCGTTGACAATGCACGGAGCCGCACCATTTCCTTACTGCATTCATAAATTACTATCGTTTGCTAACTGTGGAATGGCGGAGTTACCATGTTAACTGCAGAAATAGAATTTATAACTGGAAGGGTAATGTTAATGTTTATCGGATGTCCGCATATTATGTCAGCTGTAGTATAGAGAAAATAATGATATCAGTTTCTACGTCTCCCATCAGGAAATGGATTTTTGTCACAGTTATCGGTGTGGCACAACTGTCTATTTTTTTACATGGACTACCCGCTGTCTGAAGATGTATTGTGATGCAGACGTGCAGAGTAAGCTCATTCCATGCCACGAGGATATACTCGTGCTTCCTACGGCAAACTGTGTGCGTCTGAAAGTGGTCTTTCCAGTAGCAGGATGGCCCTTTTGAAAAACTGGCACATAATTTGGACGGGCAGTGTCAGTTGTGCAGCGACGGTGACAACCATGCACAAATATAAATTCGCACACACTTAGACGTAGTTCTGGACGTCCATGTAGCACAGCCATGATCGTAGAACGATAAGGACAGCAATGGGAGACCGGACTGCCACCAAGTCACATGTGCGAAGAAATGTGACCTTATGAGTGACCCCACGAACCGTTACGAGTAGCTTACTTACATAGAGAGAACAGACATGTGTGCTATTAACACTACAGCATCGACGGGCAAGACTCAACTGGAAGATGGAATAGTGCACCTTGGTGTTAAGAGATGAAATCAGTTTCTCTCTGCACGCATGTCATGATAATTCGAGCAAGACGTAGATATTGTGAGCACCTCCTCCTGACTTACGATCTGAGTTGTATTACACTACGGCTCTCCTTCAACTTTGGTGCTTGTGGAGGGCACACTGGCTAGTGCTTGGTAATTGTAGAATATTGTTCGAGCAGTTCTTCAGAAATTCCTGCCATAGGAAGATAATTTGCTGTTCCAATTAGATGCTGCTCATCATCACACTGCCTGTGTAACAAAACGTGCTCTGCAAGATGTGCAGCAACTTCTCTGTCCAGCATGATAGCTGGACCTTTCTCCAATACGAGCACGTGTGGGTCATGATGGGACGAAGAGAATCTCATTTGACTCGACCACCTACAACTCTTAAATCGGTGCACGAGCAGGTTGATCAGGCACGGAAGAATGTATTCCAAGGCACAATTCGCAACCTCCACGACGGCCTCCATGCCAAAACCCGTAGGGACTAAACCAATCACTAGTCCAGATGATACAGTAGGTCCCTTACCTGCTAATACCACGGAACTTCTTGTGTCCTTGATCTAAGATTGTAATCAATACCCGAAATGAACCTGGACCTTTGCAAGGTTTGGTTGCTCCGATTCATCTTCCAGCAGTGCATATTTAGGCAATGATAATTAACGTCATTAAGTTAAACTACGAGTAATGTTTCGTTAAGATCGGTGGGCAGTCAATTATATGAAATTCTGTTTTGATATACTCGCTAATCAAAACGAAAGTGAGTAATGCTATAGATTGAGTTATTTATTCATTATACTGTAAATAAACGTATTATTTATCCAGTAATATATTCTTCCTAAGATTATTTCAATAACATAGGTACAGTATACAGTTCATTTCACGCACTTTAGTCGGACAAACGTTTTTCTGTTTGTTTACACACGCAACACCTTACTGCCATTACATCACGTTTCCTATTGCTCAATGTAGCGCGGTTGAGTGCAGAACGACGTAAGGTTTCTCATAATTCTTAAGTAAAATGTCCTAATATTATTTATTTGCACATTTCATCTTCATATGACAGCTTGTGGCAGTGATTTGGATGTGTTCGAAATCTCTCTTATTGTTGTAGGATCGAATCCTGGCGCAGCCATTTGCCATTTGTGCCTGCTTAACCTCAATGTAGGCGTATCAGTAGATTTACTCGCACGTTAAAAATCGCTTTCAGGGCAAAATTCCGACACCCTCTTCCCCAACGTCTCTGAATGTCGCAAGCTAAAAGGGGGCGCAAAACCCATAACATAATAATAATAATACATTTATTATTACCGGTATTATTATTATAATTATCGCTCATAACCTGCGTAACTTTGGTGTCTATTCCAGTACGGTGTGTGTAACTATAGTTTGATCTAGGACTGGGATAAGATGGCCGTAGTCTTAAGCAGATTATCCTGGTTTATGCCTGTAGTGGAAGTGGGAAACCTTGGAAAACTACTTCTGGTAAGCTGATGTGAGAATCTAACTCAGACGTAAAAAGTACTGTAGTTTGATGCCGAAAAGGTTTAGGATAACTGGTCTTTGTGTCTACATATATTTTGTTTCGACATTCTGAAGTAGGCTAGTAATCGATAAAACCCATGCTTTACCATTAGAGAAAATGACATACGAGTGTTAATAATAATAATAACATTAATAATGGTGGGTGGCTTACAGAGAAGCCTCGTGTAAGTCTTTTAATTGACGCCCGTAGACGACTTGCACGTCGTGATGAATATTGAACCCATTTGCAATTGGTTCAAGCGTCGAATCCATATTTATTTGCAAAAGAAGAGAGGAAATAATGCAGTCTTTAGAAGGTATTGGAAAGATTTTAAGAACTGGGCTGTTATAATGTGGCGCAAGAATGGGTGACCACGAGTCATGCCGACGTGAGATCATATTCATATTCATATTCATATTCATTCATTTATTTGCAATGGGGGGTGTGTCCCCCGGTGGCAAATTGTATATACATAACAAATAAATAATTATACATAACAATTCAATAACAATTATACAACAATTAAACTGGAGTATTTACACAAATAGTCTGTCTTTTCTTAAACACACCTATATGTTTGGGAAAAGGCTCTAAGACTGCGGCAGGTAGAGAATTCCAGTTATCAATGGCACGGTTTACAAAAGAATATTTACCATAATTTGTTCGCTGTGGTCGGCCCTTAACTTTGAAAGGATGATCGCTCCTACCCATGTAAGTGGGCTTTCCCAATCGTTTGCTAAGCTCACCCCATGCTGGTTGATTTGTATACGTGTTGTACATAGCGCAGAGTCTAGATGTCATCCTCCTAGCCTCCAATGATTCCCACCCAAGTATCTTTAACATACGGCTCACACTGCTCCTGGGATTAAAGTCACTGAGCACAAATCTAGCGGCCTTTCTTTGTACCATTTCCAACTCATTGATGAGCCCTACTTGATATGGATCCCAAACCGCCGAGGCATATTCCAGAATAGGTCTTACAAGTGACAAATAGCCTAATTCTTTAGCAGAGGTACTACTTCCTTTTAATACCCTCATTACAAAGTGCAGGGATTTGTAAGCTTTTGAAACTACACATCCTACATGACTACTCCATTTCAACCGACAGTAGTGGCTACGCGGGCTAAAGCGCTGCATTAGGTCAAGGGGCCAAGCTTTCAACACCAGGCAAATGCTGGGACAGTACCTTCTGACAGGCCACGGCCGCTTCCTTCCACATCCTTGCCCAGTTTCATTCATCTTCATCCATTTCATCTCTCATCCCGACGCGCAGGTCGCCCACGGGCGTCGACTAGAAAGACCTGCACTCGGCCTCTCAGGAGGCTACACGACAAAAAGAACTCCATTTCATATCATTTCTTACGTGAACGCCCAAATATTTGCAAGAATCTTCTTCTACAAGTATTTCCGAGCCAATGCTATATTGAAAATCCTGCCTTCGCACTTTCCCTATTTTTAAGAGACTACATTTTCTTGTGTTTATTTTCATTTTATTTACAATCGCCCACTTATAGACCAGGTTCAGGTCCTCTTGAAGCACTGCATTGTCTTGTGAGTCATGTATCTTTCGATATATTACACAATCATCTGCAAACAATCGACATGCTTGACGCATCGATAAGGAGCTGGCGCATAATTATTAATAGAACGAGAAAAACTTTCCACGACGAGTAAGAGAGAATGAGTTTCGGAAATAGACCTTACTCAGCTATAAAATGGCAACCTTGTAATGGCGCAAGGAGAGAAATAATTAGAATTAAGCCATTTGCGAGCATTTAATTAATGAAAGAAACACATCATTGTTGATCATTCTGGAAAAGAGATTTTTGTGTGGGGAAAAAAAATATAATATTTGCACAGGAAAGAACTGCAGACGTGGCATGACGTAGTTAGTAATTCCCCGAGCCCAGAGTTGGTAGAGATGGAAAAATATACCTTACTACCCACATATCTGAGGAGCCAAATTATTTAATATCTTGGAATTGTGTGATCGATTTTCATGATCAAAGAAACCAGTTGAGGTTTTAAACAAGAGCTTTCCAGAGATATATTTTTCAAAATTATACGACAATTACTTCAAAAGTTAGTGCTGGAGGAGACGCGGATTTGATCTTTTGCCGCCGATTTCGATATAAACCCTGGAGATCCCAGGAAGAGCATTCAGTTTACCAAGGGCGCGGGAGCGCATGGTACTGTTTCGCAGCAACAATTCAGTCTATAGCGGACCTCAGGGAGAGGCCGTGCTGGATCATCCAACAATTATTCAGTTTACCAGAGACGCGGGAGCGCATGGTACTGTTTCGCAAAGTAACAGTTAGCCCAAAGAGGAGCGTGACGTTGAAGCATCAACTACAAGACAAGTTACAAGTAAACTCCTAGTGCAGGAGTGCTGCATCAAAGTATATTCAGTTATAAAAGACGCCAGAGAGCGTGATATTGTGTCGCAAAGTACAACAAGTTATTTTAGTGAGCGCTTAGACGCTGCACGCAGGAACAATTATCGTTAAAGTTCACTAGTACAGTCAAAGTTTAGGCTGTGGACTAAAAAAAAATAACAGGCGATAGGTACTCGAATATAATAGTTCAGTTAAAGAACCGACGCATCATAAGGTTTCGAAGTATCCAAGGAAAGTGAAATAGACAGTTCTATCTACGTTAAGGAAACAGATCAGGGTAGAACGAAATAGTAACGCCTAGTGTCCATGAATCAAGGTGACTAGAGCGCAGGACGATAAAAATTAGGAATTGTAGTTCCAGGCTTAGTCTAGGTAGACAAATGAACAGTTAAACATTGGGGAGTACTCCAATAAGCCACGAATCAGAGTAACAGAAAGTAATACAAGGAAATTACTAGGTCACCGATAAACAGTTCAAGCGATCGTAATAGTAATACATCAAGGACAGACTTTTATTAGACGAACAAGTTAGCGTCTAGCAAGATCGACATCGTGCAGGAAAGTTATAGAAGCCGATAGTCAAACTCAGGATTAGAAGATCAGCTGTTCGATCGAGACTTTCCATCATCTCGTCAGATTAGGAAGCCGACGTGCTATAGTGCAACCCTTGGAAACGGGAAAAGAAAAGAAATCACGTGTGTAAGGCGAATAAGTAACGCCAGAGTGATACAATTTTGATGTAATGTAAATATAGTGAAATTTTTGAGTGTAATATTTTTAGTGAAATTGTATTGTGTTAAGTGAAAACGAATACAAAATGGTATTCGTTATATTCAAAGTGATTAGGGTATATATTTTATGTGCTGTTAAGAAAGTGTCATTGAGTGTAAATATAACCATGAAAATGGCTTAAGAAGAAGTTGGTGGGTGAAAAATTTTCCATCGTTGGAGAATTCGGTCGCTGACCGTACGGTCATGTGAGTAACTATTTCATTATTATGTGTTTTTGGAGGATTTGCGTATAATCCTCAGGAGTGAGAGTAGGGATGTTTAATAACAGGTGAAAGAAAGATTGCGCGATCTGAATAATTAATTTGAGAGAAATATAATAAATATGTGAAGTATAAATGAATCCCTTGTGGAAAATATTCAGTAAAATATCAGTTTAATGGTAAATGATATAAATATGGTAAAGCAAGCGTAATAATAATAGTAATAATAATAATAATAATAATAATTATATGGATAAATAAATGTTGTGAATTTTATATTGATAGTGGTAGCTTTAGAGCTCCTTTAGATGAATTAATACATGTTATGAATACATGTTCTTTATGGTAAGAATTATTATTGTTAAGGGAGGAAGAGAAATATATATTTTGAGATGTAGATCAAACGTTGATTTGAATTTATTTAGTTCTTTGAAGGCAACTTGGCTAATTAATGTATGAGCGCCATGTCGCGCATTGAAGTAATTTGTCACGCTAGGAAAGCGTTGAAATGCTCGGTAAAAGTAATTATGAGGGACAGCTAGTCATGGTAAATGAACTGTTATAAGTCCTCAAAGTTGTGATAGTGATCACGAGGCATTGTGTGTTGTATGTTGAAAAGGGTGCCATTTATGTTGTATTATGAGCGCTGGTAATAGGCGAGGCCTACCCTAAGTCTCTAATGTTATAAGTCCTCAAAATTGGGATACTGCTCCCGAGGCATTTGAAAGGATCGAACTCAGAGTCGTCCAGGTTGAAGCCCCTTAATATTGGTTGTATTATTGAATTTTTCTTACCCGCTAATGAGGACACTTCATAATTATTTTATACCGAAGCTAAGAGAATAAGGTCTGTAGAACCTAAATATGTTGTTTTGCGGTTAATTGGTATCGGAAGCCTTGTCATTCAGAGAATTGCATTTGAAACAGCTGTGTGTAAACTGAAGTAGCCAGTCCCTTGTGAAAGCGATACTGTGGGCTCTCTTCTCTCCCTGCAATAAATCAAGCCAAGTAGTAAGACAGGCCCTTACCCTCTGGTATTGCGGCAGGTTGGGGAACGGACTGTCTGGGTCATAATACACAGAAGTGTTTAAGGTTGTTTTAACGACCCGGTCTTTGAACCGAGGTCCCGTTATATCCATTATTATCGCTTGCAAGAGTTCAGATCGTTGCTTTCTTAAAATATAATGGTCTTTGAAGACAAATGATAAATCCCTAACTTCATTATTCAATGATTCAGTGATTCACGAGTTCTATTGAAGACATTAGATTCCGGGAGTAATTTTAAGTTTGACTTGCTCAGTAGTCTTCTATAGCTCGGGAGTACGCAAATTTTTCCCGGTCACGGTTGTGAGTTGGTGGCTTGAGAGGGAGTGATGGTAACATATGAGCGTTGTGAAGGCCCAAAATTAATTGATGATTAGCCATACTTTGATATTATGATTAAAAAAGATATACTCATGTAAATAGTAAGTGATGTGTATTAAATTGATAACACAATGTATGTAAACTTTACCGAGCCATTTGGAGCTCGTTATTTTAAAGAATTTGAATTGACACCGTATGGAAGTGAAACTTAGTTGATGTTTTGTTGGTTTTTGGAAAACCAGTCATTATGATTTTGTAATTGTTTAATATGAATTCCTTGTTCAACTTGGGACAGGCATTAAATGGCGCCCAGTATATTTTTATTTGTTTAATTTCCAACGTGGGGCTTGTATTATTAAATATAACACCCCTTAAATACCATATATAAAATGGCGCCCAGTACGTAGGGATGAGTTTTCCTAGGGAAAACCCGAGTTTTTCTTGAAACATCAAAATTTTCATTTTTTGAAAAATATGGTTTTTCAAATTTTTTTATTTTTAAAATCATTTCCATAAAGGTGTTGATATTATAATGAGTATTATACCGGACGGGTACGTTTTAGTAAACACCCGTGCTGAGGTTGAATTTTGGAAATTGGGACACAAGAGTTCAAAGTACCATCTCTCACGCATGAACAGATGATGGGACAGAGTAGCCCACTGTATTCTCTAAGATAGTAAGATGTCATTGAGTGAAGCGAGGCAGAGGTTCTTGGAGGCCGTGGAGGTAGATAGTAAAGATAGATATGAATCTATAGACAGTAAAGTGAACCTCCAACAAAATGAAAAAGGGTACCCAACCAAGGAAAAGGTAGAAATTTCCTTAGGAAGCATGCGTGCCTCTAAAGGCATAGTTGCACGAAGAGAAGGTAACATGTCTTTAGAAAACAGGGTAAAGGTTGAGCCTATAGAGCTCCAAGTAGAGAATGAAATATGTAAACCAGTTCCAAGGGAATGCGTGCATAGTAAAAGCAATAATGAGGATAATAATGATGATTCAAAGTCTCATTTAGTAAGGCAAGTTCAAGTAGGATCGAAAAGTGAAGGGGAAAAGAATGATAGCTTTAGCATTCAGGATCAGGAAAAAGTAGAAATGGCTACATGGAAAGAAATAGAAGAATTCCTGGGTATAATTAGAGAAATGCGAAAAGAGCACGTTAAAATGAACGATGAACTTAGGGAAATGTGGTGTAAAGGTCTAAACAAGACAGAGGGAATTGAAGAACAAATAAGGGATAGTTTTAATGAGATTGATAAGACAGCCGAACTTCGTGATAGGGCAAGTAAAAATTGGTATAAGATACCCAAACAAGAATTAGAAGAATTGTATGATGAAATCCCTAATGCTAAAAAGTCAATAAGAGAAACGAAAATAAAATTTGTGAAACGTATGGTTAAAGAAGGGAAAATAGAATTAGCTTCGTGGGAACAGATTAGAAATGAAAATCTACAGCCTGCTTCCAGTCTCCGGCCGGGTCAGGAATGGAATGAATGAAGCCCCCATCCAGCGGCGAGGATATGAATTGTGCCGGCTGCCGAGACCTGACGCACTCCTCTGGGGCAATGATTAAATGAATGACAGATGAAATGAAATGATAGTGGTGAGTGTTGCTGGAATGAAATTTTGACAGGGAAAACCGGAGTACCCGGAGAAAAACCTGTCTACCTCCGTTTTGTCCAGCACAGATCTCACATGGAGTGACCGGGATTTGAACCACGGACCCAGCGGTGAGAGGCCGGCGTGCTGCCGCCTAAGCCACGGAGGCTTCGGAACAGATTAGAATGGTCATTAATGAAGTAAGTGAGATAATGAAGCAATTATGGAAAATATGGATGAACTGGTGTCATATTGAGTGGAAAACCCATTACCAAGATCACGACAGGAATAAATACATTAAGGAACAGAGGGATTGTATAGAAGAAGAAAAGGATAAGATGCATCGTTTCAGAATGAGCATGTATGATGAACAAGATATAATAACCATACAGGAATTAGCCGAGATCAGGGAAATCAAAATTCAGGAATATAAAGAAACAATAGAGGCCGCCCAGAAAATATATGATGAATATATATTAGCGCAGGACCTCAAATCAAAAGAAATGGTTATCCCAGTCATAAGTGACCCAGAAGAAATTTAGGAAAAGGAAATAACGGTGCCGGAAAAGCCCGAAAATTGCCTTAAACAATCCAAAGAAGAAAAAGAAGTAGAAGTGGTTGTGACTCTTATGGAAACGGAAAAAACTATTGAGCTACCTCAAGAAAAAATAACAGACATTCAAGAGGAAACGATAATTCCATGTCAGGAAGAATGCCGAAATGAAAACGAGTTTCAAATTAAAGAAGACCATTCTTATGCCTAAATTGAGCATGAAGAGAAAGAGAGAAACCCAGATAAAGTGGGGATAATAGAAGAAGTGGAAGTCATGGAGACTAAAATAATAGTTCCTAGGTAAATGGATAGAACAACTGAAACCCAAATAGAGAGTGTCGTCGAGGCACGAATGGAAGTAGAAATTCAGGATCCAATAGAAATTGAAAAGGAAAGCGAAATTCCAGAAGAAAGTCATAAGTCTGAGGAAGACAAAATGGAATTGGAAGAAGAACAATTAAATGCACAAATTCTGGAACTCATGATGAAATATCAGGAATGCCAACGAAAAAGGGCCGAGCAAAGAAAAATGGAAACAGACTCAAATGGGAGTAAAGAAAACCTCATAGAAAAGGATGAGACCATTGGAGATAATGAAGAAAAGTGAGGAAATGTCTTTGAGAGAAATGATGAAAGAGGAAGAAAACCGAGAATTGTAGTAGGTTTACAGGATGATAAAAACCCTATTGAAATTAGGAGAGAACTAGAAATAATGCAAACTCCCATGGAGAAAGAAAATTCCCAGGTATTTTACAGCTGGAATATTAGAAGGAAGAAATGGAATGAAAGAAAGAAAAGAAAAGGAGAGAATCTTAAAGAACTCTGGAATTGGAAGAGTAGAAAAAAGAAAATTTGGAAAAATGCCATCTCGATACGAGATGAAGGAAAAATTAAGAAAACAGAGAAGAGACGGGTAGGGATAGACTTCACCCGTAATGAAAGATGAAATTCTGTAGACTTTGAGTCCAGAAAACAGAAAAGGAATAACGGGGTAGGGCCAGACCGACCCGTTGCGCCTAAACAGTTTGTAAATTTATAGGTTGACAGTAAATAACCAGAGAAGAGAGAGACAGACAGGCAGAGCACCAGTCCCATGAAACAAGAAAAAGAAAAAGGAAACCGTCTGACACAGTTTTGGAGTGCACGCCAGACTGTGGGGAGGCAGAGAAATACCCGGACGAGACAAGTGATTTATGACCTTAAGTGTGGACATCCGCTTAAAGGGAATGAATGAAAGGAACCCTGTTGAGACCGTAACAAGCCAGAGAAAGGAAGTGCTTGTAAAAGAAGACCAGAAGGTACTGCGAAGTGTTCTGATGGCTTCGACACTGAAAGAATAAGATTTTTTATGAAAGATATTAAAATAAATTTCCTCAAAATTTCGAAAATTTATTTATCTAAGTTGGGGAGATTTGAACCCATCTGCAATTGGTTCAAGCGTCGAATCCATATTTATTTGCAAAAGAAGAGAGGAAATAATGCAGTCTTCAGAAGGTATTGGAAAGATTTTAAGAACTGGGCTGTTATAATGTGGTGCAAGAACGGGTGACCACGAGTCATGCGGACGTGAGATCATGCTTGACGCATCGATAAGGAGCTGGCGCATGATTATTAATAGAACGAGAAAAAATTCCACGACGAGTAAAAGAGAATGAAATTCTGAAATAGACCTTACTCAGCTATAAAATGGCAACCTTGCAATGGCGCAAGGAGAGAAATAATTAGAATTAAGCCATTTGCGAGCATTTAATTAATGAAAGAAACACATCATTGTTGATCATTCTGGAAAAGAGATTTTTGTGTGGGAATTTTTTTTTATAATATTTGCACAGGAAAGAACTGCAGACGTGGCATGACGTAGTTAGTATTTCCCCGAGCCCAGAGTTGGTAGAGATGGAAAAATAAACCTCACCACCCACATATCTGAGGAGACAAATTATTTAATATCTTGGAATTGTGTGATCGATTTTCATGATCAGAGAAACCAGTTGAGGTTTAAAACAAGAGCTTTCCAGAGATATATTTTTCAAAATTATACGACAATTACTTCAGAAGTTAGTGCTGGAGAAGACGCGGATTTGATCTTTTTGCCACCGATTTCGATATAAACCCTGGAGATCCCAGGAAGAGCATTCAGTTTACCAAGGGCGCGGGAGCGCATGGTACTGTTTCGCAGCAACAATTCAGTCTATAGCGGACCTCAGGGAGAGGCCGTGCTGGATCATCCAACAATTATTCAGTTTACCAGAGACGCGGGAGCGCATGGTACTGTTTTGCAAAGTATCAGTTAGCCCAAAGAAGAGCGTGACGTTGAAGCATCAACTACAAGACAAGTTACAAGTAAACTCCTAGTGCAGGAGTGCTGCATCAAAGTATATTCAGTTATAAAAGACGCCAGAGAGCGTGATATTGTGTCGCAAAGTACAACAAGTTATTTTAGTGAGCGCTTAGACGCTGCACACAGGAACAATTATCGTTTAAGTTCACTAGTACAGTCAAAGTTTAGGCTGTGGACTTTAAAAAATAACAGGCGATAGGTACTCGAATATAATAGTTCAGTTAAAGAACCGACGCATCATAAGGTTTCGAAGTATCCAAGGAAAGTGAAATAGACAGTTCTATCTACGTTAAGGAACCAGATCAGGGTAGAAAGAAATAGTAACGCCTAGTGTCCATGAATCAAGGTGACTAGAGCGCAGGACGATAAAAATTAGGAATTGTAGTTCCAGGCTTTGTCTAGGTAGACAAATGAACAGTTAAACATTGGGGAGTACTCCAATAAGCCACGAATCAGAGTAACAGAAAGTAATACAAGGAAATTACTAGGTCACCGATAAACAGTTCAAGCGATCGTAATAGTAATACATCAAGGACAGACTTTTATTAGACGAACAAGTTAGCGTCTAGCAAGATCGACATCGTGCAGGAAAGTTATAGAAGCCGATAGTCAAACTCAGGATTAGAAGATCAGCCGTTCGATCGAGACTTTGCATCATCTCGTCAGATTAGGAAGCCGACGTGCTATAGTGCAACCCTTGGAAACGGGAAAAGAAAAGAAATCACGTGTGTAAGGCGAATAAGTAACGCCAGAGTGACAAAATTTTGATATAATGTAAATATAGTGAAATTTTTGAGTGTAATATTTTTAGTGAAATTGTATTGCCACGGTGGGTGAGTGGATAGCGTGTCGGTCTACTAACCCCAAGATTGCAGGTTCGCCCCTGACTGTGGTAAGTGATTTTTGAAAGGCGGCAAAAATACGATACGCATGTCATACGATGTTGGCATGTAAAAGAACCCATTTGAATTCAGTAGGCCGAGTTCATAATGGCAAAATTAGTCTCGGGAGTTTCCGCCAGCACAAAGTTCCTCATTTCTCTACTAGAAAGCGCTATTGTGTTCAAGGAGATTAGATATCTAACATCTAACCTCCTTGACTTTCAGTCAAGGAACTACGAAATTCGACATGCAAGCTACCCTCTGGGTGTCAAATAGCGAAGCTTGCACCAGGCACCCGAGGCCATACGATATTATTATTATTATTATTATTTTGTGTTAAGTGAAAACGAATACAAAATGGTATTCGTTATATTCAAAGTGATTAGGGTATATATTTTATGTGCTGTTAAGAAAGTGTCATTGAGTGTAAATATAACCATGAAAATGGCTTAAGAAGAAGTTGGTGGGTGAAAAATGTTCCATCGTTGGAGAATTCGGTCGCTGACCGTTCGGTCGCTGACCGTACGGTCATGTGAGTAACTATTTCATTATTATGTGTTTTGGAAGGATTTTCGTATAATCCTCAGGAGTGAGAGTAGGGATGTTTAATAACAGGTGAAAGAAAGATTGCGCGATCTGAACGATTAATTTGGGAGAAATATAATAAATATGTGAAGTATAAATGAATCCCTTGTAGAAAATATTCAGTAAAATATCAGTTTAATGGTAAATGATATAAATATGGTAGCAAGCGTAATAATAATAATAATTATTATATGGATAAATAAATGTTGTGAATTTTATATTGAAAGTGGTAGCTTTAGAGCTCCTTTAGATGAATTAATACATGTTATGAATACATGTTCTTTATGGTAAAAATGATTATTGTTAAGGGAGGAAGAGAAATATATATTTTGAGATGTAGATCAAACGTTGATTTGAATTTATTTAGTTCTTTGAAGGCAACTTGGCTAATTAATGTATGAGCGCCATGTCGCGCATTGAAGTAATTTGTCACGCTAGGAAAGCGTTGAAATGCTCGGTAAAAGTAATTATGAGGGACAGTTAGTCGTGGTAAATGAACTGTTATAAGTCCTCAAAGTTGTGATAGTGATCACGAGGCATTGTGTGTTGTATGTTGAAAAGGGTGCCAATTATGTTGTATTATGAGCGCTGGTAATAGGCGAGGCCTACCCTAAGTCGCTAATGTTATAAGTCCGCAAAATTGGGATACTGCTCCCGAGGCATTTGAAAGGATCGAACTCAGAGTCGTCCAGGTTGAAGCCCCTTAATATTGGTTGTATTATTGAATTTTTCTTACCCGCTAATGAGGACACTTCATAATTATTTTATACCGAAGCTAAGAGAATAAGGTCTGTAGAACCTAAATATGTTGTTTTGCGGTTAATTGGTATCGGAAGCCTTGTCATTCAGAGAATTGCATTTGAAACAGCTGTGTGTAAAGCTGAAGTAGCCAGTCCCTTGTTAAAGCGAAACTGTGGACTCTCTTCTCTCCCTGCAATAAATCAAGCCAAGTATTAAGACAGGCCCTTACCCTCTGGTATTGCGGTAGGTTGGGGAACGGACTGTCTGAGTCATAATACACAGAAGTGTTTAAGATTGTTTTAACGACCCAGTCTTTGAACCGAGGTCCCTTTATATCCATTATTATCGCTTGCAAGAGTTCAGATCGTTGCTTTCTTAAAATATAATGGTCTTTGAAGTCAAATGATAAATCCCTAACTTTATTATTCAATGATTCAGTGATTCACGAGTTCTATTGAAGACATTAGATTCCGGGAGTAATCTTAAGTTTGACTTGCTCAGTAGTCTTCTATAGCTCGGGAGTACGCAAATTTTTCCCGGTCACGGTAGTGAGTTGGTGGCTTGAGAGTGAGTGATGGTAACATATGAGCGTTGTGAAGGCCCAAAATTAATTGATGATTAGCCATACTTTGATATTATGATTAATGGGCCGTTAACCTAGATGTTAGGCCCCTTAAAACAACAATTATCATCATCATCATCATATTATGATTAAAAAAAGATATACTCATGTAAATAGTAAGTGATGTGTATTAAATTGATAACACAGTGCATGTAAACTTTACCGAGCCATTTGGAGCTCGTTATTTTAAAGAATTTGAATTGACACCATATGGAAGTGAAACTTTGTTGAAGTTTTGTTGGTTTTTGGAAAACCAGTCATTATGATTTTGTAATTGTTTAATATGAATTCCTTGTTCAACTTTGGACAAGTGTGAAGTGTTGTGTGAGTATTTTCATTCGTTTAATTTTTGTCGCGCCATATTTTGGATAATTAAATGTTTGATAGTAGGATTAGATTTTTGTTTATTTTTGGAAGTGTATCCTATAATTATTCCAGAGTGTGTTAGTCACAGAGTGGGTGAACAAACCATGAACCCCGATACTCCCGATTGAGCATTGCTGGCAAATTGTGATTTGCATATTTCATTGTTGAAATGGGCACAATATCAAGTGGATATTGCCAACTTCACACACACCCAGTTCCCGAGCCAGAAGAATCAACTCCTTTGGTCGATGCCTTCAACCCGGCCATGAATCGAATCCGAGACCCTTCGGGCTAAATCCTAACGTGCAAAGCATTTTTCAATGGCGCCAGACATTAATTACCAATTATTTCTTTAATAATAGGGAAACCCCAAACGCGGCATAAATTTACTAAAAAATGGCTCGTTGAGGGATTTAGACAATTGGTAAAATAGTTATGTAACTTTCTCTTCAAGTGATCTGCAATTTTGGTACCAAAAACAGAGAAAAGAGAAACACTTGTAAACAGTTTTGCTGGTAAGGTAAGCCTCAAATGGCTCACAAGTGCTCTTACCTCTGTCACAACGAACTCAGAAGTATCATTATCTAATTAGCATTTTGTGTTCTTTCAAATATTTACAGCGAGTGTGCGATATTTAGCAAGGCACTGTTGGTTTCAGAGAGAGGCTCAATTAGCACGAGTGGAGGCAAGAAGACGTGGCTGCTACAGAATAACATGCCTGTATCATCACTTTAACGGTATCAATAGAATGTTGAAAGCGAGGATAATTTTGTATGTAGTGTGTGATAAACACATATTATGAACTGCATTATTTACATCACTTCTGACAAAGGGTTGAATATGATCACAAGCTGAACATCCATTCCTATCCTACTTCTCAGGAATATACTTGAACTCGAGCTCTCAGAATCTCACGGAAACATCCTTAGAATATAACTCGCTCACCAAAAGCAGAGTTATGAAATAATCCCATGCCGAACAGTGCATCTAACCATAAAATACATTTCAATTATCAAAGAGAGATACATTTGCAACACAAAGAAGCGAAATAGGCAGTAACCGGACCACAAACACGCTTACTGCACCATAATTATATCAATGTTTTGATTACATTGCTAGATTTCCCACCAAGAATGTCACGAAGTTTCTACAGAAAATATATGTTGTTGTTGGATTTCTTAGGGCTTTGCGACATTTATCCCCGTGTACTTGGGTGTGTGTTGAATCTGCCTGATGACCCGTGTCATTGTGATGTCTGTACCAGTGTGTGTATTTTGTAATTGGTGTAGGATTTGGGTAGAAAGCGTCCGTGGCCTTAAGTTAGGTACCATCCCGGCAGTTGCCAGGAGTTGAAGTGGGAAACCACGCAAAACCACTTCCAGGATGGCTGAGGTAGGAATAGAACGCATCTCTTCTTAGTTTTGCCTCACGAGGCTGAATGTACCCCGTTCCAGCCCTTAGACTAGAATTACATTTCTTGGCAGAACCGGCAATCAAACTCGACCCTCCGCGGTGGCAGTAAAGAATGATAGCCACTACTATATTGAGGAAGTCCGGACCGGAACAAAATGGAACTGAACAATACGCACGTCTGACTGGACCCACTTCGTTACATCAAACAACACTCGTGCCTCGCTGGCATCGGGAGACCGTTGGTTCGAGTCCCACCTCGGCCGTCCTGAAAATGGTTTTCGTGGTTTCCCATTTTCACCACCAGGCAAATGCCGGGGCAGTTCCTTTCAATAGGTCCACGGCCGATATCCTTCCAATATCCCTTCCCTGACCCGTCCTGAAAAGAAAAGTACATGGCCATTGGCTGCGTTAATAAAATATTTGAGCAATCCTATATCAAAACCCCACTATTAACATTGTCAATGTAGATATTTGACGCCATTTTTTCAGTGTTGCCAATACAAATTAACTTTTTTATAGCTTTTCATTCGGACAACACGATTGTGCCCAATGAATGGGCGGGGTACAAGATATTAATGTATAAATACACTCCTGGAAATAAATACATGTATTAGTTAATATTGCCCAATTTAAATGTGAATATTAACTGATACATGTAATTCTTTTCCAGGAGTGAATTTAAATATTTATATCTTGTACCCCGCCCTTCATTGGGAACAATGGTGTTGACCAACTGAAAAGCTACAAAAAGTTAATTGTCAAAGAATCATATCGCTAGGTAAACCCCAGATTTTACCAACTAAACTGCAACATAGGCTTCTAGTGTTGTTGCTTTTGTTTCATTTAGGAGCTTTGTGGCATCGTGGTCATGTAGCTCCATGTAGCCTACTTGGGTGAGTGAGGCATCTGTAAAATATCTTATGTCATTGCGATGGTTGAACTAGTGCGTAAATTTGTAATTGGAGCTAGTATTTGGTTAAAAGGTGATCATGGCCTTAATTTTGGTACTGCGCTCGAAATCTTGTCTAGTAGAGAGGAGAAGACAGGACGAGGTACGAACCGACGACCGCCTCAGAAAATTGGCATATTTTAAATTTGGAATTTTCGACTAAATTTGCAGTCTGGATGGAAGAGTATATATAAGTAAGCATTTGGAAAAATTTTCGCCTGAAGAAATATTTTTATTTTAAGAAATAATGGAGATTTTATGATCTGGTAATTTTTAACCAAGAGTAAATGAAAGAAGTACTGTCCTGGAAATCGACACTTTTAGCGAGGTTCGCTGCGAGAAACCAGTTTTTGATCCAGGGGGAGAGAGCAAGGTTGACTTGAGGTCAGGCACACGCCACTATCAAGAGTGGGGGAACGAACGCGTGTCAGAAGCGCGACACTTTTAGGCGAGAACCAATAAGAAAATAGTTTGAATACTAAGGAAGGAATAAATATTAAAATCTTTATTTTAATATTTTATAAGAGTGTTACATATTAAATTCACCAGCAGAGAAAAAGAAATTTAATTGGCAAAACGGATTTTAAATTTAATGACTGAGAGAGAAGTTATGTATGAATTTGTGAATATTCATAAAGGTTGGAGGCTAGTTGACCAGATTTGCGGGGAAATCTGATCGAGGAGGCTAGGAGACACTAGGCGTCGAGGCTCTTTCTATTTGGACCGTCGAGGAGACAAGACGTAATTATATTCACTCTTCGAAAAATATAGACAAAGGTCTATGTGAACCCGAGACTTGGAGATGAAGCAACAAGTCATGGAAACGCAGAAATAAGCATTATAAGTCAACAGTATTAAGAAAGAAGTTATTCATTGCATTTAAGGAAGAAATCTACGACGTGATAGAATATTGGAAAGTTACAAACTGAACATCGAACACGTAACTACGCAGGAAGAAAGTCTGAAGAAGTGAGATCTAAACTTTTAAGAATTCATTAATCTACACAAGAATGGATAAAACTTCAGGTCGGAGGGGAAGAACTACGACTACACATTATTTCGTAGTGAGAATGATGTTTTAAATTCATCATGTTTGGAAAGTAGAACTATGCTAAACCGGTGAGATCCAGAAATGACCAGGATGACATAGCAGTATGAACAGCGAGATTCAGAACACCGCAGTTTTCGCTCATATAACGTTACAAGCTACTACGAGAGAAATTCACGACATGGAGGTGATTTCTTGTGATGGAAAGAACACTGTAAACTACCGACTTTAAAGAACATCTAGATCCCAGAAGAAGAAGACGAGCGGATTCGTGATGGTGAGACAGCGAGGAACCCGGGACTGGAGGACGCGAGGCAACCAGGGCTGTGGCGAGAACGTGTCACCGCCATGAACGAGGGAAGCAGGTCGGCAGGCGAGGATCCAGCTGGAAACCTTTTTGGCAACATCGACCCAGGCCGTTCACCTTCATTGCAGTCCATTCATAGCAGAGATGACATAATGCAGCCAGTTTGTAGGAGCACGCTGCTTTCCAGAAACCACATGGCGAGATTCCGAGGACACCGGCGTCATCAGGTCTGTCACCAGCGATCTGAAAGAAAAGGTAGACAAGTGCATCTTTCACACATGTGTAGTTAGAACTTGTACACGTTATTCCAGAATGTTGACCAACATATTTGCATTTATAACCTATGTTATTATATTGTCTTGAAAGTTTTAGTAAGTTTTTAGTAATTGCGATAGTTATTTTCATACGTTACTTAGACGTATTTTGAAGGCTTGATCGATGATCTTAGACATCGTTAGTATTTTTCATTGTCATTTTAGAGCGTTAAAATTTTACTTCGAACGATTTCGTTGCGATTGCGAACGTATATTCCGTAGATTTGTTGTAACATAGGAGAATTCCGTAGATATGTGGTAATATCGAAGAACGATTATATATGTATTGAAACATGAGAAATGAAGCATAACTTTGTGATAAATAAATAAATAATGTATCAGAGAAAGAGTATAGTCACGTGCTTGACGAAAGCAAGTAAGTTATAATTTGAAGTAGAGGAAGGAAGGACAGAGAATCCTATGATAAAAAGTTTATTCATCTCAGAAACGAAATATTATGTATAAAACGAAGTTGTTGACAGGAGTATTCAATATTGGTATTGAAGGAACTCCAGTATGAAAGAATGTAATGACATTGTAAACCAGAATTTTATTATACGGAGAAGAACAGTATGCGATAATTGAAGGCATAACTGAATAAGAAACGATATTATAAAATGTTATGAATGTATATTTATCATAAATGATACTGTGAGATGGAAGGAGGGATATTAGCATTTATTGTGAATAGAAACGTGAGGGAAGGTTATTGTTATTTTTATAGCAGGCTTGAAATTCAGAATTCAGCGAGAAATTGTAACAAAGAAGTATTTGGAGCAGAGAAGGAAGTGGAAAGTATTTGAACATAGCACGGAATGTATAATCGATAGAGGATTTTGTAGGAGGAGGTATAGTGTATTCGTGAACGTTATTGCATTTGTGATTTCTAGTAGGAATACTAAATATCATACTTTGATGAAAGTAGTTGATATGGAACGGTAGAAGTTTTGTGAATGTGCTAAGGGAAGAAATGTTAATGAAATGCATTTGTACAATGAAGGCGTAACAGTAACGCGATGATATGCAACGTGAGTTTATGTAGAAAGGTTTTGTAATATTTGTGGTGATTAAGAGAAGTCGTATTTGTATTTGGAGAGGATGGGAGTGTGAGACGTGAGGGTAAATGCCACACACACTCGATATCTGGTTGGAGAGCTTATCTGAACAGTCGTGCATTGTAAGTTTGTTTATTATTAATCTATGAAAAACCGGAGTTGTACACTTAAGTGATGAGATATTAACTTCATTGTTTGTAATCATGATTCACGTGGAATTGACACATAAATACCTATTTTGACCAGTTTTATTGTGTGAAATACGAAGAAAGATGGTAAAATACGTAGGAAGATGGTGAGACAGGAGGAAAGTAGTGGAATGAACTCTAATAAATTAGAGACAGTTGTTATGATATCGTGCGGGTCGCGATTATGTTTAAAATGTAAATACTTTATTATCTTTATTATTAACCATTTATTTTATTGCATTTAGAAGCTTGAGATTTTAGTTAGAAGACTTTAACGATTGTATTAAGTAGGGAGTGTGTTTGTTATGATGAACGTTAAAGCATAACTTTAGTGAACAAGTAGGACAGATATTGCTGTCATAAATTAACAATGTGTTTATTTAAATATCTTAGAGCAAGAGACACATTTCATATATGTGTAAGGATGCAAGGAAGACACTTATCAAGCGCATCTAGCCTAAGTAAGGCATAAATATTTTATTTCTATTCGTGGTGAACGGAACATAATTTGTTATGTTGTTTTTATTGTCAATAAATGGCAAGCATATTTTTATTTTTGCTAAGTTTTTTAGAACTGATTCTTGATTCAACGCTTAATTACACTAGAACGATACCGCTAGCTAGATGCAGACAGCTGATCGACAATTTATCTTAACGCCCGAGAGCCGAGTTGCTCGTTAGTGCTCTACCTTTATTTATTTATTTTTTCTGTACTGTATGCAACTAGTTAGTAGTATAGTAAGAGATGTATATGTGTGTTCCTAGGGTTCCCTAGTCATTAGTCCGGTGGGAGTTGTTCAACTCTTAGCTGGGTGTTGACATTCCCACGATCCTTTTACCATCTGCGCGGATTTTGGACAGTGCTCTAGAGGAATTCGGGCGCAGTACCATCCCGGCATTCGCCTGGGGTAGAAAATAGAAACAGTGGAAAACCATTATTTCTAGGATGGCTGAGGTTTGCTTGCCTCTATATGAGTTCTTAATGAACATTGTGCTTGATGTTTCTCAGAAACATTGGGGTTGAAAAATGCTTTCGGTTTTTGAAAACACATTAATACAGTCATCACAAAGAGATTTCAGACCAATTCAACACATACCCAAGTTCACGGGGATACATGACCCCTAAACAAATCAACATCTACAACAACAACAACAACGGTTTTGGAAACAGTTATAGAAATTAAACGGTAACCTACCAATCATCGGTATAGACAAATCAATTTATTGTACAGCCGTGCAGAGGCTGCAATACGTCAGCTAAAGTCATATCTTCTCTGTACCGGTTGAGTAGGTCGTGGACGTTACGGCGTGGCTGCAGGCAGTCGCTCACATCTGGGAGGCAAGGAGGTTCGAATACCCCCGACGGCAACCTTGAAGATTGTCTTCTGTGGTTTCCCATCTTCCTTCCAGGGAAATGCAGGGGTTGGTCCCTAACTATAGGCCACAGCCACTACCTTCGAATTCCTCGTCCTTGCATTCACACTTTCCTCCCCAGAATACACTCCACACGCGTCGGTACATGTAGCTCAAGCCATAGGTGTCCGCATAAAAGCAGCTACAAACTCTGGCGAGCCGAAAATGTCCTCGGACACACCCGGCACTAAATGCCATACTCTAAAGAAAATAAAGAAAAATCTGTTCTCTGTGAGATAGTGTTGACAATTTAAATATTTCATAATTAATTTTACTTTGGTAACACTTTCAAACATTGTGTCTCCCCACTCCTCTTTGCAAGGTAAAGTTTCTATTGTCCCACGTAAGTCTCGTGGTATGTGTTGTTGGTGTTTTGTTGTTTGAGTCTTCAGTCTATAGACGGGTTTGATGCAGCCTCCATGCCTCCTTGTCTTGAGCTAATCGCTTCACTTCTACATAGCTACCACACCTAACATCCAAGGCAATCTGTTTAATAAATTCCAACCTTGGTCTACCCCTACAGTTCATGTCCTTGACCATTCTTTTCATGACTAATTTTGCTAATCCTAGATGTCTAAGTTGCCTATGTGTTCTACCAACCTATTAGCAGTCAGAAATATCTCTCCTCTCCCACTCGTCTAAATACCTCTATTTGTCACTGTATCTACCTATCTGATGTTCACCATTCTCCTGTAACACCACATTTCAGACGCTTCTATTCTTCTCCGAAGTGCCAACAGTCCACGTTTCACTTCCATAAAGTGCACCGCTCCAGGCAAATGCAATCAAGAATGACTTTCTATTAACTATATTTGATGTCAACAGGTTTCTTTTCTGTAGAAATGCTTGTTTTTCCTCAGCCAACCTACTATTTATATCCTCTTTGCTTTGTCCATCACTGGTTATTTTGCTTCCTAAGGAGAAGTAGTCACCTACTTCCTTTAGCTTTAGTGTTGAAAGTTACGGCTACTATCCTAAAGCCCGGGTTGGATACCCTGCTTTGGCAAAAGATTTAATTCTGGTTTGAGGAACTGGTACCATGAAAGTGGCGCCAATTTTTTAGACTTGTACCAGGCCAGTGGGCTACTCCTCATCAACAAACTTTTCAGACTTCTGATGAATACTACGATCTTAATTCTTGTCCAGAAGTGTGACAAGCGTAGTATTATGCCTCGATGTAACGGCATATTCGGCCTTATGGTTGTCGGTAAATCGAAGCTATCTTTTGTTCAGATCAAACTCTTTAGACGTTTATTGAGCTTACATTTACAGATGCTAATAATGAAACATAGATCAATAATGTCTCAATGTTGTAGGTTTTGAACTATCAAATTAAGACATTACAGTACATACAATTTTAAAGTTTGAAATTTTGGTAGGGTATTTTCATTGCAGTAAGAGTCTTGTTGCTTTTTGCTGGCCACATAGCCTAATCCTAACTTTTCTTGCGATATTGGTTATTTCCAATTTACTTCTAGCACCTAGCATGTTTGAATGGAGTTCAAGATACGATTGTGACAGTATGTGATCAACAGGAATAGGGGTCTTAGTACGTAAACCGTGCTATCAGATTAGTATCGTACGGAGTTGTGTTGACGCACGCCCTATGAACTGCCAACCCGTCCATAATATACGACGAACCATGCGATCAGTCAATTTATCCATTATACGTCACATGTGTTCATTGGTACACCCGAAGGTCACAGGAGGATCTTCCACGTGCCCTATAGTACGGTGCGTTCTAACTTCATTGCATTCGTACTAAGACCCCGCACCCTGGTGATCAATGTGTCGTAGTTCTAGTACACAGGGCTGCGACATATTAGGTGTGGATGGTTTGTACTCACCTTCGCTTCAAAGTTCATGCTGCTTTGCAGATGAAAGTTTTATAAATCTCTTTGAGGGCTCTTTCTGTCCATCAAAATCACTATATACAGAACCAAGGCCACCTCATGGTGCAGTGGCCAACATTGTTAGCTGTCATCCCTGAGTTCCGAGATTTACTCCCGACTCTGCCCAGGAATTCAATTTTGTTCCTAGGGCTGGAACGGTTACACTGAGCTTCATGACGCTTAACTGAGAAGAGGGGGGTTTGACTCCCACCTCGGCCATCCTAGAAGTACTTTTCCATTGTTCCTCAGTGCTACTCGCGGTAAATATTAGGTTGGCTCCTAACTTAAGGCCACGTTCACCTTCTTCAAAATCCTCTCCTCATTTGCAAGTACAAGTTCAATTGGAGTAACCACAATAACACAGGTTATCAGTCAAATTCTGTATACATACAGCCAAGTTCATAAGACTGAAATGATCACGTTGTTCCATGTACCAAAATGAAACAACAACAACAACAACAACAACAACATTTCTGTCTGATTACCACTGTATATGCAAATTAGTTACTATACAACATATTTGTGAACTCCATATCCTCTACACCAGGGATGTCGATCTGAGGCCCATTACGGTAGCTGCCAGAGGTTGCGTCCGTCAGAGTCGAAGCTCCCGCGGGAGCCGCTACTGAATGTGGCATTGAGTGAGTTCAACGCAGAACTGATATAAAAAGAAAAGTTTTGTTCAGGACAAGACAACTTCCAGCCATCCATTTCTTTAGGTGAGTGAAAGTTTCCTGTTCCAGAATGAAGACCGTCATGTTCCGAGTTCCACTACACAGCCTTAAAGTGTTTACTGCATTCGGCGCCTTATTCTCAGTGCTCGGCTACAAACAATCCCCGCAAAATAATCCGGCGACTAGCTCTGCACTTGACCTTGAGAGCTCATCTGAAGGAGAGGGGCGTGCTGAATACTTTCCCTTTCTAAGAACATTGACGCGTGACAATAAAGTCTTCCCTTGGACGTTACTAATCTAAGCCAGTGATGCTTCACATGGCAAATGTTTTACACTGCAGTGGTATAAGGATGGGCAAGGGCAGAGCTAGCTGCCAGTAATCATAACTGACTGGGTCTCTGCACATCCGTTACTCTGCTTTTTACTCTCTGGTCAAGCACTCCGGTGCGTATTAGAAATACTGTATTTCTCTGTGGACACTCACTGTTCCTTGTAACTTGCCGCTCGATCAAGTTAAATGCACCAGAGCTCGCCTACAGAATAGTGGTTGTTCCTTTTGACGTGAGAAACATATGACGTTCGTGAACTGGCCAATAACAAAGCTTCTTCGCTGAGATATTTACGATTGTATGTTTTGATCGGGCATCAAGTTATTAGGATTGAGGATTTGTTGTATGACGGCTATAGCAATTGTAATATAGCCTACCAAAAGTGTAACAAGTATGCCAGGTTATTAAATACTAAGCTATCCTTGCTATATTTAATTGGCAAATATATTTAATTTGTTATAGCCTACGTGGTAAGCCCATGCTATTATAAAAGATAAACTACGTTTGCTTTAAAATTTACGGTAAGTTACATTTAATTCATTAGAAAATTACGGGGAAAGAATGTAGGCTATGGAAGCTTAAAAATGCTTTAAAGTGACTTAAATCTTATTTTCGCGATTTGGTAAATAGCATTGCATGGATATTTAAATCTTATCTTCGCTGCTTGCCTAAAATGTATTAGATAGTGGTTTAAATCTTAGCATTGCAATTTGCCCGACTGGCATGGAACACTGCTGTAAATCTTATCTTCGCGATTTGTCTGACTAGCATTATACAGTGCTTTAAATCTCATCTTCGCGATTTACCTGACTGGCATGAGACACTGATTTAAATCTTATATTCATGATTTGCCTGGCTGGCATTTGACAGTGCTTTAAATCTTAGCTTCGCGATTTGCCTGTCTGGCATGAGACAGCAACTGTTAATGGGTTTTGTACTTGAGCTGCATTCCTTCCTAAAACTAGATATTTTGTTTTTTGTTCATTTATCATTTATCATTAGACCTACTTCCTTGGCTTCTTCAATAAGGGTTTCTGTGAGTATTTTAGATCGTTTTCGTTATCTGACGTGAGTGTTATGTCATATGTTTATTTTGTTTCCCACTTCAAGGCTTGGGTGGAGCTGGTTTACTCGTTTCAATGTTTCTTCTAAAGCTAAATTGAATAATAAAGGCGAGAGTCCATCTCCCTGTCTTACTCCAGTGTTGACATTAAATTCTTCGGTATATTCATTATTGATTCTAATTTTGCATTTGGACCCTTCTGTGCACAGTTTTGCCATACTGATAAGTTTTTCTGGTATTCCATTCCGCTGCATATATTTCCACATTTGTTTCCTATTGACACTATCGTATGCCTTGTTGAAATCTACAAAAAAGAAGATGGGTTGTTTTGTTAAACTCCCAATATTTGGATATTACTTGCTTTAAGACAAAAATTTGGTCTGTTGTAGATCATTGGCTTATAAATCCTGCTTGGTGATCTCCAAGAATTTATTCTGCATAGCATGCTAGTCTGTTGTTGATTATTCTTGACAATACATTGCATGCGCTGCTTATTAATGATATCCCTCTGTAATTATTGCACTCGAATTGATCTCCCTTTTTGTGAATCGGAACTACTACTGCCATCTTCCATTCTACTGGGATTTCTTCATTCTCCCAGATTTCTACAATTAAGTTATGTAACCTTTTTAGCAAAGGGCATCCACCTACTTTAACCTGCAGTCGCAGTACGATATATATGATGTTAGGTGAAATCCTAAAATGGGGATAGAAAACCGGACTTTGTCTGTTTGGAGTGACTATATGGTTGTAAAAAGTCAAGTTGTACTGAATAATACAGGCTGCTACCTATCTGGTTGGGTGCCTTCCGCGCCGACAAAGCTAGAGGCTACAGAGCCTCCGTGGCTTAGGCGGCAACACGCCGGCCTCTTACCGCTGGGTCCGTGGTTCAAATCCCGGTCACTCCATGTGAGATCTGTGCTTGACTAAACGGAAACAGTCAAGTTTTTTCCGGGTACTCTGGTTTTCTCTCTAAAAATGTCATTCCAGCAGCACTCTCCACTATCATTTTCTTTCATCCGTCATTCATTTAATCATTGCCTCAGAGGAGTGCGACAGGCTTCGGCAGCCGGCACAATTCATATCCTCGCTGCTAGATGGGGGCTTCATTCATTCCATCCCTGACCAGTTCGGTTGACTGGAAGCTGGCTGTGGATTTTCAATGGCAGCTACACCTTCATACATTGGTTGGTGAAATGAGACTCTTTGTTGATAAGATTGCCATTTCTCATTTTTGCAACATAGTAGGTACCGGTAACGTAGATATACACTATATATATTTTGGATGCTTAATGTTTTAATATTTTACCAGCAATAGTTGCCACAATTTCTAAGTTTCGACGTTTTTTGTTTGTTTTTTTTGTTTTTGGAGGGCAGTGACTGTCAGCGTGTGTCATTGTAGGTTTGGTAGTGTTTTGTAAACTATTACATAGCGTTTGCATAGATTTGGATCTGATTATGCTCGCTTGTCGAGCGAAGCATATCATACCATAGTTTCTTCGTCTTCTGTAGTCCAAAGGACAATATCCCACAGTGGCCAAGAGCGCTTACAAGTTTACTTATGCCTCACTGGCATCGGGAGAGCATAGTTTCCAATTTACCCTCGTCGTCCTCAAAATAGTTTTCTTGATTTCACATTTTCGCCCACAGGCAAATGCTGGGACGATTTCTTTCAATAGGTCCACGACAAATTTCTTTCCAAATTCCCTTCCCTGACCCGTCCTGAAAATGGCCATTGGCTGCATTAATGAAAAACGAAAAACAAAAAAAGAAAGTAATATATATAATTTAATCATATATAATTTAATCACATGTATTATTTTTTTCGGTTATTTTTCACATGTCCCAGATATTGGGATTCATAGTGATGACCGACTGAAAAGTTGTAATGTTAGTTACCAATAAGGCAATGGCTTCAAAGCTATTTATATGAGATATTGTTCTCAGTCATGACTTGAACCAGATGCGGATGAATCAAGAGAAAATGTGTTGTGGTATTAAAGACCTCTAACAAGAAGAGAAGATCGTATTAACAGTATAACTTATTGTGCAAGACTTCACGGTAATCTATTTGGACCTTTAAGTAGCCCATGGAGAGTGATTGCAACCACCTCGAAATACATTAGTCTAACTAAACAAATCCGGCTCAACTCGAGCAGTAGACGAATAATCCACGCTCTTCAACCTGATAAATCAGTGCACGGAACATTGCTGTTTGCACAGAAATTAGTTCTATATGGGATGCACAAATAGATAACAACTAGCAAACTGTATAAAATAATTTAAGTGTTCGTCTGGTAGCGTTGAGAACTTCAATAAAGTGTACACTGATACTACCGGACGCTATCACTACGTTTATTCTACTTAATTTGCATTACAATAACAAAACATAAAACGATTGGAATACTTAATCATCTCAACTTCAAATCCGTCGCCATGCTGGCTTGTTTCACATACATTGTTTTGTTTATGCTGCCAACATTGGCAAACAACACTTCCTAATTCCTGTCGACAGACATATCGGCTATGTTGTATACCATGGTACAACAATTCCTGAATGTTTTAAAAAAATCCAATCAAACCATTAGTTAGACGTGAAAGTATTGTGCACTCCGATATAATTAATTTTCCCGTATTCACTTGATTTACTTTTAAGTACAGGACGGTATAGTACTAATGCTGTTCCAACTCCAAGCCCATCCCTATGTAGGCTATCCCATTGTTGAATAAGCGTGTCAACCTCGTGGTGTATGGGCTAGCGTTCATGACTGTCGCCTCGGAGATCCAGGTTCGATTCCCAGCTCTGCCAAGAATTCTTTATTGTGATGTGAGGGCTGGAACGGGGTACACTCAAGTCTAGTGAGGTAAACCAAAGTAGAGGAGGGTTCGATTCCAACCTCAACCATCCTGGAAGTGGAGTTCGAGAGTACTTGCAGTAGGATAGCCAGTGCCTTTCCTCTACCTTAAGCTGTAATATGTCATTATAAGTCACTGTATTGCACGCTCTTCATATTTAATTTCACACAGTAACAAATCCATCTAAATTCAATGAAATTATTTAATACAATATAATTTATTATGAAAATGATAGACTAATCATAATTATAAGCCCACCAACCTGGGCTCAATGTATCGATAGCCAGGCTCTGCCTGCCACAAGCCAGGACAAATCGGTGAGTGATGGAGGAGTAACACCACTTTAAAAAACCGAGGTCCTGCGGGCCCGAATGGTAGTCCCTTGCAAGTTTCCCTTGCCGGGTTACGGTGAAGTCCTCGACGGCATTGATAGTTGAGTAGATGAACTACAGAACAGTGGATATGGCGGAGGAGGCAGCCCTGTTCCCGGGAATAATAAGATAAGAGTCATTTACACTATTATTCGGTTATATGTCAGCTTTTCTTAAATCCATGAGCGTCTATACTGGCATCCAGCAGCGAATGGTCAGCGTCTGTCAGCTCAGTGAGCTCGGCTGAAAACCCAAGTTCCAAAGGCATCCGCTAGACCAAATTACTGAACACAAGCTAATATGGACTGTGCAAGTAAATACAACCATAACCCAGCTGGTCCTCAATCCACCCGTCAACAGACGGTAACTGAACTTTCGGATTCTGGGAAGTTCGGATGCGCGCAGCAGAGAGTATCGGAGATCTCTGGCAAACTTCCCTACCAACAGAAAACATTCCTCGGAACAATAAACATTAACACATTGATTTAAACAGGAAAATTATACGACCTCATACAGGAAATCGATCGACAAAACATTCTTGTCCTTGCTTTTCAAGAGACACGAATGACTGACAACGTAACCATGCACTACGGAAACTACCGCGTCTTCAAAAATAAAACAGAACAAAGGGTCGCGAGTGGCGCACTGATCTTTGGTATGGCTTTCCTTGTACACAGATCTATCATTAACTCTGTCAAGGAAATCACACCCATCAACAGTCGACTCATGACCATGTGCATTCAGAGCGCCAACAAAAAATTCACACCCGTCAATGTCCATGCACCCACCAATATCTAGGTACAACAAGAAGAATTCCAATATGGTTGGTAAATTTTGGAATAAACTTGAGAACATTATGTGCAAGATTTCCGGAGACAATGTGAAAATCTTAATGGGAGATTTCAACGCTCAAATTGTCAAATAGAGAAACTATCGAAAAATCGTCGGTAAATATTCCGCGCACCAAAACACGAACACTAACGGCACAGGTATGATCGACATCTGTCAACAATTTAACCTGAAAATTATATCCGCGCACTTCAGGAAATCTCCACACAAACAGAAAACATGGTATGCCCTGATCCTACATCTCGGTGAATACCTGATTTATCACGTTGCCATTTCTCACGCCCACTACAGAACCATTCATAACGTTCAAGTCCTACGTGGCATGAACATCGACTCGGATCATTACCTCACAAGAATCAAAGTGAAATTCTCTCCAAGGAGAGTTCACCGCCACAAATAGCACATCCAAAAAGTCGACCTATCTAAGATTCAAGAAACTAGGATTGCAGAAGAATGGGAAAAATAACTGGCAAATAACTTAACTGACTTCTGTGGCAAAATTATCAGAAAAGCAAAAGGACTGATCCCACTTAAAGGAAGACCAAACATCCATGGTGGGATTCTGACTGTGATCAAGTCAATCGTCGAATCGCCTTCCAAAAATTCAACAGCAGCAGATCACCTGGAACCCTGAAACATTTTCTCGACATCCGCAAAAAGACAACCGAGAACGATTCTAGAAACTCCGATAGCCGGAACTTTTACAGGACAGTCCCAAATAACATTCAAGGTTATGCACCACCGAATTTGATCTTCAAGAAACAGGATACAAAAATAGCATTCAATAACCGAGAGAATTACGACGAACTGGCACGCTACTTTTCCGGCCTCTTAAATTGCCCTGAAACACCTGAACGATTGTCAGATACGATTTCGGAATACGTGAAGCCCGACGCTAACCCACTAACACAAGAATAAGTCCCTTGCCATATCAAAAACCTTAAGAATGGAAAGGCATCAGGAGAAGACGGAATTGTCGCGGAACTGGTGAAAATCTTGGACCACAAAAATTGCAGGAAATTACACAGATCATTCAAGAAGTTTTGGCGAAGTGAAAAACTCCCGGACGATAGGAAATGCGCATTCATTCATTCCCTCCATAAAAAGGGAGACAGATCGGATGTGAATAACTACAGAGGAATTTCCCTCCTTTCTGTCCCTTACAAAGTCTTCTCCGTTTGCCTACTACAACGCACACAGGAACAAGTCAAGCCCCTAATTGGTGAGCATCAGGCAAGGTTCTGACCCCATAGATCGAGTACTGAACAAATTTCCAACCTCAAGTGCACTATGAAACTTCGAGCCTAAAGAAATCTCCCAATCATCTGCGTATACGTCGATTTTCGGAGAGATTCCGACTCCATCAACCACCAGTCTCTCTTTCATATTTTCGAAGAAAACAATCTAGATCCGAAAACGCGCCGACTTATCCAACAGACTCTAGCTGACACAACGTCCAAAGTTAAGTTCATCGGTGAAGTATCTGAACCTCTCCTCATCGGGACAGGTGTTCGACAGGGCTATGGACTCTCCCCGCTACTCTTTAATATCGTTCTCGAGAAGGTCATCACAGAATGGAGAAGAGAACTGAAGAGCCGGAACGTATGGAAACCCGTCATACTGGGAAGGCAAAGGGATATCATCGATGTCACGTGATTGGGGCCTTCGCGGACGATCTTGCAATCCTCTCTGCAGATGACCGAACGGCAATGTGCCAAAAACGTCGGACTGCAAATATCCTCCACAAAGACGGAATTTGTGTCCACAAAACACAGAATTTAATCACGAAATCACGAAATATGGCACGACACAAAAGGTTAATCACTTCAAGTACATGGGTGAAATCATCGAACCCACAGATATGGAAAGAGTAGCCCAAAAAACACGTCAACTCAAAATGCGGAAAGTATACGGGAAATTCACGAACATCTACAACAAGAGATGCATGAGCATCAACACAAAAATTCGACACTACACGACTGTCATGAAACCCAAGACACTCTACGCCAGCGAGAACTTAAATCTCAACTACAAAGGGGATCTCGAAAGCAACAAGAAGACGGAGCGAAAAATCATCAGGAAAATCTTGGATCCTAAACTCACAGCTGTAGGATATCGTCTACAAGCGTACAAAATCACAGAGAGATACTCCAACATCGAGACAGATATCCGAAGACCACGACTGAGATTTTACGGCCACATCATGAGTCTGAATGAGGACCGATTAACAAAGAGAATTTTGACATAATACGGCTTAAAGTCACAACAGTCTGGGTTAAAATGGTCCAAATTGATCTCAGAAATGCCAATATCACACCAACAGACATCGAAGATAGAATGACATTCAGACAAAAGATACGCAGTTGGGAAGTTACACCTGAAGATTGACCAAAGACAACGGCCAAACGATGGACGGAGGAACGTTGAGTTTGTCATAGCGAAACGATGAAGGAGTTTTGGAAGACCAAGAAAAACAGCAGCAGATCATAATTTGTTTTATGTGATCCTACGGGTCAATACAGCTTAAATAAATAATCATAATAATAACACCGATAGTAATAATATTATGTGTTATGGAACCTTAATTACAGTAATGTTTTTAATTTATGTATGCAATCCCAGTATTTACTTTTGTCACGCAGAATGAAGAATATTTTGTTTATGTAAGTCCAATATCAGTGATTTATTTCTTAGGCTACATCAACGGTACCATACCGTAGAAGTACGTTGTGTTTCAGTTCGTTCTCGCGGGGCATCTGGTAAACTTGTAGCAGACTGAGCAACCTAATATTTTTGTTTTTGCGTCGGGAATAAAGTGCGTATAATCCATCATCTACTACGACACAATAAAACAGGGTTGTGTATAAGGGGAAGCAGAAAATATAAATTTCAAAGTATTGGAGATGAAATCAGGTATTAATCGAATGTCATAACCGTCCGTAGCTGGAAAACATTGGAGAATGCATTATTTTTGACACCCCTATATGAACGACATATTTCTGAATGACGTACCAGATCGTCCATATAAACTGTACATGACCGGTGCCTATCTCCACCAATGCCAGGCTAAACTGCTCCGATTATAAAAATATATGACTCAATCCTTACATAGCGGTCTCATCCCGCAGCTAGCTGCGACACACCTCTCTCGCTCCCCAAACATCCATCTGCGGCAGCGGACATAACCTACATATTTCATTGTTATATCAATAACATCAACGAATTTAGAGCTGGAAATCACTAAGGCTGTGCTATTGAACAAAATATTGGAAATAATGAAAATATCAGTCCCAAAGCTTGAGTTCATCTTCGAGGAAATCTATTCAAGTTTCATAATTCTGCTCTCGTTATCAGTGAATAAAACAATAATAAAAGCGATCCATGAAAACAAGAAAACAAGTACTGTAGTTCTATGGTGAACTAACCTAGCCTTTTTTTAATTTATTCCACTCAATCCACTTCGTTGCGTCGTGACTAGCACTCTTGGCTGTCACCGCGGAGGCCTGGGTTTAATTCCCGGCTCTGCCAAGGAATCTAATTCTGGTTTGAGGGCTGGAAAGGGTTCACTCAGCCTCGTGAGGCAAAACTGAGAAGAAGTGAGTTAAAATCCCATCTCAACAAACTTGGAAGTGGTTTTCCGTGGTTTCCCAGTTCTACTCCAGGTGAATGCCGAGATGTTGCCTGAATTAAGGCCACGGCCGCCTCCTTCCCAATCCTCATCTGAATTACAAGTGCACTCGCTAATAGAACCATTGCAGTAACACAAGTTATGGGACGAATTCCACATGCACTCAAGCACACGGGACTACATGACCACGATGTCGCAAAGCCCCTAAATTAATCGACAACAACAACTATTTATTCCAGAGATCTCCTACGCCTTACAACTCCCCTCGTAAATGACATAGATTTCCTATGTTGTTATCGTTTGAGTCTTCAGTCTTTTAACTGGTTTGATGCAGCAATCCAGGTACCCCTGTCCTGAGCTTATAGTTTCATAGCTACCACACCCTACATCCGAGGCAATCTGTTTAAAATGTTCTAACATTGGTCTACCCCTACAGTTTCTATCCTAGACCCTTCCTTCCATAACTAACTTTGCTATTCCTGGGTGTCTCAGTACGTGTCCTCAACCTATCTCTTCTCTTCATTAGCAGTCGCCAGAAACATCTGTACTCTCCTAATCGTCTTACTTCCTCTTTATTTGTAACCCTATCTACACATCTGATATTCATCATTCTCCTGTAACACCCCATTTCAAACTCTTCAATGCTCCTCTTTCCGGCTGCTCCAACAGTTCATGTTTCACTTCCATAGAGTGCCACGCACCAGACATAGGCTTTCAAAAATGACTTCCTATTACCTATATCTATATTCGATGTCAACAGATTCCTTTTCTGTAGACATGCTTTCATTACCTGTGCTAGCTTACTTCTTATATCCTCTTTACTTCGTCCATCACTGGTAATTTCGCTTCCTAAGTAACAGAAGTCTCCTACTTCCTTTAACTATTCACCTGCCAATGTGATGGCCAAATAGGTTCTTGCTTTACGACGTTCACTGGAACAAAATACAGGGTAACAATTTTAAAGCTATAACTCAATTTCCAAACATTGTAGTTGTACTTAAACAATAGGCATTAAAATTAAAATTTGAAAGAGTAAAATAGGATAATTATTAGCTTAAAAAAACTGCCAGCATTGCCGAAGATGCCTCCTTCAATAGAGTTCGAGCTCTGGAATACATTTTTCTTTTTAATTTACAGTCTTGGACATCGTGGTCATTTCATCCCCATGTACTTGGGTGTATGTAGAATTTTTCTGAAAACCTGCGTTTATTGTGATGTCTGTATTAGTGTGTGTATTTGTAACTGAGGCAAAGATTTGGATTGAGGTGGCAGTGGCCTTAAGGTTAGGAACCATCCTGGCATTTGCTCGAGTAGAAAGGGAAACCACGGTAAACCTCTTTTAAGATGGCTGAGTTGGGAATCAAACCTGCCTTTTCTCTGCTTTACCCCGTTTCAGCCCTCAGAGTGTAATAAGAGCCGGGGTTCGAACGTGGACCTTTGGGCTGACAGCCAAAAATGATAGCCGCTACAACACCAGAGTTTCTGGAGAACGTGTCTTCGAAGTCACAAAGTGAGACACTATCTACAATACGTACCGCGGCGTAGATGTGCTCGTTAAATCATGCACCACGGCAGTGAGGGCATCAAATCTGGAGTTCCAAGGTTTGAATCACGGTGCTGATAGTGGCTATCCTGAGTATGGTTTGTCTCCGGGGTCTTCCACACTCCCTCCAGGAAAATGACGGTCTAGTACCTTACTTCAAGTCCCGAGGCACCTACCACATCCCTGTCCGTATAACAATTACACACACTACTACAGCCATCACATAAATACAGGTTATCTTACAAGTTCAACACACACCCAAATACACGGGGCTAATAACCAAGATATCCCAAGCTCCCAAATGCCATTAACAACAGAACAAAACCTACAATACAATGTATAAAACACTCAAGAACTATGCACCAGGGTATGCAGTTCGCCATGCTGGCACATTTTGTCAACAATTTAGTGACATGTTCAATAGAACATGAATAAGGTTCGTCATTTTAAAAATTAATGTTGTCATCCTCCTCAATTTACGACAACAGCACTAGAAATCATCAGCAATACTACGTCCAACATTCAACTCACATTATCGGTTAATTTTGACCACTCCCGTCGCAGGAGTTCATTTTAGGGAAAGTTATAAGAACGGCATCAATATTATGTGAGAGGTAAGCAGGATATTTTTACGCAGATGATTATTATACAAGCAGTTTTCACTAGGGCTAGGATTTTTAGGAGCTAAAAATCGGCAAAATATTTATTTTTTATGTATTAAAAATACCTGACCACGAACCTACTACGGGGTCGTAGCAGGCGGAGAGGTGATACTCCGACGTGGCGCGTCCCAGGTGGCGGATAGGGGGGTCATCACCGGCTTGCCGGCGGACTTGAGCAAAATAAAATAGCTCTCGCGGACCAAACACACAACAACCTCTACGGTTAACAACACAACCGCAGTTGTAACTCGGAGCTTGCTCCATACAAGGTTGACTACCTTTGAATTGAAAGTCAAACATGGAAGGAAATATTTTAAGGAATAATCCACCTAGACTGCATTCGAATACGGTGGGCAGTCACCTGAAAGATACCCTAGATGAGTCGGAGCAACTAAAAATACCCCCCCCCCCCCCCGACAGATAGAAAACCCAAATTTAGACTGAAGATGGGACAGATAAACTATATAGCAACACACAATATAAATTCCATCATACAGCCAGGAAAACTCAAAATTTTGACAGACGAAATGGATCGCAAAGGGATTCTAATAACCGGGCTTCAAGAAATGAGTAACACCGATCAGGAACAATAGAATCACAAGGGTATGAAATTTACAAGGGAATACCAGGAAAAAGAGTAATGAAGCAATGTCCACCTTTTGGAACAGGATTTGTAGTCAATCTCAAAATAATTGAATCCATCATTGAATTTAAAGCATTATCCCCTAGGCTCTCGACACTAACTCTAAAAGCTGCAAATAGAACATATACCATTCTAAATGCCCATGCCCCAACTAATTATAAAAACAAGAAGTTCCGTGACGAACTAAAGAGCCTACTTTTCATGCCAATGATTATTCTACAGTATATGAACCTATCTAGAATAATGACGAAATTAGGTTGCTAATATCGAAATTTCTAATTAGTTCGAAATACTGTATACCTGGCATAATGTAGCCTAATAGAGCACCACAGTTGGCAGCCCTGATGACTGAATATATTCTTAGTTCCATCTCTTAAGGTACAGAATACAAAATTTGGTTGAAGTCCAATGGATAGCATGGACGTTACATGCAGTTAAACATTGGACCTAACAGCGCGCGTAAAATCATGTTGGCAACAATGTCATGCATGTATTGGTCAGAAATAGTCTGAAATAATATGATCTATTGTTGTGCCAATTTTGAATAAAATCCATTAGTTAGTATAGAAGTTACATGCATTTTCAAATTGTACCTATCAGCAGGCTTAGAATCATGTTGGCAGCTCTGGCGTAGGCCTATATTAGTTACTCCAAATTAATCTAGAATACCAGGTACTATACGTGTGCAAAGTTTAGAGCTATTGGCTTGCATACTTTCTGATATATTGATACTAGGAAAACAAAAATAGGGACAGCACATATTAACAGTTGGCAGCCCTGGTTGCTCTTAAGAATACGCACAGTCATATCTGTTATGGTACACATAGCACATACGAAATTTGGTTGAAATCCAAATGATAGTATGGAAGTTACATGTATTTAAATTTGGACCTGTCAGCAGGCTTAGAATCATGTTGGTAGCACTGACGTATATCAGTTACTCCAAATTAATATAGAATGTCAGGTACTATACGTGTGCATAGTTTAAAGCTGTCGGCTTGCATACTTTCTGATATATTGGTATTTGGATAAAATAAATTAGGAGCATTTAATAACAATTGGCAGCCCTGGTGGGTCTTAAGAATATGCTCAGTCATATCTGGTTATGTACACATACAACATACGACATTTGGTTGAATTCCAATTGATAGTGTAGAAGTTATATGCATTTAAAAATTGGACCTATCAGCAGGCTTATAATCATTTTAGCAACACTGCCATGAATGGCCTCCTGGAAATTAAACTGCAATATTATTATCTATACGTGTGCCAATTTTGAAATAGCTCCCATTCATACCTTCCAAGATATCCAACATGGAGCTCAAATTTCAATTGCGATTTTTTAGCAGTTGGTAGCACTGACATCATTTTCAAATATGGCCGTGAGATATTCAGGTATAGATCTTTACTCCTACCAAATTTTGTTTCGATTGCTGCAGCCGTTTAGGAGTTGATAGGGGACACACACACACAGCCAGACAGACAGACAGAAAGACAGACAGACAGACACACATATGCCCGAGCTCATAAGTCTACTTTTTCCTCATTTTTGCAAAATTTGAAAAGTAGGCTAATAATAAGAAAGAACACAAAGATGATGTGGAGGGATTTTGGGAGCTTTTAGATCAGACAGCAACAAACATAAATAAAAGTCACACCAAAATTTTAATTGGAGACTTTAATGCCCAGTTAGGAAAGGAAAAAATATATAGAGACATAATAGGAAAATGGCCAGCACAGAGAAGAACAAACAGGAATGGCATAAGACTGGTGGAATTTTGCAGGAACCATGATATGATCTCCAAATCAACTTAATTCAAGAGAAGACCAAATAAACTCAAAACTTGGAAACATCCAGATTGGAAAAAAGGTGAATGGCAACTAGATCATGTTTGTATGGATAAAAACTATCACAGGGAGATCTACAATGTGAAAGTTCTGAGAGGAACAGATACTGGATCGGATCATTGCATGATAAAGATTAAAATTAAATTCACCCCGTTGACAAAGAAAAAACATACGACCCTCATAAACTAATAAATAACAAGGGATACAAAGAACGAACTAGATATATTAAAATAACAGATGATCTAGAGGAAATAGTTCCCGAATTGAAACAAATAGCTGAACAAGTAGCCCCAATAAATCCAAGGAAGAAACACCAATGGTGGAACGATGAGTGTGATAATACAGTGGAAGATAGACATCAAGCCTGGTTACGGTATCAGAGTCAAAAAACAGATGAATCACACTTGGATCTCATAAAACAAAGGAAGATAACTCAAAAAATAATACGAGGGGTTAAACGGCTATACCAAAAGGATATACTTCTGATGATCGAAACAAATAGCGCGAAAACAAACTCAAGAGATTACTACAAAATTTTTAGCAAACAACTACAAAGATATGAGCCTCCAACATTAATGTTAAAAGACAAAAATGGCGAGTTAGCTCATAGTAATAAAAGAAATACAGAAATATTAGCAGAAACATTCGACAAGTTGCTAAATTGCGAAGATCCACCAGAACTGCTTCAAATAAATACAGACACCACTATTAAAACACCATCAGAAAACATAAATCCACCCACAATCCAAGAAGTCTACAAAGAGCTGAGAGAGCTCAAAAACTACAAAGCGAGTGGAGAAGATCAAACATTTGCAGAATTGTGGAAATATGCAGCAGAACCAGTAAAGATTTCATTACACCAATGCATAGTGAACATTTGGATCAAAGAAGAACTGCCAGACCATTGGACTACTGTTATAATACATCCATTACACAAGAAAGGAGAAAAATCAAATCCTGACAACTATCGAGGAATTTCCCTTTTGGATATCACATATAAAATCATGTCACGAATTCCATTTAATCGTTGTAAAGATCAATTAGAACTGGAAATAGGAGAATATCAAGGTGGATTTCGGCCATGGCGAAGCTGCCCTGAACAGATAATCACCTTAAAATTAGTAATGGACTACTACAAACGTAGACAAAAACAGCAAGTCATAACCTTCGTAGACTTCAAAAAAGCTTATGATTGTATACATAGATCTTCATTGCTGAAAATACTAAGGAATTTCGGACTTCATCCCAAATTAATAAAAATTATAAAACTAACTCTAACAAACACCAAATCTAAAGTAAAATTCAGAGGAGAAATATCTGAACCGTTTACGATTAAAACAGGATTAAGACAAGGAGATGGTTTATCGCCTCTACTTTTCAATTTTGCTTTGGAATATGTAATGAGGGAATGGTACAGGGAAAATCCTAGGAACATAAGAATTGGAACCAAGAAAGATCAAATAGACTTAAATTGCTTGGGATTCGCAGATGACTTAGCGTTACTGGCTAATAATATTCAAGAAGCCAGAAATCAAATAATAAGCCTACAAAATATAGCACAAAAAATTGGACTTCAGATATCATTCGAAAAGACAGAGATAATGGTAGCAAATCCACTTGTAATCAATCACATAACAGTAAATAACAAGAAAGTTAAAATAGTGAAGCAATTTAAATACTTAGGAGAAATTATAACTTACAACTTGGATGAGAAACCTGCATGGCAAGAAGGAACTAATAAAATGATAAAAACCCAAAAATTAACATGGTCTACATATAATAGAAAATCTCTATCAATCGCAACAAAATTAAAACATTACAAGACGGTGGTTCAACCAGAGGTGACCTATGGAAGTGAAACTCTTTTTAAAGCTACTCAGAAAAACAGAATCGACAAAATTTTAAAATTAGAAAGAAGAATAGCTAGAACATGCATAAATAAAAATATCAGAAAGACGGACAGTGGCGGATAGTACCAAATGAAGTGGTATACAGAAAACTGGAGCCCATCACTGATACTATTCGGAAGAAACGGATTTCTTTCTTTGGTCACATCATGAGGACACCAGAAACCAGGTTATCTAGAAAAATTGTAGTGAAACTTTGGAATATGAAACAACAAGTAGGATGGATAAGGAAATTAGAGAAGATACGAAAGAATTGGAAATAACCTTGGATGACTTGCACAACAAAACAACAAAATTTAAAAAAACTGAGAGATATAAAAATAAGATTTCAGGCCAAAATAGACAAACGTAATACAGTAACAAGAAGTTCCGTGACGAACTAAAGAGCCTACTTTTCATGCCAATGATTATTCTACAGTATATGATATGAACCTATCTAGAATAATGACGAAATTAAGTTGCTAATATCGAAATTTCTAATTAGTTCGAAATACTGTATACCCGGCATAATGTAGCCTAATAGAGCACTACAGTTGGCAGCCCTGATGACCGAATATATTCTTAGTTCCATCTCTTAAGGTACAGAATACAAAATTTGGTTGAAGTCCAAAGAATAGCATGGACGTTACATGCAGTTAAACATTGGATCTAACAGCGCGCGTAAAATCATGTTGGCATCAATGTCATGCCTGTATTGGTCAGAAATAATCTGAAATAATATGATCTATTGTTGTGCCAATTTTGAATGAAATCCATTAGTTAGTATAGAAGTTACATGCATTTTAAAATTGGATCTATCAGCAGGCTTAGAATCATGTTGGCAGCACTGACGTATATTAGTTACTCCAAATTCATCTAGAATGCCAGGTACTATACTTGTGCAAAGTTCAGAGCTATTGGCGTGCATACTTTCTGATATATTGATATTAGGGTAACAAAAAGAGAGACAGCATTTATTAACATTTGGCAGCCCTGGTTACTCTTAAGAATCGGCATAGTCATATCTGTTTTGGTACACATAGCACACATGAATTTTGGTTGAAATCCAAATGATAGTCTATAAGTTACACGTATTTAAAGTTGGACCTCTCAGCAGGCTTAGTATCATGTTGGTAGCACTGACGTATATAAGTTACTCCAAATTAATATAGAATGTCAGGTACTCTACGTGTGCATATTTTAAAGCTATTGGCTTGTATACTTTCTGATATATGGGTATTTGGATTTAAAAAAATTGAGAGCATTTATTAACAGTTGGCAGCCCTGGAGGCTCTTAAGAATACTCTCACTCATATCTGTTATGTACACATATCACATACGAAATTTGGTTGAATTCCAATTGATAGTGTGGAAGTTATATGCATTTAAAAATTGGACCTATCAGCAGGCTTATAATCATTTTGGCAACACTGTCATGTATGGGCTCCTGGAAATTAAACTGCAATATTATTATCTATACGTGTGCCAATTTTGAAATAGCTCCCATTTATACCTTCCAAGATATCCAACATGGAGCTCAAATTTCAATTGCGATTTTTTAGCAGTTGGTAGCACTGACATCATTTTCAAATATGGCCGTGAGATATTCAGGTACAGATCTTTACTCCTACCAATTTTTGTTTCGATTTCTCTAGCCGTTTAGGAGTTGATAGGGGGACACACACACACAGCCAGACAGACAGACACACATTTGCCCGATCTCATAAGTCTACTTTTTCCTCATTTTTGCAAAATGTGAAAAGTAGGCTAAAAAGGGTATTTACAGATGAAGAACGCTTGAGAAGATCAGAGCGAATGAAGAGCTACTGGGCGACTCGGAAAGGAAACTTACTGAAGAAGAGGACCAAGAAATGATTGACTGAAGTGGTCCAATGAGGCCGTAAAAGCAGAAGAAGAAGAAGAAGAAGAAGAAGAAGAAGAAGAAGAAATACCTGAAATATGTGACTAAATCGCAAAAATATTTTATTATAATTTAGTTAATTAATATGAATATAAACAATATGCTGTACTCACGAATGCAATTTATGCTATGCCTCACTGACTGCTGAAGCATTACAATACACAACGAGATACATGTTCAGGTTGTCCATCACAAATGACCGACGATTATCGCGAAACACTTCGTTTGAAGGCAAGAAACTGCGGATACATGTTTCGTGCCCTTGAGGTGTTGTGTAATTTGAAATCGCTGTTCAGCCTTGATTGCTTTCCCACATGGTTGGCAAAACAGAACGCCCCCATCAGAAGTATAATTATCTTTAAATTCTGCACTAGCCGATAACTTGTAGTTGTTTTTACTTTAGGCATCGTAGAACTGCCTTACACTTCACAGTGCCAGAAATGAACTGCAAGCGAGCGACACTGGTTCCAGGTAGCAGGGGGTAGGGGGAGGTCTTGCAAGTAGTGCAATATGGCTATGGACAAGGAAATCCTCGGCTTCCACAGTGAGTGGCACGGGGTGACAAGTTAAGAATAACACAATTGCAAGCTGACATACGCTCTGCATGAAGATTAGATAACTCACAGGTTCTTCCCCGTTGAAGTAACACAGAACAAGAGTGGAATAAACTGAAAGATCTGGCACACTGATTTCAAAAATTTAAATATTATGTCTTTCTATGTGCTAATAAGCAAAAAGCAGGAATTTATGTATTTGTAGAAAAAATGCTTAAAATATGTATTTACATAAAAATATAATTACTTACCTAAAAATCCGAGCCCTAATTATCACTCATGATTTTCCATCAATCGGTGCAGGAACACGAGAAATATAATTTTACATATACCGACATATAACTCATGATTTATGCAATGTTCTGGAAAACATGTTTTCCATATTTCGTTCATCGTACAAGTATATATTAGGTAGTATCATTCACTACGATAGGATCAACAGACGCTAAGTAACAGGTGCTTATCACATAGGATAACACGAGCGCTTTCTACAATATGAGAACTACTGTACGGTACCTAGTGTACATTAGAAAATTATATACCAGAACATGTAAGTCATAGGCTAATATGCCCATCATACAAATCTTCACAGAGACTAAGTCAATTCATGACGAGTTGGAGGAATCATATTCGGAGGATATGTATGATATGAGTTTGATTTAGGCCTATACATTAAGGTACAAAACCAACCTGTACAGTATTTGTTAATACCGTACATCAGCAGATCTATATTATAGTAGTGGTACACCAAGCTCAATATCACCGAGATCAGATCATTCGTGACGAGTTAGGAATATTTATATTTTATCACCATACACAATTTCAGGTTGATTGCTGCATTAGTTTCAGAGATATTGAATGCTAGTGAAACATTTCGCGTGGCAGCCATGTTTGATTGGTAATATTTACTGAAATTTGGAAGCCTTGATTGGGTTCGGACGGGGGTATTAGTAGGCCCATGTTCTTAGCTAGTTGAGGAATAGTGCCTCATGGCTCAATACAGACCACGTAGTTGCGTAACAAACGTCCTTTTATTCGCCTGGTCCCCTGGACCCTATCGTGGGGTTCGGTTTATTATAATTACTATTATTATTATCACAGGTTAAAACAAACATTTCTTTTAGACAGAGAGCTTCTATCCATTGAGCACGCTCGAACAAGGCGAACCATCCTTTTTCTGCTAAAGCCATAGGAAAATTGCAACTGCAGTTTCTACATCTTGGAGCATAATTTTGGAAGGCAATGCTAATCCGACAAATGTTTAAGGTGTAAAGTTTTATTTTAGAAAACCACTAGGATACAAAGTACAGAATCAAACATTGCTTGCATACATATGAAACACATTGAATTGTGCTGATGGAAACTGCGGATCTATAACAGCAACTCATAATCCATATTCAAGCAGCTATATGCTAATTCGAGTTTGAGAGAATAAAATCAAAATAGAACCAATAAATGAGAATGGTGTTGGGTGACAATCTTTCTAAAGAGGTTGCTATGCCATGGTGGTATGTAAATGTGAGGAATCAAGCTGTAGACACTAAGGGAATCTTCTACATCTATTCACCAGTCTAGAGTTTATGATGTGAATAATAAAATGTTTTTGATTTTTTATATCATAAACGGAAATAAGAACTTATTATCGAGGATGTTATGAATGAGACGTCCCTTTCAACGCCAGGGTGCCGAAATGTTGCCTGTCTAAGCAGGGCTTCGATCCCACAACCTTGGCTACAGCGAGAACGTCACCGCTCAGGCACGTAGCCGGTAAACGATTGCATCCTCATTGGAAAAAGGAAAAGGAAGCTTGTAGTTTAACGTGACCGTTAATCTTGAGATCATGAGCCACGGGACCTCCTTTTTCGTGGAATCTGAACCACAGGACATGGCATTTCACTTCGAAAATCTCACATGCAATGACCGGGAATCGAACCCGGACCTCCTTGGTGAGAGGCATACAGCTAGACCGCTGAGCCGCCACGCCCCAATCCTCATTGGATAGTTATGTATGATGATGAATGTGTTATGAGTTGAAAGAATTACAAATGTAGATTTGTACGGACGAGGAATTTAATATTAGTATATTTGAATTGCAGCCAATGACCGTAGCAGGGAATTTTAATTGAGTGCCCGAAGGCTCCCCACCACGTTCAATTTCAAGTAGTTCTTAGTTTGGCTACCAGAGATGCACGGTCACTGACACCTAGTGGCGAACGTTTGAACTTGATAGAGCGCTTCTAACCAAATAACCTACAAATTTGGCTACACGCTACCAATTGTAATGGTAGGGTCTTTAAATGCCATAAATCTATGACATGGGCCCGCTGACTTAACTTTCCCTCCGAAGGAAGGCATACTGAAGGATTGTAAAGCTCTTAACCCTGGAACAGTAGCGTTGTTATAATGGCGGTTATTACAAGCATTCGAAAAATTCACGAATTGCTAAAATAATGTCCCCTTACTCTCTTCTGTACAGAGCAACATCCTGTTTTTAGCCTACTTTTCACATTTTGCAAAAATGAGGAAAAAGTCGACTTATGAGATCGGGCAAATGTGTGTCTGTCTGTCTGTCTGTCTGTCTGTCTGTCTGGCTCCTAAACGGCTGCAGCAATCGAAACAAAATTTGGTAGGAGTAAAGATATCTCACAGCCATATTTAAAAATGATGTCAGTGCTACCAACTGCTGAAAAATCACAATTGAAATTGGAGCTCCATGTTGGATATCTTGGAAGGTATGAATGGGAGCTATTTCAAAATTGGCACACGTATAGATAATAATATTGCAGTTTAATTTCCAGGAGGCCATACATGGCAGTGTTGCCAAAATGATTATAAGCCTGCTGATAGGTTCACATTTTAAATGCATATAACTTCTACACTATCAGTTGGATTTCAACCAAATTTCGTATGTGCTATGTGTACATAAACAGATATGACTGAGCGTATTCTTAAGAGCCACTAGGGCTGCCAACTGTTAATAAATGCTCTCAATTTATTTTATCCAAATACCCATATATCAGAAAGTATGCAAGCCGACAGCTTTAAACTATGCACACGTATACTACCCGACATTCTAGATTAATTTGGAGAAACTAATGGACCTCAGTAATACCAATATGATTCTAAGCCTGCTGATAGGACCAATTTTAAATACATGTAACTTCTATACTATCAATTGGATATCAACCAAATTTCGTATGTAGTATGTGTACTATAACAGATATGACTATGCGTATTCTTAAGAACAACCACGGCTGCCAAATGTTAATAAATGCTGTCTCTATTTTTTACCCTAATATCAGTATATCAGAAAGTATTCAAGTCAACATCTGTAAACTTTGCACACGTATAGTACCTTACATTCTAGATTAATTTGGAGTAATTAATATACGCCAGTGCTTCCAACATGATTCTAAGCCTGCTGATTGGTCCAATTTTAAAATACATGTGACTTCTATACAAATAAATGGATTTAATCCAAAATTGGCACAACAATAGATCATAATAGTTCAGATTATTTCTGACCAATACATGCATGACATTGTTGCCAACATAATTTTACGCGCGCTGTTAGATCCAATGTTTAACTGCATGTAACGTCCATGCTATCCATTGGACTTCAGCCAAATTTTGTATTCTGTACCTTAAGAGATGGAACTAAGAATATATTCAGTCACCAGGGCTGCCAACTGTAGTGCTCTATTAGGCTACATTATGCCAGTTATATTTCGAACTAATAAGAAATTTCGTTATTACCAACTCAATTTCGTCATTATTCTAATTAGCTCCATATTGATTAATCATGGGAATGAATCTTACTTTTCGAGAAACGTAGGCTCTTTAGTTCGTCACGGAACTTCTTGTTTAATATCATATTTAATTTCACTTATTCATGGTTATTTATCGAGCTCTCTATGATACATAAGTCAACTTTATACCAATTTTATGAACCACTAAAGTGTTAGAATTCCTTTTTGTTTTAATTTTCCTGCTGGAAGAATGTTTCTGAAGAAGTATCTAATGCATCACTTCCATTATTTATGTTGGTAATGTACTATATTAACCTTAAGTCGAAATAATAATCCGCAATTGAAGATTTATGCCAACACAACAAAAAATTAGATACTTCGTTACGTATTCACTTGTCTTACAAGATGTTTTCCTATTCTGCATTGATGTCGGTGTCCGAATCCGTAATTCCAATCATACATTTTGGAAGCTTTCTTGGTGTTCCTCTTCGTTTTCGCTTTATTTCCAATTCACGATGACATACTAATATACTCTCTCCCTGGCGCTCTGAATCAGATCGATCAGGAATGTACTCTGGGTCTTGATCGCTGTCATATCCATCACTGTGACCAAAATCCACTTCGAGTTCATCATTTTATTCTTCCTCGTCAGATAAAAGCAAATCCAAAATATCATCCTCAGCAAGTGGCTCATTGTTTTAAGTTGTCACCTAAAAGAACAAAAGACCAAATCCGTGTAACGTTGATGTTCATAATGCGCCCGACAACGCATGTTCGATTCGACGATCGACTGCCTGGATGATCGACAAGTTGTTAGATGCATTGGAACAGCGCTGATTTTCCTAGAAATGGACTAAAAATCTCTTTGGATCTTGCTGGAAATTGTTATTTATGAACTTTATAATCTACGACTATTATGAAAGTGTTTGGAAAATTTTAGAAATTATTTTGTGTAATTTTGGGATTTTTGACAGTATTTGGAATATTTGTGACATCGCAGAAAGACGAGTATGGATATTTAGTTGGGCGCTTGTTGTAAGTAGTGACGGCATGCGTTCCACCCGCTACCCACAATTACTTCTAGTACTTTCGTGTCTCGTGGAGACGGGTTAATTTTTGTGATCTAGTGGAAGGAAACGTGCTCTATTGATTACTGTACCAGTATCCAACTTTTTTGGTAGAGATTATTGCATCGCGGTATTAAATATTGCAGAGGACGTTTATTGTGAGTTGAAATAGGACTGTGAGACAAAGCCATTGGTCGCTACTCGGTTAGATGACGGTTTGGGCAAGACCATTGGTCACTACTAGGTTAGGTGACAATCTGGTCGGAAATTACTGCTTATAATACAAGCAAGAGGGTCTGGGGTGCAAGCTCCGGGTTAGGTTTGTGTATGTACTGTATGTAAAGCCTCATTAACACACATATTTTAAACCTTTAGTGTAATCCATGACGTCATGGATTTCACCATTTTGTGTCAAGGGGAATCTTGTTGTGTAATGTATCGTGATCTATATTACTCCCTCTGATTCAAGGTGAAGCAAGAAGTCTCTTGTAATGTGCAATGATTTTATAAGATTTTTAATGTGCTCACAAAGGAACACCGATAGTATGAACTATGTGGAGTAATCTGTGTTTTGGGAGGAGGTGACCGTACTGTAGAAGTCTGTTGAAGTCACCTCCCCTGCTTCTGGTTACTGCATGGGTGATGGAGGGATACCACTCGAGAATTGGGATTGGAAGATTGGAAGTGTGCTTTGTGGTTCGAGTGGCGTGCACTCAGTCATATGAAGAAAACTGAGAACAAGGTTATGTTCGAATTCCTCTCTCAGTCATCCTTGAAAGGGTATTCCGTGGTTTCCCATTTCATTCCCACGGTAAAGCCCGAGATGTTAGCATGCTATTGAAACCATGGCCACGGCTTCCTCCTTCCAATCTCTAGCTCCAGTTGTAAGCACACACACGTATACCCTCACCAAATCAATACATTAGGCTATATGGGATCGGGATACGGATTGAGACTTCCGTTTCAAACATCTTGGGTGCATTTCTAGGCTTTGCCAAGAAATGTAATTCTTGTCTGAGGGCTGCAACGGTATCCACTTAGTCTCGTGAGGTAAAACTGACCTAACAAGGGAAGTACCCCAGCTCGAACGGCGAAAACCGACTGAAAGTGGGTTTAAAGTATACAGTTGTACCTATGCCAATAGCTATCAATGCCATTCATATGTAAAAGTACGTGTTCGGTCGCCATCACCATCTGAGTATGTGATAAAGTGATCACCGTGGCATATGAGTTTGGACTATTGCAATGCGGGAACATTGTAAATAATGGAGTATGTCTACATTTTGCCCTTGTTAAGTGTGCGTACTGTTCCATTCCGCTGTGTTTTAATCACTTCATTCACTCCACATTTACACTTCGACGTCGAATGAAGGACAACACAGTATCTTCCATTGTGGGAAAGATGACTATGTCATCACGGTACTGCATGTGTTAAGGTTTCTTGTTGCAAGCAAGTGTTCAGCCTTTTGCCAGATGATACTGCACCACATCTGTTTCTTGTTAATACAATGGTCCAAATTGCCTGTTGCACGGTAGTTTTTGCTGCGAATTGTGTTTCTGCAATCTTTGGACGCCGTAACTTCAAAACATTGTTTGTACACTAATGCGGGGTTTCACAGATAAATGCCCGTGGTGGGTAGTAGAACAGACATATCTTCGTATGTTAAACGCACTGCCAGTCTATTATTGCCGTTCGAGCTGGGCTACTTCCCTCGTAAGGAGTGGATTCACTTTTTCCACTCAGCCATTTTAGAAGCGGCTTTTCCTCGTTTCGTTGTAGTTGTTGCTTCATTTCAGGGGCCTTGACAACGTGGTCATTCAGCACCGTATACATGAGAGTGTGTAGAATTTGTCTGAAAACCCGTGTTATTGTGGTGTTTGTAGTAGCGTGTGTATTTTCAATTCAGGTGAGGATTGGGAAGGAGGTGGCCGTGGCTTTAAGTTAGGATCCATCCCGGCATTTGTCTGGGGTTGAAGTGGAAAGCCACGGAAATACTCTTTCAGGGAGGTGGAGGTTGGAATCGAAACCGCCTATTTACAGTTTTGCCTCACGAGGTTGAATGTAGCTCGTTCCTGCCCTCCTAGCAGAATTACATTTCTTTAACCGAAACTAGAAACCCAGAACTCCGGGGTGAAAGCCAAGAATGCTAGCTGCTACAGAACGAGATGGTTGATCAGCATTGCAGATTTCGTTCATGTAACGTTCCTATTCAATATTCTTCAACAGCTATATTTTTATAAACTATAATAATTAATAACAATAATAATAACAATAATAATAATAATAATAATAATAATAATAATAATACAACTTTGGATCATAAAAGTATCAAAGATGAACTCATTGGAAAATATACCACAAGACTACATCAAGTGCTGCGAACCAATCTATGTGCAAAGAAAAAAATTAAAGCTATCAACACATACGCTATACCAACCCTAGTATTCTGAAATGGTCAGCAACAGAAATGGAAAGTCTGCAGAGAAAAACAAGGACCATTCTCACTACTTACCGTTTACATCATCCAAACGCCTGCAAAGAAAGGGTAACTCTTCCACGAAAGATGGGAGGTCGAGGAGAACTGGATTTACAAATTTTGCTTCAGAACCAAATTAAACCCCTTAGAAGATATTTCTTTCAAAGAAAGGAAAACAGCATTCTCCATAAAGCCATTGTACTTGCTGATAAACACACTGTATTGAACCTTCGTTCAACCTCTGACGATCATATCAACCAGCAACTACACTTACATGAAAAAGAAAAGGCATGGGGAGAAAAGACCCTCCATGGAAAATACTACAGCAACCTATCCCAACAGAGTATTGATAAAAACGCATCGTGTATGTGGTTACAAAGTGGTCGACTGTTTGGAGAAACAGAGGGATTCGCAATTGCCATCCAAGATCAAGTCATTGCTACAAAAAATTACAAGAAGTACATCATCAAAGATACCAGTGTAATTTCAGACAAATGCAGGCGATGCGCCATTCATCTCGAGACCATTGGCCATGTCACTGCAGGTTTCCCAATACTAGCATCAGTTGACTATACAAAACGGTACAATCAGGTTACAGGCATCATTCATCAAGCACTCGCACAGAAATATAAATTAACTGAGGAGTATATCCCTTACTACAAGTATCATCCACCATCCCTCCTCGAAAATGAATTGTGTAAAATACATTGGGACACTGGTATTGTGACAGACAAAACAATTGATCACAATCGACCAGACATGAAAATGAAAATCCACAGCCTGCTTCCAGTCTCCGACCGGGTCAGGAATGGAATGAATGAAGCCCCCATCTAGCGGCGAGGATATGAACTGTTCCGGCTGCCGAGGCCTGACGCACTCCTCCGGGAAATGATTAAATGAATGATAGATGAATTGAAATGATAGTGAAGAGTGTTGCTGGAATGAAATTTTGACAGGGAAAACCGGAGTACCCGGAGAAAAACCTGTCTGCCTCCGTTTTGTCCAGCACAGATCTCACATGGTGTGACCGGGATTTAAACCACGGACCCAGCGGTGAGAGGCCGGCGTGCTGCCGCCTAAGCCACGGAAGCTTCGACCAGACATCATAGCAGTAAATAAGGTTGATAGCACTACATTTATAATAGACATAGCAGTCCCCAACGACACCAGTATCGAACGGAAACACAATAAAAAAAAAAATGGAAAAAAAAACACCAATTATAGACAGCTTGTAGAGGAAATCAAGAGGATATGGAAGATGAACTGGGTCCGGATAGTGCCTGTAATCTTGTTAGTCAACGGCCTCATACCTCACACACTCCACAAGAGTCTGAAGGAATTGGATCTTCCGCCGACCATCTACAAGAGTATGCAGCATTCTGTCCTATTGTCCACATCAATATTATACGATCCTTCCTTGCTAGTGAATGAGTGATAATGAACTCTATATTTTGCATATACATGATATGTATGTATTATAGTTTGTATTATAGTTTTTATGTATTGTTGTAAAGCACTTGGTTTAACCCGTGCTTTAGAGTAACCCATGTTTGTAATGGTGAATTGAATAAATAATAATAATAATAATAATAATAATAATAATAATAATAATGCAATGGTTTAGCGTTTTTTTAAACTAATGTGTGTGTGTCCACCCCTTATTATAGCCGTTTCAATGGGTTTGGGGATGAGATTCTGTGTGATAATTTTAAAAGGCAGGTGATTTTAACGACCAGATGCGCTTTCCTTGCGCTTCCTGAAAGGAATTAATGAAAGATAAAGTGGATGCAGATGAATGATTCTTTGCAAGGAGATGTAATGAAGCGGCTGTGGCCAATTAGATGTAACCGTCTCGGAATTTGGCTGGGATGAAAATAGGAAACTAGGGAAAATCATTTCAAAGACGACTGTGGGGTTTGAACCCACGTCTACCAAGCCCGCGAATAGGAGCTTGATTCCATGGCCTAACCCTGCGCTTAATAATCATTATTATTCGTCTTCTTCTTCTTAATGTTGTTTTTATTATTTCCCCCAGTTCTATTGCAATTAATTAGTTTACTTGCAGAGGATTTTGGAGAGATTACAGGTATTTTTAGCCTATTTTCATTTTATGATAAAATAGGCTTCTGAGATCACCTTTTGTCCTTGTGTGTGTGTGTATGTGTGTTTGTGTGTGTGTCAACCTCTAATAACTTCTAAACAGCTGGTAAGATTTCAATGAAACTCGGTAGGGTCATAGCGCTATTTCGGCCGACCCCGACGGTGCCCATTACATTTTATTATGTTCCACCAATCCAACATGGCGGCTCAGCGAAGTATTTCATCAGCAATCATTATCGACGAAACTATTACCAATATCACGCTGAAATTTTGTACTGTGATAAAGGGGACTACTAGAAGTTCACTTATATGACTTTTAAAATCCTGGTAGCTACAAATCCAACGTGGCGGCAAAGCGAAGTTGAGACTTTTAACTAGCTTTTTCTCGCGATTTAACCATCCAAACGCAATGAAACTTGGTACTGCAAATGTTTATACACACTGAAATTCACTGGCGTCTAATTTAGTTCAATTGTTTACATAACTTCAAGATGGTGGCAGTGCTAAATATTTCACCGGTATTCTATATCTCCGAAACTATTACTGATATCACCCTGAAGTTTTGTACGGTGATGAAGGGAACGAGTGCAAGTTTATCTATGTAACTTTCAAAAACCTCTAGAGTACAAAACGATCAAGGCGGCCAAGCGAACTTGGACGATTTTAATAGAATTTTCTCGCGATTTAACCACCTGAGTACAGTGAAATATGGTACAGTAAATGATAATATATATTGTAATGCACTGCCATCTAATTTAGTTAAATAGTTTATACAACATCAAGATGGCGGCTGTGCGAAATTTTCAAATTAAGTTTTCATTTCTTGTGTAGTTATTATGCGATCGAAGAGAAAGTTTGAATAATGAACCTACGCAATAATTTTCCTTCAATGGTACATAACTCTAGGGCCTATACATATAACAATCCAACACGGCGACCATCCGAAATATTTAGACGGTTATCAATAACTACGAATCTTTTAAAGCAATTCAACTGAATTTTTTAATGTTCATAGAGGCTATGAACATACGTTCACCTATAGGACTTTCAATAACCTGGTGAGCACAAATCCTACATGGCGGCGACGCGAAGTATACATATTTAAAAGGACATTTCTCGCGATTTAACCATCCAAGTGCAGTGAAACTTGGTACGGTAAATGCTTATACAAATATCAATCCACTGGCATCGCATTTATTTGAATTGTTTTCATAACCACAAGATGGCAGCTGTGTGAAATTTTAGAATCTCGTTTTTACTTTTTGTGTCCTAATCATGCGATTGAAGTTTGAATACTAGACTTCACGTACACAATAATATTCATGTAATAGTACATAACTCTAAGACCTACAGTACATGTACACAAGAAGTTCCGTAACGAAGTAAGAGCCTACTTTTCATAAAATTTAAGATTCATGCCAATGATTAACCTATATGGATCTATCTAGAATAATGACGAAATTAAGTTGGTAATATCGAAATTTCTAATTAGTTCGAAATACTGTATACCTGGCATAATGCAGCCTAATAGAGAACTACAGTAAGCAGCCCTGGTGACTGAATATATTCTTAGATCCATCTCCTAAGGTACAGAATACAAAATTTGGTTGAAGTCCAATGGATTGCATGGACGTTACATGCAGTTAAACATTGGATCTAACAGCTCGCGTAAAATCATGTTGGCAACAATGACATACATGTATTGGTCAGAAATAATCTGAAATAATATGATCTATTGTTGTGTCAATTTTGAATGAAATCCATTAGTTAGTATAGAAGTTACATGCATTTTAAATTTGGACCTATCAGCAGGCTTAGAATCATGTTGGCAGCACAGGCGTAGGCCTATATTAGTTACTCCAAATTAATCTAGAATGCCAGGTACTATACTTGTGCAAAGTTCAGAGCTATTGGCGTGCATACTTTCTGATATATTGATATTAGGGTAACAAAAATAGAGACAGCATTTATTAACAGTTGGCAGCCCTGGTTACTCTTAAGAATCGGCATAGTCATATCTGTTATGGTACACATAGCACACACGAATTTTGGTTGAAATCCAAATGACAGTCTATAAGTTACACGTATTTAAAGTTGGATCTCTCAGCAGGCTTAGAATCATGTTGGTAGCACTGACGTATATAAGTTACTCCAAATTAATATAGAATGTCAGGTACTCTACGTGTGCATATTTTAAAGCTACTGGCTTGTATACTTTCTGATATATGGGTATTTGGATAAAAAAATTGAGAGCATTTATTAACAGTTGGCAGCCCTGGAGGCTCTTAAGAATACTCTCACTCATATCTGTTTATCTACACATATCACATACGAAATTTGGTTGAATTCCATTTGATAGTGTAGAAGTTATATGCATTTAAAAATTGGACCTATCAGCAGGCTTATAATCATTTTGGCAACACTGCCACGTATGGCCTCCTGGAAATTAAACTGCAATATTATTATCTATTCGTGTGCCGATTTTCAAATAGCTCCCATTCATACCTTCCAAGATATCCAACATTGAGCTCAAATTTCAATTGCGATTTTTCAGCAGTTGGTAGCACTGACATCATTTTCAAATATGGCCGTGAGATATTCAGGTATAGATCTTTACTCCTACCAATTTTTGTTTCGATTGCTCCAGCCGTTTAGGAGTTGATAGGGGGGGGGGGGACACACACACAGCCAGACAGACAGACAGACAGAAGGACAGACAGGCAGACAGACAGACACCCATTTGCCCGATCTCATAAGTCTACTATTTCCTCATTTTTGCAAAATGTGCAAAGTGGGCTAAAAAATCCAACATGGTGACCATCAAAAATATTAGACGGTTCTCAATATCTACTGTATTACATTAATCAAACTGAAATTTTGCATGTTGATAGAGGTAACTAACCTAAGTAGGATATATGAAAATAGGCTTTAGTTCTTCACGGAACTACGTGTTTGTTAACACAGGGCCCATGATGAAATAAACCCCTTTAAAACAAAGCAATAACACATATTCATAACTAATACTTCCCGATATAAACTGAGATCCGGCTGTGAATCCATCAAAAAATTGGATGAAATGGATGACGTATGAAAATAATTACTTTTTGTGTTCAAAGGTGCATGTTTAATAGCATTCAGTAAATTACTCCCTTTTAGCTTACTGTCAGTAATGAGCGATGTAAATCTAATGCTTTCAAATCTGTTTTCCTCTGGGAATATCATAATCGTCCCAATAATTTTAAAGTGTTGACGAACATTGAGTGTATGTTATAACAAGCGGCAAGCCCACACATGTTTCGATTTTATCACGAAACCCAGGGACGTTCTCTTATTATAGTTTGGGAATCACATATTTGCTTTCTATATCCAATATTGGAGCTGATAACATCGTGAGAGTCTGGCGATGGTTATCGCGGCCAGCGAGGCCTCGTTAAGCTCAGGCCCACATTTAACCTAAGTGGTGGAACATTGTCAAATTGCTTCTAATCATGAAATAACAGCCCCCTATTTGTTTACACTGCAGACGAGGGGGAGTAACGGTGCGTGATATGTATACACTAATCTGATACTTTGCGAGTAAACACCGGTTATTTACTAAGGTACATAACAGTCAACTCAAACTTGATACAGCCAGCACTCTACACTCTGCCGTGAATAAAGAATGATAACTTTAGTTAGTATGAACTTTTCGTGGCTTCTTTCAGGAGCAAGGGACATCATGTTCATCATCGTGTGTAATTTAATTTTGCGTCTTTTTTCGAATTGTTACTTTCAACATGTTTTCTAGTTTACGTTTTACATGTTTTAATTTGTATTGTTTATTTTATTTTTGAGTTTTTTTTACATGAAGTCGTCACATTTACCCAGTCCCAAAGCCCGGGTAATTAACAATTGAGGATTTAATTCCCCAGGGAATTGAACCCGGGACCCTTCGGGCCAATACCAAGCACGCTAACCAATTTGCCACTTTGGGCCGATAACTTCGATGTTAGGCCCCTAAAAAAAACAATCATCATCATCATCAATTTGCCACGGAGCTGGACCTTTGGGCATCATTGTCCTTAGTCTCGTACACATTGATTCGTGGACGCCCGGGTTCGATTCTCGGATCTGCCAAAAATTTCAATTCTGGTCTGAGGGCTGAAACGGGGCAAACTTAGCCTCGTGATGCAAAACTGAGAAAAGGTGGGTTTAATTCCTATCTCAGCCATCCTGGAAGTGGTTTTCAGTGGTTTTCCACTTCTAATCCCGGCAAATTTCGGGATGGTTCCTAACTTAAGGCATGGCCGCCTCCCTAATCCTCCTCCAAATTACAAATACACACACACATGCATCCATCACAATAATACAGGTTACCAGATATATTCCACACATACCCTAGTACATGGGACTACAGTACATGACCACGATGTGGCAAAGCCCCTAAAATTATCAACAACAACATTGATTTGCACCTCGTGGAATATCTGTGTGAGTTAAAATCTCTTACCACGACAGTGACGAGTATCTGAGGCGAACATCGGCTGTCCTGAATGTGGATTGCCACTTTGGGCCGATAACCTCGATGTTAGGCCCCTTAAAACAACAATTATCATCATCATCAATTTGCCTTTGGGCATCATTGTCCTTAGTCTCGTACACATTGATTCGTCGAGGTCACTTACCCCATACCCGACCCTAATATGCTAATTAGAGCTAGACACACTGTAGAATTAGGAAGGAGGTGGCCGTGGCCTCAAGTTAACAATCATTTGCCTGGAGTAGAGTAGGAAACCCACGAAGAAGCAATTTTCGAATGGTTCTAATGGGAATCGTACCCAACTGTTTTAAGTTCATCCTCACAAGCCATATGTGTCCTATTTGAATCTCAAGACCAGAACTTAATTTCGTGACATGGCCGGAAATCGAACACTGGAACTTTGGAGCTCTATTCTAAATACGCACTTCTAGTCCAAAGAAGGCGGAATAGGTGAGTGTCTATTGTATGTGTGTATAGTATATGTGTATGTTGTTGTAGTTTTTGTAACAATTTAAGTGAAGGCCAATATTAGGGTTCGTATTTGGGACAGATGCCCCGGAAATTGAAGGAAAGCACCATACAGCTATTTGCCCTTGAGTGAGTGGGAGTAATTCCAGGAAAATTCTGAACTGCGTTTGGCCACTGTCGTCAGCAGCAGGTTTTGAACTCAGGATTCGCGGCGAAAGGTGCAGTTATTCAATTCCCTCATGGAGCGTCGCGCATCTCCATCAGGTTATGCAGGTAGGTTACTGTAGAAAATGTATCATGGGATGACTTGTCATAGAATATCGGGCTACAACATAATTTGTATTAAATGATAAGATAAACGTGTGCGGTTTTCGTACCTTTGTCGAAGCGATAAGACTAGGTTCTACGGCCAAATGTTGCTGGGTTAGCGCACCTGCCTCTTAGGGCGCGTAAGTTATACACTTGAGCATTTGCCCCGAATGAGCAAACGTTGCCGATGGAAGGATGCGTATCGCATGAGCAAGGAAGCACTTGGTTTTGACCTCGTGTGGACCGAACAGGGAACCCCGTCGGTGCAGTGTCTTGCCTGGCCTGAGGCTACAATTGCGAACCGCCAGTTATTAGCCTACTTTCGATTTTTGCACAAAAAAAAAGTAGACTTATGAGATCTACACAGCGCCAAAAATATTGTGTGTCTGTCTGTGTGTGTGTACTCTATCAATTCGAACACGGTGAAACCGAATTGAACGAAATTTGGTACAGATGTAGAACTAGCAAAGGGCACCTCAGTGTCATGTTTTATATCGCCGCCATCTTGACGGAAATGTAATGGCGGTCAACCAAATGTTAAAAGCTTAAATCAAATTACGACCAACATAATCATCTGATCTCTACCAAATTTTGCAACATTATATCTTTATGTATGAAGAATTTTTTCTCACGAAACTACAAGGTCATCAGCCCAATACTTTGCGGATGGCGGCCATGTATGTGTGCAAATCAATTATCCCTATCAATTCAAACACGGTGAAACCGAATTGAACGAAATTTGATACAGAGGTAGCACTAGCAAAGGACACCTCAGTGTCATGTTTTATATCGCCGCCATCTTGACGGAAACGTAATGGCGGTCAACCAAATGTTAAAAGCTTAAATCAAATTACGACCAACCTAATCATCTGATCTCTACCAAATTTTCAACATTATACCTTTATGCATTAAGAATCTTTTGACCAAACTACAAGGTCATCAGCTTAATAATTTGAGGATGTCGGCCATGTATGTGTGCAAATCGATTCCCCCTATCAATTCAAACACGGTGAAACGTGATTGTACGAAATTTGGTACAGTGGTAGCACTGGCAAGGGGCACTCCAGTGTCATGTTTTATATTGCCGCCGTCTTAACGAAACCGTAATAGCGGCCAGCCAAATGTTAAAAGCTTGAACCAAATTACGACCAACCTAATCATCTTATTTCTACCAAATGTTGCAACATTATACCTTTAGGTATAAAGAATATTTTGACCAAACTACAAGGTCATCAGCTTAATAATTTGAGGATGTCGGCCATGTATGTGTGCAAGTCGATTCCCCCTATCTTTTCAAACACGGTGAAACCGAATTGAACAAAATTAGGTACAGAGGTAGCACTAGTAAAGAGCACTTCAATGTCATGTTTTATATCGCCGCCATCTTGACGGAAACGTAATGGCGGCCACCATAATGTTCAATGCTTAAATCAAATAGGACTAACCTAATAATCCGATCTCCACCAAATTTTGCAACTACATATATTCGTATGGCGAGCGTCTTTTGACTAAACTACAAGGTCATCTACCAAATAGTTTGCAGATGGTGGCCATGTACGTGTGCAAATCGATTCCCCCTATCAATTCAAACACGGTGAAACCTAATTGTATGAAATTTGGTACAGTGGTAGCACTGGCAAGGGGCACTCCGGTGTCATGTTTTATATTGCCGCCATCTTGACGAAAACGTAATGGCGGCCAGCCAAATGTTAAAAGCTTGAATCAAATTACGACCAACCTAATCATCTGATCTCTACCAAATTTTGCAACATTATACCTTTATGTATAAAGAATCTTTTGACCCAACTACAAGGTCATCAGCTTAATAATTTGAGGATGTCGGCCATGTATGTGTGCAAGTCGATTCCCCCTATATTTTCAAACACGGTGAAACCGAATTGAACGAAATTTGGTACAGAGGTAGCACTAGCAAAGGGCACCATGTTTTATATCGCCGCCTTCTTGACGGAAACGTAATGCTGGCCACCCAAATGTAAAAAGCTTAAATCAAATTACGACCAACCTAATTATCTTATCTCTACCAAATTTTGCAACAACATGCCTTATTGTGGGAAGCATCGTTTGACTGAACTGCAAGGTTATCAGCCCAATAGTTTGCAGATAGCGGCCATTACTGTGTGCAAATCAATTCCACATATCAATTCAAACACGGTGAAACCGAATTGAATGGCATTTTTTTTACAGAGGTAGCACTAGCAAAGGGCACCATATATTCATGTTTAATATCCGTATAGCACGCTGTATTTCAACAACATTCAATTATACTCCTTCAAAAGGACAAAGAATTATAACAATACCCTTGCATTTAGGAGAAAGTAGGCTATATGTTCTTTACTGGACATATTGTTTTTATGTGTATTTATTGCATTCCTTGAAAACGAATAGGAGAAATTGGTGGTGGCGGCAAAGAAAATTGTATGAATAGAGATGTAATGATCAATTGTTCCAAGATTCATTTTCAAGAAAATTCGAAATAAAATGAAAGTGCACATCTAAGTTTTAAGACCCTTATATTTAACAAGGCAAAGTTTTCAAACATAGGCAATAACTATTTGTGACATCCTAGCGGTACGATTTCAATAATAACCTAGTGACAATTGAAACCTTTTATTGTGTATTTTTGTACGTAAATCCTAAACTTCAGGTGTTTTTCGTGGTTGGCCTTTTTTTTTCTACCAAGAAGTTTACCCACTCACTTTAAATTGTCAGCATATCTGTTGCGCTCACTGTACTGCTGATCACACTGCGCATGCCCCAGCATGCACCCGAAATGAAATATTGAGTTGCTGTAATTCACTCAAATTACATGTTGAGAGCTATAGTAAAACCATCATTACTTCCAACTTGACGTTTCAGTGTTACCCTAGAGTTATCTAGCGGTCAGAAGGAAAACACTTTAACTAGCCAATCACAGGCACTCATTCAAATCAATATATCACGACAAATCGAATTTCGTTCGCGATGTCGCGATTTAGCGAACGAAACTCTAGCCTGGTACTGAAACGTAAAGTCGGAAGTAATGATGGCTTTACTATAGCCTGTCCTCCATTTTTCAGTCATAGGACGTTTCTTCTTTCGAGGGTGAACGTATGACCTAGTAGTTCTCCTCATCAACTGCCTTCTTTTGCTCTATGAATCCGTCAACGACATGAACCCTAAGCAGCACTGTCAACTGTGTAGCTAGTACGCATACTAGGTAACCTAATGAAAGGTTGTAATATTACGTTGGATATAAAGATATCCATCAATCCGATGATTTATTTGCGCATGAGAACAAATCAGGGGTACTCTCACCTTTTAGTGGGACCAGCGCATGGTGCAGCGGCTAGAATGTGTGCGTGTCGCTCCGGAAGTCCGGGTTCGATTCTTGGCTCTGAAGGCTGGAACGGGGTACACTGAGCCTCGTGAGACAAAACTTAGAAGAGGTGGATTTGATTCCCACCACTGCCATCTTGGAAGTGGTTTTCCGTGGTTTCCCACTTAAACTCCAGGTAAATGCCGGGATGTAACTAATTTAAGGCCACTACTGCCTACTTCCCCAATCCTTATCTCCGTTACAAATACATCCAATAATACAGCCATCACAATATACACAGGTTATGAAACAAATTGCAACCACACACAAGTACACACGAAAACAAAACAAAAGTTCGGTGCTTTTCAGTCGGTCAACACGAATGTACCCAAATAGAGCTGGGTTATGCCCTAATCCTGAAATAAATTACATGAGATTAATAAATACACTAGGATGACCAGTTTCGATGGTCAAGCGATCATCATCGGATCCATTACACTTAGGCTATAGCATCTATGTTTGAGAATACAGGTGAAAAATATATACAATATGCACAATTATTTAGTTTCAGTGTTGGTAATGCAACTGTCAGTGTATGCTAAATGTGGTATATCTAATGTTAGGTAAAATTCTAAAATGGTGATAAAAATCCGGAATTTGTCTGTTCGGGGTGATTATATGGTTATACAAAATCAACTATGGTTATACTGAAATAATACAGGCTGATACATATCCGGTTGTCTTCCTAACTGGGACTTCAAGGAGTTTCGGGTTCACTCTGGTGCCAGTTTTAGTCGACCATAACTGTATTATTACAGTATAACCATAGTTGATTTTGTATAACCATATAATCACCCCGAACAGACAAATTCCGGATTTGTATCACCATTTTAGAATTTCACCTAACAGTAGATATACCACATTTAGCATACACTGACAGTTGCATTACCAACACTGCAACTAAATAATTGTACATATTGTATATATTTTCCACCTGTATTCTCAAACATAGATGCTATAGCCTAAGTGAAATGTATCTGATGATTATCGCTTGACGATCGAAACTGGTCATCCTAGTGTATTTATTAATATCATGTAATTTATTTCAGGATTAGGGCATAACCCAGCTCTATTTGGGTACATTCGTGTTGACCGACTGAAAAGCACCAAACTTTTGTTTACTTAGGCAACAATGAAAAATGGCATCGAACCTCACAACAATTACACACTGATGCCTGATTAAGATGTTGCATAGCCCTTAAATGAATCAATAACAACTACCATATGTGTGTGTAGTGTTTTATTAAGTGCTTAAACAAATTTTGAATTTATTTCTGACACTAGGAGTTTTATTTATTGTTACTTCCCGCTTCTACAGTACTATTAGACACCTTCAATCCTTCCTAAAGGAGTGTGCCCCATCGTTTGAACACATAATAACTGTATTACTACAGCACAAGTCTGCAGAAACCAGACTTTAATAACCATCATTACCCCATGCTTTGGCAACAGTGGGATAAGCTACATCATTTGCCGTGTGAGTGGAGGCCTGAGCATATTGAATCCCAATCGTGATTTTAGCAATCTTGATTACATCGTCCTTCCATAGCCTTCAAGTGATATATGATGCGACTAATTTTGTATGCACCAGAGTGTACTCTAAGGGTAATGTCATATACGCCACATATCGAATGCAGATTGCTGTCAGGAAACAGGCACTGAGTGCAAAGACTATTGTTAAGCACGTGATTGGTGACGGAGATAAGTTTAAAGAACTAACAATATTAGGTGTGGTCACATTTCATGTAACCCATGTGAGTACTAAAGGTTTCGGGGTTAATGCTGTCCAATTAAATCTCATGAATGTCGAAATCAATCTACTATCTTATCTCCGTACTATAACTATAGAGTTCCTAAGAAAAATAAACAAAAGTAAGCAATTTGTAGCCATTAAATTGGAGAAATATGCTAAGTATAGAAAATTGTGCGGTACTTGAGTGCCAGCAGGCAGGGTGGCTGGAATGGGCGATCCTGGACAAGCCCCAGTGACTCGGGCTACTCTTGATGATGGGACCCACTCCCTCAGATATCATCGCAACGAGGTCTCCATTATACTTAGCATTAGCAGGCATGTAATGGACGATACAAAATGACAGCGAAACAAAACAAAAGAATAGAAGGTTGAAAGAGAGGAAGAGTGTGTGTTAATGAATGTTGGTCATGAGCCCATGCGTTCGTTTCCAACGACATTCCCCAAATATTTAAATAACCTACTGCAAAGGTAAATTGAACTAGATTGACCGGTGAAAATACGAGCATTGCGAAATATTCTTTCTTTGTTGCCTGAATGGGACATTTGGTTACGTACTGGCTTTGAGAATTCAAGATTGTTAGCTTACAGTAGTTAATTGGGTGGGTTGCTGAAATTGGGCAAATAAACTGTAGATAATACTGGCACAATATTATTGTTATTGTTATTATGGTAATTATTATTACTAGCGGACCCGTGCGAGAACCTTCGCATAAAGGGTTATCTGCGCCCCATGTCTACAGACTACCCGCCCAGCCCTAGTGCTATGCGGGCTATACGCGGCCCAGTTCTGCCAGGGGCTATCGTCTCGTTTATTTGCTTAAACGCATATAATAAACAAATAAATATATTTCCATTTACTTTTCAAGAAATGTATGATTTTTCCTGTACTATTGAGACGATTTGGAAGATTTTGGTACAAACCGCACCTTCTAACTCCCTCTGGTTTAGGAGCTTGAGTTTTGTGAAATATACACCTTAGCGTATTATATAATAAGATTATCATTATTTGAGTATGCTTTGTCTTTCAGCGTCCAGTCTAGTCTGCAAGCCTCTGTTTGCGAAAAGGTGACCACTAATGATCCCCTCTTAGCCGTTAGCACTGCAGCTTCCTCCGCATCTTCATCTCCCATCCTGAAATTGTTGAACACTGAATTTCATCATCGCCTCCTAGGTCTGCCTATGTTTCTCGTACTCGCTACAGCACCATGCATGAACCTTGAAATCTAACTAGTGACGCCGCACTGCGCTTGGTTGCGAAACAAGGAATGTGAGGCAGGTTGCGGCTATTTACCGATTAGACACCCGAATTTTGGCGAGTTAACTCTTGGAACAGGTATGAAGGCCTCCATACGGAGGTTATGGCTGCTTGAGCTTTTAGTTCTCGCAGTGAAGAGGCGCAGCTGCGCTTCATAAAAATGGAGGTAGTGCACAGTTCGCTACTCCTGTGGGGGTCCGGGCGGGAACACCAAGAGCCCCCTGATGAGCCAGATTGGTATCCTAGGCGAAACCTCTCACAAGACACGGCACAAACTTAGATAAATTGCTGAGTTTTCAAGTCAGATTGCTTACCTAGTTTACATCTAAATTAATCCATCCCCTCCATTCAGTAAATGATCCAAAAATAGATTAAACAATTACGGTGAAAGATTTCTGTCTGCCTCACTCCTGTACAAATTTAAGACAAAAATCCACCCACCTCTCACTTCAATACAGCAAAGACGGTCCGAATACCGTTTGATATAGAGAGCGTTTCATAACATAAATAATTTTATTCGCCAGAAGCAGCCTTGCCTGGATCCCATAATCCCTCAGGTCGCTTAGCATCTTTTGTATTGGTAATCTATCTTACGCCTTCTCTAGATCTATAAAACACAACTGTCCATTATTCTCTTAGTATTTCTCAATAACCTGGTGCATACTAAAATCTTGATCCTGACATTCTCGTTGTGGTCAAAAGCCACACTAGTTTTCATCGATCACAGTTTCGGCCAATGATCGAACTATCCATTCTATTGAACCCTTCAGTATCGCAGTGTTTATATGCAAGAATCTTGATCAAGGGGTCGCGCTCAGTTCATAGTGTGATGTTTACGTTCGCCAAACAACATGCTCTACTGTGGGAAGGGTCATAGGATTAAAACTATAATTAAGAAAGGTAGTGACAAGACGTAAAATAATAACATAATTTAATGACTAATTGTGCAAAAAAAATTAATATAGACAACAACAATAATAATATTCCTCCCTGAATCTTCCCATGACAGAAATATCTATCAACGTTGAGGAGTCAGACGGATCTCCCCCTCATAAAAATGTGGATCCGAGTTCCACTAACTTGCATTGGGATTTTATGTACGCGTAATGACTAACTACGAGAAATGAGTACTTGGATGACTGTTCGTTTACAGCGGGTAACAGCCACGATGCTTACGAACAATCATCTCGTAAATCAACGTTTACGGATATAGGACACAACACTAATAAAAACCCTTAAAATTAATGCTGACACACAATCTAAAATCTAATATTTACAGGAATCTCCCTCGAGACCCTCCTTCAGTGCGATGACGCATCTGACAAATGAGCTGCCAACACGGCCAATTGCTCAATACACAAACAAGGAAAAGACAGCATCGCACGTGACTGCACGGGTCACTAATATGGAACATAAACATGGAATGAAACCAACAACAACAAAAGCCTCACCGGCTGAGATTACCTTATATGAACAAAAATGCACGTTAAGCTAACGCTTCGGAGATTATAGTGATTCGTAGGCAACTCCCATTTATTTAAACAATTTTTATCATCGATCAGTTCTTATTCTGTATTTCAAGTATTATTACGGAGCCAACAAGCACTCCACTAATGACCTCGATGCAATCTTTTCAGCCCGCCTTGTGAAAACAGCTTCCCCCCTTCCTCACTTCTGTCATCGTCCAGCTCCTAGGCGAAACCTCTCACAAGACACGGCACAAACTTAGATAAATTGCTGAGTTTTCAAGTCAGATTGCTTACCTAGTTTACATCTAAATTAATCCATCCCCTCCATTCAGTAAATGATCCAAAAATAGATTAAACAATTACGGTGAAAGATTTCTGTCTGCCTCACTCCTGTACAAATTTAAGACAAAAATCCACCCACCTCTCACTTCAATACAGCAAAGACGGTCCGAATACCGTTTGATATAGAGAGCGTTTCATAACATAAATAATTTTATTCGCCAGAAGCAGCCTTGCCTGGATCCCATAATCCCTCAGGTCGCTTAGCATCTTTTGTATTGGTAATCTATCTTACGCCTTCTCTAGATCTATAAAACACAACTGTCCATTATTCTCTTAGTATTTCTCAATAACCTGGTGCATACTAAAATCTTGATCCTGACATTCTCGTTGTGGTCAAAAGCCACACTAGTTTTCATCGATCACAGTTTCGGCCAATGATCGAACTATCCATTCTATTGAACCCTTCAGTATCGCAGTGTTTATATGCAAGAATCTTGATCAAGGGGTCGCGCTCAGTTCATAGTGTGATGTTTACGTTCGCCAAACAACATGCTCTACTGTGGGAAGGGTCATAGGATTAAAACTATAATTAAGAAAGGTAGTGACAAGACGTAAAATAATAACATAATTTAATGACTAATTGTGCAAAAAAAAATTAATATAGACAACAACAATAATAATATTCCTCCCTGAATCTTCCCATGACAGAAATATCTATCAACGTTGAGGAGTCAGACGGATCTCCCCCTCATAAAAATGTGGATCCGAGTTCCACTAACTTGCATTGGGATTTTATGTACGCGTAATGACTAACTACGAGAAATGAGTACTTGGATGACTGTTCGTTTACAGCGGGTAACAGCCACGATGCTTACGAACAATCATCTCGTAAATCAACGTTTACGGATATAGGACACAACACTAATAAAAACCCTTAAAATTAATGCTGACACACAATCTAAAATCTAATATTTACAGGAATCTCCCTCGAGACCCTCCTTCAGTGCGATGACGCATCTGACAAATGAGCTGCCAACACGGCCAATTGCTCAATACACAAACAAGGAAAAGACAGCATCGCACGTGACTGCACGGGTCACTAATATGGAACATAAACATGGAATGAAACCAACAACAACAAAAGCCTCACCGGCTGAGATTACCTTATATGAACAAAAATGCACGTTAAGCTAACGCTTCGGAGATTATAGTGATTCGTAGGCAACTCCCATTTATTTAAACAATTTTTATCATCGATCAGTTCTTATTCTGTATTTCAAGTATTATTACGGAGCCAACAAGCACTCCACTAATGACCTCGATGCAATCTTTTCAGCCCGCCTTGTGAAAACAGCTTCCCCCCTTCCTCACTTCTGTCATCGTCCAGCTCCAGTGTGTAAAAATAACTTGACCAACTGTCCCGTTATCTCGTAGAATCAACAGCAACAAATCTCAACCACATAAACATATGGTAAGACATTAATCGATATAGCCACATATGTCCTCGCAAGGTAACGATATGGACTTGGCACCAAGCTGACAGAAATCAGTCTACGCTGAAATTCCCGCTTGTAATGACCAATAAAATACACACACACACACACTGCTGGGAATGACATAACACTTTTCTCACAGGTCGGTTGAATCAGATGCTCACAATCTATTTAAGAATATTAAAACCTACGAGAGAGCTGACTGCTCTTCGCCACAACTCACATTGCTCCAAAGGCAATAAACTCACTGAATCTGATCAATAATAAACATTACAAAGATTAATTTACCCTCCAATCTACTGTATGATTATATTAATTCAGTCCTACTTCTGAAACACAATAAATCTCCGAGAGACGTTTCTTAACCGCATTGCGTAAACATATGCAAACACGGTTGTCCACATAGCCACGTTAGTTAAAACAAACAAACAAACAAACAAACAAGCACTTACGACTATGAAAAATTGTGCGAGCTGTTTCCATGCAAAAGGTGTGTCAGACCAAAACTAAATACACTACGTTAATCAACACAAGCAAGATATTTACAAACAAAATATGTCCCATATACCATAAGTTAATTTGTCAGATAATAAGAATATTATTCAGTACTCATCCTCGGCCAGTCACCCGTCAGCGAACATCTGCAGCCATCTCCCTACTTAATGCTGCTTAGCTCATCTCAAACATCTCGACGGAGTGTTGACAGTTCCAAACTTCGTCCAGGATAAGCGATGCCATCTCTCGTGCTGATGCAAAAATTTATAGATTATTACACACTCGATATCTGTCTACTAAATTCACCGTTTTAGGTACTTATTTCCCCAGAACAGTCTGTTGGCGAATTGTCGACGATACTGTCCCTACAAAATAGTACTGTGACTATCTATCACACTGAATTTACAACACATTTGTATTAATAAGAATCTGTGTCCTCATGACACGCAAAGTACAAGTGCCTACGTCCTCAGACGCGCAAAATGTAATAATAACCTGTGTCTTCCGACACACAAATGTAATGATAACCTACGTCCTCAGACGCACAAAATGTAATCGTAACCTGTGTCTCCCGACACACACAATGTAATAATAATGTCTTGGCTCTTCACGCCACTTTTATATGAACTGGCCCTAGGTATCGATAGGGGCGGGGGGGGGGGGAATTATATAAAAATTTCTCAAAATAATAGTGGTACAGGAATGAAACAAATATCACTGAACTCGTAAAATTGCGCAGGTCAAGAATATGCCCATTAATTCTAGAATCGATCGTAGAGATGTTGTCTAGCCGATCTCCCGCGTTAATGCTAGCTATCGCGTGCCCAAGCTAGACTTGGCGCGTTCGTAAGCATTCATCTCCCATTGGTTCCACTTTTTCGTTAACTTCGCGGTTTTTATCAGACCTTGGCCTCGTAGGAGTGTCCAGTAGTACCATCGGCCACTCACGTTACTGCATTATATTTTTTCTAGGCGCGAATAGTACAATGAACATGCCATAAGCGTGTCTCACCACGCGTCCCTTCTATTCTGAGGTAGCCAGCACCTGTCCTTCTGAAACATTGCTAGGCTCTTTCTTTTCACAATCCTTAAGTATTTAGCCTTTTGTCAAACTGCTGCAGGTATGTCCCTTCTGTCTCCAACCAATGCTTGAAGTTTCCTCATCTTCGTCTGGCTATTTCATGACGCTGGTGGAAATATTAATTAATTGTAGAAATAAAACATCGAATCATTTATCCATCAGAGGATAAAGGGTTCACTATATACCCTGAGTACACTTTGCTCAGGACACTTATCAAAGAAGTACCTCTATATTCCTGACATTCTTCCTGTTACCTTGCTTATAAATTAAGGCCATTACTTCTTTTGTCTAGTCATTAGGTATTTTTTCCTAAATTCTAAGTCAATTATTATTATTATTATTGTTATTATTATTATTATTATTATTATTATTGATTACGTTTGCATATCTCTTGATTAATAATGGGCGAGTCGATAGGCTATGTCAATCACGTAGTTTATATTCATTATTTACACAATAACTGCGGTTACGTGAAATTAAGCGGGGACGATACTGGAGTTGCAGTGTGACACCAGTGCATTGGAATGTTAGTTACACCACATTGAACTACAAGAGGAATTCTAATAGTATGTATCGTAACCAGAAGCCTACGGTTGGTATTCAATGACAGTGAAATCAATAAGGTTCAAATTCAACTTGATTGCTCTCGAGAGCTCATGTTGATTGGTGTGGCATCATCCACATTACATTTCTTTTCAGGTGTTGTTCTAAACGTTGCGTATGGCTGCGAAAACGATTCATTCGTGTGGAGAATTAAACGTCTGTGCAGTCTAGGCAAGGGACGGGGATTTACGTTTTTACTCCTCATTGGTAATCGCCGCTGAATGACGAAGTGAACTGAGAACTGTAAAGTACGTACGGTAGTACAAGTTGACTGACTAAGGAACATTTATTCATGGATTTTAATAAGGCAACAGTCCAGAAATAGCATCGAAGTTATCTCTAAGATTAAATAGTGCATGAGGATACTCTTCCTGAAAAATGTAATGCGAATTAGGAACATAACATCCCATTTACATGAGCTGGCAGCCTAAATGTAGTCCTGCCAGTCTACTCGCGCCTTTCACATTTAGGTAACAGCTTTAATGACAGCGTCGAGATTCTATCCCACAGCCTTTAATGCGTTGGGCAAGAGCCTTACTGAGGACGCCGCCAGCCGGTCTGTGAATTATCTGATGACGAATGAGCCCACTAGCCCGAGCATCAACCAGGGTAGGATTAATCGAACGAACACACATTGTTCTCTGCTTTTATGGCTTGTTGTTGTTGCTTTTGTTGATCATTGGAACTGGCAGCATCTTGCTCATTAGCCTATTATACTATTCTGTGCATGGAATTTGTCGGAAAACTCTTATTAAGGTGACTGTAGGAGTGGTGGTGGGGGGTGATTGTAGTCTTAAGGGACGAAACGTTAAGCTCATCTACCATTAACCATTGTAATGTGTGCAATAGTAAGTGTTCAATGACTGGAAAATGGACCCATGACCTAAGATAAGGAACAATATTGGCGTTTGTCGCTAGCAAGAGTGAAAGGAATCGTGGAAAATTCCCATGTAAGATAAGTCACTGTCAGTGCCTGGTTAGTGTACTGGCTGTCACTCTTTGTGTCCTGGCTTGGATTCTTGGTTATGCCAAAACAAATGAGGCTTAGAACAAGGTTCATACAGTCTTTTATTACAACAGTGAGAAGGGGCATATACCTATTTGATTCCCACCTCATTAATCAATGGGCTCCCTATTTTACAGAACATACCGTATCCAACGTAAGGCCATGGCGATTACTTCCTAATTTCAGTACGCACTAGTATGGGTAAAGTGAGGGAATTCCGATCACTTAAGTGATGACTCAAACAACCCAACTATTGCTATTTTCTTGAAATCAAACAAAATGGATAATTGTTTATTGGCATATTGTCTAAATGATTACACCTGGAAGTATTGGAAATATTATAGTATTAACAGAGCAAATACAGATATTACAATACCTACAATTGATCGGAGTTGTCCCAACAAACGGGTAATTTTGATCACCTATTTTGAACACTGGAAACAACAGCAAAAAATAAGAAATACAGTTGTAGTTGATCAGCCTTTAAAAACAATAATCACACACATATTGCTCGGGTCCAAGCTCTGTGAATATTCGGGGCGAGGAGAAGGGGCAGGCAGGAAGAGAAGGGCCTGTCAACAGCCCGCTGTGATATCTGGAATTCATGTTTATTCCGACACTGCTAACATAGGATCGTTGCTCAAACCTCTGTGGTGTTGCTAATGACAGAGTGAGTGAGAAACCGACCAATATATATAAGATTCTATTACTACGCACGGACCGGGAACCCACATCACTCGTCACCATCACTCCTCATAGTCCACGGTCCACATTCCTCCCTGGTTCACGGAGCTTGGACCCGAGCAGTAGTTTGTTGGTGTGTCATGGCCACTGCACGCTGCATGGACCCAATCTCCGCAGAGAGTGCACCTATAGTACATATATTTGTATTAAAGAAAGCCTTCTAGTCGATGAACACGAATTTTGTTCAATTACATTAGGCGGTAAACAAGTATTTACATACCCTGACCTGAAAAAAAGAGTGATAGTCAGTCTGAAATAGGGTGACCGGATCCAGTACTGTGAAATAGAGTACAACAAAGGAAACAATAGAGGATTTAAGGGGAAAAATGAGAACAAATCTAAAAGTACTAGTAATAAAACCATATAAGATAAGGAAAAAGCTTGTCTATAGTTTGCGAAATGCAGCCTTGTACGCTTTTTTGGTGTTTAGCCTATTTGAAGAAATGTGGCTATCCAAATCTTGAGAACCTACGAAATCAAATGAAAATTTTATACAAATAACGCTGTTTTAATATTTGTAATTTATTAACTAAAATAATAAATTACAGAACTTAACATGATTTGCTACCGAGACGAAAGTTGCAGTTGGGCTGCCTCAAAATCATTACGTCCAAGCTTGAAAGCAGGATATTTGGTTCTCAAAGCATCTGCAAACTTGCACTTTCATTTAGGCATCTTGAATGCGAGCAAATTTTAAACTGGCAAACACACAACCATGCCACAAGACTGCCATTCAACGGAGCACAAACCCAGAAACACATTCCCAAACCCAGCGTAGACCGGAAACAAAAATAGTAGCGCTGCACATCGGTAAAAAAAATTAAACTATTGCCATGGCGCCAATATAAACTGCGAAAAACTAAAACATACATACATGCATACGATAATATAGTAAATTAATAAAAAGGAGGACATTTAGATAATTTAAAAAATTGTTCGCGGACAGAGGACAGATACATAAATTGGAGGACATGTCCACGAAAAAGAGGACGTCTGGTCACCCTAGTCTGAAAGAAAAGACTTTATATCATTTTAAATGCTACAAATGCTGAAAAATGCTGGGAGAAAGTCTCATGATCATGCAGCGAACTGCGTGAACTCAAAATCCATTAGCAAGTGCAAACCAAGGTCAAAGGAGGTAGCTGGCTGGATGACGTCACGCTGACCGGAGCGCGCAGGGAAAGGAGGTAGCTCAAGCGGTACTATGACGTCACACGCCTCAGTGCATTCTCGGTACATTTCGTCCCGTCGGCGTAACTTAACGCCTGACCTCAGCGTAACGATGAAGTGGACAAGATCATTTAAAATGATAAAACCATTATGGTGTTTGAAGCCATTTTCAGTGTTGCCTTCGTAATCGAAAGTTTGATGCTAATCAGTCGGTCAACACGATTTTACCCAAATAAGATGGGTTATTCCCTAATCCTGAAAAAAATGTACATATTTTAAATATTTTCACCCATACTTTGTGACATAAAAATTTTGCAGCCTAAGTGTAATGAATCTGATGATAACCGCTTAACGATCGAAACTGGTCATCCAAGTGTATTTATTAATCTCATATTGTTTTTTTTTTTTTCAGTATTAGTGAATAACCCATCTCATTTGGGTACAATCGTGTTGACTGACTGAAAAGCATTAAACTTCCGTTTTCTGAAAAAAAAAAGGTGCGTTGAAAAAGTAACGTGCCGGAGGCTGCAATGCGCAAACCGGTGACGACATCGGCTAATCGTGGCGTGTGTAACGAGGTGTGGTTCCGACCAGAGCGTGGAAGGTCACAGCCCGTCGCTAGAGGGCACGCGTGCACGTCACGTGACGATACAAAGCGAGCAGCAGCATGCATCAATCATCCAACCGAGACCAAGACAGTAGGCCATTCGACATGCTTCCTGATGTGGTTGAAGACTGTGGGGCACCCATTGGGCACACACTTTCCGCAAGTGCAGTCGTTCCTTCATGTTGGTGTGCACACTTCCGACGCTCAATCCGACCCCAGCGGCTATGGCGTTCACTGTCACTCAGCGGTCCTGGGTAATGAGTGCATCAACCAGCTGGGCGTTGTCATCCGTAATGCAGGGGGTGCCCCAGACTGGGCATCATCGGCTAACGACACCCGTTCTTCCCTGAAGCGCTAATGCCACGCCTTGACCCTTGCAAGGGATGCAGTGTTCGTCGTACACTTGTGACATTCGGCGATGAATGTCCGTTCCCCCTACTCCTTCCGCTTCTTTGCTCTTCGTTTGACGCCTCCATGTCACTGTTTGCAATGCGACTGGCAGGGTTGGACGATTGATGCATGCTGCTGCTCGCTTTGTATCGTCAAGTGACGTGCACGTGTGCCCTCTAGTGACGGCCTGTGACCTTCCCCGCTCTGGTCGGAACCACACCTCGTTACACACGCCACGATTAGCCGATGTCGTCACCGGTTTACGCATTACAGCCTCCGGCTCGTTACTTTTTGAACGCACCTTATATATTAGGCCTATTACAATCTAACAGGCTTTTAAGTACAAAATTGGGTACTTGTACATAAAAGTGTGTTAGTTTGTAGACTAAAATCTCTTTTTTCACAGGTTAGAGTTTGTAAATAGTTGTTTCCGACGTGATGTAATTGGGCACAATTTGTGTTGACGGACTGGAAAGCTTTCTTTTATAGAATTAGGGAACACTGAAAAATGACTTCTATCACTTCAACAGTTCTTCGTCCTGCCCTTTGTCACCATATAGGATGCAAATTTCCATCTCACAGCAAATTGTGGACTCTATGTCATCGCACTGATCGTCACAGAGATCAACAGACGCAACATCTTCCTCGGACGAACTATCGCACATTGACGATTGGACGTGCCCCAACTTGCCATATTGGAAACTAAGCATCGTCACCACATAAGGAAGTTAGATATTGAATTTTTAGGGAATAAATTCACATTTTACTTAGCCTCGTATCACATTCAGTAACATTATTACAATAATTACTAGATATGTGTAGCATACCTGGCAATGTTTGACTCGGCTTCCTATTAAGAAAATATCACAAAACACAGAACACCGACAGTGGTAGCTAAGCTCGCTAAAGCGCAGCGATATGCCATGGGGTCAAGCTCTTTGCTGACTCGGTAGACGCGTGGGTTCGAGCCCCACCGTCGGCTGTCCTTGAAATGGTTTTCCGTGGTTTCCCCATTTTCAACTCCAGGCAAATGCTGGGACGGCACCTTCTGACAGGCCACGGTCGTTTCCTTCCGCATCCTTGCCCAGTTTCATTCACCATCAATCATTTCATCTCTAATTAACTCCCCTCATGAGGTTGGCGTCAGGAAGGGCATCCGGACGTAAAAACCATCCGCCACAAAGATTTCCATCGCATCTCATCCCCGACCCCGTTAGAAAACGGGAATAATAAGGGGTAGACATACATACATCACAAAACACAGAACGTTCGTTACAGTGAAAACAAGCTGCTCTACTGTCAAGGCCACTCTACAGGGGACTTCAAACAATTCCCGGCAGATATACTACCCTACCAGCAAATTGTTACCGGTGGCAGAAATTGGAACTAATGCGTTCCGCCCAGCCACACGCCTGCGATAGACGTGCAGTCGTCGCCAGCGAAACCTCATCGTATGTCATTTGTGTGCATGATTCGTGCTGGGTCGTGCGCTGTGCGGTGTGCTCTCATTGTATGACTGTACATGCCCCGCAACCGCTGGCTGCAGCCTTAACAAGGCGAGATGACGGAATGTATACACAAGAGCCGCGCTCCACGTCTAGCGGTAACAATTCCCTGGTAGGGTAGTAAGCACTAAAGAAACTCTGTTTTCATTGTCGTGTAATTGTGATATCTGAAGTAGTAGTAGACAAGTAATAGGAGTGCGTATTTGTAACCAACAGCAGTAGCTACACTCGTTTACGCGCAGCGCTTGGCCATGGGACCAAGCCATTGGTGGACTTGGTTGACGTTGGTTCGAACCCCACCGTTGGCCGTCCTTGAAATGGCTTTCCGTGGTTTCCTATTTTTCAATAACAGGCAAATGCTGGTATCTTCCAATAAACCACGGCCACTTCCATCCATCTCTTCGACCAGTTTTGTTATCTTCATTAATTTAATCCCTCTCGACTAGCTGCGTGGTTCAGCGGTAAAGTTTTCGCCTGCATTGTGCAAGGTTGCAGGATCGAATCCTGGCGCAGTCAGCTGGCATTTGAGGGTGCGCAAATGTGAGGGAGCCCTGTCAGTGCATATTACTGCCGCGTTAAAGATCCCCTTCGGGGCAAATTTCTGGCACCTCGGCGTCTCTGAAAGCTGGATTTGTTAAAAGGGACGTAAAACCATTAACATTATTTATTTATTATTTAATCTGATCAACTCCTATCATGGGTTGGCATCAGGAAGGCCATCCGGCCCATGTAAACCACTCACCACACAGACGTTTATCGCATCTCATCCCCAAACGCATTAAAACCGATAGTAAAAAGGGGTAGACATACAGTAGTGTGTATTTTTACCTAACTGAGGTTAGGAATTTGAAGGAGGCAGTTTGGCCTACAGTTAAGAACCATCCCGGCATTTGCTTGGAGTAGAGTTGTTTTCTTTATCAATTAATGGTCTTCGACATCAAGTTCTTCTATCCCGTGTATTTGAGTGTGTGTTTTGAATTTTGTCTGATAGCCTGTGTTATTTTGATGGTTGTATTAGTGTGTGTATTTGTATTTAAGGTGAGGATTGGGTAGGAGGAGGAAGTGTTTTGTTTTTTTTAGTTAGGAACCTTCCCGGCATTTGCCTGGAGCAGAAATGCAAAACCCCGCAAATCCACTTTCAGGATAGCTGAGGTGGGAATCGAACCCACCTCTTTTAGTTCTATCTTACGAGGATGATAGTACCCCGTTCCAGCCCTCAGACCAGAATTAAATTTCTTGGCAGAGCCTGCAATCGAAAATGGGCCTCAGGTATGACAGCCAAAATTGCTAGCCACTACACCACGAGGTAGGGGGTATATGCATAAATAGTGCTATTGATTTATCTAGCTGCCGGCTCTGTGAGTAGGTATTTCTGTGGGCGATGAATGTCTCGCAGCGTTCTTCCCATTACACTTGTCTGGAATAAATGCTTTCAACTTTCTTCATGAACTAGTTTGCGCAGGTTGAGCTAAATGCGTTAGCTGAGACTTTTTATTCATACTACCCCAGCAGTAAAGAAGACATATTTGTTCATTACTCGGAGTTCATATTTTACTGTAGGTAACTTCTGATTCATACAGCCACATACTGAGACGAAGGAAGTCCACCAGGAACCGGAGGCAGAGCACGGAGCAACCCCAAGCAAGCTTGGGTTGCAGGAGCGGAATAAGCCAGCAATTTGTGTGAAGTTTATCATAACAAATGTGCGGTTAATTGCCGTACCAGACGCTTTAAAAGCAATGGCGCGCATGCGCTGCTTTGCATAGAGAAGTCAACACAAGAGAGAAGCCAGGGGTGTGGTTGGACTTACGGCTGACAACATATTAATTATATACCTGACATACACCAAAACACTTCTTAGCTGAAGTGAATCAAGCTGTTTTAACGAACAATAAGAAATACATATATATGGTACATAGAGTAGGCACACGTACATTCATGCATACATATTTAAACAGATGTGCATTTCAACTGAAATCCCCTATAAAATCACCAAGCACCTCAACGATCTCATATTGTTGTTGCTGATTCATTTCGAAGCCTTGCGATGTCGTGGCCACGTAGCCTCGAGTACTTGGGTGTGTTTGGAATCTGTGTGGCACCCCCTGTGATGATTGTAGCAGTGTGTGTATTTACAATCATAAAGAGGATGCAATGTCTGCCACAAATATGACATGAGATGGTCCGGGGTACGTATTGAGAATTCAGATCGAGACACCCTGGTTTCGATTCTCGACTCTGCCAAGAAATTTAATTCTGGTCTAAGGGTGAGAAAGAGACACTCAGTTTCTTGAGACGAAACTTAGAAGGGAGGGGTTAGATTCTCACCTCAAATCTCCTAGAAGTGATTTGCCGTAGTTTCCCTGCTTCCACTCCATGCAAATGCCGGGATGCTTGCTAACTTGAAGTCACTATCGCTTACCTCCAAACACGAGCAGACAACTACAGACCACACAGACTGCTTCAGATATCACAATGCCAAGGTTTATCAGATTACATACACACCCAAGCACAAGGGACTTCATGAACTCAAAGTCACAAGATCCTTATGAATCGACGACAACAACAACAACAACAACAACAACAACAACAACAACAACAACAAAAACTGCAACGAAAACCTTTGGACAAGCTGCCACTGCTACACACTAATGTATATGGAATGGATGACCATAATGTTCAAGGTAGTTAATCTCCCAACTTTGCTGCTAATAGTGGCCGATATCTGCTAAAGTTATCAGAGATTCGTGAGCACAGGAATCCATCAGTTAATTTTTCTCCTTGCAGTATCGAGTCTTGGCGTTGTCAGTTGGCATTTGAGGGTGCGCAAATGCGAGAGAGCAATGTAAGTAGATTTACTGGTACGTTAAAGATCCCCTCCGGGGCAACATTTCGGCATTCTGGTGTCTATAAAAGCTTTAGTATTTAAAAGGAACGTAAAACCAATAACAGTACCGTATTATTAATTTTTCATGAACTCTTCTTTTTACTGCCTTCCACAGCAAAGCTTGGCTCCTACATGTACGACAAATTCTATTCCCTGAAAACTGGAAATGTTACAACACGAGTTATATCGATCACCCTAACATACTGTCGTGACCCGGTTGCTTGGGTGTGACAAGGTAGTTTTCCAAAGGTCATTCGAGCGGCAATGTTGGCCTTGCTAAGTATGGATTATGAGTTCCGGGAACTAAGAATACCAATGTTCGTTGCCCGTAGATACGTTTATTACTATGTGGCATCCTGTGCCGTGATATATAAAAATATACACGTTGAACCGCTGAGTGTGTGGTCTACTTGACTTCCGCAGAATGACTACTTGTAGACTGAGTGCCTAAGGACTGACTTGCAGATTTGCTATTGAGTACCAGACCATTGTCTGGTGTAAGTCGTATCACTTGATTCACGAAGACTCGACTGATCCTTAACCTCCAGTCCCTGACTGTAGCCTGACGTAGAATGATCTACTATCATTGATCATACAAGATTTACTGTACTTGATCGACCTCGTTCCTAATGAACCCCGGTCTTATAAAGATATTATTCCCTACTCTCTGACTTTAACATTGATAAACCCCTTCTCCAGAGCAGTGGGTGGAGACATCCAACTCTGTGCTGAACTGCTCTCTCGCGACCACTGGCGGACATAACCATCTGCCATCACACCGGTGCAGAGTCCATACTCGTCACCCCACTGATTCAGGCGAGACGCGACTATGAACAACCTACTCTCATGAACCATGTACACACGTGGTTTTTTTTTTTTTTTTTTTTTTTTTTTTTTTAAGCGTATGGCTTTTTAGTGCCGGGAGTGTCCGAGGACATGTTCGGCTCGCCAGTTTTGTAGCTGCTTCGAGACGGACACCCAATGGGTGAGCTACCAGTAGACCTACCGTTAGGGAGGGAAGTGGGAATGTAAGGACGAGGAGTTGGAAGGTAGCAGCTGTGGCCTATAGTTAGGGACCAACCCCGGCATTTGCCTGGAAGGAAGATGGGAACCCACAGAAGACCATCTTCAAGGTTGCCGGCGGGGGGATTCGAACCTCTTCGCCTCCCGGATGTGAGCGACTGCCAGCAGTCATGCCGTAACGACCACGGCTAACTCACCCGGTACACGTGAGATATCGGCCAGTGACGAATTGACCGTCTGACTGTCTGAGCCTACGCTATTTCTTAACATCTAGCACTGACTCGGGAATTCAATTCTCTACAATATTATACATCAAGTCTTTACGATCACGAATTACATGTATCATTGAACTATTACATTTCATCTATATATTACTGTTTTAACCATTTTCTTAGCTATGATTTTAATACTCACTTCACTATTTAACTACCGTAAGCTTGGGATCTCGTCCTGGGTCGAACCCCACGACTATACCCTTTTACATTTTTCGCTGAATAGTGAATTTCCAAAATAATTGTATTAAACCTGCATGCTTAGCGTGAGCATTCATGTGCGACTGCTGTTAAGTTGAGGTTTCCATTTCTATTTGTAATCACTTGGACGGGTAGTTCGTTGATGTTACCTTTACAGGCCATTGTTAATGGCACACACACACACAGCAGGTGGTTTGCTCGCGTAAGAGGGCTAAAATAGAAGCCTATTTTACTGAATCTGGCTTGGAGGTTGCAGAGTCTCTTTTTGTATAACTCCGAGCTTGGGCCTCAATGGATCAGAAGTACACATCGGATTAATGGGGATACGTGGCCAGGACGATAACAACCTCAAACGAATCATCTTGGCGTTACGCCATTGAATGCTATTTCTCTCTTCAAAGAGCTACTCAAGTGTCCTCACTCGGTTGATTATACATTGTTAAAGCCATCATGTCAAATCATAAATTGGATTGACCTAGATGTCAACCCATTAAAACAGGAATTACGATCATCATTATTATCAGGTCTCAAAACTCTGGTGAAGTCAGAGATTCAATCCGGGGTCTGCTTGGTACATAGAGTTGGAATCTACATTTGGCGAGCCATTCAACAATGCGGCACAAAATATACCTTGGTAAATTTCTTTTTTAATTTCTGTATCTCCTCCAAGTAGCTCCCTGAACTATTCCTTCCAACGTTAACATTGTCATTTTGGAGAAGATTACCATTCTGATCCTTTACAAATTTCAGAGGACACTGATTCTCTGTTCGTATGGCCTTCGGCACTCTGTAGGAGATGTTCCTTTTTTGTTTTTTGTACATTTTTCCAAATTCCTCCCATTACTGTTTCTTTGCAATTATCATCTCATGCTTCACTACTTGTGTCTGGTTCCTATATGTATCATAATCGCTTGGGTGGTGTCTGGTTAGAACGTTCTTCTTCAATAGCCCTCCTTCCATTTTGACCCGGCCCTTCACCATATCCGTCCACGATGGCGTTTCTCGTTGCTGTTGTCTTCCGTTACACTTACCAGAATACACACTTCAACTGCTGCTTCTAGGATAATACTCTATACCCCTCATCTATTCTTGCTGCACTTGTTTCTCAGGGTCCGAATTCTTCTTCTCAGCTTCCTGATATTAATGCTGGGTGGTTTCATCGTTTTGATTATAAACCTTTATCCTTTCCTTCGTCTTTCTACCACTATATTGTATCCTGGTAACGATCTGTATCCATTTACAGTAAGTAGTGCTCATTGCCTAATATACGTTTTTCGAAAGCCCCGTTATCTTCATAGTCAATTTTGTACCATAATATACTCAATGACTGATATACTGATGCACTTCTTTGTGTGACGTCATGTTGTTTATGAGCACACAGATCCAAACGTCTCTGATCATTAATATTCTGGTGCACCTCTCCTTGGTTTATTACTCACCCTGACATCTCCGAGTATGGTGATACTGTCCATGATATTCTCCACTACCCTGTAAAACGTATCATAAAATCATCAAAAATCTTTCACCACTCCCTGTTTCCATCTTCTGAACACATCCATCACCTTTTTCTATGTCCCCGTGATTGCCTGAACGTTCAACTTTGCATGTAGCATTTCAGATATCAATACACCCACTTCTCCGTGTGATATCTGCACATTCCAAGTTTCCATATTCATGATCCATTTTACTTACTCGGTCATCAAAAGTTTAGTCCACATGTTGCCTTGCTGTGCAAAAGTTCCCGAGGATCGAGTGTGCTGCTCGAGTCATGTCGAATCCAGCTCTCCACCACGCGGTTGTATGTTCTTGTCCAAGTTGCCCGTTTGGACTGGCCTGTTTCTCCGCTGCGACGAAGCGGAGAGAGGAGGGAGTACTATTAACGCGACCAAGGGCTCAACACGTGAAAAAATCTCTGGTCGACCTTGGTTTAGCCCTAAGACTGCAAGGTTTTCTGTCGGGTTTTACTGCTGATGAGCTTGGAGCTAACATGTGAGAGTTGGGTATTCGGTGTGGGCTATTTCAACCGACTTGCCTTGAAATAAGCTATTGTCAGCCACGAACGAAAGTTAATACCACTCCCTAAAATTTTCTGTCACCGTGTTTGAATCGTAGAAGGAATACTCTAATGAAATGCACCATAAGGATTTGCCTGATAGCTGCCCGCAATATCCATCCCAGAAGGCATATTGAGAAACAGAGCGTTTGAATTATGTATCCTTCACCGACCTTGATTAAGAAAAACAATTGCTTTTTAGTCGGTCAACAATTGGCATAAATACTGAAGTGATTCACGTATCAGATTGCTGCAAGGTCCTAGATGTCAGCGCCTACAACACACCACTGCATACTGACAGCACTCGTTTCACTATTGCAGTTATAATGGCTACTGTGTTAACAGTACTTTGTGATTGGCTCGTCATGGGTTATGCAAGGTGTAAGCCTGGAAGGAGTAAGATCCTCGTAAGTTCCTATCAGCATTTAGTTGAGCTCTTCATCAAAGTTGTGCCAGGTAAGTTTTAACATTGCGATCGAAATTCGACAACAATTTATTGCGTAATATTCATCTTTCAAATAATATACAAACTATCTGACATCTAAATTTCAAACTTGCATTCTGTACCCATTTAACGTACACGTATAATGGTAAAACATTTAACTCATAATCTATACTAATATAATAAAGCTGAAGAGTTTGTGTGTTTGTGTGTTTAAACGAGCTAATCTCTGGAACTACCAGTCGGATTCGAAAAATTATTGTTTGTATATGATAGCCAGATTCAAGGGAAATAGTTAAGGCTATGTTAAATTTCGGACAGACCACTCCATTCCCTGCATTTAGGCCCTTTGGCATAAATCTACACCGTTTAACCGATCTGAACCAAAATTTGTATACTTACCTTCTGGAACCCTGCGAGTAACACTGTCTACATGAAATTTATGACAGACCAGTGCATTCCCTGCATTTAGGCCCTTTGGCATAAATCTACACCGATTCACTAATCTGAACCAAAATGTGTATACTTACCCTTTGGAACCCTGCGAGTGACACTGTCTGCATGAAATTTATGACAGACCAGTCCATTCCCTGCATTTAGGCCCTTTGGCACAAATTTACACCTTTTCACCGATCTGAACCAAAATTTGTATACTTACCCTTTGGAACCCTGCGTGTAACACTGTTTAGGCCTACATGCAATTTCAGGCAGACCACCCCTTTCCCTGCATGTATGCCCTTTGGCACAAATCTACACCGTTTCACCGATCTGAACCAAAATTTGTATACTTACCCTTTGGAACCCTGCGAGTAACACTGTCTGCATGAAATTTCGGACAGACAACTCCATTCTATGCATTTAGGCCCTTTGGCACAAATATACATCGTTTCACCGATCTGAACCACATTTTGTATACTTACCCTTTGGAACCCGACGAACGACACTGCCTGCTTGAAATTTCGGACCGACCACTCCATTCCCTGCATTTAGGTCCATTGGCACAAATCTACACCGTTTCACCGATCTGAACCACATTTTGTATACTTACCCTTTGGAACACTGCGGGTGACACTGTCCACTTTAAATTTCGGACAGACCACTCCATTCCTTGCATTTAGGCCTTTTATCACAAATCTACACCGTTCCTCCTAATTGCACCAAATTTTACTTACACTTTGAAACCCTCCTGGTAACACTGTCCACTTGATATTTATGACAACGCTCTCCATTCCCTACATTTAGAATAACAAACAAACTGAACTAGAAAACCACGTATTAAGGCTCTAGAACCATTCATGTCCGTAGTAGTGTAACTGTAAGAGTATTTTAATAAGTCCATAGTTGACTGGAAATTCGGGCTGCATCACGTCGCCCCTACCAGTGTTCTGGTGCAGAATTGAGAAAATAGTTAAATCTTGCCCAGCTTATAAATTGCAGTCACGGGGATTAATTAGTGCAAAAATATTTCTTAGGCCCCTTAAAACAGTTATCAACATGAACATATTATGCCTCTGTATTCGCGCAATGGTGTTGGTGCAGTACATTGAGGTTATCAGCTGCAATAAGCGTTGGTGCTTTCAAATTTACCGTCATTTATTCCGAAACTTATCGTTGAGCGCTATGTGGCGGTAAATGATACTATTCTACCTCAGGAGCTCGGGACAGCCGAAGTTTTCCAAAGTGTTCAGATTATATTCCTACGGCGCTATGCGACAAAAGACGACACTATTGGTCTCTACATTTCTAACAGCCAATGAGATATAGGCCCTAGGCAGTATCTTTTATTTCACTTACTCCTCTTTCTAACATATTTTAAAATTCGTTTTTTAATTACATGTGTCAGTGCTGTAGATACTAAACAGCCGTTTCCCTATTCATTATTATCATAACGGGAAAATGACCTGAATGTTACGTCCATTATACTGTACTACTTATCACCCCCACTACAACCACCACCATCACCACAAAACGTTTTATAAAAAAATATTTCTTTTCTGTTAGTTTAAGTATCATGTGCCAGTTCTGTAATAGCAATTATCATCCATAAAACGAATAAATCCACCGGGCGAAGCCGGGCACTACTGCTAGTAATGTTATAAGAACAACGTACACGGTACACAGTAAACTGTGTATTTAGTAGATAGGCAATAGAATTGTTTTTCAGTCAGCCAACACGTTAATATGCTCAATTAAATTGGGTGGAGGATAACACTTATGTATCCACACTTACTAATCTGAAAGAAATATCACAGATTATAGATTATACATAATAATGGTAGTTCGTACATTTCTCGAAGAATGGGGGTTTTGAATCGGATGATATGTTTCCGTCGCCTTGCGAACACCATCAGATTGCTTGGGACCTATTTAAGGTTGGCGGATATGTACATAACACTTATATACTGTACCTGTCAGAGGAGCTGCCAGGACAGCCAACAACCGAAATGACTTTCCTAACATCTCATCCGCCGGACCTATTTGCCGAGAGGATCAGGTGAACTTCCAAACAGGCCAAAGCAGCACGAGAATCCATCGTCCACGGGGATCGTGGTACATGGTGACAAAAGGTCATAGACCGCCTAAGGAAAGGTTCACCTTAAAAGCTAGACTGAGAAAGGAAACATCCAGACTTATGTAAAACATCGTGAACATTTATTTTTAAATCAACAAACCCCTATCCTAGTTCGGAGGGTTTCTATCGGCTAATCCGCAAGCTAATAAATAATCAAAAATAAAGAGCAGGTCCCTACCTGAGAAGTTACAGTAAACCCTCGCGAAAGACCTATCTCACAATAATTAAAGCAACAACAGCAACACTAGGAAAATGGTACGGCGAAAAACCCTAGGTCAAGTTACAAGATCAAGCTAATATCGGAATTTACATTTAACAGGGTAGCAAAACAAATCTAAGTTAGGATGATACCATTTCCACATTTACATTTAATATTAATTCATCTAGCTAAGTCCTATCAATTAATTACAAAATTTACGGCGGTGACGTCCGTAATATCAAACAATTACATTCAAAGCTATGTGACAAGCCATAAAAAGACATCTAAGACATTCTTACAAACTAGGTGCTAATCAGCACACAAAAGGGTAACATAGAGGATTTGTACACTTTTACATCAATAAATCAATAAATACAAGACCACAGTTTTATTCAAAGCCTGCCTACACCTTGGTTTACTGTTTGTAAGCCATAGTCATTTAACGTGTGTAATTACGGTGACGACTGCGTAGTGAAGACTACGTCTAACATCGTATGGCCTGCGCTCCACCAGCAACGAACTAAAGGTTCGAGCAAGCTTCAGTCGCTACAAAAAGTGTCAGCTGTCCTAAAGTCATTTCCTCCAGGAAATACTTTCATTAGCACGGCTATGTCAGCAGGTTCCAAATGCAAATGAACAAGGTTAAATAGAAAGGATTCGTTAGTTATATTTTGTTTATCAAAATTATGCGTTTTATTATTAAGATGTCGGTTTAGATTATCGTTGGTTTATGCCGAATAACAGCTGACTAGCCTTGGCACGGAGCGTCTCCCTGAGATCATCTCTGCCAAACAGCCTCGACTCAAAAGTCGGAATACAATCAACGAGCAATAACAACTCGGACACACAATAACACAAGTTACCAGCGGCGCACAGCTCGCGTTCAATAACTCTGGGACGGGCCTGGACACATCAGTTACCCTCCCTAAACATCTGGTCTACGGGAACAGTCCCGGACATGGTACACAAAATACCTTCATACATGAAAAACCCTCTTCACGGGGCTAGCCTCCAACATACTATAAGAAACCTGACATAACTGTACTCGTCGAAACAACGGTACACGCAAAAGGCGTTTAACTAACAAATGACAATCTACAGAACATGTGAGCAGATACAGAAATGGACTCTGGGTTCCATGAGCTATCAATGCAATGAAAAATAAATGAATGCTACAAGCATTCTGTCCTGTGTTAATATAAGTCTGTCTCACTTGGGAGCAAGCGCTCTCACACGTGCGCTGGGAAATATTCACAAACCTGTTCGTGTCACAGCAAGTTGCAGGCTCTCTGCACTATTAGACACAACACGTTGACTGGGCCGGCAATTCAGGCAAGAAAATAACTGTAAAACTGGCCTCATAATAATACCTTTACCATAGGTTATAAACCTCGAAGAATGTGTGCATTAAAAGCACGCTATAAAGCTGAATACAAACATATAACTCTGTCTTTCATAGCAAAGACGTTTAAAAGATAGCAATGTCACTCATTGCTGGAGCTCTCTGCTCTCAAAGAGAAAACACTTCATTTGTTTCTTGTATCAAACATCAAATAAATCACGTGTCATTACACTTGACACTAACAAAATAATATTACGGCACAAACTCCAATCTGCTGGATTTGCTTAAAGATACGTTGGGAACAGGGTTCGATGCTAGGCTACAACGAAACGTCCCTTTTACTTGCAAGGTCTACACTTGACCTGGATGGCTTCTGAGCACATCTCGAATGAAATATAAATGCAGTTACAAAACTGGTAATTACAGTCGATTAGCCAAATGATACGACTACTCGAATGAAGTCAGGGGCGTAACATTGACTGGCTGCAATAAGTGCAGTTAAAGAATCATGACCATGGCATCAGTTTGCCATAACAAGAATCTGCTAAGACTTGAAAATCACCCCAGATAGGGTTAAACAAAGTAGCCTTGAAATGACTACAGTCACGTTTAGCAATAGACAGAAATTGGCGTCCTATGACGTCCATCAGGTTGCACCAGGGTTGAACAAAATATCAAACCAAAGGGTGACTCACAATCACTGTAAATAAATAACATCTAATTATACTAATTACATTCCCTACCTATGAAATGGCTGTCACTAAGTTCGGCTGATTTACAATCTACACTAATCTAACTATACCACCAATGACTAGAACAAAGAAGGGTTGTACGAACTCACGATATGAAGGAGCCCACACTTAGCTCTCTGTCCAACGACAAGGGTTGAACAAAAGCACCTCTGGCTTTCAGGATTGGCATCGTCCGTATCAGAACTTCCATCTTGGCTCTCCTAAAGACCAGGGTTCGGTCTGTCCCTGTAGTTGACATCGTGAATTCCTTTCTTCTCGTTCGACGTTCTTGAAGTTCCAAAATCATGCTCGTTCCATCCGAGACATCTCCCTCATACCATACTGGTACTTAGCCCATTATCTCCGACTCGAACATGGTGTTGTAAATGTCGAACACGTGGTCGGTAATATTAGACATCATGTAGTTCATCATTGCTTGAAAATTACGGTGTGCTTTATAACAATCACAGGCGTTACACTTATATCTGGTAACACAGCCTCTACACTTTGCAGATATCATTAATAAATGGCCATGCACTGATCTGCTGTTTCACACGTGCACAGATTCTACTTTTGCAATCACGTGGCATCCGTGAAATAGGCGTCGATTTCTTGTGGATAAATCCACCGTAGTAATTTATATACAATGCGTATTTAGTATAACACTTGTCTAAAGTAACAATATCACAATTACCTGTATATTTCGCACCAGGCTCTTAGCCCTCCACAAATCACGTGGGTATAAAAATGTGGTGCTACAGAATCGTAGAAAATTCAAAATACTTGCCAAATAAGTTCACATTACTATTCGTGCTGATCACTACACTTTACTAATCGTGATGCACAGTACAATGGTGCTCGATGACACTTGATAAAAATTCCTCGCTATAAAGCGGACTATTCCCCACGTCTTACACCACGGGTATTTCAACACGCCTCAACCGGGCAAATTCTCAAGATGTAGTGCACGGAACTGCGTTCCTCGTGGAATCAAGTCGTCAAACTAAGTCGTTGAGCGACTACTTACATTCCTATTTGTGTATCTGCAATGATATTACCATACCTTAAAGTGAAAAAACATTCTCCAAAATGTTTCAATAATACTGAATGACGAAATGGAATATTCTGAGTCTCGTAGAAAGATAAAGTTTATTAATAAAACCTCAGATAAATAATTAGCAGACTTCACCAAAGTCAAAAGAGCGATCCTTCGCTACTCCAAAGAGAATTGTATAAGCTCTCAGCTTCTCGTAGCTTGCTGGGTGTGTTCAAAGGTAGTACATCCCATCATGAATGTGTTGTCATTAAAAATATCACATGAACCTTAGCTCAGCGGGTTCAATACAGGGTGAACAAAAATTGCCGCACTTGATGGTCGGCATGCGGTTCCTCGTCGAAATTCAAGACAAAAGTTTATTTTGCAAAACCTAGTCCCGCCAATAGGTTTAACAGAAATGCGCGTTAAGAAACGAGGCTCTGGCAACGCTGTAACTGCATGCAGCGTGGCCAAAAACAGGTTGCTGGAACTCGGCGCTCTGTCGGAGCTGTCTCATTAGCTCAGTGAGACGAGATAATGCCATAAATGCCGGTTGTGCTTACAATCGCAGTTAAACGAAGGGGACTAAGGAACAGACGTCACACACGCCCAAATATAAGACACTTGACGTAGATTCGAACCGTAGCTCCATGGTGCATGTGGGTTTGATAACCCAGCAGTCTACTCAGTGAGCTGCGACGGCTGATACGGTAGAGCGGGATGATGCACATTTCTCTGTACATTCCGATGCGCTTCAGGATGTCTCAGTGTTGTCAGCTTCTCGTTTTCATACTTGTGTTTTCAAACAGCACCCGATCCGATTTTGCTATAGAAACTCTTGTCTTGTAATTGGATGAGGAATCAAATGCCGACCTCCAAGTGCGGCATGTTATGTTCACCCTGTAGAACAATGTATGTCTACCCCTTATTATTCCCGTTTTCCAACGGGGTCGGGGATGAGATGAGATGGAAGTCTTTGTGGCGATGGTTTTTACGGCCGGATGCCCTTTGGTGTATTCTTGGAATACACGGTAAGATAGAGTATATTTTTAATGCTCTTTGCTTGTTCATTCCTTCCTTTTTCTCAAACACCAACAGTGATCTTCTATTTTCTCCTTGCTGTTTAGGGTTCTCATGTTACCTGTGAGTCTGTTCTAGATATATATCTTCCATGACTCACCTAGCGTCATCTAGCAGTGAATCTCTGAAGTTCCTCAATTTTTCCCGGTGCAAGAGGATTTCCTTATCAATCTGACCACCAGATCTCGTCGCCATCGCCAGCTATCATCTCCGTGATCAAGAGAACTTCGTCTACTTTTTCACCCACCAGCCTGCGATAGTCTCGCCTACTATCAACTCTTTGAAGACCATCTCAACAAAAGAGAAATTAACTTTTCAATGTTGGTTATGCTTATATGTTTTCCTTTTGTCTCCTACCCCCACTCTTTTCCCTTTCCTGGTCCCTCTGCGCTTCGCTGAGTGTGTCTTACTTGTACGTCGGCAGTCGACTTAGTCAGTCAAAGCTCAACTAGAGCTAGCCTTCTCAAATAAAGAGGCATTATCTTCATTCCGCGCCATGTTGGAACTTTAAGTTTATGCGTCAAAGGGAACTTCACCTTCGCCATGCAGCAAAGATAAGTACAGACTTCAGGTGTTAACCTCATCTTCATCGTTTTTAATATCTACATGCTTTTAACGACCATTTTATAGGCAGTGTGAGATTATTATATTTGGGGCAATAATCATCCTTCGCGGGATTTTCCATGTTGATCTTTTGTATGTCTAAACCAATTTTAATAGAAAGCAGCATTTCTTATGAGAAATCCTCTCACAACGTGGGAATTACCCACTGTCTATAAAATACTCAGCTCGTCCCACCGCTGGAATAACTTTGGCCCTATTCTTCAGTTAAGATTGTTCTGGAACCTTCCAGTTTCTGCACTCTATCTACCAGTCGCGCCGTCACGTATTTTCCACTCACATGTGGGAATACTATTTTAAATTAAGGAATCTTCCTTATGAATTACTGCAATAGCTAATTTTTCTTCCACCGTTGGGATTTTCTCTGGCGCATTTAATTGTAATCTACAACCTTCTCAAGCAATAGACTTTGGCCTACCTAGTGCAACTAGTTATTTTCCATCCTTGCAATAACTTTCTTTGCCATAAACTTTCGTGCTACTACAGTGAACTTTTCATCCATTTTAAAGGACTATAGTGAAAACCAGTGCTTGTTCAACATTTCTACGTCCTGATCGTCCGATTATCATAAATTCGGCCATGAACACTCCTCCTCAATCCCAGTTGATCTTTCCCAAACCCTTTACTAACAAACCAAAATAATAAACTTGTTATTTTAGGTCTTTTTCAATGAGGTGTCACTCTAAGGACGTGCCCTCCCCCTTTGCTTATATCTCATTAATTAATTTCTGCATAACTACGTGTTTGGTACACGTTTCAAACTTACATTGTTTCTCCCTTCTAATTAGGGAATACAATTCTTTCAACTCATAAGTGAGTTATTTCTAGGTTTCATGAAAGGGATACTTGCCCCATTTGGCTCGTGATTCCTACTTAAGCATAGGATGTCTAGAAACTTCCTTTCGACTTTCTCTTCAGGTTTCGCATTAAGTGACCTGCCCAATTTGTATAACAACAAAAAAAGTAATTTTGCTTAAATATAAGAAGTTATAGGAACTTCTATTTTATTCTTCCTGTTTTTGTTATTGTTATTTCCGAATTTGTCACTTTTTCTAGAATATTTTCTCAGATATTTCTTAAAGTACACACCTTGTACTCGATTTATTGTCTAACTTTAATCACTTTAATTGTCTTTACACTTTGTATTTTATCTTCGCCATTTCAAAATCTTGCGAAGATTCTAAAACATATAAAGGTTTGAAACCAAAAGAATTGTTAATTGCCTGGCGCAAACTTTAGATGTTTTTTCGGAGGTCTGTGACCCCATCTGTTATAAAGTCTAAATTATATATTTGTCAACAAACTACTACCTATTTGTTAAATTCATTACGCTCTTTTGCATTGTTAAATAAATTCAAGTTCCTTTTTTGACTCATCATTTCTCTAACACAACGGTTAGGCAAGATCCTGTCTTCCCTGACTCTTCCTAGGTTCATGCCCTCGTTAATGCAAATAAATCTCTTGATAGGGTTTTCACCACTTGTTGCATTTAAGCAAGAACTCTTAGTTGACTACTCGGTAAAGTCTCTCTTAGCATTTATAGCTAATTCTAACTGGCCAGTAAGGCAAGCATAGCTCGCTACGCCAGCTTCCTGCTTGTGGAGATTCTCTCCAACTCTTATGGTTGGTTTTTCAAAATTTAAGTGTTTCTCCTTGCCTAAACTTTTAGTCGGCTCCTTGCTGGGTAAAAGCTTAGCCATTTCCAAATGCAATTATTGGTGCACTTACCAAAATTATTCCCAAAAGTATAATCATTTTATTCCTATCCTTCTTGGAAGCATTTGGTCGCACTTTAGGAATTCTACAATTTCGAGAACAAAAAATATCGAAACCTATTCAAATTATTGGCATTCTTCAAATTACTTTGAACAGATACATAATAAATCTGTTACTCTTCGTCTTGCCAGACCATCACCCTTCCCCATAGTAAGCACATGTATGCTTGAGAGGGAATACTCTAAAGCCACTCTCTTGCAAACCTCCCAAGTTCCAACTGCGTTTCCCGTTAGCTTTGCCCAGGTCCCTACTCACTTTAGGTATCTGAGAGCTAATTCGCAGTGGCAGTCACCTTTTAGGACATTTAAAGTTAAACTTATAACTTTCGTGGGACTCTCCTCCCATTTCTCCATCCTTTTTTCTCCAGTCCGAAACCCACTCCCTTTTCTTTATCATCTTCCCTTGGTGGTTAGGTTATTCCCCAGTCAATAATCTACCCACCCTTCCTGACGCCAACCTCATGAGAGGAGTTAATGAGAGATGAAATGAATGATGGTGAATGAAACTGGGCAAGGATGTGGAAGGAAGCGGCCGTGGCCTGTCAGAAGGTACCTTCCCAGCATTTGCCTGGTGTTGAAAATGGGAAACCAAGGAAAACCATTTCAAGGACAGCCGACGGTGGGGCTCGAACCCACGCGTCTACCGAGTCAGCAGAGAGCCTGGCCCCATGACCGAATGCTGGGCTTTAGTCAGCGTAGCCACTACCGTCGGTCAATATATACAATTAACTTAGTTATAACTTATATTCCTTTATGTTCGACCCTGACTATTATGTGTCAGTAAACTGTATCATAATGATGGCCATATAACACTATTTTTCATTATGAAACAGTTTCTCCCACCAATCACATCTCAAGAAACAGTTGTTTGACCAATTAGATAAGGTTAGCATCGCACCTGCGTGGAGTTTCAAGGCCTTCTAAACTGCGTTGCCTAGTGTCATAGTGGGGTATCGAGAAGGCCATGGTCAAATACAAGGCATTCTCTGCGTCTCATGCGCTCTGTTCAGTACATAAAACTGGCGAATTCTCGACAGATATTTATGAATATTTATATTCGAACATAAAATAGTTATAATAATTACAGTCGAACATAAACAGTCGTATGCGACTCGCCTATAATTGTAATTAAGACACTCGTATGGAAATTATAAAACTCGCATACGCTCGTTTTATAAATGTACTCGTGTCTTAATTATAGCCATTATACGCTCGTTGCATAATGTACTATTAATTTACTTTTCGTCAGTTTATGGCACTCCTAAATTTATTGCGTTAGTTATTTTGTTAGTGCATGCAAACACTGTGGGTAGTCTAATCTGAAGCTGTTGTTGTTTTTTCGTTTGAAGGGCTTGGACATCTTGGTCGTTCAGCCCCGTGTACTTGGGTGTGTGTAGAACTTGTCTGGTAACATGTGATATTGTAGTGTGTATAGTAGTGTTCGTGTGTGTATTTGTAATGAAGGTAAAGATTGGGAAGGAGGCGCCCGTGGCCTTACGTTATGAACCATCCCGGTATTTGCCTGCAGTATAAGTAGGAAAACCACTGAGATGGAAAGAAATAAGGAAGGATGATTGTTGTTTTATGTGACCATGAATCTTGTGATTAGGAGCCACGGGACCTCCTTTTTACGTGGAATCCGAACCACGGGACATGGCATTTCACTTCGAAAATCTCACATGCATTGACCAGTCCACCTTGGAGAGAGGCCAACAGCTTGACCTATGTCTTCTCAATTTGGCCTCACGAGGCGGTGTGGTCGCCTATCTAGCCCTCAGACCAGTAATGAATATCTTGGCACAGCCGGGAATGGAACCGGATCTCCAGGTCGACAGCCAAGAATGCTAGCTGCTACACCACGAAGTAGATCTAATCTAAAGCGTGATGACGGTTAACTTCATGAGTTGGATAAAATCTCATAACCATGATTGTTCTTTGAAGGGCAGTGTCGGTTAGTGTTTACGTATGGGAAGAAGATACTGCAAAAAGTAGATAGGATTCGCATCCCAATAAAGCTGAAAATTTTCTCTTGCAAGTTCGTCATTACTAACCTGCTTATTTTTAACAATTCCTTCAACAAACAAATCAATGTATTCGTGTCGGAGAGTGGGTTTCTTCTTAGTAGCATAACGGATGAGTTAATTTCATGGTGTAATGTACATTGTGCAATCGTGGTGCCCTCTGGCAGTGTGAAAACGGTTCATCTAGTTCTGAGAAAATCATTCAGGTTGTTCAGGTTTGGTATTCTCAAGGTCTTTGCCGTGCTTCGTTGTATAGTGGCTAGCACTCTTGGCTGTCACCGTGGAGGCCCTGTCAAGAAATTCTGGTTAGAGGGCTGGAATGGGGTACACTCAGCCTTGTGAGCCAAAACTGAGAAGAGGCGGGTTCGATTATCACCTCAGCCATCCTGGAAGTGGTTTTCCATGGTTTCCCCACTTCTACTCCAGGCGAATGCTGCGATGGTTCCTAAATTGAAACCACGGCCTCCTCCTTCCCAATCCTCATCTGAATTACAAATACACACACTAATATATCCATAGCAGTAACACAGGTTATCAGGCAAATTCAACACACACCCGAGTACACGGGGCTGCAGGACCACTTTTTCACAAAGACCCTATAGAATCAACACATGATCCTGGTTCCTAACTGCACTCAGGTACCTCAATAAAGTCGTACCCGTGTAGCAACAAACAAATTTACTTAAACTACAAGTTCATTTGTCTACATACCAAGGTAATTATCGAACAACTAACATGGGGTTACATCAACAGTTACAGCCGCGATACGCTGGCTTAACTATAGTACTAATGCTTCGGGCACATTCTACAGAAGATCTACCCTACTATTATATTAAAAAAATGTTTTACCTTGTTCTAAATTAAATAATTTACATGGCATCCACCCCAATTGGCATTTATTAAAATCATTCAATGAATACTTATCTACCATGTACCACCATTGTTTGAAACACGGCCACGGCCGTGAAACTGTAAGTCCTGGGTTCAAATATGGACTTCAGGGCTGGTGTTGATGGCATTATTCTTGTTGAGGGTAGCCCCACTGGACATTCAACATTTATATTAATTATTAATTCAATTTTAATCAAACGCACACTTGACCTAATTACTCGCAGAATCCATCCACGTAATAACTTACGCCGGCCGGGACTAAACTCGTTACTACACGTACGCACCGTTATACATAGAATTTATTCCAGATATTGTACACTCCTCTGGGCAAGGTAATCCATCGTATATCCTTCACACTAACGAACTGTCTATTATGCACTTAGTAATTTTCGTACACAATGGATATATTTTGTATACGTTCACGTATAAGTTAGCTGTCTTTATCTCGTCTATCTTTCGATCAGTAATAATAGTTCAACTTCTATTCTCCCCCTCTTTTGGTGAAATATTGTTAGCACCAACTTGGCCTGTGGACACTTTCCACTAAATTTTGACATTACTTGATGCTCACAAAAGCGCGCACTTCAGGGCCCAGAGTGACATACACCCGCCCCACAATTTGTGATAAACTGTGTCTTTAGCTCCTTCGACAGACCTCTTGGGCCAACTAGACACTGATGCATTTTTCAGACTACTTTGGCAATTACTTCACCCTGTCTTGACTGATCTCTGTTTGATGGTTGATTCACGCAAACCTTAATTCTGGCATGAAATATGAGAATCGATCGCTGGTTGGTCCGTAATTTGCATGGAGCCATCTGGTGTTCAAGTATTTCGCGGGAATTAACCGACCACGTGACAGCAAGACACCAGTAGTAGATGTAGGTATTGCGGAGGGATATTGTCACACTTTTATGCACGGGCATTGTTCTAAATATGAAATATTACGGTATTTTACGATACCATAATATTTCCCGTACTTGATAGGAATTGTCCTGCAATTTGCATAACTGCAGCATCTTCCATTCGTAGGATGATAGAGTGGGCAGATCTTGCATCTTTCTCCCTCATACACTCGCCAGTTGTACACGACAATTGGGGTCTTATATTGCCTGGAGCAGTTTGTCGGTAAACCCCCTAGTCTTCTCTCGGACCAGGAAGATGTGGGCCGGTTTTCACCCTCGCCATTGACATAGAGCCACGCTGTCTCCAAGTGTGTCGCAATATCATTTTATCAAGAGAACAGGCTGCTAGGTATGGCTTTGTCATATTCAAACTTCTGCCATTATAATTATATTTCGTAATCCCACGTGAGCGAATTTTTCATATTTTATCTTCCTAATTTATTTTCATAAAAGCCTTTGTGGCTTAGGCGGCAGCACGCCGGCCTCTCACCGCTGGGTCCGTGGTTCAAATCCCGGTCACTCCATGTGAGATTTGTGCTGGACAAAGCGGAGGCAGACAGGTTTTTCTCCGGGCACTCCGGTTTTCCCTGTCACAATTTCATTCCAGCAACACTCTCCACTAACATTTCATTTCATCTGTCATTCATTTAATCATTGCCCCAGGGGAGTGCGACTGGCTTCGGCAGCCGGCACAGTCCATATCCTCGCCGCTAGATGGGGGCTTCATTCATTCCATTCCTGACCCGGTCGGAGACTGGAAGCAGGCTGTGGATTTTCATTTCAATTTATTTTCATGATGTCCGTGATCCTTTGGCCGATGGGTACAATATCCAACACAATACCACGGCATCTTATTCACCACTCCTAGTCCAATTATAAATGCGAACACACACTCCCCCGGCAACAATGTAGTTTATTAGACAGGGTCCATACCAATCCCAAAACACGTGGCTGATAACCACGACGTTCCAAACCCGTAAATGAAACAATACTTTAAGTTTATATAGCTCTGGTTCATAATCCATACACATGCAATTAGATACTTTTCTATGGGTATAGTGCTCACAGATCTAAGTAAAACAACGCTCCATATTCATATCATAACACAACAGTTCTTATAAAGGTAGTTGTTTTTTTTTGTCCGTATGGATGATTGTACCTTTGATATCTCAGCAGAAAATAATTCAATGGAACTTGAAATTTAAGATTATAGAGTGTAAAGGGATTGAAATCATACTCATACAATATGTGAATTTTATCCAAGTCTCAAGGGGGTAGAGAGACCAGTCAAAATATATATTTGCTAGCAAATCTATTAAGTACCATAGAAAAACATTGTTTTCTTTATATTACAGGGAAAGGGATGCCTTATTGTTCATGTCATGCAAGTTTTCCCATACGAATAATAACTTTTATTTATTACAGCTCTGTTCTTCTCCCTATAGTTATTTGATGATGCTGAAGCACTACCAAGCTAACGTCAGACAATAGCTTCTATAAATAATATCCCGTTATCTGTACCTACGTTCTGGTATACTAATAACACCATATCTCATGGACGTAGTGGTTTGGATATAAAATCGAGAAATTGGGACGGCCGTCCCAACAGTAATTGGCTGGAGATGCTGGACAACAGCCACACAATTATTTAGGTTTCATAAAATGGCACTGTAATTACAAAATGCAAATTTTCGATAAAGTGTGATGAAGATAATTTGTAAATTTGTGGACATTGAGATTCACCTGCCTATTCGGTTAACCTTTGGCTGCGAGATATTTTAACGTTTTGTTTATTGTTAATTTAAATCAAGAGCCATTGACACCGTGTACCTTGGAGTGTATTCAATAACCTGTGTCTCTCTGCTGACTGTACTACTGTCGACCAAAATATTATGTGCACTCGAGGTTGAAGGTTGTTTGTGACGTAACCAATAACATCATCATTTTCGGCATTCCATTTTACGTAAGTTCATGTAGGTTTGGAATTTTTAATTTATATTTTATATTTTTTATCGCAGTTGGAACACAAAAAGTGCCCGTTTTTAAGCGTGTTTCAACCATGCGTCACATTTAAGAATTATTATCTCAAAAACTCGTCATCAGATCGAATCCAAATTTTAGCACAATATACATTGAAATGTTGTATAACTGGTTTGTTAATTTCAAAAGTTTGTTTGACCAAGAAACAAAGTTGTTATCATTTATGTAAGGTAACTTTTCTCGGCTTGGGGTGGTTGGAAAAATGTAGTTCTTGGTCGCGTTGTAACCCTTATACATCAAAACGTTATGCAATATGACTGAAATACGTACATTAATTCACTTATTTTATATCGGTTTGTATTTGTACGGGTAAATAAGACATGGTTCACCAGCTAGCCGCTCAGCGGAAAGCCGTACAGCGTTCTTGAGATGGAGCCCATCACTTCCGAGCGAGACGCACCATGACGCGTGATGTATAAGGATTACAACGTGACAAAGAACTATATCTTACAACCACCCTGAGCCGAGAAAAAGTTACCTTACAAAAATAATAACAACTTTGTTTCTTGGACACACACAATTTTGAAATTAATAAACCAATTATAAAACATTCCAATGTATAGTGTGTTAAAATTTGGATTCGATCTGATCACGGGTTTTTGATATAATAATTCTTATATGTGACGCATGTTTGAAACACGCTTAAAAATGGGCACTTTTTGTGTTCCAACTGCGATAAAAATATTAAAATATAAAATGTAAATTTCAAACCTATATGAAATAACGTAAAATAGAACGACAAAAATGATGATGTTATTGGATTGTATGTAGGTCTATTGGTTACTTCACAAACAACCGTCAAACTCAAGTGCACATAATATTTTGGTCGACAGTAATGTGTGTAACTAATATTTATTTGGGTAGGGAGTGTGGTAGGCGCCCCAGAACTTGAAATAAGGTACTATCCTGATACTTCCCTGGAGGGAATGAGGAGAAACGTGCGTAAAAACCACACTACCAGCGCCGGGAGTCGAAACTGCGATATACTGACTTTCTATAGAAACCGTTCCTATCGTGGTCGTGGTATGTGATCTAACGCACATGGCTACGTTGCTTCGGGGTGATTTCAAACAAGGTTTGGGCAATCCCGTCTTGATAACTTCACCTCACATCTTAATCACTTTTCCCCTTTACCAACGGGTGTTATGAATTTAGTTAGTCGATGTAATATTCATTAACACACTGCCACCCTCTTCGTAAAGAAATGTAAGTAAGAACAATGAGTGATTTTTACAGAGCAGGGAGGTTTTAACGATGAGGAACGGGACTTATTCACTTCCTTTAATCAGAACCTAAGTAAGCCTGGTCATCAATCACATTGTGTTCAGTGGCGCCGCCGCCGTGGGCACTCACACATCGAGCACGCAAGGACTGCGCCGCGCTGGCGGGGGAGAACAGGAGAAGGCATCAAGTAATTGGCATTAAATTCCACCCCTCTTACACACTTCGCAATTAAGCTTGTCAAGTTATCGCTAGGAAATGGAGTGAGTATTATAAATGATAGATCTGCTGAATAACATACGTTCCTTTGAATCGAATGAAATTTTAGGTACTTGCTGTCATCACTGTCCAAATAGGCCTACCTTTTTCTTTCTCCCTCGTATGAAATCTTCTGCTTCAAACAATATATCATTCAATAAAGAGAAACTCGGAATATTGCTCTCTAAATTCGTTAACTGATTGCTAGGTAGTAAAGATTTTCTAGAACTCACTGCTGATTCAGTTCGCATTGTGCCAGAAATTCAATGTTAATGCACTTCGTATTGAAATGGAAAGCTTTAAGCACGTTGAGAGAAAAGGAAAAGCTTACTTTCCGTAGTGAAATATAATTATTCGCAAAAACTCTGTGCCAACGAGGTTATTATAGATAGAGTTAAGTTTGTTGTTGTTCATCGATTTAGAGCAGGCCAAGCAACGCGAGCACTTGGTGCGGTGCTTTTCCCCTCCTTCCCCTCTTTTCTCCCAGTGTAGTGGCGGTAGAGGATGCTCCATCATATCTCCAAGTTGAGCTGATAAAACTACAGTGCGATTCAATTTTAACACACCACTATTACCATTACAAAGGTGATTTGATTTCATTTTATAAAGACGTTGAGGAACAAGAATTCCCGAGGATTCATGCCATTACCCGTAAATTGTTTGCTAGGCCTATGTTCGGAACATCGTTCGTTTGTGAACAAATATTTTCAATTATGAATATAAACAAAACAAAACAAAAAGAAGGTCAAGTTTGTCTGATGCTTCCTTGGAAGCTATACTTCGGATTGCAACTGCCAAAACGATTGTTCCAAATATCGGGAAATTAGTGGCTTCAAAGCAATGCCATAGATAAACAAAGAATGTTGAAAATTAGTTCAAAATCAGGAGCGCAATAAAACTATTATTTCGGTCTGTACACAAAATTGGCATTAGAGTAGAGTCTCGCAAACTCGGCCTAATGTGGACCGAAGGGTGGCCGAGTTCGCGAAAATGCTGGGTTATCGGGAAATGTGTTAAAAAGAAGAAATAAACTGTTTGTTTTGATTTAAATGTAATGAAATGTAGTACATTTATTTGTTTTTAACAGAAACACAAGTCTTAAAACGATTAAGACACTACAATTACAGTACTTGAATATATAGTCTAGTAGGCTACTGTACTACATAAAAATCAAGGACAACAATTAGTGTAAATTATAAAAGAAAACTTGGAAAAACTTGGCCTACAAATTATTTTTATAATATGTACACTTTACAGTATATGTAAAAAACAATTCCCGTATGCAAATAGTTTTTTCACTTAATGAAAATTACCATTTACTTTTTTGCAAAAAAATGTTTTCAATTATGAATATAAACAAAACAAAGCTTTTCGCTTTGAAACCTGTTTCTTGAAGCCTCGTCGCGAAGACGGCGAAGAAACAGAATTGCGGAAAATGCGCAAACAAACAAATTCAACGCTCTGCGCGAGAGCCGTTTGTTTACTTCTTACTGCCAACAGTAGCTTGCCACGGTGGGTGAGTGGATAGCGTGTCGGTCTACTAACCCCAAGATTGCAGGTTCGCTCCTGGCCGTGGTAAGTGATTTTTGAAAGGCGGCAAAAATACGACACGCATGTCATACGATGTTGGCATGTCAAAGAACCCATTTGAATTCAGTAAGCCGTGTTCATAATGGCAAAATTAATCTCGGGAGTTTCCGCCAACACAAAGTTCCTCATTTCTCTACTAGAACGCGCTCTAGTGTTCAAGGAGCTTATATATCTAACCTCCTTGACTTCCATAGTGATTCAAGAAACAACGAAATTTGACATGGAAGCTTAGCAAACGTAATGAAAACTTATCCAAGGGCTGTATTTTCCCTGTAGTTCCGGGAGGAATCTGGAGAATTTCTACACCGTTGCCTGAAGGAATGTCTTCAAGACAGCTTTTATCACTATAAGTAGTCCAGGAATCTTAACAGTAGCAACACTTCTCTTCCGCAAATGGGAAAAAGGATCCTTTAAACCAATATTTTAATTCCATTTTCCCCATTTTTCCTGATTTTGTGGCTGTTACTGGCATGAAACATTTCTATGGAAACTCTCGGGCCGAAAGTTCCAGTTGCCTCCATTAGTACAATGAATAATTTCGGGAAAAGTACACCGGCCATACTAATTGTAGGCATAATTGAGTACGAATGGGTGAGTGCATGAACTGATTGAGCAACTGTTTCCGTATGTTTCTCATCAACAAACGATAGCATCTTTTCGCTTTCATTTCGCGCACGAAACCACTCTGATCTGCATTGTATATTGAAGAAGGAGTGTAGTCTAAAAATCGCTCTTTAGCTGCGTCTACAAATTTCTTTGCAACTTGATCTTTTTCGCTTTCTTCTTGCAGATACGTACGGGATACAAATTTCGTGATTTTTCTGCTTTTTATTCTGCACTCTTTCTTAAAACGCTCAACCAACTAGTCCATGCGCTGAAATTAGTTCGCCCCATTGTAATCTCTCGTGAAATGTCCAAGGCCCACAGTCGCAGGTCTTCATCGCATATATTCCGCTTCAGCCTTTGCTTCTGCAAAGCGAGCACAGAGCGCTCAAGGTTACGCGCACGCTTCAGCTGGTCACCAGGGCTGTCCACGTCTATCTACAGTATATGCTAGCGCGTGCAATCCTATTAGAAATCTCCATGCCGATTTCAGGACCTTCCAGTTCGAAATGGCAGCTAATTTTTGGTACATCGCTAATTTATGGTTTCCTCATGATCTCTACGAAATATCATTGTCGGTTTCGATATGACCATATGGACAGTTCCCTTGTAAGAGCGATTAATTTCCCCCTTGCTTTCAACAGTTATTCAAGGCAAGTGACGGAGGGGGTTAATTATTTTAACACAAAGAGCAGCCCACCCTAATATCGGATCCTAATAATTCAGGCACACCAACCTCACGAGGAGCGTCAATTTGGCATCGTTTCACCCAAAAATATACTGCATGGTGCTGCTGATGTTTAAGTATGTATCTACACTTTAACGAAGAACCAACAAAAATATTCTTCGTAAGACAACAAGTAGGCCTAGTCTAGCAATAAAAGAATAAACGCCGATTTGTTCTCAATGACTCCCTTCTGGGCAGAATCGTAATGCACATTCATCGCTGCATATTCCTAGTGATGATCGTTTATACTGGCAAATGAGAACAAATCATTTCATTTAACATTTATGGTGGCATGCCTTTTGCTATTTGCTAAGATTGTGTTCTCGTAGTGGTTTAATATAAGGGGCTTGGGCATTGTGGTCATTTAGCCACCTGCGCTTGGGTGTGTATAGAATTTGTCTGATGACCTGTATCATTGTGATGTTTGTAGTGTTAGTATATGTATTTGTATTTATGTTGAGGTATTGGTAAGGAGGCAGCCGAGGCTTAAGTTAGCAACCATCCCGCATTTGCCTGGAGTAGAAATTGGAAACCACGGAAAACCACTCCCAGGATGCCTGAGGTATGAAATGAACCCGCCTCTTCTCAGTTTTGCGTCGCGAGGCAGAGTGGACCACGTTCCAGCCCTCAGACTAGAATTAAATTCCTTGTCAGAGAGAGGAATCTAACCCGGGCCTCCGAGGTGATGGCCAAGAGGGGTAACCACTACGCAACGAGGAGGACACCAAATGCAATAACCAACCTGGTATAGCCTGTCAGCTACCATCTTGCACGATTCAATGCTACAGGAGTGCCAAGTGATTTTGGACCTCAGTTGGCACTCCTCAGCAGCTCCTTCCTTTACTGCAGTTGTGCCAATGTGATAGCGATGCCTCGTCATGATTGACCTCAGTTCAGATCTAGCTAACATAGGCCTTGAAGCTGAAGAAATTCACAATTAAACACGGAATTAAAAGACAGGGAAAAGAAATGCCCTAAAACCTCGAAAAATGAGGAATGAAAGACTTCGAAGAAAGTAAGACCATGAAAGGCAGATTGGAAAGGAAAACTTGAGGGGACCCGTTCCAAAGTCAGTGGAAGAAGAAAAAATATATGGATCTAACTCAGGAATCCCTCGAGGTCACCAACTTTTGAGCTCACCAGGCGTTAGTCCTTGACGGTGTATTACTGCTTAGGTGCACAATATAGGAGGGGCTTCACCAACCCTGCCTCCCTTAGGGTCTCGTAAAGCAGGGGCGTCCAGCCTTTGCCCTTTCGGCGTGCTAGGTAAGCAACACTGCACGCCGGCAGGCTGCTTCCTGCCTCTCTTGACTGGTCTGACTGCCGGCGCTGCGACTGCTCTCCATCGTGCCTGACCGAGTCAACTTGGGATCGCTAACACACCCGACGTACTGTAAACAAACAAATAAACAAACTGTTCGTCCAATGCGATGGTTGTCCGACACATCAACCTTGTGTTTCACTCGTTCCTTCACATACTGGCACTGCAAATAACTTGTTTCTATTAAAACAGTCAAAAATACTTAAAAGTTATCATGGAAGTCATTTTACGCATTGCAATATTGGTCACTTTTAATCGCCATGTTTACGTTTGGTTTCAATTTGTTTTCATACTGTATTTGTATTCTACTAAAGCCTTTGTGGCTTAGGCGGCAGCACGTCGGCCTCTCACCGCTGGGTCCGTGGTTCAAATCCCGGTCACTCCATGTGAGATCTGTGCTGGACAAAACGGAGGCAGACAGGTTTTTCTCCGGGTACTCCGGTTTTCCCTGTCAAAGTTTCATTCCAGCAACACTCTCCACTATCATTTCATTTCATCTGTCATTCATTTAATCATTGCCCCAGAGGAGTGCGTCAGGCCTCGGCAGCCGGCACAGTTCATATCCTCGCCGCTAGATGGGGGCTTCATTCATTCCATTCCTGACCCGGTCGGAGACTGGAAGCAGGCTGTGGATTTTCATTTCATTTGTATTCTACTGGATGCTGTTTGACATTCGACTAATCAACCATAACACAGCGATGGTAGTACGGTAGGAAGTGAGACGGGAAAGCGAGAGAAACAGACATATAGTCTTCCCCCACTATCACTGCAAGGCCGTACGTGCCAGAAGTACCACACAGCTACGGCAGTACGGGAGGAAGTGAGACGGGAAAGCGAGAGAGACAGATATATAGTCTTCGCCCACTATCACTGCAAGGCCGCACGTGCATGAAGCACGACACAGCTACGGCAGTACGGGAGGGTGTGAGACGGGAAAGCGAGAGAGACAGACATATAGTCTCCCCACACAATCACTGCCAGGCCGTACGCGCCAGAAGCACGACACAGTTACGGCAGTACGGGAGGGTGTGAGACGGGAAAGCGAGAGAGACAGACATATAGTCTTCCCTCACTATCACTGAAAGGCCGTACGTGCCAGAAGCACGACAAAGCTACGGCAGTACGAGAGGGTGTGAGATGGGAAAGCTAGAGAGAAAGACATATAGTCTTCCCCCACTATCACTGCAAGGCCGTACGTGCATGAAGCACGACACAGCTACGGCAGTAAGGGAGGGTGTGAGACGGGAAAGCGAGAGAGACAGACATATAGTCTCCCCCCGCCCCACTATCACTGAAAGGCCGTACGTGCATGAAGCACGACACAGTTACGGCAGTACGGGAGGGTGTGAGACGGGAAAGCGAGAGAGACAGGCATATAGTCTCCCCCCCCCCCCACTATCGCTGCAAGGCCGTACGTGCCAGAAGCACGACACAGCTACGGCAGTACGGGAGGGTGTGAGACGAGAAAGCGAGAGAGACAGACATATAGTCTATCCCCCACTATCACTGCAAGGCCGTACGTGCCAGAAGCACGACACAGCTACGGCAGTACGGGAGGGTATGAGACGGGAAAGCGAGAGAGACAGACATATAGTCTCCACCCCCCCACTATCGCTGCAAGGCCGTACGTGCCAGAAGCACGACACAGCTACGGCAGTACGGGAGGGTGTGAGACGGGAAAGCGAGAGAGACAGACATATAGTCTCCCCCCGCCCCACTATCGCTGCAAGGCCGTACGTGCCAGAAGCACGACACAGCTACGGCAGTACGGGAGGGTGTGAGACGGGAAAGCGAGAGAGACAGACATATAGTCTCCCCCCGCCCCACTATCGCTGCAAGGCCGTACGTGCCAGAAGCACGACACAGCTACGGCAGTACGGGAGGGTGTGAGACGGGAAAGCGAGAGAGACAGACATATAGTCTCCCCCCGCCCCACTATCGCTGCAAGGCCGTACGTGCCAGACTAGGAATTGGAAGATAGCGGCTGTGACCTATAGTTAGGGACCAACCCCGGCATTTGCCTCGTTTTCTCGTCTCACACCCTCCCATACTGCCGTAGCTGTGTCGCGGGATCGGGAGAGCGTGGGTTCAAATCCCACCTCGGCCATCCAGAAAATGGTTTTCGTGGTTTCCCATTTTCACCACCAGACAAATGCCGGGACGTTTTTTTTCTTCTATAGGTCAACGCCCGATTTCCTTCTAATATCCCTTCCCTGACCCGTCCTGAAAAGAAAAGTGCATGGCCATTGGCTGCATTAATAAAATTATTATACTGTATTTTGGTGGTTCATGTTCTGTTCTCAGTTCAGAACCAGCGCGCTAAACACGCACTGTGTCTAATAGGTCTTACACGGCACACACACGTTGCTCAACTGAACAACGTTGGGAGTTGATGGTCAAAACCTGCCCCTGCGCAGCGTTGTGTGTCGCCAATGTTACCAGATCGACCGTCCTGACTTCATTCACCGATAGTATATACTATTCTCCGAACTTTATTGTCACTGGTTGTAGTTTCGGAGATATAGAATGCCGGTGAAATATTTCGCACATCCGCCATGTTGGATTGGTGAAACGTAATGAAAATTGAAGGGCACACTTTCCTCCCCAGACAACAATCCATACGCGACGGTACTTGTAGCTCACCCAATGGGTGTCCGCATAGAAGCATCTACAAACTCTGGCGAGCCGAACATGTCCTCGGACACTCCCGGCACTAAAAGCAATACCCTAAAAAAAAAATCATTTGACTGACTGACTATGAAACCTGGTGTCTCAGCTACGACCCTGAAACGAAACGGCAAAGCATGGAATGGCGATCTCCGGGATCCCCTCGATAGAAACAGCTCAGAGCCGAAAAGTCACGCATCAAATCAATGCTCATCACCTTTTTCGATAGTCAAGGCATTACCCACAAGGAATTTGTACCTGAGGGAACGAAGTTGAATGCTGCGCGGTATGTTGGCATTTTGACCCGTTTCATGAAACGTCTGCGCGGGGTACGACCCCAGCACGCACAACAAGGTTCATGGTTTTTTTGTCCATGACAACGCTCACCCACACACAGCCAATATCGTCAAACAGTTCATGACAAAAAAAAAAGGGGATGGTGCAACTTTAATATCCCTCATACTCGCCAGATCTCATTCTTCCAGACTTCTTCCTATTCCCACGACTCAAACTCGTTTTGGAAGGAAAGAGATTTGACGATATTCCTGACATCCAACGCAACATGACGAGGCTTTTGAACACTAACCCAAAGGACGCCTTCTTGCAAAGTTTTCAGGACATGTATCGCCGATCTCAGCATTGCATAGTTACGGGAGGGGACAATTTCGAAAAACAGTAGGGTCAACGTCGTGCATTGTTAATCTATGTTGATAGTACAGGACTATTCACCGAACTTTATTGTTGTATAACTGATATCACCCTGAACCTTTTCACGTTGATAACGCACCCTACTAGAAGTTCACCTGTGAGACTTTCAAAAACATGTAAACTACAGAACAAACGTGGCGGGCATGCGAATTTGAAACATGTAAATAAACTTTTCTCGCGATTTAACCATCCAAACGCAATTAAACTTGGTACAGCAAATGTAAAAACACATTGAAATGCACTGGCATATCATTTAGTTCAAATGTCTACATAACGTCATGATGGCGGCTGTGCGAAGTATTTCACCAACGTTCTATGTTTCCGAAACTATTATTGATATAACCCTGAAATTTTGTACGGTGTTAGAGGGCACTACTAAAAGATCACGTGTGCCACTTTCAAAAACCTGATAAATACCAAACTAACATGGCGGCCAAGCGAATTTGAAACTTTTAAATAGACTTTTCTCGCGATTTAACCATCCAAACACAGTGAAACTTGGTACAGTAAATGTTTATACACATTATAATTCACTGGTTATCTAATTTAGTTCAATTGTGTACATAAACTCAAGATGGCGGCTGTTTTCAATTTCAAAAATTAAGTTTTAATTTCTTATCTTCTAATCATGCGATCGAAGTCAACGGTTGAATAATGAACTAATGCAATAATCGTCATCTAATAATACATAACTCTTAAGACCTACATGTAAGTTATAAAAATCCATCATGGCGACCATCCGAAATATTTAGACGGTTCTCAATATCTACGAATTTATTACAGCAATCAAACTGAAATTTTGTATGTTGATAGAGGCAATTAACATAAGTAGGATACATGAAAATAGACTGTATAGTTCTTCACGGAACTACTTGTTATAACTTTGCGTTTCACACTCAGCCTTATCGCCTTTCAGCTCTTTGAACTATTAGAAAAGTATCACCTGCTCCCAATGCAGGATATTTGAGTTTGAATTCCGATGATGATCTAGTTTATAGATTTTATTTAACCAACAAATATCAGCAAATCACAGCGGAAACGTTTAAATGAAAAACGATTAACTGAGAAACTTCGCAAATACAATATGATCCCTTTAAATGGTGTCCAAGGACTGATGTACCGTACCTGGAAGACTTACACGCTCGCTGGGAGATGAACTGGATTAGTATCCCCCTCTGGACTGGTCTGTAGGGTAATAGGCTGGAAGAGCAGGGGTGCAATTACGATATTAATGCCTGGGTACAATGCTTTGTACACGGTGGAGATAATTCAACATTTACACCCAAACACAACTCATATGCACCTGCAGCAGTCGAGACGTAATGCCATGGGAATGTAGACATGGCACTTTTATTAAATGATCAGCGTTGTATGTTCTATTTCCCGATATTAAAATAACCATGAACTTCAACAACACACGCCAGTACACGCCAACACAGAATCATGTGAAATAACAGCGAATTTAATTTTGTCACTAGTCCCAAAGTCTTGAAAAAAATGTATATGTTGGTCGTTGTGTTGTCTGCAGATTCAGTCTCTACAAGGTTTCGTCTTTGAACTCGATCATTCCGTGCTGCACATGTAACGCAGAAGTTCCCGTATTATCAATGGTTTGTTTTCGTTTACAAAGCTCCAATTTGTAATACCTGATATCCAGAAATGCGTCAATCTCTTATTCCTGTTGAACATTAGATAAGCGATTTACTCCAAAATTTGATTCTTAAGGATTGGGTGAGTTCTATTTTTTGTAGCACCTCGAAATGTCATTAGTTTCCGGAGAATTGAAAATGTTATTAATTTTGAAATTCTGTTACACCAGACATTTCCCCAATCTTTTGTTTATGACAGCACATCGCGTGGATAGAATGATAACTTGGAGTTGTGAGTGAAGTTTTCAGACACGTAACAGGGGTGAGCAAAAGAGCAGGTCACGAGAGATGCTGCTGCACGCAGCATGAAACACCCTAGCTTCTTTTCCGGATCACAGCAGAGGACTGTCAACTGGAGACGTGAAGAGAATATATGTTTTTGGGCTGGGGGTTAAGTCAAACTATGCGTCATACAATTTGCTTTATACTTAAGTAAGTGTGACGGTCTACCACGCACCTTGCCCTTAAGTGGGTGCGCGCAGATACTACCTGCATCTCACTGCTGTAAAAACATATCCATGAGTCGTTCTTCTTCAGTGTAGCGAAGGAACTTGAATTTGTCATGAATGTGTCTTGGGGTGGTGATTAGCAGTAAGGAAAACATAGAAAGAAACAACATATTTAATTAACTTGTTGTTAGCTAGGGGTGGCTCAACAGATGAGACCAACGTACGTCTAGATATTTAGCCAATAAACGCCCAGAACCAAATAAGTCCAAATACCAACTCCAAATAGCGGATCATGCAGGTGTTTTAGACTGGAAATGAAATGGCATAACTATCTACCTATGAAAACATATGCATTTAGCCTACATCATCTCTAGAGTGAATGAATTCACTGGATAGACATGGGTTAACAGTAGTCAACAACCTTTCACTGCCCTTTGCCACATGGTTCTTACTATTTCTTGCCCATTTTGAGCTACTTGCTCTGATTTAGATATACTTTGATTTTGTTGGGTTCGTCCTCCATACCCTCTAGGTTTTAAGCCTGCCAAATACGCGGCCCGCAGGTCGATGGTGGCTCCCACACTAGTGAAGTGTGGACTACGGTCCACCTTTTAGTGAATACGTAAGCATACTTTTAATATATATCAAATAAAAAATAAATGTTGCTGGGAGTTGTTTCTCTCGACCTCATCTTCCCCTCACTTTGCACCTGCTACTTACAATAGGTCCCGTGGTGAGTCACACATGCCGTAATCTTCTGTCGACGTTCAACCAAAAATGTGCCCGTTCGCTGCGTGAATACTAGCAATGTTTGGATCTACCTACTTTATGAACAATTGTTTTATCATTTTAAATGATCTTGTCGACTTCGTCGTTACGCTGGGGTCTGGCGTTACGTTCCGGTGACGGGACGAAATGTACCGAGAATGCACTGAGGTGTGTGACGTCATAGTATTGCTTGAGCTTCCTCCTTTCCCCGCGCGCTCCGGTGAGCTTGACGTCATCCAGCCTGCTACCTCCTTTGACCTTGGTTTGCACTTGCTAACGGACTTTGAGTTCACGCAGCATTTGTAGCATTTAAAATGATATAAAGTCTAGTCTTTCAGACTGACTATCAGTCTATTTAAACTAGGAAGTCAAACAAAACTGCTCATATATCAAAACAGACAAAACAAACATTTATCCCCCATCCTGAAAGTGGCACCAATACATTCAAACTCTGGTTTCTGCGGAAAGGTGTCAAGTCTCAAGTAGCCTAAATAGTATGCTCCAGAAACTTCCTGTTGGTTAATGCGTAAAATGTTCCTTTGTTATAGTTAAGTTGTGAAATTGTAATAATGTTAATTATGTAATTTTGTATACCTACTGTATTTATGTGAATCTTTTGTCCAAATAATCTCTACTTGTATATAAACAAAGTCCCCGATTCTTGGATGTTACGGGTAAACTCGAGATCCACTGGATGGATTTTGAAGCGGTTTTCACCATTCGGTAAAGGATATCTCGAGGATGATTTCTGTAGAAAATAATTTATTTATGATCAAAGAAAGCCGAGCAGTAACGATTTCAGTGGAAAAGTCGAAAAAACCTGGCATCCGAGCACTTTGTAAGCTTACTCTGGGCAAACCGTTAAAAATATCTAAATACTATGAGTGTAAGAATTGTTCAGCATGAAAAGTTCTACAAAAAAGTCCGCGAGAACATGTGTCTTACTGCAATACATCGCCCTCTATAAGTGTTTTTACGTTTTAATTTCTTCCAACCATGTCCATTCAACTACTGAGGCGACAGTTTACGAGCTAGCTAAGGGCGAGTCTATCATCCCTGTTACAGCCTACTAGCGGGCGAACCTATTGCCCCAGATACAGCCAGCAGCAAACCGTTGAGTCGTGTTGAGTTAAGACTTCTGAGAAGGGTGGTTGTGTTTGGAGTTTCCCTGGATGTGCAACTCAGGTTTTCTTCATTTCGCCTGTGAAACACAGTCAAGTTAAGATTGGACGGAAAGGGGATTATATTATATTAAATTATACTGATTGGCGTATAATCTCTACTTAGTATAAAACAAAGTCGCCGATTCTTGGATGTCACGGGTAATCTCGAGAACCACTGAATGGATTTTGATGCGATTTTCACCATTCTGTAAAGGATATCTCGAGGATGGTTTCTGTAGAAAATAATGTATTTATGACCAAAGGAAGTCAACTAATAACGATTTCAGTGAAAAGGTCGAAAAAAACTGGCGTCCGTGCGCTTCTTTAGCTTACGCTGGGCAAACAGTTAAACATATCTATATACTATGAGTGTGAGAATAGTTCAGCATGAAAAGTTCTACAAAATAGTCCGGGAGAGCATATCACTATCTTCAATACATCGCCTACTATAAGTGTTTTTACGATTTCATTTCTTCCAACAATCTCCATTCAGTTACTGAGGCGACAGTTTACGAGCTAGCTAGGGGCGAGTCTATCACCCCAGTTACAGCTTAGCTAGGGGACGAGCTTATTGCCCCAGATACAGCCAGCAGCAATGTGTCGAGTCGTGTTGAGTTAAAAACTTTGGAGAAGAGTTGTTGTGTTTGGAGTTTCCCTGGAAGTACAACTCGGATTTTCTTCATTTCGCCTGTGAACTTTTCGTTCCGAAATATTCACAGTCAAGTTAAGATTGGACGGAAGTGGGATTTGTGTTACATGCACCTCGCCATTCTTAAATTACCTCTGACAAGAATTTGTTGCACATGCATCTCTATGATAATATATTAATAGTCCAGTCAGTGATTTTAACCCATCATGCCGAGACGAAAAACGGATATTGGTCGTTGTTCATTGACATTGAAAAAAAAAGCGCTTATCACGTAATGCATTCATAGCTGTTCCTGGGCGAAGCCGGGTCGGGTTGCTAGTACATTATATATCTAATATCAACGTCCAGTAAAAGAAATTAGAAAAAGCCTAATATTTAATCTTCTCATTTTACTGTGTGGTCCTTGGAGCTAAATTTATCAATAGATTGATCCTATGCACTGACATACCTGCTCTAGGTACGAGTGGGATTGTGGTGGCGCAGCTGTCAAGCTGTTGGCCTCTCACCAAGGTGGACCGGGTTTTATTTCCGGGTCAATGGATGTGAGATTTTCTGAGTGAAATGCCATGTCCTATGGTTCGGATTCTACGTAAAATGGGGATCCCGTGGCTCATGATCGCATTATTAATGGTCACGTAAAACTAAATACTAAAACTACTCTAGGTACGAGTACATTAAAATCAAGAATTAACTTAAGTGTATTATTACGAAGTTTTAAAATCTATCCCTCGCTTCTTGTTATAAACAGGTAATTTTATAAAAAAAAATATTATGCGAAACTCACTCATATGAAAGAAGAAAGAAATTATATTTTCTAGTCTTTCTTTCTGCTGTCCGGAACGCAGACGAACACCAATCGACTGTCATTATTGCTTCAAATCATCTTCCTTTGGGCATATCTTCAATAATGTGCCGTAGAGTAATTTAGTAGAAATTTAGATCTTTTCTATGATCATGGAACAACATGGTCTTCAGCACCGTGTACTTGGATGTGTGAGTGTTTATTTTGCTACATAATCTGTGTTTTTGTTGATACTCTAGTAGTGTGTTTAACCATGACTATTAGGATACGGAATTGGGTTGGTACCCCGGGACTTGAAATAAGGTACTATGCCGGCATTTTACTGGAGGAAGTATAGAAAGACGTGGGGGATAACAACAGTCAGAATAGCTGCTGTCGGTGGCAGGATTCGGACCTACAATCTTTCGACTTGCTGCAGTGCCTCATCGCAGGCATGGAGAGCGGTATAACGCGCACAGCTATATCGCGCTGTAAAACTATGTTGACAGAAAAATGTGAATATGATATAAAATTAGAATAATTTGATATCAAGTTTGTATACATCATTCAAAACTCACGATCAAGACTCGTATATATCCTAGCAGAAGAAACATTTCTCATAGCAGACCTGCAGACTAACTGACACTATCTAATAACAGCGAATCAGACAATTTACTATCACTAATCAGGAAGAGAGAAGACATATGCCCTAACTTCTAAGGCACAGGGGCCATGATAATCCGAGCATGGGCAAAGGAAAATTTCGAGATGAGACACGTCTTCACAAGATTGGCAGTTCATGGCTTCCACCATTTTGTCTGCAAAAATACATCCTTTCATGATCCGATTACAGAATGTGAATGAAACTATGAAAACAACCCTGTGGTCGCTATCAAATGGAATACTGCACTAAAAGAACACTATCAATAATTGAAGATGCACAGAAGTGAGAGTGTTAATGAGATGTGCAGTGATAGTTATATTATTTTATTTGTTTTTTTCGCTGCATTATATGTTTAAAAATCAATATGAAACACTTACTTACAATCATCATTGTTAACCGATCTCTGTGCTTGGGTAATTGACTATGTAATGGGACTCTATGAAACTTTTTCGTCCCCTGAAGACTCAAAGGTTTATAAACGTGGTCGAGCTTATTGTTTTCTTTATGACATCGTCCACGAGTGAGAATTCCACATCCATCATTTAACCAGCGCTCCACTACACAAGGAGGTGGAGAGGTCTTTCTTATGGAAATACATAAAATGTCAGTCATAAAAACTCCATACACTATACATATGATCATACAATGTGTTCATCGAGTAGCCTGTTCTATAGGTAAAACACATTAGCCATTGGATAGACTACAGCCCTTCGAAAAAATCCTACCGAAAGTAAATTATTCCAGGCGATATACGGTCTCTCTGTACTTCTGTGAGCCCATCATGCTGTGTTTAATTGTTCAATTGAATGCCTGCATGGGACGTAATTGTGTTGTTACCCCTACTAACCTATAGCATGTTATCATAGGCAAGGCCACTGGCTCGAATAGAACAATCGGTATAGATTCCAATTGCTGGAACTAATGATGTAATGCGGTTTGCGTGAGGGTTGCTACTATCCACACATACAGTGCACACACCGCCTGAAAGGGAATCGATGATGTGTGATAATCTGATACAATTTGCTTAGTTTCTTTTAACCCTTATCAAGTTTGATTTTCAAATTTTATGTTGAGAGTTCTTAAGGTAAAATGAATGAAGCTACAAATGCATAAAGGACACATCCATGTATTAGTTAAGATACTGCTACATCTCAATATTATGTCTAGAAGTCTCAGTACAATCAGTAGCATTAATAATGATCATAATAATAATTTAATTAATTTTAATTTAATTCATTCTAAGTACATTGGAAGCCTCCGTGGCTTAGGCGGCAGCACGCCGGCCTCTCACCGCTGGGTCCGTGGTTCAAATCCCGGTCACTCCATGTGAGATCTGTGCTGGACAGAACGGAGGCAGACAGGTTTTTCTCCGGGCACTCCGGTTTTCCCTGTCACAATTTCATTCCAGCAACACTCTCCACTATCATTTCATTTCATATGTCATTCATTTAACCATTGCCCCAGAGGAGTGCGTCAGGCCTCGGCAGCCGCTAAAGCGCAGTATTTGATCATGGGGCTAAGCTCTCTGCGGACCCGCTAGACGCATGGGTCCACGGCCACTTCCTTTCACATCCTTGCCCATTTTAATTCATCTTCTTTCAATTCATCTGTCATTAACTCCTCTCATGAGATAGGTGTCAGGAAGGGCAACAGGCCGTAATGCCACCCGCCACATAGAATGTCATCGCATCTCATTCCCGGGAAATATAAGGGGAAGACATACATTTATTTATTTATTTATTTATTTTCATAATATTTTTAAAATAATATATTTTTATTGCATTCTCTTTTGTTAATGTTGTATATAGTATATACAAATATGTTTGTTATTTATTTAAAAATAGAATTGTATATGTATTACAGAACATGTACTGAAATTCTATGTAGAAGCATGCATAGGAGTAATTATAGGGTAAAAATGACCCAGAAAGAACATAATTATTCAAATATATTCCAAGAACTACTAGCCATTTAATTTATTTTAATTAGAGTGACATATAATAATAATGGTAATAATGACAATAATTATATTTATAATAATGAGAATAATGATTATGATGATGATAATAATAATAATCGCCCTCACAACATATGAAAAGTAATTAATGACATTTGTTATCAGGTATATCATAATCACTACAGTGAACAAATATACCGAATTCACTATTGCTGTTACAATTAACAGGATATTCTGCAAACGATACTATCACAAAATACAAAACTGAAATAGCACCATTCTACTATATAAAACCTAGATGACAGTTCTTCAGTTGAAATTGGTCAGATACTTGGTCGCTAAACACGTATATTCAGCATTGAAACACAAAACATTGTGCACTTCACTACTTAAAATAATGAGGGGGATTCCTAATTCGTACTAATCGCTATTGATTTGTTTCGATGAGCGTGAACGGACCCCGTTCCAAAGCTTACACCAATACTTCAATCCCGCTAAATACTTAAGTAATGAAGTATAGAATACAATATACCGGCGTCCCTTTTATAATAGGGGCCGCTTCGTGGTGCAATGGGCAGCATTCTTGGTTGCCACCCCCGAGGTCTGGGTTCAATTCCTGGCTCTGCTAAGGAATTTAATTTTGGCCTGGGCTGAAACGGGATACACACAGCCCCGTGAGGCACAACGGAGAAGAAGTGGGTTCGATTCCCACCCCAACCATCCTAGAAGTAGTTTTCCATAGTTTTCTACTTCTACTCCAGGCAAATGCCATGATGGTTCCTATATTAAGGCCACGCCCGTCTCCTTTCCAATCCTAGTCTCGATAACAAATACACGCACTAATGCAGACATTACTGTATCATAGGTTATCAGGCAAGATCCTACACACACCCAAGTACATGGGGCTAAATGACCACGATGTTTGAAGCCTTTATGTGATAACACAACAACTTTTATTGAGGTACGGTGTTTGGGAAGAACATTTTAACATTCACTGCTCAACATAATAACTGTGTTCTCCCTTACGTCAGGCTGTTCCAAATCCACGAGTTTGAGTATGCGTACACGTGAGTACTCAGAAGTTATGCTCGGAGTACGGTCAGAGAGGGACTGGGGGTGATAGCCAATACGTCACTGGGCGAAGGTCATAACATAAGTACATGTGCTCCCTGCCAGTCCTGACGGCAGCCCCCACAGCAGAGCTGTATTGCATGTTGCAGGTTTACTCACGCAAGGCGGCGAGTACTCCCGTGCTCAGTGGCGAGCAGCTTGGCTGGAACAACCTTCCTTACGTGATGGTCGACTGAAGATTAGTTCATGTAGAACCATTCTATGTTACAGATGTTCACTTCTAGTCCATTTTTAACTTAGTGTGGCATTTTGCACAATGCTTGCGTTATCTGATCCGTGTGTTGGATAGCAAGATAGTGTCGCATTTGGTGCTCACTGTACCAATTACAAACCAGCGTACCATAAGCAATTACTGTAACATATGCGCATTTGGAAACTAATGTGCGCTTATGTGACATTCGTCTGCGAATTAATTAAGCTTGTGGTCATCTGCCTAGTATACTTGTGAGTGTACAAATTTGGTATGATAACCTGTGTTGTTAAATGTTTTGAACTAGTCAATGACGTATGTGACCAAATAGATCTCACCTTTCATCGAAAAGCACTGGCAGTCACCATTAATCTGGCCCCATTTCACCGCCTCCAGCTATCATTTCGCTCAGTCCATAGGGCTCAATTTCTAGATATTCGCAGGGTTCTACAGTCGCTCTGTTCGACTTTGGAATGACCAGCCTCATGCTAAAAAACCTACATTCACAACACATTTAAATTACCGCAAAGCGAAGGCTCTAAAGGGAATTAAATCCCATATAAATTGAATCTATATAATATAACTTTGAGTGCGTGTGTATGAGTGTGTACATGCGGTATGTATGTGTGTCATTTAAGAATTGAGTAGTAATGTAAACTTTTAAACTCGTAAATCGTAGACTTTGTCTATCTGCCGACCATAAATTGAATATAATTTTTTTGGAGAAAAATAAATAAATAAATAAATAATAATAATAATAATAATAATAATAATAATAATAATAATAATAATAATAATAATAATAATAATAATAATAATAATAATAATAATAATAATAATAATAATGATGTGTGTACTTATAATTTCGGCGTCCACTTTCTCGTATAGCAGATAGCTTTCGCCCCGGAGGTCCGGGTTTGTTTCGCGGCATTTTCAAAAAATGTAATTCTTGTCTGAGGGCTGGAACGGGGTACATTCAGCCTAGTGTGGCAAAGCTGAGAAGTGGGTTTGATTCCTACCACAGCCATTTTGGAAGTGGTTTTCTGTGGTGCCCCCACTTCTTCTCCAGGCAAACTGAAGGCCATAGCCGCCTCCTTCCCAATCCTCTCCTGAATTATAAATACACACACTATATATAGCCTATCCACAACAACACAGGTTATCAGACAAATTTGAAATGGCTGCACAATCCCAATGGTAATATGTAGCTAAGACGTTTGGTCCATTATCCTCATGTTCATAATTGAATGTCTGACCAGTCAAGGCGACATGTGTCAGTATTAAACAGTGCTTATAAACGGAGCAAACATATTTCATTTTAAAGTTTCTCATATAAACACTGAATGAGAGCTCACTCATTATCGTTATAAGGTACATGTCACTACAACTAGTTATCGAGTTCTAGTTCACACGAATGTTCAAAGGAACTAAAGATGAAGTTATTTGATATGACGAAAGGAATCACGAAGTATTTTATTGCCCTTAATATTGCGATCATAAACTCCAGGACCTCTATTGTACGTGGAATCCTTACCACTGACCGTTACGTTTCACCTCAAAAATTCCACGAGCATTAACCGACAAGCGAGTCTTGGTGGGTGAAGTGCACTTTTTTATGTTATCCCTAAACATATCCTCAAACCTGGATTTCAAACATGTCAACTTCTTGCCATGTTCAAAACTGAGGGTCTCTCTTCTTTTCTACAACTTTCCAGAATTACTATAATCTTATATACAAGAAAATGCTTGTAATGGTACTTTGCATCCTTGCAATTATTCATGTTTTAAAACAGAAAATGCCAGCTTGCACTGAATACCTCAATTTACTTCACCGAATAATAAAGATATATTGTACTCTCCCACTTCACCATGTGGTCAATTCTTTTTGGTTCATCTAACTTATTAAATAAATTGGTTTGGCTAATCGAGCACAAAATATAAAATTAATATCCCTGTTAATAATCAGACTAAAGTGTCATAAAGAAGCCATACCTGGAAGTTGGGTGACTGAGCGGTGGAAATTGTCCGTTCGTTGGTCATATTAAAAAAAATGAAAATACCTGGAAAACACACGCACACAAGAGAACAGAAAAAAAGAAAAAAGGTACCGAATTGTTTCATTGCCTCAAATACGTTAGCTATAGCCCGTTGACTTCTGTCAGGAGCCTGTCTATGTTTAAGAGGATTTTCTACTGCTCGATGTAACTAGACCTTCCTGAACAGTGTAAGGGAGTGAGATAACTCCCTGTGTGGCATTACTAACGAAGCTTCAGAGGCTAACAAAGCTTAGAATATGCATCCCACTGAATATCTTTCGTAACATGTGCTCATTTTATTGCGTGCAGTTTCACTACCTTCGAGCGGGTTTCTAACAGACCGGTACACTTACAATTTGCATTATATAACTAGCATTAGGTTGACCACCTTCAGTGGCTCTTCAGTAGCATCCAAGTGTTACTCGTCTGTCAGATTCAATAAGCACAAGTCCAGTAATGAGCATTGTGAGAACTCGTGTTGGTAGTTATTTTGGGTTGGGGTGCAATTGGTACCCCAAGTTGTTGCAAGTGTGACTCTATAAGCCTATGCAATCATTCACTGTTATAATTCTGTGTTTCTCCTAGCTTAAAAAGGAAGCTTTCCATGGGAGTTGAAAGCCAATACTGAGCAAATTACTGATATTCTCATATTTTACAACATTCATACAGACATTATTGCTAAATCTCATACTGTTATATTATCTAAATATTACAATTTGATTCATTAGTCTGCTACAGGCAGGCTAGGCCTATTACGGTCGGGGTAGGGTCTGGTAGCTCATCAGTTTAATAATTGATGATTATGTTATGTTAAATTTGGGATGTAACATTCAACCGTTAAGTGAACATACAATACCACCAATGGCGTTCCCGTTATGCACAGAATCCCAACTTGATTTGGGAGTTTACATTCGTGTGGTTCCCTCGAATTAAATTCCTTATAACAGTGAATAATAGTGATACAAGTTTTTGAAGAACGTTCACAAAAACAACCAGTTTACAATCGAAAGAAACCTACTTTGTAAGTGCCAAATATTTACCCGTAATTATTATAAAAATCAAAAGCATTGAATTAGGATTTCTGAAGTTAAAAGAGTTTCTAATGTCCATTTATATATGGTATTTTTTTAATGTAAATGTTATGAGTTTTACGTTTCTTTTAACTACTGCGGCTTTTAGAGACGCCAGGGTGTCAGAATTTTGCCCCAAATGTGATCATTAACGTGCCAGTAAATGTACTGGCACGGACTCCGCACATTTAATCACCCTCAAATGCACACTGACTGCGCTGGGATTCGATACCGCATCTTGGGATCAGCAGGCAAGAACGCTACCACTGTATTACGCATTCAGTCGATTTGGTATTTTATACTATAGTATTTAAGCTTACCGTTAAGGATAAAATTAGGTGGCGTGGTGGCGCACCGGTCAAGCTGTTTGCCTCTCACCTAGGTAGACCGCGTTCGATTCCCGGTCAATGCATATGAGATTTTCGAAGTGAAATGCCATGTCCTGTGGTTCGGACTCTACGTAGAATGGAGGTCTCGTGGCTCATGATCGTGAAATTAATAGTCACGTAAAACTACAAATTTTCTTCCTTCCTTCAATCCTTCTTCTTTCTTTCTTTCTTTCTTTCTTTCTTCCTTTCTGCCTTCCTCCTTTTCTTCGTTCCTTCCTCCTATTCTTCCTTTCTTCCTTCCTTCTTTTCTTCCTTCTTTCCATCTTTTCTTCCTTTCTCCCTTCCTTCTTTTCTTCCTTCCTTTCTCCTGTTCTTCTTTTCTGCCTTCCTACTTTCCTTCCTTCCTTCCTTCTATTCTTCCTTTCTTCCTTCTGTTCTCCCTTTCTTCCTTCCTTCTTTTCTTCCGTCCTTCCTTCTTCCTTCCTTTCTCCTTTTCTTCCTTTCTTCCTCCCGTTCTTCCTCCTTTTCTTCCTTCCTCCTTTTCTTCCTTCCTTCTTTTCTTCCTTCCTTCCTTCTTCCTTCCTTCCTCCTTTTCTTCCTTTCTTCCTCCTGTTCTTCCTTCCTTCCTCCTTTTCTTCCTTCCTCCTTTTCTTCCTTTTTTCCTTCCTCCTTTTCTTCCTTCCTTCCTCCTTTTCTTCCTTTCTTCCTTCTGTTCATCCTTTCTTTCTTCCTTCTGTTCTTCCTTCCTTCCATCTTTTCTTCCTTTCTCCCTTCCTTCTTTTCTTCCTTCCTTCCTACCTCCTGTTCTTCCTTTCTTCCTTCCTTCCTCCTGTCCTTCCTTTCTTCCTTATTTCTTTTCTTCCTTCCCTCCTCCTTTTCTTCCTTTCTTCCTCCTGTTCTTCCTTTCTTCCTTCCGTCTTTTCTTCCTTCCGCCTTTACTTCCTTCCTTCCTTCCTTCCTCCTTTTCTTCCTTTCTTCCATCGTTCTTTTCTTCCTTCCTCCTTTTCTTCCTTTCTTTCTTCCATCTTTTCTTCCTTCCTTCCATCTTTTCTTCCTTTCTTCCTTCCTTCCTTCTTTTCTTCCTTCCTTTTATCTTTTCTGCCTTTCTTCCTCGTGTTCTTCATTCCTTACTTCCTCCGGTTCATCCTTTCTTCCTTCCTTCTTTTCTTCCTTCCTTCCATCTTTTCTTCCTTTCTCCCTTCCTTCTTTTCTTCCTTCCTCCTGTTCTTCCTTTCTGCCTTCCTCTTTTTCTTCCTTCCTTCCTTCCTTCCTTCCTTCCTCCTTTTCTTCCTTCCTTCCTCCTTTTCTTCCTTTCCTCCTTCCTTCTTTTCTTCCATCCTCCCTTTCTTCCTTCCTTCTTTTCTTCCTTCCTTCTTTTCTTCCTTCCTCCTTTTCTTCCTTTCTTCCTCCTGTTCTTCCTTTCTTCCGTCCTTCTTTTCTTCCTTCCTTCCTCCTTTTCTTCCTTCCATCCTCCTTTTCTTCCTTTCTTCCTTCCTCCTTTTCTTCGTTCCTTCCTTCCTCCTTTTCTTCCTTTCTTCCTTCTGTTCTTACTTTCTTTCTTCCTTCCTTCTTTTCTTCCTTCCTTCCATCTTTTCTTCCTTTCTCCCTTCCTTCTTTTCTTCCTTCCTTCCTCCTTTTCTTCCTTTCTTCCTTCCTTCTTTTCTTCCTTCCTTCCATATTTTCTTCCTTTCTTCCTTCCTTCCTTCATTTCTTCCTTCATTTTATCTTTTCTTCCTTTCTCCCTTCCTTCTTTTCTTCCTTCCTTCCATAATTTCTTCCTTTCTCCCTTCCTTCTTTTCTTCCTTCCATCTTTTCTTCCTTTCTCCCTTCCTTCTTTTCTTCCTTCCTTCCTCCTGTTCTTCCTTTCTTCCTTCCTTCCTCCTGTCCATCCTTTCTTCCTTCCTTCTTTTCTTCCTTCCTTCCTTCCTCCTTTTCTTCCTTCCTTCCTTCCTCCTTTTCTTCCTTTCTTCCTCCTGTTCTTCCTTTCTTCCTTCCTTCTTTTCTTCCTTCCTTCCTTCCTCCTTTTCTTCCTTTCTTCCTTCCTTCTTTTCCTCCTTCCTTCCTCCTTTTCTTCCTTTCTTCCTTCCTTCTTTTCTTCCTTCCTTCCATATTTTCTTCCTTTCTTCCTTCCTTCCTTCTTTTCTTCCTTTATTTTATCTTTTCTGCCTTTCTTCCTCTTGTTCTTCCTTCCTTCCTTCCTCCTATTCTACCTTTCTTCTTTCCTTCTTTTCTTCCTTTCTTCCTTCTTTTCTTCCTTTCTTTCTCCTTTTCTTCCTTCTTCCTCCTGCTCTTCCTTCCTTCCTTCCTGCTTTTCTTCCTTCCTTCCTGCTGTCCGCTCAGCGTATTGAGGTGATACATTGTTTAAACAGCCTATGCTCTTCAGTTTTGACATTGGCTGATCAGTTGGTTAATGGGTCCAATAACAGCATTTAACCCGAGTACTGGGATCCGAACTAGATTAAATAATTCAATTCGCTGAACATTGGCATCGCTTTATAATATCACAGCAGCGCGACCATTCTGGCTTTGTTATATATTTGAAACTGTATCCATTTGTTTGGATTACACCGTTGATTTTCAAATATTAATTATTGCTGTCCATCAAGAGCGTACTATGAAATAGGGTAAATGAAAACCTGCCCTTAGGCAATCAGATGATATTTATAGCATAGTTGTATTACGTGAATGTTGGCAATCATCAACAACACACGAGTTTATTCTCCACACAGCTTGTGCAGAACACTTTCTACGCTGATATTCTTTATTAGAATGTCTGCACAGTGTTTTCTTACTTCTAAATTATTTTCAGCCCCTCCATAGAACTAATAATAATTTTATTATTGTGTTGCCTTAGTTTTCAAAATTTAATGTGTTTCATTTGGTCAACACGATTGTACCCAGAATGGGCGATCCTCTAATCCTGAAAAAAGTTTCATAAGATTAGTAAGTTCAGTAGGATGGCCAGTTTCGATCGTCAAGTGACCATCATCACATTCCTTACACTTAGACATGGCAGCACACATACTGTATATTACAATGCTGGACGAACACAGTCAGTTAGGAATGCGCGGCGAAGACCAAGGGGGATAAGAGTTAACGAGAAAACACAGAGAATTCCTGCCATTTAATTGAGGGTCTGGCGATAGGAGCTCCTTGGGACCGAACCACACATCGCTCAATCAGATAATTTCCCAATCCACTCCAACCAGACCATTTTATAATAATCACATATTCACACTCAGCAGGTAAACTTGAATTTCAATCACCACTATCAGTATCTCAATAAAAAAGACTCGCACATAATTAACAAATCTTGACTAGTTGCGTTATTTTCATATCTACTGGAAATAATTAAGTGTATATATTGTAATACCATCAATCATACTTGTAGACATAGATTTAATAGCCTAAATGTAAGGGAACTGATGATTATCGCTTGACGATCAAAACTGGTCGTCCAAGTGTACTTATTATTCTCATTTTATTTTTCAGGATTAGAGAATCAACCATTATATTGGGTACAATCTTGTTTACCGACTGAAAACCAATACATTACGACTGATAATAATTGTTACTGAAATTTTCATCACCATCATTTGTATGTTATATCGGTTAGTGCTTGAGAAATTAGTGGTTGATGACGCGTAAGTGGGACAGGTCTTCTCCATGAGAAGCAAGGGGATGGAATCTAGAATAAAAATGCAGATAATCAAGAGGAAAGGAGATATCTCTTACATGAGTTGTCGGCACACTCGAGGCTGCAATGACTGAGGATCAGATCTATGACCTGAAAACTCGAGAAATGTGCAGGCTTTAATGCCCTAAAATTACCAAACACGGCCTAAAAGCCCGAATATGATTTAAATTAAAACAATAAGAGAAACAATACTTTAACAGTTAGTTGCAGACGAAGTAATTCTGACCTGTCTTAGCCTAGATTATCAGCAGAGAGTCACTGGATGACAACTTGTAATTCCTAATGGTAAATTTGAAGGATCTTTTGCTGACAGCAAGTAGAGCCTTGTAATTGGTGAATTATTTTTCCACATCCCAAAACGGGCTGTCGGGGAAGAGGTAGTGATGGCAACTTTTTTTTAAACTTCTGCACTAGAAGCGCAGCCTAAACAAAATTCTTCTTGACTTTATCAAAGAATTCTACAGTATCTGGAATGACATTTGCCGATTATATACTGTCTAAGTCGGGAATTTCATCTTTGTAAACCCATACTTTATTACCGCCAACACTCTTACTTTGTTCATTGTATCGCCGTAACAAGAAGTCAGATAATTCTTTCTTAACGAGGGAGCCGTATACTTCTCTAAGAATTCAGAAACTAGCTACCTTAACTTTATGTAAAGTGATGTTTGATGACATTATCATTTCACACAGATCCTTAGAGAAACTGAGAAAACACATTGCCCAATCGAGATGAATTGCTCTGTGGTTTCTCAACCAGAATCGCTGTCGGTTTTCCGCGATTAATTCTCTGTTGATGCAGTTTTTCTGCTTGGAGAATTGCTATGTCGTTGCACTGAAAACGTTCTTTAGCAGTCATTTTCACCGCATACAGTTAACAAAATAAAAACCATCCATTGATTAGAAAAATACGTTCCACTCTTTGCATTAACGAAGCCTCGCAGCGTCGCTCTATCGGAGCACCTTACTTGAGGCATCATGAAACTACACTGAACTACTCATTAGATAGAAAAACGAATTCCTTTTCTCCACTCCACAGAATATGAAACTGAACGCTGGCTGTCGGAAAAGGGAAGAGAGAGAGTAAGTAGCTACTGTATGTCTTCCTTCATCACGCTCACTGAATCCTACTTTTGGTACCTCAGGCAGGCTCATGCTCTTTCAGGTGGGGGAGACCCAGTTAAATCTGCAATATTAAGGGACTGATGGTAAACATGATAAGTTAAGGGAAAGGATTTCAAAAATTAACATAGGCATTACATTTTTAACATGAATTCAGTTCTTCAAATTTCATCTGGGATGGGTTGTATGAATCAATTCATAACACTTTCAAATAGAATTGAATTGATTAACTTTTTAGTTTCTTTTCATACTAGTAGTAGGCTACTAGTGTTAAATCTACGATACCTCATCGAAATCTGAAATATGATCAGTCTAATAATATACATCATTACTACCCCTACCACATAAATATATCACTGAAGTACATGGTATTTTATAAATACTTCACAAACAAAATACAAAACACGTATTCACTATTTCACCGCATTTCTCGTTACGATATTCATAGTCAAGAGAGATAGTTAACTCAACACAACTGGTGCGATGAACTCGTTACTTGCGCTAGGGTATATCTGTAGAAAAAGTATATCTCAAGTAGGCCTACAGTGGAATTAAAGAAGCCTCCCGTATACATTTCAGCGTAAGGCTTTGACAGAACATTCCCTATAAATTCCGCTACCATCAAGTAAAGGTTGCTAAACAACCTACCCTACGGTCAGCTGCACAAGTATTATGAAATGAAGTTTGAAACAATATGTTGTTAAATGTTACATAGTGAATAAATAAGAATAAAACCACGGTCATATTCGACGATGTGGCCAAAATACGACCTCACGCCAAAATAGGATCAAATATGCACTTAAATGTTCTAAAAGAAATTCTTCCTCATGGATAGGCATGGACAACTAAACCAGGATGAAAATATTTAATAACAAGTAGTTCCATGAAGAACTATACAGCCTACTTTCATATATCCTACTTTTGTTAACTGCCTCTAGCAACAATCAAAATTTCAGTTTGATTTCTGTAATAGATTCGTAGGTATTGAGAACGGCCTAAATATTTCGGATGGTCGCCATGTTGGATTCTTATATATTTAGGTCTTAGAGTTATGTACTATTGGGCTACATGAAGATTATTTTGTAGGTGTAGTATTGAAATATCAATCGCATGATAAGGACACAAGAAATAAAATCGAGGTGTTAAAAGTTCGCAAAACTGCCATCTTGTGGTTATGAAAACAATTGCAATAAATTAGATGCCAGTGGATTAAAATTTGTACAAGCATTTACCGTAACAAGTTTCACTGCGCTCGGATGTTTAAATCGTGAGAAACGTCCATTAAAATATTTATATTTCGCGTCGCTGCCAGGTTGGATTTGTGCTCACCAGGTTATTGCTAGTCCAATATGATAACTTATAGTCATAGCTTCTATCAACATAGAAAAATCGAGTTTGATTGCTGTCATAGATTAATAGATATTGAGAACTGTCTAAATATTTAGGAATTATCGCCATGTTGGAGTTTTATATATGTAGGCCATATAGGTATGCACTATTCGATGCCGATTATTGTGTTGGTTCATTATTCAAACGTTCACTTCCATCGCATGATTAATACACAAGTAATAAAAACTTAATTTAAAAATTTCGCACAGCTGCCATGTTGAGGTTATTAAAACAATTGAACTAAATTAGGTGCCAGTGCATTGCAATGTGGATGAACATTTACTGTACCAAGTTTCACTGCGTTTAGAAGGTTAAATCGCGAGAGAAGCCTATTTAAATGATTCAAATTCGCTTGGCCGCCATGTTCGTTTTGTAGTCAACAGGTATTTGTAATGGACATAGGCGAACTTTTAGTAGTGCTTTTTATTACCATACAGAATTTCAGGGTGATATGATTATTAGTTTCGGAAATATAGAATGCTGGTGAAATATTTCGCACAGCCACCATGTTGGAGTGGTGAGACGAAATAAAATTTAAAGGGCACAGTCATGGTCGGCCAAAATAGTACTATTACTTACCGAGTTTCATTGAAATCGCTCCAGCCGTTTAGAAGTTATCAGGGGGGTACACACACACGGACGCACACACTCACCTACACACACACATATACACAAACACAGACAAAATGTGATCTCGTAAGTCTATTTATAGCCTATTTTCATTCACGGTGATAAAGGGCACTACTAGACGTTCACCTATGTAACTTTCAAAAACCTTTTAACTACAAAATGAACATGGCGGCCAAGCGAAGTTGAAACATTTAAATAGACATTTCTCGCGATTTAACCTTCCGAACGCAGTGAAACTTAGTACAGCAAATATCTATACAAATTGCAATGCACTGATATCAAATTTAGTTCAATTGTTTACATAACCTCAGAATGGCGGCTGCGCGCAATTTTAAAATTATGTTTTAATTTCTTGTGTTCAACTCACGCCATCGAAATCAACGTGTGAATAATGAACGTACACAATAATCTTCATCTAATAGTACATAACCCTATGGCATACATACATTAAAATCCAACATGGCGACCATCCGAAATATTTAGAAGGTTCACCCCAGTGGAATTAGAGTTTAACCCGGAAATTTAGAATAACAAGTCAGAATATGAAAAAATAGTTGTAATTACCTTTAAATAAGATAATCCTAAAAGTCCCATGGCCTCCTTGATGGGATACCTGAAATATCCTGGAAAAACCTGGAGAAACCTGAATTTTCCTAAAACGCTTATAAATCACGAACCAATGGTCAGAAGCTGATTGTTTTTGGCTTATTAATATTTATTTGTATGCAGAACAGTATTTTAGGTACCCAGAGAAAAAATTCGTACACTGTAAAAAATGAATTTTTTGCGCCTTTTTAGATAAAAAAATATCCGAATTTTGTCAAAATATGACCAGCTTCCATGCCAAAATGCAGTCACATACACGCAGCTAATTATCAGCGATGATAAAATTAATTATTCACTGTAAAATAGCCTAAAAAGTCCGAAAACACGATGTTCGTTGCCTGGACTATAGCTGCAATGGCCATAAATCGCGAACCCCGGAGTTACCGAATTTATCTTGTTTTTGTTTTTCTTTTCCTAGAGATGCTTAGCTATGTGTTAGACCTATGTTTTTTCTGTTTTCTTTACAAATAAGTACGGCACTCTATCCCAACTCATCCATCTCCCCCCTCCTCAACCCTGCCACCATTGTTCCCAACACTCAAGTCCAATCAATGTATGCTTCTTACGACAATTTTATGTTAAATTTAAAAAAAATGATTTGATTTCTTATGTAGGATTCATGAAGCAAAAAATTACTGAGTTGTTTCAAATAGATAGCTAATATAATCAAGTTAACGTTATTTAGAAATACAAAGCTTTGGTTCATGTTCATTGGCACAAAGGTGTACTACCGTAATGTGGTAGACGCTTAAAGAATTATACAGTATAATGTGGAAAGAATAACTAATGTATATACGTATATATTGTACGTCTTATAAAAATTAGAGGAATGAACAAAACATATCTGTACTGGTAAGACTAAGAACGAACAAGTATAAGGAATACATACTTATCGGAGACGTCAACGCGTCCGTGATGGGGCCTCCTCAGGATCGTCGATGAGCTCTGCAATTCAAAACGAGAGGTCTCAGCATATTTTAAGACTAAAATCTACAATAAGCCTATTGAAGTTGCAAATGTTTACCTTCTGGAAAGTCCTCTGTTTCTTCTTCTTCTTCCTCATCGGAGTCTTCACATCGATTACTGCAACCGTGTCCAGCACAATATGCACACATATTTGTGCAGTCAATGCGGTTCTTTCTGCAGCTGCAGTTTAACGTTTCGCATCCGGCCGCACAGTTGCATGATATAAGATTGAGCAGTTGAGACGGTGCCAGAGGCCTTGTGTTTGTAACAGCGACCAGGTTGCCGTTTTATTCTTGCCATCCCCATTGAGTTGGGGGCAGCTTATTTCCCAACCACGCTTGGACCTGGACATATAAAGCAATAGCTTACAGAAAAGGACACGAAAGAGAAGGAATCAAGAAATAGAACACAGTTGCTGGTGAACTTACCTGATGGTAAACCTGAAATGCGTGTTGTTGGGCAGCCGAAGATGTTGCGGGGTAGATTGGCCAATTCAAATTTCTTGTTCGGTGGAGTTTTGGCTACTAATCTGGTGTACTTGTGGAATCTCTTTTGATCCAACGATCCCTTGCTGTTTCCAGGATATACGGACAGTAAGAACTTTTCGCCAGGTCTTGTGACCGCATCAGGAGATGCATCGCGGTCGTTAAAGACTTCCACTTCGCGCTGTAGTTTTTCATCCTTGAATAACTTTCTGAATGGTTTTATCTTGCCTATTTTAAAGATGTCTGATGTTGTAGCTGCATGTATGAAAATAATGTTGCTTTTCATGTTGCCCACCTCCTCCTGGCACTGCTGACTGCTGTAAGTCTTGATAGTCTTCCCCCATACCTGGACATGGATGTCCAAACTTGCAGGAGTGAGTGCGATGAGTAAAACTGCGAGGTCAGTATCTTGGCCAATCACGCAGGCTTTCTCTCTATCTCTAGCTGCGTCAATAGCAATTAGAACTATTGACCTTTCAGCGTGTGCCGCTGCCTGACTGCACCAATTCCTGCTTCTTCAAGGTATCTCGAGACGAGGCAAATGAGACGCATTTTATTTCTTCCGTTGGTGAGGAAGACGCCTTGAGCGGGTACTTTTTAGAGGAATGTACAGTTACGTACCATTCGTTGCTCGTCTAGCATGAGCTGCGTCCTTTGTTGAAGATGTTTCGTATTCATCGAAGACAATGGTCGTCAGCTCGTTGAACCGTTTCTTTGCATAAGCCACGTACTTGTTGCATATCTGGCCGTAGGTTTCGGAGCGAAACCATGGAACTTGGCGCAAGAAGAACCCTCCATCCAAGATGTACTTGGTACGATTATTCTCTGCTCAATTGCTCTTTATGATGGGTAGCGCTGTCATTAGTGAAGACTTGTTGCCTTGTCTTAAGGAAAAGTCGTCGAATAGGGCAGCTGGTGGCTCGCGCAGCTCGTAGGTGAGATAGTCGGCGAGCTCTTCGTCGTTTCGCCTGATCACCAGCATGCGGTGGAATATATAGTTGCTCTGGATTCACATCGACAACTTTGTCCCGTACGACCAATCCACGTTCACCTCCGGCGAGTGATAAGACACAATCTTTTAATGTTATTGGTTTTACGTCCCTTTTAACTACACTGGCTATTCACACAATCTTTTGTCTTTAAGTGAAGATCGCTGAAGGGAACCCCCATCATAGCCTTCATTGCAGCCATGCCAACAGCCCGCGCGTCGTCACAGTTGACATTTTTACTGGCGACTCGTCCGCTGGACAATGATAATAGGAGTGGTGTGCTCCTGTTGAAGGGATTGTGAAGCTTCAGCCAATCCAGCATTTTCTGGGCATCTGCCTGATCTCGCTTCTGGTGGGACTCGCGCAAATCAACGTGTTCGTCGGAGGATTGTTTCTAGTGTAGTAGATGATGTTATTGGGTGTTTGTGTTTCTGTGTGGGAAGTAAGGAGGGGGGGGGGGGGATTTTAAAAGGACGTAAAGAAGATGCAATATACCAGAAAAGTAGCGTACGTTTCAGCATATAAGACGACAATTAAAAGAAACACGAGAAAGAGCGGGAAATTGAGCATTTTTCGGACTTCGATTTACGCCCATTGTAGCCATATCCAAGGCAACGAACACCATGTTTTCGGACTTTTTAGGCTTTTATACAGTGAAGAATTAATTTTATTATCGCTGATAATTTTTTGCGTGTATGTGACTGCATTTTAGCATGGAAACAGGTAATAGTTTTGTCAAAATTCGGATTTTTAACCTAAAAAAAGCGCAAAAATTAATATTTTTTTACAGTGTACCAATATTGTTTTTCCTGGGTACCTAAAATATTATTCTTCAAACAAATAAATATTAATAAGCCAAAAACAACCAGATTCTGACCACTAGTTCGTGATTTATAAGCGTTCCAGGAAAATTCCAGGGTTTTCCAGGATATTTCAGGTATCCCATCAAGGAGGTCTTGGGACTTTTAGGATTATCTTATTTAAAGGTAATTACAACTATTTTTTCATATCCGGACTTGTTATTCTAAATTTTCGGGTTTGGCCTTTTTTCGTCTAATTGCACTGGGCTCGTTCTCAATGTCTAATAATATATGAGAACAATCAAACTGAAATTTTGAATCAGTATAGAGGCTATAAACATAAGTTCACCTATGGGACATTCGATAACCTGGTGAGCACAAATCCAACATGGCGGCGACGCGAAAATTAAATATTCAAATGGACATTTCTCGCGATTTAAGCATCCGAGCGCAGTAAAACTAGGTACGGTGTATCCTTATATACATTTTAATCCAATGGCATCTAATTCATTTAAATTATTTTCATAACCACAGGATGGTGGCTGAGCAAAATTTTAAAATCTCCTGTTTAGCCCATTTTCATATATGAAAATAATAAGCTTATGGGATCACCTTTAGTCCGTGTGTGTGTATATATGAGTGTGCGTCCGTGTGTCAGTCCCCCCTAAAAACTTCTAAACGGCTGGAGCTATTTCAATCAAACTCGGTAAGGTCATAGCACTATTTCAGCCAACCCCGACCGTGCCCTACAAATTGTATTAGATCTCAGCAAACCCGCATGGCAGCTGAGCGAATCGTTTCACCGGCATTCTATATCTCCGAAACTATTACCCATATCACCCTGAAATGTTGTACGCTGATAAAGGGCCCCACCTAAAGTTGACCTGCGTGACTTTCAAAAACCTGTTAGCTACAAAACGAACATGGCGTCCAAGCAAATTTGTAACATTTATATATACTTTTCTCGCGATTTAACAATCCGAACGCAGTGAAATTTGATGCAGCAAATAACTATAGAAATTGCAATGCACTTGTATATAATATAGTACAATACTTTACATAAGATCAAGATGGCGGCTGTGTGAAATTTTGGAATTAGGTATTTCATTCTTGTGTTCTAATCCGCGATCGAAGTCAACGTTTGAATAATGAACCTTCACAATAATCGTTATCTAATAGTACATAACTCAATGGCCTACATATATAAAAATCCAACAAGGCGATCATCCGAAATATTTAGACCGTTCTCTATATCTATTAATCTATGACAGCAATCAAACTGAAATTTCGTATGTTGATAGAGGCTATAAACATCCGTTCACATATGGGATATTCAATAACCTGGTGAGCACAAATAGAATATGACGGTGACGCGAAATTTGAATATTCAAATGGACGGTTTCTCACGATTTAACTATCCGAGCGCAGTGAGACTTGGTACGGTAAATGCTCATATTAATTTTAATCCACTGTTCATTTCAATTATTTTCATAACCACATGATGGCGGCTGAGCGAAATTTTTTAATCACGTTTTTTATTTCTTGTGTCCTAATTATGTGATTGAAGTTTGAATAATACTCCTACACAATAATCTTCATTTAATAGTACATAACTCTAAAATCTATGTATAAAAATCATACATGGTGACGATCCGAAATATTTAGACGGTTCTCAATATCTACGAATCTATTACAGCAATAAAACTGAAAATTTGTATGTGGATAGAGGCAATTAATATAAGTAGGGTGTTTGAAAATAGGCTATATAGTTCTTCACGAAACTACTTGTTATTTTTTGTGTCCTAATCATGTGATTGAATTTTGAGTAAAATACCTAAACAATAATCTTCATATAATAGTGCATAACTGAAAGCCCCCGTGGCTTAGGCGGCAGCACGCCGGCCTCTCACCGATGGGTCCGTGGTTCAAATCCCGGTCACTCCATGTGAGATCTGTGCTGGACAAAACGAAGGCAGACAGGTTTTTCTCCGGGTACTCCGGTTTTCCCTGTCAAAATTTCATTCCAGCAACACTCTCCACTATCATTTCATTTCATCTGTCATTCATTTAATCATTGCCCCAGAGGAGTGCGTCAGGCCTCGGCAGCCGGCACAGTTCATATCCTCGCCGCTAGATGCGGGCTTCATTCACTCTATTCCTGACCCGGTCGGAGACTGGAAGCAGACTGTGGATTTTCAATAGTGCATAACTCTAAGGCCTATAATTAAAAATCCAACATGGTGACCATCCGAAATTTTTAGACGGTTCTCAAGATCTCCGAATGTATTACAGGAATCACATTTCAAATTAGTATGCTTGTAGAGGCAATTAATATAAGTAGGGTATATGAAAATAGGCAATTTTGTTCTTCACGGAACTGCTTGTTTCATAAATAAAAATAGGCTAAATATACGAGCCATGTTAATAACATAGGCTGCCTCATTGCGTTGTGGCCAGCACTCTTGGCTGACCGTGGAGGTCCGTGTTCGATACCTGACTCTGCCAAGAAATGTAATTCTAGTCTGAGGGCTGGAACGGGTTACACTCAGCCTCGTGGAGCAAAACTGAGAAGAGGCGAGTTCGATTCAAACCTCAACCATTTTGGATGTGGTTTTCCATGGTTTCTCACTTTTACTCCATGTAAATTCAGGGATGGTACTTAACTTAAGGTAACGGCCACTTCCTACTCAAATACACACGCTTGTTCCATCACATCAGTGACGCTGGTAATCAGACAAATTTTACAAACACCCAAGTACACGGGGCTACATGGCCATGATGTCACAATGCCCATAAAATATCAACGTCAATAATAGTATAAAGTGAAAAATAATAATAATGATAGTAAAAGCCACAACGTTTTATGATTGCTTTCTAGACCTGCCGGATTTATAATATAGCCTCTAGTCAGTGAGTAAGATTACTGCTTTGCAAGGTTAATGTCGAAGTGCTTCAAACTTGTTAGCCAATTCCATTTGCATATAGCGACCATTACCGACGATCAGTTTCAATAATTGTCTACTTAGAGGGATTTTTCGTCTCTATCAGCCCATGTGGGACCAAGGTGACATTGGCAAGAGTACCCATATCTAATGTGAATCACATTTAAATTGTATCGCTGCTTGCAACGGGAAACTACAGCCATAATGCTCTTCCCGAGGATATGCACCTCTCTATGCATAATTACATGTGATGATGGCCTCCTCCCTTGTAAAATTCCAATCCGGAGGTAAACTAGTCCCCCGTTCGGATCTCCGGGTGGGGACTACTCGAGAGGGGGTTAACTTCACAGAAGTGACAAAGAGGAAATCTGACATTCTACGGATCGGAGCGTGGAATGTTAGAAGTCTGCTGGGAACTGGAAGGATAGAAAACTCAGAAAGGGAAATGGATAGGTTGACGTTGGGTTTGGTTGGGATTAGTGAAATGCGCTGGCAGGAAGAACAGGACTTTTGGTCAGGAGAATATAGGGTCATTAGCACTAAATCAAACAATGGCCAAGCAGGGGTTGGTCTCATATTGAGTAGCAAACTTCGACAACCGGTGGAACATTATGAGCAATATAGTGAACAGATTATTGTAGCAAAAATCAATACAAAACCTACGTGCACCACAGTGGTACAAGTCTATATGCCTACCAGTCAAGCTGATGATGAAGATGTTGAAAAGGTCTACGAAGAAATAGATGAAATTATGAGGTATATCAAGGGTGATGAAAATGTTATAGTAATGGGAGATTGGAATGCTGTGGTAGGAAAAGGAAGCGAAGGGAAGATAGTAGGAGATTTCGGATTAGGTGAAAGGAATGATCGAGGAAGCAGGCTGATGGAATTCTGCACCGAGCATGAGTTGGTCATAGCTAACTCCTTATTCAATAACCACAATAGAAGAATATACACATGGATGGGACCAGGAGATACAGGGCGTTGCCAAATAGACTTCATTGTGGTCAAGCAGAGGTTTCGAAACCTGGTTTTGGATTGTAAAACATATTCCGGTGCTGACATTAACTCTGACCATAATCTGGTTGTTATGAAATACAGATTAAATTTGAAGAAACTGAAGAAAAGCCAAAAGCCAAGAAGGTGGGCAATAGACAGACTGAAAGAGAAGGATGTAAACGAATGACTCAAGGAGAGTATAAGGGAAGGACTAACGAAAAACCCTAAACAAACTTCAATTGCAGACGAACGGGCACTTTTGAAGAATGAAATAACAAAATCCGCAGAAGAAAACATTGGTAGGAAAGAAAGAATAGGTAGAAAACCGCGGATCACTCAGGATATACTAGAATTGATGGACGAAAGGCGGAAACACAAGAATGTAAGAGATGAGAAGGGGAAAGCAGAATACAGACGTCTGAGAAATGAGGTTAACAAGAAGTGCCAGGAAGCGAAAGGGAATTGTTGAAAGAGAAATGTGCAGGCATAGAAAATTGTCTGAAATTAGGAAAAGTAGACACAGCTTATCGAAGGATTAAGAATACTTTTGGGGAAAAGAAGAGTAAGTGCTGTAATATTAAGGACACAAATGGAAAGCCTCTAACAGATAGGGATGAAAAGGTTGAGAGATGGAAAGCTTACATAGAGTGTTTGTATAAGGGAAAGGAAATTGAGAATCATGTAACAGAAAGGAAGGAGGAAATTGATGAGGATGCAAAATGAGATTTAATATTGAGATCAGAATTTGACAGAGCATTGGTAGACTTAAGCAGGAACAAAGCACCAGGCATAGATGATATACCGATTGAGTTGCTACGCTGCATAGGAGAGGCAGGTCTGATCAGGTTATATCACTTGGTGTGTAGGATTTATGATACAGGTGAGGTACCCTCTGATTTCATGAAGAATGTTATCATCCCTATACCGAAGAAAGTGGGAGCTAACAGATGTGAAGATTACCGTACAATCAGCTTAATTATTCATGCTTTAAAGGTTCTGTCTAGAATAATTTACAAGAGGATGGAAAGCCAGATAGAAACGGAGTTGGGTGAAGACCAGTTTGGTTTTAGGAGAAATGTAGAAAAGAAACCAGACAGCAGTCATTCGATCTGAAGGACATGAGAGAGGAGCTGGTATTCAGAAAGGTGTAAGGCAAGGCTGCAACTTATCACCCATACTTTTCAATCTTTATATTGAGCAAGCAATGAAGGAAATCGGAGAAAAGTTTAAAGAGGGATTGAAGATTCAAGGAGAAATAATTTCAACTCTGAGATTTGCCGATGTCATAGTCATCTTGGCTGACACGCCTGAGGATTTAAATGAGTTTTTGAATGGTATGGACTCCGTCTTGAGGAAAGAATTCATGATAAAAATTAATAAATGTAAAACAAAAATACTGGAATGCAGCCTAAATAAATCAGAAACCTCTATGGACATCAAATTGGCAGGTGAAAAACTAAAGGAAGTAGGAGACTTCTGTTACTTAGGAAGCAAAATAACCAGTGGTGGACGAAGCAAAGAGGATATAAAAAGTAGGTTAGCTCAGGGGAGGAAAGCATTTCTACAGAAAAGGAATCTGTTGACATCGAATATAGATTTAGGTATTAGGAAGTCATTTTTGAAGACCTTTGCCTGGAGCGTGGCACTCGATGGAAGTGAAACTTGGACTATCGGTGCAGCAGAAAACAGGAGAATTGAAGCGTTTGAAATGTGGTGTTACAGGAGAATGATGAAGATCAGTTGCGTAGTTAGGGTTACAAACGAAGAGGTATTAAGACTAGTGGGGGAGGAGAGATGTTTCTGGCGACAGCTAATGGAGAGAAGAGATAGGTTGGTAGGACACTAACTAAGACACCCAGGAATAGCAAGCTTAGTTATGGAAGGAAGGGTCGAGGGCATGAACTGTAGGGGTAGACCAAGGTTAGAATATGTTAAACAGATTGCCTCTGATGTAGGGTGTGGTAGCTATGTAGAGATGAAACGATTAGCTCAGGACAGGGAGGCATGGATAGCTGCATCAAACCAGTCAAAAGACTGAAGACTCAAACAACAACGCTGCTTTAGTAGGGCCTCAAGTATTGGGACGTTTCCACGCCAGTTAGGAAGTACCGAAGTAATTTCTCGTATATGTGGATACAATTCAGGCATTCACAAACAGACGCAGTTGACAACAGACGAGAAGCCAACAATAAAAGTAAACTAGGGGAGAAATCCAATTATTATTGCTCTGCGAATGCTGTGTTCCCACAACCAATCCTAGGTCCATTTTTCCAAGATTTTTCCATGGGCATGCTCGTGAATGTGATAGGTCAGGCAGTGCAAAATCGGCTGTACTACGAAGGAAGACCATCAAAGGGGATGTAGCCTACTAGGTTAAAAGGAACCGAACTCGCATATTATGTTTTTAGGAATGTATTCTATCAAAAGGTACTCCCATTAATACTCCTATAATGCCCATACCATCTTCATTCATTCTTTATTTAAATAGCCACATTCTGCAATTATATTCTAGGGTCTTAATCTGTATCTTGTTTGTGCATAAGGCTAGGTTTGCTGGGCCCTTTTATTTAACATTCGAATTTATGTCTGTGGTCGAAAGACAGTATGTCTGGAGGAAGGTAGCCTATGCATAGCCTAGTGTGTGGAAGAAATGGTATTCTGAAGCGAGTCAACGGCAGAACTTGGGCTCATTTTGAACTTGAACATCGAATTCATGTGGACTCTTGTATTACTTTCCCCAGTTTCTGAACTTTTTCTTCTTATCTTTTATTTTATGTTTTTGCCTTTTTCCGTTTACTGTAGATAGTTCTTTTTTCTGTAATAATTATTGTAATGTTTCTTGTAGAAAGGGATTGCATGAATGAATGCTTGAGATAGGATGTTTGAGTGCATGTCTGTATGGTTGTGGTTGCTGATTTATAATAGATTAGTGTATTTCAAATTTTTGTACGTGTTTGCTGTTTCTGTTTTGTTTATAATTGTAAATTTTATTGTTAATTATTATATTGTCACTAGTGGAGTCGATTTGTCTGACAATAAAGAATACATACATACATACTGTATGATTATTGTGCTTAGCCGGGAGTGACGCGAATTGACTCATAATGCACTCCGAGGAGTGGTCTTCACATTCGAGTGGAGGAACCATTATAAGCTCTGGTCACTGAAGAAACTGGCTTGCTTACAAAGTATTATTGTCGCAGACTGTTGTTATAATTGGTGCAGTATTACTGTCAGAATGTGTCAGATTGTCACCATCCATCGAGTTTGAAAACTTCGTAGCTCACATGAGTTGATATTTTCTTAGTTCCGTAAAATGGTACGTACATCAGTGTTATCTACGTGTGAAGGAGTTTATCAGATTTTGTTTATAATCCATAAGTGCGTAATGCAGAGATTGGCAGAATATCCCAGAGTTAGTGCGGGTATTCTAACGATTGATGCAAAGTAGGCGATCAAAAGAGTACAGTTGGTACATGATGACTCCACGAGGCCACCCGAAATGGAACAGCAAGTCATGTAAGACGATCCACAACTGTTGGGGAGATTCAAATCAAGTCAGTAAGTGTCATTGGTCCTCGGCGGAGCCAGTCATACCATTAGGGAAAGTCAAGATAAATATATTTGTAACGGCAAACCTTTTTCGGTCACCAATATCATCAAAATTGGGGAGCTAACGTTCATTGGACAACACCGTAGAACACATGTTAATTTCAAGAGCATTAGTAAGATTAGGAATGCTCACTATTTGATTACATACAGAAAATAAATCCTAAACAAATGGTTTTGGCACTGAGTTTACAATGGCAGTGTTAATATTGAATGTAGCAATGGAGGTCTAACTAAATATAGTCACAACAACATAAAGGCACTGCATGTAGTCAATTAGATACTCACTATATTGAGCCACTGTGTAAAACTAATGTTGGTATTATTCATAGTAGCAATTCCACGAGACAGATTTTCATTTACATCCTATTTCTATTATGAGTGGTGCACAACGAATAGTCGGCAAATTATGACAACTCATAAAATACGCATTATGGTTATATTCTGTTGCCTATCCCCACATTGTGCCATAGCTTAGTTGACAAGAACATCAAACATAACGGTTGTTCGCTCCTGAACACTTGCCCTAAAAACTACAGCTTAACACGGGAACACAGACACCGCAATAACACAGAAATAAGGTAGAAAAATCATCCGAACAAAATGTAGTGAAGAGGGAACGAAAATATCGAAGAGCTTCATGATACTGTGTCGGGAATATTGACAATGTTGCGGAGTTTTATTGTGGATGTGGTTTCCCTCAATAGGAGGTAAAGTCTAGGAGATATTGGCAAGTGATGCAAAGTGACCGATCAATAGAGTAGAGACACTTCGATGCACTCAATAAATTTTCAACGAAACCAATGGAGAGAGCTCATATTCAGAGTACTTTGAGCAGAATGTATCTGTTGATGATGGAAGCAGGTAACAAGGTTAAGGCAGAAGAGGGCTGAGAGCTAAGAGAAGCTAAGGAAGTACAGACATTATGGATCATTAATTATTACGTGGGATCCGAGTGGTTGAAGAATTGCCCTCACTGGCTGGTAGCGCGTAACGGATACGCCAGCGACCTCCCCGCAGCCCAGAGAGGCTTATCCGGGAAACAGTTCAATTAGCGCTTTTTCTTTTGATGTTGCTTAATCAGTGGAGAAAATACTTTCCCGACATCAATATTTCAGTGGAGTATGTTGTGGATAGCATACACCACATGCACTGTCATATCCCAGTCCTTGTATTGGGTGTAACATTTAAGGTATTCATCTCCAATATTCGCATATAGGCCTTAACCCTTTCTGTGTCTTTTCCGCGCTAATTCCTTGCTTTACGTGTCGTTTGGGATATATTCCGCAGGCTATTATAAGTTTACATTTAATTACGGTAGGTGGCAGGAAGGTACAAGACAACCATTACGAACGACGCACCTGAAACCAAGAATGATTACGTGAATCTTTTCATTTGGATTTTTCAGAATTGGTTAGATAGATACTTAAGTTTGATATTATCAGCTAATATAAACTGTGAAATGGCGCGCTCGTACGATAACAATGTGTCCACGATTACAAGGTGCAAGGTATTAGAACGTATCGGACAGCGATTTAAGTAATTTTGAAGACTTTTCTTTTTGTAGAGATTGAGGCTTTATCATCATGTGACAATGAAGCTGAAGGAGCTAAGATCAGTAATGATGCAGATACAAGTGTAATAAAGCTATGCCTACTTTCAGCGATGGAAATTCCATGGTTTTCCTGTACTGATTCATAGTTTGCACTGTTTTCCTATTTTCAAATGTCTTTCTAAACGATATAATAAAGTAAATAGATCAGCATGTCTTAATTTTTTTTATTCACTCAAAGAAATTTGCAACATATTTTAGGGGCGTTGGAAGGGTAAAATAAGGATTTTGTGCCGATTTACTTAGTAGCCTAATATTAAAACAGAAACGAGAAGTATAATAACCCACAACTTTTATTTCATGCAGTTTAGAATAAATTACTTATAGCTGTGCGTTCCCGTCGTTGACACTTTCGTACTTCTAGATAACATGGGGCGAATGCTCGATTCACCTGACCTCGCACTACCTTAGTTGGCTGCAGAGTGAGTCTCGTGACTAAGCCATTCAATTGGCCAGTTCTGTTCAACATCTATCTGTGGCAAAATTCACAGTTGTTATCCCCCTGTACATATTGCAGAACCACGTAAAAATGAAGAGTTTGGATAAGGTTCAAGTAAGCTACATCGTAATGAATGGTTGAGAATGTGTGTGACTTCGATATGGGTTAATACTATACTTCATTAAGTTCGCATTTTGCCAGGTTACAAACAAATAAACGAACAAACTGGCACTTCACATTTACAGAGAGGCATTATTCACTTTTCCTATATTTCTTCCTTCTCTCTCTCTCTCTCTCTCTCTGGATCGCCTTCAGGATTTGTTCTACAAGAAATTAATATTAGTATGTGGAGTTAGCTGTGATCCGTTAGAGTTACCTAGTATATTACGGAAATGAAGCTCAGCATTTCATATTGTACTGTCAGTTTCAGGTCCTTGTATTCCTTTGTTTAATGTATGGTATGTAACAATTGATTGCCTAAATGATTAAAATTTTACCCATTTTCATTCCCATTCCAACTCTTTTCTCTGTATTCACATAATCAGCGCTAATCACTATGGAAGTTGCAATATATTTGAGGCTTGAGTAACCAACAATTCCATTCTCATTTTTAGCCTACGTTCGATTTTTGAAAAAAAAAATGAAAGTAGAATGTATGAGATCTACACAGGGCCAAAAAATGTGTGTCTGTGTGTGTGTGTGTGTGTGTGTGTGTGTGAGTGGGATTTGGTATTCCTGTCCCCCCAATCAATTCAAACACGGTGAAACCAAATTGAATGAAATTTGGTACAGAGGTAGCCCTAGCATAGAGCACCTCAGTGTCATGTTTTATATCACCGCCATCTTTACCAAACCTGAATGGCGGCCACTCAAACGTTCTAAACGTAAAATCAAATTACGACTTAACTAATCATCCGATCTCTAACATATTTGGTAACAACATACCGTCATATGGGACGCGTCATTCACCAAAACTAGAAGGTTATCAGACGTACCATTTTAGGATGGCGGCTGTGTGAATTATGGAAGCATTATAATTAATAACTTTGAACCCATTAGTACCGATTTACATATCGACAGTGGTTTAAACTGTCCTAAAGGACGTGGCCCGTTCGATATTTTAAGTTCATATCAGAGGCGGCTCCAGAGGAGTGCGTCAGGCCTCGGCAGCCGGCACAGTTCATATCCTCGCCGCTAGATGGGGGCTTCATTCATTCCATTCCTGATCCGGTCGTAGACTGGAAGCAGGCTGTGGATTTTCATCAGAGGCGGCTCCTGAAAAAAAAATTATGGTGGGCCAGATGATATTATTGTTGTTTCATATTAATCATTGTTTTATATTTGGCATTCACTGTTGCTTACATTGACATTGCTATCATTCCACACAGCAAAACATTTGAAACAAATTTTAATATTTTAATAAATGGCTCCTTATTTGTAAATATATCCTCCTCCCCTGTGCTTGTATGAAGCAAACTTATCCATTACCTGTAATGATAAGGTCCTAATTTTTAGCCTATTTTCATTTATAAAAAATTAGGCTCATGTGATTACCTTTTGTTCGTGTGTGTGAGAATGTATGTGTGCGTATGAGTGTGTGCCCCCTAATAAATTCTAAACGGCTGGAGAGATTTCAATGAATCTCCGTAAGATGATAGTACTATTTGATCCAACCCTTGCAAGGTCCTCCAAATTTGATTACGTACCACCAACCGAACATGGCGGCTCTGCGAAATATTTCACCGACATTCTATATCTCCGAAACTATTACTGAAATCACCCGGAAATTTTGTACGGTGATAAAGGACACTACTGAACGTTTACCTACGTGACATTCAAAAACCTGTTAAGTACAAAACGAATATGGCGGCCAAGTAAATTTGAAACACTTAAATAGACTTTTCTCGCGATTTATCAATCCATACGCAGCGATACCGGGTGCAGCAAATATTAATACACATTGTAATGCACTGACATCTAATTTAGTTCAATTGTTTACATAACCCCAAGGTGGCGGCTGTGTGAAAATTTAAAATAAAGTTTTTATTTCTTGTGTCCCAATCATGCGATCGAAGTCAACGTTTGAATAATGAACCTACGCAATAATCGTCATCTTATAGAACATATCTCTATGGCATACATATAAAAATCCAAAATGGCGATCATCCAAACTACTTAGACGGTTCTCAATAACTACTAATCTATGACAGCAATCAAACTGACATTTTGTATATTGATAATGGCTATTAACAAAAGTTCACCTGTGGAACTTTCAATAACCTGGTGAGCACAAATATAACATGGCGGCGACGCAAAATTTAAATATTTAAATGAACGTTTCTCGCGATTTAACCATCCGAGTGCAGTGAAACTTGGTACGCTAAATGCTAATACAAATTTTAATTCACTGACATCTAATTTATTCCAATTGTCTTAAGAACCACAAGATGGCGGCTGTGCGAAATTTTAAAATTTCGTTCTTATTTCTTGTATCCTAATCATGCGATTGAAGTTTGAATAATACACCTAAGCAGTAATCTTCATGTAATAGTACATAACTATATAGTAGGGTGGAACGAAAAAATATTATTTTCAATTTCAATACGTAATAGTGATAAAAAGTTGCCTTTTGCTATTATTAAATCAATTGTAATGTTTGAACACGATTGGAGCAGGGTAAGAGGTGCCGCAAAGGGTTAGAAATTATTATTTTTTAGTGAAATTTACGAAATTTCAATACATTTGGATCTGCAAAAAGCATTGTTGTATTTATCAATTTCTGCTTAAAAATGGCAGTTTTAGGTGACTAAGATTCACTAACAGAACTGGGGTTTCAGACAGGGTTGCAGAAGCCATAGCAAGTGCCGTTCTTATAGATGTGGGAATGATTTCTGAGGAGAATAAAACTAAACGTCATTGACAGGATGAAAATTCGAAGAGCTAGAGCCAGTAATCGAAAAAAAACCAGTTGCAACCAGTGTTAACAATCTAGATGGAGAGAACAAAGGGTTGTTTTTTGATGGCAGAAAGGATAAGACAATTGTAAAAGAGAAAAAAGGGAACGAATTTTACACAAAGACTGTCGTTGAAGAACACGTTTCGTTAGTTGAAGAGCCTGGTTCTCTTTTAATGGCGCACGTTGCTCCTGCCTCCGGTACAGGTAAAGGCATCAAAGATAGTATTATTGAGTATTTCAATAGTAGCTGTGATTTGAACTTGAACGGTGTAACTGCAATTGGATGTGATGGCACTGCTTCAAACACTGGAGCTTATAATGGTGTTATCGCTCTATTAGAAAAGAACATTCATAAGTCTTTGCAATGGCTAATATGTTTATTTCATTGCAACAAGTTGCCGTTGCGCCACCTGTTTTGTGCATTGGATGGAAATACAAAAGGACCTAATGAGTTCGGGGGAGTATTAGGCAAACCACTTGAAAAATGTTATGAGCTTCCAGTCGTTACGTACTCACCGATTAAGGACAACCTTCCAGACCTCGAAATGAAACAAGATTTAAGTACCGATCAAAAGTATTAACTAATGTGTGAATCAATCTCAAGTGGAATCTGCCTCCCTGATCTAGCCATGAAGAAACCAGGAAAGTTGGCACATTCACGATGGCTGACGTTGGCCACTCGCATTCTTCGGTTGCATGTTGGAACAGAGAACCCTTCAGAAAACCTGAAAAACTTAACAGAGTGTGTAGTTAAGGTGTATGCTCCCATATTGTTTTACATTAATCTGAAGCCCTTTTGTGTAAATGGAGCCAAACACTTATGGAGACCGATTTCGTTTTCACGTTACCTTTGCAACGAACATCTCTAAGTAATCGACCCGGTTATTCAAAGAAATGGCTACTACGCTCTCCCTGAAAACATGCTTGTCTGTATGTTAAGTGATGAGAGAAAACACATAAGAGAGTTAGGCCTCCGACGACTTTTGAAGGCAAGGTCAGAACAGAAGAATGAGGTACGGAAGTTTGTGAGACCTAACTAAACTTCAAAGCTAAAGATTACATTGACATGATCAATTGGGCTGATGTAACAATCACGGAACCACCGATGACAAAGCACGTAAATGATGAGGTCTTAGCCAAGTACATAAGTGAAGCAAGAGAAGATGACCTGATGCAGTCTATTGATTTTCCACGTTTTCCCTGTCATACACAATCATTGGAAAGAGTAATCAAGCTTGTAACAGAATCATCACACTATGTTTGTGGTCTGGAAGAAAGAAATGGATTTGTTAAAGCCAGAATTGCTTCACACAAGATGATGCCAAAATTTTAAACAAAGAAACACTTTACCTAAAATGTATTTGAGAACATTGAATTTTGATTTAGCTTTGTTATAATGTTTTATTTATCTATTATTTGCATTTTATGAATACATGTGTGCTCTTATCTCAATGGTTATGACTTAATTGCTTAGGTTAAGTACTTTTTGTACTCTCTGATTTGGTTCAATATTTCCTCTGTATTATAAAAATGAAAGGAGACATTCTAAGTACCATAAATAAGTTTTAGTCAAAGAAAAATCATTACATTATCATATCTACCCCTATCTTACTATGACAAAGCCAAAAGAGTAATTTGTTTTAAGAAAAACCTTTACTTATTCATGTTTTAATACCTACTAAGTTGGCCTATAAATTGATGGACAACAAATTTAATTTTTTGCACTATTTTAGGCGTGGTTTTAGTGCAATTGAAATAATAAACATAAAAACCATCAATAAAATAAAAAATAAAATTCTAGAAAATTTTTAAAATTTAAAGACAAAAAAATATGTTCAAGGCTTTTGCGGCACCTCAAGATGTGGTTCTATCACAATAAAACTTTGTAGAATAACTTCTCACATAAAAAGACAAATTTTAATCTCTATTAGAATGGGTAATACAGAAAACTATTTTTTGCCCTATACCAACGTTCCACCCTACTATATAGCCTACATATATAAGAATCCAACTTAGCGACCATCCGAAATATTTAGACAGTTCTCAATATCTACGAATCTATAACAGCAATCAAACAGAAAATTTGTATGTTGATAGAAGCAGTTAACACAATTTGGATATATGAAAATAGGCTGTTTAGTTCTTCACGGAACTACTTGTTGTTTCGAACTTTGTGTTCAAAGGTAGCCTATATATGAAAATGGATTAGATAATTAAAATTCACTTCATTCATTTTGCTTCATCGCATACGATCAGCATGTTAAATAGCTAGATACTGGTACTACAAAAGTTAAAAACACATTAATTTATAGAAATTAACTTCATTCATAGAATGCACTAACACACTTGTGTACTTTACTTGGAACACCCGACTACTGAAAATGTATATATAAGTACCGTATATATTTAGTGTAAAATCAGCAAGCTGTGAACAATGGGTCACTACCTGTTTAAGGGCATGGAGTGGACCCATCTCTCGTAATCTGGTTCGATCTTCAAACAGAGACAAAAGCTGGAAGTGAAATGGTTAGATCTTCTATTTCACTGGAACGGTATGTAGTTGGCCGTTTCTCCAGGCCGTTGAAGAGAAAGGAGAATCCTATCATAGCACAGAAGAATTCGCATGCAAGACAGTGCTATGTCCACCGTTGCCTCACCCAGCCCACCAACTATATACATGGGAGGTTTTGTAGAGCAGCCCTCACTATGACATTACACCATACGAAACTGTCATGAACGTAAATTAGGGATGAGTTATTTATAATGACGTTCTTGGAGATTATAGAAGGGAAAACAATTTATTTTAAGTAGAATATCTATAATTCAAAGTAATATTTAAAGCCAATAATTAAACAAATTTTGAGCTATACGGCCTAACAGCCCTGTGTGGGCAATGCTCCTTTGGCCCTTAATGACGCACCGTCCCTGGTTTATATTATAATATTACATGGTAGCAGTGGCTTTAAAAAGCCGAGCCGTCTCGGTTACAAGACAAGATGGCAGCTGATATCTTGTGCCTGACCTATATTTCACTAGTTTGAGTGTTGCATTCAATATAGCCTACTGATAGAGATAACATAAACTTTGTATAAAATGCTTTATATATAAAAAATACTCCACTAAAAAAAATCGTTTAGTCCAAATCATTATTTGTATGTAAGTTGTATGTAAGTATATTGATATTGACAAATTTCAGTGGACATGTTTGGCTCTGTGGTAAAGCATTAATCATTCACCCGTATGACATGGGTTCAAAACCTATCAGAGTTGTGTTTCTTTGCTTGAATTTTTTTTATATTTAATGTTTTATAATTACTCAGATGATATAAAATTAAGCATTATATTGTGCATATTACAAAGGAAAATATATATTTAATTAAAATATCATTCGCCGCCAGATCTGCACGAGACATCAAACAGTAACCAGATGAAATATGAGGGTGACAATCATTGCCATCTGGTTGCGAGCTGCGCACAGGCCTGCACGTTGGAACAGCTTTAATTGAAAAGTTTCCTTTTATGACCGGTAGAATGCACTCGCCCCATTAGGATTATCTTTTGCGAAACTTTTCCGCCAGATGTCATGACTGGTTGATGTGTAACTCCCTTGGTTTGCATACCGTTGGCATTCAATACGCATCGAATTTGAAGAATGACAAGTTTATAATACGATAATTTTTTATTTTAAAGCGTTTGTAACAGCCTATTGTGTGTTATCTGAAACTTTTATTTGAACTAAAGAACAAAATGATCCCACATATTACCTGTACTCTATCTGTTGGTTATTATTTTATCTGTTGGTGCCAGTTCAGGATATTAATTAATACTTTTATTGCAGCCAAATAGCAATCGAAAATAAAGATTGAATATGTACACTAAATTTGCGCTATGGCGATTTGAATTGCAAAGTCTTTGATTCTTTTACCACACAGTTCTAAATTTAAGGGGTAGCGTTCACATGCTTCGTGACCGGCCCTGTGGTGTTGGGGTAGCGCACCTGCCTCTAACCCGGACGCCCTGGGTTCGATTCCCGGCTCCGTCATGGATTTTAGAAACTGACGTGAGGGCTGGAACAGGGTCTACTCAGCCTCGTGAGGACAATTGAGTAGCAGACAGTGAGGCAGCGCCCCCAGCCAAGGAGACCAAGATTAACGGCCGAGGGGACCCGATGCGCTGATCATGCGTCACCCCAATATCTGCAGGCCTAATGGTTGGGCAGCGGTCGCTTGGTAGGCCTAGGCCCTTCATGGGCTGTAGTGCCAGGGGCTATTGTTCACATGCTTGGCCACATAGTTGGTATACACACGTCACTGTAGGATCATGGAAAGATTTGTTAATACAACTAAGGTGGTGAAAACCATGGACAGCTAGACGTGTAAACACATTCCTCAACTCGAAGTTGGATACTGCCCACGTCCGTCGATCATGCCTCCAGTTCCATAAAATTCTTGAGATATATCTTCTCTTTTTTTTCTTCGATGACGGCAGTAGTTTATCCGAGACTCTGGTGTTTGTTAGAGGTAAATAGTTTCTAAGGTCTTCAACCAAGAAATGATTCTATTTTACTCATTGATAAAGCCAAAGAGTTTTAACTATACCCATACATTTAGGAGAAAGTAGGCTATATGTTCTTAACTGAACATCTTGTTGATCAGTGAATTTACTAAATCTATTATCATTAATATTAGGTTTTTATAGATATTTATATGTAGGGAAATCTAGGAGTAGTAAGGGCATTCGGTAAGTACTGCAGTGAATGAAGTGGCTCAATATTTCCAGGTAAAAGTACAGTATTCAGAAAATTTAATCTTAGGGCCAGGTTGTTCATAAAGGTGGCTTCCCAACAGTGTACAGATGTTTAAGTGTAGACTTCTGCTCTGCCAGCGTTTTCGGTAGTGAAATTCTCACGTACTTTTAAAACGCTTTTAGTCGCATCTACTCTAAACTGAGGAATATCATCAAAATTTGTTTAGAATCAGGATTCAAACTTCTGTATTTTAATATCTTGTACATGTGCTTTGTCAAATTATCAGATAAAATCAGCTAAGTGATGGTACTTCTTTTTAAGTTTTATTAAGGTTGTTTTGTTTAGAAACTGGTTTAGTGGTAAGTTGCTATATACCAGTGCTGGCCGATCAATTTATTTAGAAAGACTACATTTGATTTCAGAAATCACTAGTTGTATACTTTGACCCTTTTTCTAATGATGATGTCAGATATGTTATGAAAATGCTTAATCTACTGCCAGTATTCGAACACATGGAATGCCGAGCATTCGTTATTGACTTTAGATCTAAAACGTTGGCTTTTCCAAGGAAATTCCCTAACAAATATCTGGTGGGCGGTCATGAAATGTGTTTCTACAAAACCAATTAAAGAAGCCCAACAGCTGAGTAACCAATTCGACAAACACGCTTACTTTTAACCATAATAAATTGCAACTCCTCCCAAATTCATTATGGTATAGGTGAGTCTGTTTATCTAATAATTCCAAGTTGACAAAATACGATTAAAAACTTTTACAAAATTGTTGAGAATTTCACTGCCGTAAACATTTACGCAGCAGAGGAATACTTTGAAACATCTGTACATTTTAGAGATGTCAACACGGCTATTTCTTGCTCATCACATTTACTTGTCGATTTCCGACATTTCTATGTGTGATAGCGTGTCCACATCTCAAGATCATCCAATTTCTATAAGCATTAATATTACCAAATGAAACGCAGTTTAGAGGGTTTCAAAAGACGGAACAGCAGCAACCTGTCCTATTAAGGTCAATTGTAGACAGAATCGTCTGTTCAATAGTTTACTAGAGAAAATTAATCAACAATCACAAGTTTCTATACAGAAAATGTGACACAGATCACCACGAGCTACTTCAAACGGCGTGCCAGTCCACTGTTGTAATGAACCCCGGCCAACGCTTTGGTTAACCTTATTATATGCCTTAATCAAATGAGCACATGGAGGTTCTACAGGGTATTTTTGTAAGATTTAGGGTGGTGTCAACCACTTGATACTTAGTTACTGTAGTTAGTAAATGTTGCTTTAAGGGGCGGAGAAGCGTGGTGCTAACCACATGAATTTGACTAAAAATGAGTAACATACTTTCATTTTGATAAGGATAGTATTTCAGTTGGTCAAGGAGTTATAAAACATACATACTGAACAAGCTCTCAACAGTTTCAGAAACTCAACATTTATAAAACAATGCTGCAAAGAGACAACAAATTTTTAAGCAAATATTCACGGTAGAAAAAGAGAGGATATGTTGTATATGAAGACCCGTATAGCAATTCTTAATAACAAGTCGAAGTTTAATGTAGATTGAATAACCATTATGGACTAGAACTCCGAACTGGGATCGTTTGCCTTTTGGCACAGATGCAGTAGTATCGAACTAGTGGGAAACTTTAAATCTAGAGTGTGAACCCAACTTGTCAGTACGTCTTTGTTTTCATGATCAAACAGCACAATTGTGCTGGCTAATTATTTGCAACCTCAAAGACCAGTTAAGAGACAGACAGAATAAGAAGTTCTCTTGTGAAATAAATGGTCATTTTTCATAAATATTCTACCGATTCTTTCCATTTCAAAATGTTGACGCCAAATAAAAAGATTTTTAATGTGATTGACTAAATAGCTTTTGATACATGATCTATTTTGTGATATAGTACAGGCTAACAATTTCAGACTCAAAACTCAATTTCCAAATATTGTGGTAATTTAAGACAATAAACATAAAAATGATAAAACAATGGTATTACTCTGCTATTTGTCTGCCTTAAATCAAAACGTTTATCGTTGCTCAAGATAACTAACATTAACAACCTCCAACACTGGATAATATGTGTCCCAAAATCAGACAATGAGGCGTTGTCGCAATACATGAATGAAACAGTTAAGAATCGTGCTCTAGGATTTTAATACTAGTTTACCAACGTACCAAAAGATCGGCTCAGTAGAGCATTAGTAAAATAGGTAATTTTAATGAAATCAATTTGCGTATAACCTATAATGTACGGTACCTACACTAGCAAATTGGGGTAAGTGACTTTGATGGTCACCTCATAAAACAATCACCACCGTTAAAATTTGAAAATGGGGGACTATATGACTCCCCTGTAGAGACTGCAACATTCTTGAAATATTAGAAGCCTAAGTAATCTTTTATTAGAAGCTTTTCAGTCGGTCAACACGAGTGTGCTCAAATTACAATGGGCAGGGAATTACAATGAATTTCTTAGTGCCTGAAATAAAAGACATACACATAGTAAAACACTTCTCGCCAAATTGGGGAACATTGAACATGAGTGAATTGATAAATCTCATTTTTTTTTCAGGGTTATGGCAAAACACCGAAAACAATTGGGAACAACCGTGTTGACTGGCTGAAAACATACATGTTGATGAATAAAACAGATATAACTTTGATATGATTGCGATAGTTAATAAATCAATAAAATATACAGCGGTAAATAATAATAAAATAAATTAATTATTTTCTTGTAGCAGATTAATAATATGATACAACTTCAGAGAGGGCCAAGCTGGAAGGGATTCCACATATAGGCTAAATATGCAGTTTAACTGTGCAAACACAAACATCCTTTCATCCATTGGAAAATTGTATTTCCAAAGCTATGACCTATATTTCTTGATGGTGTTAAAAGTTTATAAAAGTATACATTAATTTCTAACACTTGTAAGATGAATCACAGAAGATTTTGCAGTCATCCATGGATAAATTCCAAAAACAGGAAATTATTTAAATTATTCACAAAACATGAAACATACGACGCACAGTTTATAGGCAAATAAATTAAAATCCATGATTGGCTCATAAAAGAGGTATTGAAACGCTCAATCGGACGAACATTACTCCATTACTTCGCTGATGTGAAATATTTAACAAATGCCTGTGACAAGTTTGAGGGAATTAAAACTGGCGTACGGAAGTATTCCTCATTACTGCAGCAAGATGGCAAGCCTCACTTTATGATTGCCATTATACTTTTTATATATCCAACCAAGTTGAGTACCCTCTCGACATTCGGCCTCTCCACAATTGTGACCACGTCAAGCTATTAACAGAGTGAAGGACATAAACCTTCCCTCTGAATGGGGCTTCACTTTTTTCAATTAGTAGCTTACCGTAATAATAAAATGTGCGAAGGAGATGAAGAGGGGCAGAGGAACGTGAAGTAGCATGAGCCATATGAGAATGAGGTGCCATTAAACTGGGCGCACACATTCCATACACAAGGACAATGCATATGGAGGGAGGCTGACTGTCCACTACTTGTCCGTCCTGTCGCATGCTTCTTCACTGCATGCCGGTAGGATGGTACCCATTGGACGAAAATGAAACTGGGTATACATCGTGAAGTGGGTATTGAAAAAATATTGAGTATCTTACTTCCCTGAAGTAACCTCCATTTTCGTAAGTTTCGTTTATGTGTGGTATTTATAAGCACGTTGGATATTTGGGGTCACTACAGAAATATTTGCTCTTGGGGGGCTGGAACCCACCAGAACTACATTCTACAATGAGAGCCTTCCCTATAGTACGGGGCTGGCTGCGTGGCTCAGAGGTAACGTTCTCGCTTGCTGGGCCCAAGGTTGCAGGTTCGTATCCTGGCGCAGTCAGCTGGCATTTGAGGGTGCGCAAATGCGAGGGAGCCGTGTCAGTAGATTTACTGGCACGTTAAAGATCCCCTTCGGGGAAAAATTCCGGCACCCCGGCGTCTCTAAAAGCCAGAGTAGTTCAAAGGGACGTAAAACCAATAACATTATTATTATTATTATTATCCTATAGTACGGAGTTTCGCCTGGGCCGTGTAACGGGTATAGAGCGTTGAGTCAACGCAAGATGACTAGCATTTGCCGATTATGTAAGAGCCAGTCAGGAAGTACCGGATGCTGTCATGCCATTTATTACATATGGAGCTGGTAAGATACCTTAGATGAGAGAATTAAGACTTGTGGTGAACTACTGTTGCCTGTCTCGTATGCCGTGTACACGGTTAGTATAGAAAAAAAACTTTAAATTTTCCTAATGAAAACTTATCCTCTCAATAAGAAGTCTTACAATAAATTAGTTCGTAAGTTTTCAGCGCCATGCAATTTTTACTTGTGGGGTAATCTTAAACTGAATGTATACAGATTACAGAAACGGTCCGCGTACTTTGGAGCCTCTCGAGAATGAAATAACTGCACTGATACGAAATATCAGTCAAGATGAATTCCAGTGAGTGTACCAAAACTTCCTACGTTGGTGCAAAACGTGTCTAGAAAATGAAGGACAGCATTTCCAGCAACTACTCTGAAATTCAAGTTAGTAATTATGATTATTAAATACGTTTAAAATCCTAAATATATACATGTTAAACTAGTTGTGCGCTAAGCTGCTGCTAGCGACAGGCTGCTAAACATTGTGGCCCAACCGGCACGCGGCTCCTGCGAGAATCCGTCATTTGGACAAAAACCTTATTATGGATGTGAAACACTAGTCCCCGGCGCCAATTCATAGCACAGGACAGCATGCACATCTATTCGTGAGCACGTTTCCATACTGGTTTTCACTCGAATTAACTCAGAAGCGACGATCTTCTGCTTCTGTCTCTCTGCTTCGGCATTTAGCGCATGTGCTATTTCTCCTCTAATCTCTCTTATCCCGTTGAGAACTCAGGAAAGATTGCCCTTTGTCATGGAGATGTGTTTTCTTACTTGTAAATACAGCTTCCCTGGAAAATTAAATAACGAAACCTATATTAGGAACTGTTTTCCCGGAGATCCGGGTTTGATTTCCAGTTCTGCCAAGAAATTTTAATTCTGGTATGAGGGCCGGAACGGGGTGCGATCAACCTCGAGAAGCAAAACTGAGAAGAGGAGGGTTCGACATTCACCTCAGCCATCCTGGAAGTGGTTTTCCGTGGTTTCCCCCACTTCAACTGCAGGTTCCTAACTGAAGGCCACGGCCATCTCCCTTAAATTCCCATCCCCAATTTTCAAATACACACACTAGTAGAGGAAACACAATAACACAGGTTATCACATAAATTACACACACGGTGCTATATGGCCACGATATCACAGTCCGTATAATATGCAACAACATATTTTCGAAACGCACCTCGTAATTCTTTCCGATTAAAGGAAACGGGCATAAGTAAATTAGCAAATCAAGATAATAAGTAGGGCCCGGATGTTGATGCAGTAAAAAAGTTTAAAAAATGCACCTAAAAATTTCAAAAATGACTGTAACAAATGACCTAAAAATTCGAAAACTGCACTATAAAATGGAGAATATTATCTTATAATAATAAACTCACCAATAATTCAAAAATGACATCTTATGTTCAAACTGGAAAGTCAATCAAAATAGATTTCTAGCACTTAACTAAAGGTTTATGTTCACTTAAGTCTGAGTTGCAGTGCACTATGAATGCCATTCTGATGTTGTCAAATGTAAATGATCTGCGGTTATCAGCCAACAAGTTCTTATATCTTGAAAAGCTGCGTTCAACATCAACTGATGTGATTGGAGCGTACTTGAAGTGAGGAAGTTCGTTTGCTGCTAACTCTGAGAGATGTAACTCCCTCATATAAAGCTGTGACATGACTAAATTGGAAAAACAAAGGACCTTATAAGGCCGATTTCTCTAAAATATGACCCAAAATATCTACCAAACTTAAAAATATGCTCTTAAAATGGAAAAATAGCAAAAATGCAAAAAGATGCAAAATAAAAATGACCTATTTGAAGACGGGGTGGCCCGTCCGGAGTTTATATGTACTTCAGCATTGTTTCAGACAGCTCAGTAAAAAGATGACATGTCATCAACATCCGGGCCCTAGTAATAAGGAATGGAATATGACTCGGCCTTAGACGACACAAAACAGGATCCACGACGCCAGGCAACATTCGTATCCTTCGTCAATATGTTAGATTTTATGAGTGCTATCTTAAATGGGGATATTTTCGTAGAAGGAACATGACTTCGAACAACGTTGTGAAAATTAAGCTGTAGGTCCGTAGGTAAAATCTGCGTAAGTTATCTGTATATATGAACATCTCCTGATATCACCACGGTATTCTTGCGTGCTTATCCACACACTACCGAATTAGAGGGCTATTAAAGCAAAATTAAGTGTTTTGATGTTAAATCATGGAAGTTCTCCTGGATGTACTCTTCCAAAGGTAGCTCCAAACAAACCCTAGGGAAAAGCTAGGTTGATATCTTACTTCAAAAGCCTTAGCATAATTACGAATCCATGGTCTCATATGCATACATTACACCCAGGTAAAGTTCAGCATCGCTTTTTAGGGTACCGTACTGCATATTTTAGCAGTATCAAATAGAATCAGTGAGGACAATGCATATTATAATAATACTAATAATAAGGTGGAGAATAAGATAATAATAAAACATAATATTATTAGTAATAAGTTAGAAGTGAACACACTAGATGAAGCTGTCCGTATTGAACCCGCTGAGCTATGGTTCATGTGATATTTTTTATGACAGAATATTTATGATGGGATGTTGTACCTTTGAACACACCCAGGAAGCCACGTGGAGCTGAGAGCTCACGCGATACTCTTTGAAGTAGCGTTGAATCGCACTTTTGACTTTGGTGAAAACTGCTAATTATTTATCTGAGGTCTTATTAATTAATTTTATTCTTTCTCAAGACTCAGAATATCCCATTTCGTCATGCTGCAATATTAAAACATTTTTGAGAATGTTATTTTAGCTTAAGGTAAGGTAATACCCTTGCAGATACGCAAATAGGAACGTAAGTAGTCGCTCAACGACTTCGGTTTGACGACCTACTTCCTTGAGACACCCAGAGACTTGCACTACGTCTGGAGAATCCGCCCAGTATAGGCGTGTAATTGCATTTGTCCTGTAAGACATAGAAGAATATCCGCTTGTTAGCGTTGAATTGGTTATCAGGTGCCATCGTGCACTGGCATATTGTGAAATACTGGTATTTATGCACAGTGAGCCACAGAAACATATTGAAGATAATTATTGGCAAGTATTAGTGAAGTATATAATTTTACCGGAACACCACATTTTAGTACCCACGTGTTTGTGGAGGGCCAAATGCCTTGTGGAAAATATACAGGTAAATGTGTTGCAATTACTTCAAATATGTGTGATTACGATAGTGTAATATATTTGGATTGCCAGAGTGAAGATTTTATTTCCAAAACGACGTACATTTTACCGATGCTGTATGATAGAAAAGTAGCGTCATTAGCACGTGCAGAATTATAGAGCAGTGCTAGCTCACGTATCTATTCACATCCACGAAATTAAGGCTGTGTTGTCAATTACTATCAAAGCCTACAACGTTCACGACGAACATTATATTTTTGGAAAGTGAAAGAATGAATTTCATAATTTATTTCACCGTCAAAGTGACCAGACTATTCCACACCATGCTTGAATCAGTCATCAAGGGCTAATACCATCCTGGTATGAGGGTGATGTTTCTACGAGAACTAGTATGATGGTGAAGCTTGCAGAACCGAGGACGAGAAGGAAGGAATCCAAGATGCCATTTCCAGGCATATCCAGCATATTCACGGAGTTGTCGACAGGGACGAATCGAACCCTGGTCTTTGGAGGAGTCCAGTTGGGAATCCTGATGAGGATAATACCGTTCCAGAGATCCAGAGAGGAATTTGTACAACCCTGGTTATTGAATAGAGGGCTGAGTGATAGCTTCTCCATGTCGTGAGTTTTTGAACATCCCTTCTCGTGTTCTAGTTCTGGTGGTATATTAGATTTAATGTAGTTTGTGAATCAACCACACTCTGTGTCAGCCATTTTTCCAGGTAGGGATTGTATCTAGTTTAATTTAATGTCATTTATTTCAGTATAGTGAGACACCCTTGGGTCCGACATTTTGGTTAACCCTGGTGCAGCTTGATGAAAGTCGTAGAACGTCAAAGCCTATCTTTGGCTAGATGTGACCGTAGTCATTCGAGGCTATTTTGTACAACCCTGTTTGGGGTGATTTTTCAAGTCTTTGCTGACTTTAGTTATGACAATCAGATGTCATGGTTATTTCTTTAACTGCATTCTTTGCAGCCAGTTTTGATACACCCCTGACTTTCGTTAGAACAGTTGTATCAGTTAGGCAATCGACTGTAATTGCCAGTTTTGTAAATGCATTATATTTTCATTTTGAATAAGCTCAGAAGCTATTCTTGGTCAAGTTTGAACCCAACAATTAGAAGGAATGTTTCGTTGCCTAGCATCGAACTCAGTTCCCAACGTATCATTAAGCAGATCCTTGTGTGAATCTGCGCCACAATTATCATTTTGCTTGTGTCATGTAAGACACGTTTTTAGTTGATGTTGTACTAGCAAATACTGAATTGTATTTTGAGAGCAAAGAGCTCCAGTAATTGTAAGATTACTATCATTTAGACGTCTTTGGTAGAGAGACGGAATTATATTATTCTATTCAGATTTATTGCGTGTTTTTATACACGGACTCTTTAGAGGTTCATAACCTATGGTAAAGTTTTTTATGAACAGGCCAGATGTATAGTTTTATTTTGATTAAATCGCCGGCCTTGAATAAAGTGTGTTTTGTGTCGACCGAACGCAGGAATGTGGTAGCCTGCTTGTGACATAAACTGGTTTTGTAATCCAGTGCCCTTGAGAGCACGCTTCATTTGTTTGTGAAACAGAACTACTTTAACAAGAGACAGAATGCTTGTAGTATTCGCTCTTTCTTTCATTGCAACATAGCTTATGTAACCCAGTTTTCAACTCTGTCTCAGATCACATGTTTTATAGATTGCCTTTTGTTAGTTGAGCGCACTTCTTGCGTGTACCGTCTTGACGTGTACAATTAGGTCAGGTTTTCTATAGTGAGTTGCAGGCGACCCTGTTAAATGCAGGAATTTATTGTATGAAGGTACTTGTGATTACCTTGTCCGGGAGGGTTCCCGTTGACTAGATGTTATTGGAAGGTAACTGTTGTGGACAGGCCTATCCCAGAGTTATTGAATGCGAGCTTTGCGCCGCTGGTAACCCGTGTTATTGTGTGTCCGAGTTGTTATTGCTCGTTGATCTTATTCCGACGGTTGAGTCGAGGCTTTTTGGTGGAGAATGATCTCAGTGTAGACACTCCGTGCCCGAGCTATTGTCAGTATTATTCGCCATAAACCAACGATAAACCTAAACCGACAACTTAATAATAAAACGCATAACTTTGGTAAAACAAAAGCTAACTAATGAATTATTTCTATCTAACTTTGTTCTGTTGCATTTTGGAACTGTTGACATAGCCGTGCAGTTGAAGGAAATTTCCTTGTGTGGAAATGACTAGGACAGTTGACATTTTTGTAGCGACCTGAAGCATGCGCGAACCTAGAGTTCGTAGCTTGTGGAGCTCAGGCCATGCGATGTCAGACGTGGTCTCAACTACGCATTCGTCACCGTGATTACACACATTAGATGACTATGGCTTACAAAGAGTAAACCAAGGTGTAGGCAGGAATTTAATAAAGATTTGTGTCTATTTCATTACTTATTTATGATGTACAAGTGTGTAAATCCTACATGTTACCTTATTGTGTGCTGATAGCACGTAGTTATTAAGAATAATTAAATGTTTTTCATGGCTGCACACTTAGATTTGTTGTAATTGTTTTCTGTTATGGACGTCATCGCCGTAAATTTTGTTATTAACTGTTAGGAATTAGCTAGATGATTACCGTTAAATGTAAATGTGGAAATGGTATCATCCTAACTTAGATTTGTTTTGCTACCCTGTTAAATGTAAATTCTGATATTAGCTTAATCTTGTAACTTGAACTAGGGACTTGCGTCGTACCATTTTCCTAGTGTTGCTGTTGTTGCTTTATTATTGTGAGTTGGATCTTTCGCGAGGGTTTTCAGTAACTTCTCAGGTAGGGACCTGCTCTTTATTTTCTTTTGTTTATTAGCTTGCGGACTAGCCGATTATAACCCTCCGAACTAGGCTAGGGGCTTGTGAATTTTAATAAATTTTCACGGTGTTTTACTTAAGTCTGGATGTTTAATTTCTCAGTCTAGTTTTGAGGTGAACCTTTCCTTAGGCAGTCTATGACCATCGTCACCATGTACCACGATCCCCGTGGACTACAGTGTCTCGTGCCGCTTAGCCTATTAGGAAGTTCACCTGATCCTCACGGTAATTTTATTCGACTTATGGGATGTTAGGAAAGTCATCGTGGTTGTTGACTCGATTAACGGTCACAGTATGAGCCGACTCAGATGGTGGGGCCATGTGTAGAGAATGGGGGAGGGGAGTTTACCTAAGAGGTTAATGAGTTCGGCTGTAGAGGGTAAGAGAAGTAGAGGTAGACCTAGGAGACATGGTTAGATTCAGTGTTTAACGATTTCAAAGTGAGAGGTGTAGAAGCAGAGTAGGCTGCAATGCTAAGAGCTAATCATGGAGGCGCCTCGTTCGCAAACAGAAGCTTGTAAACTAGAATGGGCTCTAAAAGGCAAAACAGCCTCGAAAATTAGAAAAGTATGTATTTAATGTCAGTAATAAGTAGATCCTGGATTTGTAAGCACAACCAAATGGTGAAATAAGCAAGAATATTATAAGCAAGAAATATGAAACAATAGCACAAAAATAAGCAAATAAAAATTGAAATTAAATCATAAATATATTGTTTCATTAAATTCTTACCTTACGGAAGCGTGTTACAGTACACGAAGAAGGCCATCTTGAGATTCTGTTGAATGAAGCTCCTACGTTTGTCAGTGAAGAATGTTTTATTCAGTGAAAATGATCTCTCAACGGTGCATGACGTTACAGGAACATGGGAAAAGCATCACAGTTTTTCTTGAGTGAATTTCTCTTCGATAAACTTTTCAGTGCCAGAAAGCTTTTTAGACATTTTACATTTTTCGTTAATACCTTACTGAATTTTTCAGAGGCAGTTTTAGCAATACCGTGAGTCTCTGAAGATAACGGTACTGAAATTTCATCTATCAAAGAAGGTGAATGTTCCTAGGTATTATATCAAGCTTCCAACAGTGTTATACTAGCAGTTATTTTGGAGAAACGGTTATGGATGTACTCCATCTTTTCTGGGATATCAATATTAGTAAGACATTCCTGTGCTGCGGCAATGCTGGCTGCATTTTAAGCATTTTAGGAGTACAACACAGTTTTTACTTTATTGAAATGTTCTTTGCAGTATGACACAGCCTTTAACCACGAACCCCATCGAGTTAGAACTGGGTGAAGAGGTAAAGACAAATTTGGAAGGACCTCATGAAACTTTTGAACTCTAATCGGTGACTTTGTAAACACTTTCTTCACACTAGAGACGAGAATATCCATGTCTTTATATTGGCTCCTAACTGTTTCAGCGACACGATGTAAACAGAGAGAAGACACGTCAGGTGAACTAACTTAGCATAAAGGACTTTTAATCCGATTCTTTCTTTAACAATATATGGAGCAGCTTCTCCGTCATGCATTGCCATACCGTGTCCCTTCTGGACACCAGATAGGCTAACGTGTCTTTGAAAACTTCTGCAAAAATGGAATGATTTACTCGGTCAAGTACTTGTATATTAAGAAGATATGATCTACTGCCTGCTTTCATAGCACAAACTACAGCACTACATACTCATTTTCCTGCTGGATCTGTGGTTTCATCAATAAAAATTAATATTGTTTTGTGCTTTAGTTGATCCTGAACATGGCAAATTACGGCTTGAAAACACTGTTGCAAATAGATTTTTCGCCATGAAAATTCGTCCAGCAACCTTCTGTTTGCGTAATTTTCTAAAAATCTCCGAAGCTGCTCATTATTTAATTTCCACAATGGAATTTCCGAACTCATTAATGCTAAACGCAAGTCTTTGAAAAACGTATCACTTGAACTCAATTGTTCGCCTACAATATCTGTAATTATTTGCTGATTTAACTTAGATTTACTCTTAATCCTCTCCTTATGTCGTAAGGTGTTAATATGGTGTACAATGTAATATTGTTTCTTTTGTAGAAACACTTTTTTCGCACACCAAACAAAATAAGACTCTACCGTCTTCGCTAAATATAGCACTTCCAAACTCGTTTAGGCCTACGTATTAGCGCAATAAAGCCGATTGAAGCATTTCTTAACTTACTACATGACCGATTGCGATCATATACATCTTATCACACGAACACGTGTTGCACGACTGAAAGGGGAATACTGATTGCATCAGCAAGCCGTGCCCTAACAGCTTGGGAAGCGAGGGATTCACCAACCAAGTGACAACATGCCGATACCGGATTGGTCAGATCAATCGTAGTAGAAGATATTCGGTGGTGCATCCCATGTTTCTCTCGTAATTTCAACTAAACAGTGTTATTTCACAACATCCTGGGGCTTCCACCTTTTACACTTACCATATTGCTTATTAGTCGACATAAAATGGGGGAGGAATTGCTTGAATGATAAAATGATGGCTACGAGTGAAAATGTGCTTTTAAATTTACATGTTTTGGGTATGATGAGCTACTTTAATTAAAAATCATAAAATAAGTAATCAACCTCATATTTCAAAGAAAAAGCATTTATAAGCATTTACAATCATTTCGCTTAGAAATTTGGGCTCTGGTAATAAGAATAAGGATATGAATAAAAATAATATCAATGGTAACTATAAGAATTCCCAAGATCTTCATTAAATGACAAATAATAACTGACTGCATGGTAAGACAAGAATGAATAATACAATATTAAAATATAATAGGATAACTGACAGGTTTCCTCCCAATATGTGCATGGGATCGCTGGCCAATATTTTGCTTATCAAACGAAGCAATGACAAGTGTACAGTGTGGTGCTATATTTGTTAACACACTGTGCTGATACTGAGTGACGTAACGTGATGAAGCAGACGCAATAGAAACTGAGTGAACGCACTAACCACCACCAAGCGAGGGATTTTACACTCCGGCTGCACATCAATGCCACTAGTGAGGTTTATGTCCCACATTAACGTCACTAGAAGGACGTAGGAAAGTGTTTTACTCTTACCCAGGTTATCTTCAATATCACCCGTTAGCTGCTTTGATGCATTAAGCTAGTCATTTTCTTCCGGGCTCTGTGATAAAATCTCTTGTCGTAGAGTTCGACGAGAAACATTACAATGGAGCTTTTATGAACACTGCTGTACACGCAGAAAGGGGATAACAGGAGTGTGCGCTCAGAGAAAGTCAGACAGGGGAGATGCACCTAATGACGGCACTTTTTCTCCATATATCCATTTATGATGACAGGGTATTACTCGGCAAAGTCTATAAGGGTATAAAATGTTGCATATTTTGTGTATTCACAAACGTGCTGACGTAATTTGAATGTATATTATACAGTCCACACTCATTCACACAAATTCCGTGGCAAATGCAAATCATCTCATTTAGACATTTTTCACACAAGTATATACATGGCAAGGTATTATGCATATTTGCCTTTAAGAACATTTTTATTTAAATCATCTGCTCTCATATTACAGTAGACGTCGTTAACCTGCTTACGTGTCTGGCGTCTCTTCTTTAATATTCCAAGATATATATGTTCCTTAAATCTTGTCTTGCAGACCAGTTCTCTTAATGCTGTTCATTCTCAAGCAGACTTGCTTAACCTTAATTCGAGTGAATGGTGAGCGGGGCCAAGGGACACAGAGTGGGGACAATCTCTGGCTAAACGAAACAAAGGGAAGAGTTAGATGTTGGGGTATGTGGAATCTGGGTCACAGCTCTTTACAACGGAAGACTGTGCTTACAGCTATAAGGAAACTTAAACTGTAATACTTTCTGGAGGGCCCGTAGGGAGAACTAAATCCTACGCTTCCCTCTGCATTGCTGTTTCATTCCTCACAGTTATTTACCTGTACGATCAAGGGACCTCCAACTATTAGACAATACGATATACAGTTGGTCCACAACCATGGAGGGGAAAACATGTTTCAGTCAACATTATTGTTCTGTTTGTAGAAGTCTTATCTTGAACACATTGATCGAGTGGAATGTGATGGGTCTTGTGATTTGGTTGGACAGAACAAGGAGTTCATGAGAAAATAACTCTGGGTGAGATGGAAGGGAGCGAATGAGTAGGGGGATGGTGATGCAGAATTTACTTAGAAAATTCTATTGTAGATTTCTTTTATAAGATAATTTCTAACAAGACAGATTTGGCATATGCTCAAGTTCAAATAAGAAATTAGCATGTTTCAACAGTTATTTTATGCAAACACAGGAAAACTTACTAATACATAGGCATTAAATACCACTTCTCTGTGTGCAAGAATCGTAAGAGATCCGTAATGGACTACAGTAGAGAATAATTCATTTTTATCTCATGATGTACGTTTGTATGATCTTACTATATACACTATAACTACCTGGAAATAAAAAGAAAACGTAAACACGTTGTAATATATACTGCAAAACGTGAGAATGCATAAAGCAAGATTTTCATAGCAAATAATCGTAAAACTCGTCGGTTATTGAGGAGTGTGTATCGATTTGTTTTTTAACAGTGGTAACTCTTTAAAATGATATTTCTTGTTATTCGTTTATGGTACATTATATAGCACCTTTTTGGGATGAGACGTTTTAGACATATGATCAATTAAATACATAAAGTTGTGAACTGAGAGGCCCTATGTTAGGGCTACTGGACCAAATAATTACAATCATACTACATTCATTTGGAATAACTGGTAAGCCAGTGCACTTCCAGAATAAAAGGTAAAGTTTGTTGACAATATCGAACTGAATTTTTTGCCAGATGTAGGTTAATAGCACTATCAATTAATTTATAATATAAGAATATTTTGATATTGACTACCTTTCTTTCAGCTTTAATAATTTATTTCAACCATATAAACAATCCATGTTTAATACGGAGAAAACAAGCAAAGAATGACTCTCATGTAAATAGTGTTGTAAAGTTTTCTATGACGCATTGTCGTGCCCTCAAACATTCGCTAAACATTTACTACGTATTGAGAAATAAATAATGTTGTTCATAAATTACACCCACGGCATTTACGATTAGTGAAGATCATTATTATTGTTGTTTCTACGGACCAACCTACTTAGTAATCCACCTCTAACTGTAAGGATGTTCAAGTAAACAAATGAGTCAGTTGTGTGGCGTTGTAGGCAAGTCATCTAGTGTCTATGGTCGTAGAAAATGAAAGTTGGTGCGGTTGGTTGGCAATTGAAGATGCTTGAATGAGAGAGACCTATGTCAGTAGATTTACAGGAACGTTTAGGACCCGGTTCAGGGCAAAATTCACGTGTGTCTATAGCCATAGCATTTCGGAAAATACATTTGGCAAAAACATTATGAATATTGTCATTATTATTAGTAGTAGTAGTATTATTATAACAGTACCGACAGCAGTAGCTACACTCGCTAAAGCACAGCGCTAGGCCATGGGGCCAAGCTCACTGCGGACTCAGTAGATGTGGGTTTGAGTCCCACCGTCGGCCGTCCTTCAGATGGTTTTCCGTGGTTTCCCATGTTTAACTCCAGGAAAATGCTGGGACGGTACCTTCTGACTGGTTATGGCCGCTTCCTTCCACATCCTTGCCCAGTTTCATTCATCTTCATTCATTTCATCTCTCATTCACTCCTCAGATGAGATTGGCGTCAGGAAGGGCATCTGGCCGTGAAAACCATCCACCACATATACATTCATCGTATCTCATCCCCGACCCCGTTGGAAACGGGAATAATAAGGGGTAGACATACATACATTATTATTACAGTGTTATTATTATTAAGCAAACAGTTATTTAAAGAGGTCAGAGATATCCTCGATACTTTGAAGCAGCAGGGCCAAAGTAGGCAGACGGGAGATTAGGAGTCCACTTCAAAGTTGCTGGAAAAGAGCAAACAAGACGGTATATTGGCTTTCACGGCCGTGGAATTAAAACTGAGCAATTTTTCTGCGGGGTTTAGCCTAGGAACACCAAGATAGGCTCGTCAGCGGGTTCTAGGTGTCCATGCCCGGACCCCCAAAAGAGTAGCGAACTGCGCGCTAACTCCCTTCCTATGAAGCGCACCTCCGTTTCATTACTGCGAGAGCTTAAACTCTCAAGCAGCCTTTCAATTCCCTATAAAGGCTTCCAAAAAGATGTTACGTTGGCTTTCACGGCTCTGGAAATAAAACTCAGCAATTTTTCTAGGTTTATGCCGTGTCTTGTGTGGGGTTTCGCCTAGGAACACTAAGATTGGCTCATCACAAGATTAGAAGTATGAAACCACGGGAAACCACTTTTAGGATGGCTTAGATAGGAATTGAACCCACCTCTGCTCAGTTTGCCTCACGTGGCTGATTGGACCCCGTTGCAGGCCTCAGAACAGAATTAAATTTCTTGGCAGAGCCGGGAATCGAAACAATACCTCAGGGCGACAACCAAGAATGCTAGCCACCACAATAGATGCCATTATCTTGTGTTTCCTACTAAATATACTTCGTACCATCACTATAATCTTCCTGGAATGCGCTCGCACTTTGTCGTCATGGTCATACTTTTTCCAAATCCATTCACAACGCTGAAATTTGAGTCCATATCACAACATTACTGTACTCACCATTCTCTCAGAAAATGGAATGTAACCCTGTTAAAGTAGTACCGGTATAAGTTTTCATGGTCGGTGTGAGAGGTTTCATATCAGCTTCATGCGTTGTACTTGTATTAATATCTGACCTTTCTCTAGCAGGTGCAGCTGACATCTTCAAGGGATTGTTCTGAATGAAATGACGCACGTCTGAGGTTTACATAAGATATTGATATTTTACGAAAATATCACTACTGTGCACGAGGAGTTTATATAAAACTCCAACGTGCGTCACTTCGAACCATTCAGAACAAAACCTTTTGAAATGTCAGCCACACACTCTCGGAAAAGGTCAGATCTACTGTACATACAGTAAATAGACCCCGGAAATACATTTCACCTACATTCAATTCTTGTAAAAATGTCAAATGTCCATGTATCTGTGTAAATGTGTGCTTGGTTAAGATGGCGGCGTTATAAAATATGACTCTGAGGTGTCCTTTGCTAGTGCTATGTGTGTACAAAATTTGGTTCAATTTGGTTTCGTCGTGTTTGAATTGATGGGGGGGACATAATACACATTTGAACTATCAGACAATATGGCGGCCACCCAAATCCTCAAAAAGAGAAAACGCTACAAGAAGGGTCATCAGGCCTGCAGATTCTGGGGTGACGCTTGGTCAGCGCGTCGGGGCCCCTCGGCCGTTAATCTTGGTCTCCTTGGCTGGGGCGTTGCCTCACTGTCAACTACTCAATTGTCCTCACGAGGCTAGTGCACCCCGTTTCAGCCCTCATATCAGTTTCTAAAATTCCTGCGGAGTCAGGAATCGAACACGTTCCTCCAGCTGAAAGGCAGGCGCGCTACTCCAACACCATGGGGTCGGTTCAGAGTTTTCATCAAATGTCGACTAAGCTAATCATTGGATCTCTACCAATTTCTGGAAAAAGGTCGTCGGTCAAATTATTTCACGATGGCTGCCGAGTGAATCATGCAAGCATAACAATCCATAACTTATGATCCAATGATTCAATGTTCACAATATGTGGCATTCACATTGTTTCTTATAAGGATCCTCTGTTGTCAACGTAAGAACAGCATGAGACTGTATGTTGAATTCATAAAATATAAAAAGAAATGACTCTCAACACTTAAGAGAGCAAAAAACAGGCTCTCCATACATTCAAGAATGCAGTTTTACGCACTATTAGAATATTAAAATCGACAACTCCGAGCGAAATAGGAAGACGAATCTTGCCAAGAGTTGAGCATCATATTAACGCTCTCGCATGTGTCTGTCAGAAGATTACTACATTGCATACAGCGCACAGCGGCCATCTTGATATTTTAAAAATACTATAATTAACTTTCGGCATCCTAGTGATATAATAACGAAATTTAATAACAAAATAGAACCTTATAAGGCGTTTTGTATGCCCGAAGCAAAGAACTAATGACTTCATATATTCAAGATGGTGGCTAGGTGCACTATTAAAGTGTACAAATTAGAAACTCAAGATGTTACTATATTATGGTGAAAGTTGGTGGTGGATGAGTATTATATAAGGGGCTCCAGTAGCGTTTGTGGTAAATTTATCAAACTGAATGTAGTGCGCCTTGGCCATCCTGAAGATTCATATTTTAAAAATAAATAACCTTCTATGTTTTAGAACTAAAATAAAAAAAGTGATTAGGTAGAAACCTATATGGAGTATCGTACACCCAAACCAAATTAGACTATACATTTTCTAGATGGCGGCCGGGTGTAATATTTAACCATATTAGTGGATTATTGAGCATGTTATTGCCCAATTAACACGAAACTTAGTATAAAACAAGTACCATAAGAGGGACCTTGTTGAAATAAGCCATACGAAGAACACACTGAATGCAACGCGTGACGGCCATCTTGTTAATATGGATTATGATAATGAATACCGCAATGTACTTTTAAGTTATAACAACGAAAATCAGCAGTAATGTACAGGGGCGGTTCCTGAGGCGGTGCCCGTGTGCCATGGCACCACCAATGTAATGAAGAGAGAATATGTGACTTTTCCCTCTCACGAACAGTTTATATTACATTTACATTTTGAGGAAATTGTATGCATATTCTGCATTTATTTGAACGAGCGTCAAACTGACATGCGTTCTGGTGGCGCTTTATTGAATTACTGAGCCAGAGCCAACCGGCACTACCTACGAATATCAGACCGCATCAGACACTGTACTGCAATAAGGACTAGTTTGGCTTGAGTTTGTTTGTGTTGTGTTGAGACGCATATTACCCTGAGGTAGAGCCAACGGCCCCGTGACGCGGAGCTTCAATTCTATCCACGAGATAGCAGCACGTTACAGGTTCAAGCGCACATTACATACACGTTAGAACTGCTGAACTGCTTTATCTTTCAACCACTAGAGTACAGCATATGGCAACACACATCCAGTGATACCAGCTTGACGATATATCACTGTGTCTAGACTATTAAATAAATTCAAACCACAAAATAGTTTTAGTTCTTTATTGTTTGACATTTAGCAACTTTTTCAGGCTCATATTGATGACGGGGATTATTTGTTCTCCCTTTGTAATGTAAAAATTCGGAATTTTTCAACGAGTTTTACTGTGTTTCATTAATTTAATTTGGCGGCACAGTTTCACGTCCCAAGCGTAAACACAAATTCTCAAGTTTGACTGCAAATGTGTATGAATAGTGTCCGTCGTTAAATAGCTTTTGTGTTCATTTATATTAGATGCAGGGGTTATCCTTTCCAATCAATCCGTATGTACGATAAGTAAGGTTGTCTTAGAGGTAGGTCATCGTGTTCATTTCATCTCACCTATTTATTTAGAGACAGCAACTGAAATTGCGACAAAGAGGCTGTGCGCGCGTGTGTGTTAGCAATAGCCATGCTTATTTATTCCTATATAGTCATGTTACTTAAACTTGCATAGCATTGTGTATCATGCGGCATTGACCATATAAACACCGTTTTAATCTAAGTGTGCTTTTTGAATCGATATATGCAAGCTAGGTCCCTTAATAAAATTTGATTTGTTTCATGTTTGAAGATCGCATAGCTCGAGCGCGACGTACGAAGCCGTAGAAATCTCAATGGGCTCTGTGTCACCTTTCGGAAGTGTAACAGTGAATAAAATATGCGAGTTGTTACAATCTCCATTTAGCAATAGAACCCTCACTGAAAAAATAGACATAAAAATGGGTAGGCCACTTCCTAATTTAAATATCCAGCAACGGTCAAAAAATCGATGCCACAAATTCAATCCGGAAATTTATAGCAAAAACAAATGGATTTGTGGTTCCGAAGAAGACAATGCATTCTTCTGTCTTCCTTGTGTGTTGTTCGGCGGTGATGGGAGTTGGAGTAAGACAGGTATTAGGGATATAGGACACATATGGTCTAAAATTAAAGTCCATGAATCATCAAAGCGACATATGGATAATGTTTTAAGCCTCTCATTTCTGGGCAAAACGAACATTCAAAGCAGGTTGGATAGTCAGTACAGACAAACTATTATCACTCACAACAAACAAGTAGATAAGAATAGGTATGTCTTAAATTTAATTATAAACTGTATCCGCTTTTGTGGTGCCTTGGAATTAGCCCTTAGGGGACATGATGAAACAGAAACATTCGAAAACAAAGGCGTATTTCGCGAATTGATTCAGTTTACTGCTGAATTGGATAAGGACTTGAAAGTTCATCTCAGCCAGTCGCCTGTGTTTAAAGGCATCTCCAAGACTATTCAAAACGAACTGCTCGAATGCATGCTCCAGGTGTATCACGACGAAGTGTCCAAAGAAATAAATAAGGCTGACAATATAGCAATAATCGCTGATGAAACAACTGATGTGTCTTGCAATTATCAATTGGTTATTGTGTTGCGCTACGTTGTTGAAGGAAGAACAGTAGAAAGATTTTGGAACTTTATTAATCCCGAAGGCCAAAATGCTCATGTCATCGCAGACAGCATTTTAAGTGAAATCGACCCCTTAGTGGGTGATCAACCCACTAAATTGATTGCTCCAAGTTATGACGGAGCATCCGGTATGAGTGATGGATTAAATGGTGTGCAAAAGTTAATCAAGGATAAGTACCCTAATGAAAATGTTATTCGTTGCTATGCGCAACAGCTTAATCTCATAATGTCCACAGCAGCCTCCGTTAATCGACAGGCTCGCATCTTTTTCGCTCATCTCACAGGAATTTGTTCATTTTTTCGCATTCGCCACAAAGATCGAAAGTGTTGCGCGAGATCATAGAGAAAAGTTTGCCTCGAGTATCACTCACACGATGGAATTACCATTCGCGTGCTGTGAAAGATATTTATGAAAATAGGGAACACCTCGTCAAAGTTATGGAATCCATCGAAAGCAATGGGTCCATTAAGTTACCTTCCACCATTGAAAAAGCTGGAGCATACAAGCAAAGGCTTAATGACAAGAAATTCATTTTCTGGCTAACATTTTTCAATAAGATAATGCCTCATGTTGACATAATTTTTAATCAGCTGCAAAAGAGAATTACTGACCCAATTAAAGTGAAACAAGACATTCAGCATTTTGAAGGCATCATACAGGCAATCAGGGGCAATATTGATGAAATAATGAATGAGACTTTTATCGAAAGAGGCGAATCCTTACCTTCTAAAAGACCCCGGATTGATGAGGACTGTAGAAAAAGGGACGCTCTGGAAGTATGTGATGCTATCCTTTCAGATATAAAAATTCGCTTTCAGTTCACTGGACTCCTCACAGCTACCAACCTATTCGCAGTTCAATATTTTGACAATTATATCAAAAGCTTCCCAGACCTGTACCTTGACGAAATGACGAGCGTATATACATTTCTTGATAAAAGAAAGTTGAAGGGTGAGCTGCAAGTATTCTATGCTAGGCCAGAATTGAGAGCGGTCTCTGGTGCCGTTCCATATCTGTCGTTGATTCTGGAAGATGAGCTATGTGATACTTTTGAAGAGACAATCAAAATCTTGAAGTGGCTGATCACAATGCCTCTCTCAACATCGGAAGCGGAGCGGTGTTTCTCAATGCTCAAACGGATAAAGAACTTTCTTCGGAACACAATGAAGGAAGAGAGATTAAGTGCCTTAGGAATGTTGTCGTGTGAGAAATCATTTGTGAACAAGATTGAGAACTTCAATTCAAAGGTATAATAATAATATCGTATGGCCTCGGGTGCCTGGTGCAAGCTTTGCTATTTGACACCCAGAGGGTAGCTTGCATGTCGAATTTCGTAGTTCCTTGACTATGAAAGTCAAGGAGGTTAGATGTTAGATATCTAATCTCCTTGAACACAATAGCGCTTTCTAGTAGAGAAATGAGGAACTTGTGCTGGCGGAAACTCCCGAGATTAATTTTGCCATTATGAACTCGGCCTACTGAATTCAAATGGGTTCTTTGACATGCCAACATCGTATGACATGCGTATCGTATTTTTGCCGCCTATCAAAAATCACTTACCACGGTCAGGGGCGAACCTGCAATCTTGGGGTTAGTAGACCGACACGCTATCCACTCACCCACCGTGGCAAGCTAATTCAAAGGTGATAGACGTATTTGCCTACAAGAAAGAACGAAGAATGGACTTTCAGCACCGCTCTTATTAATTCAAATGAAGGTGTCGATCGAGGTTTTGGAACAAATATTTTTGGTGAGTAGGCCTAGCATATGTTGTTTTCTTCAAATTATTTTTCTGATAGGTTTGTTCAATTATAATTCTTAAAAATGGTTTTTATTTAAAATGCATATCGATCAAAATATGTGTATGATATAATATTGTATGGCCTCGGTGTCAGGTGCAAGCTTTGTTGTTTGACACCCAAAGGGCAGCTTGCATGTCGAATATTTGTTGTTCCTTGGAGGGCCATGAAAGTCAAGAAAGTTAGATATCTAAGCTCCTTGACACTATAGCACTTTCTAGTAGAGAAAGGAGGAACTTTTGTTTTGGCGAAAAATCCCGAGATTAAAATATTTCTAGTAGTTGCGCAATTTCTCAATTCACTTCAGCTGACACTTCAATTGAAAACGTCTTCTACAATAGCACAGTTAAATAATGTTAAACATATAACTTCACTGCTCCGCCTCACGTGGTTACAAGAGAAATTGAAAGCAGAAAGCTAACAATTAAGCAGTTTCATCATCATTAGAAAACGCAGACTAACTTTCTACGGGCACATACAGAGAATGAACAATAAACGACTTACAAAGAAAATCTTTGATGTAGTAAACAATAATAATAATAATAATAATGTTATTGGTTTTACGTCCCTTTTAACAACTCTGGCTTTTAGAGACGCCAGGGTGCCGGAATTTTGCCCCGAAGGGGATCTTTAACGTGCCAGTAAATCTACTGACACGGCTCCCTCACATTTGCGCACCCTCAAATGCCAGCTGACTGCGCCAGGATACGAACCTGCAACCTTGGGATCAGCAAGCGAGAACGTTACCGCTGAGCCACGCAGCCAGCCGATGTAGTAAACAGTTCAAAAAGGAAAACAAATTGGTATCATGATATAGAAGACGATTTAAAGCAATTAGGGATCAACAAGCAAATGATAGAAGACAGAGAAAAATTCAGAAACAAAATTAAGAACGCCAAATTTTTAGCAAGTGAAAGGAAGAAGATAGGAACATCGTGGACGGAACAAAGGAAACAGGAGCACAGTCAAAGGATGAAGAGATTTTGGGAAGAGAAGAAGGGAAAGAAGTGAAAATTGTGACATCATGATATACTTAAGTTCAAACACTGTCCATAAGGGCAACAATGATGTAATAATAATAATAATAATAATAATAACTTATTGCATAAAATATGCACTACCGGTACCTGCAACTTTGAATGATTTTATTGCAAATTTTGTATTTTCTGGCACCACCAAGCGAAAACTCACCAGCCGCCACTGGTAATGTAGAACCTTGTAATTGGCTTCCTTTGACCAATTCAAAAGAACAGCGACTCCATACGTTCATGACGGCAGGTGGGCGCCTCCTTAAGACATGAATATCGTTAACTTACGACATAATAGCACACCTAACGTGAAATTTGGTGCGGGAGGGGTGCCATATAAGACATCTCTCCACCATTACATCACACTGAATGAAGCTCGAAGCGGCCATCTTGAAATTATAAAATATACAAACAAATAACACTATATAGGCCTACTAGGACATTCGATAAGTGATGGCATCTGTTATAACTGCTATACCATAACAAAGAATATTATTTGGCTAATTTTGACATTACGAACTTCATTTAAAGTCTCCTGCCATGTCAACAATACGTTGTCAAATCCTTGAAAGACGACGTACTCCATCTGCAGCACAATTTCTGGATTTCTCTCTCACTGATCGATCTAGTGCTCTCTGGATGTCAACTCTTGATTGAAATCGAACGCCTCGTACAGGTTTTAGGATCTTTGAGAATAAGTCTTAATCAAAAGGGCTCATGTCAGGTGAAATTGGTGGTTTCGTGTACTTCCCAGTTCTACCTTGTAAACAAATTCCTCACTGTTGCGGCTACATGGCAACAAGCATTGTCATGTAATACAGTAGGACTCCCAATAGCCTGAGGTCGTTTACGATGCCATGCTGGGCGCAAATAATGTTCCAAGTAAAGCAAGTATTAGTCTGCATTTACTTTTATACCATGAGGTACGGCATGTACCAAGATTATGCCTTCATAATCACAACATACAATAATCACCAGTTTCAAAGGATCCTATAATGCTCGACATATATTTGGGCATGGTGATTCTGTATGCCGCAGTTCGCTTGATAGTCGTTTCAGCTCAGGTGTATACGAACGTACCCATGTCTCATCCATTGGGATATCGTGACGAAGAAAGGCCTCACCTTCATATTCATATCGCTCCAAATGCATTCTTGCTGCCTCCATTCGCTGCCACTTTCCAATGTCGGTAAGAGTGTGCGGAACCCAGTGGGCACAAACTTTTCGCATCTTCAGCTTTTTTCTTAAGATGTGATGGACAGACGATGCTGCAATACCAAGTTCCTTGAAAATCTCCACACATATCCAGCGCCCGTCTTTTTCCAATAATGCCCTTAGAGACTGAACATGGAGATCGTCAGTTGCAGCAACGGGTCTATCAGCACGTGCTCTGTGTTGACATTCCTCTCGTCCTTGACGGAAGGCTCCCACCCATCTTGCAATAGTTTGATAAGGTAGGACGTCTCTCCCCACAAGCTTCGTGCAATGCTCTAAAGCACTGAAATGCACTTTATCCTCTTGCAACTTGGATTTTTATGAAGCACCTTAGTTCATATCTACTGAACATCTTTTAACCCTCCGTCGGGCGCAGCTGGCCTGACAGGCCCCAAAAATCTATTCTTGCTCCCCCATCTTCCCGGAGGGCACCTATGCACCCGCCCCTTTTAGTATTTTCCTATCTCTAGGTCCCTCTCCGAATGCTCCCTGTTAGTTTTCCCGCCTCCTCCGTAAAGCGCAGTAATTACCCTCCAGGCCTGTGAGGCGCATTGCGCCCGAACTCGTTCGACTTTGGAAGGTTCGTATTTCCTTATTGTTCCATCGCATAATTGCTTCTTTTCCTAATTTTATGAATAAGAAATACATAGATTGTGGTTATTTCGTGAATTAAACGGGTCAAGGGATGTCGAATTATGAATGCTATGAATGTCACAAAGCAATCTGCCTGCCCCATACAGATACAGTAAGACTTACCAAACTTGCACTTTACCTTTACTGCTGAGCATTCCAACAGTGATTCCAAGTATTAGTGGACTCTGCCGATTTATAAGCATGTTCAGGAATGGTTATTGAATATACTGTGGAAATACCAACGCAGGATATCTATAATACTTCTATTGGAATTAAGAGTGAGTTTCACGAATTATTTAGCGTTTACTATTGAAATATTTCACTACAACGATCAAAGATATTCAGCTATTTACAAAATCCTTAAATTGCGAGAGTTGATCGGAAATTGAGTGAGAAAATGTTGAAGTTTAAGAAACTTACATTGCAGTTCCACGAAAAACTCAAGAAAGTTATGGTCAATTCTATAGACATTATTGAACAATTGTGAACAATTGATGACCATGCGTTCCAGAGCTGAGTTCAGATGCTCAGTTATGCCATTGAAATTGTTGTGATGATGATATCCTAACGCTATGTAGGGGAACGTTTTATCCATGTCCAACAACCGTTCATGGGGGACTTGAGTGACTGAAATATTGAAAGAGGTAATTTAGGTAGTGAATATGGATGAATGCGATGATCAGACACTTAAAAACATGGCTGTTGTAAATTCGAACAACATCATGAAGAGTGCAGCTGATAAGGGGACCAACAAGACATATTGCAACCCGATCTTGAAGGAGACGACGAACATGAAAGAGCGGATATCCATGGAGGAATTTGATCCGTGGGAGATGCTGAGGAAGAGTGAACCTGGAGGACTACTACACCACTGTCGAGGAAAAAGGACATCGAGGGATTATGTCAGGAACCAGGCAAGGCATCACAGACATCGAACTGGTAGGACGAAACCTTTCATGTAACTTTGTAGTATTGTCAGAATAGTACACGTAGTTGACCATTTGTTTTTTATGTTATTTGATTGTTTGGATCAATCCATTAGTTTACACATTATTCGATTGAGTAATGCTTCGATTATCTTTGCGATTTAATTATGTGATGCAACACATTATGAGAATATGGAGTATTTTATGTGCAATGTAGATTTTATTGTCAGGACTTTATTAGATTTTTATGATCACCTCATGCGATTTATTTGATGAATTAAAGATAGAGTAAAGTTGGATCAGAAGATAATAATGATTAGTAATGTTCAAAGATATCAGTGCCATAGTGATAATAGGCAACAAAAGGAGGATTCATAATTATCCGATAATATGACAAAGTAACAGGAAATTGATAAACTTGTAATAATAAATAAGATTGTGATAAAGAAAGATACATATAAGAACAAGAAGTTCCGTGACGAACTAAAGAGCCTACTTTTCTTAAAATGTAAAATTCATGCCATTGATTAATCTATATGGATCTATCTAGAATAATGACAAAATTAAATTGGTAATATAGAAATTTCTAATTAGTTCGAAATACTGTATACCTGGCATAATGTAGCCTAATAGAGAACTACAGTTGGCAGCCCTGGTTACTGAATATATTCTTGTTTCCATCCCTTAAGGTACAGAATACAAAATTTGGTTGAAGTCCAATGGATAGCATGGACGTTACATGCACTTAAACATTGGAACTAACAGCGCGCTTAAAATCATGTTGGCAACAATGACATACATGTATTGGTCAGAAATAATCTGCAATAATATGATCTCTTGTTGTGTTAATTTTGAATGAAATCCATTTGTTAGTATAGAAGATACAGGCATTTTAAAATTGGACCTATCAGCAGGCTTAGAATCATGTTGGCAGCACTGATGTATATTAATTACTCCAAATTAATCTAGAATGTCAGGTACTATACGTGTGCAAATTTTAGAGCTATTGGCTTGCATATTTTATGATATATTGATATTAGGGAAACAAAAATAGAAACACCATTTTTTAACAGTTGGCAACACTCGTTGCTCTTAAGAATACGCATAGTCGTATCTGTTATGGTGCACATAGCACATACAAATTTTGGTTGAAATCCAAATGATAGTATAGAAGCTACATGTATTTAAAGTTGGACCTCTCAGCAGGCTTAGAATCATGTTGGTAACACTGACGTATATAAGTTACTCCAAATTAATACAGAATGTCAGGTACTATACGTGTGCATAGTTTAAAGTTGTCGGCTTGCATACTTTCTGATATATTGGTATTTGGAAAAAATAAATTGAGAGCATTTATTAACAGTTGGAAGCCCTGGTGGATCTTAGGAATACGCTCAGTTATATCTGTTTATGAACACATAGCACATACGAAATTTGGTTGAATTCCAATTGATAGTGTAGAAGTTATATGCATTTAAATATTGGACCTATCAGCAGGCTTATAATCATTTTGGCAACACTGCCATGTATGGCCTCCTGGAAATTAAACTGCAATTATTATCTATACGTGTGCCAATTTTCAAATAGCTCCCATTCATACCTTCCGAGATATCCAACATAGAGCTCAAATTTCAATTGCGATTTTTCAGCAGTTGGTAGCACTGCCATCATTTTCAAATATGGCCGTGAGATATTCAGGTATAGATCTTTACTCCTACCAAATTTTGTTTCGATTGCTGCAGCCGTTTAGGAGTTGATAGGGGGGGACACACACACAGCCAGACAGACAGAAGGACAGACAGACAGACAGACAGACAGACACACATTTGCCCGATCTCATAAGTCTACTTTTTCCTCATTTTTGCAAAATGTGAAAAGTAGGCTAAAAATGAGGAATGGTTTAATAGGGGAGCGTGATGGCACAGTGGCTTAGCTGCTCGCCTTTCAACCGGACGGCCAGGTTCGAATCCCGGTGACAGTGGAGTGGAATTTTCACCTGAAAAATCACGTGGCGTCAGGAAGGGCATCCGGCCTTATATCCCCGGCCAAAACCAAAATGAGCCTGGTTGGCTCCGGCGACCCCAATTAATTGGGAAAAGCCGAAGAAAGTTAGTAGGAATGGTTTAATACAGTGAAAAACTGGAAATGATATGACAAAGAAGTTCGTGACATAGAGTTATTTGTTTCAAGAAAATAGGCTGAAAGTTGGTGAGGGAAGTTATGTGAAATTGTTGTTAATGGAATGTCACATAAGTACAATATTATTATAGAAAAGCATGCTTTTATATATGACTAGAAGTAAAGCACAATAACATAAACGAAAGAAGTTGCAATATTAAAATATGCGAAAATACACGTATTATAAATGTTGAAGTAATAGGTAACGGGTATGCCAAACGTTATGGACGTAGTCCAGAGTTGTACTGAAGTGAAATGTTATGTTAATATTAGTAATGTTGAACTATTAAATGTTAAAGTTAGCACTGTAGTGATATTGGAAGGATTAATGCGATTATATTGTGCTATTAATGGAGGAAGTCACTGGAAATGTTGATTGTATTAATTTATATTGTTGAGAATATTGCATTAAGGAAGAATTATTGTTATTTGAAAAATAGTGCGTCTTATAAGTAATTACGAGTCATCTACGATATTGCTGTGATGCATAAGGAATTAAATCTGAAAGTTGAATATCTGATGTAACATTAACATATGATATGAATTTTTTGGTTGAACGTAGACTAATTGAGGCATCGGAGATCAGCTGATGTATTGTAAACAAATAATAATAAGTTGTTAAGGATCAGGAATAACCATTTAATAATACAATTTGCAATCTTGAATGTATTGGAAATTAAGCTAGGAATTTACGATAGTATATTTGGTTTGATGGAATACGGCAATAATTATTATCTTTGAAATGGAGATAGATTTATTTGAATAAAGAACGATCTCAGAAACATCTGATATATGGATCAATGGATTGCAGCTGTGTGAATATGGCAACTCTTTGACATTGTTGTTTTTGTGAAAGTGAATACCAGTTAGAGAAATGAGATAGTCTAGTTAATTCATTTAATTGCATTTATTTAGAGTTAGATCAAAGGAGGTTAGTTACTTTAATTAAATATTTAATATTTTATTTTAATTAATTAGATAGGGACGTCCCGAGAAGAAACTCTAAGATGTTGTTTATTTTACAGGAAGAGAAGTAAATTTTTTTTTTGAAAATTTTGCGCTTGTAATTTACTTAAATCTCCTTCAATAGTGTAGGAATTGAGGAGATTGCTCATATTAAATTAATTTTCTGATTTAACATAGAGAATAGTAACAGTGATTCAGCAACGAGCATTATTTGACTATTTTAAAGAGCAATTCTAGGAACTGGTATTTAGGCAGGGTCATTATTGTAATCACGCCGCGCCGTATTGAATAAATATGAACGACATTTCTCGTCGATTTTAAAGAAATCTTGGAATTATTATTTCAGTTTTTGACTGTAAAGTTGAGTTTATTCTATGGTTTACTTGACTTCATAAAAGCCAACCTACCAACATCCCAATATACCCTTGAGATACCAAGAATGTCACTTTACCGCACTAGTATGAATATTCCCAGTTAAGTTGCACAGCATAAAAATAGATTTCCTTTATTTAGGAGTAGTCTCGTTCGTTGATCAGTGTAATGACTTTTAGTCGGTGTCACTGCACTTAATAGTCGACGAATACGGGTACAGTACGAAACCATTATCTTGAATGTACAAGACATCGATATCGACCATCCACTATTTATTACAGTTACAATGACTAAATGCAGACAATATGTAGCCTAGTGTCACATAAAAGGCTTTCTCCACAGAAAGCGCAAGATAAACGATTCCATGCGTTGAAGATGGTGAATGGGCGTACATTTCTAATGTTTTAATCATTTCCTCTGGATGCAAAAGCGGAATTACCATGAAACTTAGTAAACAGGGAGTCTTATTTAGGGTACAACCCTTTAAAGTTGATCAAAATAATATAATTGAATATTAAAACGACAAAGAGATATCTATACCCATATATTTAGGAGAAAGTAGGCTAAGTGTTCTTCGCTGATCATCTTGTTTAATAATGATAACTGCATTGTGCTTTAATATTTTGAGTAGTTCTTTGCTTAGTTTGTAATTCGGTGCACTTCTGCAATTGACAGTTGGCCATATCAGGTAATTTTGGGTTCATTTTCAGTATTTGTGTTTTTGTAGCCTTCATGAGAATGTATTTGACTCCATGTATGGCACTTATTTGATTTTAGAAAGTATATTCGTGGGGTCTTTCTTTATCTCAACAATTACGTTCGTGTTCACGAAATCTGATGTTTTGTTTTTATACTCCGCTTTATTCATAACTACATTGGATTAGCTTTTATCTGCTTTGGTTAAAATTAAATATTGTTCGCTTATTTTCTGTTTCAGTGACTTTACCAGATTTCCTTGTGTTTTACTGGGTTTATTATTACTGTTACTTCATCTCTTTATGATTTTCCTAGTTCCGTCGGTGGTTAGATGCTTTCGTTACATCCCTTCCTTGAGGGGCTTGGAAATCGTGGTCATTTAGTTCCATATACTTTGATGAGTGTGTAATTTTGTCAGACAATGTGTGTTGATTTGGAGGATGTATTAGTGTGTGTATATTTAATACCTAAATTAGGTTTGCGTACATAAGAAAGCAAGAAATTAATTGACAATTACATTACATTCAATTACAATTAAATAAATTTGGGCATCCAGTCCAGTGGGAGAGCTTTGTAAATGTTATATCTAACGCAATCAAAACACCAATCAATTAGAAAGTTTAATACATTAGTAAATATATTAAATGGACTGTAAAATAAGCAAAATAATAAGCGCAATGAAAAGTACGTTAGTAATACTGTAATTTGGGTGATGATTGAAAGTGATACGGCCGTGGTCTTAAGTTGTGAACCATTCCGACCTATACTTTGCGTAGAAATGCGAAACCACGGAAGACCATTTCCAGAATGGCTGTTGAGGGGGTAATTGAACCAATCTCTTCTCAGTTTTGCCCCACGAGGCTGTGTGTACACCGTTCCAGCCCTCAGACCAGAATTAAATTTCTTGGCAGAACCGGGAATCGCATTCGGACCACAGGGGTGACAGCTAACATTGCTAGTCACTCACCACGAGATGGTCACAATAAAGGACATTAACCTTTAAGCTCTTATCGTATTTGGAATAACATCAACAGCATTGTTGCCACTAAGCATGAACTCATGATGTAACATGTAATGTGAAAGTATAAAGTCAATAACGCCGGGAACGTAACAGTTGCCTATTAAGGATAATTCACTTAAATGAAACAACTGAGTTCTCTGGGATTGCGCGTATGCTAAGTAAAAGACTGTAAGAAATTAAGTCTTGTGGCATTGTATAGATTGAGAGACTATGCAAATAGTTAACGTGGAGATTGAATACATGTTGTACGCAATATGATGAGCCGTGTACATAGTGGGCATCATCCATGGACTATAGAACTTTTGAACGCGAGTAACTCAGATACTGAGACTCCGTTGCGGACATAAACAAACAAAGATAATTCCACGACGTTTAGAGGAAAACACAACCTTCGTGTAATGTGAACGGTGAAATATGTGAATTGCGGTTATAATGAGTTAAATATGTGCCCTGTAAATTCTTATCAGTGTATAAGGAATGAATACTCCGAGATGAAAACATCTAGGAATGGTACTCACCTTTACGGTGCAATGAAGTAGAACGACACAGGCATCAATAAAGGAGATATGGCATCCAGTGCTTTAATCACCATGGGGTAAAATCTTCAACCATATGTTCCCGTTCACAGATCGGATGAATACAATTGTTTTCACTTTATTAAGTAGCACAGTTCAGAAGCATGGGATCAAAAATTAAATTGTTGAAATAACATTAATTTTCATTTTATGGATAAGAGATGAGAATGCCTATCGTATGTAAGAAGGTTCAGCATGTCATCTTCTATGTGTGTGTTTGTTATTCCAAAATGACATCATAGAGTAGAAACATTATTGTACAATAAAGCTGAGAATAGCGTTCATTCATTATTAAAGTTAAATAATTAATTACGTGAGATGGATAGTTTGTAGTTGCTTCATATTTAATCGAGAGGTTGAATGTGGAAGTTATAATATTCTACGTCATTATACTAAAAATTGATCCAGTCATGTTACAGCAGATAATATGGCTATCAGGATCTTGCACTGATACATCATGTAATCTCTATAAAACGACCAGAATGATAGGAAATACGCGGCGTTGTGCATCTCTAAATAAAATAAGCAAATATAAATTCAGAGTAAATCCTTGAGGTTAGTGCTACCAACATAATTCTCTTCAGGCGTATAAGTCCAATGTCTACCTACATGTAACTTCCATACAAACAAAAGGTTCTCAACCAAATTTCGTATGTGTAGTGTATGTCACACGAGATATAACAGGGCACACCTTTGGAATCACCAGGGTTAATAGCTGTTGATTAAATTATATCCATAATTTTGAACCCTAATCTCAATGAATGCAGGCAAACAGTTCAAAATTTGGCAAATTTACGGTATATTGCGCCCGTTGGCGCATGTTTGCTCAGACAACAGAGACTAAAACTTATGCTGAAATATAACTGAACATACCCTGCGAGCGGTGGGAAGAAGCTGAAGCAATATCGCTTATGATTATATTTTTACTTATTTTTCATATTCCAAAAATCAACTATAATTATAATCAAGTAATTCTGCATATTTGAAGTACAGCATACTTCGTGAACCGAAGAAACTATCAATTTACGCGGCCAGCTCATATACTGAGAGCACGCCATATTTGTCAACACCAGTTCCTATTTTTCTGTGGAAGAGACAACATGTGCATGATGGAGCACAAGTGAAAGGAAACCATGTGGCAGGAAAAATCTACGAATAACTTTCTTATGGATAGCCATCATGGCATTGTGTAATAATTGAAGGATTGAAGACATTCACCACTACGAAAACTGTGAAGTATTTTTATTATTATCCGAGGTGAAATGAAGGACTTGTGCGAAGAAAACTTTGCGACAGCATGGTCTCATTCTCACGCACACACACATATTTCAGTGTTATAGAAACTGTGTATTTAACTAACTTTGTAACTGTACAAATCTACAAGTACAATCTTTATTTGCCGGATGGACAGTATTTTGAGTTAATTTGTGTTAATATTTCTTGTGTAAATATCAGTGCAAGTCACGAGTGAGTGTCGCACAAGCGACAGAGGCTAGAGCCAGTGCCGGAGTGAAAATGGGCAATTTTTACCGCATATTAGCTGCAGTGCGCGAAAGTTTTATTTAATTATTTAATTGGCGACGGAGGATGTCCAGACACAATGAAATGGTAACCTAAAGCCATACACGAGACCTCATACAACATCTCATGGCGGGACTCGAACCAAGTGACGCTGAATCTGTAAGTCAGATCAAATATTTATAGCGTATTGTAAGAGTGGGAAAAAGTAGACTTAGTTTATTTTGGTTTCATTTATTTAGTGCACAATGCAGGTAGCTAATTATAAGATGCGTGTGGAAATTAATAGTTTATTAAACATTAATAGAAGCCAGGAAGGCTGGATTTTCAATGCTCATTCGTATCATTTAAAAACAGGTATTATCAACTTTTATTTTGTCAGGCTGATGACAAATAAACTAGTTTGACAAATGTTAAATCAAGGTCAAGGTTACGTGCAAATTTCACTACACAGCACACTCGACTCTAGGCGGTGGATTAATATTTTGTTTCAGAAGGCTGTGAGATTCTTGACATTATTACAAGTGGAATGCAGAGTTCCGTCATTCACATTTATTGGCCAGATCAATACTTGAAAACAGGTTTATTTTCTTTTATGAGAAGCCACACAGGCAATGAATGCAACTGTATTTCGTAAAGAAATGTACGCAGGTTCGATTTATTCAGGGAAGAGGCAATTTTATGAACGCACACACACACAGTTAGCTTGTATCAGAAACCTTTATGTTTATTTAAAGCGTTGTCAGGATGTGTTTTTGTACACATAATTTTTATTACCAGCAATTCAAACGTGTATCAATTAGGATTCCACACTTTTGTAAATTAACGATATAATAATATTATATGAGTCGTGACGGTGGATGAATACCTCCGACATTGTTATTGTGGTTATATCGGTGGTAATGAACTAATTAAAGTCGTACCAAAACCCAAGGCGCCTGGATCAATGGATCCGAAATAAGAGTAAAGTAATTGGTGAAGACATAGGATGTCTAATAAGTGTGATGAAATATTGGTGAAGACACAGGGTGTCTCGTAAACTATTGAACGATTGAGTTATTTGCTTAAGCTGGATACACACGTTACCTGAATACACTGAACGCTTTTAAAGGTTCATAAACTGAACAACAATACTGGCAGGAATAAATAATTGTGTGAAACTTTAATAATCAAAAATAGGGTTTTGAAAACTAACAAATCTTGTAATTCCCCTGAACCTAAATAAAATTTATAAACATTAAAAATAAACTATATTTCTGGACCAAACGTTAACACTTAGATATTGTTAAGCTATTGTAGATACATTTTGATACATTCTCACATGATTAGTCGACCACTAATTGGTGATGTGATAACTGAAGCACACACATCAGATTAGCAGCAATATGAGTCGATGTAATTGTTTAATTACTATCGCATTTGCAGGCTTTCCTATATTTTCTATTTTCTTAACACTTTGACACTATGACCGTTTGTTACAAACAGTAACAAATCGAGTACGTAGGCAGTGCCAATTGCACAACCATAGGAGTGCTGAATTAATGTATGCATTTGTGTTGTATTAGCATAGTTTTTTTATTCAGCAACATTGTGCACATAGCTTGATTTTCTTAGTAATAAACGCATCTCGTTTATTAATTAATGATATTTAGGACTAGCTAAACACTTAACTCTAAAGATAAATGTTAGAGATGGCACAATCATAGCATAGGACAATTTTTTCCCTTGCTACTAAATGTAAATGTTCTAGTATTTGTAGACAAGTAAATGTCTTGCTTTGCAGTAGATTCTTTTGATGTTTGATCCACCCGTAAGTTATTTCGATGTAATTGCTTGGGGCCGATCTTACGTGCCATTCTCTTAGCTTGTTCATTTTGTCGAATTTTGTATTAGGACCATGAGAGTAATTTAGATCTTGTTTAGGACTTTTTTATATTTCTTTCAGGGCAGAATAGTATCGGACTAGCCGTTTGCAACTCTCATGCTAGGCTAGGGATCTATTCTGAATAAAATTTATTTGTGATTTTAACCTAAGACTGACCTCTCTTTTCTTGTATAGTTTTGTTAACGATGCATTCCTCTGAGCTGGTTAAAGATCGAACCTCACTAATTCCCAACACCCCCGAGTGCAGACTTTTGTGCTACACCAGCCTACGAATGTATCGTCCCCCATACTTGTGTGTTAACTGGAAGAGGGTCTCGGAAGGATCATTTGAAACCGGTGGCTCCCCGAAACCTTCGGCCAGCGGGCACATATAGTACGTTGGCGCAGAACGTGGTTGCATCGAAACTTGTGTTCGATCTCCATGATTCGTTTGTTTGTGAGGATTTTATTTTGTTAGCAAATCAAACATATTAGTAAGGAATCGAGATTTCGTACTAGTGTTTTGGAAGGCTACATGGCATTCTTATTTCAGAATTAAGACCATGAGGCTAGGTAACATTTATTAATGATAATAAGTTGAGGATTTGATTTGCAGTTATCCTAATCTTGAGTAAATGTAAGTTTGGTTGTTGTCTTCATGTCACTAAAATTTTACCAGAGGTTCAGCTGTTATCATCGAATAAATGTATGAAGGAATGAATGTTCTACTGTTTTCCAACTCAAATCATTGTTAAGGCATATGAAGTTGTTAGTTCCCCGTATTTCTCCAATTGAAGATATTATGTCTGCGCAAGAGATAGTCGAGTTGTTGGCAAACTTGCCTGCCCTACTGCATAATCTGCAGGTGTCAATGGACAATTTGACACGAAATAATAATGACTTAAGGGTTGAGATGGCTCAAAATTATGAAAACTTGAGGGCTGATATAAACAATGTTAGGGCCGATGTGACACAAAACAGTGACAATTTAAGGGCAGATATAAACACTGTTACAGAAAATGTAAACACTGTTAGGGCAGATATGGCTCTAAACAATGAAATTTTAAGGGCAGATGTAAACACTGTTAGGGCAGACATGAATGAGAACAGTAACACTGCTACAGCTACTCTGTTACAAACTAGTAACAACATTACTACAAATATTAGAGCTGATATGACACTGTTGAACACCAATATTAGAGCTGATATGGCACTTTTAAACAGTAACATTAGGGCAGATATGGCACAGAATGTAGTTGAAGTGCGAGAGGACATTGCCAATGTTAAAGCCGAAATTACTGCCACAATCAATAAGGTTAGTGGTGATTTGCTTGCAGAGATGGAAACTTATCGCACGGAATATCACGCACACTTAGAGGGAATAAAACAGGAGATACGCACAAATAGATCTGAGATAAATCAAAAACTCAAAGACGATCAGACGGAGATGAACGATAACATCGAATCAGTCGGGAGTGAAGTCGCTAATGCAAAAGAAATCGTTAGTACTAAAATTAACTCCGTGGAACAGCGTATGGAAGAAGTTAACACGTACGTTGGTGTGTTAAAAGCTGATGTGGCTATAGTTAACTCTGGATTAAAACTAACTAGGGGCATAGCATTTGCAGTACACATGAATTCCAAACGTGTAGCAAGCAAATTAGAGAAGGTGGAGGCTGAAGACAGCAAAATAAAACAGGACTTAGCTACAGACATTGAAGCGATTCGAGAGGAAACTCGTGAGAACAATCACAGATCCAACCAATACGTAGCAAAATCATTAGATGCTTACCTTGAGGAACAGGATGGGAAACAGAAAGAATTCGATAATCGCATTGAAGGAAGATTTGAGCAGATAGAATCACAGGTGAATTCTATATTTAATAAGCAACCTGAGAAAGTGTTAGAATACGCCGAAATGGATGAACGCATCAATCGTATATTAAAATCTAATAGAGAGTGTGTACCATCTACAAACACTGCGACTAACATGGCAAAACCGAATATTCCGATGGAAAACCAAGGTTATAATCCGTTTAGGACAATATCACAATTTGTGACACCGAATGCTAACATAACGCCGAATTATGGGCTGACACCTAACTTTAATGTCACGCCGAACTATGGTCAAACTCAGTACTCGAATTTGAGAAGCCATGAAGATCGACCGGCAAAATTCAATAATTCCAATTCCGTTACACCGGTAGATTTTCTGAGAACCTTGGAGTCATACATGAGAGAAACTATGGTAACGCCAGACAGGGAGTTACGGACTGTCGAAAAATACCTAGAGAACAGCCCGTTAACCTGGTTCAAGGCATTCAGATACTCATTCCACAATTATCAGACTTTAAAGTAGCATTCCTTAAGTTTTATTGGTCTTTGGAACGTCAGCAAAATATAAGGGCGGAAATGTACAATAAGAGGTACGCTAGTACTCAAACAACTAAGTACGCTACCTACTTCGCAAGTCAGCTTTCGAAATTGCAATGTTTGGAACACCCTTTGTCCGAATTAGAACTTGTCCAAACCATCAGAAGACAATACCCTATGGAAGTACAGAGGTTAATCATAGCGTCAGATGCAAATACATTTATGAAATGTGACGAAGTTCTTAGAAAACTGGATAGCTGTCACGAACAATTTGCACCTACACCTAAACACAGGAGCACACATGATGTAAATGTAACTTCAGTGGACAGAACCAGTCAGACTGTACAAACTACAGAAAATCGTCGAACAAACAATTGTCAAAATCACGAGGGACCAGATAGAAGGAGAGATTTCCGTGATTATCGTAAAGACAATACACTTTATGGAAGGAATCGTCGATTTGACACAAACAACAAGAATTACCAGAACAGATATCAAAATAGAGCCAACAATTACAACAATCGTCGTAATAAAAACAATAAAAATAACAATAACAAAGCTAATTTCAACCGTGGTCATAGAGGACAGCCATGCGATCGTGAGGATCGAAATAACCGATACACTGATAATCCCAGAAGAGATTACAGACACAGTGGCGGTGACCGAAGAGAAAAGATTCTGGTTTCCAATACGATAATGATTGGCGAGGTAAGGCTAATGAGAGTCGACGATACATTCAGGAACGGAGAAGAAGAAATGCAGAAGACGAAGAAACTGACAGAAGAGGAGATGGAAATGACAAATGTCGTGAGAATAACAGGAAAGTTACGACAGCTGATGTTCACAACATTGAGATTGAACCAGCAGATGAGAACAATCGCATGAATGATGTAGAATATCACAGGATCACTGACAGAATGGATCGTGCACGAAGTCAAACCAAGGATTTGTAATTGGCTGAAATAAAAATTGACTTCCACAATTTTTATTTACTTGACGTGGAGATGTATGCGCCCGTTGACGCATGTTTGCTCAGACAACAGAGACTAAAACTTATGCTGAAATGTAACTGAACATACCCTGCGAGTGGCGGGAAGAAGCTGAAGCAATATCGCTTATGATTATATTTTTACTTATTTTTCATATTCCAAAAATCAACTATAATTATAACCAAGTAATTCTGCATATTTGAAGTACAGCATACTTCGTGAATCGAAGAAACTATCAATTTATGCGGCCAGCTCATATACTGAGAGCACGCCCTATTTGGTAACACGAGTTCCTATTTGTCTGTGGAAGAGACAACATGTGCATGATGGAGCACAAGTGAAAGGAAACCATGTGGCAGGAAAAATCCACGAATAACTTTCTTATGGATAGCCATCATGGCATTGTGTAATAATTGAAGGATTGAAGACATTCACCACTACGAAAACTGTGAAGTATTTTTATTATTGTCCGAGGTGAAATGAAGGACTTGGGCGAAGAAAACTTTGCGACCGGATGGTCTTATTCTCACGCACACACACATATTTCAGTGTTATAGAAACTGTGTATTTAACTAAATTTGTAACTGTACAAATCTACAAGTACAATCTTTATTTGCCGGATGGGCAGTATTTTGAGTTATTTTGTGTTAATATTTTCTTGTGTAAATATCAGTGCAATCACGAGTGAGTGTCGCACAAGTGACAGAGGCTAGAGCCAGTGGCGAAGTGAAAATGGGCAATATTTTACCGCATATTAGCTGCAGTGCGCGAAAGTTTTATTTAATTATGTGCTAAATTTTTACCAACGCTAACATCGCAATAATGATAAACCAGCAGATCTTCAGATACAACTCCAACCACGCGATGGCATGTGATTGCTAAATCATGCGTGGGGAATTGGCGATGGAGGATGTCCAGACAAAATGAAATGGTAACCTAAAGCCATACACGAGACCGCATACAACATCTCATGGCGGGACTCGAACCAAGTGACGCTGAATCTGTAAGTCAGATCAAATATTTATAGCGTATTTTAAGAGTGGAAAACAGTAGACTTAGTTTATTTTGGTTTGATTTATTTAGTGCACAATGCAGGTAGCTAATTATAAGATGCGTGTGGAAATTAATAGTTTATTAAACATTTATAGAAGCCAGGAAGCCTGGATTTTCAATGCTCATTCGTATCATTTAAAAAAGAGGTATTATCAACTTTTATTTTGTCAGGCTGATGACAAATAAACTAGTTTGACAAATGTTAAATCAAGGCCAAGGTTACGAGCCAAGTTCACTTCACAGCACACTCGATTCTAGGCGGTGGATTAATATTTTGTTTCAGAAGGCTGTGAGATTCTTGACATTATTACAAGTGGAATGCAGAGTTCCGTTATTCACATTTATTGGCCAGATCAATACTTGAAAACAGGTTTATTTTCTTTTATGAGAAGCCTCACAGGCAGTGAATGCAATTGTATTTCGTAACCAAATGAACGCAGGTTCGATTTATTCAGGGAAGGGGCAATTTTATAAACGCACACACACACTGTTAGCTTGTATCAGAAACCTTGATGTTTATTTAAAGCGTTGTCGGGATGTGTTTTTGTAGACATAATTTTATTACCAGCAATTCAAACGTGTATTAATTAGGATTTCACACTTTTGTAAATTAACGATATAATAATATTATATGAGTCGTGACGGTGGATGAATACCTCCGACATTGTTATTGTGGTTATATCGGTGGTAATGAACTAATTAAAGTCGTACCAAAACCCAAGGCGCCTGGATCAATGGATCCGAAATAAGAGTAAAGTAATTGGCGAAGACATAGGATGTCTAATAAGTGTGATGAAATATTGGTGAAGACACAGGGTGTCTCGTAAACTATTGAACTATTGAGTTATTTGCTTAAGCTGGATACACACGTTACCTGAATACACTGAACGCTTTTAAAGGTTCATAAACTGAACAACAATACTGGCAGGAATAAATAATTGTGTGAAACTTTAATAATCAAAAATAGGGTTTTGAAAACTAACAAATCTTATAATTCCCCTGAACCTAAATAAAATTTATAAACATTAAAAATAAACTATTTTTCTGGATCAAACGTTAACACTTAGATATTGTTAAGCTATTGTAGATATATTTTGATACATTCTCACATGATTAGTCGACCACTAATTGGTGATGTGATAACTGAAGCACACACATCAGATTAGTAGCAATATGAGTCGATGTAATTGTTTAATTACTATCGCATTTGCAGTCTTTCCTATATTTTCTATTTTCTTAACACTTTGACACTATGACCGTTTGTTACAAACAGTAACAAATCGAGTACGTAGGCAGTGCCAATTGCACAACCATAGGAGTGCTGAATTAATGTATGCATTTGTGTTGTATTAGCATAGTTTTTTTATTCAGCAACATTGTGCACATAGCTTGATTTTCTTAGTAATAAACGCATCTCGTTTATTAATTAATGATATTTAGGACTAGCTAAACACTTAACTCTAAAGATAAATGTTAGAGATGGCACAATCATAGCATAGGACAATTTTTCCCCTTGCTACTAAATGTAAATGTTCTAGTATTTATAAACAAGTAAATGTCTTGCTTTGCAGTAGATTCCTTTGATGTTTGATCCACCCGTAAGTTATTTCGATGTAATTGCTTAGGGCCGATCTTACGTGCCATTCTGTTAGCTTGTTCATTTTGTCGAAGTTTGTATTAGGACCATGAGAGTAATTTAGATCTTGTTTAGGAGTGTGAGAAGCATGTTATGGAGCAAGGATGTCCCTTAGAACAGCAAAAAGATCATATATCGGACGTACTATGTCCCTATCCTGACGTATGCCTCGGAGACCTGGGTTATGAAAGGAAGGGAGAAGAGCAAAATACAGGCCAGTGAGATGAGGTTCTTGAGAAGCAGTATTGGAGCTACAAATATGGACAGAATAAGAAATGAGAGGACCAGAGAATTAATGAAGGAGGAACCATTACAGGATGGTATAGAGAAATCTAGACTTAGATGGTATGGACATGTAAAAAGAATGGAGGAGAAGAGGATACCCAGGAGAGTACATGAGACGAAGTGGGAAGGAAAGAGACCGAGGGGAAGACCGAGAGACAGGTGGCTGAAGGGGGTGGAAGAAAGCGTGAAGAAGAGAGGAGAAGACTGGACAAGGGTGGAGGCTGAGAGATGGTGGGAAGACAGAAGACGTTGGAGAGGCTTGTGTTCCAAACAGACCCGGCCAGTGGCTGGAAACTGTGCAAGATGATGATGATGATTTACGACTTTTTATGTTTCTTTCAGGGCAGAATAGTATCGGACTAGCCGTTTGCAACTCTCATGCTAGGCTAGGGATCTATTCTGAATAAAATGTATTTGTGATTTTAACCTAGGACTGACCTCTCTTTTCTTGTTTAGTTTTGTTAACGATGCATTCCTCTGAGCTGGTTAAAGATCGAACCTCACTAATTCCCGACACCCCCGAGTGCAGACTTTTGTGCTACACCAGCCTACGAATGTATCATCCCCCATACTTGTGTGTTAACTGGAAGAGGGTCTCGGAAGGATCATTTGAAACCGGTGGCTCCCCGAAACCTTCGGCCAGCGGGCACAATATAGACGATAATTTTGCAGATTCATTTTGAGGAACTCATACGTGACAGTGTTGCCAGCATAATTCTGCACGTGCTGATAAGTTCAATGTTCAACTGCATCTAACTTCCACAACAATGAACAACTAACAAACTTTATACAATGTGTGCATGGCGTAAGAGATATATTCCTGCGCATTTTAAGATGCAGCATACCTACCAACTACCTAATGACTCTCTGAGCATTTAAACCATAGACTATCAGTGTCTCAAAATTCATGGAATGGAGCTATTTCAAACAAATTATCGTGCTCTATTAGGCTACAATAGTTCAAGTATATTTCGAACAAATCGTAAATGCCAGTCTTACCAACTTAATGTTGCCATTATTCCAGGTGCTGTAAGTCTATATAGATCAATCATTAGTATGAATCTTACAATTTAAAGAATACTAGGCTCTTAAGTTCGTCACGGAAATTCGGTACATGTTATATGTTATGTGGGTCCTTCCTTTGTATCTCTACTTCTTCCAAATTATGTTTCCATGTGATCGACCTCAAAGCAATAAGTACAGAAATTAGCATTCCCATGATAGCCAGTTTCTGAGAACGCCACACAAGAAAGTAATAGGGGAGACATTTTCTTTCAATACAATAATTCATCAAAGCAGGTTTCAAGATCATTTGAAAAGCTGCAGGTTTTTTGATAGCCTTGCCCGCAGCTCTTCATGTTCTTCGGTTGGTACTCAAAAGGTGGAGGTAAAATAGTACACAGGAAAGTACCACAAATGATAGCTGGGACAAATGAGGAATTAAAAAATAAGTTATAATGTGTGCATGTTTTTTCTTAGATACTGTAGGAGAGCCTTGTGAATGAAGGACTTGGACGGGTAAGGGAGCAGAGGTAGGTCAATTGGACGTGCCTCAGACTAAGTGTTGGATAATTAAACATGATATGTCGATGCTCAGTTGGCCACAATGCTAACTGCTTGATGGGATAATTAAGGAACCTTACTTAATCACAGAGTCTTGAGGATGGGACTAAAATCTTAAAGGCAGAACAGTCCATAGAGAAAATCCCAATACAATCAATAGAACAGATAGTTCTATGTGTAATTTTCATAAAGTAAAATTCATATGCAACAATCGCATAGATTAAGATTATCTTATTTTCTCATGTTACATTATTGGAATATTCCAGAAATCATAGGTGTGCCATATGGTGCTAAACCTGCCGTGCAATCCGGTGTACGATATTCAATATGTAAATTTAGTACTAAGCTTCGCCATGGAAACTGTTGTTCTCAAGACGGCATCCGTGGAGGCCATGCGAAGGAAGAAGGCGAACATAGAAAGAAAGAAGAAAGGAAATTTACCAACTCTTGGCTCGTGTATATTGTATGTACCTCACTGTTGCATATCTTGTCCCTAGCGCTTTACGACTACATTATGAACGAGGGTTCCTCGAGCATAATAAAATGTAAAAAAGCAAATCTAAGTCCCAATCAGCTGTTACGGTCCTGGCAGTACATATTGAAAGAGTAGAGCAGATCAGCTGACTTCCGTACTATCTTAAGATACGTTTATTTGAGAGCCAGAGTAAACTGAAGAGAAGAAAGGAATATATATTCGCCTTCTACTGTCTATTGTTGATATTTAAGGAGTCCAATTTACTTCCCTGTTTAAACAGGACCAAGCTATATAAAATGAAACTGTAGATGTCTCATGCACAATAAAAAGCACTTTGAATTCATTTTGTTGTCATTTCAGTGTATCTACATTGTTGAACATGGAGATTTACATTGGTGAAACATACACCCTCTGTCTGAAAAGTTCGATGAATGGGTCTATATTACCAACGGATTCTTGGCTTACCTGAAACAGCCGTTACTGTCCTTGTAAGTAATCCCCGTGGATGGTTATGCACTTCTTAGAACGGCTGTACAAGTCCTGGCATAGTCTTCCTGAGGGATAGCCTTCAGTTCGGTCGTCATATTACGTTGGATGTTCGAAATGTCCGAAAACCTCTGGCCCTTCAGGGCTTTTCGGCGACCCTGGACCCCGAATCTCCATACTTTGACACTTGCCTTCGAGGTCGTACCTCAGGCACCAGGTCTCGTCACCCGTGACGATGGTTTTCAGGTCCATTCAATTCCACGGAACATTAACCCTTCTCACTGCCACCCGTCGAACAGGTGTGCACGTTTGGTTGCATAAATTCACCCTTCTCACTGCCGCCCGTCTATCAGGTGTGCAAGGCAGGTTGCATAAATTCACGCTTCTCTCATGCTTTCAATTTAGAGTTTTGACGACCCAAACTGAAGGCTATTCCTAAAGAAGACTATGCCAGGAGTTTCCAGGATTTGTTCAGTCGTTCTCAGAAGTGCATAACCATCCACAGGGATTACTTCGAAGGACAATGACGACTGATTCAGGTAAGTCAACAATCCGTTAATAATATAGCCCATTCTCCGAAGTTTTCAGTCAGAGGGTGTATCTCAGCATTTTTATAAGGCGTGATTAGAAAGTTTACATTTGACTGGCGAACAGTCCGGACGACATAGTGATATGGGAAGAAAATGAAATAGAAGTGCAAGAACAAGTTACTGTATGGAATTAAGAGATAGCGAATTATGGAATGAAAATAAGTGTGGAGAAGAGTAAGACTGTAGTGATGACGAGAAACAAGAGAGAAGGAAGATAAAATATTCAAGCCAATGGAAATCCATTGGAAATGGTAAAAAGCTCTAAGTATTTGGGGAGCATACTAAAAGAAGGTGGTACAGTAAATGAAGAAATTGGAAAAAGATTCCAAAAAGCTAATGGGTTTTACCAGCGTGTGAGAGCTTTAGTATGGAACCAGGAAGTCCCAGAGAAATGAAAAAAAGTTCTATTCTCAATGTATTACACACCAATTTAAACATATGCAGCAGGTACTTGGACCACAACAAAACGCGTTGAAAGCCGAATCCAAGCAACCGAGATGTACTTCCTTAGAGGAATAATTGGGAAGACACGGAGGGATAATATCAGAAATGTGGACATTAGGGAGAGAACTGGATCCCAAAACTGCAAGACAAGATAGAGACCAGTGAGCTGAAGTGGTCCGGACATATGATGAGAATGGAAGAATATAGAGTACCAAAAAGAGTATTTATGGAGAAAAAATCAAGAAGTAGACCACGAGGAAGGTCCAGAAAGAGGTGGATAGATACGGTGAAGGAAAGCATAGAGAAAAGAGGAGTAAAAGAAAAAGAAGTTTTGAAGGAAGGAAATGCATGGTGGAGGGATAGACAACTAAGGAGGTCCTTGATTCGCAACCTGACCCAGGGAACTGGAAACGGGAAAGGAGGAAGAAGAAGACAGTCCAGAATCAGTATTACAATCAGGCAAAATCGCTGTGAGCATTGACGTACTCATCCCACCGACGCGACGCACCAGGTTTGCAATCCTCGTGTGGTAAATCACCAAGTTCTGCTGCCTGAAAAGTAGACAACCACTTTATGACTTCCCTGCCACGGTTGCAATGTGTAGTAGCCTATAGCTTACTTTTGCACCTCGAGGGAATGACCGGAACTGTGATGGTGTTTATAGTTATTTATTCGGATGGCTGAGGCTCATATCTCAGGACCTGTAATGTGGAATATTCACTTGCAAAATCACACATATTAAGGAAGGGCTCCTGTCCTTCCACCACCAGCAAAATTGAAATCAACCTGGTTAGCACCAGTTGGCCTGAAATGACTTCGATAAGCTGACAGAGTTACGTTTTATAAGGTGACTAGCAGTAGTGCCCGGCTTCGCACGGAGGATTTATTTGTTTTATGGATGATAATGAAAACTACTACAGAACTGGAGCGCTCAAGGATAAGGATCGGAAAGCACCAACGCTAATTGCAGCTGATAACCTCAGTATACTGCACGAACACCATCGCCCTTATACAGAGGCATACTATTGTCATGATAATAACTGTTTTAAGGGGCCTAAGAAATCTTTTTGCACTAATTACTCCCCGTGTCTGCAATTGACAAGCAGCTCGCAATTCTGCACCAGAACACTGGTAGGGGCGACGTGATGCAGCCCGCATTGCCAGGCAATAAAGGAGTTAGGTATTATTGAAGCTGTTCGGGAGCGCATGTTCTTCCGACTTACTGAACAAAAACCAATATTTAAGGTTACCTGAGAGGTGTAGCCTAATGCTACATAGCCTAAACTATTCCTCTTGAATCTGGCTATCATACACAAAAAGAATTCTTCAAATCTGACTGGTACTTCCAGAGATTAGCACGTTTAAACACACAAACAAACAACCTGTTTAGCTTTATTATATTAGTATAGGTAATAGAGTGGCTTTGGGTCTCTCTAATCTACAGTAGCTTGAATGTTGTTACAGTGCTAGAAACTACTCAAGTGGAAGTTCCATGAGCTACACTACTGAAAAATCACCTTCACAAAAAAATATCAGTGCACTCTAGTGCATTGTTTCTTAACCGTCAGAGTGCGTCCCAATACAAGACGCTGGAATGGATTGCACTGCGCTGCCAGCAGTAGAGTACTCACAGTAAACATTAGCTGCAGCAATATTGGCAATGCAAATTTAAGAATATGACTTGCCAAAAATTCAAGAAATTCGGCAAAATAATGAACATAATTCAAAGATGATTTTCTTAATGCTTTTTTTAACAACGGGATTCTTGGCTGTCCCCCTGAGGTCCGGGTTCGATTCTCGATTCTGCCAGGAAACTTAATTTGCTCTGAAGGCTGGTACGGGCACATTCAGACTTGTGAAACAAAACTGAGTTGAAGAGGGTTCGATTCCCACCTCAGCCATCCTATATGTTGTTTTCCGTGGTTTCACCACTTCTACACGAGGTAATGCTAGGATGGTCCCTAACTTAGAGCTATGGCTGCCTCATTCCCAAATCGTATCCTCAGTTACAATTACACACCCTACTACAGATACCACAATAACACAGTCTGTCAGACAAACTCTATACACACCCAAATACATTGGCCTTGAATGACCACGATGTCCAAGCTGCAATATGAAACAACAACTTGTCCACTGTAGGACGTCACTGCGACTGAGGTTACCTGGTTAGTTGCGTAGGTGATGTATCACAATGTAGTTGGGGACCATCGGAATCCGGAAACTGTGCATGCTATGACGTGGGTGAGTGTTTAAGGAAGGAAGCTTGTAGTTTAACGTGACCGTTAATCTAGAGATCATGAGCCACGGGACCTCCTTTTTACGTGGAATCCGAACCACAGGACATGGCATTTCACTTCGAAAATCTCACATGCATTGACCGGGAATCGAACCCGGACAGCCTTGGTGAGAGGCATACAGCTAGACCGCTGAGCCACCATGCCCCTGGGTGAGTGTTTAATTGAGTGCATAACCAGTAATAGAACCAATCAACCATTATTGCTAATAGTTGAGTAACAATATACAGTGAGTCCGGGAATGTTCTCCGCAGTGCCTACATGAGTCTGCGAGAACTAGCTACATCAGTTACGTTGGTAGCACGGCTGCCGCTTGCATCATAACAAATAAACAGTAAACTTTGCAATCACCACAGCCATTCATATCAGATGCTGGAACCAGTCACAGTACATCACTCTTTCTCCGAAATCAGTTTGTTTTAATTCTTGAACCACGGTAACTTTATAAGGGAACAACTGAAGCTTGTCTCTTACAGCTTTATGTGCTGTCGACTTACAGATTCCTGTTTGTTGAGCTGATTTTCGTGTTGATTTACTTGGACTACGCAGCATTATATCGGAGTTTCATCAAGTTTTTCGTCTGTTAAAAGCGTAGGCCTGCCTGTTCCCGGTACATCGTGAACTGAGCTAGTCACACGAAATTTACTTACCAAATCCCGAACAGTATCATGGTTTGGACACTTTGAATTAGGAAACCGCGCCTGAAATCTTAATTTTACGTTTTCTGTAAACCGATCGCCTTCGCGAAAAACGTATTCCACCAAAAAAGTTCTCTCTTCGGTAGTCAACATTACTGCCAGTATACTGTTGCACTGCGAAGCCTCCGTGGCTTAGGCGGCAGCACGACGGCCTCTCACCGCTGGGTCCGTGGTTCAAATCCCGGTCACTCCATGTGAGATCTGTGCTGGACAAAACGGAGGAAGACAGGTTTTTCTCCGGGTACTCCGGTTTTCCCTGTCAAAATTTCATTCCAGCAACACTCACCACTATCATTTCATTTCATCTGTCATTCATTTAATCATTGCCCCAGAGGAGTGCGTCAGGCCTCGGCAGCCGGCACAGTTCATATCCTCGCCGCTAGATGGGGGCTTCATTCATTCCATTCCTGACCCGGTCGGAGACTGGAAGCAGGCTGTGGATTTTCATTTTCATACTGTTGCACTCTTACAATAATCTGAACGCTCGCTTACTGTAATACACACTGAAGACATGCAGGCTCGCGCGCTTATCGCAATTCACACTGACAAGATGGCGTCGGTGAGTGAAGTGCGTGTGTTTCGGTCTCCTGTTTTGTGCTGTTTTCTCATGTTATTCTTTCACGTAACTAGTTCTTTTTTTGTGAGTGGTAGTGATGTGAGGGTGTCCATGATTCGTGAAAAGAATTATGAAGCTTCAGTAAACTGGAAGTGCTCCAATCGGAGTTTTAATTTTTGTTGTTTCTCTGCTGCTGGATTGTCGCCTGCCATGCTGCTAAAAGGAGCCAGCCCTTTCACTAGGAGAGGTACGGTCACATCAACATCAACGGTGACCACAGTCTTCATGCTTCTTCTACTGTCAGGTGATGTAGAAATTAATCCTGGTCCGGGTTCGAACAGTTCTATGACCATATACTTTCAGAACACTCAGAGCGTGGCCAACAAGCTGGACAAAGTAGATTTGAGCAGCAGTGATTTTAATAATATGTCAATAATAGCCTTAAATGAGTCTTGGCTTTTTGACAGTTTTCTTGACTCAGAACTCGCCTTTTCTAGGACTCATGACATATTTAGAAGAGACAGGCCTGGGCGTGGGGGTGGTGTTGTCATTGCTACGCAGTCTCAGTTGCGTGCTAGGAGAAGAGCGGACTTTGAAAGTGAATGCGAAATTATTTGGTTGGAAATCCAAGGAAGGTCTAGTGTGTTCGTGGGCTGTGTGTACCTACCCCCGCCTGCCTCTTTAAACCACTTGGAGGAGCTACATACCTCTCTCAGCAGGGTGCACGCCCAGTTGAAGGACAAGGATACAGTTATATTGTGTGGGGATTTCAACATGCCGGACATCTCATGGGGACAGCAGGAAGGGCCTTCTCTCATACCTTTAAAACTAACTGAAAGTGCAGTGAACTCGATCTTCTGCGAGATAATTGAGGAATTCTCTCTGCATCAATTGAATCCACATCTCACGCGCGGACAAAACTACCTTGATCTTCTGTTTACTAATATTCCTAAAATCTCTCAATCTGTAGAGTTAGAAAAACCGGGGTGGATTCCATCTGACCATAGTGCTCTAATATGGAACATTGATTTTCACGACGCTAGTTTATTTCAAAAACTACCTCGCAGGGAAATTTTTAACTGGAAGAAAGCAGACATGAACCACCTGAAACTTCTACTGGATTATTGCCCATGGTCCCTCCTTGACATCAGGAACGACATTAATGAGAATTGTGAGATATTTTATGATCTCTTGATGTCCGCAGTTCGAGAAGCAGTTCCTCGTGTGAAGGTTAATCCCTACCGTTATCCACCTTGGTTTGATGCAGATGTAATCAGCGCGCTACATTCGAAAAATAGGGCTCATCGTCAATGGAAACGCTCTTCTTTGGAATGCCATAGAATTGAATTTGTGGTCAGGAGACTCGAATTCAAAGAAATTCAACGCCGAAAGTATGACGCCTACCTGGAAGACATAGACTCCAGTGTTAAAACTAATCCGAACAGACTATGGTCCTTCATTAAGCAGAGATCTAGGAACACCAGATTACCAGTCTCGCTCGAGTATGACGGACGTACTAGTACTGATGCAAACTCTGCCTGTGAGCTGTTTTCTGATTATTTCGAAACCTTATTCCTTCCTGTAAATTCTATACCGCCACCATTACCTGATCTGCCACCCTCCAGTAATGACAGCATTTCGTACTTCCATATTTCCGAAGACTGCATCAAGAATAAAGTCTCCCGGTCCTGATGCCATTCCTATAGAAATAATTAAATCTGTATGCCACCAGCTATCTCGTCCACTTTACATCCTATTCAACCAAGCCATCAGTGAAGGAGTGTTTCCGGATTACTGGAAATCAGTTCATATCACCCCAGTGTTAAAGAAAGGCTCCAGGCAGAAGGTAGTAAATTACAGGCCAGTATCACTAATGTCTATTTTCGCGCGAGTCTTTGAATCAATTGTTCGAGACGAAGTGTACGCTCACGTGTCACCATTCATCACTGAACTTCAGCACGGCTTTCTTCCTAGGCGATCCACTGCTACCAACCTAGCAGTCTTCACTCATGATGTATCCACCTTTATGAATAACCGTGGTAGTGCTGATGTTATCTATACTGACTTCTCTAGGGCTTTCGACAGCGTTCATCACAACCTACTGCTTCTTAAACTTTCAAACTTTGGTATAACTGGTAATCTTTTACGTTTCTTCAAAAGCTACCTCTCAAATAGAACCCAATCAGTTGTAATTAATAATAATAAGTCTAAATCTGTTAACGTTACTTCCGGTGTCCCTCAGGGTTCTGTATTGGGCCCTCTGCTTTTTATACTTTTTGTAAATGATATCCCTCGTATAATTCATAATTCTAGGTGCCTGATGTACGCTGATGATCTTAAACTGTATATGCCCATCAGTACTATAAATGACTGTGAGTTGTTGCAACAAGACCTACACCAACTCAGTGAATGGTGTGAAACATGGAAACTGAAACTGAATACTGAAAAGTGTAAAGTGTTGTCAGTTTCATTGAAACGTAACCTCCTACCCAGGTTTAATTACTGTATTAAAAATGAAACGCTACGTAGAGTGTCAACCATTAAGGATCTAGGGGTGACAATCACTAATAATTTCTCGTTCGATGAACATATTTCAAGAATATGTCGTGAAAGTTTCCGGATCCTGGGATTTTTAAAAAGAAATTGTTTAAATTATTTTTCGGACATAACTCTATCCAAATTATTTAAGTCACTCATTCGGCCTAAATTAGAATACTGTAGTGTGATCTGGAATCCCTTTCACAGTAATAAAATTGACGCCATCGAACGTGTGCAAAAGAGATTTATTAAATGGCTCTGTTACAGGGGTGGACGACCGTACCATAGAGCTGAGTATGAGAGTTATTGCAACGTGTACGGTCTTCCTCCACTTAGCAGTCGGCGCACAGTGGGTGACGTGAGATTCCTTTGGAAGCTGGTAAATGGCGGAATTGACTCTAATCAGTTGCTAGCTAACTTGGGTTTTCACGTCCCTCAGAGAACCACCAGACGGAAGCACACGTTCGATGGGGTCAGATCGAGAATAAATGTGCACAAAAATTCATGTCTGATCCGGTTGCAGTCAACATACAGCTTGATGGAGAGTAGAAGTGCTACTGATATTCACTTCGACTCTCTATTAACTGTTATGAGAGATATCTCAAGTGGGCTGTGAAATAGTGTATTGCATATTGGGTTAATTTCTATTTGCGTTGATTGATTGAACATGTGGTCGAATGAATGGTTGATTGATTTTTTGATTGAATGTACGAGTGAATGAAGTAATGTATTTTTTGTTTGCTGTTATCTAGATCCTTGAATGTCGCTCTTGTATTACTTTCCCTAGTTTCTGAACTTTGTCTTCTTATCTTTTATTTTATGTTTTTGCCTGTTTCTGTTTACTGTTGATAGTTTTTTTTTCTGTAATAATTATTGTAATGTTCTTGTACAAAGGGATTGCATGAATGAATGCTTGAGATAGGATGTTAGAGTGTGTGTCTGTATGGTTGTGGTTGCTGATTTATAATAGATTAGTGTATTGCTATTTTTGTACGTGTTTGCTGTTTTTGTTTTGTTTATAATTGTAAATTTTATTGTTAATTATTATATTGTCACTAGTGGAGTCTATCTGTCTGACAATAAAGAATACATACATACATACATACATTTGATTTAATTACTTCCTCATTTCGATGTTAACTTTCCATTTTAGAACTTAAGTGAACGTAGTGAAGTATTCACATTTCAATCGTATTACAGTATTAATATTGACCTCATGGGAGTATTTCCTCTACAGCCCATACCAAAAAAAAAAAGGCTTTTGCACTCAAGGGTTAACCAGTATTTAAATTTAAATGTGAATGTGTTCAGTTATTTCACAGCATCTGACCAAGGAAATAATAAGGCAGTAAGCGTGCAACTGATGATCATTTGTGGGAAGTAGACTACATCATACTGTAGTAAAGTGGTGGCAATTCTTATGTTAAAGGGCGAAACATTTAAATGATTTCCCGCTATACAATATATAAGAAGTAAGGCTTCAAAGCTTCACTTTAAGTTTTTAAATCTAGTAACAATATCCATTACTCAACATTTACCTTGATTTCATTTTTCCCAGTCCATAGCTATGTAATGATTAGCTCCGCTACTCAAATACAACGAAAATAATGATGTTAATAAAAACACTAATATTTTCTACCTTGAAGTTGATAGATGGCCACTGTTGCTGTTAAATTGCGTACTCACCTAGTTGGGTTTAAAACCACCTATTCTAACACAAAATACTGTATGTGGCTAATGCTAATGGGCATTAGGCACGACACCACCCGTCACGTTATTACTCCGACTTAGTTGAGTTCTATGTCTACAAATCTAAGGCGATTCAAGCTTCTACGCAGCTCGAGAAACGTCTCGTAGATCTTGGATCAAATGAATTAACAAAGATTTTAATTAATGATATTTGTTTTACGTTCATTTTAACTACTGTGGCTTTTATAGGCGTTAAGTTACCAGAAATTTGCCCCGAAGGGGATCTTTAGCGTGCCAGTAAATCTATTAGCACGGCTCCTTCGCATTTGTGCACTCTTAAATGCCAACTGACTGTGGTAGGATTCGATCCTGCAACCTTGAGCACAGCAGGTGAGAACATTACCGCTGCGACACGCAGTCTGTCTGAAATAACATTGCAAATGGCTAGAGAGATTGATAGGTTACGATACGTCATTGTGTAGTTAAACGTCCAAGTAAGAAACCTCTTAAACTGGCACAAGCTGATGGTTTAGAAAATGTGCAAAATATAACAAAAATGTGCTTGTGAGCTTCATAAAACCAAGAACGCACGGATAAATTATTTAAGAGTATCCAGGTCCCAAATTTCTCTCAGGCAGGGCAGCATGACTGATTTCCTTTTTCATTTGTTTGATGATAAAACATTAAAATTTCAAACAGTACATGACAACATGTTTGACTAATATGTATAGACATTTGGTTGCTTAAAGCATACTGGAGTTGAAAGTTTTGAATTGTTTAATTTTGTCTTTCCCTAGAAAACTGCTGAAAACCGGCACTCATTGTAGGTTATACCCGTTACAATGGTTATTAAAAATGTTTCAAAAAGTAAACTTTTTAAGTAGTCAAGGAAAATTATAATGTAATTTGCTATACTCTATGCCTTTTGGTCGTTATGCTACCTATCCCAGAACTTAAGTGCACATAAGTTAATGATAACAGAGGAATGACTTCTGACAACTTCTTAGCAATTTTCAGGAATTATACGTTAGGAACACTGATGATGGCAAATCGTGGAAATCCAACGCTACTGTTGTTTCTGTTGCCCCGACGAAGCAGAGCGCACTCAAATCCATGGTTGAAACATGAATTAAAAGCCTTCATAACAGAGTCAGTGATTCAAAAATACTAGATCATTCATAAGCTAGGCTGCGCTGGCGGCGGTACGAAGGCCAGGTTTGGGTTTTGGCGCTTACGGGTTCTGTAAAGATCAAGGAGTAATCTCCACCTACTGAACACGTGCATGGCACGGAGAATTGGTCTAGACTTGTGGTATTGTAAAAGTGTACCTCACGATACTTAACACATCCATCCCCTGGTCTTTTTTATAGATTGGCTAGCTCGCTCGCTTGCGTCACTCTGCTAGTAAGTGTTCACGTGGCTAACCATTTGGACGAGGGAGGGGATGGGTGGTTTTTACACTTCTTTTATATCCCACTCCTCCACTGCCAAAGTAGAAACTCCTCAGTCTCTCCCTCACTCTAAAACACGTGCGTCTAAGTGATTGATTGTGTACCCACGCGTGGGTGTAGCGCATTTATTTTCATGTTGATAAAAGTTTCTTTCTTCCCTTCTCTGTATCAATATATTGCCAAACAGAGGGACTTGAAGCATACTCATCTAAGTACTACAGACGATAAAAGCCTATAATAATAATATTAATAATAATAATAATAATAATAATAATAATAATAACATACATACAATGACGTAATGGATTCGTGGCTTCCAGCGTTCAGTAGATCAATGAGAATGACTTAGTCACCGTCACGAGCCCTTAGGCCCCTTTCACACGGGGCCACCATGGCCGCGCCACCACGTCTTTGCATTGATTCAAATGGAGCCTTTCACACGTGGTGGTGGTGGCGGGCCTGGTCGCGCGGCCAGAATTCGTGGTGGCAGGCAATGCGATTTTTGGAGCGGCCAAGTTGGCCGCGCCACCACATGTTTACATTGAGTCAAATGGAGCCTTTCACACGAGACGCGACTTTCTGTGCGGCCAGCCAGCAGCGGGGTAAATGTTATTAGGCAACTATATGTTGATACAAAGTAACGAAAATGTAAGGGCCCATGTCCTCGCTGTTCCGCCCCTTAAATAAAAAATAACTAACGAAAAAGTAACTATTTGTTACTTTGACAACCGTAACGGTAATTCTGTCACTATTTTTGATAAGTAACGATAACTGTAACGAAATTACTTTTGATTACAATCGATTTAAATCGCTTTGAGTTTGCTCTTATCTCCCGGCTGACGAATACACTTAGTATCTCTTGTGATTATCTCACCCTGTGAAAAAGATAAACAAATGTCCGTGTCCGGCTGTAACCATGATTACACACAATTGCGTTCCATTCACTTGTTTATATGTTTATCTCCGTGAAAGTATAATGTAACGAATTATCGGGAGTACACTGTAAATCGAAAATGTGCAAAATCTTCTTACCTCAGTGTCACCAGGAGTTTTTCCTCTGGAGGTGTACTGAAAAATGAAAATCCACAGCCTGCTTCCAGTCTCCGACCGGGTCACGAATGGAATGAATGAAGCCCCCATCTAGCGGCGAGGATATTAACTGTGCCGGCTGCAGAGGCCTGACGCACTCCTCTGGGGCAATGATTAAATGAATGACAGATGAAATGAAATGATAGTGGAGAGTGTTGCTGGAATTAAATTTTGACAGGGAGAACCGGAGTACCCGGAGAAAAACCTGTCTGCCTCCGTTTTGTCCAGCACAGATCTCACATGGAGTGACCGGGATTTGAACCACGGACTCAGCGGTGAGGGGCCGGCGTGCTGCCGCCTAAGCCACGGAGGCTTGCTCTGGAGGTGTACTATCTCTCATATTTTTGTCCACACCAGTCACTTGATATTTTAAACACTGCAGTAGCTCATCATAAGATGAAATGTTCACTCGTAGGAAGGTGAAGAATTTGACTGGATTGTCTAAGATCAATATACAGAGTACAAAATATACCTTTTGTTGATCGATCCTGCAAAAGTGGGTGAACCCAAAATCTTGCGCTTACGCAACCTGATATATATAAAATCAGCAAGTGCTGCTTCTTCCACCTCCATTTCAAGACTGGCTCATTACTGGTGGCGTGTTTTTTGGCTAGAGAAAATATTGCAAAGACGTGGTGGCCCCGTGTGAAAGAGGCCTTTACTTGTAGTTAGAGTCCCAGCCCCTTCTGTATCTACACCTCTTGCCCAAAAGTTGTTAAAATCATAGTCCAACCAGCGGCTTTATTGCAGATCCCATACCCTCTGTAGCAGAGTCCATTTGTCTCTTCATCGATTGGCATTAGATCCAGCAGCATAGCTGGGGGCGATAAATCATGCCCTATGGCAACAATGTAGAGTTGGAAGTTCGCAGATCGTAGGTTCAATTATCGGCGCTGGTAGTAGCCATCTTGTTTGTAGGTTTGTCCCGTGCCTGTGGTAACTCATCTAAAATTTTGGATAGGGGGCGTGGTGGCTCAGCGGTCTAGCTGTATGCCTTTCACCAAGGCGGTCCGGGTTCGATTCCCGGTCAATGCATGTGAGATTTTCGATGTGAAATGCCATGTCCTGTGGTTCGGATTCCACGTAAAAAGGAGGTCCCGTGGCTCATGATCACAGGATTAACGGTCACGTTAAACTACAAGCTTCCTTCCTTCCTTCCTTAAAATTTTGGAGCACTTACCTCAATCATCGACCCTTATATTTACCGTTACATGCACTGATATTAGACTTTCAAGATATGAATGCCGCTGAACTTGGCTGCGCAAGCGTTTGTTGAAATAGCATCAGGAGCCTTGCAGGATGAGCAGTTGAACACAGCGATGACTGACTCTAGACTGCTCTCAAGTCAAGCACCAACAGCACAGGTAAGCGTAACAGAAGCTCATGTCTCCACGTAGAGGCTACTGGAGCTAAGTCGTATCCTACCCACGCAGCTGTATCTGTCAACCAAGCATACTGACTGTGTGACGCAAGTGGACAAAGAATAGTTCCCACCTCTGCCACCGGCACTCGTATCTTGAAAAGCTAATACTGGCACCACAGGAACACATACAAAGTCATTGCATAAACAAGTACACGGGGCTGAAGACCAAACATTTCCAAGTTATTGACTTGAGCAACATCAACCACTGGCCTCAGCTAGCCGCACAGTTTGAGTCGATCAGAACGCAGAGTTTCCTTCAAACATATTCTTAACATTACCTTTATTTACTCATTTGAATTGATTTTTTTTAAATTTGAATTTATTGTTTCTCTTATACAGGCCACTGAGGCTACAAAGCCTCCTTATGCAGCTCTCTTCATTCAGAGGGCGGTTAAATACAATAGAATAAATGAAGAAAGAAAGAACTTAACCTAAACATACAGTTGACAATAAAAGTTCTTGTTATTACATCCGTTCACCTTGAACATGATAATTGTATAGCTGATAGATTACAATGAAGGGAGTGTTCTATCGCTCTGATAGGAAGTCCTGAATACTGGTGCAATTTGTATTTATTCCAGAGAATACTAGCTGAAATACGGAATGAACCTTTGCATTTTTCGGTTCTGTGCTGAAGTATCTGGAGCATTTGTGCAGTGTGTCTATTCGCACGGTTATGCACTGATTGCATGGGAGTTAGTGTGCAGTAAATATAAGATGGAATTTTGAATTTTAGAATTTTTATCACAGTCAGAGCCATGGCATACTGTCTTCGTTCCTTTAACTTTAGCCATCCAATCTGGACGTAAAATGGAGTTATATGAGACTCTCTTGGTACATTGAGAACAAACCGCAAGCAAGCATTTTGCATTCTTTGCAATTTTGTATTGAGAACCTCTCCCATATCATGGTAAATTATAGATCCATAGTCAAATATTGGTAATATCAAACTCTGTATCAGTATCTTTCGTACATTTTGAGGCAAATAGAAGCAAGTTCGCCTAATTTGATATAATGACGATGCAACCATTTTCAGAATCATGTTTGTGTGATCCTGCCACGATAATCGAGAGTCAAAAATAACTCCCAGATTTCATACTGCTGACTGGTACGGAACTGTTTGGGATGCAAGCTGTAAAGGTGGTACTGGTTCAGGTAGAGAACTGAGTAATTTGGTATAGCCGATGATGATCGGTTGCGTTTTTTCGAAGTTAAGTATTAGATTATGATCGAGTGCGTACTGAGATAGGCTTTGAATGCCACTGTTAATTAGAGCTACGTTCAAATGAACGGATTTCAGATCCGTGTGTAGATATAGCTGAAGGTCATCTGCGTACATATGATGTTGACAGAATTTAAGGACAGATGGAAGGTCATTTATATACACGGAAAACAGGAGTGGACCAAGGACCAAACCCTGCGTCACACCTGTTGTTACTTCACACCATTCTGAAACATTGCCATCTGCTAGGACTACTCTCTGACATCTGCCTGTTAGGTAAGACCTAATCCAGTTCGTTACTGACTTTGAAAGGCCTAGATTTCTTAATTTAACTAGTAGGATCTCATGGTGAACTCTGTCAAAAGCTTTGCTGAAATCGAATAGAGATAATATAGTTATTTCCTTCCGGTCCTTTGCTAGACGAATGTCGTCTGTGACTTTGATAAGGGCTGTCAGAGTACTATGTTTTGATTTATATCCAGATTGGTTTGGGTTTAGGATATTGTTGGAATTTATATATTCATAAAACTGATCAAAAGCAATCCGTTCTAACGCTTTCCCAATTGCACACAATATACTTATTGGTCTAAAGTCACTACAGTTTAAGGCGTTCGTGAATTTTGGTATTGCTTTGATGTTGGCTTTTTTCCATTTTGTCGGATAAATACCCATTCGCAGGCTATAGTTAAATATATGCAATAAAACTGGCATGAGGAGGTCCATATTCCTCTTCAATAGCGTAATAGATATATGATCTGGTCCTATGGCTTTTGAAGTTATCCTAAATATGGCTAAATGAATGTCCTCAGGATATATATAGCCAAAATGAAATTCTTCCCGTCGGTCAGTAAATTTTTCCCTGTAGTTAGCAACAGTTGACAAAACTCTATTGCTGTCTACAACGGTTGATTCGTTTAAATAATGCTTATTATGCTCATCAGCGCTCATTGTTGGGTTATTGCTTTTGTGTCTGGATTTTCCAACACCGAGAGTTTTTATAGCTCTCCACAAGCCGAAGAGTTTTTAGCTGAATTAATTAGCGAATAAGTGTAACGTATCTTTGTATTACGAATAACTTGCTGGATTCTGTTGCGTAAGCTTTTGTATTCTACAATGTCCTCGGGTTTCTGTGATCTGTTGCACTTCTTTCTGGCTCTATTTCGAGATCTTATTAGATCTTTTATTTCTGGGTTGATCCAGGCAGCTGGTGCGTGCCTCACGTTAGCTGAGCGCACTGGGGCATGGCGATCATATAAATCAATTAAAATGTGTTGAATGTTTCGACCTTCTCATCTATAGTTTGCTGCTCGAGAACAGTGTGCCATGGAACTGAGATGGCATCAGCCTTAAACCTTTCATAATTAAACCTGCTGAAGTCTCGAAAAGTTCGAATACTGGGCTTTTTGGAGTTGACAGGGTATATACTGCGTATAAGAGATCATGTGCTGAGAAGCCAGAAGCAGCTGTTTGGCCAAACTCAATCACGTGCTCATTGCAGTTGGATGCTATTAGATCCAGAGTAGAAGAGGTGGTTGCAGTGTGATGTGTATCTTGATACGGGAGCCACGACAGATTGCAAGTATTTAGAGTTTCTACTATGTTTTTCGTTTCAAATGTAGCCGACCCAAAATGGGCATTGAAATCACCGGCTAATATTACATATTTATAACTAAAAATGTGTGAAAGCATGTCATTTAATATTAGTTCCATCAAACCGACTTTGGGTGCTCTGTAAACACAAATAAATAATACTTTAGTATCTTTCAGGCAAATCTCTACGAAGAGGTACTCAGGTCTAAAATTCTCATTATTTGGGGATTTACAGATAACCCGGCACTTAATGTGCTGTCGAACATACACTGCTACTCCACACCCTTCTCTACGTTGTCTGCCATTGCGGTAGATATTATATCCTGGCAAGGTTACAGATGAATCAGTAATGGACTTATTGAACCATGTTTCACTAACAGCGATTACATCAATACCGGAGTTAACAAATGTGTATTCAAATTCTGCGAAATGTTCTAGCATTTTAAGTGACTGCGTGTTCAGGTGAGTTACTTTAAAATCATTGGGTAATCTATCAGCTATATCACAAAGATAGGCATGCGTATCATACTCATTGGTACTGTGCCCGAAAATACCTACCCTTTACCTGTTGAAATCCCTTGAAGGTAGCTGGATCGTAGGACCTGAAAACCCCCCGGCTCAGAAAAGTCCCCAAATCCTACCAACAGGGGAAGGGAGTACTAGGGTGCAGTAGATCCTAACAGAGGTGGCATTAAGCACGACCAAAGCATATCAGCAAACTGCTCTAAGAACACGAGAATCGTGGGAAATCACCCTATCAGGAGTGTGGGAAACACTAGAAATATCTAGCTGTGGCCCCCCTTAATGCGACCTCTTTATACTTCTGTAAATCATCACATCTCGCGATTAAAAGAAATGACAAAGTATTTATTTCCAAAAGAGAATCTGACAGAGGGTCAGATCAAATTGTCCTTGAATGGACACAAAAACAAAGAAAATAGGCACTAGAATCATGCCCAAGAATGCATTAGCTGTCCCCATGGACCAAGAATGCATTTAACCCTTAATAGAACTTGTTAATTATATAAACAATAGGTGATCCCTTAAGAAGCAAAAAAAATTATATAAATCGCCCTAATGGTTCTTCCACCCATTCTAACATTAGAAAACACGTGAATTAATTCAGAGAGATATATATACATATTTACTTATTTACAGCCAAATCATTATTAATGTTATTACACCCTCAGATGTAAATGCCTTCGCAAACAGGTAATTCCGCACTCCTCATTGGTGCTTTGTCAAAATTGAGATTGCATAACTTATATTGCCTTAGCAATGTAGTCAAAATTTATATTATCAATCAAGCACTCAAGCTAAAAAGACGTGAAATTCGTAATTCAAAATCTCTAAAGATTCAATAATTTCTCAGTATAAATGTACTTATTTAAATGCATCCAGAATTTTAATATAACGATCGTGAATCATTATCTAACATTGCTTAAATCGTATAAACTGAGCACAACCGAAGAATTAATTAAATGGGAATGCCACACAAAAACAAACTCTGAGGCTTAACAAAACTAGATCCATAATTGGAATTGTCAATTGCATCAATAAATCGTAACAAGAAATGCAAAAAGAACAGAGACTATGTTCTTTCAAAAACATTCATAGATTAGTATAACCTTGCACTGAATTACTGTCATTATAATGATCACTCATGACCTCGATTTCTGAATACGGGTGGGCATTACCACCGACATCACCAAGTTTATATTTTTATAACCGCATTACATATTATGCTTTCACTAGCATATTAATATTAACGTACTTCAACGAGTACCACCGTAAATATATTACACGCCCATTGACGTTTCTTCACACACTATCACCCACATGGTGATTATTTTATTCGATAACCAGTAATCAGATATATTCAGTTGTGTTTTTTAACTACTATGTTTTCTCATTCAGATGCATCATAAATTTAACATGAGTGGCTACTTAATCAAGTCCACTGGATCACAAAAAGCTTGCCTTACAGAGTTGTATTTACAGTCACATAAGAATTCATTTCCCCTTAAAGTTAATCCCTGGGATCTGTTTCGAAAAAGATTCTTGTTCTTCAAATAGTACTCTAAAGCAATGTTCTAAACAAGAAAAACTCGAAAGACTGAATCCAAGTTCAGTTATAGCAAAATTAATTAATATAAAGATCAACGAGGTGTATCCAAGTACACGTGACTACCAAATCAAACGTTAAAGTTGATCAGACGAAAATAGAAATGTCCCCTCAAGAGAATTCACGAAAATCAGACTGGTTCTACAGCATGTATCCAGGTAACAACTCCAGTTAACTCCTGTTGACACATTAGAATTCAGTATGACAGCGTTTACCCTCAAGAGAAAAAATCCCCCTTCTAAAAGAATGATCAAACTTCACATTCTATACTATACTTTACTAGTTATAATGCAAGAGTGCATGGGCAAATTCGAAACTCGCAATTGTCGAACACAAAAATAATGGAACGACAACCCCTCAAGCCAAAGCTTGATAAAAAAACATGTAATTCCCATAGAGAATAACGTATATTTCTTCCCCTATGAAGATCTGTTCTCCACAATCAAGAAGTTCGGAATAAATTTAATGAATTTAAATTTAATAAAATTATAAAGCTGAAAAATAAACAAATAATTCATAATAAAGTATTATGAAATGAGTGCACCTGATTAACCAGGCCTAAACTCGACTGAAAATTAAGTCACACATGACATGGAATAGCCATGCATCAACCTCACTCCACAATCATACTACTCAAAAAGAATTTTAAAAAATCAGATGGCAAAGTGTTTACACTGGACTATCTACCTTGCAACACTACGTGAAAAGTTGTTCCTCTACCTGGCTGAAGATTCTCGAAGGCGATACGGAGCGTGAAGATGCCCACCATCTGACTCCACCATGGTATAGCAGGACTACACAGTTCCATTCCAATTTCCAATGAACGCACTGGGAATTTCTTACTCCAATGTCCCAAGTCCACTGATAGTAAACGAACTGCTTCTTCATCTCGGAAATTGTCCTAGCCCGAATTTCGAATAGTTCCAGCCCGGCTCGAAAATACACCACGCGCGCGAATGCAACATCGCAATAAGCAGATGGACACATAACGGTAGCCTGAGTTAATTTTCAGCTGCATGTTACCAAAAGTTCATGTTGCACAAGCCAATAGCCCGCGTCGCGAGTATGCTATGTTCCACTTCGCAAACAGCATTGTAATTCACTCGTGACGTCCACTGCATTTGCTTGGAGAATGATGTCCACACTAAAATGCCTAGCCGCACATGGCTAATATGCTTATATACATCCTAGACATCTCTCCCACTACCTCGGATTTCCAAGCACTATACATTGTTAAACAGTGTTCACTCGGAATGTACTTGACTTTTATTTCCAATAGTCTTGGCGTGAGAAAAGACAGCACGCCTTCTCAGTGTGCATGGACTTCGGAAACGAGCCTCCTAATGTAACACTGCACTTCGTTCCTCATCTATACATGCATTTAAATCACGTGAAAAGAGACTGATTCCTCTAGCTGAATATTGTCCGCATACAATGCCAGGCGCTCTGACGATTGAAGTTCTCGTTCGACACTGAACTTTAAGTATGTCGGCCTTAATACGTCGCAACACAATGTATAACCACGAACTAGCACCGCCGTGAACTCATAATAGCTTGACACTTCTTCCAGCCGAAACAACATTGCGATACAAGTCCATGCTTAGGCGTGTATACGTCTGCGTTTTAACATGCTCTGCTCGTCGCACACCTGTGTCAGCCTGCAGGAGACAACTGGCCCGCTGTCGCTAGTGCGCATGACGATACGATCTCTCTGAGACAGGTCGATATAATAAATCTATATTCTTGATGTTACAGATGCTATTATCATTAAAGCAAGACCACCCTGTCTCTCTCTGCTTTAATGTCGAACTTCAATATACACTTGACATCATAACTGTGCCTTATTTCCAAAAAATATTCAAATGTAAATGTCAATCTCCCCACTACTGCAGGCTCAAGGACTCCTGCACATCCTCGCGGCCTACAAGCGAAACACTCTTCCGAAGGTTATTGATGAGACACCAGCTGAGCCGCAAGATCACATGACTATTTGCGTTATCCAAACTAGGTCAAAACCTGACGTTTGTGGCAGCGGTTTGCATAGGAACATGTACCGTAAATCAGGCCAAATAAAAGAAAACGGTACATCTCTCTCCTAATACCTCAAATAAAAGCTGGCTAGACTTTTATTTCATCATTCCAGATAATCCCGCTACAATACATGGCCACATACAGAGTTAAACTAACTTCTTGTAGTATCTGCGCATGTTCTTGGCATTGAAGCGACCTATAATATCCCTTCCATCTATGCTGGTGATTTCATAACAATTGTTCCCGAAGCATCGAGCTATTCGGAACGTTTCCTCGGCTACAGTTTCACTAGCCTCTTCCTTATCTCTATTTCTTGGTATATCCCAATGGTGGTGCAGAATTACCTGTTATCTCTAATTTCTTGCTCTTCCTTTTCTTTTATCTTTATCTTTATCTCTTTCTGGGGTTCTTTCACTGCTACCCTGGCGACTAGTACTTGCGTGGGCTTCATTTATTGTATCCTTTCTCTTATCATCTTTCTTTCTTCGTCCTTCCCCATCGGACTTTTCCTGCTCCCCTCTGAGCCTTTCCTGGTCTCTCCTTCGATAAAACTCTTCCGTCCTATAGTTCTTGTACCTGCTGTACCCCTGACGTGGTCTATAATTAGAGTCATATGGCACGTCACGATGGTTGTTACGGTTATTGCCATAATCCCTCCTGTAGAAATTACGCTCCTCATAACGTCTCTGCCACGGTGGTTCCGTGTATTCCCTATACTGGTTTTGGTATCTCACATCCTTTTGGTAGTGGTTTCGGGTTTGTCCTATCCTGTCCGAATTCCTGTGGTCGGATCTGACCTGATCCGTTTGTTGGGTTCGGTTCATGACTACCGTGTTGATCCCTTTAGACTCATGTCGACTGGCACGCGATATGATAGGTGTTGACATTGCATTTACGTGGTCCAAACGACGTAGCAAGTCGTCCATCGTGGCTAAGTCAGTCACTCCTGATGAAATTATTGACTTTCTGACATCCACGGGAAGTTGCTGCGTTATAGCTTCCAGGGTCGCAGAAACCGTTATTTCGAGAGCTGACACGCAAAGTACTCGGCGTAGCTTGTGGGACCTGTGTTTGCATACTTTCTCGAGTAAACTTCTGACCTTATATTCTGTTGCACTTCAATGCTCCAGAATCTTTTGATAAATGCGTTAGCAAACTCCTCGAAATTATTGAAGGTATACCTAAATGCCTTATACCACTGAAGTGGGGCATCAGTCAAATAGCGCTCCACTACTCTAAGTTCGCGTTCGTGTGGCACCTGCGATTCCACGAAGTAATCCCTTAATCCACGAATAAATTCGAGAGGGGTAGTCCCATCTAAATTACTGAACTTGCGAGGTTGATCCTCAAAATTTCTAATAACAGTTATGTTAGACGCTCTTTCAACAGGCCTGTGTATATAACCTCCTGTATTGACGTTAGTGTTGGGATAAGTGTACTCATATGGTTGTAATTTCGTGAAATAGGGCTGAGTCAAATTGGGTTGAGTTGGACCTAACCGTTCCGCAACTCTAGGCTGAGGACTGATCCTAATGTCGGGAGACTCATGAGGCATAGCTTCATCTCTTTCCTGTAATCTAGGTTCCATTTGAGCTAAAGCAGCGTGAAAGTCGCTGTTCCAGCTTGACCTTAATTGCTACTCAATAATTTCTACGTTAACATTCCCCCCAATGTTAGTGGTTTCCAATTGCGTTTGAATTGCATTTAATTCCGAAGTTTTCTTTTCCCTGTCTTCGTTCAGTTCTATCTTGTTCTGATCCACCTTAACCTCAATGAACTTTAATTTATTTTCTAGACTGGTTAAATTATCTGTTTGAGAAATTTGAAGAACAGTAATCTTCTTATCGACATCCTCCCTCACATCTAATATTTCTTTAGTAGCTTTCAATTCGCTAGTGGCAAGTTTTTGTTCCATTTCCTGTTTCAGATCATTAAAAGAATCTTCATTAATCCTAAGCATACCATTTCTTAATAAGTCTATGTTTTCTTTAACAATTGCCTTAAGATCTATATCAAAGTCATCTTTCAATAATTTATTATGATCACTGACTTGAACTCGAAAAGAATTCATTTCAGTTCTCAATTGATCTATCGAAGCCTGTGTCTGGATAGTGTCGTTAGTGAATTGTAGTTGCAAAGCTTCCAAATTATCCTTTGCCAACCGTTTACTGATATCTAAATCTAATTTAATTTCCATTTGGAAATCTTTATTAGTTTTCTCTATTTCATTGATCTGGATTTGCATAAGGTTTTGATTAGCTTCTACAATGCTAACTTTAGACTGGATGTTAGTTACATCTGCCTGTACACTAGTGACTTTAACTTCAATAATATTTTGGCATGTTTGCATCTGGTTCTGACTAGCCTGCATTTGACTTTGACTGGATTCAACCTTAACAATTTTCGATTGAATGTTATCAATGTCTGCTTCTATTTTTGTTTGACTACTCTGCATTTGTTTTATACTAGTCTGCATTCGACTTTGGCTGGATTTAATATCTTTATTGCTGGACTGAAGGTCATTTAAAGAGTCTTTTATACTCTCTGCAAGAGCATCCTGAATTTTCATCTGTGCCTGAAGCAGTTGATAAATTTGCTCAATCTTTCTAGGAGATTCTTTCCCATCGTTCTCGGACATATCAAATATATATCACTCAAAAGCTGAAAAACATGGACACCACTCCACCAAACAAAGCATAGACATCACAGAGTAAACCACATTTGCCATCATACGAACTTCTTGATTGTGTTGCGTTAACTTAGAATCTAATTAAAATTACCAATCAGTGCTCTATGTTAGAATCGAGGAATTCCCAGAACCTACTCATACTATGCGTGATGATTTATATCAGTATATATCCTAAGTATTCCTATTATGACCATCTTTAAATTAATGAAAATGGTTTTACATTTAAAATGGGCTCAGAAATACCCATCCGCTCGTTGCAAGAAAATGGGACACCTTGAGTGCAGCTCACCCACGAGCTACATCACAAAGCCCTACTCGACTGATCAAGTCAATTCAGTTTTTCAGAGAATGTCTTTCATTGATCTTGGCTCTAGTCGTATATTATTTCCAAATCAGTGTAGCACCACTTAAAAATCCACAAAATCTATTAATGGTTGCAATTCTACACGTATGCCGTGTAGATCTAGAATACTCTTAATTGTTTTATTCACGAATGAATTCCAATATCTTGTTCTAAAAACATTGGTGAACCATTATTTCCCGACGTTCATTCAACGAGTTCACAATTGATCGCTGTAATGTTGTCGGAATTGACTAGGACATAACGTCACCACGTGTTCGAAAGCAAGATTCGAAACGATCATGAAATGGCGTCATATCACCAGTCAGATGCCCTTCCACGAGGTTCGACATCTATAATGGCCTCAAACTATGTTCTCGTCTCTGGTATTCCAGTTTTCTCGAGTCCATCATCTGTATGCCATTTTACTCAATTGGCACCTCCCATAAAGACACGATATCTCTATTCGATGCCCCTCAAGTTTGGGCCGCCAATTTACTGTGCCCGAAAATACCTACCCTTTACCTGTTGAAATCCCTCGAAGGTAGCTGGATCGTAGGACCTGAAAACCCCCCGGCTCAGAAAAGTCCCCAAATCCTACCAACAGGGGAAGGGAGTACTAGGGTGCAGTAGATCCTAACAGAGGTGGCATTAAGCACGACCAAAGCATATCAGCAAACTGCTCTAAGAACACGAGAATCGTGGGAAATCACCCTCTCAGGAGTGTGGGAAACACTAGAAATATCTAGCTGTGGCCTCCCTTAATGCGACCTCTTTATACTTCTGTAAATCATCACATCTCGCGATTAAAAGAAATGACAAAGTATTTATTTCCAAAAGAGAATCTGCCAGAGGGTCAGATCAAATTGTCCTTGAATGGACACAAAAACAAAGAAAATAGGCACTAGAATCATGCCAATGAATGCATTAGCTGTCCCCATGGACCAAGAATGCATTTAACCCTTAATAGAACTTGTTAATTATATAAACAATAGGTGATCCCTTAAGAAGCAAAAAAAAATATATAAATCACCCTAATGGTTCTTCCACCCATTCTAACATTAGAAAACACGTGAATTAATTCAGATATATATATATATACATATTTACTTATTTACAGCCAAATCATTATTAATGTTATTACACCCTCAGATGTAAATGCCTTCGCAAACAGGTAATTCCGCACTCCTCATTGGTGCTTTGTCAAAATTGAGATTGCATAACTTATATTGCCTTAGCAATGTAGTCAAAATTTATATTATCAATCAAGCACTCAAGCTAAAAAGACGTGAAATTCGAAATTCAAAATCTCTAAAGATTCAATAATTTCTCAGTATAAATGTACTTATTTAAATGCATCCAGAATTTATAATATAACGATCGTGAATCATTATCTAACATTGCTTAAATCTTATAAACTGAGCACAACCGAAGAATTAATTAAATGGGAATGCCACACGAAAACAAACTCTGAGGCTTAACAAAACTAGATCCATAATTGGAATTGCCAATTACATCAATAAATCGAAACAAGAAATGCAAAAAGAACAGAGACTATGTTCTTTCAAAAACATTCATAGATTAGTATAACCTTGCACTGAATTACTGTCATTATAATGGTCACTCATGACCTCGATTTCTGAATACGGGTGGGCATTACCACCAACATCACCAAGTTTATATTTTTATAACCGCATTGCATATTATGCTTTCACTAGCATCTTAATATTAACGTACTTCAACGAGTACCACCGTAAATATATTACACGCCCATTGACGTTTCTTCACACACTATCACCCTCATGGTGATTATTTTATTCGATAACCAGTAATCAGATATATTCAGTTGCGTTTTTTAACTACTATGTTTTCTCATTCAGATGCATCATAAATTTAACATGAGTGGCTACTTAATCAAGTCCACTGGATCACAAAAAGCTTGCCTTACAGAGTTGTATTTACAGTCACATAAGAATTCATTTCCCCTTAACGTTAATCCCTGGGATCTGTTTCGAAAAAGATTCTTGTTCTTCAAATAGTACTCTAAAGCAATGTTCTCAACAAGAAAAACTCGAAAGACTGAATCCAAGTTCAGTTATAGCAAAATTAATTAATATAAAGATCAACGAGGTGTATCCAAGTACACGTGACTACCAAATCAAACGTTAAAGTTGATCAGACGAAAATAGAAATGTCCCCTCAAGAGAATTCACGAAAATCAGACTGGTTCTACAGCATGTATCCAGGTAACAACTCCAGTTAACTCCTGTTGACACATTAGAATTCAGTATAACAGCGTTTACCCTCAAGAGAAAAAATCCCCCTTCTAAAAGAATGATCAAACTTCACATTCTATACTATACTTTACTAGTTATAATGCAAGAGTGCATAGGCAAATTCGAAACTCGCAATTGTCGAACACAAAAATAATGGAACGACAACCCTTCAAGCCAAAGCTTGATAAAAAAACAAGTAATTCCCTTAGAGAATAACGTATATTTCTTCCCCTATGAAGATCTGTTCTCCACAATCAAGAAGTTCGGAATAAATTTAATGAATTTAAATTTAATAAAATTATAAAGCTGAAAAATAAACAAATAATTCATAATAAAGTATTATGAAATGAGTGCACCTGGTTAACCAGGCCTAAACTCGACTGAAAATGAAGTCACACATGACATGGAATAGCCATGCATCAACCTCACTCCACAATCATACTACTCAAAAAGAATTTAAAAAAATCAGATGGCAAAGTGTTTACACTGGACTATCTACCTTGCAACACTACGTGAAAAGTTGTTCCTCTACCTGGCTGAAGATTCTCGAAGGCGATATGGAGCGTGAAGATGCCCACCATCTGACTCCACCATGGTATAGCAGGACTACACAGTTCCATTCCAATTTCCAATGAACGCACTGGGAATTTCTTACTCCAATGTCCCAAGTCCACTGATAGTAAACGAACTGCTTCCTCATCTCGGAAATTGTCCTAGCCCGAATTTCGAATAGTTCCAGCCCGGCTCGAAAATACACCACGCGCGCGAATGCAACATCGCAATAAGAAGATGGACACATAACGGTAGCCTGAGTTAATTTTCAGCTGCATGTTACCAAAAGTTCATGTTGCACAAGCCAATAGCCCGCGTCGCGAGTATGCTATGTTCCACTTCGCAAACAGCATTGTAATTCACTCGTGACGTCCACTGCATTTGCTTGGAGAATGATGTCCACACTAAAATGCCTAGCCGCACATGGCTAATATGCTTATATACATCCTAGACATCTCTCCCACTACCTCGGATTTCCAAGCACTATACATTGTTAAACAGTGTTCACTCGGAATGTACTTGACTTTTAGTTCCAATAGTCTTGGCGTGAGAAAAGACAGCACGCTTTCTCAGTGTGCATGGACTTCAAAAACGAGCCTCCTAATGTAACACTGCACTTCGTTCCTCGTCTATACATGCATTTAAATCACGTGAAAAGAGACTGATTCCTCTAGCTGAATATTGTCCGCATACAATGCCAGGCGCTCTGACGATTGAAGTTCTCGTTCGACACTGAACTTTAAGTATGTCGGCCTTAATACGTCGCAACACAATGTATAACCACGAACTAGCACCGCCGTGAACTCATAATAGCTTGACACTTCTTCCAGCCGAAACAACATTGCGATACGAGTCCATGCTTAGGCGTGTATACGTCTGCGTTTTAACATGATCTGCTCGTCGCACACCTGTGTCAGCCTGCAGGAGACAACTGGCCCGCTGTCGCTAGTGCGCATGACGATACGATCTCTCTGAGACAGGTCGATATAATAAATCTATATTCTTGATGTTACAGATGCTATTATCATTAAAGCAAGACCACTCTGTCTCTCTATGCTTTAATGTCGAACTTCTATATACACTTGACATCATAACTGTGCCTTATTTCCAAAAAATATTCAAATGTAAATGTCAATCTCCCCACTACTGCAAGCTCAAGGACTCCTGCGCATCCTCGCGGCCTACAAGCGAAACACTCTTCCGAAGGTTATTGATGAGACACCAGCTGAGCCACAAGATCACATGACTATTTGCGTTATCCAAACTAGGTCAAAACCTGACGTTTGTGGCAGCGGTTTGCATAGGAACATGTACCGTAAATCAGGCCAAATAAAAGAAAACGGTACAGTACTAATATCCATGCAAAAGATAATTGAAAGTTATTGTAAATTGTTAAACAAGAAATATCAAAAATTACAAAATCTAAAACTTAAGCTATTTTCTAAATATTAATCAATAATATCGGCTTGTATTTTGGCTAGACACTGTAGTTAAAGTTCCACCAGTAACCATATTACATGTTTGTGCTTACACTTGTAACTTTGATCAGTTGAGCCCCCTCACACTGGCACGTATGAGGGTCCTTTACGTACGAGGAGCGGGAAACCTTTTTTTTTTTCAAAAAGTCCAATTCTCGGAGTGTTTTCACACGATGCCTCGTGTCATCAATGCGGATCAGAACAACGCCATCTGCAGTCCAGACACCGTGTAACCCGAAGTGGCTTACTGCTTGTTTTACAATATCAGTCCGGGCTTTCGTCAGATCTTCTCTTACAGTTATGCCGGTATTCCTTAAGTATTTCTTCGACCTGAAGAGTGCTGCTCGATCTGCATAGGACACGAACCGCACTATTATTGGCCGCTTCTTTCCAGCATCCCGGAATCCTACACGATGAGATCGGTCTATTCTTTGGGGATCGATTGTCACATTCAACTTGGCAGCAACATCCATTACACACCTGTTGTTGTCCTCGCCTGGAGTTACTGGAATACCAAAAATTCTCAAGTTATTTCGACGCTGGTACTGCTCAAGTTCATCAGTGCGGTCATTCAGTTGCAGCTCAAGTTGATTTATAGTGTCGTCTCGCCTGGCAAGTTCCTGTCTGAGTTCATTGATGACCTGGGTGTTAAAATCTATTGTTTCTTTTAGTTTATCTATCACCTTATTAGCAACTCGATCCACGAGCTCCTCGATTAGGTTCGTATTACTCAGCAGGCTTAAAATTTCAGCTGAGTGTCGGCGCCCATCCTGCGTAGCTTGGTTGTGGTCCGCTGAAGAAAACGTAGTGCCACTGTCCTCCCAGTTTCTTTTTGAGCCGTCAGCTTCGCTAGCATTGCAACATCCACCACCCTGACTGCGATCCACGGTCTTCAATTGTTCTCCCGAGCTGCTACCTGCTCCGTTCCTCTCTAGGGCGCTAGGGTCGTCTGCTTTCACTTGCTTGCGCTGTCCACCCTTCGTTTGTTCACGAACTCCGCGCTCCCCACTGCGGTCAACTGCCTTCTTTTGTTTGTCTTTGCCCGTCATTTTTTAGTTTGCAACTCTAACCTCTCACACACTTTAATACATGTTTATCAAAATAACAGCAATATTTCAACTTACTGCGTTTATCACCGAACGTTTTGCTGTTGATTTACTTCTCACTGATCACTCTTGCAATGCACTGCTTCTACTTTGCAACCTTCTAAAAGCAATTCTGGCTAGGAACTATCACTCACATTTATACCGCCATAGAGAGAGAGCCCTTCTACCGTTGTTCCTACCGATGAGTTTATACATCTATAATACAGTAGACTACATGTTAGTGGCCAATCTCGCTATTTCCGAGTCTGTTATTTTGAGCTTATTGATTAGGTTACCAGTCTCTACTCAGCTTCCACTTCCTTGATTTGGTTACTGGAAGGATAATGTTGTTTCATCTTATACGTAGTTTTTGGAGAATCCAATAAAGCACAACCGAGAACTCTTTGGAGTGCATGCAGATTTCAGGTCTGCTGACAATTTAATCACTGAGTGTTAGATCCTTCTTAAAACGTCATTAATTTAATTCAATAAATATTACTTTATAATGCATTTTGTGAAGTTCAATTTCATCTCTTTTTAAGTATTTAACGATAACTTGACATTTAAAAGTCTGGTTGCAATAAGTCAGTATCAATGGCACTCCACTGGTTTGTGGAAGTCATTGCCACTATCCACACGTCATACAAACAACCTTGAGGAAGACGTGGGCGTTGCTAATGTCCTCATACCTTACCAAAAGCCTTGAAGATAACGTGAGCATTACTACTATGATCCATAAAAGATATGTCAATAAGGGTGATTTCCCCATGCTTATCAGATATCACTTGTACCACTTGTACTCTCAGCCCCTAAATAGCTCCTGAGAAAAGGATGCGTCATTTTGAACATTCACAAGACCACCATTTTGGTTTGGTGCTGTCAATGTTTAGATAGTTGTATCAATAAACGCATTTTATAGTCCTCTGTAATGCTGCAAAATGTCAGGCCTATAACTAAAATATATCCGGAGAAAAAGGAACTGGTTTGAATTTTGAAAATTTACGTGACTGACATCTTGGATTCATGCTCTTCACAGTCTTTAAAATATAACGTCAGGTTTAAAGCTGTGATAGGTCCCGAGATAAGGAGGTTCACGTGGGCACCATGTTAGTTTATCGCTTGTCATTGCTATGAAAGTGGTATCCCTAAACGTATTCTATATTCCTCAATCATGGAACAAAATTCCAGATTTATAGCTGCAATAAGTCACAGATTAGGGGAATTGAATTTTATTTAAATATTACACCCACGGAATAATATTCATGCTTGCGAAGGTTTTAAAATCATATCAGAAATCTTATTTTATTGTCCTCTATTATTGACAATATTTCAGGCTTTTAACTCTCATAGGTCCAGAGGAAAGGTAATTGGATTTTGAAAATTCGCATGTCCGCCAAGTAAGTTCCATGCATGTCACTGTTTTGAGAGTCAAATCTGTGGAGTTATTTTATAGGTCTCTATGAAAGAATTAAATGTCAAGCTGATAGCTCTAATTGGGTTCGAGATATTGAACACTGCTGATATATTTCGCGAGGCCATTATGTCACATTTTGGATTGATGACATCAAACCTCGAAAGTGATTTCAGGAGCGGAATGGGTAGTTGCAAGTTGCATAGACATCACTTACGAAATAACTAGGAGATTCCCCCTACCCTCTTACCCACCCTACCGCCTCCCACTCCTCACACACACAGCACACCGCCACACACACTCACAGACAGATCGACAAACAGACGTACCAACGGACAAAATTTGATCTCACAAGCCTATATTCCAAAAGATAAAAAGAGACTAAGAACTGGACTTTGGTCTCATCGAATCTTCCATCAGACAGTTTTGCAGCACCAAGTTTTGGATGCTGTATTTGAGGAAGGGAAAAGGATCATCATATTTGTCCATGTTATTATGGAGTTTGAAGGTATTTTTCAGTGTTGCCTTAGTAAACAAAAGTAATAAATGCCATGTCTTTTTTTTTTCAGGATTAGGGAATAACCCATCTCATTTGGGTACAATCGTGTTGACCGACTGAAAAGAACAAAACTTTTGTTTGTCCATGTCCTTAGCAAAGTTCTTCATTAATCCTAATTGTATATGCTATGGAGGTAGCATTACTGTTTTCATACGAGGGTAGGTCGGAATGTAACGCATGATTATATTTTTCTCCCCTAGTATTGCAGCTGGAATGTTGAAATTTCACGACGATATAGTTTGAAGTTTGTTTTCAAGTGCAGCTCTAACGAGAGAAGCCTGAGCTACGAAACATACATGGCACGCATGTTACTGTCGTCAACTTGTCGAGAGCAGCGAAATGTGGATTGATATTTGTGGCACAAAAGGCTTGAATCGAGTGAAATTCACAGGGATATACTTGGCGTGTATGGTGACGTCTCTATGGACCCTATCAATGTCTCCAGATGGAGTGAATTCTTCCAAGAGGGCCGTGTGAACCTCAGTGATTGACTACGCTCCGAGAGACCGGTAACAGCTGCAACCCCACATCAATTTTGAATAACCGGCGTGTGCAACTGCGAACCTTATCGCAGATGTTCAAAATTTCCTATGGTGAGGTGTACGACGTTGTTCATCACACGTTGAAATTCCGTAAAGTTAGTGCTCGCTGGTTGCCTAAGAACCTGGCAGACAACCTCAAGGGCCAAGCTTGGATCACTTAACGCATTATGCCGAAGATGCGCATTCAAAGTGACTCAATCTGCTAGGAAAGTGCTTGTAACAGTGTTCTGGGATTTATGAGGTGTGTTAGGGGTGAACTTCCCTGAACACGGGACCACTTTGAATGCCGTAGGCTACATTAAAACTTTGGTTAAGTTGTGTCGTGTCCTTCGTGACAAACGCCACAATATTAATGCTGACGGTGTCAAATTTCTTCATGAAAATGCCTGCCCAATGTTACTGCTGCAGTTCGGGAGAAAATCGCCCAATTTGGGTGGGAGGTGCTCCAGCAACCACCATACAGTCTGAACCTGGCACTGTCAGACTTCCAACTGTTTGGTCCCATGAAGAAATTCCTGGCCGGCCAACACTTTGCGACAGATGCGGAAGTGAAATCAGCAGTCCGCAGGTGGCTAAGCTCCAACCAAATGGATTTCTACGAACAGGGCATATTGAAACTGGTACCACGATGGCGGAAATGTGTTGAAAAAGTTGGTGACTATGTAGAAAAGTAGTTCAAAGATGTAAGTTCATTTGTGATTTGTTTGGTTTTGTTACCTATTAAACGTTTTGGGAAAAAACATATTGTGCGTTACATTCAAATCTGCACTCGTATATACTTATATAGCATACTTATCATTATAAAGTCCTGGCATATAAGTTACTCTGAAAATCTATTTTTTACTCTTCATCACTAACAGGACGGCCAAGATATCTGTTTTAAACTCGCTTTTATAATCTTTGTTAAAGCGATGCTGGTTGTTCAATAATGAACTGCCCGCATGCTTAACAGAAATTAATCGAATAATTTACACAAGCAAGGCGAGCTTTCTCCTTTGCATGGAAAAGAAAATTAGAAGTGACAAAATCCCTTAAAAACACTCCTACACGTTTAATCTGAACCTAAAATATGTATTACTAACAGTCAGATCCCACTCGGAGCATGCGTGTAGAGTGGTTGCACTTTTCACTCCACACTCCTCTGGATCCTGAAGAATATAATAGAGAACAAACAATGTTCGTGAAAACAGGGTTCAGAGATATACTAGAGGATTTCAGAAGGACCGTTGTTTACTAAGTGTATTATTAAATTTAGTTTTCAATACTTTCCAGCATCTTAATGAATTATTAAAAAGCAGAAGGAGGGAACACTTTCATGTCTATATTCATTAAAACTTATCCTCCCTATATTATTCTGCTAAGGTCCCGTTCCAGTTTTGTATCGAAAATAAGGTCCTGTTAGCACCAAACTACACATATGGGGTACCTACAGGTTCCGCATAACCCCATGTGTGCCCGAAACGCACTCACTTCCTCTTTAAATGCCTCACAATTAAATAAATACCTTAAAAATGTATATTTACAATGGGAGCACCGTAACCTGGCGAGCCTGCCGCTAGAGAACAGGGCAGCGCGGCGGCGGCAGCCATCTGACGGGAGCGCGGCGTACTGCTAGCTGAGGAGTCTCTCAGCAGATGGCTCCAGTGTGGTCTCGCCAAGACTTTCTCTAGGGTTCAATCCTTTGCAAATGTAAAAATTGCTGTAGAAGAAACTCCCGAGCAAACAATAACTGATGAATTCTTTGTAACATGGAATATTGTCTACAAGGAGGTGCTGTGACAAGTACAAAACACTGTTCTACATAATTCTTTGTGTTCTTCTCATGTACGTACGCCGTTTAACAACAATAAATACATTTCTTCAATATTTAAAACTTCGTTCTCCCACATTCTTCCCTACTACCCCATATACCTACATTCACGTTGCGAAAGCTCGCACGGGCCCACTAGTAAAACTTAATATGCCTATTTTCATTTTTGTGGGAAAACATTGTTAACCTGAGTTGTTAGCAGAAACACACTTGTTTTCAAGGAGATTCTACACTTCCCAAGTATTAGAAGGTAACTACGATGTTTTAGTCCCCAAATAAACTACAACAACAACCTAATATTGTGAACTGGTGGGAGAAACCTGCTTAAGGCATGCTGCTCATAGTTATGCATGGAATACTGAGCAGTGTATTTAGCGCACACATTCTAGCATGCTCATCGTAAGACTCCTCGATGCGATCGCAGTACGCGCCACTCATACAATAACAACGGGTCACGTTTCTCTGGAAATCCGATAATGCAAAGCCATTGTATGTGAATAAGTTTATATGAGGGCATTTAAAGAAACAAATAATTATACAATACATCAGCTGTTCCCATTGTGTGGCGTAGCATTTCATATTCTGCAGCATTCGTGCTTTTGGCAATGAGTTCTCCGTACAACCCAATGAACCCTTCCCTTTGTCTTCTATTCGTACAGTGATCAGTTGCAAGAATCTCTTTCAGTCCTCTTCTTTCGTTACGTCTATAAGTGTTCTTGAAAACTATAGAACTACGGATCAAGATAGCAAGCAGGTGTAACTCTGGATTACAGTGAAATTGAGCTATGCGTCTGCTGCCGGTTCGAAACATGCCTTGTTCATTATCTCATGTGCCCTTAAAGTACGTACTTTAAATCTTGTATTAAAAAACTTTCTTCGGCTTTTTCCAGTTAATTGGGGTCGACAGAGCCAACCAGGCTCATTTTGGTTTTGGCCGGGGATTTAAGGCCGGATTCCCTTCCTGGCGCCACGTGATTTTTCAGGTGAAAATTCCACCCCACTATCACTGGGATTCGAACCCCGACCGTCTGGGTGAAAGACGAGCAGCTAAGCCACTGCACCATCACGCTCCCCAAATCTTGAACTGTATTAATTATACATTATTTGAGGATGGTATTTCGCAATTGGCGAGCTTGTGGTGTATGGGATAGCGCACCTCTCTCTCTCCTGGAGGTCCCGTGCTACCTTTTCTTTATGTTTTACCGTTTTTCAGTTTACTAGTATTCAATTTTCTGTAAATAATTATATTATTGAATCTTTTACATTTGGGATTGTATGAATCAATGAATGAATGAATGAATGAATGAATGAAAGGTAGAGAAAATTTTCTTCCAGAATGTGAGTGCGTGTTTATATGGTTGTGAATGTTGATACATAATAGTGGCTTTCTATTTGTGTTCGTATTCGTTGTTGTCAACTTTATACTTGTAAATTTTATTGTTAATTATTATATTGTCGCACATGGAGTCTTATCTGTCTGACAAAAAAGAATACATACATACGCACTCACCAGAAGCAGTAGTTGTAATTCTGAAATCGCGAGAATTCTACAAAATAGGAATTTTCCCTTCAACAAATCAACCTAAAAATAAGTTGTAAGTTAGAAATATATGTGGAAAATGGCAAAAAAGAGAACATTTGGATCTTGCAAATCAGGTAGTAACGAAAGGACCGATGAACGTACATATATTCGTAAAGACCCCCTTACCCCCAAATTATCGTACACATTCGTCATATTCTTGCAAGGAACCCTCCCACCCAAATCAAGCTAACATATTTTTTTGGATGACCGCCAAATATGAGTGTACGCGTCCAGATATTGTCATATACGTTATATGGTCTAACTTGCACTGGTTTTTACTCACGGCATATAAAATCCTATACGACGAAACTTCCTCAACTGTCTCAATGGCACAACAGTCCGTTTGGGCCAGTACTTAGTAACGCAAGGTGGTCTCTCTTTGAGCAGCTGTATGTCACCGCTCAACTTGCAATACCACGTATTTGACAATGCTATTTTTTTAAATTAGTTTCCTTATCATTCGTCACGCCCCCCAGCCGTATGAGGATGTGTATCCTACAGAACAATTCACTTTAGGTTAACTTCCATGTGTAAAATGAGCTTCAAATACATTGTACTGTAGAAATGTATATTTCTGTTTCGTTATGCACTCCCACAGTATAGCATATATAAGGCTCTTTTTCCTTTATATTTATTTTGATATTTTATATATACACACATGAAAAATAAGATGTTCAGTACAGAACATATAGCCTACTTTCTCCTAAGTGCATGGGTATAGTTATAACTCTTTGTCCTTTTCAAGGAGTGAATGCTGGTTGTATGAGTTTGTTGAAATTCAACGTGCTATACAGATATTAAAAATTGATTGATTGAATCCCCACCTGAATTATACACACACTCACTAATACAGCCATCACAATAACACAGGTTATCAGACAAAATTTAACACTCACCCAAGTACACGGGGATAAATGGCCATGATGTCCAGGAGGCTCAAATGAAATAACAACAACAACTACAGCTTCCTACCCAAATCCTTCCTCGTATAAAAGTATACACACTAGTAAGCCAACAGACATCAGAGTGACACAGGTTAACAGAAAACTTCTACACACACCCAAGTCAACGGGGCTACAAGACCATGATGCCGCAAACCCCTAAAGAATCAACAACAAAAACAACGACAACAATAGACCCTACTACGGATCAAGTTCAACGAATATTAATCGCTGTATTCGAGTGTTGAAATATGTGGTGTTATAAGTATATGTATAATATTTTCGATTGCAAATACGCACTATGTATGCTTAACATTATAACGTGTGAGTAGTTATAAATCAATAAATACCAAAAAACGAAGAAAAAAATTGAACCTCCTGGGATATGATCCACGAACCTCGAGACTAGGAGCCCAGGACGCTACCATTACGCCACGGTTGAGTTACGGTATTAATTGGTTTACAAGTGGTTTAGTATTACTGTATCATATTTTGTGTTGAAATCGATGATTCCATTGAGCGTTTTCTGCCGTCTCTATAAACTATTTGATACTCAGTATGAATTACTTTGTTCCGTACATTCCTAAAAGGATATAAACTTACGAAGTTACGGAAATATATGGATTTACGAGCAAACAATACCCGCCATTTTAATCCAACGGGACGGCACGGACAAGCATGATATGGCACGGTCAGCCTGAACTGTTAGTCACTACAGCGGTTACATATTCTATTTTAAAATGCTAATATCCTACCGGTCACCTCCTTGAGGACAATTTAAACCTCCCTATGTACGATGAGCGTATTTGGCAAGGCCAGGCCTTGTTGAATCGTACGTTACGGTTAGGTTATAATACTTGCATGATTCATACATCCGCCATCTTGAAACTATTTGGCTGATGACCTTGTAGTTTGGGCAAAAGACGCTTCCCACATTAAGGTAAATTGTTGCAAAAGTTTGTAGAGATGGGATGATTAGGTTAGTCGTAATTTGATTTAAGCTCAGAACATTTGGGTGGGCGTCATTTCTTCTTTTGTTATAATGGCGGCGATATACAACATGGCACTGAGTTGTCCCTTGCTAGTGCTACCTCTGTACCAAAGGTGGTTTGATTTGGTTTCGTTGTGTTTGAATTGATACGGGTGATCGATTTGCACAAATACACGGCCACTATCTTCAAATTATTGGGCTGGTGACCGTGAAGTTTGGTTAAAAGACGCTTCCCACATGAAGGTATGACGTTGCAAAGTACGATAGAGATTAGATGATTAGGTAAGTCTTAATTTGATTTAAGCTTTGAACATTTGGGTGGCCGCCATTACGTTTCCATCAAGATGGCGGCGATATAAAACATGACATTGAGGTGCCCATTTCTAGTTCTACCTCTGTACCAAATTTCGTTCAATTTGGTTTCTCCGTGTTTGAATTGATAAGGGGGGACCGCCATGCAGAGTACACACACACACACACACACATACACACTCACAGGCACACAGACAGACACACAATATTTCATCCTGTGTTGATCTCATAAGTCTACTTTTTGCAAAAATCGAAAGTAGGCTAATAACCTGACGAGAATTGTTCTTGTGGACAGCACATTCACGTGAACAACCACAAGGAGAATAATGGAAATGTACAGCATATTTAGATACGCGGTAAAGCAAGCTCAGTGACGACATTCAACACAAACAATAACCAAGGACAAACCGTGAATTTATGATCGATTTGAAAATTTCGTGTACCTGCGCCTAACTGTTCTCCCAACGTACATACGCCACACTGGTGCCATAAACGTTCCAAATGCGCTTTGAACCATAATAATTCTGACATGTCTCTGTGTAGACCATTTACTTGGAGGCCGGGGAATAGAAAACTCCCCACAATCTTGTGTGATGCACATCCGGCTTATCTAACAGGTCTGCAAGAGATTAAACCCGACCCTGAATCAGCGTCTATGAAACATTGTCGGTTTAAAATATGCGAAATAACTCGTAGCAGCTATATTTCGGACATGTTTCTCTGTAGTCAATTCTAAGAAACACATTTTTACTAGAGAGCCTGAGAACACAATACAACATTTTATTACTTACTTCCAACCTGTTTAAAGGGTTTGGGGAGGGTTAGGAATTGGTACGAAATCTCTGTCATATTGATAATGTACACCAAATGTCTTGTTAAATTCATCGGTGGGGTATTACTTCTCTGGTGAGATTGAAGTTAAAATGTATTTTTGCTCTGGGCCCGAAGACAAAGTGACGCCATCATCGCATACGACGATAGGCCATATTTATTTTCATAAAATCGGATGAGCACAGGTGGGGAAATAAACAGAGCAGTCGCAGTTCCACAGTGAACTTAAAAGGAGCATTTGCAGGTAAGATATCGGTAATTCGACAGCTTGATATTGTTACGAGTGCCAGACAGCTTCGCTGCTTCGCGCGTGACTCAGGCCGCCCCAAGCTATCCCTGACTGTTTGTTACCAGCGCCTTACGCAACGAGGCTGTAAGAACAAAAGGGCATGGTCCAGAAGGTACGTGCCCCGCCTAGTATTGGAAATCTCGAGAAGGTGTGAACCCTGGTCTACTCTAGAAACATCTGTGAGCCATCAGCCCCGATATATAATGAGCGATCCTGGCCGGTGACGGGGACTGTGTGTTTTGGGAATGTGCTTTCCAGTGCGATAGAGGTGTTACGGTGACGTGAGAATTGCGAAACAGTGTGTATTCAAGAACAGTGAGTGACAGACTGTGGCTTGCGTACAAGAGGAAGAGTTGTTGTTACTTCTAGCCGAGGACACCGGCATCATTAGTGAGGGGATTGACTGCAGGAGCAAGTGAAAGGGTGAGTGTGCCCCAATAACAGAGGAAGCTTCTACAAGACAGCTAATTGTTCCTACTTGCTTATTGTGTGGTGTAACTTTCTAGTCCTGCAATAAAGCTAATATTTCATTACAGGACCATTTGTGTCGTTCTTTCACCCACTGTAATCCAATTAACGAACTTGCTACTGGGGTAGCACGTATCAATATTATTATTCTTACTATTATTATTTTCTTTACATTGTCAAGCCCATCTGTGGAGCGCGATATAACTTATTTTCCTAATGATATTTTTCTCTTTTCTCAAAATCCTTTCATCTGGGCACTAAAATCATCCTCTGTTCCTCCGTCCATGCTTTCTTGGTCATGGTAGTAATTTTCTCAGAGAAATGATGGTTGTTGATTAATGTTCTGTACTGGAGTCAATCTTTTAAAATTTCCTCTCTAATGCCAGTTTTTCTTGACTTTCATTGAAAGAGCAAGGTTGAGAATTCTTTTGGTGAGCCTGTCATTGTTCATTCTGAGCATTTGGCTGTAGAACTCCAATCGCCTTTTCCTAAAGGTGTCAATGATCCTTTCAGCATAAAGAGCAAGCTCCTGCGACATCCGTTCTTTCCAGATTCGTTCTGAGCAGGTTGGGCCAAGGATTTTCCTAAATATATTCAGTTCTTGTTTCTCTATGTCTTAAACAAGAGATCTGCCTCCAATGATGAAGATTTCCGAAGAATATAATGCTTCAGGTTTGAATACTATGATGTAATGTCTAAATTTTGCGTTCTTCGATATTGATTTGTTGTTGTATCTGCGCCAGGTGATTCTATAGGCTTTCTGTAATTATTGTTAAATTCCCCCTGCCTGCCTCACGATTCAATCTTGATGGCTAAATTACTACTCTGAAATACTTGAATTTATTTACTTGATGAATTTTTCAGAATGTAGTCCTAAGAGGTTTCCTACCTAGATAACTGTACCAATTTTGCAAATCGGTACATGTTCATCTTATCTTCGAGACGCAGCAGGAGCTCCAGGTCTGGCCGGATTATCATGAGAGCATACACCAGGCCTCTTCTGAGAATTCCATTCACCAAGCTGGCGCCTGGCTACTGGCGCCCTTTCTGCCAGGATTTGTGCCCTTGTGTGTGCTGTCACCTAAAGGTTTATCGTAAATGGAAAAGAGGGATAAGTCAAGCTTTGATCCGTGAACTTTTGAAAGGTGAACATTTCCTGTCAGCTTCATTCGCCAAGCCTTTCTGCCAGGATTTGTGCCTTTGTGTGTCCTGTCACTTATAGGCTTATCGTTGATAGACACTTGTAAAGGGAGATAAATCGAGCTTTGTGTCTGCAAACATTGGAAAAGCGAACATTTACTGTCAGCTACATTCGCCAAGCCCTTGTTCTGAGAAAAATCTTACAAAGGACATTGTGTAACGCCTCGACTCCTAGAAGGTTTCTACGCAGTAACCTGTATGGGCTGATATTCAATAGTACCCGCTCAAAACCTTGGACTCTGGCCTTGAACTCTGGCTTTGTTTTGGCCGGTTGTGCCTCTAGTCGCAGTTGGCATTACTGGAGGGTTGTGGTGGGGGGTACGCTGATATACAAGGCTGCGATCTGTGACAGGGAAGACAGTGCGAGAGGAAGTTTGCTGACGGAAGGACTCTTAAGCGATCGCCTCCGGAGGAACTGAGGGCAGTTTCTCCGGAGGGCTGAAATACACCAGGTGGTATGAACTCAATTTGTTAGAAGGGGCAACCGTTCGATGGAACATTAAACTGTGTCATTTGGTAGTGTTATTTTAAGGCCACGTGTCGGTGCGCCATCAACTTAATTAGATATAGACTGACATTTTATTTTAGCACTTTAGTATGTAATATTTTGGAAGGGTTGGTATAGTTTGGTGATACCTTTATATGTAATTACTGCAGGGTGGGTTATTATTGCCCTATTTCCCGTTAGCTGGATGGGAACCTCGTGGATTTAACTTTGGTCAGATAGGCTTCAGAAGACAGTCGGTGCTGGACTCTGAAGCTTCTCAGACGCTTTCGTTCACTAAGGAACGCGTAAGTTGCTTATGTAACATTGTTTTAGAAGTGGCACAGAGTCTAACTTCATGTTGTTATTGCTTTAGTTTTGTCGTCAGGGGAATCTTTCTAATCAAATTCTTTTCTATCACAAATGTAGATGTGTGTAATCTTGCCAAGCGGGCAAGTGTCTGGTTTGTTTAGGTTAAGTCATTTCATTGGTGTTTAATTAGATCATATTTGTCAGATGGTTAATTTTAGTGGTGGAAGGTTTATCTTGTAATTTGTTTGATCTTAATGTTCAATACATGTTAGCTTATTTTGATTTGTCATGTTATTTATTGCATGAAGTCACTAGGAAGATTATTCCCCTTTTCCTTCTTCATCTTTGGCAGGGTCAATTTAATACGGCCTACTGAGGTACGCATCCAGCCTTCCACTCAACAAGCTGGTCTTGACATTAGCTTCGTCCCGCCTGATCTCTTTTCCTAAATTAAATCAGGGTGTTCTTGAATACCAAGCAAATCGGAACATTCGCTCCTAGGTTTTTTTTGCTGTGAACTCAGCTGACCTAGCGAGTAATTAAATGATAATTTTGATATGCTAATATTATTATTATTATTATCACATCTTGGGTTAACAAAAGGGAAGGGGGGGATGAGAGCACTGTTACAGTGGTAGCAGTGAGCATGGTTTGTTCTGTGATCTTGCCATTAACAAATAATCTTTCCTGCTGACTGATTGCAGTAATTAATTAAAATTTAATTCAGTAACTTAATTAACGAAGATTGGGCCCTCCTCCTTATTAATCTTTTCTCCACATAGGTAGGCTAGTTATTAGAGCAGAACCTAATACATGTTGTGATTTGATTTCATGTAAAATAACCTGCTGTGTACACCGAAGACCAAATGAGCAATCATATCGTCAGCTGTTAGACGAGAAGATAGCTGAAAACTGTAAGTGACAGTCCAGAGTGCGCTGAACGAAATTCAGGACTGCTGTAATAATAATGGCGGTGCTGGGTTGCCAAATTGACGAGTTGACCGGCCGAATGAATTTCACACGTGGTGAGTTTTGATATGCTGTTTGTATGGTTTTGGGGTGGTTGTAAATTCATTCTGTTTCTTGTAGGAAATAGTCCAGCTCAATTTTACTGCGCCTGCGCTAAAGGTACACCTCGGGAAGTGTTGTTTTGACTAAATTGTGTCACGTGTTTGGAAAGAATGAAATGTTTGTCTGATTGGAAGTAGTTTTGGTAAGGTTTAAATTAGTGACGTTTTAAATTCTCTTGAAAATAGGCTGAAATTGATAAACTTGTATTTCCAGTAAGAATAACTTAGTGTCTGTTTTGATGTGCGTTTAGTGCACGCCTGTTGAATCACGTAGTGATTTTGAACTATCATGGCGGCGACTGTGACAAGTTATTATTTTATGCAACTGATGTCAGTAAAAATGTGAATTGCGTGTGTGGATTTATCATCAGCAGGTTCCTTGGGGTAAATCTGTAATTATTCTTAATAATTGTTAGTGATGTAAGGCTGAAATTCTGCAATTCGCTGTGCATAATACGTGTGAGGTATTATTGGTAGTTGTCAGCTGTACATTAGGCCAAACATTTCAAGTTTTGTTGTCATTTCTTTAGCTGGGGGTTAATTATTTCGCTGTTGGTAGTTCTGTCAAATTAAATTGGACCGTGAGAGTATTAAAATTTGGTGTTGCCAACTTATTCGGCGTTAAATTAATTCTGGAAAATCGTCGCATTGCTGTCTATATGTACGTTCGGTAATTGTGTTTTGAATGATGTTAAATGTCGAATTGCGTGTGTGCTAATTCAGTATAAATGAATCAGGTGAGTGTTTATGTATGATTGGTTGATGTTTAAGTTGCTTAGTAATTGGGGGGCGAGTAAATTGTCTTGTTGTGACATAGGATTTTTAAGGTTAGATTGTCATCTAAATTCGTCAAGTATTAAATGGCTTTAATATTCAGTATCTTAGTGTGTGTTCGTTGAGTGACTTACTAAGTGGGATGTTTCTGGGAGGCATTCACCTTCATGGTCGCATCTCATTTAGGGTGTAAATAAATATTTTCCCCCGATTCGTGTCTTTCGTTTTAGGACGTATTTCTACGATGTAAGGAGAACTGTGATTTCAGGGCTACAACTACGGGTTGTTTTATCAGGTCCTCACGTGAGTTGATACTCCGTTGGCGTTATAGTGTCTTGACGATCCGAATACTAACATACTGGTGTAAATGGGGAATTTTAGGATTGTTCAGGGAAGGGAGCACGTATGTCTGGTGGAGGTATGAATGTATTTCTGTGGTTGATTGTGTTCAGGATGAAAGAGTGTGTGTGATGCGATTTTTGTTGCTGCCCTGACTAGGAATCGAACTGGTGTTCTTTGGTGGTCAAAATTGTATTTATTTTCTTTTGTAATCCTTCGTTTTTTTAAATCCTGTTGATTGAATGAAAGTCATGTGTGAATGAATTGATGTAGGTTTGCAATTTGAATTTGGGTGGGAGTAAATTGAGGCCTAATTGCCAGTAACGTAAGATGGATTATTATTAATTTTATATTAGTTGTATTAGTTGCATTTTGAAAATGGACCTATTATGCAGATGTGCTTCGTATGGGGATCTACTGTCAGGAGTCCATTTAATTTGGGGTGTGAGTACCATCTTGATTGGGCCCGGGCAGGGTGTATATAGTATCTGCCCGAGTCGAGTGACTGGAGGTATGGGACTTCGTTATCTCGGTGACAGGCAAATTTTTTTGGGGGTATTTAGAAGCCACTCGTCCAGTTAGTATGGAGAGTCGGGCCACAATTGCTGAGCTGTCGGTAAGTGTTTCTATACCATAGGGTATTTTGTGTTCATGATATCTGTACGACTGCTAATTTGCATAATTGAATGTAATGGGTTATTGTTGTGGGTGGTAAAATCTTATAATGAGATGTTTGAGAAGGATGTGTGATGGATGATGGATGAATGTTAGGAACTGGAGTCCTGTGTTCGAGTTCCAGTGATGAAGTTGCTAAATCTGGGAATACTTGTTGATTTTTGGTATATAAAAAAATAATAATTTGGTAGTTCGGTTGGTGAAAGTTTTCCTTTAGGGAGATATCCTGCGGTGGCATGCTGAGCTGTCGCTGCATGTCAGCTGCTGTGTTCGCTGGTCTGATTTTGAGATTTTTTGAGGTTGCAGTGCTTTGTTTGCGATGACATTGAAATAGGCTGGTTCGTTAGTTATTCATAACTTGCAGTTCTTGCTGTTAGGCGGCTAGGTTGTTCTATTGTGGTCGCATTTCTGAAGGGTTTTAGGTTCGAGTGATTTCATGTAGACTCCCGTTAGCTTGGTTGTGTTCACTTCACAATCAGCTGTTGTAGGCGTTCATGCATATTTTGATATTTTGATTCTGGAGTTTTCACTTGAGGGTGCTTCAGTGCATTAGTTGGTTAGTTATTTATAACTTGCAGCCTTGATCTGTTAGACCGCTAGGGTCTCTGTTGTAGTCTCAACACTGAAAAGTTCTGGGTTCGTTAAAATTTCGTGTAGCCCCGTCATCTTGGGTGTGTGTGAGTTCGGCTGTTGCCACCGGATGTTCTGATCGATTGTGAGCCTTAGTGACAGTCAGTGTCCTGGGTAGTTACTGGAGTAATCATCTTTTGTGGTAAATAAATTTAAATTCTCTGAGTAATAGTGTGTTGGTAGCTTGGCAGTTTTTTGGGCATGTGAGGTTCCAATGTGGTTAGGTGCGAGCTGGATTTATGGACTTATTTTGAAGATTTTAATTGCTTCGTGCCTTTTGAGATGTAACATCTGTCACTGCTGTGATTTGTAATTCTGAATAATTTAGTGTTGATATTCTGGGAGGAATTTTATTGGCGTTAGAATTTGGCGAGATACAGACACGTGTTGTTAGTCGAGGAGGTTGTGAATTTTGAGATTTTAAGTAGCTTCGTGAAGTTAATGTTTTGGGAACGTATGATGACAGTGGTGCGTTGAAGCATCATGGGTTCGATTTGAGTGTGGTCATAAAGTGTCACCCGGTGTTTGGATGGTGAACATTAATGGTAGGTGACACACGTTGTTTGTTAGAGATGTCTGTAGTCTGTGGTAACGCTGGTTAGAGAAATTTTCGGGGTTTTGATTGTCTGTGTTGTGTAATTGGAAGGTGAACCACGTGCACTAGGGTGTGTGTGACGCTTGGTGGGTGCCCTACCTTTGTGTCGAATGTGTATTTATTTTTTGGTAATGTGTTGTACTGTCATCTTCTGAGGCGGCCGTGCCTTTGTGGGGGAAGATGTTAATTACCCTCTGTGGGGTCGTGTGTTGATCCGGAGGGGGAGCTCAGGTACCGAGCTGATTATGTCGTGATGGCCAGGGTTTGGTGGCGCAAGAGTGATGTTCCTCCCGGTGTCATAAGGGAGAGGACCTGTCATGTGAGAGACAGGGCGATTTTTATTTGTGTAGTGTGTGGATGATGTTCCTCCCGGTGTCATAAGGGAGAGGACCTGTCATGTGAAGGACAGGGCGATTTTTATTTGTGTAGTGTGTGAATGACAGTGCATACTGTTTTAATAATTCACGTCAGGTTGTGAACTGCAGTCCTCGTGCTGTTTTCCTGGTTCGCAAGTTGTCCTATGGAATTTAGGGTTATTTATGTTTTGTGTTGTCGCCGGGAACAGTGCCCGTAGGCAGTTATGGAGTGGGAGACGTTGTGCTGTCGCCGGGAACAGTGCCCGTAGGCAGTTATGGAGTGGGAGAAATATCGGGGTGACAGTCCGATGGATCTGAGGATCTTATATTTTTGTGTGAATCGTTGTGCGGAGCCAGTCCTCCACCTTGCACAAGTCCTTGGCCTTGGGTTCAGTTCTCAACCCGGGTGCCAGGAGTGTGAATGTGTGTGTGAATTATGTGGGTGACGTGGTTTTTCCTTATTTTTGTTTGTCTTGCTGCTAGTATGCTTGTGTGGTAGGATGTTGTGGTCTCTGTTCCTCCTGTCCTTGGAGGCCACTGAGGGCAGTGTGGTTCAGGGGCATGTGAAATTGAGCAAGACATGTAAATTGTGTTTGTGTGCATATCAAAACGAGCTCTGTGTGATGCTTTCGGAGCCGTAGGAGATTTGTAATGTATTTAAATTGAGCGATACCACGGGCGGTATAGTAAATGTAGTTCTGATGGAATGCCCCGTGCGGCATGTTAATGTAATTGTCATTGTGAATTTTGGAAATAGTTACGTGCTGTCCTGATTTCGTGAAGTCGCAGAAAAATGGTCCTTCGGTTTTGTTAAAGTAAATTCATTTTGAGAAATTGTTTAAAATTTTTGGTGGGCAAGTTTGTAGGTGCCTTTGATTTGCGAATTCTAAAGAAAAATTCTGGGTTCTGTACACCTTAGTCAAATTTTGGTTATTCTTGCTAAGTATTGTAGTGAACTTCAATTAAGCTTGTTAACGTCAGTCATATCGTATAGTTGGTTGCCCCTTTCGTGTGATTTTAATACTTCAGCGGACCTTTCATTATGCCCTGGAAACCCCTGTCTTTGCGCAGAACCTTGTTTGAAGCATCAAGTATCCCTTGTGATTTGAAAGACTCTTAAGTGAACTTCGATGGCACACTAATGCTTCGTGTGATGTTTTTTTTATCCTTCCTGGGATAACTTCAGCTGTTATGGGCTGGTTAGCTGGCCTGGAACGATTGTTCCCTCTAAGGGAACTGTATTTGGACCATACGCTGCTGTTCTGATGTGTGTTTCAGTGGTCACTATGTGGGACGTGTACTACCAATCTGGGCCCAGTTTGGAGGTACCATCTAGGTCCCATGGCATCATTCTACCCGAGGAGATCTACTTCAAGGTCCGCTGGCGGAGATTGGAGTAGCCTCTTCAGCTGCCAAGAGACCAGCTGGACACCATCACCCTGTTCATCATCTCCCCATCGCCTTCCTTTGGAGGAGGAGGATGTACCAATTTTGCAAATCGGTACATGTTCATCTTATCTTCGAGACGCAGCAGGAGCTCCAGGTCTGGCCGGATTATCATGAGAGCATACACCAGGCCTCTTCTGAGAATTCCATTCACCAAGCTGGCGCCTGGCTACTGGAGAAATGGGATCGCCTAGCCCTTTCTGCCAGGATTTGTGCCCTTGTGTGTGCTGTCACCTAAAGGTTTATCGTAAATGGAAAAGAGGGATAAGTCAAGCTTTGATCCGTGAACTTTTGAAAGGTGAACATTTCCTGTCAGCTTCATTCGCCAAGCCTTTCTGCCAGGATTTGTGCCTTTGTGTGTCCTGTCACTTATAGGCTTATCGTTGATAGACACTTGTAAAGGGAGATAAATCGAGCTTTGTGTCTGCAAACATTGGAAAAGCGAACATTTACTGTCAGCTACATTCGCCAAGCCCTTGTTCTGAGAAAAATCTTACAAAGGACATTGTGTAACGCCTCGACTCCTAGAAGGTTTCTACGCAGTAACCTGTATGGGCTGATATTCAATAGTACCCGCTCAAAACCTTGGACTCTGGCCTTGAACTCTGGCTTTGTTTTGGCCGGTTGTGCCTCTAGTCGCAGTTGGCATTACTGGAGGGTTGTGGTGGGGGGTACGCTGATATACAAGGCTGCGATCTGTGACAGGGAAGACAGTGCGAGAGGAAGTTTGCTGACGGAAGGACTCTTAAGCGATCGCCTCCGGAGGAACTGAGGGCAGTTTCTCCGGAGGGCTGAAATACACCAGGTGGTATGAACTCAATTTGTTAGAAGGGGCAACCGTTCGATGGAACAATAAACTGTGTCATTTGGTAGTGTTATTTTAAGACCACGTGTCGGTGCGCCATCAACTTAATTAGATATAGACTGACATTTTATTTTAGCACTTTAGTATGTAATATTTTGGAAGGGTTGGTATAGTTTGGTGATACCTTTATATGTAATTACTGCAGGGTGGGTTATTATTGCCCTATTTCCCGTTAGCTGGATGGGAACCTCGTGGATTTAACTTTGGTCAGATAGGCTTCAGAAGACAGTCAGTGCTGGACTCTGAAGCTTCTGAGACGCTTTCGTTCACTAAGGAACGCGTAAGTTGCTTATGTAACATTGTTTTAGAAGTGGCACAGAGTCTAACTTCATGTTGTTATTGCTTTAGTTTTGTCGTCAGGGGAATCTTTCTAATCAAATTCTTTTCTATCACAAATGTAGATGTGTGTAATCTTGCCAAGCGGGCAAGTGTCTGGTTTGTTTAGGTTAAGTCATTTCATTGGTGTTTAATTAGATCATATTTGTCAGATGGTTAATTTTAGTGGTGGAAGGTTTATCTTGTAATTTGTTTGATCTTAATGTTCAATACATGTTAGCTTATTTTGATTTGTCATGTTATTTATTGCATGAAGTCACTAGGAAGATTATTCCCCTTTTCCTTCTTCATCTTTGGCAGGGTCAATTTAATACGGCCTACTGAGGTACGCATCCAGCCTTCCACTCAACAAGCTGGTCTTGACATTAGCTTCGTCCCGCCTGATCTCTTTTCCTAAATTAAATCAGGGTGTTCTTGAATACCAAGCAAATCGGAACATTCGCTCCTAGGTTTTTTTTGCTGTGAACTCAGCTGACCTAGCGAGTAATTAAATGATAATTTTGATATGCTAATATTATTATTATTATTATCACATCTTGGGTTAACAAAAGGGAAGGGGGGGGGATGAGAGCACTGTTACAATAACGAACGGATTCCTCCATGTATTGAGTTTCTTGATATGATGATAATAATAATGATTATTATTATTATGGTTACAAAATATTTTGTAGTTGAACTGCTTATTATTCACTTTACAAGAATTGAACGATTTTCAAGGCCTGAGATGTGCTACCATACGACAAGCGCCAGGTTGTTCTAGCGTTGTGGTCATAGTTTATATTGTTGTCCATCTTACTGGAATCCACTGTTCCATTCAAATCAAGTAAATTGTAATAGTGGAGGAAAGCAACGATAGTAAGTTTTAAAATCCAAAAGTAACGAAAGAGGAACGATTGGTTACTATGACAAGGAACTGTACGTCGTTAGTATTTTTGTCAAGGACTGTAACGTCGTTAGTATTTTTGTCAAGGACTGTAACGTCGTTAGTATTTTTGTCAAGGAACTGTAACATCGTTAGAAATATTGCCAAGGAACTGTAACGTCGTTAGAATTTTTGTCAAGGAGCTGTAACGTCGTTAGTATTTTTGACAAGTAGCTGAAACGTCGTTAGTATTTTGACAAGTAACTGTAACGTCGTTAGTATTTTTGTCAAGGAACTGTAACGTCGTTAGTATTTTTGACAAGTAGCTGTAACGTCGTTAGTATTTTGTCAAGGAACCGTAACGTCGTTAGTATTTTTGTCAAGGACTGTAACGTCGTTAGTATTTTTGTCAAGGAACTGTATCGTCGTTAGTATTTTAGTCAAGTAACTGTAACATCGTTAGAATTTTTGTCAAGGAACTGTAACGTCGTTAGTATTTTGACAAGTAACTGTAACGTCGTTAGTATTTTTGTAAAGGAACTGTAACGTCGTTTGTATTTTTGACAAGTATCTTTAACGTCGTTAGTGTTTTCACAAGTAACTGTAACGTCGTTAATATTTTTGTCAAGGAACTGTAACGTCGTTAGTATTTTTGACAAGTAGCTGTAATGTCGTTAGTATTTTTGACAACAAACTGTAACGTCGTTAGTATATTTGACAAAGAACCGTAACGGCGTTAGTATTTTTGACAAGTGACTGTAACGTCGTTAATATTTTTGACAAGGAACTGTAACGTCGTTAGTGTTTTCGACAAAGAACCGTAACGTCGTTAGTATTTTTGTCAAGCAACTGTAACTTCGTTAGTATTTTTGTCAAGCAACTGTAACGTCGTTGGTATTGTTAACAAGTAGCTGTAACGTCGTTAGTATTTCGTCAAGGACTGTAACGTCGTTAGTATTTTGACAAGTAACTGTAACGTCGTTAGTATTTTTGTCAAGTAACTGTAACGTCGTTAGTATTTTTGTCAAGCAACTGTAACGTCGTTAGTATTTTTGACAAGTAGTTGTAACGTCGTTAGTATTTTGTCAAGGACTGTAACGTCGTTAGTATTTTTGACAAGGAACTGTAATGTCGTTAGTATTTTTGTCAAGGAGCTGTAACGTCGTTAGTATTTTGACAAGTAACTGTAACGTCGTTAGTATTTTTTCAAGTAATTGTAACGTCGTTAGTATTTTTGTCAAGCAACTGTAACGTTTTTAGATTTTTTGACAAGTAGTTGTAACGTCGTTAGTATTTTGTCAAGGACTGTAACGTCGTTAGTATTTTTGTCAAGGAGCTGTAACGTCGTTAGTATTTTGACAAGTAACTGTAACGTCATTAGTATATTTGACAAGGAACCGTAACGTCGTTAGTATTTTTGTAAAGAAGCTGTAACGTCGTTAGTATATTTGACAATTAACTGTAACGTCGTTAGTATTTTTGACAAGGAACTGTAACGTCGTTAGTGTTTTTGACAAGGAACTGTAACGTCGTTAGTATTTTGGTCGAGGAACTGTAACGTCGTTAGTATTTTTGACAAGGAACTGTAACGTCGTTAGTGTTTTTGACAAGGAACTGTAACGTCGTTAGTATTTTTGTCGAGGAACTGTAACGTCGTTAGTATTTTTGTCAAGGAACTGTAACGTCGTTAGTTTTTTTTTGACAAGGAACTGTAACGTCGTTAGTATTTTTGTCAAGGAACTGTAACGTCGTTAGTGTTTTTGACAAGGAACTGTAACGTCGTTAGTATTTTTGACAAGGAACCGTAACGTCGTTAGTATTTTTGTCAAGAAGCTGTAACGTCGTTAGTATATTTGACAATTAACTTTAACGTCGTTAGTATTTTTGACAAGTAACTGTAACATCGTTAGAATTTTTGTCAAGGAACTGTAACGTCGTTAGTGTTTTTGACAAGGAACTGTAACGTCGTTAGTATTTTGGTCGAGGAACTGTAACGTCGTTAGTATTTTTGACAAGGAACTGTAACGTCGTTAGTGTTTTTGACAAGGAACTGTAACGTCGTTAGTATTTTTGTCGAGGAACTGTAACGTCGTTAGTATTTTTGTCAAGGAACTGTAACGTCGTTAGTGTTTTTGACAAGGAACTGTAACGTCGTTATTATTTTTGACAAGGAACTGTAACGTCGTTAGTGTTTTTGACAAGGAACTGTAACGTCGTTAGTGTTTTTGACAAGGAACTGTAACGTCGTTAGTATTTTTGACAAGGAACTGTAACGTCGTTAGTGTTTTTGACAAGGAACTGTAACGTCGTTAGTGTTTTTGACAAGGAACTGTAACGTCGTTAGTATTTTTGACAAGGAACTGTAACGTCGTTAGTATTTTTGATAAGTAACTGTAACGTCGTAAGTATTTTTGTCAAGGAACTGTAACGTCGTATGTATTTTTGTCAAGGAACTGTAATGTCGTGTAGTATTTTTGACAAGGAACTGTAACGTCGTTAGTATTTTTGTCAAGGAACTGTAACGTCGTATGTATTTTTGTCAAGGAACTGTAATGTCGTTAGTATTTTTGACAAGGAACTCTAACGTCGTTAGTATTTTTGACAAGGAACTGTAACGTCGTTAGTATTTTTGATAAGTAACTGTAACGTCGTAAGTATTTTTGTCAAGGAACTGTAATGTCGTGTAGTATTTTTGACAAGGAACTGTAAGGTCGTTAGTGTTTTTGACAAGGAACTGTAACGTCGTTAGTATTTTTGACAAGGAACTGTAACGCGTTAGTATTTTTGATAAGTAACTGTAACGTCGTAAGTATTTTTGACAAGGAACTCTAACGTCGTTAGTATTTTTGACAAGGAACTGTAACGTCGTTAGTATTTTTGATAAGTAACTGTAACGTCGTAAGTATTTTTGTCAAGGAACTGTAACGTCGTATGTATTTTTGTCAAGGAACTGTAATGTCGTGTAGTATTTTTGACAAGGAACTGTAACGTCGTTAGTATTTTTGTCAAGGAACTGTAACGTCGTATGTATTTTTGTCAAGGAACTGTAATGTCGTTAGTATTTTTGACAAGGAACTCTAACGTCGTTAGTATTTTTGACAAGGAACTGTAACGTCGTTAGTATTTTTGATAAGTAACTGTAACGTCGTAAGTATTTTTGTCAAGGAACTGTAATGTCGTGTAGTATTTTTGACAAGGAACTGTAAGGTCGTTAGTGTTTTTGACAAGGAACTGTAACGTCGTTAGTATTTTTGACAAGGAACTGTAACGCGTTAGTATTTTTGATAAGTAACTGTAACGTCGTAAGTATTTTTGACAAGGAACTCTAACGTCGTTAGTATTTTTGACAAGGAACTGTAACGTCGTTAGTATTTTTGATAAGTAACTGTAACGTCGTAAGTATTTTTGTCAAGGAACTGTAATGTCGTGTAGTATTTTTGACAAGGAACTGTAACGTCGTTAGTGTTTTTGACAAGGAACTGTAACGTCGTTAGTATTTTTGACAAGGAACTGTAACGCGTTAGTATTTTTGATAAGTAACTGTAACGTCGTAAGTATTTTTGTCAAGGAACTGTAACGTCGTATGTATTTTTGTCAAGGAACTGTAATGTCGTGTAGTATTTTTGACAAGGAACTGTAACGTCGTTAGTATTTTTGTCAAGGAACTGTAACGTCGTATGTATTTTTGTCAAGGAACTGTAATGTCGTGTAGTATTTTTGACAAGGAACTGTAACGTCGTTAGTATTTTTGTCAAGGAACTGTAACGTCGTATGTATTTTTGTCAAGGAACTGTAATGTCGTTAGTATTTTTGACAAGGAACTCTAACGTCGTTAGTATTTTTGACAAGGAACTGTAACGTCAGTAGAATTTTGACAAGGAACTGTAACGTCTTTAGGATTTTTGTCAAGTAACTATAACGTTGTTAGTTTTTATGACAAGGAACTGTAACGTCGTTAGTGTTTTCGACAAGGAACCGTAACGTCGTTAGTATTTTTGACAAGGAACTTTAACGTCGTTAGTATTTTTGACAAGGAACTGTAACGTCGGTAGAATTTTGACAAGGAACTGTAACGTCGTTAGTATTTTTGTCAAGGAACTGTAACGTCGTTGGAATTTTGTCAAGGAACTGTAACGTCTTTAGTATTTTTGTCAAGCAACTGTAACGTCGTTAGTATTTTTGACAAGTAACACTAACGGTGACTTCGTTATTTTTTGGTACTCATCGGTGTCACCAAGTTACTTTTGAAAAGTGACTTACCCAATCCTGGTTTGAATGCACTGTCACCCTTTGAAACCTCTATTCCTCACAAGACGGTCGACCAACATCTACTGTATACTGTTTTACAAATGCTCAGCAATAGACTGTGGCCGTGTTTTCCAACCCACTCCTCATTCCCCCACGCTATTCACCACGCTGCCGTTAAAATAATTTGGTTTCGATATATGGTCGAAAATTCATTGAAACTAAACTACATAAGTAACCATGAGCGGATAGTGTAATTTAGATTAATTAATAATTAATTCATCCATTTTTTGAAAGAAAACTGCATGTAATGATAAAGGGATGGTAGGAGGTTAATAAAGAGATATACAGTATGTATCGTGCATTCAGATTTATTTTTTACACAATATTGTTCAAATATTCAATAAATATACTACGCCTTGATTAAAAGAGCGCGATTGAAGTTTGATTGACAGTCTTGGCGGAGTTTACCGCATGCCGTGCCGCCAACATATTCACAGCTCCTAGTCACTGATATTTTTACTGTTTCATTCTTTTCCAGCGCAAAAAGAAACTGGAAGTAGAAGACTTTTAGCCTACTATAGAATTTTGTAAAACACTAAAGAAACATACGAAATATACACGGGCCAAATGTCCGTGTGTGTGTATGTCTGTACCTCCTATCAATTCCCGAACAACGAAATTGAATTGAACAAAATTTGGTACAGAGGTAGTACTAGTAAAGGGCATTTCAGTGCCCCGTTTAATATTGCCACTATCTAACGAAAACAAAATGGCGGCCACCTGAATGTTCAAAGCTTAAGTTGAATTACGACTAAACTAATCATCAAATATTTTCCTAATTTTTTTAAACACATAATCCTATACAAAACGTCTAGAGCCCAAGCTACAAGGTCATCAGCTGAATAATCGTAAGATGGTGGCCGCGTGAATCATGTATGCATTACAATCCATAACAATCCAACGAATCAATCCACACAGAACTTGGCACTCACGTAGTCTTACACGAAGACCCTCCGTTACCAACGTAATAACTGTACGAGCTTGAATATTACGTGCAGCCACCATTTTGGAATTATAAAATATAAAAATATTTTACTCTCAATACGCTACAGCTACAATAACGAAAATGTGTGACCAAGTAGGACCTTGTATGGCTAACACAAAAGAACAGACTCGCCATACATTCTGGCGGGTGCTCTAAATATTAGAACATTAAATTCGCACGCGCTAAGTCTACATGTGCCGAGCCAATGAGACAAGCAATTTAGCAATGCAGGGGATTATTACTTTAAAATCTGCAAATTAGGATGGAAATTAAAGAAAGGCTTCGTCAATTTAATCGTTATTTTGGGAATTCTGTAGTGATATGGCCTATTTTGAAAAATGGAAATAGAAATCAAGGGAATAATTTGCGCTACATGCTGCCAAAATACGCCAAGAAGGGGAATGGAAGATTCAATGAAAACAGCAATGTACGTAGTCAACTAACAATCTGTCTTTAAGAAATAATATTTTTACGAGTCCAGGAACTCCAAAATCATGAAGAATTAATTTGTCTACATAGGTTAAATACCCAGAATGTTCCTAATGTCAAGCCTTGGCCGCATCATGTAAATTCTACACTCACCCTGTGGTATGTGGGACTAATGACTGAGAAGTCCAAGCTCCTAAATGAAATGAAAAAGAGTGACCTGAGCATACTGCACACACATTTACCGTTCAGCGAAATGACCAGAATGGTATGATTATGTTATAGGATTTTTGTTTAACTTTCTTTGTAGATAATTTTTATACAACCTGTGACAATAAAGTTCGGTGAATAGTCCTGTACTATCTACATAGATAAACAATGCACTACAGTGACCCTACTGTCCTTCGAAGTAGCCCCCTCCCGCAACTATGCAATGCTGAGATCGGCGATACATGTCCTGGAAACTTTGCAAGAAGGCATCGTTTGGGATGGTGTTCAAAAGCCTCGTCACTTTGCGTTCGGTGAATAAAGTCAAAACGGTCGACCTGGCAACATTGGCGACACACAACGCAACGTGTAAGACCTGTTTGACACAGTGCGAGTTTAGAAGGATGAATTCACGCAACCTACCACGCACACCTGTTCGGGCGGGGCGGGGGTCAGAAGTGAGAAGGATGAATTTATGCAACCTTACATAAACACCTGTTCGGCGGGTTGCAATGAGATGGGTGAATGTTGAATGGAATGGAATCTCTCTCAAAAGCATCGACACGAGCGAAGAGACCTGGTGTCTGAGGTACGCCCCAGAAGTCAAGCGTCAAAGTATGGAGTGGCGGGGTCCAGGTCCAGGGTCACCGAAAAGCCCTGAAGGGCCAGAGGTTTTCGGACATTTCGGACATCCAACGTATTGTGATGACCCGACTGAGGGCTATCCCTAAAGAGTTTCCAGGACTTGTACAGACATTCTCAGAAGTGCATAACCATCCACGGGGATTACTTCGAAGCACAGTAACTGCTGTTTCAGGTAATCCAACAATCCGAACTTTTCGGTCAGACCGAACGAAACGTGACAAGGATTTTGAACACCATCCCAAAGGACGCCTTCTTGCCAAGTTTGCAGGACATGTATCGCCGATCTCAGCATTGCATGGTTACGGGAGGGGACTATTTCGAAGGACAGTGGGATCACTGCCGAGCATTGTTCACCTATGTTTAGGCTTGCCATATTTTTGTTGAGTGAAACCGGGACACATTAATATGGGATGGCCTACCAGGCGGTTTTAAGCCTCTTTTTAAGCCTCGCAAGTGACGGGAGGGGGGAATCTGGCATCCTAAATCGTTAGTTTACACATCTTTTAAAAATAAAAAAGGAATTTTTGCTACGGTACATAAAAATATATAATTTTTCCTTTTTAATGATTTTTTTCTGGTCTATCATCTAGAGAGAAGTGTTAATGAAATACAATTTAAAATACTTACAATTTACCAAGTCTTCTTATTTTTTTAAAAACTACAACTTTTTGTCTAACTACAAAAACAATTACAAATAACTTTCTATGTCAAACTAAAAAAAAACTAAAAAAAATGAGTTAACAATGCTAATCCTTGCTTTCAAACCACTCATATTTTTGACTTGAATGTACTTTTTTTCAAAATGTATTTCTTAAGCTTGACCTTTTCATAAAAATCATAGCAAGAAAGGCCAAAGTTGATTTTACATACAATCAATGCTCTTGCAGTGGACTCGCTCATTAATGAAGAGTAACCGATTCATAAAAGATTCTTAAAAACATAAATTCATTACTTTTTAAATCTTACAGCCGTTTTCCGGGATATTGATAAAACCGGGCGGGACTCCGGGACAAGAGCAAAATACCGGGACTGTCCCGGTCAAACCGGGACGTATGGCAAGCCTACCTATGTTGATAGTACAGGACTATTCACCGAACTTTATTGTCACAGGTTGTATAAAATTGATATAAAAAGTAGCAAATATTTATACCATAAGAAAAATATCATTATTAACTCATGAATCCATACATCTACAAACTCTGTGTTATCTGAACTCTTATAATCATGCTGTAAACATTTCAGCTTCATATTCCAAATGGATTCTGATAAAACTTGTATTTTACAAGTAACATTGGCAAGATAGGGTTTTCTTGGAGTCCCTTAAGGCTCTGGGTAAGCATTGTGCGATCGGATCCCGATGTAGTAGACTAGTACTTGAGGGTGTTAGTAGGCTTACTCGGCACTTAGAACATTTCCCCTCTAAGGCAAAATTCCGGTACCCCGGCATCTGTAAAGCAATAGCAGTTTAACTAATGCACTACGTAGTTGGGCATGCCCAGCCATTAGCCATCTAACCCATCAACGCAGCCAGACGTGCCGAATGGCCTGTATTGTTGTTAGTTTGGTATTCGGTGTTCCCGCATCATGTCCCAGGATATGAATTCTAAACCTAGACCCTAATAATAACAGTTAGATATACTATTACAGTCATCACTATAACACAGGTTATGAGACAAGTTCAACGCTTATAAAAATACACTGACCCAGGGTTGAGGAGTAGCGCTTTACTCTACTAGTAACTGTTACTTTTTAATTTTTTTATTCAATCTATAAGGTGCGTTCAAAAAGTAACGAGCCGGAATCTGGAATGCGCAAACCGGTGACTACATCGGCTAATCGTGGCGTGTGTAACGAGGTGTGATTCTGACCAGAGCGTGGAAAGCCACAGCCCGTCGTTAGAGCGCACGCGTGCACGTCACGTGACGACACAAAGCGAGCAGCAGCATGCATCAATCGTCCAGTGCTACCAGTCACATTGCAAACAGTGACATGGAGGCGTCAACAGAAGAGCAAAGAGGTGTTGTTTGGTTTCTGACAGTGGAAGGAGTAGGGGGAACGGACATTCATCGCCGAATGTCACAAGTGTACGGCGAACACTGCATGTCCCTTGCAAGGAAGGACGGGTGTCGTTAGCCGATGATGCCCGGTCTGGGGCACCCCGCTGCATTACCAGTGGCAACGTTGACGCACTCATTACCCAGGACCGCCGAGTGACAGTGAACACCATAGCCACCGTGGTCGCTCTATGACAATGCACGACCTCATACGGCCAACACAATCGCGGCCCTCCTGCAAAAATTCAAATGGGAGGTTCTCGGCCACCCTCCATACAGTCCAGACCTCTCTCCCTGTGATTACGCCATGTTTGGTCCCCTGAAAAGGGCTCTGCGGGGCCAACGATTCACCTCAGACGCCGACGTCCAGCTGTACGTGCGGAACTGATTCACATCGCAGCCCAGGGAATTTTATGAGACAGCCATTCACCGCCTCGTGTCACAGTGGGACAAGTGCCTCAACAGCCAGGGCCAACACTTCTAACATACAGGTACTGGTTTCTGTAATTATGCCTCCGCCTCGTTACTTTTTGAACGCCCCTTATAGTTATGGCAAATGTGCATTGGAGCAGGAGATGAGTTACTATCCCAGCACGTTTGGTATTGAGTTTGGAGTACCCTTGGTAGCGTGCCGAAAATTACACTTATCTTGGACTGAACCACACTACTCAGATGGAAATTAGCAGATTGGTTTGAAGAAAACAGATTAATCATCATCTTCATTTGAAATAGATTAAGTGCTAACATATACCTTGCAGACTTAACAGAATAATAATTTTTGTGCTAAAATCTACAGTATGTCATATCAATTGCCGATTCCAGTCTTCATATATTATATTAACGTTCCATCCAAAAATTTGAAAATAAGCCTGGACTTCGAACGGAAATTCAACTGATCTCACAATATTTTAAACACCTATTCCATTTCTTAGATGTAAAGTTAATTAGGTACGGTAGTGTTTGTGACAACGGACTAAGGCATATTGTACGACCCCTGCCATGGCTAAGATGTTAATCCTAGGGGACTTCTCCGAAGTTAACAAAGCAGTCATCACTAAGCAGGATGCCCTACAATCTCCATCACAGTTTGATGTCCAAGCCACATGCTCTTCAGTTACGACTCCCGAAGACATCATTTTGAAGGGGGTTTGCGACCGGCCAGGAATATTTTATTCATGGTTGTATGTGTTTCTCTATGACCTAATTTCAGCTTCCATTTATAAAGTGTGTCTATCCTGTGGATAGGAGTCCATCTCATGGAACGGTTAATAAATGCACACCTGGTTGTCCATGACTTCCCGAAGACCATTTTCCGGGATATACAAGTATCACTAGTCGAAATGCCTGGTCATCTATTGAAGCTAACTGATAATATATATAACAAATTAATTAGATTTGGTGTTCATAGTTTCATGTCTAAAAATAGAAAAAAACGGAAAATATAATCTCAACAACAAATTGAATTAGGGTATTAGGAATGACTTTGGATGAAATCCTTTCAGTACTTCTTAAGGGGAAGTATTTTATGTACGTTCTAGGTTGATACAACCTGCTAGACAACAAGAATTTATTGCTTTCTCAATTTATCTCAATTTTAAAATATTTCCAGGGAGGGACAAGTATATCTGAGATGCTTGGAATGACTTGGAAGAAATAGTGTGTTTCACTTTCTGGTAGTTTAAGGTGAGGAAGGGGAGACAAATGCCAATAATTTTAATAATACCAAAGGGACAAGTGAAAGTGCATGAGAATAGCAGTATGCTTTTAGATCAGAGCCAGCAAGTTGTAACTTGCGCTCGTGCAGTATGGAATTAATCCGTGGCGCTTGAGCCTGGCAATGGCAAATGGCTTACAGGGTACATACAAAGTTTCTCCGCAGTGACGCGAATACGCTAGCATACTCACTCATCCGCATTCAAGTTGGCAACGGATCCCACTAGCAGTCACTCCACTGATGTTTATAAAGGAAATTCATTAAGAGACGAATTGAACAACTACTTTGTAGCACTGTTCTCACATTCAACTATCAGGCTGAACAGCGCGCAGAGACAGGGAGCAGACAGGCAGGCTCCGAGGTCAACACATGTGCATAGCCTCCAAAGCCAGATCCGCAAGCGTCTGACATCGCTGCAGAAGGAGTTTCTATACGAAAGTAGTAATGTAAACCTTGGAAAACCACCTATTTTCATTCGTTCATACGTGCTGGATGCACACGTTTGTTGCAACAACTCTTACAACAAATAGTCGACCGTACTCGAAATTCATTTGTAGGACTATGTAGGTTCTTGAAAAGGACTGGATAACTTGTGGCCTAATAAGCCAACAGTTTCTCGTAATATTCTCACTGTATTTCATAGCTGAGCCCATATTAGTTATTATTATTATAAATATTATTACAATTATTATTATTGTTGTTTTTATAAAAAATGCATATACATGGGTTGGTTTTTTAGTTTTTGGCACCAATGCGTCAGTGCCAAGTTGCAACAATGTTGGGCGCTGCCACTTTTACCGACGGTTGCTGCCCTGCATCCCCTCTCTCAGAGCACATGACTTCGTCCGTCCTCACCACCGCTCGTGCGCAGTCTCGCCTGTTAGATGAGTAGTGTGAGACCAGCGCTCGCGAAAGACAGTCCCAATGTTTTCCAAGCAGGAGCAGAGAACGTGGATAAAAATTCAATGTGCTAGGGGTCGCAGTGCTAAACAGTGTCACCGAGGATTGCAGGAAGCGTGCGGTGCAGCTGCGTTACCGTTCAGAACGGTAGCAAGATGGGTTGCAGCCTTTCGAGATGGGCACGAACGTGTGGAGCACATGCCTCGATCTGGTCACCCACCAGTAAGTGATAACAATGTACAGATGGTGTCCGCGTTTGTAGAGGTGGATCGAAACGTAACGATTCGTCAATTAGAGCAAGATACCGGACTGGCGCATTCAACTGCCCTCCACATCCTGAAGGACTAACTGAAAATGAGGAAGATTGCGTCCAAATGGGTTCCGCATGACTTAACCGACATGCACAAATGGCTGCGATATGACGCTTGTCGTATGCACTTGCAGCGTTATGAGCGCGAAGGAGAGGCCATCTTACGGCGTATCATAACCATTGACGAGACGTGGGCCAGATCTTATGAGCCACAGTTAAAACGCCAATCGAACGAGTGGCGGCACCACGGATCAGCACGGAAACAAACAGTTCGACCAACCCCCACCAATGTGAAGGTAATGTTGATTCTTGCCTATGATTGGGATGGTGTGATCATTCACCATACTGTTCCCCGAGGGCAAACCGTTAATGCGGCGTACTATTGTTCGTTTCTGCAAGGCCATCTCCGAGGAGCTCTGAGAAGGAAACGGCGCCACCACATGGTTACACCGCCCATCGTTCTGCATGACAATGCTAGGCCACACACAGCAGGCGTTGTGTCGGCATTGTTGGATCGCTGGGGCTGGGAGGTCCTCTATCACCCCCCATATTCTCCCGACATAAGTCCCTGCGACTATGATCTCATCCCGAAGATGAAGATGACAATGCGCGGGGAGCGCTTCCGTAGCATTGAAGACGTTAAGCAGGCTGCCGAGCGCTCTTTTCGTACCATCAATAGATTGGGCTGTGCCAACGGGATCCAACGACTTCCGCATCGCTGGGAACACGTTGTACGCAATGGTCCATCGAGGGCCTGTGAAACTTGGAACCATCTAAGTGAGTTATTAATCCAGTTATAACTAAGGTGCCAAAACTAAAAAACCAACCCATGTATATAACAGTAAGTATGTTCGACTAACACGAGGAAAATACATGCCAAAGGAACGTTTATATTGAAATAGAGAGGACGCAAATACTCCTTACTACCCTACCAGCGAATTGTTACCGGTGGCGGAAATCGGAACTAATGCGCTCCGTCCAGCCACACGCCTGCGATAGACGTGCAGTTGTCGCCAGCGAAACCTCATCGCTCGTTATTTGTGTGCATGATTCGTGCTGGGTCGTGCGCTGTGCGGTGTGTTCTCATTGTATGGCTGTACATGCTTTCCCCGTTTTGCTCCGCAGCCGCTCGCTGCAGCCATAACGAGGCGAGATGACGTGATGTATACAGAACAGCCCCACTCCACGTCTAGTGGTAACAATTCCCTGGTAGGGTAGTACTCGCCTGGAAGTTCGCATCATTTGACTTAGACTACAAGGGAACAAAACGAACCGAAACCTCCCGATCCCACTGAAGGATTGCTTACATGATGGTCAGCTTGAAAGTAAAATATCTGTCATTACATTGTCCCCTATATTATTTGGTTCTCCCATAACCAGGGTGAATTTTCGGGCGTTCGAATCCGGATGTATACCTTGGAGCAGCCCAGGAGGCTGTGCGCACTGATTGCTCACATCCTCTCCAGCCAGTCACATGACTAAATCTGTTTCACCTAGCAGTCGATCTATGATGGAAGAGTCTACAGTATATTATGGTATGAAAGAGTATAGAAGTGCAATTGCTCTCTGAGGATATGAGAACTCAGTACGCCCACTCACCTGGGCAAATTCAGTTCCTGGTTCTGTATTCAAACGCGTTCCAATTAACCATCTCTAAAGGTTACCCGAATGAATTTGGGAATGAAACACCATCACACTCTGATATCCGTATAATCTGATCTAAGATGTTTGCAAAATGTCAGTGAGATTGGGGAATTCACGCTCGGAATGTACCCTGGCTAGCACGTTGAAGGCGTCCCCTATTCAATTATAACCCCTCAGACATTTCCAGAAAGAATTCCAAAGAAGCATCCATGTTTAGAGAGTTCATGAAGACAATAATAATGTTATTTGTTTTACGTCCCTTTTTACATCAGCAGCTTTTAGAGACGCCGGAGTGCCGGGATAATGCCCGGAAGGGGATCTTTAACGTGCCAGTAAATCTACTGACACGGCTCCCTCGCATTTGCGCACCCTCAAATACCAGCTGACCGCGCCAGGAATCGATCCTGCAACCTTGGGAACAGCGAGCGAGAACGTTACTGCTGAGCACGCACTGCAGAAGCAAGTTGCCAGCAGAAACACTATAAAGAGGCGACGTTCAGCAATGGACTTGTCTTTTCTAGCGCATGGCTATTTTTTAGTGCCAGGAGTTTCCGAGGACATGTTCGGCTCGCCAGAGTTTTTTTTTTTGTAGCCGCTTCTATACGGACACCCCTTGGGTGAGCTACAAGTACCATCACGTGTGGAGTGATGTCTGGGGAGGAAAGTGTTAATGTAAGGACGAGGAATTGGAAGCTAGCGGCTGTGGTCTATAGTTAGGGACTAACCCCGGCATTTGCCTGGAAGGAAGATGGGAAACCACAGAAAACCATCTTCAAGGTTGCCGGCGGGGGGATTCGAACCTCCTTGCCTCCCGGATGTGAGCGACTGCCTGCAGCCACGCCGTAACGACCATGGCTAACTCACCCGGTAGCAATGGACTAATGGGTGGCGATAAAAAAAAAAGGCAAGGACTAATGAAAATGCGTGAAGCATCGAAAATACGATTGACTGAGATCTTTTAAGGTCTGCATCACTTAAGTAGCAACCTAACCAATAAGAGGAGAATGCCACTAGAGGGATCTATCACAGCCACGTACATAAACTGACAATGAGTATAGGCCTACTACAGTACTTCAACTCCAAATACTTTATGGAGCAGAGCCTCTGTTACGTCACCTAACCCCTTTGGTCTGCCAACATATACTGGTCATACAAGAAAACACGGCAAGAAATCACACCCATATTAGTGAGGTAATTGCCACACAAAAGTCTATATCTGTAATGAGTATCGTCATACTTAACCATACGTTCCTTTGCAGATAACATGACCCTATGATGTAGGTGCTGAATAAGATTACTCTTGACACAATACTAAGTAAGATATTCCGTGAAGAACAAATCGCCTACTAATATTTTAAAGTTCAATGACCTATTATTATATTAATATGTCATTGACAGTTGTGCATTGGTACATTGGCATCATCCACTGGCAATGCCCTGAGAGACGTGATGTGCACCTGTACCTTAATTCCATATTGGTGAAGAAGAGACAAGGGAAGTCCTATTGTGCCACATTACTTACTCCAAAGCAGTGTTACTCAACGATGTATTATATCTAGAAACTGGAAAATTTGGCGGTTTCAATGAACGTCAGATTTGAGTTAAAATTCCTCTGCGTACTTTCGCTAATATCCTGTGGTTACAGACTAAGTGGGAAACTATTTTACTGATGACTTGGTTGCACATCTAGGCCTAGTTCAAATACCACCGAAGTCTCTTTGGTTGAGAGAGGAAATAAAACCTTCCACGGTAGAATTCCTGTACTAATAAATTAAAGTAACATCTTATGGAATTGAGAAGCCACCCCCTCACAATGACGAACGAGATGAGATTCCCAGTGTTCGGCAGCACGCATTATCACAGTATATGGAGTGTATAATAACCAATGTTCACACAGGTAATGGGTGGAACATCGTATATTACGTGGTTCTCTCCACAAGATTTCATTGGACACTTGTGCTCATTAAACATAACGTTCACTAACTAGTACATAAACACATGATGCTTCCTTTCTCAGTCTTATGATGATGCTGTACCTTACGTAGTATTAGAATAGAGCATCGATGTGATACGCTCATTTAGTTGTAGGGTGTCTATTACAGTCTCCTGAGTCTTGTAGGCGGGTCGTGCAAACTACAATATAATAAAGAAAACAGCACATATTTGCAGGTGGTTAAGATTTAGTCAGTTAGCTAGTGATATCGTAAATTTTCTTCCCCTCCATAATTTTTACACCTAATACAAAAATTTAATTTTAGTTGGCCAATACCATACTCTTTACACTAAATATTAAGGGAAGTAGGCATCTGAAATGTCACCACTTCGTTTTTGTGACAACTGAAGTATCTTGTAAAATACCCTCAGACAAATTTTTCTCAGAATGCTATGTCTCGAATTTGTAGATTGAGATATATATACACTATTTTAGTTACATAAATTTCTTGTAAACTTGCTTAACTTTGTTATTATTGTGTGATTTTTTTGTTTTGATAATGTTAGTGGCTATTAACCTTCAAGTTTAATTGAATAGTGTGATAATCTGTAATGGTTAGTAAATGGTCAGGTTGGTGTTTACATAGACCTTCTGTAACTAAAATAGTGTACATATTCCTTATATATATATATATATCTTAACCCACATATTCTTAGACATAGATTGGTAGCCTGAGTGTAAAGGACTCGATGATGATCGCTGGACGATCAAAACCAATCATCCAAGTGCATTAATTAATATCATGTAATTTTTTCATATATAGAGAATAACACTAATTAAAATGTTGGTGCAATCGTGTTGACCATCTGAAAACCATTAAATTTCACTTCCTAACGCAACAATCAAAAATGGCTCAAAACACAATATATTCTTGCCAAGTTTAGAAGTTGCAAGTTGATGAGATATTGAATTATCGGTTTTTAAATTGATTTTTTTAATTCAAGATGATGGCTGTGCTGATATTAAGTCAGTATATATTGTGACTTGTGGAAGTGATGTCTCTTCTATAAGACACTTCTTTATCAAATTCTGAAGGATACTGGTCAATCATATTGGGATAAGTCCATTTTTAGTATTATATTACAAGTTGCCACCATCGCCAATGTGAAAATTCGAGGGACTTGTCCTTTTAGCAGATCGAAGCTCTTAATAATGTAACTTTTTCTCAAGTTTTCAAATGGTAAGCTCATTAGACGGTGAAACGTCGATTTTAGTATTTTATGTATTCAAGATGGCAGGTGCACGTGATATTCAAAATGATGTACTGTATCTGCAATTTTGAAAAGCGACTTTCCCTTTCATGCTGCATCATCGTTTTGAATTTCGTATAGTTATTCGGAATTGTTTAGAAGCTACGGGGTTAAGTATAATAACATAAGATGGTTTCTTGATTACAATCGACTGCAATGGTGCACTTGAAAATAGGGGAAGTTTCTGTATGAATTATAACCTCTGCCAAATATTGTCGAGTGAGGTGGAAATTAAAGAAGGAAATTGTTCCCTATTATTATTACAGTATTATCATTGTCATTATTACAATTTTTATGATATATATTTTTATTATTGTTTTTATATTTTTACATAAGACATATTCCACTGCCTGCTAGAAATAATTGGAGCACTTTGTCGCCGTAATCGACTTCCTCCCTGTTAGCTTTGTTTGCCAGAGGCTTTGCGTTTCTAATGACAATGGGCAAAAAATCTTCGATTCGAAATATGAAATGAAAGGAGATATTTATCAGTGGAAACGCGATAAATGTATATCCACTTAGATGTTAGTTTAAGCTCTTCCATTTCAAAAATACAACGAATAATATTTATAATAAAATTGCTTGTGTATTTATCTCAGTAAATACTATCATTAGCTCCATTGGGTTCGAGACAGATATACAACGTTAGTCGCTAATTTACAACGGAGGCATCTCATTATTTTCATATAGTGGACCAATCATGGATGGAATTTTAGCCCAATAGAAGCTAATGACAACGATTTTTTTCTGTGTGTGTGTACATCTCCCCAATTAATGGATAATCGAATTGCCGTTGCTAATGAATTTTGGTGCTATGCTATTTCCAACTCCGGACATCTCAACTATTTTTTACCGATTGAGGGCTACAAACAAGATGATTGAGGAAACTACTAAGAATGATAAGCACCAAATCAAGATGGTGGTCACGCGTATTTTTAAAACACAGTTATGACTTATTTCCTGAACTAAATTCATTTTGACATATGACATTCAAAACCGTGTTGGTGGTAACGTTAAATTTAAACAATATGCGTGCCTTTTCTCAGAAATTACTAGGCTATATCTATACGCCTTAAATCCTTTACTATGAGAGAATAATAACAAGATGTTCAGCAGTGGACATGTAGCCTACTTTCTCTTACACATATGGGTATACTTATTATTCATTGTCCCTATCAAGCAGTATATATTTCGTTGTAATTCCGGTCTTGCATCTAGAGGAATTGATTGGACTATTTCACAAGTACATCCACCATCTTGAATGTATGGAATCATTCATGCTTTGCAAAGTTATTTGTCTGTATATTTTATAATTTCATGATGGCCGCTGCTATATACAGTTTGATATTCTTATGGATAAGGGTGAAAATGGCTTTTGAATTGTACTCTTCCGTCTCTATATTTCGCGTTAATTGTGCTATTATATCGTGAATTAAATATATTCAAGTATTAAGGATACGCCCAGCCCCCATTGCGTGCGTATACAGTCACTGTACTGTGCCCAACTCTAGGAATGGGTATTCCAAGTTTCAGACACCTAGATATCAAGGGAAAGGCTGTAGCAGCGTTTGAAAGTTCGGATATTTGAATATCGCGCTACATTGCTTCTCGAAGCCTTTCGAAGGAAATTACCGATAGTTGGATGGTAAATGACGTAGCGAGTAACAGCAGAGGTGGAGACTATTTATTGATTAAATAGTTAACTATGGAGCAGAGACTTGAGACTGGGATCAGATTACTGGCACGGCCAAATAAAAGTGAATGCAATTAGTATCAAGTAAATCGGACCAGGGATTCAAGAGATATGAGGATTTTTAGATATCAGGCGATGACGCGTGACCCTGACCGTTTTTGTATAAAAGCAAGCTGGAGCAGGCTTAGTTAGCTCAATTCATCACAAGCACTTGGCGAACAAGTTGCATCTACGCTGAGCCAAGGCACATGGTTGCCGCGTCTACGAAGAAGTACTTTTCAAATCGTGATAGTCACGAGAAGTGCTGCGCAAACGAGTTGGAACTTAGTAAGTTTCTGGTGAGGAGAATCACTGAGGTGATTGTTTTTCTACAGACATTGGTGGAAATATTTATATTTCCTAAAGGACATATGCTAGACTTGGTCTAGAAAATAGTATTTGTCACAGTCCAATAGTAAATTAATACTTGGATGTTTAGATCCATTTAAAGTCAGTTTTCATATTTTGTAACTATTTAACCACTTCAATCCGTCAGTACATTGAAGAATAGTCTATAACGGTGGCGTTCATTAGTCTACGCAAGGGAAACTGCAAGTTGTCTAGCGCATGGCAGATGGTGATATACAAACCATGCCCAGGGAACGATCTTCAGAACAGCCGTTAACTGCTTAGACTGTCAACGTTTTTCTGGTAATGATGAGATTACAGTGAGTTAAGTTACAACTGACACATTTAAGAAGAGATCGCTTAGATCTGACCCTTTTCAAACAAACTGTTATGGCTTTGTTAGAAGCCCATATTAAAATGGAACCACAGTCATTTAAAACGTCGAAAAATACTACCACTATGTCTGACTAGACGCTTTGTGGGTCTACAATGGCGGCCGATACAAGGATTATACGTGCTTGTCCGCTAGGGCATGTCTACGGATAAATCTGGTATAGACCAGGTTTACTACACTTCAAGAACATCAAGAAATGTAAGCCACATTTGAATATTATTATGCTTAGCTAATTGGAACAAACTATTTTTTCTGCAGATGACCAACACATTTTTTTCGTCGTATTTAAAGCTTGTAATGATTTACGCAAGACTAGTTAGATTTATTCTGAGCATTTTCAGCACTCAGAACAGTTTAGGATCGATGACCGAGCATTTTGAGCATTTATTTAAATTTTTCATATTTTTGGGAAATCACGGTAATCAGCCGATGTAACTGTAAAAGTTAAATTTATTTTTGTTGAGGAATGGATATATTTTCCATATTCGAAGGTTCGAACATGTGGATTCTCACATAATGAGATGATAATTAAACATATTTGAAATAATAATAATAATAATAATCCACTAATAATAATAATAATAATTTTCATAATTTTTCTAAATAATTCTTGGATATTATATTTTATAATAATCATATGTATTGAGAAAGAGCCTATGAAGTAGTTGAAACATTTCTAGTATGGAACAGGAGATTTTACGAAGGAGAGTGGTTAGCGCAAGCCCGCATTCAACCTACATTTCAGTTCTGGTTGAACAGTTGATATTTGCAATGAGCAAAGTATATGTGTCATATAACACGGAGAGGCATGAAACGGGAAGCAATTGATATTTGTATCAAATAGGATATTGTTGTATTTATATAAAATCATGACGTAAATACACTTCGAAAGTGAAATGAAGCTTTTCATAAGTATGGTAAATTCACGGGTTGAACTGAATGGTAAAATAAAATAAACTTGTCAGTTTATTAATCTTCCAGTGTTGATAACAAGCAGAGGCTTGATTTATTGTATAAATTTTGGGAAGATAATTTATGTGTGTGGAGTAGTTGAAATGCCATTCCCAGGTGCGCAGGTTTAAGTCGCAGGAATGAAGGTTTTTTCGAGCATCAATCAAATAGCAGGTTCGATGGCTCAGGTTTATAGTTGGAGTATTGGAGCCACACGTTTTGTCGTATGAATAACCCGAAGGTTATTTCTTTGAAACCATCAGTTCTTATTTCAACCTTGTTTACGAATTCCATTTAGAATTTGATTTTGCTAGAACCCGGATTTGTCATGATAGTAGTTTATTCTTCTTCAGAGGAAGACCTTTGCCGTTGTTGTTGTTGTTATAATATTGTGTTCTTACACAAATAGTAGAATGGGCCACTGCCAATTTAAAATAATTCTTTAACCACGAATAATTTGAAGGATATTTTCAATCCTAGTGCCATGAACTAAATGAATTCATTATAAGACTACAATTCTAATTTCCGCATTCTGTCGAAGAATTGCAAGTTGTGAAAGTTGCTAGAAATGGCCATAAATATAAATATTTTTTTTCATAATAATTCCAAGTGGAAAATCTAATAGTTGAATGGTTCAACCATTTATTGATCAAGTTAATGATTCAGAAATCATATATTTTGTTTGGAACTTGAAGTTCATAATCGAGTCACTTCTCGAATATTTAATGTCAGAAGAACAATTAATTGTTGTTGTGCTTCGCACAGTTCTTCGATGCTATGCTCAATGGTCAAATACTTTTCAGATGTTGTTAATATGTGTTAATAATTTGTGTTGCTACGATGATAATAATAGTTTCAACGATATATTTTGAAAAACTGGAAAACAAATGAAAGTCTAAGAAATTCTATAAACATTTATTCTACGAGTGTTAATATCATGTAAATAGTCAAACAGTGATCTACGTTATTTCCAGTATGGACAATTCATTTTGCACTGGAGTTAAAATGTTAATAATTTTGGAACACAGTCCACAGGACTAACAATCGGACTTGTGTTTTCAAAAGATTGTCAAATGTGTTTGGAAGACTCTGTATATTGTGTGTAAATAAGAGTGTGGATCGCCACACGTGGATGATGCTGCTTTGAGCATTATTCTTGCAGTCAGATTTTAACTTTAAATAAACTGAGATAATTTTACCAGATGTGTTTCACCCAATTAAATCTCCTTCTATCCTTATTGTTGCATTGAGCCAAAAATCAGCAAAGCATTTTTATAAATTTGATGTCGTTTTTGCGATTTGCTTTAACCCATCTGGCGCTCCGGGATATTTTGATTCTCGTGCTGACTGATTATTGGTAAAATGCATATGTGGTCGTGCGGACTCCGGTCTAAACGGGCACAGTACTCTAGTCTCGCTCATAGGATGCCACTTACAAGTTATTAGTGAGGTAGGCCCATATTACTGCTAATTTCCATTGTAGTATCATAAAAATACTCTGAGTTAATCATTATGAAATTGATTGTACGTTATTGATTCGTTATTTCAGCAAGGTCCCTTATATGGTACTTCTTTGTTACCAATTCTCGTTAAATTTGCGCAATTACATTCTGAATGATTCACTATAACTTTCAATATTATGCTCACCCTTCATTTTGAAAACTTAGGGTCGCCGTTATTTTACACTTGGCATATGATACTTCCTATACGTTTTTACCCCTACACTAATTGTCATTATTGTAGTTATAAAACATAAAAAGCCACTTTTAAATTATGATAGTTCAAGATTGTCTCTGTATGCTATATTGAAAGCGATATACTTAACACTAACCTACTGACGCCTCTCATACAATACTTCTCTACTTAGAAGATTCGCCTTAATTCTGCAATAACATCCTTAGTTACCAATTTTAATAGTACACCTAGCTGCCATCTTTAATCTATGGAGTCACTGTAAGTTTTTCTTCTGGGCGTGCCATGCAGTCATAAGGTTCTATTGTATTACTAAATTTCGTTATTTTAGCTCTAAGATACTAAATATTACTAGATTTTGAAATTTCTAGATGGCAGCAGTTCACTATATTAAGTGTGACAATCTTTTGACAAACACAAGTGAGAGCTCTTATATCATACTTACCTCTTGCCAAGATTCTTCATAATTACCCAATTTCTTTCAGAGTAATAGAATGTACTGTACTTTTGTAATAGCTCGCACAGCCGCCATCTTGAATGTATGAAGCGTCTGTTCTTTTGCGTTGGTCAAAAAAATTAAACACATGGTCCTACTTTGTCACTAAATTTCATTACTGTAGCTCTTAACAATTGAAAGTAATTTATGTTGATAATTTCAAGATGGCGGCTACCGATAATATACAAACTCATGTAGTTCTCATGTTGATAAAAGAGGATCCTAGTAAGAAACGATCTGAATGCCAAGTACAGCGACCATTGATTCATTGGATCATAAGTTATGGAATACCCTATATTGCGTGCTTGATTCGTACGACCACCATCTTGATTTTTTGGCCGATTACCTTGCAGTTTGGCCGTCAGACTCTTTACACATGAAGGAATGCTTTTCCGATTTTTTTTAGAGATCCGATGATTGGTTTACTGGCAGTCGCATTTTGATTTAAGCATTGAACATTTGGATTGGTCCAGTGGTGTAAGGGTAGCGTGCCTGCCTCTCACCTGGAGACCTCGGGTTCGATTTCCTGCTCCGTCTGGGATTTTAGATGCTGACGTGAAGGTTGGAACGGGGTGCACTCAGCCTTGCGAGGACAATTGAGTAGCTGTCACGAAAAGTGAGATTTGCGGCCTAGGGGACCCGATGCACTGACCACGCGTCACCCCAATATCTGCAGGTCAAATGGCTGGACAGCGGTCGCTTGGTAGGCCTAGGTCCATCATGGGCTGTAGTGCCACGGGCTTATTGAACGTTTTGATGCCCGTCATTTTGCTTTTGTTAAGATGGAGGTGATATACTGTAAAACATCACTCCGAGGTTGCCGAAATTGGTTCAAATGGGTTTCCTTGTGTATAATTTATTCAGGTGTGTGTTCATACATACTTGTTGTTGATTGATTTAAGGTTTTGCGACATAGTGGTCATGTAGCCCCATGTTCTTGGGTGTGTGTGGAATTTCTCTGACAATGTACGTTATTGTGATAGCTGTATGAGTGTATTTGTATTTCAGGCGAGGATTGGGAAGGAGGCGGCCTTGGCCTTACGTTAGGAAGCATCCTGGCAGTTACCTGGAGTAGATGTGGGAAACCACGCAACACCACTCCCATGATTGCTGAGATGGGAACCGAACCATTATCTTGTGAGGAAGGCATTGGATGTTTTGCGACGCACTGTATATTGATTATAATTGTGTCTATGTCGATGGAATGGTATACGCTTACAAATAATTCTAACTCTTATCTAGGTTTTGCATATCTCAATAGTAAAACATTCGTAATTCAATATAAATAATGACATAAGGGGAGACAGAGGCTTAAAGAGGATTTCTTGTCACCACTTTAAAAGGTGCCTCGTTACGTATTGCGTTACCTCCAACAAAGATAAAACAAAAACATATTGTGCTCAATCTTGTTAACAACACTGATCTCATTACCCTTGTGTAATCCTCGTAGGAGAAGTGAGACCTACCACGTGTCTAATGTATTTAATGTAGAATAAAATAGGGTCCTTTCTTTGTACAAGGCACATGATAAAATGTAGATTCAGAAGAACAGAACACCTCTTGCTAAAGGCGTAACATTAATTGTGAATTGTGAGCATGTATTAGATGGGGCACAAAGCTCCATTACTGCTCTTGAGGCACATGCCAGAACCTACACAGCCTTTTTGTACAGCATTACCTTTTGAGGTGTGGAATATTATTTCACCCAGTGGTCTACCAGCTTTTTGTTCCTTTATGAGTCGTAAAGAAAGAGTGATAGAAGGTAGACTGTGTGAATTACTGAGATAAATGATGGACTGGTGGCTATGAATGCTTTGTAAGGCCATGCCAGCCAACATCCAAGAACGGAACAGTGATTATTATGCGCATAGGATAAGATTGTCTCTCTATAGGATCATTATGACGGATACGGCTTGTTTTCAGTGTTTGTTGGTAGGAAGAGTTTGGTTACGTCTTCAATGGGTCGGGCTGAGTAGCACAATTGGACAAACGTTGCCATTCAAAATCCAATCTGGGAGTTCAATCCTGCTTCAGTACCATAACTTTTAAAGGAGTTTATATGGGACAGCCACTAGGTAGCAGAACTGCTCTCCATGACCTCGGGGAACGTATTGATACTCCATTCTCCAAGGTCCTGGGTAAGATTCCCGGCTCTGCCTACAACTTTAATTATGGTCTGGAGGCTGGAACATAGTTTACTCAGCTTTGTGAGACAAAATTGAAAAGAGGTGAGTTTAATTCCCAACATGTGCATGCACAGTACGGAGGTCTAGTTCATTCTCTAATTGTGTGCTTATGCTTGACATGAGGGCTGTGAAACTCGTTGTAACAGTAGTTCGGTAATTTTTTTGCTTTGTAATATACTGAATATAATGTTTAAGTGCAGTAATATATTCTAGGAGTGTTTTTGAAGTTGCGTAAGTCTGAATCTTTAATTTTTCCGGAATGCTTGTTAACGAATCCAGTTCCAATTTGCTCCTAACTATCGCGCGAAGAGAACTGTTCTAGCTAACATGAAACAGCTGACACAAGACCTCTGGGACCACCATCGTAGACAACTTCTTAAATGCATTTATTGCTAACAGATCTGAAAGATGCATATCTACACATAAATGTTTGATTATTTTCATTATGTTTTACAAAATACAGGTTCGAGCAGTTCCATGCAGAATAATTCATTATATTTGCATTGGACGTATTGCTTTTATTAGTTTGATTTCACCCACATAAAAACTCAGGTTTCCCTGAAATGAACTCTTCGAATTTGATGTGTTCAGTAATAATCAGAATTACAGGTTGATCCTGCTTTCTGGACATTACGTATTGATTGCCTAAAAATTACACTATTATACTATATATTACTGTCATAGTCGAGCTACGTGCAATCTCATTTTGATAGTTAGAAAATTGCTGTAACATAACACACACGAGGTAAAATATATGGCATGATGATGCAATATCCTATAGCAAGTATTCCAAGTATTATTTTTGCAATGGTCTACAAGTTATTCTATGAAACGGATAGCCAGCACTTAGATATATTCTACACTTAACTACCTTATTATAAACTGTGCCGGTTGGTATGGAGGTTCAGTAATCAGTTCATGGAAATAAATCAGGGTGAAAAATCCTGCAGGGTTGGAGGGAGTGGTAAGAGCGGTATCCTCACCTCCAGATTCGTTATTCTTATCATTCCCACACTAAAATATTTTAACATTCGTGAGGACACAGGTAAATCTTCTCTGTGTGTATACAGTAGGTACAAGTACCAAACATAAACAATATGAAAGGAAGCTACACATCATTATTAACATTTCTTCCTTATAAGGTGCCCCTTAGTCACCCATCCTGTGGTTGGGATCTATACCATACGCAGTATTTAATTCAAGACATTCCCCCTCCCCTACGTGTAAAAGATTTTGCACTCTCATTGTATGAACAGAAATGTGACTTATTATTCAGCAATAATTAGTACGGTAGCATTCAATTCAAGTAAATAATACTGAAGTGATTATCAGTATTTAAAGTTTTGCTGCTCAAGCTAATGGATTCCTAATTAATGCATCGCAGTACCATACCCAAGAGATCACTCCTGGTTGTTGCATGCGTGTTCAGTTTAATGGAGGATGAAGGTGAAATTTTCACGATTTTTTATATTTTATTCTCTGTAAAAATTGTATGTAGTTTCAAGATTATAATCCCAAAGTTTCATTGCTGTACTTCAATTCTAAGGGCGTCAAAAAAAGATCGAAACTTTATGGCGCCAAGCCCCCTATTTTGCTGTCACCAGTACAGCAGGACAGGAATCCGTATATACAGTATCTTGCCACTCTGACCGTCATTGCGAGGAAATGTTAGATGTTATTGTTTGGATGGCTGTGGATAAGATGGCGACTGTTCTGGCTCTTTGTTGTTGAGCAATAATGGATACCATGAGGTTAATAAATGTGTGTTACCTGTGATAAGCGTTTCTGTCGAATATTCTTTCCCAGTTGTTGATTAGGTTCTATAGGCTACTGGTTTTTAACGTAAATATGGGGAGAATAAGTGGTAGAGTGCTTAAAAGAGTGAAAAGGAATAGGTTTAAATGTGCAAGTACCGGTACAGTGAAAGGAATTGTCCCGCAAATTTTGAATAGCAGTACATCTACAACGAAATCAGTGAGGGTATTTTACCTGACATTAGCTCCGAAGAAACTTCTAATATTGGTTTCAGATTAATATACATCGAACTACTTAGTTATTGAGGTTTTAAGGGGAGGAACTACGAGGTCATCTATGAAGCAATTCATAACAGCTGTAGATGTGCCAAATTGTGGATCAAAGTCTAAGAAATTGTATGATGATGGTACAGAAAGGATTTCCATCGTTAGTACACTACATGTTGTTTGTGAGGAGTGCAAAGCAGACAGTACGTTTAAAACATCACCTATAAACAAATGGGTTTATGATGCTAACATTAGATTTTGCTACGGGATGAGGTGCCTAGGTGTGGGAAGGGAAGGAGCTAATTTATTTTGTGGCTTGATGAATATGCCACCACCTGTCAATCGGTTTACAGATCTCAACCCAAGATTGCTAATTTCCTTGGAAAAAGTTGCCAAAACAAACTTACTAGCTGCAAAGTAACTAGTAGAAGCAGAAGAAGATGAGGAGTATGGATAAGGCCAGCACTGAAAACTTCAGCTGTAGTATTGCATTGTAATATGAAGATAAAACTTCAAATTAAAATTCCCGTAAATGACATTTTTTCCCTTATAAGGTGGATTTTTTATTTGAGTAATTTAAAAGGTATCAACATTCTGTTGCACATGATTCTAAGCTGAGTTTTATTTTTAAATCAGTGATAAAAGTATCAGAGAGAATACCCAGTAGTTCTGCAGAGAATGCGCCTTAAGAAATTCAAGGTATAAAATATGTATTTTTATATATTAAGATTCTATGAACAAATTGAGTTACAAATGCAATTCAATATCAAGCAACATGTGTACAATATTCATACAAAATATGAACTTAATATCTCTAAAAATGTAGAAGTTATGGACATTTATCTACAGTCATGTTTTTACCTACGTCCTCCCTTAACCTCGGCATAGATTGAAGTCTGACCAGCTGGATTTGTCATATTTTTCACTTGTTTCCTCTATCTACCTTAAGAAAGGCGCTGTGATCTTGTAAGCTAAAATGAGCATATACGTATATATATCAAGTTGTATTCAAAGGAACTAGCGTTTTCAAAACATAATGCACTTATGACCAAATCTGTTTCTCGCCATTTGGCTTCGACTTTCAGTAATTCCCCTTCATATAAGAAAACTTTCCATATTCATACACTGAGGAATCTATATAGTCCATGCAATTCAAATTGCTCCATATAATAATCATGTTTTCGATAATCGGGCTACTTTTTCCGTAAATGGTACAGGCCAGTAACAGGGGAGTAGCGTCATTTTGAGAATAGGCGATGGGAGGAACGGACATGCTTCAGACCATTTACTCTGTATCCGTCTATAGATGGGGGGAATGTTGGTATACACCGCGTGTATACGAGAAGGATTTCTTATTGGAATGCGGATGGCTTGTTGGAGCAGTTGGTAGGCTATGTCACAACTTCGGTATTTACGACTGTGTACACAAACAAATCAAAACCTAAAAGGGAAGAGTAGCGTCGTAGTTTATACTTAAAATTCCTGACTCCTCTGTATTGGTTTTCGTTCAAACCCACTGTTGGGACTAGTCTAAAACAGTTATCAACATTTCGCTCATTCTTACTTTAAGCGACTGTACAATACGTGTACTACTGTAAGCCTTCATCTGGCCTCATGACAATTGCTTGTCTTGTATGAAATATAGAATACACTTAAGCATTTAGAAGATGATTATTTTGTAGCAACAACATGATGGAAGAAATTCTCGCTTTCATTTCTTGCTTGACAAGCAGAATAAATTACCTTTAATTCAGCAATGCGCGCGCAGGTTTACATTAAAAACCTATGAGTTGGCTTGGTCTTTGAAGGAAGTAGCTTTCTCCTCTAATTAGAGACAACCAGTGAAGAATTTGAGTCGGTCAAATTCACTTTGTAAAGACCAGAAAGCGAGCAGAGGGAAGCGCTAGTGAATGATTCATGTCACTGGGGACGTAAGATCCCCACTCTTTCTGAGGTTGGCTTCAGCACATTCCTGTGTTTCTAAACGTTAACTTGGAAGGTAATAGGCACTGTGCATATCATAACTAGATAATTGAAAATATGCAACTCCAATGTCCTTTCCACTACCAACAGCCAAACTAAGAGAAAACATGTACACACACTGGCATTGTAGTCTTATAATAACAGTCAAGAAGCTTTTGATGTTGTGGATTAATTTAGGGGATTGCTGCATCGGGCTGATTTAGCTCCGTGTACTTGAGTGCGTGTAGGATTTGTCTTATTATCTATGTCTTAGTGATATCTGTTGTTGTGTGTGTATATTTAATTGAAACTAGGATTGGGAAGAAGGCGGCCGAGGCCTTAAGTTGGGAACCATTCCGGCATTTCCCAGGAGTAGAATTGGGAAATGAAAAAAAGCACGTGTATGATTGCTTAGGAGTGATTCTAAACCAGCTCCTCTCAGTTTTGCCTCTAGAGGATGAGTGTACCCCGTTCCAGCCTTCAGACCAGAATTTCTTGGCAGAGCCGGGCATCAAATTCGTATCTCAGGGTTGACAGCCAAAATCTGTGACATGAGTTGGTCATATTAATGATATTATTAATATTATTTCCAGTAATTGGCTACCCATTGCGGGTATCAACACCATACTATACTATACTATACTATAAACACCATACTTTAAATTTAGAGACAACTCACTCATCAATGTCATGATTAGTTTTTAGTTCAATTTTTGAAACAGCCTGCTTTATGATACGATCGAAAAGAATGCACCATGCTGAGCTTTCTACTCGCTATTAATATAAAGAACAGTAATTTTAGGCGGATTTGCTAGAATTGTATCGGCGTATTGTACTAAACATGATCAATATAGAAAATATCCTACTTTCTTTACTCTCACCAAAGTAAAGATATGTTTAAATGTAGATTATATTGTGCCACACTAGGCTAACATCAATGATCAGCTACAGAATATTACCACCAACACTGAGTAGCTCTGGCTCCTGCTTTCACATTGCCTCTACGTAAGCTAAAAATATGAAATGTCTAGAAGCCACAAACTTAATGGTTATAGAGAAAGAAAACTCGAAAAGCCAGTCCCCGTGAACATTGCGACACTAGAAATAAAAAAATATGGTAGTAATATTGTGTAAATTGTACTGACTTCAAAATATACAACTGATCAATACTATAACGTAAATCATAACTTGAACGCTATTCAGGGAACGATCTGTTAAGTCGTGCATAGAAAACTGCTGTGAATAACATTACCAAAACCCCAGCAGACACGCACTGCTTCCTCACTCAAATATTATATCTTACGAAAAACAATAAAATTAAAAACGATGTCAACTCTCACGTATATAACAGTTATATTCATATAAAGATAAAAATCCTAATGAAAAATAAAAATAAAGTATCAGAAAATGTATGCTTTATACCTTTCATGATGGCCTATTAATACAGTATCAAAATCTCACGAACATAACATCGCACTGCATGTATAAAACCTGACTGAAAATGACATCAAAGTTTCCGTCAACACAACAGAATGTAAAAATAAGGAACATTATTTAACTCAAAGGCGAAATCAATTTTCCTCACTTCCTATAAAAAAGTAGAACTCGGAAAAAGGCAAACATTTAAGGTCCTAAATATCTCATTTATTATGCATCGTATGATAAAATAGCTAGAGACGCAAAAAGTCAGACATATTGTTGCCTACATTTTTAGTCTATTTTCATTTTATAAAAAATAGGCTTATGCGATCACCTTTTGTCCGTGTGTGTGTGTGTTAGTACGTATGTGTGTGTGTTTGTGTGTATCCCCTTAATTATATCTAAGCGGCCGAAGCGATTTCAATGAAACTCGGTAAGTGCTGTAACCGAACAGGCGATTCGTCACTCATAATAATAAAAATAACTCACTACTCTCATTAAATACCATCAATAAATAAAATATTCGGGGTTCGTGGGGGTAAGCACATGTACGATTATACTAGCAGCAATAAATATTCACACACAACTACACCAGTGGCTGCTTTAATAAATTAGAACTGATATCTGGTAAAACATAGACTACTATATTCAGATAGAAACGCATATACAGGGTGGTCCGGAAGTGGGCGTACCCCCCCCCCCCCCCTTTATTTTCAACATTATGATAAGAAGAGTTTAGTGCTTTTCAGTCGGTCAACACGAATGTACCCAAAAGAGATGGGTTATGCCCTAATCCTGAAATAAATTACATGAGATTAATAAAACACTAGGATGACCAGTTTCGATCGTCAAGCGATCATCATCAGATCCATTACACTTAGGCTACAAAATCTATGTTTGAAATACAGGTGAAAATATTTACAATATGTACAATTATTTAGTTGCAGTATTGGTACTGCAACTGTCAGTGTATGCTAAATGCAGTATATATGTTAGGTGAAATGATAAATGGTGATAGCTATCCGTAGATTGTACTTTAGAGAGATTATATGGTTGTAAACTATGGTTAAACTATAAAATTTTAGGCTAACTACTTATCTGATTGTCTTCCGTACAACAGCTACTCGCAGTTTTCGTGCTCACTGGAACTCACTGTGCGGTCGACTGCGGTGGTTATCTTAACGACTGGTTTTCCCCTGCTTTCTCCCCCTGCCCCTACGTGCTGTGGGGAGTGATAGCGATGTGTTTATGTGAGGTGTTGCCAACCTAGATAAGATGTATGTTATTGAATGAGGTGGGTCTACAACTATTAAAGACCGTGGATTAGCCCTCGCCACGCGTGGAGCATAACCCATTCGAACTAAGCGTTGACGGTCTTATGAGGACGTCCCGGCACCTTTAATACTGCCGCGAATATGGGCCTTGGTTTATTGCAGAAGAAAAGTACATCGTACACCTGATCCAGATAACATTTACCTATTAAAAAACCCCTAATTCCCCCCCCCCCCTTTTTTATCTAGCTTGGCTGTGTCGCTAAATTGTGTTTTGTTTCCGACAGGGTGTGTTTTTTTAGTAGCGTGAAGAGGGGTGAGCTCTCCATGAACGTGTGTTCATTTAGATTGTTGGTATTGTTTCGTTTGGCTAGGTGTATCTCGATTGCTTCCTTTATGTCAAGAGCTTTGCCTTTCGATTCGTGATGGATTATTTTAAGGTCCGACTCTATGTTGGTAAAGCTGTGCCCTGCGTCACACATATGTTCGCACACGGCTGAATGTGTTCCGTATCTTATCGAATTCCTATGTTCATTATAATGTGTGTCTACTCGCCTTCCACTCTGCCCGATGTAATTTGCTTGACAATCGGTGTCTTGGCACGTTATAGAATATACCCCTGAACTTGAATACGGGTCACGTTTATTTAGATTACTATTTAGGAGGTGCCTAGCGGTTGTGTTTTTCGTCGTGAAAGCTATCTTTATGCCTTGCTTTTTGAATAGGTTAGTGATTTTATATGTATTCGCATTCACATAGTTGAAACGCGCAAATTTTTTCTCATTACTGTCCGGTTTGGGAATCGTTTTATCTTTATTTTTATGTTTGGCTATAATTTGATTTATTTTGCTTGGCGAGAAGTTGTTTTCCTTTGCTATTTGCATAATAGTTCTTATTTCCTTATTATAGTTGTCTTTTGACATGGGTATGTTTAAAGCCCTGTGCACCATTGAATTGAAACCCGCTAGTTTGTGCGTACTGGGGTGATTAGACTGATTGTCGATTGCATGCGAGGTTTGTGTTGCTTTCCGGAATATGGAATATGAAAGGTTGTTGTCTTTACGTTCAATAGTTATATCGAGATAATTTATTTTCCGGTCTATTTCGGATTCCTTAGTGAATTTGATAGAGTGGTGAAGGCTATTAATGGATTGGAGAATTGTTTCTTCGCTTGTTAGTTCAGTATCGTAGATGCAAATTACATCATCTACGTATCTTTTCCATATTACTATTCCCTTTGTTGAAGTCTTTTCTAAGAACGCATTTTCTAGTGCATTGATGAAGATGTCAGCGATTAACCCACTTAGTGGCGATCCCATTGCTAGGCCTTCTCTCTGTGTGTATATTTTATTGTCGAATTGAAACACGTTTTGGGTGAGAACGACCCTCAGTAATCTCACAATCTCTTCAATTTCTTTCACCGAATTGTTGGATTTTAAGTTGTTTTCGATAGTGTTGATTGCTTCAATAATCGGAATATTGGTGTACATGTTAGTTACGTCGAAGGATACTAGCCTGAAGCTAGGTTTCATTTGTAGGGTGTTCAATGCTGTTACTAGTTCTGTTGTGTTCTTTACAGAGTTGTTTTTGTCGTTGGAAAGACGGCATTTTAAGATTTTTAGTAACTCTTTGCTGATTTTGTAATTAGGGGCATTCCTACAATTGACTATTGGTCTCATTGGGCATTCCTTTTTGTGTATTTTTGGTTGTCCCCTCAATGACGGTATTTTCGGGTTCATGTTTATTAGTTTTGATTTTTCGGCTTTGGTCAGTATGTATTCTGTTTCTTTTAGCGCACTTTTTATTTGTTTTTGGAATTTGTTGGTGGGGTCTTTTGTTAATTCCCTGATTTCGTTGTTGTTTAGGAATTCGACTGTTTTTTCAATGTATTCTGTTTTGTTCAAAATTACTGTAGTGTTTCCCTTATCTGCTTTTGTGAGGATTAAGTCATGTTCTTTTATTTTTTGTTTCAACGACTTTATTTCTTTGAGTTGTTTGTTGTTTTGAATGTTATTGCTATCGCCCTCTCGTTTGAGGATTTTTTTGGCTTCGTTGGTGGCGAGATTTTTGGTTAATTCCCTGTCTTCAGCTGGGAGCTTGTGACTGGCTATCTCAATATCTGTGATTAACTGTTTTATATTGTGGTTCGTGTGTGCGTCTGTGCAGTTGTATTTCAAACCTTTGTCTAACATATTCATTTCACCTTGAGAAAAGGTTACGTTCGTTCTGTTGTTTACTCTGCTGTGGAAATTGAATTCATTGTTATTCGTGTGTTGTTCGTTAGATTGATGGTTCTGTGTTTCTCCTAGTTTTCTTAATTTATTTTCTAGCGTTTCATGCTTCCTCGTTGCTCTGATTTTGATGGTGTCATGTAGGTGCTCGGTGAAGCTGTCCCATTGGGCTGCGTGCCAGAAATTACTTAGTTGCAATTGAATGTCGTACAATTGTTGGTTAATTTTTTGCTTTCTTATGTATGCAAATCTTAATTCGTTTTTTATCCAAAGCGCTTTGGCTTGTTTGGTTGAAATGATCGAGGCTGGTGAGTTCGGTTCGGTTTTAATTGGTACGTATTTAGGGGTGAGGTTTAGTTCTATACATTTTTTGTTGAACCAAATTGACTTGTGTAAATTCATGAGTTTAAGCCTGAGTGATTTGAATTTCTTGGCTTCACGATTTGCCTGACTAGCCGTGAACATTGTGGTGTTTGAAGCCATATTTTCAGTGTTGCCTTAGTAAACAAGAGTATAGTGCTTTTCAGTCGGTCAACACGAATGTACCCAAAAGAGATGGGTTATGCCCTAATCCTGAAATAAATTACATGAGATTAATAAAACACTAGGATGACCAGTTTCGATCGTCAAGCGATCATCATCAGATCCATTACACTTAGGCTACAAAATCTATGTTTGAAATACAGGTGAAAATATTTACAATATGTACAATTATTTAGTTGCAGTATTGGTACTGCAACTGTCAGTTTAGTGCTTTTCAGTCGGTCAACATGAATGTACCCAGAAGAGATGGGTTATGCCCTAATCCTGAAATAAATTACATGAGATTAATAAAACACTAGGATGACCAGTATATATGCAGTATATATGTTAAGTGAAATGCTAAATGGCGATAGCTATCCGTAGATTGTACTTTAGAGAGATTATATGGTTGTAAACTATGGTTAAACTATACATTTTTAGGCTAACTACTTATCTGATTGTCTTCCGTACAACAGCTACTCGCAGTTTTCGTGCTCACTGGAACTCACTGTGCGGTCGACTGCGGTGGTTATCTTAACGACTGGTTTTTCCCTGCTTTCTCCCCCCTGCCCCTACGTGCTGTGGGGAGTGATAGCGATGTGTTTATGTGAGGTGTTGCCAACCTAGATAAGATGTATGTTATTGAATGAGGTGGGTCTACAACTATTAAAGACCGTGGATTAGCCCTCGCCACGCGTGGAGCATAACCCATTCGAACTAAGCGTTGACGGTCTTATGAGGACGTCCCGGCACCTTTAATACTGCCGCGAATATGGGCCTTGGTTTATTGCAGAAGAAAAGTACATCGTACACCTGATCCAGATAACATTTACCTATTAAAAAACCCCTAATTTCCCCCCTTTTTATCCTCAAACGAGAGGGCGATAGCAATAACATTCAAAACAACAAACAACACAAAGGAATAAAGTCGTTGAAACAAAAAATAAAAGAACATGACTTAATCATCACAAAAGCAGATAAGGGAAACACTACAGTAATTTTGAACAAAACAGAATACATTGAAAAAACAGTCGAATTCCTAAACAACAACGAAATCAAGGAATTAACAAAAGACCCTCCAACAAATTCCAAAAACAAATAAAAAGTGCGCTAAAGGAAACAGAATACATACTGACCAAAGCCGAAAAATCAAAACTAATAAACATGAACCCGAAAATACCGTCATTGAGGGGACAACCAAAAATACACAAAAAGGAATGCCCAATGAGACCAATAGTCAATTGTAGGAATGCCCCTAATTACAAAATCAGCAAAGAGTTACTAAAAATCTTAAAATGCCGTCTTTCCAACGACAAAAACAACTCTGTAAAGAACACAACAGAACTAATAACAGCATTGAACACCCTACAAATGAAACCTAGCTTCAGGCTAGTATCCTTCGACGTAAGTAACATGTACACCAGTATTCCGATTATTGAAGCAATCAACACTACCGTATCGAAAACAACTTAAAATCCAACAATTCGGTGAAAGAAATTGAAGAGATTGTGAGATTACTGAGGGTCGTTCTCACCCAAAACGTGTTTCAATTCGACAATAAAATATACACACAGAGAGAAGGCCTAGCAATGGGATCGCCACTAAGTGGGTTAATCGCTGACATCTTCATCAATGCACTAGAAAATGCGTTCTTAGGAAAGACTTCAACAAAGGGAATAGTAATATGGAAAAGATACGTAGATGATGTAATTTGCATCTACGATACTGAACTAACAAGCGAAGAAACAATTCTCCAATCCATTAATAGCCTTCACCACTCTATCAAATTCACTAAGGAATCCGAAATAGACCGGAAAATAAATTATCTCGATATAACTATTGAACGTAAAGACAACAACCTTTCATATTCCATATTCCGGAATGCAACACAAACCTCGCATGCAATCGACAATCAGTCTAATCACCCCAATACGCACAAACTAGCGGGTTTCAATTCAATGGTGCACAGGGCTTTAAACATACCCATGTCAAAAGACAACTATAATAAGGAAATAAGAACTATTATGCAAATAGCAAAGGAAAACAACTTCTCGCCAAGCAAAATAAATCAAATTATAGCCAAACATAAAAATAAAGATAAAACGATTCCCAAACCGGACAGTAATGAGAAAAAATTTGCGCGTTTCAACTATGTGAATGCGAATACATATAAAATCACTAACCTATTCAAAAAGCAAGGCATAAAGATAGCTTTCACGACGAAAAACACAACCGCTAGGCACCTCCTAAATAGTAATCTAAATAAACGTGACCCGTATTCAAGTTCAGGGGTATATTCTATAACGTGCCAAGACACCGATTGTCAAGCTAATTACATCGGGCAGAGTGGAAGGTGAGTAGACACACGTTATAATGAACATAGGAATGCGATAAGATACGGAACACATTCAGCCCTGTGCGAACATATGTGTGACGCAGGGCACAGCTTTACCAACATAGAGTCGAACCTTAAAATAATCCATCACGAATCGAAAGGCAGAGCTCTTGACATAAAGGAAGCAATCGAGATACACCTAGCCAAACGAAACAATACCAACAATCTAAATGAACACACGTTCATGGAGAGCTCACCCCTCTTCACGCTACTAAAAACACACCCTGTCGGAAACAAAACACAATTTAGCGACACAGCCAAGCTAGTTAAAAAAAGGGGGGAAATTAGGGGTTTTTTAATAGGTAAATGTTATCTGGATCTGGTGTATGATGTACTTTTCTTCTGAAATAAACCAAGGCCCATATTCCCGGCAGTATTAAAGGTGCCGGGACGTCCTCATAAGACCGTCAACGCTTAGTTCGAATGGGTTATGCTCCACGCGTGGCGAGGGCTAATCCACGGTCTTTAATATTTGTAGACCCACCTCATTCAATAACATACATCTTATCTAGGTTGGCAACACCTCACATAAACACATCGCTATCACTCCCCACAGCACGTAGGGGCAGGGGGGAGAAAGCAGGGAAAAACCAGTCGTTAAGATAACCACCGCAGTCGACCGCACAGTGAGTTCCAGTGAGCACGAAAACTGCGAGTAGCTGTTGTACGGAAGACAATCAGATAAGTAGTTAGCCTAAAATTTTATAGTTTAACCATAGTTTACAACCATATAATCTCTCTAAAGTACAATCTACGGATAGCTATCACCATTTAGCATTTCACCTAACATATATACTGCATTTAGCATACACTGACAGTTGCAGTCCTATTTTCACCTGTATTTCAAACATAGATTTTGTAGCCTAAGTGTAATGGATCTGATTATGATCGCTTGACGATCGAAACTGGTCATCCTAGTGTTTTATTAATCTCATGTAATTTATTTCAGGATTAGGGCATAACCCGTCTCTTTTGAGTACATTCGTGTTGACCGACTGGAAAGCACTTAACTCTTGTTTACTAAGGCAACACTGAAAATATGGCTTCAAACACCACAACATTATGATAGTTATGGTTGAATGTTTGTTATACACAGTTACCTTGAAGTCAGAGTCATAAATATCGGTATGAGCACCATCCTTTTTGTCGTAACACGGCCGAATTCTGCGCTATGTTCTCGCATATGTTTTGCGGAGATACTCCGGAGTCATGAAGGTGAAGATGTATTCCACAGGTGCTCATAATTCCTGGGTATTGTGATATCGAGTGTTTCTTACTTGTTGCTTTATGAAACCCCAGAGAGCATTGTCTGGTGTCGTCACATCGGGACTTCTTGGAGGCCAGGCAAAGGGAGCTGGTAAAGATGCAGTTCTTCCAATCCACCGGTCAGGAAACGCCTGATTCAGGTAAATGCGCACGTGAATCGCGAAGTGTGCTGGTGCTCCATCCTCCTGTAAGACAACAGTGTCTTCGATACAATTTTTCTTGCAATTGTGGCACCAACCACTCATTAAGCATCTCCTGGTAAGAATATCCTAACTCTTGTCTTCCAAGAAGACACTTTGCAAGATCCTCGCCAAACACAGATTGACAATTGGTTCCCTATCATATTAGCATGGCTACACATAATGACACACTTATGGACCCTCGGTGAAACGTGGAGATACAGTTTGTGTACTCACTCGTGATGATCTCTGGTAGCTGATGTTTCCTACTAACTCTGGGGTTGATTTTCCCATAGAGTTAGTCCTACTGTTACTCGTTAAATGATTTTGACTATTTCACACGAAGCCTGACTTTAATTACTGATTACTGGTATGCTTGGCTCACTGTAGCCTGAATTTGATAATCGCACGCATAAACAATTATTACGGTGATTTATGACGTGGAAAGGAGGTAACGACTTGTTGGTTCCGACCTCCACTCCGTTGATTGAAGTTATTGCACTTTTAAGCCTAATTTGCTAGTGCTGCAATATATATATTTCCCACCAACTTGCGTACAGGCATGTACCCACGAAACTGTTTATAGCTATTCGAATATAGTGGACAAGTAGTGTCCACTATACACTAGAATAGAATTCCGTAAGAAATTCTACTTATCCAGACTTTACAGTTCCGAGTCCAATACGCTATTGCATTATAAGACCTTATAACACACGGTCCCCCTGAGCAATGCAATGTTAGCATATCGCTTCATTATTACAAGTTCTACAGTGCAAGAAATAACTCCAAAGAGTTCCCAGAAACAGAAGATGACTTCACAAAATTGAGAATCAGAACTATCTCTGAAGAGATCACAAAATAGAGTCCCTCACAGACCGGCAACCGTAAGTAAGATCCAACCACCACCATGCATCGCATGACAACCGTGACTTCGAATACTCCACTACTTGATTATTAACCAATCACAAATTAGTGTACTTGTCAATCGTCACCTCCCTCCCTACAGCATTGCCAGCTTTCTTGCTACTTCCCAAGCACTGAATTCCCAAGGACTCACCAGGCCAAACCCCGGGTGCTGGGAATAGACATTTTCCAGGAAGTGTCGACACTCTCGAGGAACGGTAGCCTTTCAAAACTGTTCAATTCCAGCATGCTAGATAATTACCATTGAATATGATTAAAAGCTGACTTAGATCTTGCTATAAACTTATATCTTAAATCTAATTAATTAGAACAATAAATACATGACATACCAACTAAGCACTCCATAAAACCATTACAATTTAGATTATATCATCACAGAAAAAAATGCGATCATTCAGATTCGTATGTCCTGACATTTAGGGTTCGATCCCTTGTCACATTTATACCGTGACAAAGCATACAACTACCTCGTCCGACCTCGACGGTGCCTTTCGAATTTTAACAGTCTACGTTTCACCAATCCAACTTGGTAGCCGCACGAAATATTTCACAACAGTAACACATATCGCCCTGAAATTTTGTATTGTGATAAAAGGTTCTACAAGAAGTTCATCTAGGCCTATGTGACTTTCGTAAACTTGCTAAGTACAAAACGAACATGGTGGCCAAGCGAAGTCGAAACATTTAAATAGACTTTTCTCGCATTTTAACTATCCTAGCTTACAATTACTGAAATTTCGTACAGCAAATGTTTATACCTAGGTACACATTATAATGCACTGATATCTAATTTCGTTCAACTGCATAATCTCAAGGTGGTGGCTGTGCGAAATTTTAAAATTAACTTTTTATATCTTGTGTCCTAATCATGTGATCAAAGTGAAAGTTTGAATAATGAATCCACGCAGTAATCTTCATCCAATGCTACATAACTCTATGGCCTACAAATATAACAATCCAACATGGCGACCATCCAAAATATTTAGACAGCTCTCAATATCTCCGAATCTATAACAGCAATCAAACTGACATTTTGATAGAGGCTAGTAACTGAAGTTCACATATGGACCTGTTGAGCACAAAACCAACATGGCGAGTTTAAATCTTCAAATGGATATTTCTCGTGACTTTTCATCCGAACACTGTGATACTTGGCACGGTATATCTTCATACAAGCCCTAACATACTGACGTATCATTTAATTGAATTTTATGAAAACTTAAAAATGGTGGCTGTGCAATTGTTAAAAACCTCGTTTTCATTTTTCGTGTCCTAAGTAAGACCAGTAGGATATATGAAAATATGCTACGGTATTTAGTTCTTCATGGAACTACTTGGTGTTATGTCCAATATACGTAAAGACGAATATTATGAGAGATATTCGAGATTGTAATTTTCAAATATTCACCCCTTCCCCATGAGGACCGTAAATAATATTCATTAAAAATTTGCAGAACACATATTTACTAATTTTAATGATGTTTTCCCCTGAGTTTTAAGCTTCTCACTGATTTCGTTTCACAGATACACGCACCATGAGGAATCCTTCAACCCCCACTTTTCACCCCTTTCAGCTCGAAAAATACTCCAGATCAAAAAACACTCAGACATGAGTCTTTTCATTTTTAATGATAAGTTATAATCCGAGTATCACATCTCCAAATTAAACCTCTCGCGAGATATTAATATTCATGAAATGCAGGATTATTCCCCTTAACACCCCTTTAGAACCTGGATATCCCAACATTCATCCTTAGTGGTCGTACACAATACAGGGTGTCTATAAAAGAACTCCGGGGTTTTGAGGCAAAATATTGTAATGAAGTAAAAAATTATATTAATGTTTAATACATGATTGGAAAGGTTGCATTTTCAAGTTTTTTTTTAACAATTCAATAAAGTTCAATATGAGCCCCGTTAGTGGCACGGCACACATCGTAACGGTATTCCACCTCTTCCCATGTCCTGGCCACATGTCTGGGGGGGACGGTTGCCACACAATTGATTATTCGTTCCCTGAGATGGCCAACATCATGAATTTTCTCCGCATACACAAGATTCTTGATATGCCCCCAGCAGAGAAAGTCCAACAGAGTCATGTCAGGGCTCCTTGGAGGCCATGGAATAGGTCCTTCCCTTCCAATCCATCTGTTGCCTAGTCGAGCGTCAAGTGCCTCACGCACACGCAAACTGAAGTGTGGTGGTGCCCCATCTTGTTGGAAGTGGAATAAACCCTTCTCCGCCTCAATATCATCTAACTGAGGAAAGACATATTCCTCTAACATGTCACAATCGACATCACCATTGATATTTCTTTCAACAAAAATGAACGGACCTATTACTCTATCATGCATAAGACCACACCAAACATTCACTTTTGGCGTGTCACGTTCATACCCCGCCCCGGCTCTGATCCCCAAATTCTGCAATTATGTCTGTTTACGTTCACATGAAAAGTCGCTTCACCACTAAAAAAATTTTGTTTTTAAATCGTTATTTTCATCGATTTCGTTTAGCTTAGAAACAGAAATCTTGTCTGCCGGTTTAATGTAGTGTAACAGTTGAATTTTGTAAGCAGTTAAACGAAGTCTTTTATGAACTACCTTAAGAACTGTTGATCTTGGTAACCCCAACTCCAGACTGCGTCTTGTCAATGCTTTCTTAGGGTTTCGAAGGCATGAAGCTCGGATTCTGTCCACATTCTCTTGTGACACACGCGGCCTACCCGGCGACTTTTGTTTTAAAGCACTTCCTGTTTGTTTGAAAGCACTTAACCATTGGCGAATGGTTTTATCCGTAGGCGGGTCAACACCATAATTACGTCGAAAGTTTCTTTGTAACGTAACAACAGAATTAGTTTCTATTAGCCAAATAACGCATTGAGCCTTTTGTTGCGGTGTCGCCATAGCGCGGCAATCCAGACAGCACTGACTGCCGCTACGTTGTTTCAAGGTCAACGCTCCGCAGCGCTGCCAACTGGTGATGAAAACATTCCCAATTGGTATGAGTAAAACTTGATGAGCTACTCGTTTCAGAGAAATTAGCTACATTTTGCTATCTTCTACAGTTATTAAGATATGAATTTTTAAAACCCCGGAGTTCTTTTATAGAAACCCTGTATAAAAGGAACATAACCATAAAATTTCATGTTTGTAACTTCAATAGTATTGGCTGTGCAATGATGAGTGATTCAGCACACTTTCTTGTTTGTAACAGAATTTTATTATTGTTATTATTATTATTAGACTATTAATATTATTATTATTAATATTATAATTATTATTATTATTACATCATTGTTGCCCTTATGGACAGTGTTTGAACTTAAGTATCTCATGATGTCACAATTTTCACTTCTTTCCCTTCTTCTCTTCCCAAAATCTCTTCATCCTTTGAGTGTGCTCCTGTTTCCTTTGTTCCGTCCACAATGTTCCTATCTTCTTCCTTTCACTTACTAAAAATTTGGCGTTCTTAATTTTGTTTCTGAATTTTTCTCTGTCTTCTATCATTTGCTTGTTGATCCCTAATTGCTTTAAATCGTGTTCTATTTCATGATACCAATTTGTTTTCCTTTTTGAACTGTTTACTACATCAAAGATTTTCTTTGTAAGTCGTTTATTGTTCATTCTCTGTATGTGCCCGTAGAAAGTTAGTCTGCGTTTTCTAATGATATCTGTGAGTCTGTTTGTGTGTTCATATAGCGCTTTGGTAGGTCTTTTCATCCATATCCCATCTCTGTGTACTGCTCCAAATATTTTTCTCAGAATTTTACGTTCAATTTTTTCTGTTTCTGTGATGCCAGATGCTCCAATTGTGGTCGTTTCTGACGCATACAATGCTTTTGGTAATACAACTGTTTTGTAGTGTCTAAGTTTGGCCTGTCTTGATATGCTTTTCTTATTATAATGTGAACATGTAAGTTTGTATGCTTTCTGGAGTTTTTCCGTTCGTTCTATGTTAGACATCTTGTTTGATCCTCCTATTTGTATATATTCTCCTAAGTACTTAAATTTTTCAACTCTTTGTATGGATCCATATATGGTATGCCTGGATTGTATATTGTTGGTGTGTCGTTCCATGTATTGGGTCTTCTCATAAGATATCTGTAAACCTGTTTTAGCAGCTATTTCATGTAATCGTTCCAGTGCTTCCTTTGCCTCCTGTGTGTTATTGCTGAGTAAGGCTACGTCATCTGCAAATGCCAGACATTTTATGATTGTTTTTGTTTCACGGGTTCTTCCTAGCTGTATTCCTTTAACTTGTTCCTCCCACTGCTTAACAATTTTGTCTAAGACCATGTTGAACAAGATTGGTGAGAGGCCGTCTCCTTGTTTGACACCTGTGCGTATATGAAAGGGTTCTGAAATTTCACCCATGAACTTAACTTTAGGGGTGGTGTCCGAGAGCGTTAGTTGTATAAGTGCCCTGGTTTTTTTGTCAATGCCATATTCTTCCAGTACTGCAAATAGCGTTTGTCTATCAATGCTGTCGTATGCTTTTTTAAAGTCCACAAAGGCAACTACAGTGTTTTTTGTCTGTCTGACTTTCAGTAGTGTTCTCAAGTTCCAGATCTGTTCGATGCATGATAATTACTATTATTATTACTATCATTATTATTATTATTATTATTATTATTATTATTATTATTATTATTATTATTATTATTATTATTATTATTATTATTATTATTATTATTATTATTATTAAAGTAGTATTACACATAGTATGCCTACTTGGTCTGGTGGCTATTTCACTACTACCTGTCCAGATGGTGAAAGTTTGGATTTCTGGTTGTAGGTAATATTTGAGACTGGCTGGAGGACGAGAATGACAAGAAATGTAGCCCTTTTGTGTGGAAGACTGTATCCAAGATAGACCGACATCGGTGGCTACGCCCGCTAAAGCGCAGCGTTAGGTCATGGGGCCAAGCTCTCTGCTGACTCGGTAGACGCGTGGGTTCGAGCCCAACCGTTGGCCGTCCATGAAATGGTTTTCCATGGTTTACCCTTTTAAACACCAGGCAAATGCTGGGACGGTACCTTCTGACAGGCCACGGCTGTTTCCTTCCACATCCTTGCCCAGTTTCATTCATCTTCATTCATTTAATCTCTCATTAACTCCTCTCATGAGGTTGGCGTCAGGAAGGGCATCCGGCCGTAAACCATCCGCCACTTAGAATTTCATCGCATCTCATCCCCGACCCCGTTGGAAACGGGAATTATAACGGGTGACATACATACTGCATCCAAGATAGGGAACCGTTACGCTAAGGACGCACTGTGTACACAATAATCGTCTGTAGCCATGTGCTTAGAGTCAAACACATTGAATGGAATTAATCTGCAGCGTTGTGAAGGAAAATATAACACCATAATAATAATAATAATAATAATTTCCGGGCCCGGTTTCTAACATTTCTTCAAGTGAGGTGTGAAACTGATGCCAGAACTTACATTGATTGTTTCTTTTTAGGGGCATTGTGATATTGTGGTGATGTAGCCCCGTGTTCTTGGGTGTGTGTAGAATTTGTCTAATAACCTGTGTCACTTTGGTGTCAGAACTATTGTGTATGTATTTGTAAATGAGGTAGGATTTGGGTAGGAAGTGGCCGTGACCTTAAGTTAGGTACCATCCCAGCATTTGCCTGGAGTAGAAGTAGGGGAAACCACTTAAAATCACTCTCAGGATGGTTGAGGTAGGAATCGAACCCGTCTTTTCTCAGTTTTGCCTCATGAGACTGAGTGTACCCCGTTCCAGCTCAGAATTAAGTTTCTTGCAGAGCCGGGAACCAAACCCGGACCTCCACGGTGACAGCCAAGAATGGTAGCCACTACCAATAACTTAGAGGTGAAACGCATTCTAACATGGACGAAGACGTTTTGAACAAAATAAAGGAATAATAATAATTATAATAATAATAGGTACAAAATCTGAAGTAGAAATATTTCAAGATGTTCCATTAACAGCAGTCCAGGTCTGACACCAGTACCTCCACTGTACGGGAACGCATTTTAGGAGTGTTTGTAAATACTATTAAATGAGTCATACTAAACACAAAATCCCTGACGACACACTCGTAGACGCAGTAGTTAATTCAGCTGCGTAGCTTGCCTGTGAACAGCTCACATGTACAGAGTGGCAAAGGACTTTATTGATATTATTACTGACAAAGCATAGGCTCTGTACTTTTTGTATTTGACCACAAAAAAAGCCGTACTAAACAGATTTTGACACTGTATTCAGAGTGATTGATATACATGACGTTAAAGGCTGTCAAACACATATACATGTACCATAATACCTATCGGCTGGCACATGTGCTCACACGCAGTTTCATATCACAAAGGAATACGCTTGAGGTCTGACAACACTTGAAATATTATATCTTTCATTAATTAGCTCCAATTTTTGTGAAAAATAAATTAGCCTACTTCCTATTTTTTGATAGAAATGAACGTAGGCGTATGAGATTTACTTGGGCAAAAATGTCCGTGTGTCTGAATGTACAGTATTTATGTATGTCCGCCTTATCATTTCAAACACGACGACACCGAATTGTACCAAATTTGGTACAGAGGTAGCACTAGCAAAGGGCATCTCAGTGACTTATTTTACATCATCGCCATCTTAATAAAATCAAAATGAAAGCCTCCCAAATGTTCAAAGCTTACATCAAATTACGACTAAACTATTCATCGGATATCTATCAAATTTTAGAAAAATATACCTTCATGTAGGAATCATCTGGCACTCGAACTACACGGTCATCAGCCAAATAATTTCAAGATGGTGGCCGTGTGAATCATGCAAGTAATATAATCCATAACGTATTGAAACAGTTTTGTCTTTATCACAGACTTCTTATTTTCAGTCGGTTGTTCGAGGTCGTATCGGGTTTTGTTATAGGATCACGTAGCACATACTTTAGTCTGTTCAACGGCTCCAAAGAATGCTTATGAATCTGGGCACATACGGTACTCACGGGTGGAATGAAGAATAATTTAATATACGGTGCAGTAAACAATTTTACAGGCCTTCCCATAAAGACTACATATAAAAGATCTCAATCTGCATGGGACAAGGCATTATACACAACACAGTTGCGCTCTATGACCCATTATTGAAATCCTACCCCTTAATTTAAAAATCTGAACACACAGAGCATGTGGGTCAACACACTTAGCTTTACTATAAAACAATTACATACACTTCAGTCAATACATTGAGCAACAGTTATACTTAAATTAAACACTTATTCTTAAACCTGGATGGTTCACTACAAGGAGGAGTCTGAATAACTTCAATGTAGTCAAATAACCTTGTCCGTGTCTAATACTGATGGATTATGATATTTTTATCTCTACATTATATACCTCATGAGTACTGTATCACTTTATAATATTCGTTCAAATGTGGCTCGGGTCCAAGTTATAAACACTAACTTATCCGCAAAACAACATAATATAATCCGCCCTATAATGCAGTCAAACAATAAAAAAGATGCAGGCAGTCTGAGAGACTAGACTTTATATCATTTCAAAAGCTACACATGCTACACATGTTAGAAAGGCTCAGGAGGGCTTCTCGCTTCACCCGAAGCCCCAGGACTCTTTGCACTCTGCTGCATGACATCACTCACTCGCCGTCTCCGTATCGCATAACGCCAGACCCCAGGGGTAAACTCAGACTCAACCGACTCCATTACCCTTTAACTTAGGCTTCCCGCGCGTGGGCTGCATGAAATCATGCCAGACCCCAGGAGTAAACTCAGACTCGGTGCATATGCACTGAACAAGATGATGACGTCATACACGCCGTAACCGTGACGCATAACGGTAGACCTAAGCATAACGACGAAGTCGACAAGATCATTTGAAATTATAAAACACAAGCTGTACCCGGCATGCGTTGCAATGCCAATCAAAGAAAGTGTTGGCGTTGAAATTCTGTTTCTTGAAGTGCTTTTGGTTACACAACATGTTTATCAATTTCCGTTAACTGCCTCTAAGCTATCGTAAAATGGATTTTCTAATTTAGAACCATTCGTGGGAGCGTGCACAACAACTTTCAAAAGTTTCATCGCAATCGGATGAATGGCATATGAACGTATACGGGATTTTGTTTGAACGATTCGTGCGCTGTCACTCATTTGTTGAATTACTCGTACGCTACCTATTGAGAAATGGATTTACTAAGTCGAAACCCTACCCTGGCGTGTACACAATAACTCATCAAGGTTTCATCACAATCGAAGAAGGTTATTTGAACGCATAGGGGATTTTGTTAAAACGCTTCGCGCGTCGTCACCCATTTGTTGCATATACTCGTGCGCTACCTATTGTGAAATGGATTTACTAAGTCGAAACCCTTCCCTGGCGTGTACACAATAACTCATCAATGATTCATCGCAATCGGATGAATGGTATATGCACGTATACGGGGTTTTGTTTAAACGATTCGTGCGCTGTCACTCATTTGTTGAATCTACTCGTGCGCTACCTATTGAGAAATTTATTACTAAGTCGAAGCCCTTCCCTGGCGTGTACACAATAACTCATCAAGGTTTCATCGCAATCGAAGAATGTTATATGAACGCAATAGGGGAATTTGTTGAAACGCTTCGCGCGTCGTCACCCATTTGTTGCATCTACTCTTGCGCTACTTATTGTGAAATGGATTTACTAAGTCCCCTTCCCTGGCGGGTACACAATAACTGATCAAAGTTTCATCGCAATCGGATGAATGGTATATGAACGCATAGCTGATTTTGTTTAAACGATTCGCGCTCCGTCACTCATTTGTTGAATCTACTCGTGCGCTACCTACTGTAAAATGTATTTACTAAGTTAGAAACCGCCACGTAAGTGTCCACAACATCTCACCCAAGTTTCATCGCTATCGGACTAATGGGATATGAAGACATAGGGTACTGTATTGAAACGCTCCGCGTGTCGTCGTTCATTTGTCGAATCTACTCGTGTGCTACCTACTGTGAAATGTATTTACTAAGCCAGAAACCTTCCTTGGAGTGTCCACCATATTTCACCCAAGTTTCACCACTAACGGCAGAATGGTATATGACCTTATACGGGACTTTGTTGAAACTCTTCGCGCGTCGTCCCTCATTTGTTGAATCAACTTGTGCGCTGCATATTGTATAGTGGATTTACTAAGCCAGAAATTTTCCATGACGTGTACACTACATCTCACCCAAGTTTCATAGCTACGGACGAATGGTACATGAATGCATACGGGACTTGGAAACGCTTCGCGTGTCGTCGCTCATTTGTTGATTCTACTCTTGCGCTACATATTGTAATATGGATGTACTCAGCCAGAAACCTTCCCTGGAGTGTACACAACATCTCACCCAAGTTTCATCGCAATCGGATGAATGATATCTATGTGAACGTATACGGGACGTTGTCGAAACGCTTCTCGCGTAGTCACTCATTTGTTGAATATAAACGTGCGCTTCGTATTGTAAAATGGATTTACTTAGCCAGAAACCTTTCCTGGAGTGTACACAATAATTCACCAAACATTTATCACTATCAGACGAATGGTATATGACTTTATACGGGACTTTGTTGAAACGCTTCGCGTGTCATCGCTCATTTGTTGAATCTACTGGTGCGCTACCTATTGTAAAATGTATGTACTAAGCCAGAAACCTTCCCTGGAGTGTACACAACATCTCACCCAAGTTTCATCGCTATCGGATGAATGGTATATGAAATTATATGGGACTTTGTTGAAACGCTTCGCGCGTCGTCGCACATTTGTTGATTCTACTCGTGCTCTACCTATTTTTAAAGGGATTTACTAAGCTAGAAACCTTCCCTGGAGTGCATACAAAATCTCAGCCTAGTTTCATCGCTATCGGACGAATGGTATACGAACGCAAACGTGACTTTGTTGAAATGCTTCACGCGTCGTAGCTCATTTGTTGAATCTACTCGTGCGCTGCCTATTGTAAAGTGGATGTACTAAGCCAGAAAATTTCCCTGCAGTGTACACAACATTTTACGCAAGTTTCATAGCTATCGGACGAATGGTATATGAATGCATACGGGACTTTGTTGAAACGCTTTGCGTGTCGTCGCTCATTTGTTGCATCTACTCGTGCGCTATCTACTGTGAAATGTATTCACTAATTTTGAAACCTTCACGTAAGTGTACACAACATCTCACCCAAGTTTCATCGCTATCGGACGAATGGTATATGAACACAGACGGGACTTTGTTGAAATGCTTCACGCATCGTCGCTCATTTGTTCAATCTACGAGTGCGCTAACTATTGTAAAATGGATTTACTAAGTCAGAAACCTTCCTTGGAATGTACTCAACATCTCACCCAAGTTTCATCGCAATCGGACGAATGGTATATGAACACATACGGGACTTGTTTGAAACGCTTCGCGCATCGTCACTCATTTGTTGAATCTACGCGTGCGCTACCTATTGTAAAATGGATTTACTAAGTCAGAAACCTTCCTTAGAGTGTACTCAACATCTCACCCAAGTTTCATAGCAATCGGTTCAGTGGTATATGAATGCATAGGAGACATACACACCCACAGACAAACTATCACGTAAGATTGATTTTTATATATATAGATTCGCATAACTGTGTTCTGTTACAAGTCCAATGGCCTCCTAGTCTCAGTATGCTCAATATACTGGAACTGGACGTAAATTTGTTATATTTTCTTCGGCAATAATACACATACAAGTTCCACTAATTTTCTTTATTGTTTCCTAGTCGTATTGCTATTTCAAAACACAATAATGATTTAACCCCTTTCTATTCATAGCCCAAAATATGTCATAAAGTCGCAATCCCTTATTCATTCCTGTATTAATCAAAGTTCCATTAAACAGAGGTTAATGCCTCCTTATTATAATCAATACCGGATGAGTTAGCCGTGGTCGTTACGGAATGACTGCTGGCAGTCGCTCACATCCAGCAGGCGAGGAGGTTCGAATACCCCCGCCGGCAACCTTGAAGATGGTCTTCTGTGGTTTCCAATCTTCCTTCCAGGCAAATGCCGGGGTTGGTCCCTGACTATAGGCCACAGCCGCTACCTTCCAAATCCTTGTCCTTACATTCATACTTTCCTCCCCAGACAACACTCCACACGCGACGGTACGTGTAGCTCACCCATTGGGTGTCCACCTCGAAGCAGCAACAAAACTGGCGAGCCGAACATGTCCTCGGACACTCCCGGCACTAACAAAGCCATACGCTAAAAAAAACAATCATTACGGGTATAACTGTACTCAAATACAATATGCCAAGGGAGGCTAAATCATGATTAGTTTGTAGACAGCTTTTCAGTCGGTCAATACAAACTGTGTCCATTTACATTTGGTGGGAAAACAAGTATTTATACACCTTAATCTGAAACAAATATTACATGAGGGATTTTCCACAGAATAGCACGATTTTATGTTTAAAAAATGGGAAGCTGGTGGTCAATTGGACGACATGTTTCGATCATTAAGCAATCATCATCAGATCCTGCTCGCTTATGCATAGATAAGGTACGATGTTTTCCCGCCTGATGTAATTGGGCACAATTTGTGTTGACAGACTAAAAAGCATTCTATAATTGTAGTAGGTTACAATGAAAAGTGCATCTAATACTTCAAAAAAACATGACTATCAATAATCCAAACTGCAATCTCACCATACATCGACCTGTAACCAACTTCCTGTTTTCATTTTATTTAGATAGCAATTGCATCACATAGATTTATTATTATTATTATTATTAATAATAATACTTAATCATTATAATTATCATCATCATCATTGTCACATCCACAATCTTAGTGTTATACCTGGATGTATTCGGAAAATTGTGGTGACATTTGAGACATGGCTAACTGTTGTACCTACCTTGACTTCTAAATTACCAATATATTCTACGTTCTCATTTTAGTGCGTCATCCTTTTCATTGGGGGCAGAATGCATTTTTCTATTGCCCGCTAAATTTTTCGAGGGAACGAAAAATGGCGGCTAGATCTGGTGTCTTGGATGGGAGACACAAGGCATCAGGGCTCTTGATCCTGCGAAGTTGGAAGCGTTCAGACGTGTATTCCGGGAGAGTTGCAGTCCCGAAGGTCTTAGCCGAGTCCGAGAGTGGTTGACTCGTGGAGACACTGCAGATTGAGGCTAGATAGTGGAGATCGCCGCGCTTGCGATATAGGTGAAGTTGCGAGGAGTGTTAATGCCGCAATAACTTTCGACTGTTCGATATTAGAACAATCATTTTAACTACGGTCGCTAGTGCAGAACACATAGAAGCGTGTTACAAACTTGCAGCGCGATTAACGGAAGATTTTGAGAACTGCAGACATTTTAGAAACGAAATAGAAAAGTAATGGAATCCAGCGCAGTAAAGCATTTTAGTTCAGGCCAGACTGCAGCGAATACAGATCCGTGTGCACAGATTCACGTGAGTAACAGTGATTGACATTATAATTATTGAGGAACTATATTGTTACACCAGTATGATGACTGTGTATATTCAACGAATGAAGACTTTTAAGACCTGTAATATGATTGAAATTATGGACTAAGAAAGTATGTGTGCCAGGAATACATTCATGACAGAGTAGTATATTCAACAATGGAGCTACGATAAGGAGATTGTTCATGATTGTCTACTTTTCGAGCAAGCATGTGACGTTATGTACAACCACATTCTAGTACATTATCGTCATACATGAGCCCGGATTTAACACCAGTGACTACATAATAATATTCATAGTCCATCTCAATGAATATTTTACATACGAGTGAGGTCCATGACTTCCGTTTCGAATTTACTTCGGAATATGAAGCTGAACTTTCAACACCACTCGATAATATAAAAATGCTGTATCATGACGGAGAAACGAAGAGACAAGAATATTTTCAAGATGTCCATGGATTTCCCGGCAAAAAAGAAGATGAAGGATGGGAGTCCACAGTACGATCCCAGATGGAGCTTGATGTTTCCCGGAAGAGGGAATCCTCCCTTGTCCGAGGTTGTCAGTTCGAGGGTACGAACTAGGGTCCAACCTAGTTCCTTGAGGGATAAAACAACTGAGTATTATCTAATACTTAACTAGAACTTCGAGATCTCCAGTCAAGGTAGCAGTGTTTATTAATTTGTAGTTAGAGCATTACAGTGGCATTCTAGAGCAATTCCTTTATCCATATTTCGACACAACTATTATGTATTCCATGTAACAACATTTTATTCTACGAGATCATTTGTGGTGATCGTCTTTCGACATTTTCATTTTGTTTGTCTACGACCCAGTTCCTGAACTGAGATATTTAACTTGTTTAAGGAATCAGTATTCCTGTAATTTTCCTTAAGGAACAGTAAATTTACTTTTGACTTTTATGAATTCATTTTGTATTCAGGTCATAGACATTTTCGTCTATGTTACCAGTTAAATTATTTTATTAATTGAATTTGGGCTTCTTATTCGTCGAGAAGAAACTTGAAGACAGAAGAAAGAAACAGTGATATATTGTGAAATATCACAGCATCGTTATGAACTTAGCATCGACTTGGAAAGAAACATTTAACTTGGAATCGCTGAAAGTCATAAGAAATCATAGACATTCGTTCAGAATGGAGACACATTCCGAATTTGACAAACTTTATATTTTATTGGAAAAAGCTAAGATCTTTCAGTCAATTAAAATTATTAGAGAAGATTACTATCATTCGACGGTAGGGAATTCCTAGCTAGATTACCCCGTCGAGATTGATACTTATCGGACTTACAGAAATAACACTTGTATTTATTTATTTATTTATTTATTCACAATGGGCAATATAACGTCATATTGTAGACGTGATATTCCTTCATCTGTGAAGGTGAATCCAGAGAAGTAATGGCGAGACAGTACAGTATTTTTATTACATATATACGCAACAGTTTGGAGATATCCCTGTATCGTTTTAAAGTAAATACAATGGGGTCTCTCACGCTTTGTCCAAAATTCGTTTCTATGCATAAAGATAATGGATTAACCACTGATGTAATTGTTTGAAATACCAGCGATTAGTTTGACAACGCTGAGGAGTATGCCCTTTTAAAGAATGCTAGTTTTGTGGAAGAGAAGATGATAACCTTTATATGTGTATTAAAGTGCTTGTAATTCCGTATCCAGATGATATACGAGGAGTCTTTTGCGAGTTAGTTACCGCATTGTATTAAAGTCGTTGCATTGGCAAGACTATTTGGTATTATAGCATTATGGCATAGGATGTGAGTTTGTAGAACTCCTTTCGATTTTATACACGGCTTTGGGTATGTGGAGACGGTAGATTTGTACCGAAATTTAGGCGAGAAGACGGATATTGACGTCTGTTTTGTATTATCTTTATTTACCTTTATTAAGCACGATTATGTAAATGCGTATGTTTTGCCTTAGTTGGTCGAACATATCCGACTAAATATGACTATGAACCAGTAATGAAAATTGTGCAGTAGTATTTCAAAAGATGAGGAAGATTGTTTGGATCCCATTAAGTGGCGGTAGGCTTTAATGCGAGATCGGAGCTGATGCTCTTTTGTACATACAGATATCATTTCTATTATTATAATAGCTCACGCTATTAACTGTAACCCAGATTCATGATGTAAATAAGTCTTATATAATTATTCAATCAAGGGAATAACGTGTTAATAATAATAAGTTGTCTGATGTGTTTGAAAAGTGCTTAGTGTGAAAGTCGAAATGTTTTGAATGAGTATTGCTTATTGTTCAGTATGGATGGGAACAACTCCGTCGGGATAACACAACGTGCGAGGATAAACGCAATGTTGTATGAAAGTTTTAAGTATTTCGAGCGAGGGATGGCTGGAATATTTGCTATTTTGTTACAAGTGAATGAGATTTTATTGCTGTCATTTTGCGACAGAGAGGTGTATTCTTGTCAGACTGAATTCGGACGAGGGTTCGCTTGTAGAACTCGTTCTAGCTCAAGGCCAATGCTTGGCCCACAAATGAAAAGGGTTCTTGTCATCGCAGCAATTCTTGAATGAAATCAGCCGGCAGCCCGGTGAAACAACGGTTTTATTATATAACGCAGTCACATGACTCAGGCACGCGCCGAGAGAGCACAGGTGTCCTTTAAAAGCGAGGCAGAAGAATATGAAGCACGCCAGTCTGTGTTAAATGTTTTAACTTGTAGAAAAGGCTTCGGCCGACCAAAATTTATGTCCCGGTGTTCTATAAACACGGCTTTTCAGTGGCGTAGATGAGGATAGGAGTGAATGAGTGTGTGTTTTTTATTAGTTTATTGTGTGTGTGTTTAGATTTAGTTTACTTATGTTATTAAATTGTTTTGTTCGTTGTTAGACGTCGTGTTAGCTTGATTTATTTTAGATACAGAGAGATGACACTGTGAAACCCCCATTTTAGGTCTGGAGCTGACTACGTGAACCCCGATAGAAAACTAAGGTAGGTGCTCGCCTTGAGCTAAGTGCATATATGTAATTCACAGTTTCATCGTATTTACTTCTGCGTATGTTCTCGAGGATCATGTCGGAGTGGATTTTGGATTAGTAATTTAGCCGGTGCAGTCAGTATCTACAATCCAGCTTTGCTACGGATATCCGACAGAGCTCCTCTCGAATATACGGGCACAGTACCTGATCCTCGGATTCCAGGGGATCAGGTATGTCATGAAGAGGAGAATCTCAAAAACCCTCAAAACTAAGAGAATATTTTACATGGGAACACTCAACGTAAACACACTCCTGAAACATTCTCCAATGAGAATCACTTCGATTCGGGAAGTTACAGAATATACAAGGGGAAACCAGCCATAACTATTCCAGGAAAAAGTCTCAAACTCTTCGGAACAGGTTTTGTAATACACAACTCAATATTGGACTCTGTAACATATTTCACATTAAAAATCTGAAAAAAGAAATCCACACTTATGATACGTTCTGATAACAAGGCGTATACAATAATCAATGCTCATGCCCCCACAAATAACTACAATAACAAAAATCCACAGATGATAGAAGAATTATGGGAGGATTTATAACACCAACAAAATCCCCACGAAGCATGTAAAATTATTGCTTGGTGATTTTAATGCACAATTAGGCCGCGAAAGAAAATTCAGAGACACAACAGGAAAACATACAGCGCACCAAAGGACAAACAAGAATGGAGAGAATTTGATAAACTTCTGTAGGTATTTCGACCACAAAATCATGCCTACACAATTCCAGAAACCCTGAAAGAAACTATGGACTTGGAAATCTCCAACAGCGCCCTCGGAGAATTTCAGATAGACCACGTTGCGATATCTACAAAAAAGCACCAGAGAAGTTATGAATATACGAACGAGAAAAGTTTTTTTTGAATCTGATCATCATCTACTACAAATCAAGGCGAAGTTTATACCAAACAGACAAATTAAGAGAATAACCAAAATTTTCAGAACAGACCCAGAGTATTTGCAACTAAACAAGAAGGAAATAACACAAGGACTTAAGAAAATTGAGAGTAACAACTGGACGGACATGTCCGAAAACATGAAAGAACTTATAAAAATGGGGCAACCCCCGAGGAAAACGAAGCACAGATGGTGGAACGTGACATGTGACAGAGCCATAGAGGATAGAATACAAGCCTGGAAAAATTTTAACAGCCATAGAACATCCGAAAAATGGGAAGAATTCAAAAAGATACAAAAAGACTCGTCGATAAAAATCCGCAGAGAAAAAAGAAACTACGATAACAACAGACTGAAGGAGATAGAAGAGGATTTTACCAAAAATAACAAACGAAACTCCTACAGAACATTCAGGGAGAATGTGCCAGGATATCGACAACCCAGCTTATGCTTCAAAAGACAAGACGGAACAATGGAGACAAACCCAAAAAAGAACTGTGCGATACTGGCACAATACTTTGACTCACTGCTTAACTGTGATAAACCAACACAGAGATTACAGTTCGAAAAGCCAGAACCAAACATGGATTCCAAACCTCCAACACTTGCAGAAATCGCGGAAATAATAAAATCACTGAAGAACAATAGAGCGCCTGGAGAAGACGGATTGATTTCGGAATTCTGGAAATTAGACCACGAAAATGTTACACCAAAAAATACACAAAATCATCAAAAACATCTGGGAAACCGGGAAAGTACCAGAAGAATGGAAGTCAGCCCTAATGTGATGGTCCCAATTTGTGACCAGAATGATATAATTTGATATATTTTATTATTATTATTATTATTATTATTATTATTATTATTATTATTATCAGTATCAATATTTTTTAATTTTTCATTTTTACCTTTTATTAGTTATTATGTTAACTAATATGTTTATATCTATTATTATGCGGTAATGTAGAATATTATGGCAATTGAAAGGAATTGGAACTACACACATTATATTTGAAATAAGTTAGACGCTTGACTGATTATTATATCTGAAGAAAATACGTACAGAGGAAGAAAGAGGGTGTTCGCGGAAGGCCGGCTTATCCACCGCTTCCTGGTAACGACTTGAATAGACACTTATGTCTTTCACATCAAGAATTATACCAGTAAACAAATCTTACTAGGAAGGGATTCTATGAAGACTCGCCATTAACAATGCTGGACCTGTGAATGAGTCCTTTGCAACTTTATACAAAAGGTGGGCTGGACCTCCCGAGAAATGTTACAAAGAAGTATTGTTATTATTGATATGTGAAAGGCGTGCAAATTGCATAGCGACTTCAGAAGTGGAATTTCGCTGCTCTACCTGTGTTTAACCGAGGTTTAATATATTATTTTGATCATGATATATGAATGGTCTGGCGCCCTGGCTACACATAATACTACACGTGTGCCTTACCTGGGAACGTTATATATATGACGGCCGCCCAACTGGAGGATTATTATTATTGAATTGCTGGCAGGAGAGGGAATGGTGCTGTTTGGAGCAGAAGACTGGAACGTGTAGCGAGATGGAGTTGGAAATTAACTTTCATCTGTAACGCAGTGCTATATTATACAGTTGACTATTTAAGTATGTGAATTTGATAAGACATTCAGTCTCATCAAACTGTGACATGGTTGTGTACGAGGCTATTGTCACAGGGATGATTTATGGAATTTATTCCGTCATCCACATATAAATTCATTACGTTGAGGAAGATAAGGGTCATCATGAACTCTATACGCAACAATCCATCTACAATGATCTTCAATAAGGTGAGCTCTATAACCAGTTTTACTCCAGTCAAATCAGAAGGCTCTCATGATTATTAAATTCAATACATTTTATTCAATTAACTCAGTATACTCCAATTTCCAATCAAGACCCATAATACAAGTAAATTCAGTAGATTCTTTAATTTAAATTTATTATTAATATTATCTTTAGTATTTTATTCTTTTTGCACTTGTTGTTTTTATATATTAAATTCATTTGTAAATTCAAATGTTTGACTGGTTTCCTTTAGTAGCAAGTAATTACTATAAGGCAACACCACACTCCTAAACTAATTATCGTAAGGTTAGATTACGTAAGTTTCACTACGGCTGGAGATAGGAATTTCGCTGCTCTACCTGTGTTTAACCGAGGTTTAATATATTATTTTGATCATGATATATGAATGGTCTGGCGCCCTGGCTACACATAATACTACACATTATGTACTTTTTAGTGCTGCTGACAACAATACAGATACACTATTAAATTAATACACAATTAAATGTTTCATATTGATCACCCAAAAGTGGGCGACTATTTAATTATTAACCTTTGCATATTAAATATTAAAGAAGTTCATTAAACCATTACAAATAACGCCCAACTGGTGGGGCAAGATACAGTTCTCTCAAACACATTACAAATAACGCCCAACAATGGAGCGCTTTACATATAATCAAGATCATTAAACCCATTACAACTAACGCCCAACAGTGGAGCGCTTTTATTAACATTATTTTCTTGTTAACTTTGTAACCCATTAAAAATAACGCCCAACAGAGGAGCGCTTTTCTTATTATTTATATTCAGTTTATTAAAAACCCATTACCATTGGCCCCCAACAGTGCGGCACGAAAACCTAACTATATTTACGGAAAGAGTGAGTGTAAATTCAGTGCAAATTGTCAGTGATTTTGGGTGAAAGTTAAGTGAATTAGTGTATTATTAGTGATTGATTTTGGGGGAAAGTGAGGTGAATTTTGGAACGGTAAATTTTATACGATGTACTTCAAGATGGCGGATGAGGAACAAAGGAAATTGAGGAGTAGGGGTAAAGGCGAGAAAGCTAATTATACGAAAGTTAATAGTGGTACCGAGGCTAAGAGTGTAGTGGATTATACCAAGATGTCGGAGGTAAATCTTGAGAGTAAACCTAAGAATAATCCCTAGGTTAACCCTGAGACGAATATAGAGGTAAATCCTGAAATAAATCCTGAGACTAGTGGAGGGCAGGAGAAACAGAAACCTTTGGATATTCCAAAAAAAATTAGATGCGATCATAGGAATGTTTCTGGAGATGAAACAGGGCAATTATAAGAATAATCAGGAGATGAGAGAGGAGATGAATAGGCAAAATCAGGAGATGCATAGGCAAAATCAGGAGATGAGTAGGCAAAAACGGGAGATTAATATGCAAAATCAGGAGATAAGTAAGGCGATAGACGAGAAGCTAGAAGATAGCAATAGCAATAATCAGGAGTTGAGTAGGGAGATGAGAGAGGAAATAAGTCGGCAAAATCAGGAGATGAGTAGGGAGATCAGAGAGGCGATATGAAAATATGATAAAGAAATTAATCTGAAGCTAGATAAGGTGGAAAAGGTGAATGGGGAGTTAAATAAAAAGTATGAGAGGATTAAGGAGAACATGTCAGAATTCAAAGAAATAATAAGAAAAGAGTTGCAAAGTGAGTTAAAGAAAACTATAGCTGAAGTTACGATAGAAGTAGGGGAAAAGTTTGAAGTTATAGGCAAGAAAGTAGAAGAGATTTATCAAGAGGTAAGGGAAAGAGTAGAAGAAGTGAAGGTAGAGATTATGGAACGTAGCAAGAAAGAAGAGATGAAGATTAAAGACAAGATAGGAATAGAAGTAGGGAAAATAAAGAAAGTGCTAAGCCCTCAAGAAATAAAAATGCAGAAAATTATAGAGAAACAAAATAGGCAGACAAGGTGTAACGATTCGATCCCATAGCTGTTATATTTAAAGGGTTATTCATTTATTATCATATTTATTATTATTATTAACTAGTACATCCATGAGATGATTTTTATATCAGATAATTGTAAGCGGTTTTGATTATTATATTCAATTAGATTTTTATTAACAATTACTTGTAAAGAGACGAAGTATTATATATTGCAACAAGACTGGCGATATGGACTAACCCTGTGCGTCACAAACTGAACGACGTAGTAAGAATTTCACCACGGCCAACTGCGTCATTTTCCTGAGATGTTAAGAAACCCACTATGGGGTAACCAACACGCCATTTTCTACGGTATATACGCGTCAATATATATTGCAAGTTATGAGTCAAGAATGGAGAAGGTTAATAGAGAGGGAAGCTGTGACACCACGTGACAAGGAAGTCATTAGTATTTGTACCTGCAACATCGGACAAGAATGGCATTGATCTACAGCTCTTAATGAAGGAAGGAAGTTGTAACCTTGCTTTCTGGGTCCTAATGGACTGAGCACCGAGAGTCGACACTGAACGATGTCTTGCCGACATCTATATCAATACATAATGGGTTATATCCCTGATCAAGAGTCTTTCTACAGATGGCAACGTACTTAATGAGGATATTTCATAGTAATTGAGGTATCACATCATTTTTTTAAACATAAGCGACGTAACATCGAGATCACCGATCATTTCTTAAATATGACGAATCTTCGACTGGGTGAGCCAACAATTCAATAAAACTATCGTCTCTATTATAATTTAACTTCATTTAACTTTCAATTCATTTTAATATTCATTTTCTTTTAAATAATTAATTGCCGCATTGAGTAATTTTAAATTCAATTGTGTGACTATCACTATTCTGTTTTATTAGTATTTTGTTCTTGAGTAAATAAATTCATTTCCTTTAACGTAATGCCTATTTCTTTCATTGTAGTTGGTACTTTAAGGCAATCATACTCCTTGATTAAATACGGATTGGTTAGATGACTTTGTCTCACTACGGCCCGGGTAAGTGGTTCTCGACTCTACTGCTGATAGCCGAGGTTAAATCAATAAATTTCGATTCACTATCTTAAATAGGAATCTGGCGCTCAACAACTTATTATATTACACTATCACAGGTAAGGTCACACCACAGTGTATATTATTTATTCATATCATGTTTGTTAAATAGAACCTTTACAATTGTCAACACCACGTTTAGTTAACACATTAAAAATGTTACATTTGGCGCCACAAAGTAGGGCACGAAAACCATTCGGTATTTAGTCAGAGGAGTGTATAATTTCAGTGCAAATTGTCAGTGCTTTTGGGGGACAGTGAAGTGAAGTGAAATTTTGGAAGGGCAATTGTTATACGGTGTACTTCGAGATGTCGGAGGAGGAACAGAGGCAGTTGAGAAGTAGGGATGCAGTCAAGAAAGTTAATTATAAGGAGGTTGATAGCGGTAGCGATGTTGAGAGCGTAGAGAATAATACCAAGATGTCGGAGGTAAATCTTGAGAATAATCCTGAGAGTAATCCTGAAAATAATCCTGAGGTTAACCCTGACATGAATTCAGAGGAAAATCTCGAGACGAATACAGAGGTACATCCTGAGACTAGTGGTAGTCAGGAGAAACAGAAGTCCTTAGAGGTCCATGAAATTTCATTAGCTGATATCTTGAGGGAGATGAATAAAAATAGTCAGGAGATGAATAAAAATAGTCAGGAGATGAATAAAAATAGTAGGGAGATGAAAGAAAATATTGATAGGCTAAATCAAAATATGGAAGAGAATAAGAAAGATAATTTAGAAAGTAGGAAGGAATTCAATGATAAATTTGAGAAATTAGATAAAGATATGAATAAAAATAGTGAAGAGAATAAAAGAAATTATTTGGAATTCAATGGTAAATTTGAGAAATTAGATAAAGATATGAATAAAAATAGTAAGGAGATGAGAGAAGAGATGGGTAGGCTAAATCAAGATATGAGTAAAATAAATCAGAAGCTGGAAGAGAATAATGTAAAACTAGACAGTGTGGTTAAAGTCAATGAAGAATTAAGTATGAAGTATGATATGCTACAGGAGAGTATTCAGGGGGTGAAACAGGAAATCAGAGGTGAAATTAAGGAGGAGGTAGAGATGAAGGCTAAAGATATTATTAAGACAGTAGATAAGAAATTAGAAGCAGCAGAAAGTAGGATTCAGGAAAGAATAGTAACTGTGATTGAAGAGAAAATAGCAACTCAAGGTGAAAGTTTTAGCAAATTGGTAGAAGTGGAAACTAGGCAGGTGGTAGAGACTTTAGGGGAAACTGCAGTAGAATCAGTAAAGACAGCCTGTAAGGAGACTATAATTGAAAGTAGAATGGAGTCAGACGAGATTTTAGGTGAAAGCAAATTGGAATTAGCGGAGATTTTAGGTGAAATCAGATTAGAGTCAGACGAGATTTTAGGTGAAAGCAAATTGGAATTAGTGGAGACTGTAATTGAAAGTAGATTAGAGTCATTGGAGATTGTAGGTGAAAGCAGATTGGAATCGGAGGAGATCTTAGGTGAGGAACGGCAAATAGCGGAGATTTTAGGTGAAATCAGATTAGAGTCAGACGAGATTTTAGGTGAAAATAGATTAGCGTCAGAGGAGATAGTAGGAGAAAGCATAGTAGAGTTGAAGGAGATTTTAGATGAACCCAGGATAGCTGTAGAAGAGACTATAGAATGTAGCGAAAAAGAAGTGAAGAAGATGAGAGAAAAGATAGGGATAGAAGTAGGTAAGATAAAGAAAGTACTAAGCACCCAAGAGATTAAGATGCAGACAATCATAGATAAATTAGATAGGCAAACTAGGGAAGAATTTAGTCCTGTGATAGAGGAAGTTAATATGAAATTATTAGTGGCAGAGAAGCGTGCGTTAAGTCATAGTCAGAAGAACATAATTAGTAAACAGGTTAAGAGGAGGAGAGAGATAGATAAGAGGAGAAGCAATGGGCAACGGCTAAAGAGAAAATTAAATATTAGTAGTGGAGAAGTGAAGGGAAGACATGTAGGTAGATATTTTAGAAGTAAAATGAAAGAGAAGAGAATTAAGTTGTTAGTGGAAAAAGAAATCAGAATGAAAGAGAGAAAGAAAGCATATGATGTGCAGTGGCGTAATGAATTAGCCAGACTTGGGGAAATGATAGGAGGAAAGCCGAAGTATAATGTTACTGTTGATGAGTGTAGTCCGAAAGAGGTAGAAAGTAATGTTATAAGAAAAGAGGAAAATGGAACCCTAGAAAGAGATAGAATTGAAGATGAAGATGGTAAGAACGGTGAAATGCCAGAGAAAGTAGTGATGTAAATTTATATTACCGATAGTTACTCTTCCGTATGACTTAAATATTAAGTAATGAAGTTTAATATGACTTAAAAGAGGTAGATAAGAAACCTGCTGTGTGTAATTTTAATTCAGTCGTGAAGTTAGGATGGTAAGGGGCGCGTAGTGCCTACGCTTATTGATTTAGATTGACTAAAATCATTTAATTTGGAAGACAAAGGTTGTCGTGCTATTGAGCAATGCAGGTAAGTTGAATGTAGGTCCTTAAACTGCAGGTAAGTTGGATGAAGTGAGAATTAAATTTTAAAAATAGGAAGGTTATTACATAGGTAAGTAATCGAAAGAAAGTAATAATTATTATGGCAACCATAATTAAGAATATAATGGTAATAAAGATTTAATTCAAAAGTGAGTGAAGATAAGATGATACAGTGGTAATAAAACTAGTGAGTTGAAGAATTAAGTATTGATTTAATAAAGAAGTTTCAGTTGAGGACAGCGAGGTTATCAGCGGATATATGTTGAGAAATTTATAAGTGGTTTAGAATTGTTAATGGTAATGCGTTGTATGAATTAACCAACATCAGGTTGAAATAAGAAAGTAGTAACTAATTAGGACATCTGATACTTGGTGACAGATATGTGTGTGTGTATGTGTGTATTTTCACGTAAATGGACGTGAGTTTGAAGTAGTAGGCCAACGAAGGTAATGCCGTTGAGCAATGTGGTTTTAAAGTTTTGGTAAGATGCCAAATGAAGTTTTTTAAGGAGGAAGTTTTGGTAAGATGCCAAATGAAGTAGGTTGGAGGAAGTTTTTGGTAAGATGAAGTAGGTCAGCAAGGTATATTCCGTTGAGCAATGAGATTTTTTATGGTGTCTACGGGACTACGTGAAGTTAATGTAGGGAGTTTTTTTTAAAGTATATATGGATGTATGCACACAAGGTAATAAGAGATTACAAAGGTAAGATTGTCCAAGTTTTTGTTACAGTTACGCACGTTTTAAAGATATTACAAGGCTTGTTATCGAGCTAAACCACTTTGTAGTAAAAAGTTACTGATGATTAATAACGAATTAATGATGTGGTAGATTGTTGTCCTACACACAGGTTAAAGTAAAGATAATAGTAATAATTATATAAGGTTGGCATAATATTTTCTAGAAGTGAAAGGAATTTGTTATAATTCGACGTTTTGAGGATTTTAAAGATAAATCATTTTTTTAGTAGACGAGAAATTAAAGTTTTATTTATGTCATACGGAGTTAGTAAAGATAAGTTAATATTTTGAAGGAAGAATAAGTTGGTAAGATAAGTGTATACCTAAGGGGTAATAATGAAGTTACAATTAAAGGCAGGTGTAAGTTACGCATTTAATTTGATAGAGAAGAAAGTATCTGAACTGTGTTAGAACTCAGAACTTGCTTTATGAAGTGATTATGGGAGAATATTTGCTAATTATGAGTGTCAGTGTTATTGACTGTCAACTGGAACACTGTCATTATTTGAGGAAGACAATAGTTAGGAAAGCAAAGGGTGATGTTATTATTCCAAGGAATTAGTCGAAGCATGTAAGATTTTTTTTAGCTGAAATTTAGTGTGTTATTGGTCAGTAAGAGGTGACCTGTAACAGTAAGAAGATGTGGGATTATACCACGAATAGGGGAGGTTTTTTGTATGTGACGTGTGATGTCACGATGAGTTTTGAGAGATTCTGGTATAGCAAGAGTGAGCTATAGTCCAGGCGGTCAGAACAAGTAGGAAGTGGTGTTTGGAGGACACGGTACTTAATTAAGAGTTTTGAGAGAAAACTAAGGGGGGTTTTTAGGCATTCAGCAAAAAGTCAAATCATAATTAGACTAAGTTCAAAGTATAAGAGCATTAATATTTTGTGGAACGAAATATTTATTCCGAGGAGTTTGTCATGTGTTTTTGTGAAATAGTTTAGTGATATACGTAATTCAGGTATTGAGTAGTATTTTGTCCAAGTCTTAATCATTTTGTTATGGTAAGTAAGGAATGACGTTACGGTAAAGTTATATCTTGACGCTAAGTTAAATTTTATAAAGTGAACGAGAAGTCAGATTTTATGTTTATTGGTGATTTTGAAAATCCAAGTTATTGTTTTCGAGAAGTAGTAAAGAGGAATTATGGTTTTATGTGAAGTTAAGAAGTCGTGGAGACTTAGGAAGTATTAATTTGGAAGGAGGCGGCCGTGGCCTAAGAAAGAATTAAGCCACGAAGGCAGGTGAGTAGTAACTTGGATATTTAAATGAACTGTTTAATAACTGCTTTGAGGTATTTCGATGTCATTATGTATTTGGGGAAATATTTACATGTATGACATATGCACTGAAATAGGAATTGTCTTAGGTATCTTGCTAAGTTATTTTTTTCTTCAATTATTGAAATTTTACTGCATTTGAGTAATCCCTTTATAAAGACGAAAGGAATATTGTATTGTTTGCATCCTATTATCGTGTGCTGTAATAGTTATTATGGGCTAATCAGCTGGTATTACAACAATGTACTTCTACGCCAGACTGATATACAAAAACTACGTTCAAAAGAGATGAAGCCAAAATTGTATGTCATGCATACGATCACCGAAATATAAACGAGTGCAGCGTTGACATATATGTCAAAAATAAAAGTGAAGGGCATTTTATATGTATATTTTTTACAGCTCGTTTAATACATAAAGAAGAATGAACATTATGAACATTTGGAAGAATGAGAAATGATAGTACAAATATGTAAAGTGAAAAGAGTATGTTCTTGTATATTTTTATGTATTGTTGAAGGGTATTATTTGTATGTTGTCGTTATGGGGGTATTAATATTTAAATTTGTATTCATTTGTGTAGGATGTGTAGTGATATAAATAATGTTACATTTTATTTTAAATTATTTATATCAGGGGCGATTGTAACGATTCGATCCCATAGCTGTTATATTTAAAGGGTTATTCATTTATTATCATATTTATTATTATTATTAACTAGTACATCCATGAGATGATTTTTATATCAGATAATTGTAAGCGGTTTTGATTATTATATTCAATTAGATTTTTATTAACAATTACTTGTAAAGAGACGAAGTATTATATATTGCAACAAGACTGGCGATATGGACTAACCCTGTGCGTCACAAACTGAACGACGTAGTAAGAATTTCACCACGGCCAACTGCGTCATTTTCCTGAGATGTTAAGAAACCCACTATGGGGTAACCAACACGCCATTTTCTACGGCATATACGCGTCAATATATATTGCAAGTTATGAGTCAAGAATGGAGAAGGTTAATAGAGAGGGAAGCTGTGACACCACGTGACAAGGAAGTCATTAGTATTTGTACCTGCAACATCGGACAAGAATGGCATTGATCTACAGCTCTTAATGAAGGAAGGAAGTTGTAACCTTGCTTTCTGGGTCCTAATGGACTGAGCACCGAGAGTCGACACTGAACGATGTCTTGCCGACATCTATATCAATACATAATGGGTTATATCCCTGATCAAGAGTCTTTCTACAGATGGCAACGTACTTAATGAGGATATTTCATAGTAATTGAGGTATCACATCATTTTTTTAAACATAAGCGACGTAACATCGAGATCACCGATCATTTCTTAAATATGACGAATCTTCGACTGGGTGAGCCAACAATTCAATAAAACTATCGTCTCTATTATAATTTAACTTCATTTAACTTTCAATTCATTTTAATATTCATTTTCTTTTAAATAATTAATTGCCGCATTGAGTAATTTTAAATTCAATTGTGTGACTATCACTATTCTGTTTTATTAGTATTTTGTTCTTGAGTAAATAAATTCATTTCCTTTAACGTAATGCCTATTTCTTTCATTGTAGTTGGTACTTTAAGGCAATCATACTCCTTGATTAAATACGGATTGGTTAGATGACTTTGTCTCACTACGGCCCGGGTAAGTGGTTCTCGACTCTACTGCTGATAGCCGAGGTTAAATCAATAAATTTCGATTCACTATCTTAAATAGGAATCTGGCGCTCAACAACTTATTATATTACACTATCACAGGTAAGGTCACACCACAGTGTATATTATTTATTCATATCATGTTTGTTAAATAGAACCTTTACAATTGTCAACACCACGTTTAGTTAACACATTAAAAATGTTACAAAGGGAAGAAGTCAGAGCCTATATAGAGGAAGTCAATATGAAGTTAACAGAGATAGAGAAGCGTGCGTTAAGGCACAGTCAGAAATACATAATTATTGAACAAGGAAAGCAGAAAGCTGAGATAAGTAATCCAAAGCATAGGAAGAAAAAGCACAAGCAGAGCGCGATGTTGGAGGAAATGGTGGAGAGAGATAGTGTAGAAGACGAAAGAAGGAAGGATATAGAAGAAAGCAGATGCAAAAAGCAACAGTTAAAAAGGTCGTTAAGCTATAGTAGTGGAGAAATGAAGGAAAGGCATGAAATTAGTAAGTCCAGAAGTAAAATGAAAGGGGAGAAAATGAAGTTGTTAGAGGAAATAGAGAATATAATGAAAGAGAGTGAGAAAGATTTTGAAGTGCAGTGGCGTGCCATAGAAGATAGAATAGGGGAAGTAATAGGGGCAAAGGCGAAATACAGTGTTACTATTGATAAATATAATACGGAGGAGGAAGAAACTATTGTTATGAGGAGAGAAGAGAGTGTAACTATAAATAAATATAGAAGCGAAGAAGAAGGTGATAAGAACTTAAAAATGCCAGTTGTTATGTAAGTCGGTATTACTATTTTGAGTGAACCGTATGACCTAATCCGTAATTATTTATAAAGAGAATTTGTGGAGGTATCTAAAGAACCTACCGTTATTAATTTTAACTCAGTCTTAAAATTACATGTGTTAGGGGCGTGTATTGATACACTTTTTGACAGTGGCTGTCAGGTTTCTTGCATCAGTGTAGCATTTTATAATAATAGGAAGGAACATGGTATTAAAATTGAGGAAACTCCAATTAGAACTACTTTTACGTTAACTGCGGTGGGAAAGATATCCCACATAATTTCTAAACAAGTGGTTGGAAAAATTTTAAAAGAAGGTAGGATTGGAACACAGGTATGTTTATTGATTCCAAATCTAGTATAGCCTATTTATTAATTAGGGGTTCTGAGTGGATGTCGCAACATTCTGTCCAGCTAAGTTATAAGGAGGGTAGTGTCAAATTCAGATGAATGGGTGGAGATGTGATCATGTCATTTAATAATTCAAGTAAGTTTTATGGTGGTTCTAAGAATATATATACGCTTGAGGAGGTATTAACGACTAAAGGAGTCGATATTTGTAGTGAAGGTAGTGGTGAGATTGTTGGGGTATCTCTTGAGAGGGAACCTTGTTTTTTTTTACATTTTTAGGCAGTATGATGACGAAGGATTATCTAGAGGATTCCTTGCGTGCGGCTGCATTACAGAGTGCGTTAGAGAGTGATCGTGTGGATCGATTGTTGGAGGTGTTGTAAGAGAATTAGTATTTATTGAGAACCGTATTGGATTAGCTAATTGCTACGAACATTCATTAAATGTACATGATCGCAGTATTTTTGTAGGTCATCGCTACCCCGTGCCTTACAAATTTCAGGAAGCTGTGAGTAGGCAGATTGAAAGCATGTTGCAGGATAAAATTATCGAACCCTATATTAGCCTAATTCGTTAAGGGTAGTTCCCAAGTCAGAAAGGAAAGTAAAGCTATATTTTGATGCCCGTAATTTAAGTACGCAGATTGAAAGCATGTTGCAGGATAAAATTATAGAACCCTATATTAGCCCATATATTAATTCGTTAAGGATAATTCCCAAGTCATAAAGGAAAGTAAAGCTATATTTTGATGCCCGTAATTTAAGTAGGCAGATTGAAAGCATGTTGCAGGATAAAATTATAGAACCCTATATTAGCCCATATATTAATTCGTTTAGGGTAGTTCCCAAGTCAGAGAGGAAAGTGACGCAATATTTTGATGCCCGTAACTTAAGTAGGCAGACTGAAAGCATGTTGCAGGATAAAATTATAGAACCCTATATTAGCCCATATATTAATTTGTTTAGGGTAGTTCCCAAGTCAGAAAGGAACGTAAAGCTATATTTTCATGCCCGTAATTTAATTAGGCAGATTTTTATGAACAGATAATATTTCAGTAGATAGGATGGTTAATAAAAGGATTTAAAGGTAAGTGATTTTTTTGTTGAGGAGAAATTAAGTTTATTGGTCATACGGATTTCGCGAAAGAAAGATAATCTTGAGCAGAAAGAAGTGTAATTTTGAGAAATAAAGTGAGTGAATACGGATTTCGCGAAAGAAAGGTAATCTAGAGTAGAAAGAAAGGTAATTTTGAGAGAGAAAGGTGAGTAAATACGGATTCCGCGAAATAAAGGTAATTTAAAGTAGAAAGAAGTGTAATTTTGAGAAATAAAGTGAGTGAATACGGATTCCGCGAAAGGAAGGTAATTTTGAGAAATAAAGCGAGTGAATACGGATTCCGCGAAAGGAAGGTAATTTTGAGAAATAAAGTGAGTGAATACGGATTCCGCGAAAGAAAGGTAATTTTAAGAAGAAAGAAGTATAATTTTGGGAAATAAGGTGAATAATTACGGGTGATAAAGAAAGATAATCTGAAGTAGAAAGAAGTGTAATTTTGAGAAATAAGGTGAGTAATTACGGGTGATAAAGAAAGGTAATCTTAAGTAGAAAGAAGTGTAATTTTGAGAAATAAGGTGTGTAACTACGGGTGATAAAGAGGTGTAATCTAGAATAGAAAGAAGTATAATTATGAGAAATAAGGTGAGTATCTACAGGTGATTAAGATGTGTAATCTTAGGTAGAATGGAGTGTAATTGTGAGAAATAAGGGGATCTTGAGTAGAATGGAATGTAATTGTGAGAAATAAGGGGAGTAACTACGGTTAAAAAGGTGAGTAACAAAGGTCAAAAAGGTGAGTAATTAGAAGATGCAAGAAAACGATTATACGGCACTTACAATGTGAGATCCTTAAGGAGATATGTATCATGAGTAATTAGAAGTGTAGCTGATGGTAAGTAAGGAAAGTCGCTTAATATTAAGTGAATGATAGTGGTCTGAACGAGAGGGTAATGGCGAGGTGTTGCGTCAATCTATGATATTGTGTGTCTTGGAGAGCACAGAGGAAATATAAAGCGTATTTTGTCGGCTATAAGCTTGTGTATCTGAGTGTGATATATATACATATGTGGGGTAATTTAGCGCACTGCATTTGCACTGAACGATGTTGCCTTAGGTAATATAAGCTAATAAAGTTTCATTTTTTCTATAATATGCCTGTGTTACTAGATACATATAATTCCTGAGAGACTGGAGTAGATCTGGTTATTCGCATCACATACCAAGTGTTGTGAAGTGATTAAGTGAATTGATCAGCTGGCAGTCCCACAAACTAGCCATAGTGTATTCAGTTCGACACCAGGCTGAAAATTGAATTCTACGTCCTCAAGATATAAGCAAAGGTGCATACCATCCAAATATACATAAGTGCAACGATGACTCATGTCCAAAACAAGAATATAAAAGTGAAGGGTATTTTGATGTAAATTGTTTACAGGTCGCTTTAATTATGTAAAGTAGAAAGAAAAAGACATTATGAACAGTGAAAGACTGGAATGATGAAATTTCTTAAAACAATATGTAAAACTTGAAGGGTATAATTTGTTGATGTTGGTAATTGCTTTGAAGGGTATAATATTATCGATGTTTGTAATTTCTTTGAAGGGTATAATATTTTATATTTGAGCATGTGTTGAAGAGAATTATGGTGATATGATTGTTGACATACCATAATCCCCTGGGGCGAATGTGATGGTCCCAATTTGTGACCAGAATGATATAATTTTATATATTTTATTATTATTATTATCAATATTTTTTTAATTTTTCATTTTTACCTTTTATTAGTTATTATGTTAACTAATATGTTTATATCTATTATTATTCGGTAATGTAGAATATTATGGCAATTGAAAGGAGTTGGAGCTACACACATTATACAGTGTGGTCCACCCGCCCCTTATTATTTAGTTTTATGAAACCCAACTAACATAGCATGGTCGATATTGCTCTGCGCTCTGACTGTGTGACAGCAATGTAATTGGGTCATGGGTATAGCAAAGAAAAACCGACCTTAAACTTTTCCCCGCCAAATACTACGGCCCATTCTACTAACATATGACTTTCTGCTCCTTGAAATAACACACATACACGTAATACGATCGAATTAATAGCTTACGCCACGTGATCTGTAATAGTAGAAAGTTAAATCAACACCACAAACCGTGATTGAAGACTTTGAGATGGACTTAAACGTTTGAGGTGGGACGGCTACAGTAACTAAAGCACGTTTAGCGTGCGGTATTTACCATGTCTTGGTGGCTGCGAGGTTTAACTCCTGACCGAACTTGGTGGGCGCGAGCGGGTAGAATGCTGCTTCGAATCCAGTAGTAGGCATACTTTTTTTGAACGAAAGCCCACATTCCATTTTAGTCGGGATGTAACTACATTGCCACATTTATTGCCTTACGACGAATTTTTGTGAAGAGTTCGTTGAATTTTGATGATTTATAAAGAGAACACGATCGAATTGGTACGCTATGCCACGTGACCTGTTATGGCAGAAAATTTAAAAACTGGCATGAATATTAACATAACATCTCGAAGTGTTGCTCAGGAAGTCCGGGTTCGATTCCCAGCTCTGCCAAGAAATGTAATACTTGTCTGAGGGCTGAAATTGGGTACACATAGCCTCGTGGAGCAAATATGAGAAGAAGTGGGTTCGATTCCCACCTCAGCCACCCTGGAAATGGTTTTCCGTGGTTTCCAAATTCCGGGACGGAATCTATCATAAGGCCACGGCCGCCTCCTTCCCAATCCTTAATTGCAAATACACACATCATTACAAGCCTGCAATAACTCAGGTTATCAGACAAATTCTACACACACACATACCCAAGTAAACATGGCTAAATGTTCTAGGCCTTAAAATGAAACAAAACAACAACATACTGAAGGATATTCTGATCGCCAGTGCTTGCATCGAAGTATACGTATTCCGTAGAAATTCCCATTGTATTATTAGCAAAAAATCGTGTGTCTGTCTGTGTATGTGTGAGTGTGTGTACTCTGAATGTCTGCCTCTCCCTCTCCCCCCCCCCCCCTATCAATTCGAACACGGTGAAACCGAATTGAACGAAATTTGGTACAGAGGTAGAACTAGCAAAGGGAACCTCAGTGTCATGTTTTATATCGCAGCCATCTTGACGGAAACGTAATGGCGGCCACCCAAATGTTGAAAGCTTAAATCAAATTACGAATAACCTAATCATCCGATCTCTACCAAATTTTGCAACAACATATATTTATAAGGCGAGCGTCTTTTGACTACACTACAAGGGAATCAGACCAATAGTTTGCAGATGGCGGCCATGTATGTGTGCAAATCGATTCCCCCTATCAATTCAAACACGGTGAAACCGAATTGAATGAATTTTTTTACAGAGGTAGCACTACCAAAGGGCACATCATATTCATGTATAATATCCGTAAAGCACGTTGTATTTCAAGAAGCTACTACAACCAACATTCAATTATACTCCTTGAAAAGGACAAAGGGTTATAACCATACCCATGTATTTAGGAGAAAGTAGGCTAAGCGTTCGTTACCGAACATCTTGTTTTGTTATTAAATTTTAACAAAACGTCTTAGCATATCTTTAGGCCCGTATCACACGACACTCGCTGGCAAGGAAGCTGGTGTGAACACCTGCCAGGTACTGAACGAATGCATTCCAATCAATATTTAAGATCTAACTGTAATAATTGAATATTTTACCATACGCGTTAATAAGAAGCGCAACAAAAACCTCCAGACTGTGTTGGAAATGTGTGCAAGTGTTATTGCGCCCGCTCGCTCTTTCGAAGATCCCGGGTTCAAGACCATCCAACGGCAGATTTTTTAAATTCTTTTTAACTATTTTATTATACCCTCCCTACCTCGTACAGCAAGATTTCAACTTGGTTTTGTTCACATTATCTACGAAGACGATAGGGAAAGTTATTTTCTTGTATCATTTAAATGGTTATTTCCCCTAAATACTGTTCTAAACCATGTCGCCTCCGTAGCGTAGCGGTCAGCATGGTTAGCTGACGCCCCGGAGGTCCTGGGTTTGATTCCCGGCTCTGCCACGAAATTTGAAAAGTGGTATGAGGACTGGAACGGGGTCTACTCAGCCTCGGGTGGCCCAAATGAGTAGAGGGGGTTCGATTCCCACCTCAGCCATCCTCGAAGTGGTTTTCCGTGGTTTCCCACTTCGTCTTCGGGCAATTGCCGGGATGGTACTGCCCCCGTAAATTGAATTATACTGAGACCACGGTGGCTGTATTGGCATATGTGAATAAAGTTATGGCTGTCATAGTTGTGACGTGTATATTCATGACGTAGGCACGGATGACGCAGACTTCATGCAAGTAGGCTGGTTGAGCTGAGATTCTTGGTGACGTCATGATTTTGTTCGAGAAGGATCTGAGATTTACGACGCAGTCGCAGGGAAGCAAGGAATTGTGCTGAGGAAGAAGTTACGCTATTGGAGGAGAGGCTCGAACCAATGAATGATAGCTTGGAGGGAGACGGAGATTACTGAAACTACCATATTTAATTACTTTTGGCGTGCAGAATTGTGGAAAACTATTTTCAGTTATGGCATTGATTTGGAATTTTGAAGAAATTAATTATGAGTTTTTGAAATTTGAAAATCCGTCAAGTATAGCCAAAGTTAGAACTTCTAGCAATGACGGAGGAACAAGCTATGGAAGGGATGGATACGCCCCTTAAGAAGTTGATAAAATGCCTTGCACAGCAGAGAGGAAGCTCTCATGGCTCAGTTTTCTGATTCTCACATTGTCAGACTTCGAGTTATTAAGTGAAGCAAGTCGTCATTAGCAAGTGTGGTAGAGCCCACAGCATCGAACAAGCACTGAGCGTGCAGCAGTACAATTTTACGCTTACTAAAACTAGGCGAAGTTGGAGCGCACACATAAACGAGTCTACAAGATTATCTATCAAGAGTTAGCTACTGCATTTATGCTAATTCAATTGTGCATTACAATATTGAGGCGTGTACGAAAGTTGAACATTTTCACTATTATACTTTGGAAGATATTGCATTTTAAGACTGCAGACAAAAGTGATTTTCTCGACACCTGAGAAGCACTTTTATAATACCACATTCTACGCTACGGCTGACACATGTATTGCAACCGTGATACTGAAGATTACATTTGGTGATACAACGCTACATTCTACAATGGAAATATATAATCTGGCAGTTCTTTCGACTATTATTATAACGGAAGTGGAGATGGAAGACTAAAACTTTAATGCAATTGGGACATATATCAATGGAGTGAAATAGCATCATGGAGCTTATTTAATCGTCACTCTACAAAAGCGAGCATGTAGTGAACATCCAACTACACTCATGCATCGTAATTCATCGCTGAATTACATCAAATGGCAGTGGAAATATCTTCATACTCCACAATTATGAACATTTCTGCGGAAATAATTGCAATAAACGTCATGGCGAATTTCTACCAGAACTTCAGGGAACTTTCAAGAGAGGCCAGGGTGGACCCGGCTCACACAGAAGAGTTTTGCCAGAAGGATGTCTATCGTCTACACGGAGCAGTGCTATTTCCGGAGGAGGAAACTGTTCTATTCTCCGAGGGCGCAGGTTCCAGGTTCGAGGTCGGAGCACATCTTTACGGTGGTGAAATGGAACCAACAGCAGTCTTCTTTGGAAATTTTCCTCTAGAACTTCAATCAACAGATAAGGTAGTCGTGAACGTTTCTTGATTTATTTGAGCCATTTAGCGATATCTGAGCAACCATTTTTCCCATATTTTCTGTCCCATATATTTTGCCCCATATTCTTGCTTGATATTTCTGTACACTTTGCTGATTTATGCCTTTTTCTACGATTTATTGAGACATTGTTATGTCATTGGCATATTTATATAATTTTGGATCAGTTGAGACTGATAATATATATTCTTTCAGTAATTTGCATATTTTTGTAGTCACGATTTGACTGTAAAGTTAACGATTTTCTATGGCAAATTTGAATTCAGACAGCGTGTCATTTTATTATAGTAATTCTATTCAGTAAATTACTTTGACCACTTTTCTGTCATCCTCAAGAAAGAAGAATGATTAAAAGATTTTAGAGCGTTAAAATCTACTACTTTATCGACGATCTTGGAAATACTAGTCGTTTTATGAACATGATTGCAACATAGACATGTATCGTCAATTCTGAAATACCAATGCATTATAGACAATTTTATGAAATATGAACTTTGAGTACGATTTATTGAGTACACTATAGTAATGAACATTTGATAGGAGTTTTTCTCAATTGTAGATTGGAACAATAATGTTGCAGTCCACAGTCTAATTGTATTCTATTCGACTATTTATGCAGTTTGGATGAACTTTGATTGAAGATAGTATTTTTATACTGCGATACTTTGATTATATTAATCTCAATTTTGATAGACCAGGGAGGCGTGTCTAAACGTATTTGCTATTAAATTTATTTGTGACTGGCAAATTTTTACTTCATATCGCTTCATGAATGAAACCCACGAAGGTTAAATATAATAACAGTTTTTGATACAATTGATGAATATAAGATTTTTTTAAAGAGGAACTATGGATGTATAATCGTTAGTTCAGTGGACGTGTAAAAGTCGCTGATGAATAATGCCCTTTAATAAGTGAAGGAGGTTCCCACAGTAATATTGATGATGATGATGAATTTATAAGTGGAGGTTTTTTGTGTGTATTGTGGAAGATTTTGATGCCATATATAATGAGATATATGATGAATTATGGGCCAATTTTGGTGCAATTTTGTGCGTTTTGAGCGAGGTATTTTTCCGCTGAGTGTATTGTTCAGGTCCATTGAAAATTATTCATGTGAAGTTACTGTTAAAATTAACAAGAGTGTTTAAATAATTTGAGATAACGATTTTGAATGGAGGTTACCGTCACAAATAATAATTATTAAATCTTATTAAACCTGAATCTAAAATTTAAATATAACTAACCTTCATTGGTCGATTATATCACCACGATTTAAGTAATTATCAACCGGATGAACGTGTGGTTTAATGTATTTCTAATATAAATAATATAAATAATGTATATAACTATGTAAATATCTTTAATAATAATTTGAAACGAACGGGATTAATAGAGGCGTGTATAAATTTTTCAATTGTCGTTTGACAATGCTATAAACAATTTATAATGTTATAAATAATTAATGAACTTTTTGTTATAAACATTAAGCGTTTTCGTTATTATACTCTAAACAACGCTAGTTCAACAATTGGAATATACAATTAAACAAGATTTGGGATTATTAGAGTAATCCATTGATATTTGAACGGAGCATTTAAAAGATTTGCGTGATAATATTTGAGTTGAGATGTGAACATTTAAAGTGTTTTGAAAAGGAGCTAGGCTCTGAGGTAACTAGCATATGCTAACTTTGGTTGGACAGGTGTGTCCATTTGACGAAGCAAGCATGCGACACGGTGCAGGGTGTATCGCAGGTGGCCAGATAACTGTATGATAGAGGCCAAGGTCATCTACATAGCAGCCTTGCGGTTATAAATAAAATGTGAAGTTCATGAACAAGAAAACAAATGCTATATGTCTCGTCCCAGCTCCCTTATCCATTCCAAAGTGCATTGTTGTAATTATTACGTTCTTTTGGGCTAGAGAAAGCTGAAATTTTGTATGTAAAGTCTACAAGTCCTACAGGAGGACATGGTTGCATTGACAATGGCTTCTGATTGCCACGTATATTTTGTTGTTAAATTTTGTTAAATTATATTTCTCTTTATGTGAAATAAAGTATTGTGCAGTTTAAATTTTCTTGTTTCCGACTTGGTTCATTTTAAATATCGTGGTGGAGGTTATTGTGAGGGCATACTATTAAGTGATCCAGTTGAAAACCCAGACCCGAGATTAAATTGAATAGGTAAGTAAAAGGTAAGTATGTTTTGGTGTGTTCCAAAATAATTTCAAGTTAACTACTGTGCTCTAATCTCGGTAGTATCTGTCAGTGCCATTTTCATTGATGTAGCTGTGCCGGTGCGATTGATTATTGGCAATCCGATTGAGGGGGCGGATATCTGACAGCCTACTATCCGGATTATCGGGGACAGTAGGATTGGCGCCGCAATTTCGTAGGGATCGACAAAACTGGATTACCAAGTTATCGATGTCAATGGGATTGTGAAGACTCAAATAAAGAGGTTGATTCTTTGTTAGATGTCTTGGCCAATTGTAGAATTTGAGAGTGTGATTATATAGGGATTAAATGTTGTGTTGTATTAGGAAGATTACACTCAGAAAAGATCAGATCTTATACAACCTGAGAGAGGTTAAATAGGCTGGAAACTTAGAAAAATCGCCTATGATCTGGAGTCTTATTTTATTTGACCGGCTTATGACATGTTTAGTCATATTAAAGATAAAATTAAACTATTTGGATTGTAAATGTAAATTATTTGTGTTAGGATATTTTAAAATGAACCAAAGAAATTTGAACATGTGCTTGAGTTTATTTCAACATAGGGTGTCTACGAAAGTTAGTGATAAGCTAATTATAAGTTAGATTTAAGACAGAAAATTGCTCAAACTTATATATATGGTGAAAGATGTTGCTCAGATGTTGTTATCTTGCTCTGTTTGATGTATGTCCCTAAAGCAGTCTATTATTGAAATATTATTGAGATGGCAGATGAGAGTATGAGAAAGATGTTGGAGGAGATGTCCAACAGTTTGAAGGCTAGCATGAATAACAGTATGAAGCAGATGATGGAGGAGAATTTTAGTAATTTGTCTATTAGGCTGGATGAAAGTTTGAAAGCTAGCATGAATGAAAGTGTGAGGGAGATGGAAGCTAGGAATACTAGTCGAATGGAGGAGAATGCTAGTAATTTGTCTATTAGGCTGGATGAAAGTTTGAAAGTTCTTCAGACCAGTTCTGCAAACTTGGAAAATAATGTGTCGCGTTTACAGACCAGTACCCAGGGAATCCAGAATGCCGTGACTGACACTCACAAGGATGTCTCGGATGTTAAAGTAGATTGATCCAATGTCCATAAAGATTTATCCAATGTCCATAAAGATGTCTCAGATGTTAAAGTAGATTTATCCAATGTCCATAAAGATGTCTCAGATGTTAAGACTGATGTTTCCAAAGTACATAAGGACCTTAATATGTTGAATCTTGATGTTGCTAATGTCCGGGGTGATATTTCATGTGCTAGAGCAGAAGTAATCGTTGTTAGGAATGATGTTGCTACTGTACAAGACAAGGTAGAAGAAGTTCAAAGAGAGATTAGAAATGTTCGAACCGATGTGTCAAACGTTCAAGTAGACATAAATAATATTCATTCTGATGTTATTGATATGCAAAGCGATATCAAAAATGTGCAAATAGAAGTTAATACAGTTTTTGTAGACATTGCCAAAGTTCAAACTGATGTTAATAAGATTAGAGAAGAAATTGAAACTTCAAAAACGCTTTGTACTCGTAACATTAGTGCTTTAACAACTAGACTGGTTGACGAGTCTGTTAGGACAACAGCTTCTCTAGCTGGATTAAAACATGATGTAGAGGTCATGAGGACCCAAGTCTTAGATCATAATCGTTTACTTAAGGAAGACATTGAAGTAGATATTGCTAAAATGTTAACTGCAAATGTAACGGTTTGGAAAGATGAATGGAACAGGTCAAGTGGGGAACATGTCAATCAGATTCAGGAGCGAATTGAACGAAAACTTGCCAGTACACAAGTAGATATAAATAATGAGGTAGTTCAAATTAGAAAGGACTTGAATATAAGGATGGATTCGCTATCCAAAAAGCAGGTAGAGGATAGAACTCAAATAGGCCAGGACGTGCAAGCATTAAAAACCGCGTTAGAGGAACAAATTCATAAGGTTGTCTCTGATGTCAATGAAACTACGAGCAAACTTCAGAATTTGAAACTAGGAGAAGCTAGCATGATGGAAACGTATAAAGAAGAGTTGATTAGGAAAGTCATCACGGAAATCACAGATAAGGATCCAGAAGGGTTGACTTGTGAGGATAATAGGAATTACGTGAGAAGATGTAACCTCGCTACAGAAGAGAGAGATATTAGTCCTGAGGAACGTATATTCAGATTCCGGGAAGAAGAAGAGGATAGGAATATTGAACCTGAATGGAAATATCGTGATAGTGGGAAGAATTACATGGATTCATATCCAAGAAATGTGACAGTCATCCGAAACTTTGAGGACAAACCTCAAATTTAGTACTACAGATAGTCTAACCCCAATAGAGTATATCAGAAACCTGAAAGACTATTTTATTGAAGCCCATATTCCTAGAGAAAGAGAGATGAGAATCGTAGAAAGATTTCTAGCCGGAGGACCCCTTGAATGGTTCAGAGCATTTCGGTACACTTTTAGTAATTTCGATGAATTTGCAGAGGCACTGATAAAACGATTCTGGTCAATAGAAGCACAAAATTCATTAAGAGCTGAGGTATACTCGAGGAAGTATTCGGGTACTCTTCCAACACGGTACGCTGATTTCTTCACGAGCCAGTTATCGCGCTTGAGATTCTTACAACCCCCATTGTCAACAGAGCAGTTGATAGATGCTATTTCACGTATGCTGCCTGTGGAGGTAAGAAGGCTTATTATATCGTCAAAGATAAGGGATTTGACCAGTATGGACGAACTATTGAGAAGGCTTGACTACACGAGTCCGATGCCAAATTTGGTTCAAAAAGGTCAGAGGCACGAATTCAAAGACATTAATACAGTCTACATGGATCAAGTTCAGCAAACTGATACGCCTGCTGAAGAGAAAACTGAAAATGTAGGTCCTCACAGGAACAATTATTTTCGCAACAACAGATCCCAAGGTTACCGTCCATATCAGCAAAGACGAGGCTGGAATAACAATAGAGGGAACTATAATAACGAAAGAGGTAGATATTATAATAACAATGGGTACAATAGGAACTACAACAGAAATAACCAGTACCAGAATCGGAATCAGAATTCTCAAGGTCAGGTTATGACACCGGACAAGTATCAAGAGAGAGAGAAAGAAAGTCAGCAGTATTTGAAGGAATTACGAGAGAAGGAAGCTGAAAACCAGAAGAAAAGACAGGATTTAGTGATCGATCCTGGTCCTTCTACAAGCCAGCAGAATTTGGAAAACAGGAATACAGGACAGAAGAGAAAGTAGAGAGGAGAGAATGCATTAGCCACACACAACCCAGAGAAGAAGAGACTTATGATTAAGGAACATAGAATAAATATTATCCAAGAGTAAGCCAATAATAATTCAATTTCGTGTTCAAGTGAATTCAGATATTTATAACAGAGTTTAAAAACAATTTGCAACTGTTTTTAAAACGTGGTGAAGGGAAAATGCCCCCGTAAATTGAATTATACTGAGACCACGGTGGCTGTATTGGCATATGTGAATAAAGTTATGGCTGTCATAGTTGTGACGTGTATATTCATGACGTAGGCACGGATGACGCAGACTTCATGCAAGTAGGCTGGTTGAGCTGAGATTCTTGGTGACGTCATGATTTTGTTCGAGAAGGATCTGAGATTTACGACGCAGTCGCAGGGAAGCAAGGAATTGTGCTGAGGAAGAAGTTACGCTATTGGAGGAGAGGCTCGAACCAATGAATGATAGCTTGGAGGGAGACGGAGATTACTGAAACTACCATATTTAATTACTTTTGGCGTGCAGAATTGTGGAAAACTATTTTCAGTTATGGCATTGATTTGGAATTTTAAAGAAATTAATTATGAGATTTTGAAATTTGAAAATCCGTCAAGTATAGCCAAAGTTAGAACTTCTAGCAATGACGGAGGAACAAGCTATGGAAGGGATGGATACGCCCCTTAAGAAGTTGATAAAAGGCCGTGCACAGCAGAGAGGAAGCTCTCATGGCTCAGTTTTCTGATTCTCACATTGTCAGACTTCGAGTTATTAAGTGAAGCAAGTCGTCATTAGCAAGTGTGGTAGAGCCCACAGCATCGAACAAGCACTGAGCGTGCAGCAGTACAATTTTACGCTTACTAAAACTAGGCGAAGTTGGAGCGCACACATAAACGAGTCTACAAGATTATCTATCAAGAGTTAGCTACTGCATTTATGCTAATTCAATTGTGCATTACAATATTGAGGCGTGTACGAAAGTTGAACATTTTCACTATTATACTTTGGAAGATATTCGCATTTTAAGACTGCAGACAAAAGTGATTTTCTCGACACCTGAGAAGCACTTTTATAATTCCACATTCTACGCTACGGCTGACACATGTATTGCAACCGTGAAACTGAAGATTACATTTGGTGATACAACGCTACATTCTACAATGGAACTATATAATCTGGCAGTTCTTTCGACTATTATTATAACGGAAGTGGAGATGGAAGACTAAAACTTTAATGCAATTGGGACATATATCAATGGAGTGAAATAGCATCACTCTACAAAAGCGAGCATGTAGTGAACATCCAACTACACTCATGCATCGTAATCCATCGCTGAATTGCATCAAATGGCAGTGGAAATATCTTCATACTCCACAATTATGAACATTTCTGCGGAAATAATTGCAATAAACTTCATGGCGAATTTCTACCAGAACTTCAGGGAACTTTCAAGAGAGGCCAGGGTGGACCCGGCTCACACAGAAGAGTTTTGCCAGAAGGATATCTATCGTCTACACGGAGCAGTGCTATTTCCGGAGGAGGAAACTGTTCTATTCTCCGAGGGCGCAGGTTCCAGGTTCGAGGTCGGAGCACATCTTTACGGTGGTGAAATGGAACCAACAGCAGTCTTCTTTGGAAATTTTCCTCTAGAACTTCAATCAACAGATAAGGTAGTCGTGAACGTTTCTTGATTTATTTGAGCCATTTAGCGATATCTGAGCAACCATTTTTCCCGTATTTTCTGTCCCATATATTTTGCCCCATATTCTTGCTTGATATTTCTGTACACTTTGCTGATTTATGCCTTTTTCTACGATTTATTGAGACATTGTTATGTCATTGGCATATTTATATAATTTTGGATCAGTTGAGACTGATAATATATATTCTTTCAGTAATTTGCATATTTTTGTAGTCACGATTTGATTGTAAAGTTAACGATTTTCTATGGCAAATTTGAATTCAGACAGCGTGTCATTTTATTATAGTAATTCTATTCAGTAAATTACTTTGACCAATTTCCTGTCATCCTCAAGAAAGAAGAATGATTAAAAGATTTTAGAGCGTTAAAATCTACTACTTTATCGACGATCTTGGAAATACTAGTCGTTTTATGAACATGATTGCAACATAGACATTTATCGTCAATTCTGAAATACCAATGCATTATAGACAATTTTATGAAATATGAACTTTGAGTACGATTTATTGAGTACACTGTAGTAATGAACATTTGATAGGAGTTTTTCTCAATTGTAGATTGGAACAATAATGTTGCAGTCCACAGTCTATTTGTATTCTATTCGACTATTTATGCAGTTTGGATGAACTTTGATTGAAGATAGTATTTTTATACTGCGATACTTTGATGATATTAATCTCAATTTTGATAGACCAGGGAGGCGTGTCTAAACGTATTTGCTATTAAATGTATTTGTGACTGGCAAATTTTTACTTCATATCGCTTCATGAATGAAACCCACGAAGGTTAAATATAATAACAGTTTTTGATACAATTGATGAATATAAGAATTTTTAAAGAGGAACTATGGTTGTATAATCGTTAGTTCAGTGGACGTGTAAAAGTCGCTGATGAATAATGCCCTTTAATAAGTGAAGGAGGTTCCCACAGTAATATTGATGATGATGATGAATTTATAAGTGGAGGTTTTTTGTGTGTATTGTGGAAGATTTTGATGCCATATATAATGAGATATATGATGAATTATGGGCCAATTTTGGTGCAATTTTGTGCGTTTTGAGCGAGGTATTTTTCCGCTGAGTGTATTGTTCAGGTCCATTGAAAATTATTCATGTGAAGTTACTGTTAAAATTAACAAGAGTGTTTAAATAATTTGAGATAACGATTTTGAATGGAGGTTACCGTCACAAATAATAATTATTAAAACGTATTAAACCTGAATCCAAAATTTAAATATAACTAACCTTCATTGGTCGATTATATCACCACGATTTAAGTAATTATCAACCGGATGAACGTGTGGTTTAATGTATTTCTAATATAAATAATATAAATAATGTATATCACTATGTAAATATCTTTAATACTAATTTGAAACGAACGGGATTAATAGAGGCGTGTAAAAAAAATTTCAATTGTCGTTTGACAATGCTATAAACAATTTATAATGTTATAAATAATTAATGAACTTTTTGTTATAAACATTAAGCGTTTTCGTTATTATACTCTAAACAACAATTGGAATATACAATTAAACAAGATTTGGGATTATTAGAGTAATCCATTGATATTTGAACGGAGTATTTAAAAGATTTGCGTGATAATATTTGGGTTGAGATGTGAACATTTAAAGTGTTTTGAAAAGGAGCTAGGCTCTGAGGTAACTAGCATATGCTAACTTTGGTTGGACAGGTGTGTCCATTTGACGAAGCAAGCATGCGACACGGGGCAGGGTGTATCGCAGGTGGCCAGATAACTGTATGATAGAGGCCAAGGTCATCTACATAGCAGCCTTGCGGTTATAAATAAAATGTGAAGTTCATGAACAAGGAAACAAATGCTATATGTCTTGTCCCAGCTCCCTTATCCATTCCAAAGGGCATTGTTGTAATTATTACGTTCTTTTGAGCTAGAGAAAGCTGAAATTTTGTATGTAAAGTCTACAAGTCCTACAGGAGGACATGGTTGCATTGACAATGGCTTCTGATTGCCACATATATTTTGTTGTTAAATTTTGTTAAATTATATTTCTCTTTATGTGAAATAAAGTATTGTGCAGTTTAAATTTTCTTGTTTCCGACTTGGTTCATTTTAAATATCGTGGTGGAGGTTATTGTGAGGGCATACTATTAAGTGATCCAGTTGAAAACCCAGACCCGAGATTAAATTGAATAGGTAAGTGAAAGGTAAGTATGAACCCCCGTATATTTTGGTGTGTTCCACAATAATTTCATGTTAACTACTGTGCTCTAATCTCGGTAGTATCTGTCAGTGCCATTTTCATTGATGTAGCAGTGCCGGTGCGATTGATTATTGGCAATCCGATTGAGGGGGCGGATATCTGACAGCCTACTTTCCGGATTATCGGGGACAGTACCTACTGTAAGGCCACGGCCACCTCCTTCCCTCTTCCTAGCCTATCCATCCCAATCTTCCATCCCTTCACATCCCTCACGAGGCCCCTGTTCGCTTTGCAGGTGAGGCCGCCTGGGCGAAGTGCTGATCACACCTCCCCAGTTGTATCCCTCCCGACCAGATGTTCCAAGCTCCAGGACACTGTCCATCGAGGCGGTAGTGGTGAGTTCCCTCACTGAGTCCATGGGAACCACCAACCTAGAGGGTAAATTGACTAAATAAAATTTAAAAAAAAACTGTTCTAAACCATGGATGGATACTATTCGTTATAATTAATATTTTTTAGTCGATTTTACCCTCCAGGTTAGGTTTTCCCACGGACTCAGCGAGGGATTCCATCATTACCGCCTCTACGGGCAGTGACCTGGAGCTTGAAACATCTCGTTTGGGGATACAACTGGGGAGGTGGGATCAGCACCTCGCCCATGTGGCCTCACCTGCAAAGCGAACAGGGACATCTTGAGGGATGGGTAAGGTGGGGAGGATAGGGAGGGATAGGTAAGGAAGAGGTAATGAGGCGGCCGTGGCCGTACGGTAGGTAACATCCCGGCATTTGCCCGAAGGCGAAGTGGGAAACCACGGAAAACCACTTTGAGGATGGCTGAGGTGGGAATCGAACCCCCTCTATTTATTTGGACCACCCGAGACTGAGTAGACCCCGTCCCAGTCCTCATACCACTTTTCAAATTTCATGGCAAAGCCGGGAATCGAACCCAGGACGTCCGGGGTGGCAGCTAATCACGCTGACTACTACGCAACGGAGGCGACTCTATTCGTGATAATTAGAATTTTAATAGTTCAATATTTATAATAATATGACACGTTCTGTAATTACTGGCTTGCTGCCAGGCTCAGCGGTAACGTTCTCGCTTGCTGTGCCTAAGGTTGCAGGTTCGTATCCTGGTGCAGTCAGCTGGCATTTGAGGGTGCGCAAATGCGAGGGAGCCGTGTCAGTAGATTTACTGGCACGTTGAAGATCCCCTTCCGAGCAAAATTCCAGCACCCCGGCGTATCTAAAAGCCAGAGCAGTTAAAAGGGACGTAAAGCCAATAATGTCATAATTATTTGTATTTACTGTAGGTTTGGGGCAGATGACCTCGTAGTTCCGCCCCTTAAAACCTCACTAACTAACTAACTAACTAACTATTACTGTAAGTGTATAGCAAGCGCTTTTCGCACAGACGCCGTTGAAAGGAATTATAGTTTCGGTCTGATGTATTTATTTATTTGTTATGTGGGTCGTCTGAGTGAGTCGGAGTTTTCCTTTAAACAAAGGTGGTCAAAATTTCGAACACTTGCTACCTTGAGTATACAGGATACCTTGCTTTCGTTCTACAGAACATTATGTCGTCGTCCAATCTGGCTGCGTACCATCGGATAAGTACGGTCCTTTGGAGGACCAAATAAAAAATCACTCGTTGGAACAGATAGATATGCGTCCATAATACATCCACAATAAACGACATTAAGCAAAAAAAGAAAAGTACTAGTTCAAGATTCGAACCTACTACAATGCGACTTCGTTGACGCTACTCTTGATTTAGCCACTATAGCTACCGAGAACCATGGTATATTGCTGGCACGCATTGAATCTATTCGTAGACACTTCCTGTCAAAACGTAAGCATGTGTTATTCGGAGCTCTAATCGTTTCAATCATGCATTATATTTGAGGTCATTGAAAGAAAACTACCACTATTAATTTCTACTATATTCGCGAGGAAGTACTCAACGGTAAAGTTGTACAATGGACGTAAAGGAACAGGTACTAATGTTTTTAGGATGACTGTGATATACGCGTTAGTTGGGTTGCCTTCCTCCAAAAATAATAAGGGGCTGGCGGACCACACTGTATTTGAAATAAGTTAGACGCTTGACTGAATATTATATCTGAAGAAAATACGTACAGAGGAAGAAAGAGGGTGTTCGCGGAAGGCCGGCTTATCCACCGCTTCCTGGTAACGACTTGAATAGACACTTATGTCTTTCACATCAAGAATTATACCAGTAAACAAATCTTACTAGGAAGGGATTCTATGAAGACTCGCCATTAACAATGCTGGACCTGTGAATGAGTCCTTTGCAACTTTATACAAAAGGTGGGCTGGACCTCCCGAGACATGTTACAAAGAAGTATTGTTATTATTGATATGTGAAAGGCGTGCAAATTGCATAGCGACTTCAGAAGTGGGGGGGTGGGCGTGTGCCTTACCTGGGAACGTTATATATATATGACGGCCGCCCAACTGGAGGATTATTATTATTGAATTGCTGGCAGGAGAGGGAATGGTGCTGTTTGGAGCAGAAGACTGGAACGTGTAGCGAGATGGAGTTGGAAATTAACTTTCATCTGTAACGCAGTGCTTTATTATACAGTTGTCTATTTAAGTATGTGAATTTGATAAGACATTCAGTCTCATCGAACTGTGACATGGTTGTGTACGAGGCTATTGTCACAGGGATGATTTATGGAATTTATTCCGTCATCCACATATAAATTCATTACGTTGAGGAAGACAAGGGTCATCATGAACTCTGTACGCAACAATCCATCTACAATGATCTTCAATGCGGTGAGCTCTATAACCAGTTTTACTCCAGTCAAATCAGAAGGCTCTCATGATTATTAAATTCAATACATTTTATTCAATTAACTCAGTATACTCCAATTTCCAATCAAGACCCATAATACAAGTAAATTCAGTAGATTCTTTAATTTAAATTTATTATTATTCTTATCTTTAGTATTTTATTCTTTTTTTGCACTTGTTGTTTTTATATATTAAATTCATTTGTAAATTCAAATGTTTGACTGGTTTCCTTTAGTAGCTAGTAATTACTATAAGGCAACACCACACTCCTAAACTAATTATCGTAAGGTTAGATTACGTAAGTTTCACTACGGCTGGATATAGGAAATTCGCTGCTCTACCTGTGTTTAACCGAGGTTTAATATATTATTTTGATCATGATATATGAATGGTCTGGCGCCCTGGTTACACATAATACTACACATTATGTACTTTTTAGTGCTTCTGACAACAATACAGATACACTATTAAATTAATACACTATTAAATGTTTCATATTAATCACCCAAAAGTGGGCGACTATTTAATTATTAACCTTTGCATATTAAATATTCAAGAAGTTCATTAAACCATTACGAATAACGCCCAACTAGTGGGGAAAGATACAGTTCTCTCAAACACATTACAAATAACGCCCAACAATGGAGCGCTTTACATATAATCAAGATCACTAAACCCTTTACAACTAACGCACAACAGTGGAGCGCTTTTATTAACATTATTTTCTTGTTAACTTTGTAACCCATTACAAATAGCGTCCAACAGAGGAGCGCTTTTCTTAGTATTTACATTCAATACACATAACCCATTACACTAATACACCCTCTCCACAAGAAGGGAGACAAAACGAACCCTAATAATTAAAGAGGGATTTCACTATTACCCGTCGCGTACAAAATTTTCTCCAAAGCCCTGTTAAAACGGATAGAGCCTCAGATAGATCCACAGACAGTAGAATACCAAGGAGGGTTCAGGAAGGGAAGATCGTGCAGTGAGCAGATCTGGTGCCTGAGAACAATATTAGCAACGAGAAAGTTCAGGAACACAACAGTCACATTCGTCGACTACAAATAAGCGTACGACTCCATAGATAGAGAAACACTTTTTAACACTTTAGAAGAAATGAGGGTGGACAATAAGTCCAGAAAACTAATCCAAGAAACATTATCAAATACAATATCCAAAGTTAAATTCATGGGAGGGATCTCAGAACCCTTCAAAATTAATACAGGAGTGCGTCAAGGTGATGGTTTATCACCCATTCTATTCAACTCAGTTTTGGATAAGATAATCAAGACATGGGAAAAAGGAGTCAACGGCATAAAAATGTCAAAAGACCAGGAAAGAACAGCCAACATTAAATGACTGGTCTTTGTCGATGTAGCGATTATAACAAATAACAGAAAAGAAGCCAAATAAGCTCTAGATACGCTACATGAAATCTCTGCCAAAACGGTTACAAATCTCATACCAAAAAAACACAGTTCATGGACACAAAATCTACAGGCAAGCACCCACTGGAAACCAAGTATGGGAAAATAACACAAGTGGAAAATTTCAAATACCTAGGAGAGATTATACAGAACACAGGACTGATCTTGGCATCCAATGAAGACAAGATCGCTAAATTGCAGAAAGCATATCGACTTACATGGAACCTCTACAATAAAAAAGTATTTCCATCAATGCCAAATTTCAACACTATCGCACAGTAGTCTTACCAGAGGCCTTATACATTTTAGAAACGACAGCAATCAAGTGACGTACAAAAATCAAGGAATTACAAAAACAAGAGAGAAAAATTCAAAGAAAGATCTACGGGCCAGTTCAGAAAGAGGGAATATGCATTAAGAAACCGACAATAGAACTGTACAAACAGACAGAGACGATTACAAACAACATAAGGAAAAGAAGGGCACAATTTTATGGACATATACATAGGATGACCGAAGACAGACTGACCAAGAAAATTTTTAATACAGTTACGAATAGCACACTAAAAACCAATTGGGTAAAGGAAACTGTGGAAGACCTCAAGAAACTAAACATCTCTACAGAAGACATCGCAGACAGGAGCACATACAGAGAAAAACTTAGACAACATAAGTTTGAGCAAACTCCCAAAGAGAGACAACCGGAAAAGAAGTGGACGGAGGAGAGAAACACAATAGTGTTTATATGAGAGGTTTTTGGGAAAAAAGAAGAAAGTTCCAGAATGAAACATGAAAATTGATTGTGTTGTAACGCTCTCCTTATGGGGAATTAACGAATAAATAAATAATGAAAATAATAATCAGCTTTTCTAATATTACTCAACACTTGTTCGCCAATTCCTCACAGTCAAACAGGATATCATTTAATATCAACAATTATTCATCCACTCATAATCCAGTCTAAACTGGTACTCTCTAGACTTGTAGAACATACTGTTCACTTACAACAAAGTGGTTATTATCTCTCACCACATTTTCAGTGTACCTGCATGTAACTCCCAAATAGGTGGCATGGTTTTACTGCCTCGTAAAAATGGTGAAAACGATGATCTAGTTCCCCTTAGCACACAAAATTCGTTCCATATTTTGCTGTCACAACGATGGTTGTGAATCCAATATGTCAAAAAATAAATCAAAATAGGGAATGGGGAATTTATGACTATTACCACTAGTTCAACAAGGAGGAGGAAATCCAGGAGCAACTGAAGGCTTGGGAAGAAACAGTGGGAGTGTACGGATGGAAGTTCAACATCAGTAAATGTGAGATCCTGTTAACGACCAGGAAAAAGGACAGACCAATGAGTGGGATAACACTTGGAGGTGGACAGCTGAAGAAGGTGGAAAATCTCAAGTACTTGGGAAGTATAGTGGAGGAAAATGGGAGAAATGACAAAGAGATTACGGAACGTGGAAGACAGGCAGAAGCATTTCTGAGAAGCATTAGGAGCTTAGTGTGGAATAAAGATGTCCCACAAAAAAGCAAGGAAGTGTTATACAGAAGCTACTATATCCCGATACTGACCTATGCTTCAGAAACGTGGACAATGAAGAGAAGAGACATAAGCAGAATACAGGCAGGTGAAATGAAGTTCCTGCGAAGTAGGATCGGAGTAACAAGAAGAGACAGGGTGAGGAATGAAAAGGTCAGGGAAATGGTGAAAGAGGAGCCCTTGCAAGATAGGATTGAGACATCAAGACTGAGGTGGTATGGGCACATAAAGGGAATGGATGAGAAGAAGATTCCCAAGAGGATACATGAGATGCAGATGCAGAAGAAACGACCAAGGGGAAGACCAAGAGATCGAAGGCTGAAAGGAGTGGAGGAATGTGTCAAGAAGAGAGGCGAGGACTGGACCAGAGTGACAGCGGAGAGATGGTGGGAAGAAAGAAATAAGTGGCGAGGCTTATGTTCCAAACAGACCCAGCCTGGGGCTGGAAACTGTACAAGATGATGATGATGACCACTAGTTCAACATAAAAGGAATCCTTTACAAGGCGCTACCTTCTAGTTGATGGTATTCCAGATGTCCTGGATGTACTGTATGCTCACAGCGATTCACCACCATCCTGCTGGAATTTTTGCTTGGGTTGGATTTCACCGCAGCATTCCCATGGCCGAACGACTACAACAGCGTCGTTCCCAAGTCTACAACAACATCTTGATCTCCCTTCAGTTTTACACGGCCATTTCGATCATCTTGACAGTCAAAGACAGTTGACAGTCCATTTTTACTGTAAGCCATTGCATCATGTTGATGTACAAGTCTATTGATATGTCTTTCAATAGTACAGCTGTGATAGTAAGCCCACTGTAATGCATTCCCATGCACTGAACACGATTAGGATTATTTCTCGAGTGAACGCTTGTTTTTCTACCGCGCAAATCTTAATAATATCAAATACTGAGCCACTCTTACGTAACCTGGATTGCGCTGCTTGCTTGACTGCCTCGCGTCACTGCCTCTATTCATTTACAGTAATTTGACTTCGCCTCAAGCCACGCACAGTTTTCCTTGATACATTCGTAGTTGTAAATGTGATTATAACGTACTCAAAAACCTTTAAATATTTCAGCTGTCGTTGTACAGTGTTACTGCCTAAGACCCTGGTCAGAACATAAATGCGCCGAGTTCAAGAATATCCTACGATGCAGATCATTAGACTATTAGATCATTAGGCAAAAATGACAATCCAGCCCGCGTCTTATATAGTGAAAGTTGGCCTCGCCCATCGCTCAATTGCAGTATAACGTCACTCTATACGTTGCGCCATTTGCTTTCTTCTATTGGCTTAGACGTTAAAAACCAATATATTTTATTCTGCATTATCAGAATTCTTGAAATTCAATACAAAGCTGCCAGATGATGTCTACTACAATCATCTCCCATACATTAATTTTCTTACTACATGTTGGTCTTTGGCGATATCATAATTTATCAATGCTGGCGTTCTTATTGGCTTCAAATTCGCACGCATCCCCACTTCTGTTCTCCGGCGGTATGCAGCAAACTTCCTCGCGCTTATTTTAAATTTACTCTCTTCCACAATGTTCCCAGATTTCCTAAAGGCACAAACTAATAGTAAATTACTAAATTAATAATGATCTAATTGTAATGTCTTAAAGATACCTTACAGTAGCTGAAGTGTGACATTGACGGGGGAAAGATTCGAAACACGTTCTTGATCCTGAATAGAAAGCATTGGAGCTTCTAGCTGCCCAGCGCCAGACTGTGGGTTCGGGAATCCGGTGAGAAGTTTTGCAGCATTGTAACAATTCAAACGTATGTTGTCAGTACTAGGTGGAAGATTAGAGGACGGATGAGGTAGCGGGGATTGGAAGGTCGATTGGTGTTACACGGACAGTGTCTTCCGATTTTACAGCTTCTGGGGCTGGTTTCCCCTTGCAGGAGGAGTAGAATGAGGTTCAGAGCTGTTGACACTTTTAGGATTATACTTGTTTAAAGCACTGGAAGGTTGGATGCCCCTGGCTGCAAATGGCACATACCTACTCATTCGGGCACTACTCGGAGGAGTCATGGTCAAAATCGTGTCATCTTCCAGGGTCGAGTGGAGTCCTGAATTAGAATTGTGAAGGACAGTTGGAACGCACTGACTCATCAGCACTCCTGCGTAGCAAGGCACGACGTTCTGCCGTGCATGTGTGATAGCGCTGGGGTTGCTGAACTTATCCATCTCTCTCTTAGATGACAGCCTGGATTTAGGGAACTCTCTTCTAAGTTGTATGAGACGGTAATCACGTGGAACTTAGGTATGTGTGCATTACTAGTAAGTGGACTTCCTTGTGTAACCTGACTTGAAATTATCGTGAACACTTGGTGTGAAGGCAACGTTTGTGTTTCTGGTCTTCTATTTCCCTTCCTAATACCCTGCTCTTCAAGATTCCCTTTACCTGTTAACATGGAGGAAAGAATAAGAGGAGATGCCCAGAGCTCGTTTGAGTGAAGCCAAGCGCTGCGTCCAAAGTGGGCATAACCTTAACTTGTATTCGGTGTTCCGTGACTTGCATATGGTTGTACGAATAATATTCTGTTTATTAATTTTAAGGTTCGTATTCTTGAATATCAAAACGTGTGCGAAAAATGAGTGCAAGTGGCCGTGCTCGAAATTAGGCCTAAAAACTGTTGAATGTCTCAACACCAATAAGAACTTAAAGATCAATTTAGTGTAAATACCGTGATAAGTTCGCCATCATTATGATAGTTCCCAAGTTGTTTCTTCTTTGGTATAACTCGCACCTTCAGGCACCTGTATTCAATTTAATCAGTGTGTAAGCGTATTATTACGCTTTGCCGTGTCTTTCTTACAAAACTAGCCTTGCATAAGTGCTCTCATATTTCTATTTAAATTGGCTTTTAAAACGATAACGCAGCTTATTTGTGCCAAGTACCGTCAAGGTTCCTAGGATGCCGACTCTAGCTCGGGGTAATGGTCTGTTCGGTGTGGCTCTAACTTAACTTAAACACCCTAGGGATTTCATCAAGGATCACAGGAGGCTTAACTTAAAATCAGTATGTCAGAGAACTCCTAATATAAAATAATTTACTCACAAAAATAGCATCTCCCAATTACTCCCATCCACAGACAATAAAACAACAAAAATATACTCCCTTAAATTATTCTGAACACAAGCTAAGATTCTAACCAAACAAATCAAATTGTTAAAGATAAATGATAATCACACTGGCTGAAACCAGGAAAAGAAAATAATCTAATTCACTGCAGTCCACTGCTTCAAGTTCAAAAATAAAATGTCAACAGACTTAATTCATCAAACTCTGGTCTGAATAGCCCAGCCATTCTGTCAAAAATGCGCACTCATGTTTAAAATTACAAAATTGGTTTTTGGTATTCTAGGCCACAGGCATGTGTGCATGTTCTAACTTATAAAATAATAAACTCACTCATAGCTATAACTCTGCTAATTAAGGTGAACCAAACACAAGTCAAAAATACATGAAGCATCAAATAAACACACCTCGGTGGCCTGTGCACCGTGAATTTTAATAAACAAACAACTATAATGAATGCACTCAAAATGTTAATGATATTACATGACATCGCTTCCTGAAGCGGTAATAAAAGAAACAAGCCCTGGGAAGTTCGACTACCTTCCCTCAACAAAAGAAAACAATACCATTCAAAGTGGTTTCCCGACCTTGTGACAGACATCCCTCACCATAATAAACCAGCTGGGCAAGCAACGACCTTCGCTGCTCTTTTCAGAATTCAGACGGCTGACCACAATCTTTATACCTCCTTTCCCGTATGACCTCCTTGGGCTAGATCTGGTTGAATGACCGTTTCGCGTTGTCTAAGTCCATGTGGTTACCAGATTCTCGCCGTTCTCCTCCTTCCTCTATTGTCCGCGCTCGGTGAAAGTTGTAGAAAAAGCACGTACGGGTCCCTCCTTTGTTATCCTCTGGTCTTCAAGCAATGTCTTTCTCACATCAGTTTTAAAACATGAATGAAATCTTGTTGAAATAAATATGTAAAATTTATGCAATCACAGATGCCTAAAGGTTACAATACAGAGTGTATTCTGCCTATCCAAGAAAAGATCTTGACTTGTCATTGCAGTTTTATGTCACTAAAAACCAAGACTAGTTGGAGTGTTTTACGGCTTTAAGCATAGGAACAGCCATTTTCTTGCTACCCAAAGTCGGCGTGCCGTTTGGCTTCAGCAGCCTGAACTAGGTAGCGCAGCGAAGGCATCTCCTTCCGTTCTTTCCTCCATGCCTGTTAGGTGAGGCCACCAACAGTGAGGATAAGGTCGTTTTGATTCTACGTTGTTTTTCTGGTTCTAAATTTATCAAGGCCTCGTGATCCCCTATGGCCGACTTATGTACCTTGCTCCATTTTTAGCATCTTTTCATTTATGAAAAAAAAAAAAATAGGCTTATGATATCACCTTTTGTCCGTGAGTGTAAGTATGTGTGTGTGTGTGTCCAAATAAAATCTAAACGGCAGGATCGATTTCAATAAAATAATATAAAATATAAAATAAAATAAGATCTTAGTACCATTTTATCCGACCCCGACCGTGTCCTTCAAATTTTCTTACGTCAAACAAATTCAACATGGCGGCTGTGTGAAATATTTCACCTGCATTCTACCTACTCCGAATCTATTACCGATATCACCCTGAAATTTTGTACGGCACTACTAGACGTTCACATATGTAATTTTCAAAAACCTGTTACGTACAAAACGAACATCGCGGCCAAGCTAAGTTGAACCATTTAAATAGACTTTTCTCGCGATTTAACCATCAGAGCGCAATGAAACATGGTACAGCAAATCAGTAGCGTAGCCAGGATTTTAGTTTGGGGGGAGGGGGGGGGGCATTAGGTCCTCATCTATTACTGCAGAAGTTCATATATTTTTTCTGATTATAAGTTAAACCAATGCAAGAGTGAACTGTTTGTTTAATCTTGGAACTATTGTAGTCTAATATTCTTGTCTAGAATAAAGGATGGCAGTATAATATTGTTAACTTTAATAATGTTTAGCTTATGTGACATTGACAAGCTATGGGCAAGTTGACATCTTATACTAATAATATAGTGAGGAAATATACATATAGGTACCAGTCAGTAAATTGTTAACCCTTTGTGGGATAGTGGTCTCTATATTAGCCACCTCCCATAAGGACAGTTTATGCTTTCAATCCTTAAGCCAAATTTCGGAGAATGTTCATGTTGAAGTGCTAGTATTTCTAAAAAGCAAATATTATTTAAGTTACGTATCTACTTGACGTAATGTGTTGGATAACATTTAAAACAAATTAAAACTAAAAACATAAACAATTGAAGTGAAAAAATAAAATATAAATATAGAAATGAAAATCATAAAAATAAAATTACAATTATAAAAGAAATATAACAATTAAAATAATAAACATAACTGTAAAAGAATTATGAACATAATTGTAAAAATCAATTCGAAATTAGTTAATTAATTAATTCAATAAAAATATCAATATTGAATCTATAAGAACATAAATTGAAAATTAAAAATAAATATATAATCATGAAAATTAGAGAAACAAAAAATAACATTATTAATAATTATAATAATTAAAATAAATTAAAATGTAAAAACACATAAAAATAACACATAGTTTTGCCCTATAAAGGTTAAAGAAAGGGCAGTTTACTGTACCCTTAAGAAAGAGCATTATGCCCATAATGTTTGACAATCTCACCAATATCCACAATGATGTCTCTGTGAACTGCCATGAGTGCAAGAGCCGTCAACCTTTCCTCAGCAGTTTTACTTCTCAAGTATGTCTTTAGCCTCTTCAGCGTGGACAAGCATCTCTCTACAGAGGCTGTAGTTACTGGAATAACAGCCAGGATTGTAAGGAGTGTAGCAATGTTTGGAAAGGAGGTCTTGTCGATTGTTTTGAGAACTTCAATCACAGTCTTTGGTTGACTTTCTGTTGATAATCTGCAGTTCAGCTTCCACAAACACCACCCTGCCTCCAGAATGTCTTTGTTTGTGGTTTGAAGATCACTTTTGTAAAATTCAATCGCATTCCCAATGTCACCAAAAACTGCATTATGTGACAGCAGACACTCCAAGCCCTGCTTCCAGTCGACCCGCAGTCGACCAACCGGATCAGGGAATGGATGAATGAAGCCCCCCATCTAGCGGTGAGGATATGATCTGTGCTGGCTGCCGAGGCCTGTCGCACTCCCCTGGAGCAATGATTAAATGAATGACAGATGAAATGAAATGATAGTGGAGAGTGTTGCTGGAATGAAATTGTGACCGGGAAAACCGGAGCACCCGCAGAAAAACCTGTCTGCCTCCGCTTTGTCCAGTACAAATCTCACATGGAGTGACCGGGATTTGAACCACCGACCCAACGGTGAGAGTTCGGCGTGCTTCCGCCTAAGCCACGGAAGCTCTAATATACTTCACATAATAATCATAATTTAATACGAACCTTTTAAAACAAATCAAATAACTTTACATTCTATCAGTGAGCAATGCGTTTTTCTCGTGCAGAGAAAATTATATGTAAAAGCTGTACCTATATAATGAAAAGCTACACATAACAATAAAAACTTGCATTAACTTACCAAGGATTTATCCAGTTTTGGCTTCTTTATGACAAAGGGGTCCATTTTTAAACACTCGCTAATGTGACAAAAAGAAAAGAGCAACTATCGAAGAACTTGCGACTCTTCCTTAACACTACCACTAACAGACTGTATATCGCCACTCGCAGAGACACAAACCCGCCGTAAATCCCGACAATGGCGACAATCAACCATGCAGCGTCAGAATTGTAGCCATTATTGAACACTGATATTTCTAGGAAATGGTAATTAAGAGCTGACAAGAGAGTGTAAGTAGACAAGCTCTAACTGGCCCCCTGCAGAGAGGTCTTTTGCTAATTGGCAATCCTAATCTCTTGGCAGACTTTTGTCTCAATCACCTGGTTGTATCCCCAGTACTGAGGCCCGTACTGTAGGCCTACTTGGAAAATCCCCTCACGTCACAATCCTAATTGCTACCCTGTTATTTCAGCTCTTTCAAGCAGTGCAGGTACGGAAAATGATGTCTGGCCATTGTCATTGCATTTACTGTACGGTATTTAACATTTCGTTGTAGGTTCTAAATTTGTTCGAGCTGTTTCTGGATTTATTTGGGGGGGGGGGCGGCCCCTCTGCCCCCCCCCCCTGGCTACGCCACTGCAGCAAATGTGTATACACATTGCAATGCACTGACCTCTAATTTAGTTCAATTGTTTACATCACCTCAAGATGGCGGCCATGCCAAATATTAAAATTAAGATTTTGTTTCTTTTGTCCTAATCATGCGATTTAAGTCAACGTCTGAATGATGAACCTACGCAATAATCGTCATATAATAGTACATAACTCTCTGGCCTACAAATATAAACATCCAATAAGGCGACCATCCGAAATATTTAGACGGGTCTCAATATCCACTAATCTATGGCAGCAATGAAACTGAAATATTGTATGCTGATAAAGGCTATGAACATGGGACTTTCAATATCCTGGTGAGCACAAATGCACCATGCGTACAAAAAATTTAATATTTAAATGGACGTTTCTCGCGATTTAACTATCCGAGCACAGTGAAAATTAGTACGGTAAATGCTGATACAAATATCAATCCACTGACATCTATTTCATTTCGATTGTTTTCATAACCACGATATGGCGGCTGTGCGAATTTTTAAAATCTCGTTTTTATCTCTGGTGTCCTAATCATGCGATTGAAGTTTGAATAATACACCTACGCAATAATCGTCATGTAATAGTACATAACTCTATGACCGACATACAGTATATTGAAATCCAATATGGCGACCTTCCGAAACATTTAGACGGTGTTTAATATCTACGAATCTATTACAGCAATCAAACTGAAATCTTGTATGTTGATGAGGCAATTAACATAAGAAGAATATATGAAAATAAGCTATTTAGTTCGTCACGGAACTACTTGTTAATTATGTTACTAGGCCAAGAATCCTTTTGTTTTGATTGCGCTTTAAATGGACGTTCAATGAACATATTCCATTTTGGTTGTCATTACTTTCTAAATATTGCAATAGGTACTCATTTGCCAAGGTTTAAAGTTAAAACTAGATCAATTTCAATCATCTTTATACTCTGGGATAAGCTAGATCTTCGCTAACATTTTGTGCAAATTGCAATTGTCCGAAATAATGGACCGCATGTATCCAAACTCAGACGATGTATATAACAGTTTAACAGCTATACGTGACTACGACTGCAGTGATATGGCATAATCCTGGGCCCAGCAGCGCCCTCTAGTGTAAGAGGAAAGGTCATTGTCACGCCAATGAAGAGTGGTGAAACAGAGTAAAAACTGGAAAGCAAATCCTTGAATGCCTTGTCGAATTAAAAGGGCGCAATATCATCATGTGAGTGAGTTAGAGTGGAGAAGAATAATCGGTTTCCAGGAAGAAGGTTCATAGTACCGTGACGTTATCGCTCATTCAAGGCGTGCTGCTACGGCAGTGATGATTGTGTGGATCCAGTGGATAGATAAGAGTCTTTCGCAGGATCGAGCGGGTACTGGACCACACTATGACTACAACACGGGGCGACCACATGCTCGTAAAAGACCGTCCTGCTTCGTCCACGGTGTGTGCTCGATGCTGAAACATAGCAACGGATGTGGACCTATCTGCGATGACCGTTCGACACAGTCTGCTGCGCGCTGAACTGGTGGCATGCATCTCATTTCACTGGCTCGCATTGCCCAGAAACCACAACTCCTCAGGGCGCAAAGGGCTCGCGAACGCAATCGCTGGCGTATTGAGTGGAAAAATGTGATGTTTTCAGTTGAGTCCTGCTTTAGCCTGTTCTACAATGATGGCTGCATACGTGTTAAACGCTACAGTGATGTTCGCATTCTGGCAGCCTGCATTGTTGAGCAGCATATAACACTGAATGTGATAGTTAAGTACCATTGGATTCGGGATGCAATCTCAACTCCTAAGAATTGCGGGCAATACGAATAGCAGCCACTTCATCAGGAATGTTTGGGAGCCAAGTTACTGCCCTTACTATTATGCCATATCTCAATAGGACATGCTAAACCACATACTTCGAGGCAAGTGCAAGTCATCTTTGAGGAACGACGGTTACCACTGCTTCTCTGGCCTGTACGTTCGCCTGACATGTTGCCCATGAAGTGTGTCTGGGATATGGTTGATCAGCAACTTGTCAGTCACGATCCTTTGCAACCATTGTTGATGTTTTATGGACTCGCATACAAACCGCGAGGAGGAAGATTCCTCAGGAACATATCCAGACCTTCCTTGATACAATACCACGACGTTTAGAGGCACGTGGAAACTTTACACATTACTCAATTCTCAAGGTCAGAGATCATGTACTATTATGTAAACCTAATCATTTATGTATTGTCATGTACCTAATCCATGGTATATACTGTAGTTCAATTCATCCACGTGTATCCTATTTGGTGGTGCAATTTTCACTAGCATTAGAGTAGCAGTATTAAGGTCATGACTGGAAATGGACCTTTATGGCGTGTTGTCTCTGTAATAAAGTTTTAAGTCTCTCTTCATGAAGCACTCATGTACTCCTGTTGTGATATTCGATAGCGCTTGATATTGATCTTAATGTTGTTAACGTTCTATAAATATTTTTACGTATTTAGGAGCGTGCAATTAAAGCCAACTTCAGGCTCAATATGCCTACTTGTTACATATACCGTACACAGGGTGAAGAAAAAGTGCCGCACTTGGAGTTCGGCATGCGACTCCTCATCCAAATACAAGACAAAAGTTTATATAGCAAAATTGGAGTGGATGCAGCTTGAAAACACAAGTATGAAAACGAGAAGCTGCCAATACTGTCACATTCGGCAGCGCGTCAGAATGTAGAGGAATGTGTATCATCCCACACTTCCGAGCCAGCCGTCGTAGGTCACTGAGTAGACTTCTGGGTTATCAAAGCCACATTCACCATGAAGCTACGGTTCGATTCTACTTCAGGTCTTTTTATTGTGACGTCGGTTCCCTAGTTCCCATCGCCTTTCTGCGTTTATAAGCAGGACATCATTTTGTCACATGACAATAGCCTAACACATGACAGTGGTCGCTTTGAACATCTGTGAAGTGAACGTTGCTCGTAGTTGCTCGCAAGTGTACGTACCGGCTCTGTGAAGATAAGACTGGACGTCAAACGTACAGAATAGAATTATTGTGCGTAGTATAATGAGCAAGTCGCCTCCGTAGCGTAGCGGTCAGCATGGTTAGCTGCCGTCCCGGAGGTCCTAGGTTCGATTCCCGGCTCTGCCACGAAATTTGCAAAGTGGTATGAGGACTGGAACGGGGTCTATTCAGCCTCGGGTGGTCCAAATGAGTAGAGGGGGTTCGATTCCCACCTCAGCCATCCTCGAAGTGGTTTTCCGTGGTTTCTCACTTCGTCTTCGGGATGGTACCTACTGTCAGGCCACGGCCACCTCCTTCCCTCTTCCTAGCCTATCCATCCCAATCTTCCATCCCTTCCCATCCCTTATGAGGCCCCTGTCCGCTTTGCAGGTGAGGCCGCCTGGGCGAAGTGCTGATCCCACTTCCCCAGTTGTATCCATCCCAACCGGATGTTCCAAGCTCCAGGACACTGCCCATAGGGGCGGTAGTGGTGAGTCCCCTCGCTGTGGGAACCACCAACCTAGAGGGTAAATTGACTAAATAAATAAATAAATAAAGTGTAAGGAGCAATAATTATTTATTCTGTTATTTGTACCTCATTGGATAAAAACGAAATTACTATATCCACAATTATGTTCTATTGGCTTTATTTGTGCCATGGATGAAACAAAGCGGTCGTTTACGTCTGTAAGAAGTTCATGTAAACACAACACATAATATATTTTATTTTGGAGGTGTACATTGGGTACAATTTGATACATTGACTGAAACCTCCAATCTTTGGACTTGCTGCAGCTGCCCATCGTGGTCATGGTGAGTGATTAACTGCGTAAGGCCACGCCGCGGGGTGTACATTGACACAATCACCACAGAAACACTGATTAACAGGCAAATTAAAGAAACTCATCCTACTATGTGGGGCTGATTACCAAGATTATGCGCGCCCCTGAACGGAACAATGACAAAGTTTGAGTGTTTCTAATTAGACACTAAGTTGACCTCTACATGACGGAAGAGCCATGCCGTGGAGTTACACCAATAGCCGAGTTGAGGTCGCTTCGTATCTGATGTCATTATGTTAAACTTGTAAGGGCCACCCTTTTGTCCTCACTTCGCTCTTGTCTTTGAATATTTCTGCCAGAGTTATTCTGCTCATTATTCCTATGATGCTAACTTGAAACTTGATGTGCTGCATTGTTATCCACTGATGCCTTAATTTTAACTTTGTCTATCTTGGAAACAAGACTAACTTCCATAAATATCTTTAAGAACTAGAGTTGTTTCGTAATTTTATGCAGAGTGGGATACAAGGGTGGACAAATAAGTTATGTCACGTTCCATCTTTCTAGACCTATCTTCCTTCCAGCTCCCTCTCATTCTCAATTGTGCGTGCAAGACAAGTTTCCATGCTTCGGGATAGGAAATATAAGAATCCACTCTGGCTTAGAATATGATTTATTTGTGATCACAAATTGTAGAGGACAATAGTTATTTCAACTTTGTCATATATTACGTCACAACTTGGTAAACTTTCTGTGACGTGTACGGTAATAAATATCCCTGGTAGTTCATGCTCTTTATAATATCGAATGACGTCATATTGAACCTTCAGAAATGCCTCCTCCGTGCACGTGGGAGTTAAACATTACGAAGGACAGGTCAAATATTTCATAAACTTATGCACTGATATTCTGATTTAAAACTCCCCAGAATTCTCTGAAAATAAAAAGTTCTGTCGGAACCCAGTTTCTTCCACAATCTGTTAAACATAAGACATTCATCTTCTAAACCACGATATGCATAGGCCAGGGAGTCAGTGTTATGGATGGAAGGACCGTCTTGCTAGCCCAGAAGTAAGTATAGTAGGACCACTATTATACTCGAAACCTATGTAAGTCAAAATCTTACTTTGCGAAAATTATAGATAGCTCGCTTGTCAATTCTTCATACGCGAAATCACCTAACTTGGCACTGAATGATAGGATATATATGTTATAAACCTTTAGGTGTATAAATCTTTTACAACTTTTTCAAAAATTATAGATGGTATGCAAGTCATTTTCCTGATACGAATTCTTCTAACTTGTCAAAGAATGATTCGATTTCTGTAGAACCTAGTATAATTTCCAATGCCATAATCTAAATTTACAGGCACATAGATTAGTACTTCAGTACTATAGTGGAAGCCCTACATGGAGCGCATGCCTATTTCTCATAGAAGAATTACTCTAACGCATCATGGAATGATTCGGTCTCAGTGATTCTTCTTATAATAGACGCTGCTATGACTGAAACTTTCTGGTAATAGTTCTTCTCAATATAACGTGCTATCCTCTAAACTGAACGCCTATTGTCCTATCTTAGAGGATGTTGATAAAATAAACTAGCAAGATGGACGAAATAAAATGCAGGTACATTTCTTCTATCATGAATTAAACATGGCATGTGTAAATATTTCAAAAATTCCCTTGTTCGATTTCGATTTCGATTAACCAATCACTGGAAGGGATTCTGTGATAGCGATTTCTATAATAATCATCTTCTCCAGCTTACTTTGCATAAAATATTGATACCGTGCATATGACCTTCCTCCAAGTGAACTCCTGTGACTCGTCACAGAAAAATGCAATCTGTTAGTTAGCCTACAATGAGAGTTAAATATTTTTATGTGCATTTTCCTAAGTTAGTGTGATGGTGGTGGTGATTGTTGTTTTAAGGTGACATGGTCACCTGCCCAAAAATTCTATTTATAGTTATCGATTAAGGACGATATGATGGTAATTTTCTAAAACTGAAGATATCTTATTCATGTTCTTTTGAACAGTACACTGGGAAAGTTGATAAAATATACCAGTATGGCGAACTAAATATTTTGGAATGTAGGCCTATGTCTTAAAAATGTTTTATCCATCATTTTGTAGAAAGTGCCCTGCCATGTTACTACAAACCCAGGTTTTTCAGAACACTATAGCACCCTAATATCCTCATTTAGATATCTTGATTTTTTTTGTTTTTTACTAATTTCCTAAGTATCGTTATTATGTTTGGATATTGAGTTATAAGTTTGAAATTGCTAAAATATGTAAGGCATGATCAAAACGTTTCCGTTTGAGGGAGTTGCTGCGACGTATACGAGCCGTGTGTGTGGCGATAAGTGTGGCAGTCGTGTCTTGCCGATTAGCGTGCGATAAATGCGGCTACGGGAACTATAGTGACGTGATTATCAAATGCGTACAAATGCCGAAGTACAAACACCGGTGGACAACCTTCGGAGAATGACGAACGTGTATGGGGCAGCATGTCTGTCGGAAACCACCGTTCTGGAATGGTGCACCAGGTTCTGTGCTGGTCGCGTTTTGACACAAGACGTCGGCGATCTGGGTACGACAACTCAAGTAGAAGAAACTCGAACATCTGCCCTATTGTTCTGACATCTCCCCATGCGATTATCATGCCTTAGGTTCCTTAAAACAGGCTTTGAGTGGTCGACGATTCCTGTTGGACGAGGATGTGCTGCAGAAGTTTACGAAATTTTTCACGCAGCAGGACATGGTGTTTTAGCACACGGGGATCTTCAACCTGGTGCATCAGTGAGATGAGTGCCTCAATGCGTAATTGGCCTACCGATTCTGGACAGTACCGCCGTCAAACGGAAACTCTTTGACCACCCCTTATTGATTTAGCACAGTGTATGTCATACACCTTCTGGCTTCGCAGTCACGATTCAAACCGGATTACAATAACCTTGGTTGGTAGGTTCCTTAGTTTAGGGTCTGCGACAACGCGGTCATGTAGCTCCGTGTACTTTGGGTGTGTGTAGAATCTGTCTGATAACCGGTGTTAATTGTAGTGGCTGTATCAGTGTGTGTTTCTGGTTCAATTCAAGTAAGGACTGCAGACATTGAATTTTTTCAAGTAGCTCCTACTTTTGCCGCCAAACGCCACCGTCAACGACTACTAGTTCAGAACTTGGTTACCAGACGCCACCGCAGTCGGCTCCTGGAGACGAACGTAGGAACCTAAGAGCATTTGTCAAATGCTTAACCTCTAATTTAGCTTCACACAGGTGTAATTAGTGGAAGGTTCTTTAACATGCCATAAATCTATGGGGGCGGCGATGGTTCAATTCAGTTCGATTTCAAAGGAGAGGTGTAGACGTAGAGCAGACCGCAGTGCTAACCGCTAATAAGGCATCATGAAGGCGACTTGTTCGCAAACAAAGACTTGAAGACTAGACTGGACACTAAGGCATACTGAGGGATTTTTAACGCTCTTAAAAAATCCAACGGCTTTGGCCGGGTTTGAACCCGCGATCTTGGGCATAGAAGATCAGCATGCTACCAACTACGTCACCGAAGCCGCTGATTACAATAAGGAGATTCCATTATCGACAACTACTCTATATTTGAGAATAAGGGCAGATGACCTGTTCATTATGCCCTTTAAATCAATTGAATTATAATATGATTCCAAAACTAACTCTGTTCATATTCAAACATTTTAACGAACACCAAAGATAAAGTACGGCCAAGGCTGCACAATTTGTTAACGTTAAATTGTGCAAATATGTTGTCCACCTCGATAATAATAATAATAATATCGTATGGCCTCGGGTGCCGGGTGCAAGCTTTGTGATTTGACACCCAGAGGGTAGCTTGCATGTCGAATTTCGTTGTTCCTTGAATCATTATGAAAGTCAAGGAGGTTAGACGTCTAAGCTCCTTGAACACTATAGCGCTTTCTAATAGAGAAATGAGGAACTTTGTGTTGGCGGAAACTCGCGAGATTAATTTTGCCATTATGAACACGGCCTACTGAATTCAAATGGGTTCTTTGACATGCCAACATCGTATGACATGCGTGTCGTATTTTTGCCGCCTTTCAAAAATCGCTTACCACGGCAGGAGCGAACCTGCAATCTTCGGGGTTTAAGAGACCGACACGCTATCCACTCATCCACCGTGACAAGCTCGATGCAGCTATAGGACTGCAATTCTTTAAGGCTTTTCATTGAAATACGACGGTTTATATTAGCAGAATATCCATCGAGACCAGAGCAGCCCATGGACTTAACAAGTTTTCACATGCGTACCAATTGCAAACGGAGGAGGAAGTAGTATAATATAGGCTAATTATGATTTTAATACATTTAGTATGGGGAAAGAAATAGCATCAAGGTGCACAAGAGCGAATGACGTGAGTTCTGAGTTGCGATCTTTAGTATTCTTCAGCAAAGACGTTAGTGTAGCAATGAAATTCTCCCTACATCGCTCAATAATTAGACCGACGTGATAGCTGAGTAGATTCAGGATATATCATACATAAGCCAGAGGTAACTGAAATGAGGGTAGTACGAGTGATTACTGGGACAAATAGACGGGAACAATGGTAGGAAGGTACTCGTAATGAAGAGATGAAGGCTATGTTAGAAATGATCACGCTAGATGAAGTTGTTCGTATGAGCCGACTTAGATGGTGGGGTCATGTGAAGAGAATGATGCAGTAGAAGTTACCGAAGAGGTTAATGATTTTGGCTGTAGAAGGCAAGAGAAGCAGAGTTAGACCTATTTGGAGGAAGGGGGGGGGGGACGATGGTTTGATTCAGTTCGATTTCAAAGTGAGTGGTGTAGAAGTAGAGAAGGCCGCAGTGCTAACTGCTCATAGGGCATCATGGAGGCGGCTTGTTCGCAAACAGAGACTTGAAGACTAGACTGGATACTAAAAGGCAAAACAGTTTCAAATGAAAAGGTAAAAAATTAAAGGAATATGTGGTGTTGTTGTTGAAGAAAGAACATAATAAATATAAGATAACTAACAAGCGGTAATTATTTGGAGCTAGGAAGAGCCCGCGTATCCCAATATATGAAATCAGCTCTAAGAGTTTGATTCTTATGGCTTTCGTTGATGGCCTGAGAATGTTAACAGCGATTAGATCGTGCAGTATAGACACGGTATCATATTATGGCTTATAATCAGTGTAACTCCTTAGTTATGAAGTACAATACTCGCCTAACATTCGTCTATAGTGAGTGAGCTAATTCCGAGGAAACCTGAGTGTTAATAGTGTATGACAGCGCCAGGATTCAAGCCTCGGATGTCTGCAGCTACTCAAGTCTCTCATTCTGACCTTCCAAGCTACGCTACTTGTTACTAACAATGAAAATACTCGCCGATAGGGACGTTTATTATTTAGGATAAATAACGTAGAAATGTGTGTTATGTTGCTCCCATGATTATTTATTTTAAAGGCTGGTCTTTTCCATTAAAAGTAACTTAGTGCAGCGTAGGAAGTTTAAAAGCTCTGTATGTTATAAAGGACGATGATAACATCAAGGACGGCTTAACTGGAGGCTGTCTACTTGTAGTGGGAACCAACTCTGCTGCTAATAAGTGAGACAAACGCTTACTTTTGTCAACTTGTTAAATTAATTGGATGCGAAATAATTTTAGTTCCGTTAATGAGAGACACGTTTCATCGCAATTGAGGCCACCATAACAGTGACAGAAATGCTACATTTGTCTGTGTTAAGTACGTATATAAATAAAGAACTCAAGACCAATATACCTCACGGTAAATTAACAAGGATATACTCTTCTGACTATTTAAATCATTGTTCTATCAACAAGAAATACCGTAGAATCTATTTTTATTATATTTTTATGAAATTATACACACTAAGTTGGCCTCCAATTAATACTGAGGGTTGAAGTTCCAATCAAGGGTCCATTTGTGAGAGGTGACTCTCATTCAAGGGACCGTTTGGACTGGTACCGTGTACGAAGTAGTGGGGCACTGTTCCCATAACTAGCTCTGTAAAACAAGACTTAATTGCGGAAATCCTTCCAGAATCGTTAGCTAATGTATGTTTGTGATGGATTGGATCCTGCCTCTGCAAGTGTATGCATGTTTATATCGATATTTGCTGCATTTGGGACTGGTAGGACGGCACATAATTGTCCCAGCGCTTTCCTGGAGTTACTGAGGATAACCTTTGAAGAAACATTAGTATATGTCTCATTACTGTTGGTGTCTGCAGCCTCATTTCCAAATAGCTAATATTTGACTAGAATGTATTGTACCAAAAATTAACCTAAGGGCTAAAATATTTGTGGAATATTCTTGATGGTCCTACTGGAAAATGTTTCAGTGTGAGCATGGAGTAGGATATTCATGCATTACATGGAAAAAATCTCTCAAAATATCCCTTAATTTTCAATTTTTCTTAAACCGTTATTCACAAAATCGACCTAGAAAAGAACTCAGACAGAAAGACGTTATCCTGGACTTCCAGTTCCAAAGTAGAGAGAAGTTGTATGCTTGCAAAGGCGACACTACAGAGAATAATTGCTGTTATAATGTCAAGGAGCCTGCCCATTGAATTAGATACCACGGTCCTGAATGAAGCCTAGGTACTCCTTCTAATATGATGCATCTTAAAATGAGGAGTTAAAAACCAAAATTAAGATTCCACTTATCTCCATTGAAACTATTGCGAGATGTGACAATTATCGGGCACATAAATACAGTATATCTACACTAATATAATCAAGCTGAAGAGTTTGTTTGTTTGTGTGTTTAAACGTGCTGATCTCTGGAACTACCAATCGGATTCGAAAAATTCTTTTTGTTCATGATAGCCTGATTCAAGAGGAATAGTTTAGGCTATGTAGCATTAGGCTACACCTCTCAGGTAACCTTAAAGATTGATTTTTGTTCAGTAAGTAGGAAGAACAAGCGCTCCCGAACAGCTTCAATAATACCTATGTCTATTGTTGCCTGACAATGCTGGCTGCATCACGTCGCCCCTATCAGTGTTCTGGTGCAGATTTGCGAGCTGTTTATAAATTGCAGTCACGGGGAGTAATAAGTGCAAAAGTATTTCTCAGTCCCCTTAAAACAGTTATCATCATGACAATAGTATGCCTCTGTATAAGGGCGATGGTGTTGGTGAAGTATACTGAGGTTATCAGCTGCAATACGCGTTGGTGCTTTCCGATCCTTATCCTTGAGCGCTCCAGTTCTGTAGTAGTATTCATTATCATCCATAAAACAAATAAATCCACCGGGCGAAGCCGGGCACTATTGCTAGTAAGTAATAAACTTGTTGGATAAGAGGGAAATATATTTTTAGATTTCGTGCAAATAAGTGATATTGACAAAATGACCTGCATCATAAACAAATGGCGTCGCCATGTGCCAAGGCTCACTGGAAGACGAGCTCAATGCCTATCTGAATAGCTTCCAGACGTGTTTCTGCAATTTGATGATCCACATTTCGTTATAAATCAACATTGGTCAGAAATTTCCCCTCCCGAGTTTCTGGTGTTGGCGTATAAAACTTTAAAGATATTTGTGAATGATCATTAATGTTCACAAAAATATATACTGAAATGAAACATTGCGTAACATAAGAACTTTTGATGCGTCTTGTGAAGCATATCGAAATTAGCGGGCGTGATGTAGATTCTGGCTCCTTATCATGGTGAACAGGTTTGGCTCGTGATAAATATTCCTGAAGTAGAAAAAACTCATCTAGTGATAGGGGTTTAGGGAGAAAAAGACATATTTTTGATTGTAAAATGCGGAATAAGTTCAGGACTAATTAATCCAGGAATGGACAGACTTATTCGTAAATAATATGAGATTGAAGGCATTTTCTAGTGAACAGTACATCCAATATTTTCCCCATTAGCGTGAACATGCATCGTGCCTGTGCGGCACAATTCGGTGGGTTTCGTATACATGAGAAATATTAAATGGTTTTCACTTCGAGAAGCGGTCGTATAAGGGAATCTTTCCTACTGCAGATGTTTGAATTGAAGTTTTGGAGGAAGACTACGTTTAACATCCATTAAACACGCTGACACCAAATGACTTACGTAGTCTTGAGAGATTGTCAGTAAGCAAGTAATTTAGCGTAGGTCAAATGACAGCGTAAGGATATAAAATCAGACAAACTTCACATTTTAAACAAATCAAACCTTTAGTCCCTGCTTCTGAATTACAATGTATATGCACTGTATTTTACTTCCCTCTTCTGAAAGAAGCACCTTAGTCATGTAAGAGTAATATAGTACCTTCCCCCTCTTGATGTCTAGGGTTAGATCGCCAGGTTTATTTTCGGAGAATTTAAATTCTAGCATCAGTATTGTCAAGAGGTGCGCTCAACCACATGAGGACAATTGAGAAGGGAAATATGTTAAGATCCCGGGCTCAGATATTTTAAAAGTGGTTTGTTATGACACTACACTCACTTCCATAAGAATGTCTGTATAGGAGATATTTGGGACAACGAGCTGCTTCTTCCCCACCCTGACACTAATATTGCAAATATCCTATTCATAATAGTAACACAGGTTATCGTACACTCTTCTCGAGGCTGAATTCCATGTTGTTCTAAGTCCCCGAAGAAAAACAAGCACTACTCAAATGGTTCATTGAGTTTAGCACTGAGCTGGATGGGAGGTATTGCCAGGACGTAACACACCAAAGGTAGCCACCGCTAGACTAACCGTTCAACACTGATTCCAAAACAACGCCATTTTTCAGGATAATTATGTTGATGATGATTGGTGAAATATGACGTGGTCTGGATCCTGTTGCATTAAATATCAATTTTCATAGCCTGCTAGGTAACTCTCTACGTTTGTCAATGCATTTGGAAAGTTTCAGAACAAAATGAAATGCGTACGACGATGCTGTTGTTTATAGCCTTCAGTCTTTTGAGTGGTTTGATGCAGAACTCCATGGCTCCCTGTCCTGAGCTAATCGTTTCATCTCTACAGAGCTACCATACCTCTCATCCAAGGCAATATGTTTAGCACATTCTAACCTTCGTCTACCCCTACAGTTATCATCCTCGACACTTCCTCCCATAACTAAGTTTGTTATTTCTGGGTGTTTCAATATGTTTCCTACCAACCTATCTCTTTTCTTTATTTACAGTCACCAGAAACATCTCTCCTCTCCCAGTCACTTAATACCTCTCCATCTGTTACTCTATCTAGTCATCAGTTCTTCATCTTTCACCTCTAACACCACATTTCAAATGCTTATATTATATTTTTCCTCCTGCCCTATCAGTCTATGTTTCACTTCCATAAAGTGCCACGCTCTAGATAAAGGGTTTCAAGAAATACATCCTAATACCTAAATCTACGAAGCACGTCCAGAAAGTAAGCTCCGTTTGGTAATAAAATTAAATTGTGTACAGATACAGGAAAAATATTTATTGCACAACATTCTACACCTCTTCAACTACTTTTCCACATAACTGCCAAACTTTGCAGGTATTTGTCATAGCGTGGCACAAGTTTTTGGATACCTTCTTCATAGGAGTTTGCCGCCGACCCGTAAACGAGAGTGAAGACTCCCCTGTAAGATATCCTACCGTTCGGCTACTACTGTTAGGCAAATTGCGTGCTTACCAGGAGAACTGCGTATGTTTAGGAGTTCTCCTGACCACATACACAATTTGCCTAACAGTGGTGGCCGAATGGTGGGATATCCTACAGGGGCGTCTTCACTCTCGTTTACGGGTCGGCGGCAAACTTCTATGAAGAAGGTATCCAAAAACTTGTGCCACGCTATGACAAATGCCTGCAAAAGTTTGGCAGTTATGTGGAAAAGTAGTTGAAGAGGTGTAGAATGTTGTGCAATAAATATTTTTCCTGTATCTGTACACAATTTAATTTTATTACCAAACGGAGCTTACTTTCTGGACGTGCCTCGTATATTTGATGTCAACAGATTTAATTTCTGTAGAAATTCTTTCCTTGCCTGAGCCAACCTAATTTATAAATCCACTTTGCATCGTCCATCACTGGTTATTTTACTTCGGAAGTAGCAAACGTCCCCTACTTCCTTTAGCTTTTCACCTTCCATTTTGACGTCCATAGGGGATTCTTATTTCTTTCGGTTATATTCCATTATTTTTGTTTTACATTAATTGACTTCCATTTAGCCTAAAAGCCTATTCAAATCCTCTGGTAAATCGGCTAAGATAACAATGTCATCAGCAAATCTAAGAGTTGAGATTATATCTCCTTGAATATTTACTCCTTCTTTTAATATTTCTCTAATTTGCTTAATTTTTTGTTCAATGTACAAATTGAAAAGTATGGGTGATAAGTTTCAGCCTTGCTTTATACCTTTCTGAATAGCAGCTTCTCTCTCACGTCCTTCGGCTCGAATAACTGCTGTCTGCTTTCTGTACAGATTGTAGATCACCCTCCTAACCCTGTACTTTTTCTCAGTCCTTTTAAAAATGTCAAACAACTTACTCCAATCAACGTTATTGACAGCCTTTTCTAAATTGTTATAAACGTTCTCTTACCTTTCCTTATTCTACCTTCCAAGATCAGCCTAAGACATACAGTTAGTACAGCTTCCATTGTTCTTACGTTTCTTCTGAAACCAAATTGGTCTTCATCCAACTCGATTTAGATCTGTCCATGCTCTATTAAAATTTTACACTGTAGAATCTAGTAAAACAGTTTCCATTACAGAAAAGTTATATCGTCACAGCGCATGCAAAATCCACTATGTGATAATGTTGTTCTCCTCTCTACTGTACCTTAAGCCTTGTGACTCCCCCAGGCCACATATGAATATATAGCTTCACATAACAATCTTGTAAGGCTCATCTTCCTATGTTAACCGACAGAGAGATATAGCCCGAAGAGACTGTAGGACTGAGAAATGTGACTAGCGTTAGAGGTAAGGATGGAAGTGAACTGCACTGTCACATAACGGATTTTAGAGGCGCAGCGAATATGTGATTTTATATGGAGACAGTGAATGGATACATTTTTAGCCTATTTTCATTTATGAAAAAATAAAATAGGGTTATGAGATCACCTTTAGTCCGTGTGTGTGTATATGTTTTTGCGTATGTATATGTGTGTCCCCCTAATAAAATCTAAACGGCTGGAGCGATTTTAATGAAACTGGGCAAGGCCGTAGTACTATTTAGTACGACCCCGACCGTGTCCTTTAATTTTTATTACGTCTCATTAATACAACATAGCGGCTGTGGGAAATATTTCACCGGCATTCTATATCACCGAAACTGTTACTGATATCATCCTGAAATTTTGTACTGTGATAAAAGGCACCACTAAAAGTTCACCTATGTGGCTTTCAGAAAACTGGTAAGTTCAAAGCGAATATGGTGGTCTAGCAAAGTTGAAACGTTTAAATAGGCTTTTCTCGCGATTTAACCATCCGAGTCCAGCGAAACATGGTACAGCAAATGTCGATACACATTGTAATGTACGGACATCTAATTTAGGTCAATTATTTACATAACCCTAAGATGGCGGCTGTATGAAATTTTAAAATTAAGTTCTTATTTCATGTGTCCTAATCATTCGATCGAAGGCAACGATTGAATAATGAACCTACGCAATAATCGTCATCTAAGTGTACATAACTCCTTGCCATATATACATATAAATCCAACATGGCGACCATCCAAAATACTTAGACGGTTCTGTATATCTACTAATCTATCACAGCAAACAAAATGACGCGAACTTTTAATATTTAAATGGACATTTCTCGCGATTTAACCAATCGAACACTGTGGAACTTGGTACTGTAAATGTTTATACACATTTTAATTCACTGACTTTTTATATATTTCAATTGTTTTCATAACCACAAGATGGCGGCTGTGCGAAATTTTAAAATCTCGTTTTTATTTGTTGTGTCCTTATCATAAGATTGAAGTTTGAATAACACACCTACGCAATAATCTTCATGTAATAGTAGGTAACTCTATGGTCTATATTTCTATAAAAATTCTACAAATGCAACCATCCGAAATATTTAGACGGTTATCAATATCTACGAATCTATCACAGCAATCAAACTGACATTATAAATGTTAATAGAGCAATTAACATCAGTAGGATATATGAAAATAGGCTATTTAGCTCTTCACGGAACTTCTTGTTTCGAATAATGTGCTTCATGCTGTAAGGAATTATCAATTTCCAGAATGTATCAAGGAATGTTTTATTCTTAAGGTATTACTATGAAATCTAGGAAAGTACGTCTACACATCTGAATTGAAGAATCTGCATTATTAGAGCTTGTGTTATGGTCGATGACACATCAGTCCCTGTCACCACATTTATCACGCTTGCGATTACTAAATGAAGGGCATCTCTTCTTGATCGATGGCTGAACGGGAGCAGAAGAGGGGCAGTTGATGGCTGTCAGTCGTACGGTTCACGCGAGACATCGTGTTGCTTCAGGGGGAGAGGCCTTGTCCTTCATCTCCATGGGCAAAGACTCAATTCGTGTTTAATGAAATGGATAATCGAGAAGATATGTGTGAGGGGGATTGCCAGAGACAAAGAGAGAATAGCAGCGGTGAAGATGTTGAGGAATTACGTAGAACATGGAAAGGGAGGGGTGGCAGGGGACGTTAGTTGAATAAATAACAGTTTGTACAATCACTATAGTTTATAGACATTTCACGCATCATCTGCTCATTTATCTCCGAGCTAACGAAGAGTCAGGTCCATGTTTAATGAACTAGAAATGCAATTAGTTTCATGCAGAGAATAATATTGTCCTGTGCTGCATGGCATGAAGTTATGGAGATCTCTAGCTATTCCGTATAAGGCATACTTGCAAAGGAGTAGCCCGTGAGTATTTACCTACAGTCACTCAGGTTCGGTAGCATCAGGGAGGCGTATAAGTTAGTTGTGTTCAATACTAGACAGAGGGATAGAGTTCACAAGCGCCACGTATAAACACAGAACGAAGCATTCTTGTCTTCGTCTTGGCAGTAACGACATGAAAACAACAGACTGTTATGTAAATTATAATTTGACTTATACTAAATTCATGAACTGAATATTTGTACTGTTCATTTATTTTCATTTGATTCTCCACTTTATCAATTCCAGGTGTAATGTATTTAACGAAACTTGAACAGGCAGTAGGAGAAAATCTGATCACTATTGTTTTGTCTAGGTCACTGCGTAGGGTTCACAAGTACCACGTATAAACACAAAACCCACCTCTAATAAACCACTCATGAAACCTAACAGAGATCTCTCGCCTCTACCAAGTGATGGTTGTTTGATGATAAATGATTGTGCAGATCCGTATGAGTGATCGTCAAAAGTTATCAATAAATATATTTTCCAACCCAATGACTCCGAAGGTCATTGAATCCCTTGCCCTACCAAGCGGCAGATACTCAGTCATAAGGCCTGCAACGTGTCCCCACTGCCAATAAGTTTGGCGTTTCTGACCAAGGTCGTTGCCTTTCCAATTAGACAGCTAATCGATTGTCCTTACAAAGCTGAGTGCACCCGTTTCGAGACTTTTCATTAATTCTAAAATACCTGACGGAGCCGGGAATAGAACCGGGGCCTCCTAGGTAGGACGCAAACGTGCCACCTCGAGACCACGGGGCCGGAATGATATAATAAGAATGGAAATGGATGAAATGTGTTTTATTTACGCCAGATTACCAACATTTCTCTAAAACAATGGAAGAGGAGGAAGGTATTGAAAAACTACGTTAATAGTTTAAATTCACAGCAAAAAACTAAACCTAGGTTCCAGAGTTAGATTACTTCGTGGTAATAATAATATCGTATGGCCTTGGGTGGAGCGGCTAGCATTCTTGCATGTCACCCCAGAGGTCCGGGTCCGGTTCCTGGCTCTGCCAAGAAATATAATTCTGGTCTGAGGGCTGGATCAGGGAGTACTTAGCTTCGTGACGCAAACTGGGAAGAGGTGCGTTTGAATCACACCTCAAACGTTCTGGAAGTGGTTTTTCTTGGTTTTCCACTTATACTCCAGGCAAATACCGGGAAGGATCCTAATTTATGGGCACGACTGCCTCCTTCCCAATCGTCATATGAATTGCAAATACACACACTTATAGAGCCATCAAAATAACACAGGTTTTCAGAAACATATCACACTTTTTATGTGCCCGTTCAGACCGAAGTCTGGTCGACCACATATGCATTTCACCAAAAATCAGTCAGCACGAGAATCAAAATATCCCGGGGCGCCAGATGGGTTAAAGTGACTACAATAACTCAACAAAAAGAATGCTTTACTGATTTTCGACTCGATGCAACAATATGGATAGAAGGAAATTTTCTGAAATGAATGCATCCGATAAAATTATCTCATATTATTTAACATTTTAAAATTGACTGGAAGTATGCCAAAATGGCATAAAAGATGAATGACGAATCATATGTGATGTACAAGATACACAATTTCACCAACACATGAACACTCAGCAATTGAGACGAAAGTCAAGTTAATAGTCCTGTTGACTTTGCTCAAAAGAATTATTTACAGTAGTAGGGTAGTGCAAATTTAATTGTCTTTACTGATCCCTATATTATTTGAGTATTCACATATTAAAATAAGAAAATTTATCACTCGTTGAAAAATATATCACAGTTCACTTTTTCAAAAACAAATATCGTAGCAAATTAACTAACACTTCAGGATTCAGTTATCTCAAGATTTGTTCAAATACAAAGTTATTAACAAGAAATACAACACAATATCATTTACATGGACTTTCGAGCATTTGGATTCGACGAACTTTGATAAACAGAAAATATTTATTGAATCATCTGTTCTCGATTCAAAGTCTATTCAGAGCTTTTGACTCGATCATAAATATAATTGTCAAAATATTATTATCAACAAAGTATAAATTCCATTCCATATGGATTCAACCATTTAATCAATTAATTATCATTTGGAAATATTATTTAGAAAATTGGAAATATTATTTAGAAAATTTATCATGAAACAATTTCATTTGTTATTATCAAAATTTCAATAAATTGACAAAATGTCAAATATGTTAATCATCAACTTATTTGCAAAATGTTCATTTTTTTTACAGGATCACAAAATCCTCTCAGTTTGTAGTGGTTGTTAAGAATTAACAGTTTTAAATAATTAACAGCATCGGCCCGTTCGATTTAAATGCGTCAAAAATCGCATAATCATAATTAGCATCTAGACAACGGTAAAGTTTCTTCATAATGAAAGGTACAAGTTTAAAAATAACAATACTCGGGCAAGCAATTACTAGGAATACTTCTAGAACACGTGGGTAAACTGTGAATTGACAATGATGGCTCAACAAAATAACCTTTGGTTATATCTCGACGAAAGTGTGGCTAAAATCGACTCCTCTACTAATCAAAGACATCCAACCTACAATATGATTGATGTTTCATTTCACACAACCTCATTCCTGCGACTTAATTGCGCACCCGGAATGGCATATTTAACTCTCTGCACACACAACAATTATATCTTCCCAAATTATACAGAATAATCAAGCCTTTGCTTGTTACGACAACTGGAAGACTTATAAATTCCTAAACCTCACCAATGAGTTTACAATAATAATTTTACCATCAGTTTAAAACATGAATAACTCCACACCGTGTCTATTCTTAGCCAAACGGTTTGAAAGACGTTGCTCAATATTGATTTTATTTTTATACTAACTCTAGCAAAAACCCTGTTTTATACATGCTTTTAGCTTCCCGTATCATTACTTTCCGTGTCTTCTCAAAGATTTAAATGCATAATGCAAGTGTGAAATAATTCCACTGAATTAATATGTTATTTATTTGTGGGCATGCGTTAACCACTAACCTTCGGAATCAACAAGTATCCGATCTTAGAATATTTTTTTTAAATGTGAAAAGTATAAATGATGCTACATGAAAATGATTATTAGAAATCACAAATATTTATTATTATTATTTCAGAAAATAGAAAAATAATAATTATTATTAAATCAACATTATTATTATCATTATTTCCTCAACAAAAGGATTTAAAGTTGTTAAACTGTTCGGGGAATATCATCCTCGACTTCAAAATAATGGATAAATATCCATTCCTCAACTTAAATTTATTATTAAATCTTCAGTTACGACGGCTGATGACCGCAATTAGAAAAATATCAAAATTAAATAAATGCTCGTTCTGCTCGTCGATAAATTTCGAATCATTGACTTCTGAGTGTAAAAACAACTCAGATCAAAGCTTCTATTGCAAAAGAAAATATTTGCAACAGCAAAAACATCTCGATGAAAGAAAATATGTGTTGGTAAGACTATAGAAAAATATGAGAAATCCAGCTAACTACGCATAAAAATAATGCAAATTGTAGCTTACATTTTTGTAGATCTTGATGCTTGTAATCTGGTCTGAACCAGATTATTCAGTCTTCTTTTCCCCATTATGACACGCATTTATAATCTTGTATCGGCCTCCATTTTATACCCGCAATGGTCTTACACAGACATAGCGGTCTTCATACTTGAAGCCTTAATATCTTGAAGAAAAATGTTACCACCTTCAACAGCTGAAGTAAAGTTGACGGGGGACTGATCAAAATGATCCATGATGAAAATTATTAACATGACCCACCCGTGATGTGTTCAGTACTCCTAATACGCTTATAATCTTGTTCAGCACTAGTACAAATTCTGTCGAGTTTGCTGGGCAGAGCTTCTCACTCTCCAGATTGCGCAAGGCAAAATTGTATTCCCAATATCGGCTAAAGAATTGTACTGTGCAAGAATGGTAATAAAAGTACTGACTTATCTTGGCTGGTCCACTAACGAGACAAAAGCTTGTCCTCTGACTGTTGGATTAAATAATCCAGCATTGAATATTTGTGGACAGAAGAAAGAAATGTAGACAAAGTCTACCATATGTCCAGTTGTAGCAGTAAATAATTACCAGTGCCACAAATGTTTATCACTTCGGTGATAACATTTGAAAAGTTCGAAGATCACTAAAATGTTTAACACTTTCCTAATACCAGTAACCATGTACTGTCGGAACACTAAGTCCCAGCAACTGTGCTGTTAATAACGAGGAATTTGCAACCATGTGCACGAAGATTATAACAGTGTTCGCAGTCGTAGAGTGTTTAGCGGCTAGAGCGCTTACGAAGTACTACACATCTATAGCAACGGAGTGCCTATGGAGAAGTGAACCTTCTTACCTCGGGCAGGCGTGCCTTATATACTCCTCAGCGGGCTACACGAGGTCACTGCGGGGAAAAAATGCTGGAATTAAAACATCTCATATCTCAGCTTCCGCTCAATCAATTTCCTCGAAATAAAGCACATTCTTCCTCCCTTGTCCGTGCCAGTAATCTGATGTTAGTCTCAAGATTCTACTCCATCGGGAAATATTTAATGACTTTTTGTCTCGACTATGACGCTCTCGGCCTACATCACTTAACCATTTCTTGGCTGTCGAAAGCTTCCAATTCCTTCTAAGAAGGTTTGGCGTGCGCTATTCAAACTTTCAATTCTGGACTTAGCATTGTGGCCTGTACCCTCAAATCTAGGCCACTGGATTTGGGCACAATACATGCACAAGCAGATAAATAAGTATGATGTCCAAAACTCTTAAAGAAATGAACAACCGAACTCTTCTGAGCTATCTCCAATTTTTAACTTTAATTCAGTAAACTCATATGGTGCATTGAAGAAACCGATATGAAGTATCAGTTACTAACACATATTCTATCAAATAACTACACAATGATTAAACACGCAATATTTCACCTAAACCACTACCAGTATAGTTGTGACGGCAACGCGTACCCAGGTGGCGGTCTTACATCCCCATAATCCTGCCGCTCAGTCCCGCCCAATTAGTAATGAGGGTTCGGTGTCGGATTCCTTCCTCTCGACATCAGACGTCCATCGTGATTCAAAAATATCGCGACTGTATAGTGTAGTCTAACTATTGTCTTGGAGAGAGAAACTTAAGAGCTAACTCCCGATTAAAGCCCCATACCCTCTGCTATGCAAGAAACACTTGAGTAAGGCTGAGGATTAATCGCATATTGATTCGTTTGGAACCACCTGGGACTCCGTTGGCCGTCGAGACTTAACTATATTAACAATGCGTCATCCTCGCTCTACGGCATCATAACTTGCTGGCCCACCCTGATGACGATCCTTTCCAGGATGTTGTGTCACTAAATGACAGATTTACAACAAGATGTTCAGTAAAGATCATATAGCCTACTTTCTCCTAAATGCATGGGTATAGTTATAACTCTTTGTCCTTTTCAAGGAGTATAGCCTAATTGAATGTTTGTTGTAGTAGTTTGTTGAAATACAACGTGCTATGCGGATATTATACTTTGATTGATTGAATCCTCACCTGAATTATATATACACACACTAATACAGCCATCACAATATCACAGGTTATCAGACAAAATTCAACACTCACCCAGGTTCACGGGGCTAAATGACTATGATGTCCATGCATCTCAAATAAAACAACAGCAGCAACAGTTTCCTACCCAAATCCTTCCTCGTGTAAAAGTACTCAGACTAGTGCAGACATCAGAGTGGCACAGGTTATCAGACAACTTCTACACACACCCAAGTAAACGGGGCTACCAGACCATGATGCCACAAAACCCCTAAAGAATCAATAACAAAAACAACAACAATAGACTCTACTGTAGATCAAGGTCAATGAATTTTAGTCGCTGTAGTCGAGTGTTGAAATAATGTAGTGCTATAAGTATATACAGAGTGGTTCGCCAGCCCATTATTATTCAGTTTTATGAAACCCAACTAACATTAAAATTCTCCTGATGGTCCATATTGCTCTGGGCACTGCCTGTGTGACAGCAATGTTGACTGAGCCATGGGCCTAGCAAAGGAAAAACAACCGTAATCACCACCGTGCCAAATACGAAGGACCATTCTATGAACATCTGATTTATTGCTTCTTGAAAAACACACATACATGTAATACAATCGAATTAATATGTTACGCCACGTGGTCTGCAATATTAGAATGTTTAACGAACTATATACGCAATGATTGAAGACTTTGACACGCATACTAATGTTCGAGTGGAACAGCCTTGTTAACTAGTACCCGTGTAGCGTGCAATTTGTAAGTTGTTTCCGTGGCTGAGGCGGTTTAAGACCGATCTGACGTGATATGCGAGACTGAGCGGAATACTGCTTCGAATCCAGCCGTAGGCAAATTTTGTTTGAACGACAGCCTGTACTCCATTTTAAAAGAAGATTGTAGTTTTACGTGACCGTGAATCTTGTGATTATGAGCCACGGGACCTCCTTTTTACGTGGAATCCGAACCACAGGACATGGCATTTCACTTCGAAAATCTCACATGCATTGGCCGGGAATCGAACCCGGACCGCCTTGGTGAGAGGCATACAGCTAGACCGCTGAGCCACCACGCCCCCCAGTACTCCATTTTACTGGGGATATAAAAACAAGCCACACTTGCAAAGTCACATTACCACATTAATCACTTACGATGATTTCCTGTGCAGGGTACATTGAATTTTGCTAACTTATGAAGATAGTGAGAAGTTTAGCGTTGGACACTAGACTTTCTTTATCTAAAACGTTCTGACCGGTTCGAATACGATTTTAGTCGTCGGGCATTAGAAATATTAATGCTCACGTTCAAGGATAAGATTCATTTTCTTTTCTTCTGTTGTGATGGTTTTCAAATGTGCAGGTATTCGCTTAACCCACGGCCACCTCGATTGGATCACCTAGCCACGTGGGTTTCCATTGCATTGTGGGTAGCGGATACATTAATTTTTGGAGCCTTGAGAATAATAGGAATACTGTAATGTTTATGTTCGAACCTGACTATCATGTGTTAGAAAACTGTATCATAATGATGGTCATTATAACACTATTTTTCATTATGAAACAGTTTCTCCCACCAATCACAGCTCAAGAAACAGTTGTTTGATCAATTAGATAAGGTTAGCATCGCACCTGCGTGGAGTTCCAAGGCCTTCTGAACTGCGTTGCCTAGTGTCATAGTGGGGTAATCGAGAAGGCCATGGTCAAATACAAGGCATTCTCTGCGTCCCATGCGCTCTGTTCAGTACATAAAACTGGCGAAATCTCGACAGATATTTATGAATATTTATCTTCGTACATAAAATAGTTATAATAATTATCGTCGAACATAAACAGTCGTATGCAACTCGCCTATAATGGTAATTAAGACACTCGTAAGGAAATTGTGCACTCTTAACACTAAAACTGTCGTATCATTGGCATTTGTAGACTAATCATTCAGGTGTTTACACTGGTACGGTATGATTAATATACCCTCATCCACATATTGGTATTGATTTCAAGCTAAAAATCAGAGTTTTAAGTAGCTACCTTTGGCTGGAGATTCGCAAGTGTATTATCACCATCGTAGCCAATTTTAAGAAAATAGTTACCTCATAGAACAACGAGTTACAAGGTGGAGTAGAAGGTTCAAAGTTTTCTTTAATTCAAATTCCGCGTCAGTAGGACTAACAGTTCTTGAGCCATGCGCCAATGCACATGAGACTTCATTTTGCTGTTCTCGGCGGCGTCGTTATTTGAGGATTCTTTTTAAACTTTAGGGGCTTGGACATCGTGATCATCACATTCTTGTGTTCTTGTGCGTGTTTAAATTTCTCTAATAACCTATGTTATTACAGTGTCGGTAGTAGTTTGTGTATTTGTAACTGAAGGTAGGAGTGTTAAGGAGGTGGCAGTGGTCTTAAATTTCGAACCATCCCAGCATTTTATCAGGAGTAGAAGTGGGATACCACGGAAAACCACTTCCAGGATCACTTAGGTTGGTCTCGAGTAGATGATAAGTATTTGAAAATCAATTCCACATGCATGCAAACACGTTTTAAAACTCAGCAATTTTTCTAGGTTGGTGCCGTGTCTTGTGTGGGGTTTCGCCTAGGACACCAAGCTGGTTCATCAGCGGGCTCGTTGTCCCCGTACGGACCCCAACAGGAGTAGCGAACTGCGCGCTACTTCCCTTCATATAGAGTGCAACTGCACCACTTTAATTCACTGGCCGTAAAAACCGTAAAAACATACTATCTTTTTGGAAGCCTTCATATGGAGGTTAAGGCTGCGTGAGCTTTTAGTTCTCGCAGTTAAGTGGTGCAGTTGCACTCTATATAAAGGGAGGTAGCACGCAGTTCGCTACTCCTGTGGGGTCCGGGCGGGGACACCAAGAGCCCGCAGATGAGCCAGCTTGGTGTCCTAGGCAAAACCCTACACAAGACACGGCTCAAACCTAGAAAATATTGCTGAGTTTTAATTCACTGGCCGTGAAAGCCAATATACCACACTTTATTTCGTTTGTGTAAAAATAATCCTACCTGAAAATTCATTCAGCAGACGCTCATTCAGTAAGTAGCTTTCGTGTCTGATAATATCAGTTTCTCTCTTACCATATCTTTAGAAAGAAATTACGTGTTAACAATCGAATGACCTCAATATGATACGGTTTCCCTCATTAGTGGATGAATTAATACTGTTTTATATTTGTCAAATTTAAGAATGAGGAATGGTTTTCATCCCGAGGTTACAGAGGGTTTTGACGCAACACTTGAGGTGGCCTGAGTGAATCTGACATTCCCATTAAACCAAGATTGTCAACATTTTGAACACTTGCCACCCTGAATATGCAGGGCACCTTGCTATCGTTTTACAGATTTTTGAGGTCATTCAAATAACACTATCGCTAATGATTTCTACTACAGTATATTCCCGAGCATGAACTCAACGGTAAAGTTGTACTAAGGCCGTAAAGGGGTGGGTAGTAATGTTCTTTGGATGACTATGATATACGCGCCGCCTCCGTTAGTTAGTGGTCAGCGTGACTAGCTGCCAACCCGGAGGTCCGCGGTTCGATTCCCGGCTCTGCCACGAAATTTGAAAAGTGGTAGGAGGACTGGTACGGGGTCTACTCGGCCTCAGGTGAACCAAATGAGTAGAGGGGGTTCGTTTCCTTCCTCAGCCATCCTCGAAGTGGTTTTCCTTGGTTTCCCACTTCGTCTTTGGGAAAATGCTGGGATGGTGCCACGGCCACCTCCTTCTCGCTTCCTTGCCTAACCCTACCACTCTTCCCATCCCTTCACCAGGCCCCTGTTTGCTTTGCAGGTGAGGCCGCCTGAGCGTAGTGCTGGTCACACACCCCAGTTGTATCCCCAAATCAGAGTCTCAAGCTCCAGGACACTGCCCTCAGTGGCGGTAGAGGTGGGATCCCTTACGTAGTCCGTGGGAAACAACAATCTGGAGGGTAAAATCGATTAAAAGAAAATATACAAAATAAAAACGAAGTAAAAGAATTGCATCTGCTGGGATTTAATCCACGAACCTCCAGACTATGACCCCAGGTTGCTACCACTACGCCAAAGATGCCGTACTCTAAGGTAGGGGTAACAACTGGTTTAGTATAACTCCATGATATTATGTCTTTCAATCAACGATTTCATTAGCTTTTTCTGCCGTTTCAATAAACTATTTGATAACAAGTATGTATTATTTGGTTCAGTACATTCCTAAAAGTATAGAAACTTACGAAGTTACGGAAATATATGGATTTACGAGCAAACAATGACGACCGTTTTGATCCAACGTGACGGCACGGACAGGCACGATAGGACACGGTCAACCTGAACTGTTATACACAACTGCGATTGTATATTCTATTTTAAAATGCTAATAGCCTACCGGCCACCTCTTTCAGGACAGTTTAAATGTCCCTATGTACGATGAGCGTATTTGGTAAGGCCGGGCCTTGTTGAATCGTAAGTTACGGTTTGGCTATAATACTGGCATCATTCAAACATTCACCATCTTTAAACTATTTGTCTGATGACCTCTTAGTTTGGGAAAACGACGCTTCCCACACAAAGGTATATTGTTGCAAAATTTGGAGGTGATCGGATGTTTAGATTAGTCGTAATTTGATTTAAGCTTTGCATATTTGGGTGGCCGCCATTACGTTTCCGTCAAGATGGCGGCGATATAAAACATGACACTGAGGTACCCTTTTTAGTGCTACCTCTGTACCAAGTTTCGTTCGATTCGGTTTCACCGTGTTTGGATTGATAGAGGGCGACAGACATACCAAATCACACACACAGACAGACACACAATTTTTGGCCCTGTGTAGATCTCATAAGTCTACTTTCATTTTTTGCAAAAATCGAAAGAAGGCTAAAAATGTTAATGGCATACGTTTCATCAACGCACACTTGTTGTTAATTCCTTTGAGGGGCTTTGGACGTCTTGGTAATCAGTCCCGTGTAGTTGCGTGGGTGTTGAACTTGTCTGATGACCTGTATTCCTGTGATGATTCTAGTAATGTGAGTAACTTTATCCGGGACAGGGATGGGGTAGACGCCCCAGGATTTGAAGTTAGGTACTATCCCGGCATTTGCCTAGAAAAATCCGGGGAAAACCACCCTCAAAATAGCCGACGTCATTTCCGGGATTCGAACTCTCGAGCTCCTGACTTGCTGTAGGTACCCTCGCAGCCGTGATACATTCTCTTAGAAAATACTGCCCTTGAAGAAATGTAGACACGCAATTATACTCAAGCTTGGCGGGTTCTTTTACCAATTTGAAATGATATTTCACATTATCAAAATAATGAAGTGGTACACCAATTGTAAAATTTGTTTTTTTTACTATTTCTTGACTAAAACAAAGTAACATTTGCAACTATCAGAGATCATCACCGGATTTTGGAGGTGTATGGAAGTATATCAGAATCGGAACCACACTACCGTCAGACATTTAACTGGGAACAAATTTATTTTTCTAAGACAAGTGAAGACTGAGCCCCACATGATTTCCACATGTTACTAGTTAGTCAGTGTTTCACCCTAGTTGATGTCCAGCCATAAGGAGAGTGATTCCACGAATTACGTGTAGATATACAGCACGCGTGTAACTTCAGATGCGAACGTATATTTCGCCTACGTAGGGTTGCGAATATCCTGCACTACATTAATTTTGTTATTTTATTGTAGTTTAATGATTGTTTTTCAGTCGGTCAAAACGATAATGTGCCCAATTAAATTAGACGGGAAAGAACACTTATTTAAATTATGGTTCAAATTTTGTATTTCATAAGATCAATTTACATGCATTCAATGTATTCTCTATTCTTCTCAATAACAGCGGCCCAGCGATTTGGCAAGTCTTGCATTCCAGTTAGGACGCCATCTTTGTTGATCTGTCTGATACTAAGCGGGTCACTGCATTAGAAACCTCCTCAATGGTTTGAAAACTTTTCTCTCTGAGTGGTCTTTTGAGTTTTGGAAACAAATCAAAGTCTGGTGTGGTCATGTCAGGACTGTAGGGTGGATAAGGAAGGATTTCCCATCCATAATTCTCCAGAACTTTGCCTACTAGTTCGGAAATATGCGGTCTTGAGTTATCATGAGGGTGCGGGGTGTTAGTGAGTAAACAGTGCTATTAGATTAGTATCGCACGGAGTTGAGATGACGCACGCCCTATGAACTGCCATCCCGTCCATAATATACGACGATCCATGCGATCATTCCATTTACCCACTGTACGTCCCATGTTTTTCTTGGTACACCCGACGGTCACAGGAGGACCTTCCAAGTGCCCTATAGTACTTCATTGCACTCGTACTAAGACCCCGCACCCTGGTTATCATGCAGAAAGAGCTCTCCAGCATCAAATGTGACTGGCGTTACTTGGTGAATCTTTGGCCGCAAAACATTTCTCAGAAAGTCCGTGTAGTAATCACCCTGATAAAGTGGTTCCCTGGGGCCTTCTTTCTACTGCCATCACTCCATTCTTGTCATAAACCAAAATCATCATCAGCTTGACTTTGGACTGTTGGCGACGGCATTCTTTTGTTCGAGGAGAATCGGGAAGTTTCCAATGAAAGGAATCAGTTCAATTTAGGCTCAAAATTCCGAATGCATGTTTTATCTGTGGCAACAATCCTGTTTAAAACTGATCTTCCTATGTCTCGTAGCGTTGTGCGATTCTCTTGCGATTTGCTTTCCCATGCCATAGATTTATGGCATGTAGAAGATCCTTCCACAGACTAAACTTGTGTGAAGCTAAATTGTTAGGTTAGATTTCGTCGGAACGCTCTATCAAAGTTCCAACGTTCACCACTAGATATCATTGATATCTAGTAGCGACATTTGGAACTACTTGAAATTGAACGGAAATTGTAGCTCACCCTAAGGGTGTCCGCTGGAAATAGCTACAGATTCAGGCGAGCAGAACATGTCCTCGGACACTCCCGGCACTAAAAGCCATACGATAAATGAATAAATAATTATTTTTATAGTTTTATACACTTTTATCCAAGATATGTGTAAAATTATATAATTAATTTAAAAACATTTCTAGGTTAGGAGATGTGATTAAAGAAGTGTTATTCCTCACCGAAATTAATTAGGCACAGTAAAGTGTTTACCGTCTAAAGACAAATATTTTGCTATATTAGGAATAAAACACTGAATAAATTGCTCCTAAACTTTCTATAGTTTAACGTACTGAATTATAAGCATTGACCTCATTGATGCTTACAGCATTCAGATCCTGTATAATACTAATAGTACAAGAACCGAAACATGCTGGACCAACCCCGTGACATCCCCATTTTATGGTGATGATCTACCACTGAGCTAACAGGGAGGCATGTTGGAAATCATGACAAGAGTACATCTATGGCGCTTGCTGTGTCAGTCTAAAATATTGAAGTTATGAGATTATTTTAAGGATTAGAATCTTTATCAGACGTTTCAGCTCTTTGTCTTACTAGCGTTGATTTGTATCATCAATATCCTGGGATGTCGGCAAATGGTATGAAAACACGGATTACAGATGGCAGTGAAATACACCAGACATATGACCACGTACATAAGTGGCTTAGAGTATGTATTATTCAATGGGCATGATGTAATTAGAAATTTATTTCCTTTTGGTTGCACTTCCTCTTTGTTTGACCATGGATAGTGAGTGTGGGTTCTCAGAACGTGGGCAAACCACAGTACTGGTGCTGTCTTGTTTCGGCACTCGAGAGCTCTCTAGAGCACTCGGTGCTGTCTCCAGGCAGAGTTTAAACAATGACTATGTCAGCACCAACTGCCCCTTTGGGGTCATATTGTCTGCGTTACAAGCAATTTCGATAACACTCGACTTTACTGGACCAATTAGTTTTCAAACAATGCTTTCCTTCTTGGAGGCATCAGTCATGTGTAAAAGTGGATCGGAGAAAGAATCTCATAATGCTTGTATTCCTAGTCTACTCTAAATATTATTCCAACAAGTATTTTAATTTTTTAGAGTATTTTTCTCACATTCCAACAAAGATGGTGCGATTTTCCTAAAATAATTAGTTCTGTACATGCAATATTACATTGTGGGTAACACCCACTGTCAGAGTAATATGCTTAATGGCAACCACTTCTAAAATACTAGTTTCTGAACGTTTTAATTCAACTGTTGGTTTCTGAAACAGCACTTGTATATACAGTATAAACTAATTTTCAATAACAAGGTAAAAACGTTCTGTAATGCGTAATTTATATTTCACAAATTGATATTTTTTCATTCGATTATCTACTAGACTCATTTTTTAAGACTTCACCTTGATGTACACAATGTGCCCGGATGGAAAATGGGACATGTTAGTTCAAATTCAGAAACACGCGCTTACACTCGCCCGGTGAATAGATCGCTGGCGCACGAGACCTAAAGAAATGGAGCCTGGCGATGGCAATCGAACATGCTAGAATTTTGTTGAAAACCTTGGATACAGTTAGAGAATATGCTTGGTAACACACATAAAAACAAGATGTTCAGTAAAGAACAGAGAGCCTACTTTCTCCTTAATGCATGGGTATTGTTATAACTCTATGTCCTTTTCAAGGAGTATAATTGAATGTTGATTGTAATAGTTTGTTGAAATACAACGTGCTATACGGATATTAAACATGAATATGAGGTGCCCTTTGCTAGTGCTACCCCTGTAAGAAATGTCATTCAATTTGGTTTCACCGTGTATGAATTGATGTGGGGAATCGATTCGCACACATACATGGCCGCTATCTGCAAACTATTAGGCTGATGCCATTGTAGTTCAGTCAAAAGGGGCTTCCCCCCAAAAAGGTATGTTGTTGCAAAATTTGGTAGAGATCAAATGATTTGGTTGGTCGTAATTTGATTTAAACTTTTAACATTTGAGTGGCAACCATTCTGTTTCCGTCAAGATGGCGGCGATATAAAACATGACACTGACGTGAGGTGCCCTTTGCTAGTGCTACCTCTGTACCAAATTTCGTTCATTCGGTTTTACCGTGTTTGAATTGATAGAGGGAATCGATTTGCACACATACATGGCCGCCATATGCAAACTGTTCGACTGATGGCCTTGTAGCTTGGCCAAAGAACGCTTCTTACATAAAGGTATGATGTTACAACATTTAGTAGAGATCAGAAGATTAGGTTGGTCGGAATTTGATTTAAACTTTTAAGATTTCGGTGGCGCCAATCCGTTTCCGTCAAGATGGCAGCGATATAAAACATGAAACCGAGGTGTCCTTTGCTAGTGCTACTTCTGTACCAAATTTCCTACAATTCGGTATCACTGTGTTTGAAAAGATAGGGAGAATCGATTTGCACACATACATGGCCGCCATTCGCAAATTGTTGGGCTGATGACCTTGTAGTTTGGTCAAAAGATTCTTTATACATAAAGGTATAATGTTGCAAAATTTAATCGAGATTTGATGATTAGGTTGGTCGTAATTTGATTCAAGTTCTTAAAATTAGGGTGGCCGCCATTACGTTTTCGTTAAGAAGGCGGCAATATAAGACATGACACTTGAGTGCCAATTACTAGTGCTACCTCTGTACCAAATTTCGTTCAATTCGATTTCACCGTGTTTGAATTGATATGGGGAATCGATTTGCACACATACATGGCCGCCATCTGCAACCTATTGCGCTGATGATCTTGTAATTTAGTCAAAAGACGCTCGCCTTACGAGTAAATGTTGTTGCAAAATTTGGTAGAGATCGGATGATTAGCTTATTCATAATGTGATTTAAGCTTTGAACATTAGGGGGGCCGCCATTACGTTCCCGTCAAGATGGCGGCGATATAAAACATGACACTGAGGTATTCTTTGCTAGTGTTACCTCTATACCAAATTTTGTTCAATACGGTTTCACCGTGTTTGAAATGATAGGGGGAATCGATTTGCAGACATACATGCCGCCGTCTGCAAACTATTGCGCTGATGACCTTGTAGTTTAATCAAAAGGCGATCGCCATATAAATATATGTTTTTGCACAATTTGGTAGAGATTGGATGATTAACTTAGTCGTAATTTGATTTTAGCTTTGAACATTGGGTAGCCGCCATTACGTTTCCATCAAGATGGCGGCGATATAAAACATGACACTGAGGTGCTCTTTGCTAATTCTACCTCTGTACCAAATTTCGTTCAATTCAGATTCACCGCGTTCGAATTGATAGGGGGGGGGGCAGACATTCAGAGTACACACACTCCCACACACACTCACACACAGACAGGCACACAGTTTTTGGCCCTGTATTGATCTCCTACGTCTACTTTCAGTTTTTGCAATAATCGAAAGTAGGCTTATAAAAACAAGATGTTTAATAAAGGACATGTAGACTACTTTCTCCTAAATGTTTGGGAAAAGTTATGTCTTTGTCCATATCAAGGAGTATAATTGAATGTTTGTTATAGTAGCGTTTTGAAATGCAACGTGGTGTACTGCACGTTGATTGATTGATTGATTATTGTTTTAGGTGGTGGAACAGTGAGGTCATTGTTCTGTATACTATGCGAAAGACATTCCTAATTTCTAATCATTACGGTTCTTCCTGAACCTATTATTGACTTCCTAACTCAATGTGGTACTTTGGTAGAGTAGTCTAGATGCTTGGTCCTCACCCGTGCAGTCGGGGTACGAATATGTAAAACTTAGGATTTTTGTTTGTGTATTAATATATTTGTTTTTTTACAATCACCCATATAATTACATACAGTGCGTATTTTCCAATGGGAAATAAATACGAATTAAACAGCTCGTTTTATAGCAAGCTTCCACAGCAAGGAGGCTAGTTCATTGGGTAAGGATTCCTACACCCGACCTTTTCACAAAGAATACCTTATCTGGTAGTAATATACAGAATATTATTTGGTTTGCTTGCCAGAATAAATGTTGGCACAGATCAATGACAACGAATGGAAATTGCTGTGGTAGCGTGTTGAAATATGTGGAGGCAAAAATATGTACTGTATAATATCTCTCATTGCAAAATACACACTATACCGTATATATGCTTAATATTATAACGTCTGTTTAATTGAAGCGATCAGATTAAACAGGAAAACATTCTATTTTTTTACATAATGAGTTGAGATTGCCATTTTGTTTTCCAGACGTAAATGCATCTTCTGAGCTTAATAAAGAAAACATTCCTCCACAAGTCAATACCTTAGCAGGCCTTCCAATATTAGACTGAGATTAAGAAAGAAAACATTCCTGGAATCTTTTCCTTTTAAACCTCAGTGAGCAGTAGTACATTGCTTGGCCACCAGGGCGCATAGTGATAGCTTAATGTTATTAAACACTGTTTATTCGTAGTTGTTTTCTTGTTTTCTTGGTGGCCCAAATATTTCACCAAAAAAAAAAACTGTCAGAGCCTACGAACCAAGCAATCATTCAAAATCAGCACATATAAGAATCCATCTTTTTTTGCAGCTAAAAGTGGGTATGTGACTGCTCGTCCATTCATTGATGGTCTCCCAAGTGATAGTATTTTCAAACTGTATAAAGGGGGAGAAGTAATCCTCCCAAACGAAAAAAGCCTATGATGGAAAGGTTCCTATTAAAAAGCAAAACTAGATGATGTAGCTAATGTAAAACATTATGTGCCAGAAGAATTCAGACTATTCTATGACAATATTTTAGGGTGGCCTACTGCTGAACGAACCAACGTTGAACCCAACGAAGACGATGATGACCAGGAAGGACTTAAATGCCAAATTTTGATATTGTCATTTTGAAATCTAAACATGTATTCAATAACTTTATATTTTGACACAATATATACATGTTGCTTGAAAAAACAAAGGGTTTCACAATGTTTTTCTGCCCTTTTTTGCTTTGAGATTAAAAAGGAAAACATTCCACCAGTTTTATTTACCTTTCAGGGTAAAACTATTGAAAATAAATTCAAACGACTTATATATAATTATTACCATGGTTATAATAAACAACTTTGCAATTGTACTTTATTGCCTTAAAGCTATAGTTTCGTTGCTATGAAGTTTTATTCGTTTCCCCTAAAATTAGATTCATTGGAATGTTTTCCTTTTGAATCTCACCGCTTCAATTATAAAATAGTAAATATAAATAGTTGAGATTGCCATTTTGTTTTCCAGACGTAAATGCATCTTCTGAGCTTAACAAAGAAAACATTCCTCCACAAGTCAATACCTTAGCAGGCCTTCCAATATTAGACTGAGATTAAGAAAGAAAACATTCCTGGAATCTTTTCCTTTTAAACCTCAGTGAGCAGTAGTACATTGCTTGGCCACCAGGGCGCATAGTGATAGCTTAATGTTATTAAACACTGTTTATTCGTAGTTGTTTTCTTGTTTTCTTGGTGGCCCAAATATTTCACCAAAAAAAAACTGTCAGAGCCTACGAACCAAGCAATCATTCAAAATCAGCACATATAAGAATCCATCTTTTTTTGCAGCTAAAAGTGGGTATGTGACTGCTCGTCCATTCATTGATGGTCTCCCAAGTGATAGTATTTTCAAACTGTATAAAGGGGGAGAAGTAATCCTCCCAAACGAAAAAAGCCTATGATGGAAAGGTTCCTATTAAAAAGCAAAACTAGATGATGTAGCTAATGTAAAACATTATGTGCCAGAAGAATTCAGACTATTCTATGACAATATTTTAGGGTGGCCTACTGCTGAACGAACCAACGTTGAACCCAACGAAGACGATGATGACCAGGAAGGACTTAAATGCCAAATTTTGATATTGTCATTTTGAAATCTAAACATGTATTCAATAACTTTATATTTTGACACAATATATACATGTTGCTTGAAAAAACAAAGGGTTTCACAATGTTTTTCTGCCCTTTTTTACTTTGAGATTAAAAAGGAAAACATTCCACCAGTTTTATTTACCTTTCAGGGTAAAACTATTGAAAATAAATTCAAACGACTTATATATAATTATTACCATGGTTATAATAAACAACTTTGCAATTGTACTTTATTGCCTTAAAGCTATAGTTTCGTTGCTATGAAGTTTTATTCGTTTCCCCTAAAATTAGATTCATTGGAATGTTTTCCTTTTGAATCTCACCGCTTCAATTATAAAATAGTAAATATAAATAGTTGAGATTGCCATTTTGTTTTCCAGACGTAAATGCATCTTCTGAGCTTAACAAAGAAAACATTCCTCCACAAGTCAATACCTTAGCAGGCCTTCCAATATTAGACTGAGATTAAGAAAGAAAACATTCCTGGAATCTTTTCCTTTTAAACCTCAGTGAGCAGTAGTACATTGCTTGGCCACCAGGGCGCATAGTGATAGCTTAATGTTATTAAACACTGTTTATTCGTAGCTGTTTTCTTGTTTTCTAGGTGGCCCAAATATTTCACCAAAAAAAATAACTGTCAGAGCCTACGAACCAAGCAATCATTCAAAATCAGCACATATAAGCATCCATCTTTTTTTGCAGCTAAAAGTGGGTATGTGACTGCTCGTCCATTCATTGATGGTCTCCCAAGTGATAGTATTTTCAAACTGTATAAAGGGGGAGAAGTAATCCTCCCAAACGAAAAAAGCCTATGATGGAAAGGTTCCTATTAAAAAGCAAAACTAGATGATGTAGCTAATGTAAAACATTATTTGCCAGACGAATTCAGACTATTCTATGACAATATTTTAGGGTGGCCTACTGCTGAACGAACCAACGTTGAACCCAACGAAGACGATGATGACTAGGAAGGACTTAAATGCCAAATTTTGATATTGTAATTTTGAAATCTAAACATGTATTCAATAACTTTATATTTTGACACAATATGTACATGTTGCTTGAAAAAACAAAGGGTTTCACAATATTTTTCTGCCCTTTTTTGCTTTGAGATTAAAAAGGAAAACATTCCACCAGTTTTATTTACCTTTCAGGGTAAAACTATTGAAAATAAATTCAAACGACTTATATATAATTATTACCATGGTTATAATAAACAACTTTGCAATTGTACTTTATTGCCTTAAAGCTATAGTTTCGTTGCTATGAAGTTTTATTCGTTTGCCCTAAAATTAGATTCATTGGAATGTTTTCCTTTTGAATCTCACCGCTTCAATTATAAAATAGTAAATATAAAATAACAACCTTAGTCGTATTTGAACCCAAGTCCTGTGGGTGTAAGTACAGTATGTCATGCCAACACCTTGGCTAAATATCCCCATTGCTAGGATAATGTAATCAACAGCCTTAGATATAACTGCCTAGCGTATAATGTCTTGGAATAAACGACTCATTCAGCGTATTATGGCCTTATTACATACCATTTCTTACTAAATGTATATTATTTCTTACAGTACATTCTATAAAACAATTACAAGCTATTGAAATACGGACCAGGCAGCAAACGATAGCCGCCATTTGACGTGCGAGCTTTGAGTGCTTGGTGCACGGCACGGCACGGCACGGCCGTTCAGCCTGAGAGGGTTCGTAAGTCACTGTTGCAGTATTATAATCTAACTACAGTCCAGCCGCTGAGTGTCCGGCTATGACGTTTGGCGATGGTGGGAGAAGAGGGGTAATGAGACAATTTAGCCAAATTAAGGCAGTGATAAGCTGTTAATACAACCTTAAAACTTGCCATCACTGTAATTCTTCTCTAGCGTCTTCACTATGTAACGTGAAAGTCCCACACCCCATTGCAATTTTATCCATGATTTTGTTATTCCGACATTTTGCGGTTACAAAACCTAAATTCTTCGATCGCAGTGGAATTCTGCCTATGTTGGCGAAGTCGCTTACTACCATCAAGAATGTTGTCACCTGTACCAATCAGCGGTTTTCCCGGTAAGCCCGTCTTTAAATTTAGCTGGATGTTGCCAAGGCTCTCTTCTGTAGTCCAGGTGTTTTGTGTGTTTGTGCAGGTTTGTTGCTTTATTGTCTTGTGTTATCTGTTTGTATAAGGTCAGCGGTTCGTCAGAATTCATTTAGAAACATGTGAATTATTTTATGTAGTCCACGTTGTTTTATATTTCACGGTACAGAACCGGCAACGCTGTCTCCCTCCCTCAGGAGAAATGTCAGAGCCGGACACTCGGCGGCTGGACTGTAGTGGACCCGTGCGAGAACTCTCAAACAATGGGTTGTGTGTGCCCCATGTGTACAGACTACCCGCCCAGCTCTAGTGCTATGCGGGCTGTACGCGACACAGTTCTGGCAGGGGCTATCGTCTTGTTTTTTGCCCCATGTGTACAGACTACCCGCCCGGCTCTAGTGCTATGCGGGCTGTACGTGATTGATTTCTGTCAGGGGCTATCGTCGTCTTGTTTATTTGCATAAGACACTTGAAAACTGAAAATCTACAGCCTACTTCCAGTCCACCGACTGGGTCAGGGAATGGAATGAATGAAGCCCCCATCTAGCGGCGAGGATATGAACTGTTCCGGCTGCCGAAGCCTGTCGCACTCCGCAGGGGCATTGATTAAATGCATGACATGTGAAATAAAATGATCGTGGAGAGTGTTGCTGGAATGAAATTTGTGACAGGGAAAACCGGAGTACCCGGAGAAAAACCTGTCTGCCTCCGCTTTGTCCAGCACAAATATCACATGGAGTGACCGGGATTCGAACCACGGACCCAGCGGTGAGAGGCCGGCGTGCTGCCGCCTAAGCCACGGAGGCTTGCTTAAAAACAATTAATCAACAAATAAATATATTTCCGTTGACTTTTCAAGAAATGCAAGATTTTTCCTGTACTATTGAGACAATTTGGAAGATAGTGGAACCAACCACACCTTCTAACTCCCTCTGGTTTAGGAGCTTGAGTTTTGTGAAACATACACCTTAGCATATTATATAATAAGATAGAAAATTATATTATTCAACGGGTCACGTCTTTGAGGGTAAGCAGAAATGGTGAAAACCGTGTCTTGTTGGATCATAATTTACGGACTAGCAAATTAGCTTACCTGATTCACACGGACGCCATCTTGAAATTATTTGGATAATGGTCTTTTACAAAATTTGGTAGAGATCGGATGATTAGTTAAGTCGTGATTTGAATTAAGCTTTGAACATTTGGGTGACCAACATATCATTTTCGTTAGGATGTCGGCGATATAAAACTTGGCACTGGGGAACTACTGTATTATTTGTGTTACCTCTGTGGCAAAGTCGGTTCAATTCAATTTCGTCGAGATTGAATTGATTGGGAGGCATCGACATACGCACTTAAAATGCTGCCATCTTCGCATTATTTTGTTGATGACCTAGTAGTTTGAGCAACAGACGTTTCCCACATAACGGTACATTTTCCTCACATTTGGTGGAGATCGGATGGTTAGTTTAGACATTATTTGATTTAAGCGTTGAACATTGGGTGGCCACCATATTGTTTTGGTTAAGATAGCGACGACTACCCCTGTACCAAATATGGTACAATTCGGTTCCATCATGTTTGAATTGATAGGGAGGGGGAGAGAGGGGAGGCAGACATACACACATACACACACTTGCACACACAACCAGACGCACGGACGTCTAAGTCTACTTTCATATTTTGCAAAAATCGAAAGTATGCTAAAATGGCCATAATTAATATTCCAGATGAGCATTGAAATTATACCTGAAATTGCCTTTAAACTTGCATATTGAGCAGTTTGTGTTCTCCCCACCAACTTGACTGGACGACGTAGTAGGCCACGATGTCAAAACCTCAGTAAAAAATGTAATACAGTTTGTGAAGTTTTATCTTGTCTTGTCTGTTCTTCAAGTTGTGAAGTTGAATATCGTCGTGTGGACAGTATGACGCCGTGTGGGATGGAGTCAGTCTGTAACTATGACGTACGTGAAGTTGTGACTATCTCAATTACGAACTAGCTCATAATTCACCTTCAGTGAACAACATGAGTAAAATACAATGTATACGTTTATGGTGAGACATAGCTTGCAGGAACTTGTAGTTAAGTTGAAATACTGAGTGCGATATGGAAGAATATATTTATTTTCTTGATATTGGTTTCATGTGAAGTGAAGACTTTCAATGAACAAAGAAGTGTCGTGAAATCTGTACGTATTACTAACATACAAGTGTGCCACTTTTGACAATCCAGGTGTGAGGTGCAGTCAGCTGTGAAGCGGTCTGGCAGGCTAACATTATGTACTAGCGATAAGCAGTGCATGTACTCACGTCTTGCGGAACAACATTACGAGTAGATTTCGTGGTAACATATGTCTGATAACCTACATCATTGTGTGACTGCGCTGGTGTGTATACTTGTGATTAGGGCTTGTTTTTTGAAGGAGGAGTTTGTAATTATTTTTATAAATATCATGTCTTTATTTGCCTGGAGTTTAATTCGGAAAGCCCGTAAAACCACTTCCATAAAACACGAGACAGGGATTCTAATAATAATGTTTTTGATTTTACGTCCCTTTTAAGAGCTGAGACTTATAGAGACACCAGGAAGCCGGACTTTTGCCCCGAAGGTGATCTTTAGCGTGCCAGTAAATCTCGTCACACGGTTACCTCGCATTTACGCGCCCTCAAATGCCAACTATCTGCACCAGGATTTGATCCTGCAACCTTGGGAACAGCAGAGGAGAACGTTACCGCTGCGCCACGCATCCAGTCACCAATCTTCGGAACAGTCCCTCTGTTGAAATACTGTAGGCTGGCTGCGTGGCTCAGCGGTAACGTTCTCGCCTGCTGTGCTCAAGGTTGCAGGATCGAATCCTGGTGCAGCCCGTTGGCATTTGAGGAGGCGTAAATGCGAGGGAACCGTGTCAGTAGATTTACTGGCACGTTAAAGATCCCCTTCGGGGAAAAAATCCGGCACCTGGTGTCTCTAAAAGCTGCTGTAATTAGAAGGGACGTAAAACCAAAAACATCAGTATTATGAAATACTGTAGCCTATACTACACTTACGGCTAGTCAGGGATGATGGTTACGCTGAAGACCAGCCTTTTGCCTCACATCAATAAAGTCTTCATATTCAATTGCGAAGAAGAAACTAAATGAAGACAATGCCAGTGGGTTTCACCATACTGCACAATGGAAAGTTCCCTAAGATCAACGTCTGGGGCTTAAGTGGGATACGCCACTCCTTTGGAAATTGAATTTGGAATTGACTTATACATTATTTATTGCTCTTTTTCGGAATTGGTTGTCATGTTAATTAGAAAAGTGGACATTTGTGGAATTTATATTTAAGACTTTTTTCTTTGCATGAAAAATGGGCTCATTGTTATCGACCATTATTCTCTGCTAAATGTGGTGCCTGAAAGTCATCTCTACACTATGGCACTAAATTGTCCTGGTACGCACTGCAGTGACAGTCCACAACATTGGCGTTACGGAATTCATTAGTAGCCCATTAACATGGGTGTTCACTTACCTTGATTTATACAATGCGTTCCACCAGCCTTATTTCGATATCCCATGTATAAAATAAAATAGCTAATAGGTATGGGAGCCAGTTCAGATTATGGTAGTCACGTGACTGCATGTGAAACAACCTGACGATAGATCACCGACTCTTCTATCATGATTGCCGATTGGGGTCTATGCTGGCTGGCCCATTACCATTACAAACGGAAGAGTGAACTCATTCTAACCCATACATGACTTGCCACTTGAGGGTAAACACAGCTTCACCTGATGTTCCTTGTAAACAACTCATGCAGGGCTATTCAATTGGTGCTAGTGTGATGGACAAGTGATTTATCTCTGTCTGCATTTGGCTTCTTGTTCCTCGTCATAAATGAACCCACTCTGCTCATCGCCTTTATCTATTCAATCTTGATTTATGGTCAGTTCTTACTCGCAACTTGGCTAGTGATAGCTACTTGTAATATTACCCTTTTCGCATGCAAGATTCAGGTCTCACACAGGGGTGTATTAACACTCGTTTGATAGTTTTATTGAGGCAAACATTTGCGGTGCTTATAGAAATACATTTTTATTTTTGTACCCAGGAATACAGTATTTTCTATATTCTTTGTTCCTCATAATTGATTGATAGGGCAAGACTGGTGCTAGGACTCTTCATTCACACCACGCATAAAGTCTAGATATACCGTGCTCAACTTTACAATCAGAAGGTTTGTTCCAACGTGTCATTTAAAACTATGTCTTACATTGTCCTGTAATGGAGGTTGCACTGCATCATTGAGACTATTTCCAGATGCTACTTTTAAATAGCCTAAATAATAAATCCCATCTTACCTGCACAAATAGGCAAGTTACTGAACACCACGGAACTCTCGTAAGGTACACTTTGATAAGGAATCTATTTGGAGACATTCATGGTCAGAAATGCAAAAAACTACACAACAGGACTTAAAAGAGCTTCAGGCAGCAAGCTGACTTCTTTGACGCCCTGAGTCATCTTTACGTGACATGTGACATGGGCCTTCAGTGCCAATTTACTGTCTGCAACAACTCTTAAGTAATTCAACGAAGAAGTCCCAGATGCAATTCTGGATATAGGAATGTTGTTTGTTTTGTGCAAATATGGCTGAGTTTAGCAGAATGATAATGGCCATGTTACGAGCATCATGATTGTGTTCCAGATTGAACCGCATTATGGTGTAGGTGGCAGTTAATAACAGCGTTAGCTAAATATACGTTTAGTATGGTAAATCTTTTTGAAATATACCAGTGAGAAATGGTTGACTGTGATCTGAGAGCTTAGCTCGTGTGTGTATTCGGGTTAGTCTAGCAGGCACTCAGACGGAATAACCCAGGAACTAACCGGAATCACCTGATGATTCTGAAGTTTTACAATATCCGTGGTCAAAGAATTGTCTCTTATCTGTTTATTACTGCAGCAAAACATGTTAAGAAGTGCTGGTGGTGCATTGGGTCACCCATATTTCGTACGAATGGCTTCTATGCTAGTATTGTGAGTTAATAAATGTGGTGCCTTCCCAGCTACTACTATCTCGCAGATGACCAGATAACTTTCCCTAGAGACATTCTTGATGAAGGAGCAGTATATGTAGTGATAGTAGAAATAGACAGGTCTATGAAAACTGTGATTTCCTAGATGTTGATAGCTTATTGAAAATGCAAAACTATTGTGAAATTAAAAAGCAAGAGTAATAGAGATTGAGGGAACCTATGCCACTAGCCCTTGAAACGTGAATACCTCAGTCCAGAGAGGTAAGAGAATATTTAAATCAAGTCATTTACACATAACTTTGCTGTCCAGGCTACAATTGCTCATAATAAACAGCAAACGTTAGGTTCTAATGAGTTGCATTTTAAGTGCCTAAAATTTCCTTTGTTCTTATACAGCTCTATTTAGGCTCTATACATTTAAAAAAAGGCACTGATAATTTGTACAAGAGTGACACTTGCACAAAGATACCACATTTATTTGATGAGCACTTTGAAAACGTCCATCCTCAAATTCAACGAATTGCTACAATGGCACCTTTCTAATACACCAAGGACGTTTCCTTTCTCATGCTGGTCCCTTTGTGAATAACACTTTAAATATACACACATTTCTCCAGACAACACCATATGTCTACAACAAGCAGTCAGATACAGTGTACTAACACATTAAACACATTATGCACTCACCTTGCAAACTTGACAAAATATAATCTTGCCATCCGTCAAGTAACACAGAATTAATTCAGTCTACGACGATTTAACGAAGCTATAGACAATTTAATTTTCGGAATTTTGCAGTTGAAGTTATGCACACAACTAAATGTAAATGTATATTGTTTGGAAGTCAACTGACCAGCTTGTTCGTTGCAGGGTGGGTGATGTGCCGTGGCTTTTTTTTGTGAAACCTGGAATGTTACTTACCTATTGTGTCATAAATGACTGGATGAAAGCGCATGTTATTCGTCTTGGAATGTATGTGGTAAAGGCTGTTAAGAAAAATAGTACACTGATGAGGAAGTGTGAAGTGAAATATCGTAAAACTAAGAAAATCATAGTCCCTTAAAATGATAATTAGTAATTACCCTCTAATACACCCTAACCTCAAAATAGACATTGTTAGGCTCTATAAAACGCTTTTATTTAGACATAATTATTCACGCTAAACCTCAACCGCGTGTGTGTTAAGAATAAAAAACAACCGAATTTGTCTGTCGACTCATTAGCAAGAGGCAGTCTATGACTCAGCGAACTTGCAGCGGAGAGTGGGGAATTGAACCGTTGAAGGATGAAGTGTTGTAACTTACTGTATATTCAAAATTCTAAAACCAAGTTTCAGAATTAATTATTTTGTTCAGAACCAGCAGCTTATAATATGCCGTTACGAGAGCTCAAACTATTACGGCAATATTAAATCAAGACATAATGATTGATGAAAGGATGTACGTATGGGCAAATGTGTAGAGATGTCTTGCCTGATCATCTGAGAGAATGTGAGAACTTGAGTTCATTTCGAGAACCATGGCATGAATTTATGTCTCCTTAAATAAGGAACAAGGAAGATTTGTCAGTGATCCATTTATAATTACAGGTAAATTAGTTTTCGGCACAAATATACAGAAATGCATTGTCCAAAGACGATCATGTTGCATTAGCAGAAGCAGTAAAATTTATAATTCAGAATATTGAGTACAGAAACATGAACCGGCATAAATTTTTGTTGCTGGAAACGTTCCTAATTGTTTATATTAGACGTTTATTTTGCCATATATTCAAAAGTATTGAGAGCAGGGGCAGTGCGTCATTAAGGTCAGAAAGGGCCCTGCTTACCCAGGGCTGTTAGGGCTTATGCTCAAAATTTGTTTAAATAATGGCTCGAAAAATTACATTGAATTATAGATCTTCTACTTAAAATAAGTTGTTTTCCCTTCTAGAGTCTCTAAAAAATCAGTATACATAACTCATACCTAAAATAAGTTCCTGACAATTTCATATGGTGTAATGTCATAGTGAGGGCTACTCTACAAAACCTCCCACGTATATAGGTGGTGGGCTGGGTGGGCAAACGGTGGACATAGCACTGGCTTGCACGCGAATTCTTCTGTGCTATAATAGGATTCTCCTTTCTCTTCAAGGGCCCGGAGAATCGGCCAACTACATTACGTTCGAGTTAAATAGAAGATCTCACCATTTCTCTTCCAGCTTCTGTCTCTGTTTGAAGATCAAACCAGATTACGAGAGATGGGTCCAATCCATGCCCTTAAACAGGTAATGAGCCATTTGTCACAGCTTGCTGATTTTACACAAAATATATACGCTACTTATACATTTTCAGTAGTCGGGTGTTCCAAGTAAAGTACACAAGTGTGTTAGTGAGTTCTATGAATGAAGTTAATTTCTATAAATTAATGAGTTTTTAAAATGTGTAGTACCAGTACCTAGCTATTTAATATGCTGATCGTATGCGAATTAGGAAAATGAATGAAGTGGAATTTTTATCCACTAATCCATTTTCATATATAGGCTACCTTTGAACACAAGTTTAGAAACAACAAGTAGTTCCATGAAGAACTAAACAGCCTACTTTCATATATTCAATAATAATAATGTTATTGGTTTTACGTCCCTTTTAACTACACTGGCTTTTAGAGACGCCGGGGTGCTGGAATTTTGCCCCTAAGGGGATCTTTAACGTGCCAGTAAATGTACTGACACGGCTCCCTCGCATTTGCGCACCCTCAAATGCCAGCTGACTGCGCCAGGTTTCGAACCTGCAACCTTGGGCTCAGCAAGCGTTTCATATATTCAACTTATGTTAACTGCCTCTATCCACGTACAAAATTTCAGTTTGATTGCTGTCATAGATTCGTAGATATGGAGAACCGTCTAAATATTTCGAATGGTCGCCATGTTGGATTTTTATATATGTAGACCATAGAGTTAGGTACTATTACATGAAGATTATTACGTAGGTGTGTTATTCAAACTTCAATCGCATGATTAGGACACAAGAAATAAAAATGAAATTTTAAAATTTCGCACAGCCGCCATCTTGTGGTTCTTAAAACAAATGAAATAAATTAGATGTCAGTGGATTAAAATGTGTATAGCATTTACCGTACCAAGATTCACTGCTCTCGAATGGTTAAATCGCGAGTAACGTTCATTTAAATATTTAAATTTCGCGTCGCCGCCATGTAAAATTTGTGCTCACCAGGTTATTGAAAGTTCCATAGGTGAATTTATGTTAGTAGCCTTTATCAACATACAAAATTTCAGTTTGATTGCTGTCATAGATTAATAGATACTGAGAACCGTCTAAATATTTCGGATGGTCGCTATGTCAGATTTTTATATGTAGGTCATAGAGTTATGTGCTATTAGATGACGATTATTGAGTAGGTTCATTAATCAGACGTTGACTTCGATCGCATGATTAGGGCACAAGAAATAATGATTACTTTTTAATTTTCACACAGCCACGATCTTAAAGTTTTGCAAACAATTGAACTAAATTAGATGTCAGTGCATTACAATGTGTATGCGCCCAGTATCATTGCTTTCGGATGGTTAAATTGAAAGAAAAGTCTATCTAAATGTTTCAAATTCGCTTGGCCGCCATGCTCGTTTTGTACTTAGGAGGTTTTTAAATGTTACGTAGGTAAACGTTTAGTAGTGCCCTTTATCACCGTACAAAATTTCCGGGTGATAACAGTTATGGTTTTGGAGATATACAATGCTCGTGAAATAATTCGCACAGTCGCCATGTTGGATTGGTGAGACGTAATAAAATTTTAAGGACACGGTCAAGGTTGGAAGAAGTAGTACTATTACCTAACGGAGTTTCATTGAAATATCTCCAGCCGTTTAGAATTTATTAGGGGGCACACACAAACTTACACACACACACACATTCACACACACACGGACAAAAGGTTATCACATGAGCCTAATTTTTCATAAATGAAAATAGGCAAAAAATCAGGACCTTATCTGCCAAGGTTATGGATAAATTTGCTTCATCCAAGCACAGGGGAGGAGGATATATTTATAAATACGGAGCCATTAGAGTGCAGTATTTAATGCATGAACTATTTATTAAAATTTGTTTCAAATGTTGTGTTGTGTGGAATGATGACAATGGCAATGATATCATCAGTGAATGCCAAATATAAAACAATGATTAATATGAAACAACATTAATATCATCTGAATCACCCTAAAATTTTAGTAGGAGCCGCCTCTGTTCGAGAGAATTCCAAGTTCCTTTCGCCACTAGATGCGACATGCTTATACAGTGTTCCCTGGGTAACATCCCTATGTTTGAAGTCGTCCTCGTTCTTGTGGCGAGGCTCGTGAGGGTTGGAAGCAAGGGAATATCTGGCCGTAGCATCTCAGGCAGAAATTCTGTTCCCCCTTTTCACCCCTGCTCTAGCTGTGGAAGATTTTTATTGCCCGTCTTGTCCCAAAGGGATTCAGACAACTCCTTCACTTCTTCTTCACGCCAGATCTCTTGGCCATGTTGGAAATGATTTGTCTCGTGATGTTAGCGTCCAGACTGCACACTTGATAGCCACGTTATATCTTTGAATATTATAATATAATATACTATAATATAATATAATATAATATAATATAATATAATATAATATAATATAATATAATATAATATAATATAATATAATATAATATAATATAATATAATATAATATAATATAATATAATATAACACTGTATCCCTTGAGGGACCTTGCCCTACCAAGTGACCACTGCTTAGTCATTTGACCTCAGAATCAGAATCAATTTATTTGGCGTTAAACACTAGTGCAATAGCCATCATCAGGTTAATAATACAAAACAATAAAATCAAACAATCCAACATTACTTAGCCTACTTATAACAGCATATACAAACAGCTTATTATCGTTAAAACAAAATGTAACCTACTTCTATTGTACCAAGTATTACACCAATCTGCTTCCATACATTCTTCCAGTGAATACCATGTATTCACCAGCAACCACTTTTGCAGCTGTTTCTTAAACATTTTGGTTGGTAGTTGTTGGAAAGACAAACTCGGTTTGTTAAAAAAAAATGCCAAGAATTTCATGACTGTTCTGTGTTTTTGAAAGCCGACACCATGGTACCTCTATCTGGTGTGAGTCTCTTGTGCTGTATGAGTGAACTGTTACCAGTCTGCCTGGCAATTCATGTGGATGTTTATTTTTCATATACATGAGGATATTTAAAACAAAAAGATTTATAACTGTTAGTTTGGAAGATTCAATAAATAAAGGTCTACAGGGTGTGTTAGGAGGAGCATTTGCAATAATACGGATTGCCTTTTTCTGTAATTTTAAGATATTTACAATGTGTGCACTATTTCCAAAAAATATTAATCCATAACTAAAAAGACTTTGAAAGAAAGCAAAATAGGCTGTGTGTAAATATGTCGTAGGAACGTCATTTTTAAATGTCGGAGTAAATACACCACCCTTGCAAGTTTATTCGAAAGGTTATGAATGTGAGGTTCCCATGTTAATTTTGAGTTCAAATTCATTCCTAGTAGCTTAGCTTCTTTTATATCATTACTTATGTTTTTAAGACTAAATATTAAATTTTGAGTTTTAGTTTCATTTAAGTGGAATCTATTCTCACTGAACCATTTCCTAGCTTCTAGCAAGCACTGACTTGATAAATTTTGTAATTCACTTATACATTTGCTAGAACACAAAAATGTAGAGTCATCTGCATAAAGAATTGTTTTTCCAGAAACATTTACTGCTAAGTCATTCATCATAACGACAAAAAGAAATGGACCCAGAACCGAACCTTGGGGTACACCATACCTAACTTCTAACACATGAGATTTCCTATCCCCATTCTCTACAAACTGTACTCGGTTTGTTAGATATGATTTAAAGACTTCATACTCTGATCCTTTAATTCCGTACAGTGCTAACTTTTGCAGAAGTATATCATGTGACACACAATCGAAGGCCTTGGATAGATCACACAGGAGTGCATCTACTGAGCTCCCTTCTTCAAAATGGTGCATTATGTGACAAACAAAATCATCCAGTGCACTAATTGTAGATTTTCCCGGAAGGAACCCAAACTGAGTTGGTGATAGATTGTTGTTGATGAAAAATTCATAAATTTGACCAACTATAACATATTCAAAGACTTTTGACAGGATGGTTACTACAGACACAGGCCTGTAACTATCAGGTTTAGTCTTATCCCCTTTTTTGTATACTGGAACAACCCTCGTAATTTTTAACTGAGCTGGGAAATAGCCTACGCTAAGGCACTCGTTTATGCAGTGCGTCAAAGGAATTAAAATGCTGTCAATAATAGCCTTTAAAATGTTGTTGGTGAACCCATAACAATCCTTACTATTGGAAGGTTTCATATTTCTTACAATTTTCTTTACCTCACTACAGTTTACCTTTCTCCATTTAAAAGTATTATTTGATAAACTAGGAACTATTTTTTCTGCTCTTTCAATTGCTGCTGTAGGCAGCTGTGAGGCAGGTGAGCAAATCCTTTCGACAGACTCAATAAAATGTTTATTCAGAACCTCAGGACTGATTTCTATTGTGGAACATTTATTTGCGACTCTAACATTGTTAATTACACTCCAAGCTGCTTTACAGGGGTTATTTGAATTTTCTATGAATCTGACGTTTGCTTCATGTTTAGCTTGCTTAAGGGCACATTTATACTTATTACGCATTTGTAGATAATTCTGCTTAGATTCAATAGATCCCTGTTCATTATGTATTACGCAAAAAAACATAACCTGTGATTTCATTTGTTCAAGCTCAGGTGTATACCATTTTATTTTATTTTTAGAATTACTCCTTTTCTTGGAACTTTTAATCGCCACCATTGGGCATGAAGTATCCAAGTATAAGTATGTGAAAGAAATCATCAAAACATGTAATGGGAGAGTAGGAGTTGTCAGTAAAAACCCAATCAGAGAGGATATGCCTAAGGTATGAATTAAATAGCTGTAATCTGTCAGGGGAAATATGTCTAATATGAATTATTGTGGGTGATTTAGCTATATTCCCATTTGAAAAACTACGGTACTGAATTGCATCACTTGAAATAAAACTGCTGAATGATCTGACAAACATGGGGCAATAACTTTAGTCTGGTACTGGCTGTGATTTAAATCCGTGAATACATTATCTAAGCAGGATGATCCTCTTGTTGGTTCATTAATTGTGTGATATAAGCCAAAGGATTTGAAAAAAATCCGAACCATAATAGCTTCTCGTTCATTGAATCTCAGGTCTACATTAATGTCTCCACAAATTACTAACTTATATTTTCGGTATGACTTTATAACACTATCCAAAACCCCTTCCATACTTTTTAAAAATGTATAAATATTACTATCAGGTGTTCAGGAAAAGGCTACCACAACAATGTTAAAATCTACAAGTAATGCTACCACAATTTCACAGTGTTTTTCTAAACCAAATTTTGACACATCAATCACTTGGTATTGCGTTCCTTCTGACACAAATATGGCACTTCCACCAACATGACTTGCGACAAAAACTTATCTACTAGGACATAACCCTCAAGTTTAATCAAATCAATTTCTTGACTAGCAAGCCAGTGTTAATTAATACATAAAACTTGGTACCTACTACTATTTAAAAATACATTAAGTTGGTTTACTTTGTTTCTTAAATTACATACATTTAAATGAAGAAAACAAATATTATCTTCACAAGATGCTTTAGGTGTAGAAAATGCAGTTGTATTAACCTTCATATTTGAATGAATGCGAGCAGTATGCCTACCTGTTTTGGCTTTTGGCTTTTGGCCAAGTTTTCTTTACAAACTTGGCCTTACTACAGAGTTTCGCTGACTACCAACCGAATCACATTCCAATGGACGATTATCAGTGCTTGGGCCTACAGTGTTTAGAATAATCTTACTAATATCTAGAGCCATTTTCTTTTACCTTTACTGTTTAAGTGCATACCATGGTTAGTAAACACGTTTCTATGATAATTACCTAAATATACAATCTTAACATTTGGAAATTTACTGCAAATGTATTTTGTATGATCATTTGTTTTCTTAATTTCAATATTGGCACTAGACCAACTTGCAAGGTCATGTCTGAGATGACAGGTAGTCACTATAATATTTGCAGTGTACATAACTTGCAAAAGACGAACGAAATTCTTTATGAAAGGCTTAGAACAGTTCTGATAGACATCATTTGCACCTCCTACCAACACCGTGAAATTAGGCCTACTTTTCATTTCGATGTTTGTGACACTCGGTTTCAGAGGGTAAACAACTTCGCTAAATTTCGCCCCTGGTTTAACACTACCACAAGCACGGAAATGACTATTTAAGTTATTAATTTCCGTAGCTACACCTCGACCGTGACTGTCTGAGAAAACACTAATTTCTACACTTTCCGATAACGAACATTTGAGGTTACCGATATGTTCACTGTCCGCCCGCAGTTCCGGTTCACTTACGTCTCGAATATTTTCCATATCATCACTATTATCATCTAAGACTGAAAATGTATTGTTAGTCACAATACTTGCGTTTCTAGTCACGATACTCGATTTTCTGTGAAGCTGAGATTTGGGCCTGCCCTTGCGTTTTTGCGACCGCCATTCAGTTTGCCAGTCCGAAATGCTTTCGGTACAATTTGAAGGCATTTCATCAAGCTCACTTGTGTCGGTAGCACTAATATTTACGTTGGAGGTGGATAACTTTTGTGACAGTTTATCCAAATCTTGACGTAAGACGTTTATTATTTCATCTTTCGTTTTCAGTTCGTTTTCAAGATGTTTTAATTGTTCTTTTGTACACAACTTGCACACATAATGATCACTGTTCTTAAAATAAGTTACATTTACTTTGGCACATTTTTCATGTAACCAAAAGTTGCAGCTCATACAAAATATTCCTTTCATCGCTCTTTTTAAACAGATTTTACACGAATTACCACTTACAGTATACGATTCGAAGTTTCAGAGCTATTCACACACGAAACATACGCCGCCGCCATGTAGTCAACTTGGCAGATTACGGGGTAATTGCGTGGTCAGCGCAACATTACTTTTCAATTGTTAATCTTGGCCTTCTTAATCGAGGCGCTGCCTCTATAATCAGACAGCTACTTATATGTCTTCACGAGGCTGAGTGCAACAAATTCCAAATCTCACGTCAATTGTCCAATGCCTCGGACGGAGCCGGGATCCCAGCCTGAGACTCCTACTGTAGATGATAGGCAGGCACGCTACAGGACAGGACAGCACAGAACAGAACAGAACAGTGGTTACATGTAGAGTTTGTAGACTTTTTTGTATGCATCTTTGAGTGTTGCCCTGGTAATGTAGTAAAATAATTCTATATAGGTCGGTTAACACGTTAACTAGCCCAATTAAATCGGGCAGGGATTAAAACTTCCCTAGATAGTATCTAGATATATGTTGCAGTGTGGCCATTGCAAAAGTTATTACTTCCCAGGCATTCATTTGTGAGCAATAACTGAAACTTCAGAAAATTATCTGGTAAGGAATAAGTGTGTATTAAATTGATGGATATGGAGTGGTAGTGATGATGGGCAGGGAGAGATGAGTTGATCCTCTCCCTCAGTCGGGTGAAACTACAGTAGTGCAACAGAATTATGACACTGTCTACAATGTCGAAGATTTTAATCTACAAATCACATGGAGTAAAAACACTGCTGCCATCTTAGATAATATCCGAAAATTTTCTTTCAACATTCTCCGATATCTTCCTCCAAGAATCTTTATTTAAAGCTCCTGGAATCACCGAGACCTTCCATTCGACCCTCCGTTTATCTATAAAAAACTCTTCCTGCCCACTTCAGTTTTTACTGGTTATTCCATGCACCATTAACACACTTCTAAATATATCCAATGCTTTACTTATAGTACGTTTAAATATGAATACGTAGCAAAACGAAAACTTCTCTCCAAGTCTGACATCAACTTACACTACAGTTTTTCAATATTGTCTCCCTTTGCCATATTTTGAAGATTCCGACACCAACGTCGTATTTTTCTCTGATGTAAAATTCCATTCAATTTCCTTAAAACACGAAGTTATCATCTATAGATTCTTTACTGCAATACTAATGAACAATCTTATCCAATGAATGATGTAGATAAAAATTTGAAGAACATTCAACAAATAGCAAGACTTTTTTGGATTTTCGTCAGAAAAATAGGCCATTAAAGCTTGTAACTCACAAAATAAAACAAGAAAGCCAAATATTCGAACATTATAATTGCTCTCAAGTACTATTTCTATCCGTAGATGAACGCAGTTGCTCTCTCTCATATAAGTGATCTATGAAATTCTACACCGTACATTCAAATATCATGTATATTATTTCAGTATTTTAAATCCATTTTGTGGCCAAGTAACTGATCGTAGATAATGAGCATTCAAAAGTAGGAGATTACTTGGAGCAGTGACGAATTGCACACTCATTTCATAAATATCGACTTTTTTTTACAATAAAAAGTTGAAACAATTAAACAATACGATAGCCCCTGCCAGAACTGTGTCACGTAGCACCCGCATAACAAGAAAGCCGGGAAAATAGCCAGCCCCTGTCAGAACTGTATGGTCTAGAGCCTTGGATATTCTCTGCCAGAATTGTGTGGTGTCGAGCCTTGGATAGCCTCTGCCAGAACTGTGTGGTGTCGAGCCTTGGATAGCCTCTGCCAGAACTGTGTGGTGTCGAGCATTGGATAGCCTCTGCCAGAATTGTGTAGTATCGAGCCTTGGATAGCCTCTGCCAGAACTGTGTGGTTTCGAGCATTGGATAGCCCCTGCTAGAACTGTATGGTGTCGAGCATTGGATAGCCTCTGCCAGAACTGTGTGGTGTCGGCCTTGGATAGCCTCTGCCAGAACTGTGTGGTGCCGAGCCTTGGATAGCCTCTGCCAGAATTGTGTGGTGTCGAGCCTTGGATAGCCTCTGCCAGAACTGAGTGGTGTCGAGCCTTGGATAGCCTCCGCCAGAACTGTGTGGTGTCGAGCCTTGGATAGTCTCTGCCAGAACTCTGTGGTGTCGAGCCTTGGATAGCCTCCGCCAGAATTGTGTGGTGTCGAGCCTTGGATAGCCCCTGCCAGAACTGTGTGGTGTCGAGCCTTGGATAGTCTCTGCCTGAATTGTGTGGTGTCGAGCCTTGGATAGCCCCTGCCAGAATTGTGTGGTGTCGAGCCTTGGATAGCCCCTGCCAGAACTGTGTGGTGTCGAGCCTTAGATAGTCTCTGCCAGAATTGTGTGGTGTCGAGCCTTGGATAACCCCTGCCAGAACTGTGTGGTGTCGAGCCTTGGATAGTCTCTGCCAGAATTGTGTGGTGTCGAGCCTTGGATAGCCCCTGCCAGAACTGTGTGGTGTCGAGCCTTGGATAGTCTCTGCCAGAACTGTGTGGTGCCGAGCCTTGGATAGTCTCTGCCAGAATTGTGTGGTGTCGAGCCTTGGATAGCCTCTGCCAGAACTGTGTGGTGTCGAGCCTTGGATAGCCTCCGCCAGAACTGTGTGGTGTCGAGCCTTGGATAGCCCCTGCCAGAACTGTGTGGTGTCGAGCATTGGATAGCCCCTGCCAGAATTGTGTGGTGTCGAGCCTTGGATAGCCCCTGCCAGAACTGTGTGGTGTCGAGCCTTGGATAGCCTCTGCCATCATTGTGTGGTGTCGAGCCTTGGATAGCCTCCGCCAGAACTGTGTGGTGTCGAGCCTTGGATAGCCCCTGCCAGAACTGTGTGGTGTCGAGCCTTGGATATCCTCTGCCAGAACTGTGCGGTGTCGAGCATTGGATACCCTCTGCTAGAACTGTGCGGTGTCGAGCCTTGGATATACTCTGCCAGAACTGTGCGGTGTCGAGCATTGGATATCCTCTGCCAGAACTGTGCAGTGTCGAGCATTGGATACCCCCTGCCAGAACTGTGTGGTGTCGAGCCTTGGATATCCTCTGCCAGAACTGTGCGGTGTCGAGCATTGGATATCCTCTGCCAGAACTGTGCGGTGTCGAGCATTGGATACCCTCTGCCAGGACTGTGCGGTGTCGAGCCTTGGATATCCTCTGCCAGAACTGTGCGGTGTCGAGCATTGGATATCCTCTGCCAGAACTGTGCGGTGTCGAGCATTGGATACCCTCTGCCAGAACTGTGTGGTGTCGAGCCTTGGATATCCTCTGCCAGAACTGTGCGGTGTCGAGCATTGGATACCCTCTGCCAGGACTGTGTGGTGTCGAGCATTGGATAGCCTCTGTCAGAACTGTGAGGCGTCAAGCCTTGGATAGCCCCTGCCAGAACTGAGTCGCGTTGAGCCTTACTGTTGTGCGAGACAATTTCACAAGGACAATGATGTTGAAATCCATGATTTTTTGCACGGTTCCTCTAGTAAATATTATTTCTGTGTTATAGATCACTTTGTAGGCGCTCACAAGTAAGCAATCGTAGCAAATGAGCAATCTAAAGGAAGAGAATTACCCGCACCAGTGATGAATTGGACTCTGTTTTTATAAAGATTGGCAATTTGTTTTTAAAAATGCATTTAAACAAAAAATTAAACAATTATTATTAGACTTAACAACTATGAGGAGGTAAATTTGTACTGTATACTTTTGCTGTACATAAATTCCCAATTCTTATACAAAATCATACATAATGACATCGCTACTCTGTTTGTAGACTGTGCCATTCTGTGCCCAAAAATAAAGAAATAATTAACAGTTACATTAATTAAAGTACTAGGCTGCTCAAGGCAAAGCGAATACTCATTACAGCTGCTATTTCAATGCAAGCGTAGGAAATTCTGAGTAACAGTTTTACTCAAATGAAATTCAAAAGTGATGGAAGCCAAATTTCAGATTTTCCTAGTTCTATTAAAGAAAGCTTTCTTTATCAGATGAATATCTCCAGAGTTTGAATCCCTCTGGCTTTGGGTCGCATAAATTAGCGCTAAAGTAAAATACCTCTGCAATACTCATTAGAAGGACTTATCATTGGGGCGAGTGCCGTTATAACACAATTGAATGATTTCACTCTCACAGCTGACAACCTCCTGATGTAGCGGCTAGCATTCTTGGCTGTCACTCCGGAGGTCTGGGTTAGATTCCTGGCAGTGCCAAGTAATTTTAATTCTGGTCTGAGGGCTAGAACGGCGGACACAGCCTTGTGAGGCAAAAACAGAGGAGAAGAGGGTTCGATTCCCATCTAAGCCATCTTGGAAGTGGTTTTCCGTGGTTTCCCATGTCTACTCTAGGCAAATACCGGGTTAGTTCCTAACTTAAGGCCACAGCCCCTTCCTTCCCAATCCTCACCTGGATTACAAATACACACACTAACACAGCCATCACAATAACACAGGTAATCAGACAAATTCCACACACACCCTAGTATACGGGGCTACATGACTACGATATCGCAAAGCCTCTAAATCAATCATTCAACAACAGCAACAACAACAACAACAACTGTTAGAGCAAAAGTTATTATTTCAGGAATAATCCCCTCATTATACACCAATAAAATTGGGGAAAGGGTGGATTATTCACATGAAAATTTCTCACATGGGTTCCCTGGCATCTACAGATTCTCAAATAAGATAGGAAAATTAATGATCTCACAGAGTTACATCTTTCTCTTATGTGTTATTAGAACGCCCTTTTTAATTCCATTTCACATCGTAACAAACGAAATACAATGCACATTACTAGCTCTTCTTCTCTCTTCAGTAAACCATGCCATTTTATACGGTTTTCAAGTGACCCAGTGAAAGAGCAATTGCCTAAAGGCTAACTTATGTATCAACTAAAATTGTGATACTATGCAGTTAAAGCGAATCGCGTTGTTAGGGCAGAAGAGGGGGAATCAGAAAAAAGTGACTGAGAGAGATAGCGAGAGAATATTCTCATTGTGCCTACAAACTTCATCAACTCCCTCGCTGAATATTGCATTTTCTTTGATAAGGTGGCAAATTGTTTCATGCGACACTGTGAGAACCGTTAACTCTGTACGAGCACATCACGCCCTTGCAAAATAAAGTAATGCTGGCTAACGTGGTTTAGGCGAGTGATTAATGTTACATTGGGCGCTCTCTTGTACTCAAATTATATGTTTCTGTTGGCCTGATGGAAAATGGTGTGGCCATGTAAAGCAAGGATGCAAGAAAAGAAACTATTAGTGTATTTGTGAAGGTGTGAGTCAAACACGATATAGTTCTCTCACTCTTAACGAGCGGCTTGCCTTTGAAAACTAGCTGGGGCAGATATGTTTACATTCCATTTCTGAGCGCAGCCAAGGCTTTCCGAGCACAGTGTTGTCAACTATCCGCCGTAACTGCTGTGAGCAAGCAAGGAGGCTGGACAGAACTACGTGCAACTGTGCAACAATGGGTATGTGAAAGGTGAGCTGGTCGCCAGGACAAGACTTTGGAGTCCACGTGGAGGGATAGAGGAAGCATGCTATTGGTCAGGCGCGAACAATGATTATTGTCGGCGTGTGCAACTGCTCAACATTTGAGTCGCCGCTCGTTATCGAGGATAGTGAGAGAACTATACCAGATTACTTACACTGTCGGCAATGTATGCAGAGTCACCTTGGAAAAAATGTCTCCATTGATATCATTGTCTTATTCGTGGCCTGTTGAGGCGACATGTGAGAAAATTGGAGGAATGATTAAGTATATGAATTGGATATTGAACTGCAGCAGAGATTTTTTTTAGTAGTATTTATGAGTTGTAAATGACATTCACGTGGATATTCCATTTTGTAATTGCTGATGTACAAGTGTTTGTTCGCAACCTATTGAACGAACCACAGTGAGACTTAATACTGTATAAAACAAGAAGTTCCGTGACGAACTAAAGAGCCTACTTTTCTTAAAATTTAAGATTCATGCCAATGATTAATCTATATGGATCTATCTAGAATAATGACGAAATTAAGTTGCTAATATCGAAATTTCTAATTAGTTCGAAATACTGTATACCTGGCAAAATGTAGCCTAATAGAGCACTACAGTTGGCAGCCCTGGTGACTGAATATATTCTTAGTTCCATCTCTTAAGGTACAGAATACAAAATCTGGTTGAAGTCCAATGAATAGCATGGACGTTACATGCAGTTAAACATTGGATCTAACAGCGCGCGTAAAATCATGTTGGCAACAGTGTCATGCATGTAATGGTCAGAAATAATCTGAAATAATATGATCTATTGTTGTGCCAATTTTGAATGAAATCCATTAGTTAGTATAGAAGTTACATGCATTTTAAAATTGGACCTATCAGCAGGCTTAGAATCATGTTGGCAGCACTGACGTATATTAGTTACTCCAAATTCATCTAGAATGCCAGGTACTATACGTGTGCAAAGTTTAGAGCTATTGGCTTGCATACTTTCTGATATATTGATATTAGGGTAACAAAAATAGAGACAGCACATATTAACAGTTGGCAGCCCTGGTTGCTCTTAAGAATACGCATTTAAAAATTGTTATCGTACACATAGCACATACGAAATTTGGTTGAAATCCAAATGATAGTATGGAAGTTACATGTATTTAAAGTTTGACTTCTCAGCAGGCTTAGAATCATGTTGGTAGCACTGACGTATATATGTTACTCCATATTAATATAGAATGTCAGGTACTATACGTGTGCATAGTTTAAAGCTGTCGGCTTGCATACTTTCTGATATATTGGTATTTTGGATAAAATAAATTAAGAGCATTTATTAACAATTGGCAGCCCTGGTGGGTCTTAAGAATACGCTCAGTCATATCTGGTTATGTACACATACAATATACGACATTTGGTTGAATTCCAATTGATAGTGTAGATGTTATATGCATTTAAAAATTGGACCTATCAGCAGGCTTGTAATCATTTTGGCAACACTGCCATGTATGACCTCCTGGAAATTAAACTGCAATATTATTATCTATACGTGTGCCAATTTTGAAATAGCTCGCATTCATACCTTCCAAGATATCCAATATGGAGCTCAAATTTCAATTGCGATTTTTTAGCAGTTGGTAGCACTGACATCATTTTCAAATATGGCCGTGAGATATCCAGGTATAGATCTTTACTCCTACCAAATTTTGTTTCGATTGCTCCAGCCGTTTAGGAGTTGATAGGGGGGGACACACACACAGCCAAACAGACAGACAGACACACATTTGCCCGATCTCATAAGACTACTTTTTCCTCATTTTTGCAAAATGTGAAAAGTAGGCTAAAAATACGATTATCTAAAATTTCAGACGCATGATATATTAGTGTTCATATTTAATAGATGGCGAGAAAGTAGCCTACACTTACTAGTAGCTGAATGCTAAAAGTTAATTGCTTTAACTGTTGACTAGCAGAACTAATCGCAGTGAAAGTCTTTTTTACCCGATAGCCGATACCAATGGCAAATTAGAATACTAATCATTTCTTATCCAGTTCATGATTTATCATAAATGCTCATTCCATTATTGTGATTTTTCGAATGTGCGGCCTGATCGACTCATATCCTCTTATCAAGGCTGATTGGGCTCGATTGCTGGTTAATGCACGTTAGCACTTTAAGGTTAAATCTCAAGTTCTGTTTTTAGGATTCTACGTGAAACGAGGTGCTGCGGACTATGATCGCGAGATCAACGGTCACGTAAAACTAGAAAGTCCCTTCCTTCCTTTCGTGCTTCCTTCCACCTCTTAGGAATTAGTTTTTGCAGCGAACCAGGTACCTGAGTGAAACGTCTCTGGTCGTCCTATGCAAGTAGTTGCAGTGAATATTGGCAAAATGATTTCTGTAAATGGAATACATATTTCGGTACATAATTCTGTTGTACAACTTTCATGAATTTACTGTTGACACTATCACTGATTTCTTATTATTACTTGCTCTAACAGATTGCAAAGTTAGTTGACATCGTGACAACATTCAAACAAGCAAATGTGTATGTCTACCCCTTTATATTCCCGTTTCGAACGGGATCGGGGATGAGCTGCGATAAAATCCTAAGTGGCGGATGGCTTTTATGGAAGGATGCCCTTTCTGACGGCAACCTCATGAGAGGAGTTAAAGAAAGGTGAAATGAATGAAGTTGAATGAAACTGGGCAAGGATGTGGAAGGAAGCGGACTTGGCATGTCAGTTGGTACTGTCCCAGCGTTTGCCTGGAGGTGAAAATGCAAAACCATTTCAAAGACGGTTAATGGCGGGGCTAGAACCCACGTCTACTGAGTCCACAGGTAGCTTGGTCCTATGGCCTAGCACTGCGCTTTAGCGAGCGTAGCTACCGCTGTCGGTATTCAAACAAGCAAATAAACACTCAGAATTGAAATTTCAAATATTATTTTTCAGCAGTTTGTAGCACTGACGTCAATTTCAAATATGGCCTTGAGATGTCCTGGTAAATACCATTACTCCTACCAAGTTTGGTTTGATAGCTGCAGTCGTTTAGGAACTGACACATAGAATGACGGACAGATACACGCATCTGCCTGGATGATCTCATTAAGACTAAATTTTCATCATTTTTGCAAAATTTGAAAAGTGAGCTAATAAAAATTGTAATTACAAAGTGGTTATGCGTAGCAGGGATGGATCTTCATAGCGGATTTTAAGATTGTATTTGCTTGTGATTCCTGTTTAACTCAGCTGAATATACCCTACTGACAGAAATACTACTTTTAAACGTAATATTTTTGTAGTAATCTTTCCATAAGCTTTTCATAATTAACTTAATTCAACGTCTTATAAAAATATAAATATTATACACTGTGGTTCGAAGGTACTAAGGAAATGATGGGTGTTAATTCTTGACAAACAAGCAGAGGAGTGTGAACAAGTGAATCATGCATTAACATGACTTTACCAATCAAATGGAAAATAATTCAATCATTCCTGTTCATCATGAAGGCAATACATCGTCTCCAACATCAACAACAACAGCATTAACAGTTACAACACATCTTCAGAAGAAAATGATAGTAAGATAAACACTTAGAAATATCATATAATAGCAACTGTTAATAAACACAACCATCCTATGGGTATTAGAACAATGCAGAGCTTCAAAACAACACTGTGATTAAGCAGCAAGTGCCTTGCTAATCGCCTCGGGTTTTGATATAAGGAATGTTCACAGTCTCCCGTTACTAAGCTATGTCACCTGAAAAACTGCTCTGTGATCATGAAAATTGTGTCGGATTCCTTTCTCCTTTCCTGAAATATAAATAACTAATTATATAATATCCATAATAACAGGTCCATAATGAATAGTTTCCCCATGGAAGATGATTGTTGTCAATTCATTTGAGAGGAATGTCTCATAACTTTTCTTTCAGTGGTCACTGTAGTATTTTGTATAACTTTAATTGTTAAGGTGTAGGATTGGGGAAGGAGCCTCAGTACTTAAGACAAAGTACCATATATTTGCCTAGAGGTAGAGGGAATGTGAAAAGCCTCGGGAAATGCTACACTGAGGATGGCGCACCTGCGTTCAACAGGAAATACTGTCGTAGACTCCAGACTCACTATCAACAATTAATTATCCCATAACTTGTTCGTTTATGCTGGACAGTGTTATAGAAATGCATTCATCAAACAGTCCAATTCGAACTTCTTTTATCCACACTGGCATAGAACTCTTCATTGGGGCAGCCGATACCAGCAAGTTCGGGTGACTTTGAGGGCTTCCGTACACAATTGATTTGTTATGTTGGCATAATCTCTCAAGTCGATTGCTGCAGCTAGTACTATATTTAAACATGTTGACAATAGACGACTGCCACAGTGAAAGATTTAGAACCATCTTTATACATAACCGTAAATTAATCAAGCAAGCCTTCAGGTTGGTGTCTTTTAGAATGAATTGAAGGGAATTATCGCAGTTTAACTACAAACACTATAATTTTAGATACTCGTGCCTGTTTTGTCTAACAAAGCCTACACCTCCTCGATGATGGAAATCTTAAATCTCTAAAACCACTTCAGCTTCAAAGTTTGATTAAACTGTAGAATTTTCATCATCTATCCTCTCTATGATTAAAATATTGGGCCGTTACAATTAAACAATTAAACGCGTAAACCTGGAAATGAAAACCAATGACATGAAATTTAGTGCATAGTGGATAAATCTCATCTAACCATTAAATACAGAAACTTCATATTATGAATTCTAACGTGAGAGTAGAATATATTTTTACATTATACCTGCCTTTTATTATTTCCCTTACTGAGGACCTATTGAATATATTATCAGAATGGCTTTCAATGATTCATTGTGGTTTACCACTACGTTCAATAAACCGATTTTATTTCTTCACGTTCACGTTGGATTGGAAATAATATTGGTTTCCTGTTTTTCATATTCATTTCAAAAGGAAGAAATGAAGAGAAAGAAACAACGAAAAGCGTGTGGCAGAGGGAGCTTCAGTGAATAGGAGGCTTACTAGTATTTCTCGCTTGCTTACAACATTCAGCTACTACATCATTGCAAATGTATATTTTGCTAAAACCCTTGACGCAACACGGGATCACAACTCGGAGCGACTCTTTCAGCAAGATATAGGGCGCCTCATTAAAGGCAGGAAGATCGCCCCAGGAGACGTTGCAAAACACTAAGTCTACTTAGACTGGATGGAGCATTCTTTGAAATGTATCTGAAAACTGGCTGCTTCTAAACCCGCGATGAACTCCTCATTAAGACATGGCAAGGTATTGAAATGGTGCACACGTATTAATCAACATAGAGTATTATAAGTGAAAAATTTGTATTTCTCGCTGAAGGCATTGCGATACCATCAAAGTCAATATATTTACAGACAGGTAAAAGCGAGGTAATGACTTGATTTCAAGTAGACAGTTTCATCTGACATAGTTCCTCAAGTTCATTCAATTTCACCCGTAGTAAATTATGTCGATATGGAATTAGGAGCCGATTTTATAGTTCTATTGCTTTTTAAATTGTTGTTAATTCATTTTAGGGGTTTGGGACGTCTGGGCCATCAGCTTTGTGTACCTGGATGAGTGTTGTACTTATCTGATAACCTGTGTTTCAGCATTGCTCTATAGCAACAGAGATGTGGTCGGTGTCCTGGGAATTCAAATCAGGTACTTTCGTGACATTTTTCTGGAGGGAGTGTGTGGAAAACCCTGGGAAATACAACATACAGGATAGCCGCTGTCAGCGCCGGAATTCGAAACTCTGATATCCGGACTTGATGCAGCCCTTCATCGCGGTTCTGCGCACATGGCTACGCCGCGGGTTCGTTACTTGACCACATACTTATTTTTTACCATAATGAGATATTTTATTAGTGATATTCAGTAACGCTCTGCGTACTGTCTCGTGACTGGACTGCTTATTTTCATTACCATACAATATTAATAGCGTAGTTTTCAATTTGAGGAGAGTATGTGAAAAACTTATTACTCATCTCGAAATAAAAAGGTAGTTCCGCGAAGAACTAAACACCCTATTTTCCTATATTCCGCTGGCCATTCCTTTAAAAGCTCTCCCTCATATAAAAAGGATTTTCCATGTAATGTACTAAATAGCTCTTGCCACACGACCTACGTTGTGATAAAGTAAAGAGCAAGAAAATGAAACTCAAAACTCAGTACAAGAAACATGAAATGTATATTTTAAGGAAGCATAATCGGCTTACTAGTGCATGCTCTGTTTTACATCAAAGCCTTCATCGTTCATCAAGATAACGCACGTCAACACACCCCAAGCACTGGAAATATGGGTGCGAAGTTACACAATGTGGCTTTTAACTCTTAGGAATTGTGTATTGGTGTATCAACTTACCGAGAGGCAGGTTCAATAGACACAGTAAATCATTTTCGTCTTCAGATATGAACATCCGTGTAATCCATAATTTACGATGTCTCCAAAAGAAACATGGGGTAGATGACCCCTAAAACAATCTTCATCAACACCATCACTTTGAGAAAGTATGCGCTAGAATAAATAACTTCAGTATCGGTAATTGTGACTCCCCCCATGTGATAGCATCTTTCTGTAACGAATCACGGGAGTTAATTTTAAGAAGATTCAAATATATGGCTTCTATGATTTACGAAAAGGATGCTCCAGAATTTAGTGCCATTATATAATGATTATTATCACAACCTATCAAGTGATACTTCTCGCATAAATAAGATACGAGTAATAAAAAATAAGATTTTAAAATTTCGTGCTGATACCATCTTGAATTTTTGAAGATATTTGAACAACATTAGATGCCTCTATACCAATCTCTGAACAAAGATTCACAGTGCCAAGTTTCACTGCGCTCGAGTGATTAGATTGCCAGAAATGTTATTTTATGTATTTGAAAATACCTTGGCCGTCATGTTTTATTATGTTTCTCAGGATTTGGAAAGTCACAATTACGCCCTTACTTAATAGTCCTCTAATACCATACAAAATTGCAGTAGATTCGGAAATATTGACAACCGGTGAAATACATGGCATGGTTGGATTGTTATATATATATATATATATATATATATATATATATATATACTGTATGCTATAATTATATAATTATATGCGAGTATATGAATCATATAATAGTGGCTCATTATACCAACCTACAATGTTATGACTTGTTTAGGACTCGAGAAATAAAATTATGATTTTTAGAATTTTTCATAGTCACCATTCTTAATTGAATTAAATAAGATGCCAAAATAGTGATCCATGAATGAAGATTTACTGTGCTTAGTTTCACTGCGCCTGAAGTCACGAGAAAAATCCATTTAATATTTAGATATCGTAACACTGCCACTCTGGTTTTGTGTTCCACATATTTGTGGAAATCCCATAGGGGAATTTATGTTACAAGCCTCTATCATCATACAATATTTCAGTTTGATTGCTGTAACAGAGTCCTAGTTATTGAGAACCGTCTAAACATTTCGGATAATCACCATGTTGGATTGTTGTATATGTACGTCATACAGTTATGTAGCATTAGATGAAGATTATTGCGTGGGTGCATTATTAAAACGTATACTCCGATCGCAAGAATAGGACAAAATTGTAACTCCCACAGTAATCATCTTGAAATTATGAGAACAATTAAACTAAATTGGATGCTGGTAGATTAAAGCATGTGTAGACATGTAGGTAGGTTTCACTGCACTCGGTTGATTAAATCTCGAGAAAATTCTATTTACGTATTTTACATTTTCTTGGGGGCTCAGTTGGCTTTGTACTTACCATGTTTTTAAGCGTCACATTGGTAAACATATCTTGACATTCCCTATCAACATACAAAATTTCAGGATGATGTTGGAGTTTCGGAGATACAGAATGCCGGTGAAATTTTTCGCGCGGTTGCCATGTTGGCTTGATGAAACGTGTTAAAATTTAAACGGGACGGTCGGGGTCGAACAAGATAGTACAATGCCCTTAAAGAGTTTCATTGAAATCGCTCAAGCCGTTTAGATTTTATTAGGGGGACAGGCACACACATACACGTACCAACACACTGACACATATTTGGAGAAAAGGCAATCTCATAAGCCTGGCTGTGAGCTCTAACGCGCTACGTCGTGCCTCGCTGGCATCGGGAGAGCGTGGGTCTGAACCCCACCTTGGCCGTCCTGAAAATTGTTTTCGTGGTTTCCCATTTTCACCACTAGTCAAATGCCGGGATGGTTCCTTTCAATAGGTCCACGGCCAATTTCCTTCAAAATCCCTTCCCTGACCCGTCCTGAAAATATAATAAATGACCATTGGCTGATTTATAAAATTGATAAACCTATATTTCCATATGATGAAATAGGGTGAAAGTATGAATGACCATGCAAATGACGGGTTTCTAAATGCTATTTTCGTTAACCGAAAGTTAAAACCAAAATATAATTTAATGTTATGCATCGTTCTTAGAGATTAGGGTAATCATGCAAATCGTGCTTTTCAACACTACACTAAAAACATAACGTGATTTATATGAAACAACATAATACAGTACAGTACATAATAAATACCTTCAGTACCCTTTAGCCCTAGGGCCTAAGGATATATTGGTATACAGTAGGAGGAACATTCAATGGTAATATTTCCGCCGTCCCCATTCAGTAAATAAGTAATATTATACAAAATAAATAAAGTAAGAAATCCATGGCAATGTCTTGCTGGTAGGAGAAAGGAAGGTCCATACCCTCATTACATGTCAAAAGGGAATCCACCTATCAACAATGACACCAATTCGCAGCCCCAATGAAGTACTGTGCGAGGGAGAAATATGTCAGGGCCGCCCACTTGTAACGTCATCATAAGGAGATTGAGGGGTACACAGTGATTTCAATTAAATAAAAGCAGTACGGTTACCACACAAATTACGAGAAGAATTATAAAGGTCTAATATCCCATTAAATATGCAGATTTGAGGCATTATTCGTGCGATATCCATCGCCTCAAGTTCAAATCTCATTGGACGGACGGATTACTTGTATCGGGGGATCCCCGATGGCAAGAGGAATTCGAAGGACGATTTACTAATTTATTAGCATCCAGCGTCATATCTAAAACTTAATCCCATCACTGAGATCAGCAGAAAAAAATCGACAAGAAGTGCGAGTTCTTCGCAGAAAATGAGCCAGTCACATAAATTACATACAGTAAATGCATGCCTGCGCCTATAAATTGGGTCCTCGAGAATAAACAAGCCGACTCAGGGTGAAACATACACAGTTTTTCAGAAACCGTGGAGACGAGGCCGCGCGAGTTTACACAAGTCTAGAGTGCGCGCTTTATAAAGTTGGCCTACTAGCAACCCACCCCGGCGTTGCCTGTTGTCTTTTAACGATTTACCCAGCGTACAGTAAGCTTGAAAGGCGTGTTTCTTTCTATTTCCATGAACTACGACCTATATTCGTTTTCCGTCTCGGCATGATGGGTTAAAATCACTGACTGGACTAATTATATAGCTTACTAGCAGTAGTGCTCGGCTTCGCCCGGTGGATTTATTTGTTTTATGGATGATAATGAATACTACTACAGAACTGGCACATGATACTTTAACTACGAGGGGGAAAAAATATTTTTTTTGTGGAGGGGGTGGTGGTGGTTGTAGTGAGGATGATAATCAGTACAGTATAATGGACGTAACATTTAGGTAATTTTCCCCTAATGATAATAACGATAATAATGAGTAGGGAAACGGCTTTTTACTAACTACAAAACTGACACATGTAATTTACAAACAAATTTCTAAAAATGATCAGAAAGAGGAGTAAGTGAAATAAAAGACACTGCCTAGGGCCTATATCTCATTGTCTGTAAGAAATGTAGAGACCAATAGTGTCGTCTTTTGTCGCATAGCGCCGCAGGAAAATAATCAGAACACTTTGGAAAACATCTGCTGTCCCGAGCTCCTGAGGTAGCAATAATATAATGTATGGCCACATAGCGCTTAACGATAAGTTTCGGAATAAATTAAGGTACATTTGAAAGCACCAACGCTTATTGCAGCTGATAACCTCAATGTATTGCACCATCACCATTGCACTTATATAGATGCATAATATGCTAATGGTGATAACTGTTTTAAGGGGCAAAATAAATCTTTTTGCACGAATTACTCCCCGTGACTGCAATTTATAAGCAGCGCAAGCTTTAACTATTTACGCAATTCTGCACCAGAACACTGGTAGGGGCGACATGTTGCAGCCTGAAGGCCAGTCAACAATAAACTTATTAAAATACTCTTACAGTTACATTACTACGGGCATGAATGATTCTAGGGCCTTAATACATGGTTTTCAAGTTCAATTTGTTTGCTATTCTAAATGTAGGAAATGGAGAGCGTTGTCCAAAATATAAAGTGGACAGTGTTACCAGCAGGGTTTCAAATTGTATGTATAATTTGGTGCAATTAGGAGGAACGGTGTAGATTTGTGATTAAGGGCCTAAATGGAGAAAATGGAGTGGTCTGTCCGAAAATTAAAGTGGACAATGTCACCCGCAGGATTCCAAAGGGTAAGTGTAAAAAATGTGGTTCAGATCGGTGAAACGGTGTTGATTTGTGCCAAAGGACCTAAATGCAGGGAATGGAATGGTCTGTCCGAAATTTCAAGTAGACAGTGTTACTCGTCGGGTTCCAAAGTGTAAGTATGTGGAATTTGGTTCAGATCGGTGAAACGGTGTAGATTTGTGCCAAAGGGCCTAAATGCAGGGACTGGAGTGGTCTGTCCAAAATTTTATGCTGACAGTGTTACTCGCAAGGTTCCAAAGGGTAAGGAGTCTATACAAATTTTGGTCCAGATCGGTGAAACGGTGTTGATTTGTGCCAAAGGGCCTGAATGCAGGGAATGGAGTGGTCTGTCCGAAATTTCATGCAGACAGTGTTCCTCGCAGGGTTCCAAAGGGTAAGTATACAAAATTTGGTTCAGATTGGTGAAACGGTGTAGATTTGTGCCGAAGGGCATTAATGCAGGGAATGGATAGGTCTGTCCGGAATTTCATGTAGACAGTGCTACCCACAGTGTTCCAAAGGGTGTGTATACACATTTTGGTTCCGATCGGTGAAACGGTGTAGATTTGTGCCAAAGGGCCTAAATACAAGGAATGGAGTGGTCTGTCCGAAATTTCATGCAGACTGTGTTACTCGCAGGGTTACAAAGGGTAAGTAGGCTATACAAATTTTGGTTCAGATCGGTGAAAAGGTGTAGATTTGTGCCGAAGGGCCTAAATGCAGGAATCGGAGTGGTGTGTCCGCAATTTCATGTAGACAGTGTAACCCGCAGTTTTCCAAAGGGTGTGTATACTAATTTTGGTTCAGATCGGTGAAAGGGTGTAGATTTGAGACAAAGGGCCTAAATACAGAGAGTGGTGTGGTCTATCATAAAGTTCATGTAGACTGTGTTACTCGCAGGGTTCCAAAGGGTAAGTATACAAAGTTTGGTTCAGATCCGTGAAACGGCGTAGATTTGTGCCAAGGGCCTAAATGCAGGGAATGGAGTGGTCAGTCATAGATTTAATGTAGACAGTGTTTACCCGCAGTGTTCCAAAGGGTAAGTATAAAAATTTTGGTTCAGATCGGTGAAACGGTGTAGATTTGTGCCAAAGGGCCTAAATGCAGGGAATGGAGTGGTCTGTCCGAAATTGCATGCAGACTGTGTTACTCGCAGGGTTCGAAAGGGTAAGTATACAAATTTTGGTTCAGATCCGTGAAACGGTGTAGATTTGTGCCAAAGGGCCCAAATGCAGGGAATGGAGTGGTCTGTCCGAAATTTCATGCAGACTGTGTTACTCACAGGGTTCCAAAGGGTAAGTATACAAATTTTGGTTCATATCGGTGAAAAGGCGTAGATTTGTGCCAAAGGGCCTAAATGTAGGGAATGGTGTGGTCTATCATAAATTTCATGCAGACTGTGTTACTCGCAGGGTTCCAGATGGTTAGTACACAAATTTTGGTTCAGATCCGTGAAACGATGTAGTTTTGTGCCAAAGGGACTAAATTCAGAGAATGGTCTGTCCGAAATTTAACATGGCCTAAACTATTCCTCTCGAGTCTGGCTATCTTATAAAAAGAGAATTTTTCGAATCCGACTGGTAGTTCCAGAGATAAGCGCATTTAAACACGCAAACAAACACTCAAACTCTTCAGCTTTATTATATTAGTATAGATTATCATGAAGATAGCATGTGCTAGGTATTCTCGTCAGACGTAATTTAAGAATGGAGAGGTACTTGAAACACAAATCCCCCTTCTGTCCAAAGTAAGGTATATAGGCCGAAGCTGGGCCAGGGGCTAAAGAGGCACAATGGCCACCGTGCGCAACTCCCCCATGCTGTTTTTATGGAGGGTGAAATAATGCTGGACCAGGGGCTACCGGGCAAGATGGCCGCCACGCACAACGAGCTCAGGATTACGGATACCCAGAGCCAATAGGATAACGTTATCGATATCATGTACGAGGGTGAAAAGGAAAGGGAGGAGTAGGGAGTTGTTTAACGTCTAGACACCTAGTGCATGAGGTTTTGTTTATTGCCCTGACGGGTTAATGTGGAGAAAGCCGCCTTGTACCCGTTTACTATTGGACTTAGTACGTCAACTACTTTTCCTCTCTCTCACATTCATGGTGGGATTGCATACACCCAAGTACACGGGGCACACGCAACTAGTACAGGGGCTACATGGATGGCGCACTTTTCAAATAAAGATGGTGACCAAAGCTTAACGAAAGCTAACCGAACCTACGCGGTGTGATAAAAAGTTTCAAAAAATTTCAAAATGGCGGCCATAGCTTAACTTAACCTTGTCTAACCTAACCTAACTTAACGTAACCTAGCCTAACTTAACCTAAGCTAACCTAACCTACGAGGTGTGATCAAAGAGTTCCAAGATGGCGGTTATAGCATAACTTAACCTAAGCTCGTTGTGCTTGGCGGCCATCTTGCCCAGTAGCCCCTGGCCCAGCTTCACATCACCCTCCATAATAACAGCTTGGGTTAGTTGCGCATGGCGGCCATCTTGCCCATTAGCCCCTGGCCCAGCTTCGGCTTATATACCCTACTGTCCAATCTAAACTTGACTGTGTATTCTATGGATTTAAGGCTGAAACAGGGGTGATAGGCATGCTCGCTAGCTTGCTCGTAAACTATCTCCGAAGGTAGGAATTGAATGGAGATTGTTGGAAGAAATGAAAACGTAAAACAATTACAGAGGGCGATGTATTGATGATAGAGATATGCTGTCGCAGACATTTCTATAGAACTTTTCATGATGAACAATTTTTACACTTATAGTATAAAGATTTTTTTTTCTTTCAGTTTACCCAGCGTAAGCTTAAAAGACCACGGATGGTATGTTTATTTCCGATTCGATTCTCTGAATTCGTTACTGTTCGGTTTCCTTCGGCCATAAATAAAGTATTTTCTACAGAGACCTTCCTCGAGAAATCCTTTACAGAATAGTGAAAACCGCATCAAAATCAATCCAGTGATTCTCGAGATTGCCTGGATCATCCAAGAATCGGGGACTTTGTTTTATACCAAGTAGAGATTAATGTGAGAATTAGTGGAGTGACTGAACTGAATAATGAGTTAACACAATAAGGCGTTATCAACGCTTCTTATCCTGATTTGAAAGTGTTAGTAGAGAACTACTCGACATTTAATTGGGCTGATCCAACTGTGTTCAAATTGCTTAATTTTTTGGTTATTCACTCACCCCCTAGAACCAGCGACAATTGGCACTGATCCGATCCCAACTACAAAGGAAGTTTTAACTGGATGAGACATAACTATTTTTCATGAACTCCTAAGCTTCACATTAGACAACGAAGCAGGCTTCAGCTGCCAGTATTTATTTTTGTAACAGTACTTTTGTTTTGATGATCATTCAGTTCATTTGCTTTTGGGTCTTTGGACGAGATATTTTGAAGTTCCGTTAAATCAATTTTCATGGGATTTTGTGTCCATATTATTTTGATTTGATTAGGTTTTGAAGGTATTTTGACGCATCTCAGGTTATACCTTTTACGGTAAAATGAATTTTGATGTGTTAAAGTTCACAGTGTGTATTGATTTTGTATTCAGCCCTAAGATCTCGATTTAATTCACCCAGGACAGTTTAATTAATTTAAGTAGTGGACTGAGCACGAACCTAGAGAAGAGAGTCCTGTCACGGAAGGCTCTATGAATGGGTGCTATAAACCCATGTATTTCCCTCGAATCTGCTTGTATTTTAATTTGTTTCTCTTGTTTCTATTTATTTCACAACAATCCGAATTACTTCCTTCGTACCTCCCTTTATCTTACCTTTATTAATCCCTAGAATATTCAATGCTATCTTACTTGTTGACTGGGCTAGCTCTACTTTCTTCCTTCCATAACGTCCTTCGTTTTTAACAGAGCTCCTTTGAATATCATCATAGTGTCCATAAGAAAAGTAAGGGACTTAGATGGTTTTGTAGTAACACAGACACATTTTGGAGATGGCCGTTTTTGCTGTGTCACGCTTCCTGGAGTTGGCCGGTTTTGATGTAACGCGTCAATTTCAAGGCCCAATTAGTATGGAATTTGATCTAGTTTTTCAAATGATAATATCACATACCGATCAAGCGTCCCTTACACAACATCGCTATGTTACGGGAATTATTTTTTGAGTTGGCCGATTTTGTAATCCACTACTCGCTTGTTATCTCACCAAAAATCAGGTTGTAGTGTTATTTTGGTTAGAGTTGAAGGAAAATCTATACTAGATAGAAGGAACGCAAAAATTATTACTTAATAGAAAATATTTTGACGTGAATGATCATATCACTCTACGACAACAGCAGCCTTTAATGAAAACAATACAGGAATAAGTGAATACATAAATTAATTAATGAATGAATGTCCGAAGGTATTTAGTATTTTCCAACAGGATTAGCCCACCCTCTGTAGGGCAATCCTCTCAGCCATAGTCACCTTTCCCAGGTTAAATTTGCTACCCTGCACACTAACTAGGGAACATTGCAAACGTGAATCTCCTGATCACGCTGAACACTCGCATACATATTCGTTACTTCGGTTATGGTATTTCATCACAGGGCTTAGCGTAGCCCAGGTTGGTGCTAGCTTCATGTTCTCGTATTCAGCTGAACAATCACTACTAAAACCACTCCCCCATCAGCCTGTGTGTAGTGAGAGGGCCTAAGATATATCATTGGGGAAGTATTTGTAGCTGTACGATTGGCCAAGCCAGGGCAGCTAATGGGAAAGTTATACCCACACATTGAATTGTATTATTTTATTTTCCTGCAGTATGATTCTTCAAGGTAGCCATTGAACCCACTGAATGTGTAATTGCTATCGGGTCCATAGTAGTCTATGTTTGTAAAGGAGAGTGTGAGATAAAAGTAAGTCCATTGTTGGGGCTTGAACAGTAATCTAATATATTCCGGTCAGATGCTCTTTCCGTTTGCAGCTTCATGTAAACAGTTGGAAATTATCCTTCCTTAGACGCAGACTGCTGCGTTGAAAATGAATGAAGTATAGCAGTTGTGACACTTAATAGTAAATAAAGACTAGAAATGAGTGAGATTCGTGTGAAAATTATCCAAAAACATTTGTACTTCAGAATAATTTCCGCAAACAAGTAGTAAGTTAACAGTACTTAGTTTCTAAGTGATTCAGATCATTTTATGCCCCTAGGTGGAACGAATGAAAGTACAGTAAACTGAGTTCACAGAATAGCATGCTTTCAAGAAGACCCCGCGGCGTAGCCGTGCAGGTTAAACCATTCACCACGACCGTGATGGGGGAGCTACGAGCAAGTCAAGAGATTGGTGGTTCCAATCCCGACGCTGACACTTGCCGTCCTTTGTGTGTTTTTTTCCCGGGATTTTCCACACCCTCTCCAGGCAAATGGCGGGATAGTACCTTATTGCAAGTCCCATGGCACTTCTTGAAACCCTTATCCTAATAAACATAATTACACATACTTCTAGATTCAGCACATACATACTGGTTATCAGACAAAATTCAACATACACCCAAGTACACGAGGCTCATGAGCAAGATATCTCAAGCCACTAAAACAAATTAACAACAACAAAGCTTTGAAGAAGGTGATTTCCCCATTGATGGTAAATTCATCAGATGCTATGTTCAGTAATACATCGTTGTGCTCCAAACCTCACCTGTCATGGATCTGACCGCGCTGCCGTTAATGTTGGAGTGGGATGATCACGTTGAAACGTGTCCAGCTTTATCACATCATGCCTTTACATTTAGATTGGACCTTGGTTTTCAATTTGAAATATTGATTCATGCCACGAACGTATATTGTGGTTAGTTCCAATTATGACACCCTTGTCCGGAATTACACTAACATTCAGAACACAACTACGCAATTATATCACAAATTCTCATTAGAGATGTCCGTGGCCAAATTATTTTTATAATAAAACTGACACCACGGAATGTTTTTATTGAATGAGTTTGTAAAGCCATTGCAGGAAGTAGCAACTGAGACATTTATTCCAGAACGAAGTGAACTTCAGAAAATCATCCATATAAATAATTTCAGTGGATAATCACATATTACTGCTATGGTGGTAGCGATTTTCAACATACACCCAAGCACATGAGGCTCATGAGCAAGATATCCCACAGCATGACTCTGAGCCCATCTTTGATAACAGAGACAGCAACTAACTTCATATCCTCTAACAAAAAGGGGCCATTTTTTATGAATAATCTCAATGGGGATGGTACTGGAATGCACTTTGCCTGGGTTACTTATCAATGCAATACTTCCATAATTCCTGCAATCTTTCTTGTTACATAAATCCCATGCCAGTTCCATTATCTTATACAAATATTTCATCCCTGCCTTTCCACCATACTTCACCATTTCCACCAGCATGTATTCCTCAACTGCTACTTTGTGATATTGTAGCTTACTTACCATCATCTCTACTTCCTCATCCGTGATCCTGTTCCATACCTCATTCTCTTGTAAAATCTAAAATTCAGACAGTAATGAGAGTTGATAACAGAATGAGTTCTTGGCTTCGAGTTTGTACATGAGTGAGGCAAGACTGTACTCTTTCATCGTTGCTGTTTTGTTTATACATTATCTTCTAAAAAGCAATAACTGGTCGGGTGGGATTCAGTTAGGTGGAGACCAGGTAATCAGTCTGCCTTATGCTGATGACCTGGTTGCCATTACACACTATCGAAAGCTTACAAGTTAACCTGTTAGAACAGAAATTTAGGGAATGTGATACGAAAATCAGCATTTCAAAATCAACGTTCAAGAATGATCTATTGAAAGGTTTGTTATATATTATTATTATTTAGTCGATTTACCCTCTAGGTTGGTGGTTCCCACGGACTCAGCGAGGGAACTCACCACTACCGCCTCTACGGGCAGTGTCCTAGAGCTGGGAACATCTGATAGTGAGGGATACAACTGGGGAGGTGTGATCAGCACGTCGCCCAGGCGGCCTCACCTGCAAAGCGAACAGGGGCCTCATGAGGGGAGGGTTTGGAAGGTTAGGATGGATAGGCAAGGAAGAGGGAAGGAGGCGGCTGTGGCCTTGCAGTAGGTACCATCCCGGCATTTGCCCGAAGACGAAGTGGGAAACCACGGAAAACCACTTCGAGGATGGCTGAGGTGGGAATCGAACCCCCTCTACTCATTTGGACTACCCGAGGCTGAGTAGACCCCGTTCCAGTCCTCATACCACTTTTCAAATTTCGTGGTAGAGCCAGGAATCGAACCCAGGACCTCCGGGGCGGCAGCTAACCATGCTGACCGTTACGCTACGGAGGCGGCGTTATATATTATAATGCTTGAAAATTACCCACCACTGTCATTTTGAATTAATTTGGCGAGTAAACTTTAACTTCGGTCATCAAAACTCTATCTAGGAAGGCGTGTGATATTCAAATTTAGTAGGGATCCGATGATTGGTTCAGGAGGTAGACGACTCGGACAAAGAACATTCAGATGGCGGACATTTTATTTTCGCTTTGTTTAGTTTGTATACTACACCAGCTGCTTATTTTAGTTGCATGAAATGTTTATAACCCTGGTCCTTAGCCGGAAAAATCCCGGATTCAATTCTCAGATGTGTTGTAGAATATTTATTCCATATGAGTAAATCCCCTGACTTGATGACTGGGTGTTAGTGACGTTACCACCATCATCATGATGCTCAGTGTGTACACATAAGACTTGCACCAGCCGTATCTAGACACCACACGCCATTATTACCAGCTGCTATGTTATCTACATAGGAATATTTCTTTATTTCTTTGAGAGTGGTAGTTCACACATTATTACTAGAGTAAAATACGTAGCATAATTCTCGTCTAATTTTCTAAGTAGGTACAATACTGCGTTTAGGCCCTACTATTAGACATAGCACACTTAAATGTGCATAGAAACGCTCGTGGAACACATAACTACTTCGAAATAATTTTAGAACTGTCCTTAGTCTCATAGATTTGAAAGATGTAGAATGTCAATCTCCCTAATCCAGTAATAATAAGAAGCGGAGAGCGTGGTTCATTAATGACGGCGAATCGTGAAATGACGCTACACTGATAGAAATGTTGTATAGTGACACTGAAGCATTAGTCTACGTGAATAAAGAAAACCTATCAATGATTAACATAAATTCTATTAACCAAAATACGAGACCGCTTCAGTAGGATTTCAAATCAAAGAAGAATAGTTTCAGATAAGCCTATATCGCAGATAAGGACTTACGGAGGGGAGGCAGGCCTCTTTTATGTATGACTTGAAATTATAAATGGAATGAACAAAATAGACAGACGAGTCTTTTTCGAGAATTTGAATTAAATATTTACTATGCTATTTAAGTCAAAAATATCATGCGACGTGTAGACCTATCCTTGCTACATGTAGAAAACAATTCTTGAATAAAAAATAAAATTCTTTTGAGGTTAGTATTGAGACCACTGCCCCATAATCACATTTATTTAATTGCTTTAACGATATTGAACATTGTACTATACCATCAACGGAACTTCACACATGCTTGTTTAAGTTGATTTGGTTAGCCAGGAGGCTACGTCCAAGATCGTATTTTGGAGGCCGTGGATACCGTAATTTTATAAATTAAATAAATATAATTCATTGACAGAACTGGGAAATGACTACTTTTAAAGTCATATTTTATTAAATGAAAACGGGAGAATGGACTATTTCAACTCCAGAAGGGAGTAAACCAATATTCGAATTTTATTTGTAATTCATCTCCAAACCGATAGGACGGAAGTCGAACTAGGACCAAATTACTTCACTTCGCTTCGCTGAGTCGGCGAGACAGCGTGTTTTGACAACAGCCGCATTGAGAATTTTCGTGTGATAAAATATTGTGAATTATAGCACCAATTTGGGTGAGATTGTGTGTGAACTGAAAGAACAAAATATCATTGTAACTCCTATGCAACGATTATTTTAGAAAGACCGAGAAACAGTAATTGTCTTGAATTATTGGGACAGCTAAAACTATGACCACTTGGTCTGAAAATTTTTGAATTGTGAATTTGTGTTTGAACATCGTATAAGTTGAACTGTAAATACTGCTGAGATTATAACATTTGTGAATTCGGTGTAATTAGCCTACTTTTATTTTATTTTAATTTTAATTCTTATTTTTATTTTAATTTGCAATTTATTGAATTTTATTCTGATTTTTGTCGCCTCCGTAGCGTAGCGGTCAGCATGGTTAGCTGCCGCCCCGGAGGTCCTGGGTTCGATTCCCGGCTCTGCCACGAAATTTGAAAAGTGGTACGAGGACTGGAACGGGGTCTACTCAGCCTCGGGTGGTCCAAATTAGTAGAGGGGCTTGATTCCCCCTCAGCCATCCTCGTAGTGGTTTTCCGTGGTTTCCCACTTCGTCTTCGGGCAAATGCCGGGATGGTACTGTCCCCGATAATCCGGATAGTAGGCTGTCAGAAATCCGCCCCCTCAATCGGATTGCCAATAATAAATTGCACCGGCACAGCTACATCAATGAAAATGGCACTGACAGATACTACCGAGATTAGAGCACAGTAGTTAACATGAAATTATTGTGGAACACACCAAAATATACGGGGGTTCTTACTTACCTTTTACTTACCTATTCAATTTAATCTCGGGTCTGGGTTTTCAACTGGATCACTTAATAGTATGCCCTCACAATAACCTCCACCACGATATTTAAAATGAACCAAGTCGGAAACAAGAAAATTTAAACTGTACAATAATTTATTTCACATAAAGAGAAATATAATTTAACAAAGTTTAACAACAAAATATACGTGGCAATCAGAAGCCATTGTCAATGCAACCATGTCCTCCTGTAGGACTTGTAGACTTCATATACAAAAATTCAGCTTTCTCTAGCTCAAAAGAATGTAATAATAACAACAATGCACTTTGGAATGGATAAGGGAGCTGGGACGAGACATAAAGCATTTGTTTCCTTGCTCATGAATTTCACATTTTATTTATAACCGCAAGGCCGCTATGTAGATGACCTTGGCCTATATTATTCAGTTATCTGGCCACCTGCAATACACCCTGTACCGTGTCGCATGCTTGCTTCGTCAAATGGACGCACCTGTCCCACCAATGTTAGCATATGCTAGTTACCTCAGAGCCTAGCTCCTTTTCAAAACACTTTAAATGTTCACATCTCAACTCAAATATTATCACGCAAATCTTTTAAATGCTCCGTTCAAATATCAATGGATTACTCTAATAATCCCAAATCTTGTTTAATTGTATAATCCAATTGTTGAACTAGCGTTATTTAGAGTATAATAACAAAAACGCTTAATGTATATAACAAAATGTTCATTAATTATTTATAACATTTTAAATTATTTATAACATTGTCAAACGACAATTGAAAAATTTATACACGCCTCTATTAATCCCGTTCGTTTCAAATTATTATTAAAGATATTTACATAGTTATTTACATTATTTATATTATTTATATTAGAAATACATTAAACCACACGTTTATCCGGTTGATAATTACTTAAATCGTGGTGATATAATCGACCAATGAAGGTTAGTTATATTTAAATTTTATATTCAGGTTTAATAAGATTTAATAATTATTATTTGTTACGGTAACCTCCATTCAAAATCTTTATCTCAAATTATTTAAACACTCTTGTTAATTTTAACAGTAACTTCACATGAATAATTTTCAATGGACCTGAACAATACACTCAGCGGAGAAATACCTCGCTCAAAACGCACAAAATTGCACCAAAAATTGGCCCATAATTCATCATATATCTCATTATATATGGCATCAAAATCTTCCACAATACACACAAAAAACCTCCACTTATAAATTCATCATCATCATCATCAATATTACTGTGGGAGCCTCCTTCACTTATTACAGGGCATTATTCATCAGCGACTTTTACACGTCCACTGAACTAACGATTATACATCCATAGTTCCTCTTTAAAAATTCTTATATTCATCAATTGTATCGAAAACTGTTATTATATTTAACCTTCGTGGGTTTCATTCATGAAGCGATATGAAGTAAAAATTTGCCAGTCACAAATAAATTTAATAGCAAATACAATTAGACAGGCCTCCCTGGTCTATCAAAATTGAGATTAATATCATCCAAGTATCGCAGTATAAAAATACTATCTTCAATCAAAGTTCATCTAAACTGCATAAATAGTCGAATAGAATACAATTAGACTGTGGACTGCAAACATTATTGTTCCAATCTACAATTGAGAAAAACTCCTATCAAATGTTCATTACTACAGTGTACTCAATAAATCGTACTCAAAGTTCATATTTCATAAAATTGTCTATAATGCAATGGTATTTCAGAATTGACGATAAATGTCTATGTTGCAATCATGTTCATAAAACGACTAGTATTTCTAAGATCGTCGATAAAGTAGTAGATTTTAACGCTCTAAAATCTTTTAATCATTCTTCTTTCTTGAGGATGACAGAAAATTGGTCAAAGTAATTTACTGAATAGAATTACTTTACTAAAATGACACGCTGTCTGAATTCAAATTTGCCATAGAAAATCGTTAACTTTACAGTCAAATCGTGACTACAAAAATATGCAAATTACTGAAAGAATATATATAATATCAGTCTCAACTGATCCAAAATTATTTAAATATGCCAATGATATAATAATGTCTCAATAAATCGTAGAAAAAGGCATAAATCAGCAAAGTGTACTGAGTACAGAAATATCAAGCAAGAATATGGGGCAAAATATATGGGACAAAAGATATGGGGAAAATGGTTGCTCAGATATCGCTAAATGGCTCAAATAAATCAAGAAACGTTCACGACTACCTTATCTGTTGATTGAAGTTCTAGAGGAAAATTTCCAAAGAAGACTGCTGTTGGTTCCATTTCACCACCGTAAAGATGTGCTCCGACCTCGAACCTGGAACCTGCGCCCTCGGAGAATAGAACTGCTTCCTCCTCCGGAAATTGCACTGCTCCGTGTAGACGATAGACATCCTTCTGGCAAAACTCTTCTGTGTGAGCCGGGTCTACCCTGGCCTCTCTTGAAAGTTCCCTGAAGTTCTGGTAGAAATTCGCCATGAAGTTTATTGCAATTATTTCCGCAGAAATGTTCATAATTGTGGAGTATGAAGATATTTCCACTGCCATTTGATGTAATTCAGCGATAGATTACGATGCATGAGTGTAGTTGGATGTTCACTACATGCTCGCTTTTGTAGAATGACGATTAACGAAGCTCCATGCTGCTATTTCACTCCATTGATGTATGTCCCAATTGCATTAAAGTTTTAGTCTTCCATCTCCACTTCCGTTATAATAATAGTCGAAAGTACTGCCAGATTATATAGTTCCATTGTAGAATGTAGCGTTGTATCACCAAATGTAATCTTCAGTATCACGGTTGCAATACATGTGTCAGCCGTAGCGTAGAATGTGGTATTATAAAAGTGCTTCTCAGGTGTCGAGAAAATCACTTTTGTCTGCAGTCTTAAAATGCGAATATCTTCCAAAGTATAATAGTGAAAATGTTCAACTTTCGTACACGCCTCAATATTGTAATGCACAATTGAATTAGCATAAATGCAGTAGCTAACTCTTGATAGATAATCTTGTAGACTCGTTTATGTGTGCGCTCCAACTTCGCCTAGTTTTAGTAACCGTAAAATTGCACTGCTGCACGCTCAATGCTTGTTCGATGCTGTGGGCTCTACCACACTTGCTAATGACGACTTGCTTCACTGAATAATATATACTTGTTCTATCGGAATTAAGAACTCGAAGTCTGACAATATGAGAATGAGAAAATGATCCATGAGCCCTGAGAACTTGAGAACTTCCTCTCTGCTGTGCAAGGCCTTTTATCAACTTCTTAAGGGGCGTATCCATCCCTACCATAGCTTGTTCCTCCGTCATTGCTAGAAGTTCTAACTTTGGCTATACTTGACGGATTTTCAAATTTCAAAAACTCATAATTAATTTCTTCAAAATTCCAAATCAATGCCATAACTGAAAATAGATTTCCACAATTCTGCATGCCAAAAGTAATTAAATATGGTAGTTTCAGTAATCTCCGTCTCCCTCCAAACTATCATTCATTGGTTCGAGCCTCTCCTCCAATAGCGTAACTTCTTCCTCAGCACAATTCCTTGCTTCCCTGCGACTGCGTCGTAAATCTCAGATCCTTCTCGAACAAAATCATGACGTCACCAAGAATCTCAGCTCATCCAGCCTACTTGCATGAAGTCTGCGTCATCCGTGCCTACGTCATGAATATACACGTCACAACTATGACGGCCATAACTTTATTCATATATGCCAATACAGCCACCGTGGTCTCAGTATAGTTCAATTTACGGGGGCATTCTCCCTTCACCACATTTTAAAAACAGTTGCAAATTGTTCTTAAACTCTGATATAAATATCTGAATTCACTTGAACACGAAATTGAATTATAATTCTACTCTTGTATGATATTTCCTCTATGTTCCTTAATCATAAGTCTCTTCTTCTCTGGGTTGTGTGTGGCTAATGCATTCTCTCCTCTCTACTTTCTCTTCTGTCCTGTATTCCTGTTTTCCAAATTCTGCTGGCTTGTAGAAGGACCAGGATCGATCACTAAATCCTGTCTATTCTTCTGGTTTTCAGCTTCCTTCTCTCGTAATTCTTTCAAATACTGCTGACTTTCTTTCTCTCTCTCTTGATACTTGTCCGGTGTCATAACCTGACCTTGAGAATTTTGATTCCGATTCTGGTACTGGTTATTTCTGTTGTAGTTCCTATTGTACCCATTGTTATTATAATATCTACCTCTTCCGTTATTATAGTTCCCTCTATTGTTATTCCAGCCTCGTCTTTGCTGATATGGACGGTAACCTTGTGATCCGTTGTTGCGAAAATAATGGTTCCTGTGAGGACCTACATTTTCAGTTTTCTCTTCAGCAGGCGTATCAGTTTGCTGAACTTGATCCATGTAGACTGTATTAATGTCTTTGAATTCGTGCCTCTGACCTTTTTGAACCAAATTTGGCATTGGACTCTTGTAATCAAGCCTTCTCAATAGTTCGTCCATACTGGTCAAATCCCTGATATTTGACGATATGATAAGCCTTCTCACCTCCACAGGTAGCATACGTGAAATATCATCTATCAACTGCTCTGTCGACAATGGGGGTTGTAAAAATCTCAAGCGCGATAACTGGCTCGTGAAGAAATCAGCGTACCGTGTTGGAAGAGTACCCGAATACTTCCTCGAGAATACCTCAGCTCTTAATGAATTTTGTGCTTCTATTGACCAGAATCGTTTTATCAGTGCCTCTGCAAATTCATCGAAATTACTAAAAGTGTACCGAAATGCTCTGAACCACCCAAGGGGTCCTCCAGCTAGAAATCTTTCTACGATTCTCATTTCTCTTTCTCTAGGAATATGGGCTTCAATAAAACAGTCTTTCAGGTTCCTGATATACTCTATCGGTGTTAGACTATCTGTATTACTAAATTTCTGAGGCTTGTCCTCAAAGTTTCGGATGACTGTCACATTTCTTGGATATGAATCCATGTAATTCTTCCCACTATCACGATATTTCCATTCAGGTTCAATATTCCTATCCTCTTCTTCTTCCCGGAATCTGAATATACGTTCCTCAGGACTAATATCTCTCTCTTCAGTAGCGAGGTTACATCTTCTCACGTAATTCCTATTATCTTCACAAGTCAACCCTTCTGGATCCTTATCTGTGATTTCCGTGATGACTTTCCTAATCAACTCTTCTTTATACGTTTCCAACATGCTAGCTTCTCCTAGTTTCAAATTCTGAAGTTTGCTCGTAGTTTCATTGACATCAGAGACAACCTTATGAATTTGTTCCTCTAACGCGGTTTTTAATGCTTGCACGTCCTGACCTATTTGAGTTCTATCCTCTACCTGCTTTTCGGATAGCGAATCCATCCTTATACTCAAATCCTTTCTAATTTGAACTACCTCATTATTTATATCTACTTGTGTACTGGCTAGTTTTCGTTCAATTCGCTCCTGAATCTGATTAACATGTTCCCCACTTGACCTGTTCCATTCATCTGTCCAAACCGTTACATTTGCAGTTAACATTTCAGCAATATCTACTTCAATGTCTTCCTTAAGTAAACGATTATGATCTAAGATTTGGGTCCTCATGACCTCTACATCATGTTTTAATCCAGCTAGTGAAGCTGTTGTCCTAATAGACTCGTCAACCAATCTAGTTGTTAAAGCACTAATGTTACGAGTACAAAGCGTTTTTGAAGTTTCAATTTCTTCTCTAACATTATTAACATCAGTTTGAACTTTGGCAATGTCTACAAAAACTGTATTAACTTCTATTTGCATCTTATTGATATCGCTTTGCATATCATTAACATCAGAATGAATATTATTTATGTCTACTTGAACGTTTGACACATCGGTCCGAACATTTCTAATCTCTCTTTGAACTTCTTCTACTTTGTCTTGTACAGTAGCAACATCATTCCTAACAACGATTACTTCTGCTCTAGCACATGAAATATCACTCCGGACATTAGCAACATCAAGATACAACATATTAAGGTCCTTATGTACATTGGAAACATCAATCTTAACTTCTGAGACATCTTTATGGACATTGGATAAATCTACTTTAACATCTGAGACATCCTTGTGAATGTCAGTCACGGCATTCTGGATTCCCTGGGTACTGGTCTGTAAACGCGACACATTATTTTCCAAGTTTGCAGAACTGGTCTGAAGAACTTTCAAACTTTCATCCAGCCTAATAGACAAATTACTAGCATTCTCCTCCATCATCTGCTTCATTCGACTAGCATTCCTAGCTTCCATCTCCTCCAACATCTTTCTTATACTCTCATCTGCCATCTCAATAATATTTCAATAATAGACTGCGTTAGGGACATACATCAAACAGAGCAAGATAAGAACATCTGAGCAACGCCTTTCACCATATATAAAGTTTGAGCAATTTTCTGTCTTAAATCTAACTTATAATTAGCTTATCACTAACTTCATAAACACCCTATGTTGAAATAAACTCAAGCACATGTTCAAATTTCTTTGGTTCATTCTAAATATCCTAACACAAATAATTTACATTTACAATCCAAATAGTTTAATTTTATCTTTAATATGACTAAACATGTCATAAGCCGGTCAAATAAACTAAGACTCCAGATCATAGGCGATTTTTCTAAGTTTCCAGCCTATTTAACCTCTCTCAGGTTGTATAAGATCTGATCTTTTCTGAGTGTAATTTTCCTAATACAACACAACATTTAATCCCTATATAATCACACTCTCAAATTCTACAATTGGCCAAGACATCTAACAAAGTATCAACCTCTTTATTTGAGTCTTCACAATCCCATAGACATCGATAACTTGGTAATCCAATGTTATTCGAACACTCCACACGTTGATTGTACCAATCCTATTGGCGTTCAACCTGGTAATCCAGTTTTGTCGAGCCCCACGAAATTGCGGTGCCAATCCTACTGTCCCCGATAATCCGGATAGTAGGCTGTCAGAAATCCGCCCCCTCAATCGGATTGCCAATAATCAATTGCACCGGCACAGCTACATCAATGAAAATGGCACTGACAGATACTACCGAGATTAGAGCACAGTAGTTAACATGAAATTATTGTGGAACACACCAAAATATACGGGGGTTCATACTTATCTTTTACTTACCTATTCAATTTAATCTCGGGTCTGGGTTTTCAACTGGATCACTTAATAGTATGTCCTCACAATAACCTCCACCACGATATTTAAAATGAACCAAGTCGGAAACAAGAAAATTTAAACTGTACAATAATTTATTTCACATAAAGAGAAACATAATTTAACAAAGTTTAACAACAAAATATACGTGGCAATCAGAAACCATTGTCAATGCAACCATGTCCTCCTGTAGGACTTGTAGACTTCATATACAAAAATTCAGCTTTCTCTAGCTCAAAAGAACGTAATAATAACAACAATGCACTTTGGAATGGATAAGGGAGCTGGGACGAGACATAAAGCATTTGTTTCCTTGCTCATTAACTTCACATTTTATTTATAACCGCAAGGCCGCTATGTAGATGACCTTGGCCTCTATTATTCAGTTATCTGGCCACCTGCAATACACCCTGCACCGTGTCGCAAGCTTGCTTCGTCAAATGGACGCACCTGTCCCACCAATGTTAGCATATGCTAGTTACCTCAGAGCCTAGCTCCTTTTCAAAACACTTTAAATGTTCACATCTCAACTCAAATATTATCACGCAAATCTATTAAATGCTCCGTTCAAATATCAATGGATTACTCTAATAATCCCAAATCTTGTTTAATTGTATAATCCAATTGTTGAACTAGCGTTATTTAGAGTATAATAACAAAAACGCTTAATGTTTATAACAAAATGTTCATTAATTATTTATAACATTTTAAATGATTTATAACATTGTCAAACGACAATTGAAATATTTATACACGCCTCTATTAATCCCGTTCGTTTCAAATTATTATTAAAGATTTTTACATAGTTATTTACATTATTTATATTATTTATATTAGAAATACATTAAACCACACGTTTATCCGGTTGATAATTACTTAAATCGTGGTGATATAATCGACCAATGAAGGTTAGTTATATTTAAATTTTATATTCAGGTTTAATAAGATTTAATAATTATTATTTGTGACGGTAACCTCCATTCAAAATCTTTATCTCAAATTATTTAAACACTCTTGTTAATTTTAACAGTAACTTCACATGAATAATTTTCAATGGACCTGAACAATACACTCAGCGGAGAAATACCTCGCTCAAAACGCACAAAATTGCACCAAAAATTGGCCCATAAATCATCATATATCTCATTATATATGGCATCAAAATCTTCCACAATACACACAAAAACCTCCACTTATAAATTCATCATCATCATCAATATTACTGTGGGAACCTCCTTCACTTATTACAGGGCATTATTCATCAGCGACTTTTACACGTCCACTGAACTAACGATTATACATCCATAGTTCCTCTTTAAAAATTCTTATATTCATCAATTGTATCGAAAACTGTTATTATATTTAACCTTCGTGGGTTTCATTCATGAAGCGATATGAAGTAAAAATTTGCCAGTCACAAATAAATTTAATAGCAAATACAATTAGACACGCCTCCCTGGTCTATCAAAATTGAGATTAATATCATCAAAGTATCGCAGTATAAAAATACTATCTTCAATCAAAGTTCATCTAAACTGCATAAATAGTCGAATAGAATACAATTAGACTGTGGACTGCAAACATTATTGTTCCAATCTACAATTGAGAAAAACTCCTATCAAATGTTCATTACTACAGTGTACTCAATAAATCGTACTCAAAGTTCATATTTCATAAAATTGTCTATAATGCAATGGTATTTCAGAATTGACGATAAATGTCTATGTTGCAATCATGTTCATAAAACGACTAGTATTTCTAAGATCGTCGATAAAGTAGTAGATTTTAACGCTCTAAAATCTTTTAATCATTCTTCTTTCTTGAGGATGACAGAAAATTGGTCAAAGTAATTTACTGAATAGAATTACTTTACTAAAATGACACGCTGTCTGAATTCAAATTTGCCATAGAAAATCGTTAACTTTACAGTCAAATCGTGACTACAAAAATATGCAAATTACTGAAAGAATATATATAATATCAGTCTCAACTGATCCAAAATTATTTAAATATGCCAATGATATAATAATGTCTCAATAAATCGTAGAAAAAGGCATAAATCAGCAAAGTGTACTGAGTACAGAAATATCAAGCAAGAATATGAGGCAAAATATATGGGACAAAAGATATGGGAAAAATGGTTGCGCAGATATCGCTAAATGGCTCAAATAAATCAAGAAACGTTCACGACTACCTTATCTGTTGATTGAAGTTCTAGAGGAAAATTTCCAAAGAAGGCTGCTGTTGGTTCCATTTCACCACCGTAAAGATGTGCTCCGACCTCGAACCTGGAACCTGCGCTCTCGGAGAATAGAACTGCTTCCTCCTCCGGAAATTGCACTGCTCCGTGTAGACGATAGACATCCTTCTGGCAAAACTCTTCTGTGTGAGCCGGGTCCACCCTGGCCTCTCTTGAAAGTTCCCTGAAGTTCTGGTAGAAATTCGCCATGAAGTTTATTGCAATTATTTCCGCAGAAATGTTCATAATTGTGGAGTATGAAGATATTTCCACTGCCATTTGATGTAATTCAGCGATGGATTACGATGCATGAGTGTAGTTGGATGTTCACTACATGCTCGCTTTTGTAGAATGACGATTAACGAAGCTCCATGCTGCTATTTCACTCCATTGATGTATGTCCCAATTGCATTAAAGTTTTAGTCTTCCATCTCCACTTCCGTTATAATAATAGTCGAAAGTACTGCCAGATTATATAGTTCCATTGTAGAATGTAGCGTTGTATCACCAAATGTAATCTTCAGTATCACGGTTGCAATACATGTGTCAGCCGTAGCGTAGAATGTGGTATTATAAAAGTGCTTCTCAGGTGTCGAGAAAATCACTTTTGTCTGCAGTCTTAAAATGCGAATATCTTCCAAAGTATAATAGTGAAAATGTTCAACTTTCGTACACGCCTCAATATTGTAATGCACAATTGAATTAGCATAAATGCAGTAGCTAACTCTTGACAGATAATCTTGTAGACTCGTTTATGTGTGCGCTCCAACTTCGCCTAGTTTTAGTAACCGTAAAATTGCACTGCTGCACGCTCAATGCTTGTTCGATGCCGTGGGCTCTACCACACTTGCTAATGACGACTTGCTTCACTGAATAATATATACTTGTTCTATCGGAATTAAGAACTCGAAGTCTGACAATATGAGAATGAGAAAATGATCCATGAGCCCTGAGAACTTGAGAACTTCCTCTCTGCTGTGCAAGGCCTTTTATCAACTTCTTAAGGGGCGTATCCATCCCTACCATAGCTTGTTCCTCCGTCATTGCTAGAAGTTCTAACTTTGGCTATACTTGACGGATTTTCAAATTTCAAAAACTCATAATTAATTTCTTCAAAATTCCAAATCAATGCCATAACTGAAAATAGATTTCCACAATTCTGCATGCCAAAAGTAATTAAATATGGTAGTTTTAGTAATCTCCGTCTCCCTCCAAACTATCATTCATTGGTTCGAGCCTCTCCTCCAATAGCGTAACTTCTTCCTCAGCACAATTCCTTGCTTCCCTGCGACTGCGTCGTAAATCTCAGATCCTTCTCGAACAAAATCATGACGTCACCAAGAATCTCAGCTCATCCAGCCTACTTGCATGAAGTCTGCGTCATCCGTGCCTACGTCATGAATATACACGTCACAACTATGACGGCCATAACTTTATTCATATATGCCAATATGGCCACCGTGGTCTCAGTATAGTTCAATTTACGGGGGCAGTACCTTCTTCAAGGCCAAGGCCGCCTCCTTCACTCTTCCTTGCCTATCCATCCTAACCATCCCTTGCCTTCCCTCATGAGGCCTCTGTTCGCTTTGCAGGTGAGGCCGCCTGGGCGAGGTGCCAATCCCGCCTCACCAGTTGTATCCCTTCCGATTCGATGTTCCCAGCTCTAGGAAACTGCCCGTAGAGGCGGTAGTGGTGAGTTCCCTCGCTGCGTCCGTGGGTTCCACCAACATGGAGCGTAAACGACTAAAAAAATAAAAATCTTATTTTTAATTTAATTTGCAATTTATTGAATTTTATTCTTATTTTTATTTGCAATTTATTGAATTTTATTTTTATTTTTTTGTTTTTTTTTTGTTTTTTTTTTTAGTTTTAGTTTTAGTTTTAATTTTTGTTTTAGTTTTAGTTTTGGTTTTGGTTTTGGTTTTGGTTTCCGTTTCCGTTTCTGTTTCTGTTTCTGTTTCTGTTTCTGTTTTTGTTTTTGTTTTAGTTTTAGTTTTAGTTTTAGTTTTAGTTTTAGTTTTAGTTTTATTTTTAGTTTTAGTTTTAGTTTTAGTTTTAGTTTTAGTTTTAGTTTTAGTTTTAGTTTTTATTTTTATTGATGTGCAACATCTTTCCGCTCGGTTGCTGGATAGTTTTGTGGGAGTGATTTTGAAAATTGGGGACGGAAGTGGATCGGAATGATCGAGCTGGCAGTGATGGATCCAACGGAAGTATGCACTAGCCGCTCGATCGATCAAACGGAATTGTACCAGCTGACAGTGGTGGACAATGGAAGTATGCACTGCCCGCTCGATCGATCGAATGGAAGTGTGCCCTAGCTGACAGTGGTGGATCGACCGGAAGTATAAGACTCGCTGCCAACTCGATCGATCGATCCAGCTGGCACTGGTACGAGAAACAATCAGCGCGCGGTGTCGAACATTGATACCATGACGCACTCTCGGCCATGTGGAATGTATATGACATACTGAACGGAAAACGCTCATGCGAACTCTGGTGTCAAGTGATTTAAACAAATGACATGGTACATGTTCGATGTCTGCGTATCAGTATTTAAATGGTAAAATGCCTTAATATCAAACATTGTAAGTAGTCGGCATTGCATTGGCATAAGGCATTTAAAACTCAATGTCACTCAGGAACATTATCGGAACAAGCAAAATATAAATGAAACTTAATTCCGTAATGCAGTATTATTGGAACGTGGAAATAAGTCACCATCTTGTGCACAATATCTGCGTAGTCGAAATAGCCGAGGGGTTATTGCGTACAACTGTGAATCTAGAGATCTAGGGTTCGAATGCTGGGCGGGGAGATATTTTTGCTACCTGATTATCATTTTAAACGATATTTATCATATCAATATGACTCATTTTAACAGAATCCATATGAAATTACGTCTGTGAATCAAGAGGACCTGTTAATAAGGAATTTAAGGTTATGAGCGGTTTCGCGTCTATTAATCTATAGGGCTCGGATTTTTAGGTAAATAAATATTTTTTTATGTAAATACATATTTTAAGCATTTTTTCTATAAATACATAAATTCCTGCTTTTCACTTTTTAGCACATAAAAAGGCATAATATTTACATTTAAAAAAATCAGTACGGTACGCTAGATATTTCAGTTCATTGAATTTTTGTTCTGTGTTACTTCAATGGGGGAGAAACTTTAAGCTATCTAATCTACATGCAGAGCGTATGTTAGCTTGCAACTGTGTTATTCTTAACTTGTCGCCCCGTGCCACACACTGTGGAAGCCGGGGATTTCCTTGTCCATAGCCATATTGCACCACGTGCTAGACCTGCCCCGTCCCCCAGCTACCTGGAGCCAGTGTCACTCACATGCAGTTCATTTCTGGCACTGTGAAGTGTAAGGCAGTTCTACGGTGCCTAAAGTAAAAACAACTATAGGTTATCGTCTGTTGCAGAATTTAAAGATAATTTTATTTCTGACGGGGGAGTTCTGTTCTACCAACCATGTCGGAAAGCAATCAAGGCTGAACAGCGATCTCAAGTTACACAACACCTCAAGGGCAAGAAACATATTGGCACAGTTTCGCGCCTTCAGAATAAATGTTTCGCGATCATTGTCGGCCATTTGTGATGGACAACCTGAAGATGTACCTCGTTGTGTATTGTAATGATTCAGCAGTCAGTGAGACATAGAATAAATTGCATTCGTGAGTACTGCATATGGTTTATATTCACATTAATAAACTGAATTATAATTACATATTTTTAATTTTTGTCGCATATTTCAGGTATTTTAGTACATAAAAAATAAATATTTCCCCGATTTTTTGCACCTAAAAATCCGAGCCCTATTAATCTAGTTGATCCATATCGTATTCTTTATTTAGGCTAGTGCTGGTGGAAGCTACAAATCATCTAATAAAACGAGTTCCGTATTATAAACTACAGTATCTGTAAAACACTCCCTCGTACAATAGATTAATATTTGTGCCAATGTTGTTGTTGTTTGAGTCTTCAGTCTTTTGACTGGTTTGATGCAGCCCTCCATGCCTCCCTGTCCTGAGCTAATCGTTTCATCTCTACATAGCTACCACACCCTACATCCGAGGCAATCTGTTTAACATATTCTAACCTTGGTCTACCCCTACAGTTCTTGTCCTCGACCCTTCCTTCCATAACTAAGCTTGCTATTCCTGGGTGTCTTAGTATGTGTCCTACCAACCTATCTCTTCTCTTCATTAGCAGTCGCCAGAAACATCTCTCCTCTCCTACTCGCCTTAATACCTCTTCGTTTGTAACCCTATCTACCCATCTGATCTTCATCATTCTCCTGTAACACAACATTTCAAATGCCTCAATTCTCCTCTTTTCTGCTGCACCAATAGTCCAAGTTTCACTTCCATAGAGCGCCACGCTCCAGACAAAGGCTTTCAAAAATGACATCCTAATACCTAAATCTATATTCGATGTCAGCAGATTCCTTTTTTGTAGAAATGCTTTCTTTGCCTGAGCCAACCTACTTTTTATATCTTCTTTGCTTCGTCCATCACTGGTTATTCTGCTTCCTAAGTAACAGAAGTCTCCTACTTCCTTTAGCTTTTCACCTGCCAATTTGATCTCCATAGAGGTTTCTGATTTATTTCGGCTGCATTCCAGTATTTTTGTTTTACATTTATTAATTTTCATCATGAATTCCTTCCGTAAGACGGAGTCCATACCATTCAAAAACTCATTCAAATCCTCAGGCTTGTCGGCCAAGATGACGATGTCATCAGCAAATCTCAGAGTTGAAATTATTTCTCCTTGAATCTTCACTCCCACTATAAATTTTTCTCCAATTTCCTTCATTGCTTGTTCAATGTAAAGATTGAAAAGTATGGGTGATAAGTTGCAGCCTTGACTTACACCTTTCATAATACCAGCTTCTCTCTCATATCCTTCAGCTCGAATGACTGCTGTCTGGTTTCTGTATAGATTGTATATCACCCTCCTATCCCTGTACTTTATTCCAATAGATTTCAAAATGTCAAACAATTTAGTCCAATCAACGTTATCAAAAGCCTTTTCTAAGTCTACAAATGCCATGAACGTTCTCTTATCTTTCCTTATTCTACCTTCCAAAATCAGCCTAAGACTTAGTACAGCTTCCCTTGTTCCTACATTTCTCCTGAAACCAAACTGGTCTTCACCCAACTCCGTTTCTATCTGGCTTTCAATCCTCTTGTAAATTATTCTAGACAGGATCTTTGAAGCATGAGTAATCAAGCTGATTGTACGGTAATCTTCACATCTGTCAGCTCCCACTTTCTTTGGTATAGGGATGATTACATTCTTCTTGAAATCAGGGGGTACCTCACCTGTCTCATAAATCCTACACACCAAGTGAAATAACCTGATCAGACCTTCATCTCCTATGCAGCGTAGCAACTCAATCGGTATATCATCTATGCCTGGTGCTTTGTTCCTGCTTAAGTCTTCCAAAGCTCTATCAAATTCTGATCTCAATATTAAATCTCCTTTCGCATCCTCATCAATTTCCTCCTCCCTATCCATTACATGATTCTCAATCTCCTTTCCCTTATACAAACTCTCTATGTAGGCTTTCCATCTCTCAACCTTTTCTTCCCTATCTGTTAGAGGCTTTCCATTTGTGTCCTTAATATTACAGCACTTAGTCTTCTTTTCCCCAAAAGTATTCTTAATCCTTCGATAAGCTGTGTCTACTTTTCCTAATTTCAGACAATTTTCTATACCTGCACATTTCTCTTTCAACCATTCTTCTTTCGCTTCCTTGCACTTCTTGTTAACCTCATTTCTCAGACGTCTGTATTCTGCTTTCCCCTCTTCATCTCTTAGATTCTTGTGTCTCCGCCTTTCATCCATCAATTCTAGTATATCCTGAGTGATCCACGGTTTTCTACCTATTCTTTCTTTCCTACCAATGTTTTCTTCTGCGGATTTTGTTATTTCATTCTTCAAAAGTGCCCATTCGTCTGCAATTGAAGTTTGTTTAGGGGTTTTGATTAGTCCTTCCTTTATACTCTTCTTGAATCTTTCGTTTACATCTTTTACTTTCAGCCATCCTCGAAGTGGTTTTCCGTGCTTTCCCACTTCGTCTTCGGGCAAATGCCGGGATGGTACCTTCTTCTAGGCCACGGCCGCCTCCTTCCCTTTTCCTTGCCTATCCATCCTGACCATCCATTACCTTCCCTCATGAGACCCCTGTTCGCTTTGCAGGTGAGGCCGCCTGGGCGAGGTGCCAATCACACCTCACCAGTTGTATCCACTCAGATTAGATGTTCCCCGCTCTAGGACACTGCCCGTAGAGGCGGTAGTGGTGAGTTCCCTCGCTGAGTCCGTGAGAACCACCAACCTAGAGGGTAAATTGACTAAAAAAAATATTTTAACTTGTTTTTTATTTTTATTTGTGTTTAAACTTGTTTTTATTTTTATTTTTAATTTTGTTTTAATTTTTATTTTAACTTGTTTTTATTTTTATTTAATTTTTACTTTTAATTTCATTTTCATTTTCATATTTATCACCCAAACATCTTCCCCGACAAGTGTACAGTCCACTAATTCTAATTCGTGGCTTAGCGACTAACTTTCTTGGCTAGCACAATGGAGGTTCAGGTTCGATTCCTGGCTCTGCCATGGGATTTGTGGTCTGAGGTTGAAATGGACCTCAGTCAGCCTCGTAAGGCTAAGAAGAGGTGGGTTAGAATCCTACCTCAGCATATTAGAATTGTTTTTTCGTGATTTCCAACATCTACTCCAAATACATAAGATGGTACCTAAATAAGACCATGGCCGCCTACTTCTCAATTACAAGCCCTAATTACAAATACACACACTAGTATGATCATCACAAAGACACAGGTTATCAGACAGATCCTATTCACACCCAAGTGCATGAGGTTACATGGTCACCATGTCGCAATGTCCCTAAATGAATCAACAACAACAGCCCCTTCTGACATATCGCGTCGCCTGAATCTACTTCTGCCGTAGCTTGTGTGGGAATTTGCTCGGTATAGGCATATGCGGTGCATCGTAGTGGCACACACCAATATGTTTTGGAATAACCATGCTGTCTCAGAGGAATCCCTCATATTATTAAATTGGTTAACCACTGCTACGCGATTGGTTACAGGTAATTAGGTATTCCTCCACCATGCTGTGTTAAACATTCAGCTTTGGAATAATTATACTATTTAGATTCAGCTGTTGTGTGATGCATTCATGAATCACACTGCATGTATTTTGCTTTAATTAAGTTATCATTCAGTCGGGTTTGTTAACCAGAGTTAAATCTGTCGTCATACTGTATATCGACGTTCCATGTACGTATGTAGAGTTATTCTGTAATCACATTCAGAATGAGCATCTTCAAGGGTGTGCATGTTACGAGACTGAAACAATTTTTAAGGAAAGCTGGATGTGGAGAACGCCTTCAACTCAGCTAGGTGGATAGATAAGTTGAAGCTCTTCAATTCACCTTCCAGTTGCCTGCATATCTCCTGCGTATAATGAAAGATTATTTGAAGGACCGTACCCTGTTATACGACACTGCAGACGGTCAAAGGAGGAGAAAAGTCACGGCAGGAGCAGCGCAAGGATCTAACCTGGGCCCGGATTTGTGGAACATGTTGTACGACGGCTTACTGCGCATGGAGATGCCCGAAGATACATTCCTTGTTGGGTACGCTGATGATATTGCAGCGGTGATTGTAGCCCGAGATGCGGTTCTGGCTCAGTGGAAACTCAATCCGGTAATGCGACGGGTGAGTGGTTGGATGAACGCTCATGGTCTGAATTTAGCTATGGCGAATACTGAAATAGTAATGTTAACTAGGAGGAGAGTGGACACTATAATTCCCATGAAAGTTGGCGAGGAGGTCGTTCGAACTGGAGCCACTGCGAAGTTCTTAGGATTTACTCTTGACACGAAACTGACATACTGGTCTCATATACGGAAGGCAGCAGACAAGGCGGAAGTAGTGGCAGCTGCCATTAGTAGACTCATGGCTAATGTGCATGGTCCTAGACAAAGAAAGCGTCGACTACTGTTGTCCACAGCGCAGTCTATTCTCCTGTATGGAGCTGAGATTTGGTCTGATTCGCTGAGGATAGAGAAGTATAGGAAACGCCTAGCTGCAATTCAGAGGAGGGGAGCTCTGAGGGTGGCGTATGCTTACCGTACAGTTTCGGAACCTGCAGTTCTGGTTGTCTCAGGTGTTGCGCCAATAGACTTACTCGCGCAAGAACGTAAAGACGTATACTTCCGACGAGTAGAATTGGGCAAGGCTCAAGCCCGGAAGGAAGCCGTAGCACGCAAGATGGAGCTTTGGCAGCAGATGTGGAATGACGATCTCAGCGGAAGATGGACAGCTCGGCTGATACCGAGTCTGGTCGAGTGGACGAGTAGAAAACATGGAGAAACTAATTACTTTCTGACTCAGATGTTGACAGGTCATGGCTACTTTCGGTGTTACCTTCATCGTATGGCCAAAGTAAGGAGTCCAGTATGTATTTACTGCGAGAACGAACGAGATGACGTATATCATACGTTCTTCGTCTGCGATCGTTGGGCAGCGGAAAAACAACGACTTGAAGCTGAGGTTGGCCCAATAACGCCGGACAATATAGTTGGAATTATGCTGAGGAACGAGCTCAGCTGGGATACGGTCGCTTTCTTTCTTGAGGTGGTCCTTCGTCAGAAGAAGTCGGGTGGGGACTTGCTCGATTTAGTTGATTAAGTTTGCGATCCGCGGACTATGAATTGAGAAGTAAGATGGTGCTTATGAAGCAAAGAAAATGGCTCCATACTGAAGTAATACGAAAGTGTTCCCGGAATGGGTTTTGTCAAGAAGACAGGGTGTCTTTTTTTATTGGGTAAGAATCCCACACTCTTGAGCAGTGCGGACCCTTCTCAAGGTCTTATGCAAGATTTTTCCACTTCCCTCGTAAAAAAAATATATACAAAGATTTTTCCACTTCCCTCGTAAAAAATATATATACACACACACATATACTGTCATCGCGGCAGGAGATGGCAGTTGAACACGCTGCGACGGGGTGCGGGGGGTCTTGCAGTACGCATGCGCGGCCCGCATATTCCTAAGTTAAATATATCGGCTTGCCGCATGCCAATGGTTGTAATTGCAGCAGGCGACACTCAGTCAGTGCTGAGTGAGTGAAGCAAGTAGTGACCAACTGAATGTTTTTGGAATGCGCGATACGCAGTGAGCGGGAAGACTCCTGCAGTTCAAACCCGACTGCCAATTCCTGACGCGATATCAGTATATATATATTATACCAACAGCAGTGGCTACGCTGGCTAAAGGGCAGCGTTAGTTCATGGGGCATAGCTCTCTGCTGACCCCGTAGACGCGTGGGTTCGAGCCCCACCGTCGACCGTCCTTGAAATGGTTTTCCGTGTTTCCCATTTTCAACACCAGGCAAATGCCGGGACGGTACCTTCTGACAGGCCACGTCCACTTCCTTCCACATCCTTGCCCAGTTTCATTCATCTTCATCCATTCCATCTCTCATCCCGACGCGCAGGTCGCCCACGGGCGTCGACTAGAAATACCTGCACTTGGCCTCGCAGGAGGCCACACGACAAAAATTAAAATATTATTATTATTATTGTTTGAACACCACACGTAGAAAAGTAGGAGTAGATTGCAAGCCACACACACAGAATCCGGTCCCCTATCCCATGAAGCGTGGAATGGAAAACAAAGCCTTCAGAAAGTTGCACTATCTGCAAGCAAAGAGAGCACCAAAGCGGTAGGATATTTTCAAACACAAGTTCATACATAGCCTAGCCTAATAAGTCACGTGGCACGACTATAATGGCTAGCTACTGCTAGCTCAGAGATCAAGTTTCAAATCCCGGTGCAGAGAGCAGCCATCCTGAATGCGGTGTTTTCCCTAGAATTTTCCACATTCCCTTCCTCCCTCAGTCAATCTCATTTTAAATGCATATATATGGGGCTGATGACCAAGGAGTCTTCTGCTATTTAGGAAGCAAAACCAGTGATGGACGAAGCAAAGAAGATATAAATGTAGGTTGACTCAGGCAAGGAAAGCATTTCTGCCGAAAAGAAATCTGTTGACAGCAAATATAAATGTACGTATTAGAAAATATTTTTTGGAAATCTTTGTCTGAAACGTGGTGCTCTGTGGAAGTGAACTTTAGACTGTTGGCTCAGCAGAAAACAAGAGAGTAGAAGCATTTGAAATATGGTGTTACAGGAGAATGATGAAGATCAGCTGGGTAGATAGAGTAAGAATTGAAGAGGTATTAAGATGAATGGGAGAGGAGAGATGTATCTGGTGACTGCTAATGAAGAGAAGAGATAGGTTGAGGGACACATACTAAGACACCCAGGAATAGCAAACTTAGTTATGGAAAGGAAGGTCGAGGACAAGAACTGTATAGGTAGACCATTGTTAGAACATGTAACGTGTGCTAGCATTGTAGATATGAAACAATTATCTCAGGACAGGGAAGAATGGAGAGCTCCATCCAACCAGTCAAAAGACTGAAGAATCGAACACAAATAGGGGTTTGGAATATCGTGGTCCTGTATGTGTTTTCAATTTGTCTGCCAACATGTGTTTTTGTCATGACGGAAGTGTGTGTAACTGTAAATATTAGGGTCGGAAAATGGGCAGTTGCTCAAGGATTTGAAATAACGTACTAGGCATTTGCCTAGTGGGAGAGTGGAAAAACACAGGTAAAACCACACTAAGCATAGCCGCTGTAATTGCCAGGATTTGAACCTCCATTCTCTGATCGGAGTCGTGGTAAATGATTTAACATGAAGTAAAATTATACAAAAATGGTGCTAGATTAATGACAAATGACTGTACAGATACAAATAATCTTATTAATTTTGTTGCCGATCCTGATGATGAAATGATAAAGCATTATTTAGTACAAAATGTAAGGCTTTCCAGCTTGCCTTTCTCTCTCAAAATAAAACCTAAATGAGCCTGGTTCGGTTTTCCTCCAACATTCCCTGTGGTGACTAATTACGAATGCTGTGCCGAGGTTTCGTACAAAGCCCTAGAGGTTTAACATGAAGAGCAGGGGGAATACGCAGTAGTGGAGCTCATCACCGCGTCACGCCGCTTTCCTTCGATCCAGCTCAAACTTCCCGGCAACATTATTTCATTAGGCATTCTTAGACAACAAATAAAAGGCATTTAACAATCTCTGATGCTAACAGGTCGAAGATGATATCCAGGTAGAGAGAGGGATAAATGCATAAAGAGTGAGGAATTGTCAATTGTATGGTCCACCTCGTGAAGTAATGGCTATCATTCTTGACTGTTACCATGAAGGTCCGAGTTCCATTCCTGGAACTGCCAAGAAATTACTTGACAACTTCATGGTGTAGTGGCTAGCATTCTTGGATGTCACGCAGGAGGCTTGGTTTCGATTGCTAACATTGCCAAGAAATTTTAATTCAGGTGTGAGGGCTGAAACAGGATATAGTCAGGCAAAACTGAGAAGAGGAGAATTCGATTCCTACCTCAACCATCCTGAGGGGATTTCTGTGGTTTACCATTTCTACAGCAGGCAAATTCCAGGAGGGTTCATAAAGCCATGGCCAACTCCATCCCAATCCTATCCCCAAATTTACAAATATACACACTAGCATAGCCATTCAAAAAACACAGGCTATCGCACAAACTCCACACACACCAAAGTACATGGGGCTAGATGACCAGGATGCCGCAAAAGGCCCTAAAATTTGCAACAACAACAACAACAACAACAGCGGCAGAAACTGTAATTCTGGTCTGAGGGCTTGAACGTGGTACACTCAACCTCGTGAGATAGACATGAGAAGAAGTTCGAATGCCATCTTCCTAGAAGTGGTTTTCCGTGGTTTCCCTTTTCTACTCCAGAAATAGCCTATGGCGGGATGGTACCTAAATTAATACCACCGCTGCTCCCTATACAAATCGTCGTCCAAGTAGAAACAGACACACTACTACAGCCATCACAATGACAAAGTTATAATTCAGAATCACCACACACCCTATACAAATCGTCGTCCAAGTAGAAACAGACACACTACTACAGCCATCACAATGACAAAGTTATAATTCAGAATCACCACACACCCAAGTACAGGACCACGATGTCACAAAGTCCCTAAAATTAATACGTATAAACACCTACAAAATGTATCTGCGTTGTGGCCTACCATGGAGTCCCAAACGATGGCTAGTTACTGTGCAAAATGTGCTTCTACTGACCTGTTGTCTGACAAGAGAATTCTGGTAGCGGCTATCCACTGATCGAATTGTAAATGACAGTGGATACTCTTGGAAGGTCACTCCATACGATGCTGGTTAAAAAGGCTGGCTACAATTAACATTAAGCCTCTATTTAAAGGAATTGAAAAGACAAGGAACAGGGAGTCAGTGTGTTGAAGTGGCAGGCTGGTTGCTTAGACGCAGCATGCGGACGACTGCCTTCCTTTTCCACGCGCTGTCTTCCTATTCCGCGTCTTTACAATCTCCTTAAATAGAGGCTTGAAGTTAATTTTAGCCAATAGAGTGACCTTCTACGAGTATCCTCTGCCAATTGCAATCCGATCGGTGGAGGTGCGTTGAACTTGTCTGATAACCTGCATTCCAGTGATGACTGTAGTAGTGTGTGTAGCTGTAGTAAGGACAGGGAGGAGGTGGGTGCCCCTGGACTTGACGTAAGGTACTATCCCGGCATTTTCCTGGAGGGCACTCAGGATAGCCGCTGTCAGCGCCGGGATTCAAACCTCAGATCCTTGAACTTGCTGCAGTTCCCCTCACGGACGTGATGCACGATTTAACGAGCACGGCATCGCTGCGGCGCGGCGTACTGAATGACATTTGAAAACTAGAGAGTTGTTTCTTTAGGTGACATCGTGGCCATGTGGGCCCAAGCATTTGGGTGTGTGTAGAATTTGTCAGATAACCTGTGTTACTGTGAGGTCAGTACTAGTGTGTGTATTTGTAATTGAGGTAGGATTTGCATTTTCCTGGAGTAGAAATGGGAAACCACGGAGAACCACTTCAAGAATGGCTATTTTCAGTTTTACCTCACGAGACTGGTGCACAAGAGAAGTAATTCTATTGGTTTTACGTCCCTTTTAATTTTTTAGAGACAACGAGGTGCCGAAAATTTGCCCCGATGGGGATCTATTACGTGTCAGTAAATCTACTGACACGGTTCCCTTGCATTTGCGCACCCTCAACGACCAACTGACTATACCAGGATGCGATCCTGCAACCTAGGGAACAGCTGGTGAAAACGTTACCACTGCGCCATGCAGCCAGTCAGCACAAGGACTTCAGCTTTCAAAGTGACATACAATGAATGGAAAGTTGACAACATGTCTGCAGTTAAAATGTATAAGATACCGTTGGACATCGCCGTAGAATTGTGGGTTGCGTGGCACAACAGGGCTTCCGTAAGTTCCCCTTTACCAATACAGACTTTAGGTACGTAATGCGTTCTTTTTTTTTTCTTTTTTTAAGGGTAATGCTACTACAGGATTAAGTGACGCCAGAATGCTGGAAATCTTCAAAATATCATTGATACGCCATATTTACAATAGATTTATTTTCTTCTGTGTTCATTTTATGAGTACTTTTCTTGTACATTCCCACAAACTTACGTCCTACTAGGAAACCCACTATTTTTATTTTTCTCACCATTTTCACGAGATTTATCGCCAGATTCTTAGTTTTTTCCCTATTCGACAATATACATAAAAACAGTTTTAAGAAAGGAAAACGGGTGTGGCGGTGTCAGAGAATGCCTCGTCCTAAAACCAAAACAGTTGCTATTTCCTCAGTTAGCGGGAAAATCTCTGATTCAAGTCTCTAGCTAAAATTTCTTAGTATAAAAATTCCCTTTCCTTCCACAACTTGTCATCGTTGAAAACTGAAAGTTTTGGGATATTTCCTCGTTATTTGTGATTTATTTTAACACAGCCTTATTTTTTCCAAAATGTACTTAAGTAAACTTTTGCCTGATGCAAATGTTTATGACAATGTTGTTAAAATTGCGCCATTAAAAAAACACGAAAGATCAATTTCTTTTATTTTCAAAAACCCTGTGTCACTGTTAAGTGAGAGCATCAAGGAACATCCCTGAAAATACGCAATTAGTTCCTGTTAATTATTTCTGAGTAAATGGTAAATAGAGAGTTGAACATTAGCATGGACAGCATAGGACTTTCCGGCTCCCCTTAAAAGAAAAACTCCTCACTACTTCTGCTCATTTCATTTTAATATTGATGTAAAAAGATACCAGTGCGTTTAAAAAATAAAACGACGGCATTCATTTGCTGTGTATCTCTACATGGTATAAAACAAAGTCCCCGATTCGTGGATGTCACGGGTAATCTCGAGAGCCACTGGATGGATTTTGATGCGGGTTTCACCATTCTGCAAAGGATTTCTCGAAGAAGGTTTCTGTAGAAAAACGTTCATTTATGACGAATAAAAGACAATCAGTGCCGGTAACGATTTCAGTGAATTGATTCGAAGAAAAACCTGCCGTCCGTGCGTCTTTTGGGCTTACGCTGGCTAAACCGTTAAAAATATCTACATACTATGCGAGTAGGAATTGTTCAACATGAAGAGTTCTACAAAAACGTCCGTGACAGCATTTCTCTATCTTTAATACATCGCCCACTATTCTGTATGTGTTTTTACGTTTTCATTTCTTCCAACAATCTCCATTCAGTGGAAATTTAAATAACTAGCTTCGGAGCGAGTTTGCGAGCTAGCGAGTGACCCTATCACTCCAGCTTCGGCCAGCATCAAACTGTCGAGTCGTGTCGAGTTAAGACTTCAGAGAAGAATACATGTGTTTGGAGTTTCACTGTTCACCTCGGCTTTTCTGAATTGCGTCTGAGACCTGCCGTCCGTGAATCTATTAAGCTTAAGCAGGGTAAATAAGGATACCGAGCGATGCCGGGGCGAGTTGCTAGTACGGTATATTATTTTAAAGTTTATCGCTTTAGATACATAGGTTCCTTTGCTCATAATTTGCACAACGTTAAAAGTTTTAAAATAGCGAGGCAAAAGGTATAACATAAAATAAGTAATTGCCTAATCAATCACATCTCCTTGTATGGGATCGATCTCTGTCGAAGTGTATCAAGACAAGTTACCTTGTGAAACATCCTGCGTGAAGATGAACGCCATTGTTGTTTGTAATTGGACTTCGACTCCTGTATGGCAAGCCATTCCTTCCTATTCACATACAGTCCTATAGGCTGTCCGAAATCGATCGCAACACCAATGTAGTGCTATTTTATTTACACAGTCCAAATTAAAGTGTATACGTACTTGATGAAGAAGTGAAGCCAGACGAGTTTATTACCATGATTCATGCAGCTGTCGCGAAAGAATAGTTACAGCCGCAACTTTTCATTGGATTGTGTTGGGTTCTTTTTTAATGACTCTAGTGGTTTTGCTTGTTAAGAGCACTCGGAATTACAGAGGACGTGCCTGAAGGAGCCACGCCATGCTCTTCTTTCATTCCTTTTCCCTCTTACTGTAAATTACATTTTCAACAAAAAGAAAAATGTGTGAGAACAACAAAGACGGATAGCTGGAGTCATTGTATGCAGTTGGACCATTTACTTGCGTTATTGGAACATTTCTCCTCTCGGTATTGTTCTTTCTTACACTGAAACATGGGAAGTGAGCGGATACTTTTCTCGTGTTGGACAAAAGATGGTATTAATATCCTCCTTGTGTACCAATAATCATCAATTACCGCCAAGGGAATTATTTAAGGAATATAACCAACAGTCTGCAATTAAGTTTGTCACGGTAGCTTTATGGCACTCTCCTGCAACAGATGTCCTAATAAGGTATTCTAGCACAGTGTCTTGAGCCTCTGGCACCAACTGTAGTTCTTTGGCATATATGCACCTTGCTTCAATTTACTACCTACCGACAGCAGTAACTACACTCGCTAACGCGCAGCGTTAGGCCATGGAGCCAAGCTACCTGTGGACTCTGTAGACGTGGGTTCGAGTCCCTCCGTCGGCCGTCCTTAAATTGCTTTTCTGTGGTTTCTCATTTCTCAACTCCAGGCAAATTCTGAGACGGTACCTTCATTCCACATCCTTGTCCAGTTTTATTCATCTTCATTCAGTTCATCTCTCATTAACTCCTCTCATGAGGTTGGCATCAGGAAGGGCGTCCGGCCGAAAAAGAAAAACACCCGCCATATATCTTTTCATCGCATATCATCCCCGTCCCCGTTGAAAATGGGAATAATAATGGGTAGACAGAAGTTACGTACATAGTAAATTATATACTATAACCACTGCCACTACAGCCCATGAAGGGCCCTTGCCTACCAAGCGACAGCTACCAAGCCATTTGAACTACATATATTAGGGTGACGAGTGGTCAGTGCATCGGGTCCCCTCGGCCGTTAATCTTGGTTTTCGTAAAGTATATATTGCATATATAAATTTCCTTACTGATGTTCTATTGAACCAATCTTTCAGAAAGTTGATCGACCAGTACCGTGAGCTGAATATTCTGGTACACAATTCTTCATATGGTATTTATGTATTGTAGATAGCGCCTTATTGTGTGAATTCAGACACATATTTTCCAGTAATGGAGGAGTATTGATATGAGTTTTCTTGAGCCATGATGAAAGCATTTGTTTAAGACAGTAAGAACAGGTTGATTTCTTATAATATACAGTATTTCTTGTTTAAAATGCCTATAATATCTGGATATTGAGTTTTTAGTTTGTAATTGTGGCAGAATACTTCATCGCAATATAGGTCGTGTACTGTAGACGTTCGCCTCTTAATTATAGAAATTACAAACGTAAATACAGTCGATAATTAATTCATGCCTGATGCAATTCAAATTGAATTGCTCCCTGAGAGCCAAATATTGAACGCTGGTAAGAGGTTCAAGAGTTTCTTTGCTCTCGAGGTTGGGACTCAATGATCTTGTTTGACTACATACCACGGTGCTGTAATTACAAATGAAACGTGGTATCATCCTTCTGAAATAATTTGGTTATACTGGTACATATACTGGTTATAGTCTATTATGAAATAGATATTGTATGCGCACGCTCGAGATTCACAATTACGTGAAAACCTGACAACATTTGGCTGGAGCTACTGCAATTTCTCTCCAGGCAGGACTTCTGCAAGCTGGACGTGTGCCAGTTGGGTTACGGTTCCCTTCGTTATATTCTGTCCTAAGGTCATATCCATCTTCCTGTGGCTGCTTGCTCCAACAAGTGGTCTCCTGCCGATCGGTTCTGGAGGGAAGATGTACACCGTATGCTAACACCTCTCCTGTAGTAGTCTATTCAATTCGGAGAGACTAACGGACTTCCAATTTATAAATCTATCGAACAATTCTTTATTATTTTATTTCTCGCTGAATCGAATATTTTAAACGAATAACACACGGTGTCATTGTTCGAGTAAAAGCTAGCAGTTTCACAAGCCTTAGCGATGCCCATACCAATTACTTCCTGCGTGCAGATATACTGTATCAAGTTCCAGCCACCCTAGACTTACAGTGCTCCGTTCATCAAAAGTGCTGAGTACTGAATATTGAGTGTCTCTTTCCAAGCTGAGATTTATTTTATAAGGCCGGAGGACACATAGTATCGTACCCTGGTATACTCTAATACATAACCACGCTTCTACCAAACCACCATTAGTGTTGAAGCATCACACATCATACGGCACTGTGCCGTATCAATTTTACAGCCGAAGGTACGCGTCACCACGCCGATTCCTCGTAGCTTGTACGTTGGAAGAAAATGACTGGCTTTTCGAGTACGTCACGAAAAGTTCATTACCCTGGGTTTCTTGGGAATCACTCAACTGCTTCCTCTTAAAAACTTGCCAGTCTCCTCGCCAGAAATTTCTTGCCATGAATATATACAATATGAAGTTAGCTTTCGACAAATCTCGTCCTCATGTTGCAAGTACACCCTTCATATATTATAACATTGAATTAATTGTTTCATTATGATATAGTCGTTTAACTTGATGTTGAAATTGAAGGCCTACCTGTACTTCCAGCCCCCATAGTTTCGGAAGTAAAATACATCGTATCTAGTGCCCAGAAATAAATGATATCCACCCCCAAATGTTAATTTTGATCGGATATGCCCTTTATAAAGCAATGCCAAGTTTTCAATTATTTTTTGTCCTCAAAATAGAGTAAATTATATGCCTTGAGTGCATGTTAATTTGTAGCAAAATATTCAAGAATAAAAATACAGCATTTTGTGTAAATTTCGGGTAGATAATTCACGAATAAGTTGATGTATCTCCCTTCAGTGACTCCCCAAAACAACTATTAAAAACATACATCTTCCTTGTAAAACTCCTGTAAGCTTTTCAAATGACATTTCATAAATTAATTTTGGCGTTCAATTTAGTAAAAGGCCCCCTGTGCCTTGGCTATCTAAAGCATAGCCTACCCATCCGAACATTTTCATCATAACGCTAATCACGGACAAATAAATGAAAAGATAGAACTTGACTTTATTGAGATTAGTACCATCAGTAAAACAGAACACACTCTGCAAGTGTCAATAACGCTTGATGAGAAGTGTTCATGTTTCTCGCTTGCCCTACACGAGCCGTGACGCACCGATAGACATATGTAATTGGAAGACAGCGCACTCACATCAGGACCGCAAAGACTCATCAGAGGGGTTATGTTATGTTCAACAAACAAAGCGATTCAGCGGTGAATCGATGGCTTACCTACCTTGCATTTAACTTCCTTTTCTAAAATACTCTGCACTCATAAAATGGGGATTCTGTGAGGTAATTGGAAGCTTTGTGTTTTACTTCCATTTAGGTCTGTTGCCTCTCGTACACCTTCTATCCTCACGATGCTACATAAAATGGCTATTCATGTAATGGACGGGCTGACGACTGTCGCCATTGTCTCTGCGGATGAGAGAAGAATTAGCGTCTGCTGCCTGCAATTCCTGGCCTGAGAGCACAGCTGTGCTGTATTTCAACTACATGATTTCTATTCTCCTTCTGTTTATATTTTCTAAAGTACTGTCATTTTACGCCTTTTCTGAACAATTCCTCCAGAAATTTACCATTGGACTACCTTTCATCAAGGAATATTTGTGATGTCTTTCATCCTCTACGTTCTAAGAAAATATATTTACATTTCCAAGAAATAAAGACGAAGAAAGACTATTTCGTCATATTGCAATTTTCCACTGAAATGATGTCTGGAACATTACAAGTCAATGCATTATTGAACAAAAGGTAGGTTATGAATTTGAGCATCAGGCCGTAAGGTATTAATTAGTCGCATGATACTTAATCTGAAGCGATTGGATATTCTGCGATTCAATTATGTGCCGTAATTATTAAAATTAATAATAATATTACTATCACCACCATCATCATCGAGCTGTGTCGAGCATTTACAGAGATATTCGCCTTCTTGTATTGCATAGTGGTATTATATATCACACAGTTGGTAAGCACTATTAGCCTACTTTCAAATTTTGTAAAGAAATGAACGTAGACTTATGAGATGAGATCTACACAGGCCAAATGGTCGTGTGTATGTACGTCACCGTCACCCCCCCACCCCCACTGAAAAATTCCAAAGGACGATACCAAATTGAATCAAATTTCGTACAAAGGTAGCAATTGGCTAGTAAAGGGCACCTCAGTGTCATGCTTTATATTGCTGCCTTCTTCCAGAAAGCAAAATGGCGGCCACCTAAGTGTTCAATGCTTACATCGAATTACGGCTAAAGTAATCTTTGGATCTCTACCAAATTTTGGACCAGAAAGGCGTTGTATAATTACAAGACATTGGCCGTGCGAATCATGCACGCTCGATAGTCCATAAATGATGATGGAATCAAGCAATGCTCACAGTCGTAACAATTCTAGTAGTCTTATACAAGTACCTTCCGTTGAGAACGTAATGAGATTGAATATTTTGCGTAATCGCCATCTTGAAATTATAAAATAGGAATAGTTATAACTCTAAACACGTAAACATATACGAAAGTTAGTGACAAGGTAGAAACGTATATATGGTCTTGTGTGGCCGAGGCAAACGAACATATTTTCTATACATTTAAGATGGCATCTGCGCGAACTATTAAATCACAAAAACTGACAACTCAGAATGTAATTGCGTATTTATGTCGAATCATGGCAAGAGATGACTGTGTTATAAGGGATATCACCTGTTCTAGTCTAAAGATTATCACACTGAATATAGGGCACAGCCGCCATCTTAAAATTTTAAAAAATAACTTACAATATCTTAAAGCTAAAACAACGAAATTAAGTGATCAGGTAAAATATTATAAGGCGCTTTGTGTGCAAAATGTAAAAGAACAGCGACTGCACACTTTCTAGTTGGCGGGTAGGAGTAGGCTACTATTAAAATGTGCAAAAAGGTAACTCAAGAAAGTATACTACAACTAGCGACAAAACTTGGTAGGAGAGGATCATTATACGTGAGCGCTCAGAAGTGTTAGTGGTAAATAAATATCACACTGAATATAGCACACAGTGGCCATCCTGAAATTTCATAATTCAAGAATATATACAGTAACTCGCTGTATTTTAGAGCTACAATAACCAAAAAATGTTCAGTAAATAACATGTAGCCTATTTTCTCTAAATTGTATGGGTATAGTTTAGTTCTTATCAATGAGTTCGTTGTAATTCCAATTTTGCATCTAGAGGAATTGATTATAACATTAGAAAAGTACGTCCATCCACAATCTTGAATGTATGGAAACGTATAGCCTATTTCGCGCTTTCTGCATAGAAAGCATTTTGTGTGAGACTATAGATTACTTGCGTTTTGTTAGTGTAACTGTAATAGTGGATTGTCAATATTAATGTCTTAGCCTATATCTCCACCGTATATATTCCTGATTGTGACTGAGCCGAGTATTGAAACTTCAAATTCTATAACTTAGGATCCAATTGCGCAATTAATAAGATACTTTGTAAGAGGGGAGCAAAAGATAAGATGCCTCGCTTGCATTAGTCATAAGCATATAGCACGCAGCCGCCATCTCGAATATATCAGACATTGATATCGACAACGCAATATGTACTACAGTTACCATCACGAAATGCAGCAAATATATAGAAGGCTTTCTCCGCAGAAGGCACAAGATAAACGATTCCCTACATTCAAGAGAGAGATGGGCGTGTTTTTTTAATGTCCCAATCAATTCCGCTCGGTGCAAAAATGGAATTACAACGAATCTTGATCTTTTATAGGGTACACCTCTTAAAATTCATCACAAGAACATTTATTTATACTCCTTGATAAGGAGAAAGAGTTATAACTATACCCATATATTTAAGAGAAAGTAGTATATATGTTCTTTACTGATCATCTTGCTTTTAATTAAGATTATAATAATAATAATAATTATTATTATTATTATTATTATTATTATTATTATTATTATTATTATTATTGGAGTGGACTGGCTGGGGTGGGGGATTGTGGAAAAGACGAGTTGGATGAATGGTCTAGTAGTCGGATTATTAACTTTAATGCATAGAGAGGTAGATAACCTTGCAGTTAGGAAAAGTACTAGACTAGCACAAAAAGCTAATGGGATAAATTAATCCGGCGAGGAAAATGACCTACAGTAGTAGTTGTTTGAAGGAGGACCTAGAGCGGTCTGCCATAGGTGCTAACGATTGAACTCAAGTCTTCATGTGATCAAACAATTGGATATTTCTCACTCAGTGGCCCTATTCATTGGTAAGTCGACTACTTTAGAGATGTAGATGACCTGGCAGTGTTGAAAAAGGAGGTAGAGAAATCCCACACAATCACCAAGGAATAGGTACAAGTTTTTACGAACTCAACCAATTGTAAATCTCTTAATTGGTCAAGTAGATTTATAATTTCACGAACGACTGATGACCAAATAGTTGCATTAACTGATTATATGTTGTGCAAAGCTATAGAAGATGTCACAAGACCAATAGCCATCACCTTTAGAACACCATACCATCGGGTGAGTCTTCTGCCCCTATTTCCTTAGCTCTCGGCCACACATTCAACGTCTGTTGGCATCATGGTCGACAGTTCCTCACCTATAGCCAAGCCACAATGACCCTAAACGACTTAACAGCATTTTTGACGACATGGAAGCAAGGCCTTTACAAAAACATATGTGTGACAAGTGATTATGCAATGCATCAAACTGTCATACAGGCATGTACAAAGTACATGCCGATTATACGGATTCAGTTGGATACAAAATTAACGCTGGGTACGGTGGCTTACTGATAAAAAAAAAGATGAATGAAACTTCGAAGTGGAAATCTGTATCACATCTCATCTCTGTTCGTCTGTGACTCACGCAATACTTTGTGACAGGCCCCATACCGGGCTTCCTGTCGAACTATTCAGTGCTATTTTGAACTTCGTTTTTCAGTAAAGTACCAGATCTCCGTAGAAATATGTCAACAAACCAGCGAAAGAACACTATCCGGTGTTCGTGGAATTCCCAGAGCTCTAGACCGTCCCCACTGGAAATTCACCGATGGATTGCTGATACACTCCAGTTAAATATGGACCAGGTGGAAGCCATACAACTGAACGCACAGGAACGCGTCATTTACATAAAGGTAACCAGTGCTACATTATTTCAAAAACTGCCGAACAAATTTATCGAACCCGTGCCATTTCGCTATGATTCTGGAGAAATTACGCAACTGTGGTGACGGCTGGAGTCAGTGCTCAGCACCAGGCTGCTTCACCAATACCCGGACCAAGCTGGAATGAACTCATGGACACCGAAGCGCTTGTTCCACCCCCATCAACCCCCGTCAACCCCCGTGTTACCGGACCAACCCCTGGCTGCTGTTAACGACCCTGCAGGGTCTACTGACAACTTCCCTGCCATCAGGGGTGTATATACAAATTTTTTCGATGAGGGGGTCTGACTATCCTGGAAAATTGGGAGTATTCTCAGGGGATTGTCACCGCAAAATACCCAGAAATATCAACAAATAACTTGGAACATATAGCTCTGTGTAATTATTTTAGATAAGAGTTAATTTGTAAAATTCTAAGTTTATATAGCCTACAATGTATTAGTGGCAATACAAACAAAGTTGTAAAATACAACGCGCTAATACAATTTTATATTTAATGAATTTTCTAGTATGGCCTATGGAGTATGAATGGCAAATATCTAAATATTTGTCAATTTATTAAGCAGAAAGGTAAAAAGTTTTTTTTTTTTTTACAAGTTGATAATTTATTTCTCAAAAGTACCGTACGGTACTGTGGAATTTTCACTTTTGCCTTACAAGGCTGAGTGTACCCCGTTCGAACCCTCAGACCAGAATTAAAATTTCTTGGCAGAGCCAGGAATCGAATTTAGACCTCCGGGGCGGCAGCTGAGAACGCTAGCCGCTACACCACGAGGTAGTCTAATTTCAATCTTAATATTGTATATAACTTAGGCAATAAGTTAAGATTAGGGTGTATGCTACAAGAAAATTTACAATTAGTTTATGCTTTTACCAAAGCAACACATTCTTAATTTTTATTGACTTTGTTTGGGGGGGGGGGGGGCTGGTGCCCCCTCAGCACCCCCCCCCCCTTATAAACGCCCCCGCCTGCCATCACACGGCCAAATCTCATAGCCAATCATCCCCCCTCTACCCACTACAACTTGCCACCTGCGACACATGAGCACTCTGCTGAATTTCCCGTCTCCACGCTGGAAACTCAGTCGTCACCTGTCTTGGCACACAAAAAAAATTAAGCTAAGCTCCACGTCCTCGCCCTCACACGCCTACGCCAGACCCCCTCCGCGTGATATCCCGGCCCAAATCATGAAAACCTTGGCCGCCTCTGTGCCTCCAATAGATCCCCGTATGATGCCACATTCTCACAATCAACAAACCGGTGATCCTCCGGATATAGCCCGTTCATTCCATGGCGCCTCTTAATAGCTGTTCGCACCATGTATTCTCCTGCCTCCTCCGAGCCCTCCACATGTTTCCTCTCTTTTCCATAATGTCAGAGTTTATTACAGTATTAATGTCAAAGAAGGTCACATAAAATTCCGAACGGTCCAGAGATTTCTTCGAGAGGCTGATGTGGATATTGCCTTCCTTCAAGAAATCGCCCTCCCCGTTCTTCCTATGTCCTCATACTATAACCTATATGTCAAAGTGGGAGTTGCCAGTAGGGGTACGGGGTTCCTCACCCGGCACGATATTGAGCTTGCAAACATCTAACAACATCCTTCCGGCAGAATAATATCTGGCACCTTCAGTAACTCCACCTTCGTCGATATTTACGCCCCCTCGGGGAACAATCCCCGTGTGGAACGCAATAATTTACTTCTCAATGAATTATATGTCCCTCTACGGCACCTGGAAGAGAAATTGATCCTAGCTGGGGACTTAAATTGTGTCCAACGTTTGAAAGACACTACTAGCCGAAACAGCGCGTCCAGTCCCACTGTAATGGTGCTCCTCACCTCCCGCAAACTGACTGATGAGGTCGATACTTTACAAGTGCCCTTGCTCCATTACACCTATGTTCAGCATAATTCTTCGTCCCGTCTTGATCGCATTTGTGCGTCACATTCCCTTCTTCAACCCAGGCGATACGACGTCACGCCTGTTAGTTTTAGCAACCAATATGCTGTCCTCTGCACCTTCCACTTTCCCCATCGTGTATTCTTAATTGGCCGGGGCTACTGGAAATTGATCTGTTCCCTACTGCAAGACGATGAGTGCCACAACATATTTCGCCACCACTGGAACCAATGGGAACTGCGACACCAGGCATATAGTGACTGTGTGGAATGGTGGGATAACATAGTTAAATCAGGTGTTCGCAGGATCTTCAGGACTCAGTCATATGAGCGTGCCGAAGCTAAACGTTATACCACTGAATTTTACTATTCCATTCTACGTCAACTCCAACAACGCCACGACTCTGGGTAGCATCAATAGGATGACCTACGGAACGTTCGGGAGAAAATATTCGTCCTCCAACAACGCCCTCTCTCCGCCTTGAATGTGACCTTGAATGATCACACCGTACTCCCGGATGAACTTGCAAGTGTTTACAACTTGGCTCGCTAACACCGTAATCAGCAACGGAAGTTTATACATCAAATCGGTCACAGGATAGCCGCACCCTCACCACTACTGACGCCGTACGGGTGAAGTGTTCTCCTTCTACCACGACTTATACGCTCAAGTGGAGAGAGATCCTAGCTGCACGACCAAACTTATGAACTCTTGCCACACCTGATGTAATATGCTGCATTGTTCCCGACTGTTGACAGCCGTAGCGGCACCTATCATCTGGTACAGCAGGATTTTTTACAATGAACTTGAGGTAGTTCCTTGTATGGATGGCTTGGTCTTGAATTGCAAGCATACATCCTTCAGTTTCTGGAAAGATCTGTCCTGAAGTTAGCCCGTAGTTCGACGCAGTTATATCAACATTTGCTTGACTCACCTCATTTGGATGTCTTCCGTGCAAAGGTTTTTGCTTTCCATGCTTCCATCTTCTGAAGGTCTTATGTAGGTGGTGTTGAATCTCTTGTTGACACAAGCTCACTGGAAATAATAAGTGCAGTTATTATTAGGCAGAGTGTTCTAATCATTTGACTTTATTTAACACCATCCGATAAAATACTTACATTTTTTTTAAGAGCCAACAATTTCCAATTCGCTTGGCATACTTTATTACAATCATTAAAGCTCAAGGGGAAACTCTAGAACGTATTGAACCCGAGGGGGTCATGCTGACTGATATCGAACGTGGATCTCAGAGACTGTGATCTCAGAATAAAGGTTCCACCAGGGAACGAACCCGAGATCTGTTGAGGGAGTTTCATTGTAAAAACCCCTAGAGGAAAGTATATATTTAATCACTGGTGTGATTTCAGTTGATAATGACATTATTTATTAAAATAATGCAGGGAAAAGGAGCGGAATGCAGCATTATTGGACTACTTGGAGTAGGCTATGCTGGACTTAGAACGCAGAAGTAGAGAGTTTGACGTTTTACTAATAAGCCCAGAATAGTAGGAGGAGACTCTTGGAGCATTGTCAATCTCGCTGACCTAGTTAAGTCGTCTGGAAGGGGTCGGGGGGTTGAATAATGACCAGGTTCTTCCCCGTTTGAGAAGGAAAATGGGAGTGGGATGAGAAGATCCCAAGGAAAATCATTGATTACTCGTAATTGGAGTAACGCAATGACATGAGAGTTGCACACAGGTGAATCTTTAGCCAGGAGGCTAATTTTAGAGCCTTTAATCTGCGAAATTGACGCATATTTAATGGAGTGCGTAGGGACACAGGACGATGGAGGTTCGCGGCTGGGTTTGACGATGTCGCCAGGGATTCCCACTGAAACCGCGTCCCCAAGCCATGGGAAAAGCAATTAATATTAATTAATTGGCCGATCGATCCTTTAGCACGCAGATAGTTCTGGGATCAGTGAAGAAAAAGGAACCCGATGAGCATTGTTTCGAGACCAGAATCACGCTGGGAGAGGAATTGAGATAGCGCGGGAAATTTAGCTCTACTTTTTGTGTGAAACCAATATAAGGGAGTCGACCCTTGGCAGAGGTCGGTAGTTTTGAACAGACTCGAGCGCGGAACGTATGTCGGTCCGGCTCAGGAAAGGACGCTCAAACAAAGATTTGAACATTTGAGTGTTAACCATTATATTCACCGCACATCGTAATGCACCAAGTGAGAAGATAATCATGCATGGTCATGAAATAATAAGAAGTACGGTAATCAACGAACGTTATTGTGTAAAATGCGTATTACCGAAGTCAAGGAAGGAGGCCCGGACTTCAACTTGGGAAGCCGCGCAATAAAACCTTTAGAAGGCTTTATTAAGGAAAGTCGTGCCGCAGGTGATGTCAGCAGTACGAACAATGGTTTGTGTTCACATAGGAAGTACCGTGTGATACAAGTTGCAGAACTATTGAAGGTAATAAGCTGTGCAAAAATTATGTACAATGTTAAGCGCAGTGTATAATGTATTGACTGGTTATACATGTCTTATTACGCTGGAATGCGCTGAGAGAAACTTCACGAAGCATTTGGTAATGTCTTAAGAATACCAAATAGTAACGCTCAGGACGGAAGTAAGCATATTTATGCAAAGCAGGAAGTTTACCGTAGGATTATTGATAGACTGTTGGTGAATCCCGGAGGCAGAGGAACCAGACTTTCAATCAGGAGTTGGTAGGAGCACGGAAGATGCCGTCGACGCTTGCAATTCTGATATTTTGCCGGGGAATTTCAACCAATGAAAAGTGTAAAATGTGACGTGTGTTATGTGTAAATCATATGTGAAATATCTTTTAAATTAATGGTATAATAAGTGTCATAAAGTGTCATTTGTTTTGGAAGCAATAGCTTCCTTATAGAAATGAAAAGTGCCGTGCGGTTGGTGAGAGAAATGTATCATAAAATGTGTATATTCAAGATGCAAATGTCGCACTAAATCTGCATATGGCAGGCGACCCGGAAGGATATAAGTGGTTGGAGCCACCATGATGAGCCTATATATGTGAGTACCCCACAAATTATGATTATGTAGAAGTATAGGCCACTGCATGTAATGTGATTTCAGAGTTATAAAGATGCCAGTAAAAATCAGTATTAGGAGATAGACCCTCCAGGTTTAATCATTATTGTGTTGATTTTAGTAGAGTTGAGATTTTGTTACATCAGTGAGTGGATTAATCGTTACCACTATTAATAAAATGGCAAATCAGTTATGTAAACGTAACGTGACGAACACGGTTGTTCGATTTTTAAGATGGTTAAGTTGTGTCGGATTTTGGTAATTTATGTCAGTAAGAATAATAATAATAATGAATAATAAAAGGTATGAATGAATACATCAGGAAAAATGTGGTAAGCAAGAAATATTTACGCTAATTGGAAGACTTATCGATCTAAGCAGTAAGATTATACAGTAAGATTACATTAAGGGATTGAGAAAAGAGTTTAATATCAGAATATATTGTATTAATGGGAATATAATTATGCAAGGAAATGGAAAAGCTTTCTAGTGAATTGAATTTGCAGCTTGTGTAAAAGCTTATAGAGTAATTGATAGATTTCTCTTAATAATTAACGGACGAAGATTCTAACATTAGGTCATGGAACCAGGTATTCTATTCGACGTATGAAATCTCGTATGCCGTGGGTATACTGGGATATGTGCTTTGTGCCAGAGTGTAATTAGTGTTGGACCCTAACTCTGATGATGGATATGGAATGTTCCGGGTTCGAATCCTGTGATAGGTGAGAGGAGAACGTTGGACACCTCTGCATTCTATCTGATCGCCCGAGAACTTATTATTGAGTGATTCGGCTCTTGTGAAGCGAATCTTATGACGGCAGCATATATGGCTGACCGCAGCATTTATTTAAGATACCGGTTATCCTACTAGACCAATGTTTTTATGAATCTCGTGCCTTCATGTTGAAATGGACCGATTTGGTGCCAGTTATTATTATATCCTCAGGGTAGGAATAAATGTTAAAGCTCATCCAATACCTATTTGCATAATATTCAGTTTAAATCCATTGAGATATGTGTGTCACTGTGACCACGGTATTGTCTTTAAAAATAGTAATACTGCTTGGGGAGATGAAGTCCAGGAATCAGGGAGACAATGGTCGGTTTACAGCTGTGAACAACCCCTACTCCGTTCCATTGTATACAGACAGCTCCAAGGGGCTGGGTCGCTAAACGTACCATGAAGGCTAGCGTTTGGAGAGGAAAGATTTAAGACCTTGCTTGCATTGAAAGAAACATTGTTATAGTGAGTAATGAAGTCATGTGGTTTAAGAACACATTGGTAATTATAGATCACCCTGATGGTTCATGATTTTAGCAATCTAACGAATGGTTGGAAGTTGAATTTATTACTGTCACTGACAACGTTTTCAGAAGTTGGTTACTTAACGCCACAGGCTACGCGCGCAAGGGTAGTTTAATAGTATCGTCCGACACAGCGTTGACTAAAGTTTTAAGATGAAATCACAACGGCATGCAGTGGAGCTATATAAATAGAGGAAGTGTAGGGGTAGCTTGACATAAGTATGGGGTTGCACGTAGACTGCTGTGCAACACCTGAATAGGCTAATGCATGTAAAGCATTTGGTGGGAAGAGAAAGATCAAACACACACGGCACACATAATTGTCAAATTAAGACGAGATTTAAGGAATAAGTAATTTTGTGAAATTAAAGAAGTCACATTGGATGACAGAAGAATTACAGTACAGTTTGTTTATGAAGTTGTAAGTGCATCAGCGCACTAGAGTGAATTGTAAAGTTGATATAAGGGTAAAGGTTTGAGTTATGATATGAGTTTATTATGAAGATATTATGTTAATATTAGCGGATTGTGGAAGTAATATTTTTGTTTGATTTTGTTTTATGTTTATTGGGATTGTTTTATTTGTTTGAAGCCATGATTTTATTACTGAATTAAAGTCTTAGAATAGAGTTGTGCCTTATCATTGTAGAGTTGATACCTTTTAGTTTCAAATCCAAAATATGCAACGGCTCAATGGGGGAACGGTACACGCCCGAGTCCTGATGCTAGCTGGAGGCGGAAGCATATTTTCTATGGAGATTACTCACATGGGTACAGTATATTTCGTAGGTCTCTACAGTATGTTGCAATGTAGAGAGTGCAATCTTTTGGCGCCCTTAAAGTTGCAATAGTTCTAAATGAAAATAGGCTAAAAATCACCTTTTTGAGTCATACTCAATCCATCGAAGTAAATGTCTGCATAATGAACTAAAATAATAATCTTCATCTGCTTGTATATAAATCTATGGCGTACATATAAAGTAATCTAACATGTTAGGCCTCAGAAATATTTAACTAATTCAAAATATCACCGAAATGTATTACATAATAATAATAATAATAATAATAATAATAATAATAATAATAATAATAATAATAATTGGTTTTACGTCCCTTTTAACATTCGATTCCCGGTCAATGCATGTGAGATTTTCGAAGTGAAATGCCATGTCCTGTGGTTCGGATTCCACGTAAAAAGGAGGTCCCGTGGCTCATAATCACAAGATTCACGGTCACGTAAAACTACAATCTTCCTTTTTTCCCTTTTAACAACTGTGGCTTTTAGAGACGCCGGGGTGCCAGAATTTTCCCCCGAAGGGGATCTTTCACGTACCAGTAAATCTACTGACACTGCAACGGTTTCCCTGATGGGTGCTTACCTTTACCTTCTACGTCTAAGATTGATTTATTAATTGGGCGCCAAGGTGCCAACATCAAGTTGAAACCTAACATTTATATTTATACCAACCCCTAGCTTGCGTAGAACACATGACATACTCTTCGAAATCAGACCGTGGTATGATTGCATCATTAACCCTGATAACATTTGCATTGGGAGAAGGTTTTGTCTTATATATAAAACTACCTACTGGAATCAAAGATTGCATGTTGAATAAAATGAGTTTAATAACCAAAAAACAAGACTGTGATAAATTTAATAATAATAAGAAAATGGAACTTAGAGATTTTACTATTACCACAAGAAAATTACGTGAAATTGGAGTCGGATGAATTACTGAATTTACGATTATTACCAAGCTATGAAGTTACTGAATTTACTATTATAAATGAATGAAAAGAGAGAGATTACGTAGATATGCGTCATTCGCGCTTACCATTGGAGATGGTTTCTCCCTCGTACATGTTACTTCAAGAGAGATTGCTTTAGACTCTTGGCCGGCGTCATATTCTTCGTTTCTTGATGTAGTCGAATTAATTATAGAAGTTTGAATACTGTTAGTGGTGGATCAAAATCCCAAAGCCACTTACACGGTCTGCCTATTCACAACAGCTTGTATAATACCCATGACGAATTGGTCAGTGTAGTATACCAGTACGATGTAGTTCACCATGGAACACAAGTAATAAGTCCGGAGACTAATGCGAAGATTATAATGTTCAAAGTAACGGTCCGTCCATAACGGAACGAAAGAATGAGTACGTCCACTTCGGACAAAACATACAGAGTTAGTAGTCCTGTTCTTCACGCCGCGCGGTCACTATATGCCCTCGGCACGCTACCCCTTCCAACGTTCCACTCCTCGGTCTGCTGCCTGGCCTGTAGACCAATCACCGTGCGTCATCATGTAACACGACACCGCTGGCTGTGGCCCGGCCTCCTCTTGATTGGCTGGGACATCCACGCGCTCCTTCCCGCCATAAAGTTCATTGCTCTCGTTGTGACGCTTGGATGCACATATTTCGTTTCAATAAACATAAATCGCCTTTTCAATAATCCGCGCTGTTGAAGAAGTTCCTCGGTTTCGACATCTTGTTGTTGTTCTCAAAGGCTGTTCTTGGATCCGTAATTCCCGATGACGCAAATTTCTCTACTAGCCCTAACTGAATAAAATTTACTGTGATAATGGCTATAGGAATAATCCGATTGATAGTGTTTTCTAATATATAGAAAACCTATCTCTATGGTTATAAAATTTAAAAAGAAAGCTCCAAAATAAAATATGACATTAATAATAATAGTAATAATAAATTAAATTAGCTTGGCTGAATAAGTTGATGCGTTTAAACAAACATTAAACAGCTTCCATTTGACTTATGTTAGTGGCAAACATACCCTACGAAAAACAGGTTACAACACGGCGCTCTCACATTTGCGCACCCGAAAATACCAACTAGCTGCGCCAGGACTCGACCCTGCAACCTTGGGAACAGAAGGCGAGAACGTTACCGCTGAGCTACGCAGCCAGGTGAAACTTATAACAGCAATCAAACTCAAATAATTGTGTATGGTTATACAGGACTACTATTTATGTAGGCCTACGTACTGTATTTAAGTAATATTCAAAAACCTGTTGAACATTAAACAACATGGCGTCGAATTGATATTCAAGTATTTAAAATGATTCTGCTGGTGATCTAATCAACCAAGAACATTGAAGCGTGGCACGAGGGATCTATATTTAGAGATTACTACATAAAGAACTAATGTTTTACAATTGTTTTCAAAATTTCAAAACGGCATCAGTTCGAAATGAAAAAGACATTCTTTTACTTAGTGGTAGGCCCATACTGTTCAAGGGATGGAAGAAAAGCTTTGTATAATGAAGCATAATAATAATAATCATGATAATAATAATAATAATAATGTATGTATGTCTACCCCTTATTATTCCCGTTTTCCAACGGGGTCGGGAATGAGATGCGATGGAAGTATTTGTGGCGATGGTTTTTACGGCCGGATGCCCTTCCTGACGCCAACCTCATGCGAGGAGTTAATGAGAGATGAAATGAATGATGGTGAATGAAACTGGGCAAGGATGTGGAAGGAAGCGGCCGTGGCCTGTCAGAAGGTACCGTCCCAGCATTTGCCTGGTGTTGAAAATGGGAAACCACGGAAAACCATTTCAAGGACGGCCGACGGTGGGGCTCGAACCCACGCGTCTACCGAGTCAGCAGAGAGCTTGGCCCCATGGCCTAATGCTGCGCTTTAGCCAGCGTAGCCACTACTGCCGGTAATAATAATAATAATAATAATAATAATAATAGTAATAATAATAATATGAACATTAATTGTAATATTAGTAATAATAGTAATATTGATGATAATAATAACAATAATAATAATAATAATTTTTATCTAATGTCATTGAATTCTGTAGCTTACCTTTCGTAAATATAAAGACGTATATTTGACTGTCTAAATTAAGCTGCTGCACGTGTCAAAGAAAAGCTCTGTGTCGTTCTTAAAATATACTAAAAGTACTGTATATTCTAATATGTAATTTTTCATTGTAGTGTTGTAACTGTTTTAAGGTGTGAAACTTATGTCATCAGCCCAATTTTCTTATGTAGGTGTCGTAAATTATAGGTTTAACTCATATATATTTCTGAAAAAGAACATGTGTTACTGATGTTTTATTGAACCGGTCTCTCAGAAAGTTGAGAAACCAGTACCATGAACTTGTAGGTACACAATCCTTTAGTGTTATTTTCATGGATTGTATAATTATAAGCCTCATTGTGTACATTTGGTCACATTTTCCAATGCTGGAGGTGTGTTTGTGTGAGTTATCTTATATGACGGTGAAAGCTTTTATATAAGACAGGGCAAACATCAATATCCTATACTCAGTCCAAGCAATCTGCGAAGTGCCAGTGTGAAAACACGTAGTCTGCGCACAGGAGTGACTCGGCTGACTGGTCCATTGATGCGAGATGCCACTTGATAATTTGCACAGGAGGATGGCACAGCCTTGGATTCACCCAAATCTCGCAATGGCTGGGATGCTAAGCTCCACCCATTGCATTCTCTTCTCACTTCCTCCATGTCACGTCATACGCAAAACTCCTTCACAGATTCCGTGGATGAGACATAGAAAGACCATTATGCTAATTGATGTGTAACATCTTTCCGCTCGGTTGCTGGATAGTTTTGTGGGAGTGGTTTTGAAAATTGGGGCCGGAAGTGAATCGGGCGGAAGTGGATCGACCGGAAGTGGATCGGACGGAAGTGACGACGCACTGCCAGAAAAATGGGACGGAAGTGAATCGGGCGGAAGTGGATCGAACGGAAGTGGATCGGACGGAAGTGAAGACGCACTGCCAGCTGGATGTACAATTGAAAATGTGTGTATTGGAAACAAGGCAGTGTGTGCTCTGTAGCGCGAGACTGTTATGGCAATACAGTAGGCAGTGCATTTAGCAGGCACTGGTTTGACGAGCACAGTGGCAAATGTTTCACCGACTTTCATTTTGTCATTGAGCAGTTTATGAAGCTTCACGTTCAAGGTTGAATATCACATGGGGTAGGACAAATACGACAAAAGACATTTAAGTAAGTGGCATTATTGTCAAGCTGTGGGTGAGTAGTCAAATATTAAATGCATAACATAATGTTGTTATATGAGTGGAATAAAAGCTGTATTTTCATCATATGTGAGACTAGGTCATTTCATGATTGTAGGAAGCCATGTTTTGATTGTTTACGACGAACTGTATGAGAGCCTTGAGAATAATGAATGTTATAGTTACTGAGGAATGTGCTCACAGTATTTGAGAGTACTGTCGACGTTGTGTGTCACTTTGTTATTATGAATTATTAATGTAAAAGGAAGGAAGGAAGCTTGTAGTTTTGCGTGTCCGTTAATCTCACGATCATGATCCACGGTATCTCCCTTTTACGTTGAATGCGAACCACAGGACATGTCATTTCAATTCGAAAATCTCACATGTATTGACCGGGAATCAAACCCGGTCTACCTTGGTGAGAGACTAACAGCTTGACCACTGCGCCACAAATGTGACAGTAGCATATCTCCAATTCATACTATACATTCATCATAGTACCAGTATGAAAATGGAGTGTAAATTAACATTTTAAGAATGTCCAAGCTGTGTAGTATACGAATAGGACAACATGTCAGATATTACACATCATATGCGACTACTGTAGCCTAAGGCTCGTATCTTTTTTTAAATTTTAAATATTATATGTGTATGTCTTGCCTGAAATAAGTACAGCGTTTGGACATTGAGTTTTTCATTTTTATTTGTTGCTCTATACATTATCATAATTTAGGTCATGTTCCAAAAGCTGTTTAGTCTATCATATGGAAATGCATGCAATAGACGGGAGAGTTTTAAAATGGAACAAACCGGTGGAATTATAACAATAGGCTTTTTAGTTTTTCACTAAACTACATGACGCCCGGGAATGTTCTCCGCAGTGGCAACGTACAGCTGCGAGAGGTTGCGTCATCGGTTTAGTTGGCAGCACAGTGTCCTTGATAGGGCGAAGGCCATATGTGTGGGCTTTGGGCTGTCGAATTAAGCAGTGTGTATTGCAATAAGCGAGCATGTGTGTCATCAGCACTTCTAGCATCAGTTATGAATGGCTGTGATGAGTATAAAGTTTACTGTTTGTTTGTTATGTTACAAGCGACAGCCGTGCTGCCAACGTAACTGGTGACGTCATCTCTCGCAGCAGCGTGTAGGCACTGTGGAGAACATTCCCGGGCGCACTGAACTATCTGTGCAATGAATGGATTGGAAAAAAGCTAAATATAAGTTGTTAGATTTTAGATATCCTTATATCAGGAAGAGATATGGCCGGAGATATTTAAGCCATGTTGTCCTTTGGCCTCGCCTTGGTATACTTCACACTCTTGAGGCAGCAACAAGCGCTAGTGACAGGAACTCGTCGATAGATGCCACACTCTGAAGAGTCGAGCAAATTAGCTCGAGTTCTGCTCATTATCGCAAGCTTACGTATGGCTGCTACCGTCTCCTACCAAGGACCCTCAAGTTCAAGTGTCTCCACTGAGTGAGAATCTTGTCTCGATAATGCCAAAATGACGGCAGTGTCGTTTTAAATGAAAAATTCCATGCTTACTCAATCCACTGCACGTGTCAAATAAAAGCTCTCTGCTAGTGTTACCCCGAAATGTGAACCAGTACTAATTTTTACTTACTACAAATACAAAAGAACATTATTTGTTCCATTTTTATAGAACGCCGCATGGATATTGTTTACGTGAATTTTCTCACTAAATTACTAGAAAAGAAAGCTAGTGACATAAGGAGAGCATGTTGGATGTATTTTCAAGTGAGATAATTTTATATAAATATAGACGTGGCCAAATTATTGAAAATAAAATGAAAGTTGCAATCCTTTAACTATAGCCTAATATTTGTAACCAGTGCTTTCATAAATTTGATTTTAGTCACTGATGAGTGTGAAATTTCTTTACTGTATTTTGCACTGTATCATTTTAATGGAATTATTTTGAGCCAGTTTGTTCTACACCGTTGTTTTCTAAAAATGTATTGCACCTCCTCCTAAGAAATCTAAAAAAACTGATTTCTTCAGAAAACATATCACAGCCCAAAAAGTAGCAATTATAGAAGACTTTTAAATAACTAAGCAATTATATGCAACACTGTCCGTATGTATTTCTACCCCTTATTATTCCTGTTTTCAACGGGGTCAGGGATCAGAAGCGATACATTTCCATGTGGCGGATGGTTTTTACGCCCGGGCGCCCTTCCTGACGCCAACCTAATGGGAGGAGATAATGAGAGATGAAATGAATGATGTTGAATGAAACTGGGCAAGGATGCGGAAGGAAGCGACCGTGGCTTGGCAGAAGGTTCCGTCGCAGCATTTGCCTGAAGTTGAAATTGGGAAACCACAGAAAACCATTTGATGGACGGCCGACGATGGGGCTGGAACCCACGTCTACCAAGTCCTCAGTGAGCTTGGCCCCATGGCCTAGCGCTGCGCGTTAGCGAGCATAGTTACCGCTGTCGGTAATTATATGCAATACTGACTGTAAATATTTTTTTTAAAATCCAGTAACATAACAAATTGTGTGCGATTATGTGGCAGGACCACCTCACTTCTAATTAACCGTAATTGATTTGATGCAGTTCCAACTTTTGTGGTTTAAACGTACCTCTAATGTACAAGAAAATCAAGGAATGTATTAATTTTAAGATATTCCGGTATGGAAATGAATCATTACCACGTTACTTCAGAATTAATTCCTCTGTGTGGAAAACTAATAATCTAATAATATGAATACGTTTGAAGAATTAGGTGTACTGGCATGCTTGTGAGGTTCATTTTTTTATCGCTATCATCTACTTGGAACCAACATGAACAGATTAATTTAGGGGAATGGACGCTTGCCCTGTGACGTATGCTTTGACGACGTGCCACAGTACCTTACGATCAGGCCATGCTGGTCAAACAAAACGTCGATAGAAATTGATCACGATACCACGTTACCGAGAATAGCAGTCCGAAGACAGTAATTTCCCCTCTTCATTCTCGCCTAAGAGACCGATCGGAATGATAGCGAGGCTGTGTAGCTCAGGTAGTAGAGTGCTAGCCTTCCATCAAGGCTGTGTCTAGGCTGTCATGTAATAAATGAAAGTGAGCATATACGACAGCCTTATGTCAATGGATTTAATGGCACGTACAAGAAATTCTGTGAACATAAAATTCCGGCAACTGGACTTCCCCCCAAAAAATAAAAACTGTGTCTAAAAAACTATTATTATTATTATTATTATTGTTTTATTCAGTACATATAACACATTGCTGGTACATTACAACATAACTGTACGGGCTTCAGGGAACCAAAGTATAGTTACTGAAACAGCAACCTCTAAGCTGGAATGTCGCTACCCATGAACGTCCGGACGATTTGGGTTGTTGAGAGAACTACTGCCCTCTGCATTAGTTTGTATAGTTGAGTATCCAGATCCAGTTCTTTAAGGCCTTGGAGAAAGGTACTTGGGAACACGCCCGTACTTGAGACAATGATAGGTATGGTCTTGACCCGTTCTACATGCCATTTTCTTTTGATAGGGTCGACCAACTCGCTATATTTGCGGATCTTTTCTATGTTTTTTGACTGGAGATTCTTGTTGTTAGGAATCACAACATCAATCAAGGTAGTTTTCTTAATTATCTTGCTGACAACTACCAGATCTAGCCTGTTGTGTGATACCAATTTATCAGTCAGAATAGTTCGGTCCCAATACAACTTGTATTCCTTGCTTTCAAGAGCTGATATTGGTGGTACGAAACTTTCTTTCCCTTTAGAAGCTGAAACTTATCAGCCAACTCCTGATGCGAGATTTTAGCGACTGCATCATGCCTTTGTTTGTGCTCCGTCGCCAGGAAATATCTACATGCATATGTAATATGCTGCATTGTTTGCGACTGTTGACAGCCGTAGCGACACTTATCATCTGGTACAGCAGAATCTATTACAATGAACTTGAGGTAATTCCTTGAAGGGATTACATGGTCTTGAATTGGAAGCATAAATCCTTCAGTTTCTGGAAAGATCTGTCCTGCAGTGAGCCAGAAGTTTGACGCAGTTATATCAACATTTGCTTGACTCACCTCATTTGGATGTCTTCCGTGCAAAGGTCTTGCTTTCAATGCTGCCATATTCTCATACCAGAAGAGCTGCAAGAGTCAGTTAATTGTTACAAAAGTGCATGTGATCGCTTTGGTCTTACCATAAATGTCAATAAGACTAAAGTCTTGGCACAACCTTCACCAGGCACACCTCTTCCTCAGTTCAATATCTCCATCTCAAATTTGCCATTAGAACAGGTAGACCACTTATCGTACCTGGGCAGTAAGATTTCTGTGAGCTGTACCTGTGAGCAGGATGTGGATAAGAGAATTGGCGCAGCCCATGCAGCATATGGACGATTAGCGCACCAGGTCTTCATGAATAAAGATCTGTCCATGAGTACAAAGCTTGTGGTGTACAAAGCAGTAGTCATTTCTAGATTGTTGTATGGCTGTGAAACGTGGACCCTTTACCGACGTGATCTTAGGAAGCTTGAGCGTTTCCACCTACAAAAACTTCGATCAATCCTGAGGATTAAATGGGAATACCGCATTACCAATATTGCTGTTCTGGAAAAGGCTCAAATCAACAGCATAGAATCATCCATAATAGGTCACCAATTTAGATGGATTGGTCATGCCCATCGGATGGATGATGTGAGATTACCTCGTCAAATGCTATATGGTGAGTTATGCTATGGCACCAGACCTCATTGTGGTCCTAAGAGGCGCTACAAGGACCAATTTATGCAGACCCTGAAATTGACAGGTCTTGATTCACAAACCTGGGACATGCTGGCTGAAGACCGCTCAACTTGGCGCCGTACCATCTCGGATACTGTAAAGACGTTTGAAAGGGATCGACGCACACATGAAGAGGCCAAGCGTCAAGCTAGGAAACTTCGAGCAGCCCAACCACGTCCTCCTCCAGCAATACTATGTGACTTGTGTGGGCGCTTGTTCCATGCCAGGATTGGACTCTTTAGTCACCGTAAACACATTCACAAACTGGACTGAAGGAAGAAGATTTATACTCGGTTTCGAGTTAAAGCCGATGATGATGATTCTGAAGGTCAGTATGTAGGTGGTGTTGAATCTCATGTTGACACAAGACCAGTGGCGTTGATCTGTCCGCCTCACTGATGGTTCTGTGAAGTACAGATGACCTCGCTTCTGCTTAGAAGTTCTCCCTAAGGATGTCTATCAGTCGTTTCATCTGGTTATCAATGTCACCGAACCCACGTCCACCTAGGCTTCTGGGCAGGGTCATTCGCTCTACTGAATTATGATCCAAAATAGGTACAATATGACCTAATATATTTACATGCTTTCTAAAAACAAGTGTTAATAATGAAATGAAATATTATTTTTATTATTAATTCTACATTAAAACCTTTAAAAAATGTTAAAATCTACGCTGATTTCATGAATAGGTCTACGATAAAAATGTTTTCCTCAAATTCGTATCGCAAGAGACTCGCGGAAAGCAGCATATTTTTAACCTTTTCTTGCGTTAAAAACTGCGACACAAATCACATTTCCTCTAAATGGAAAGAAAATGCCCTAAGATAAAAAATACTACCAAGTTTAGTTACACTTTAATATTTTCTGATAGTCTGCAACAATTGACAAGTTTTTAAATTTTCAGCGCCACTAACGCACACCTTGCAGCGCCCTTGTACCTTACTAGTCATACCGGTCACTCCCCATGGAGGTGTGAATGTGCTGTTGATAGGCAAGGTTTGAGTCACTGGAAAACACTGCGAGGAGGTGGTGTCCGGACAGTTCCCCACACAGACACTTCCACACACTGCAAAAAATACTGACACTTCCCCACAGCCTTTGGACGTGGCTACCTGTTTAATGACTCAGAAATAATCTCAGCTGACATTTCCACACACATCTTCCCCCCACCACCAAGGCTACTATGGAAACGATCAAGTTGAAGAAATAAATGTGGATTTTGAAGCTGCTGTAATTTATTCTCTGAAAGACGTATTTCCAACAACAAAAATACATGGCTGTCATTTTCACATGACAAATTGCTTATGGACAAAAGTACAGGAATCCGGATTGTCGGTGGAGTACCGAGAGAATAACGAAATCAGCCTGCATGTCCGTATGTGCGCAGCACTTGCGTTTTCAAAACCTGAAGATGTGCTCGATGGATGGATGGAAATACACTCTCAAGCTTCAGAAAGTCCCAAACTTAGCCAGTTTTTTGACTACTTCGTTGACAACTTACATGCGTAGGGGCGATCATCCTTTCAAATTTAAGGGCCGACCACAGCGAACAAATTACGGCAAATATTCTTTCGTAAACCGTACAATTGATAACTGGAACTCTCTACCTGCCGCAGTAGGTGTGTTTAAGAAAAGACTGACTATTTGTGTAAATACTCCAGTTTAATTGTTAGTGAATTGTTATGTAGCCTACAATTATTTATTTGTTATGTATATCTAATTTGTCACCGGGGGACACACCCCCAATTGCAAATAAACGAATGAATGAATGAACTGGCTAGATAACCAAGACATTTCAATCGAGATGTGGAACTGCCACCAAGCACAACACAGGACAACGAATGCTGTTGAGGGCTGGAACAACCGACTCAACAATCTTACGAGAGACCTCACCCCAAATTAAAAGAGGTTGTCCAAGTGTTGAAAGACGGAAGCTGAGAAGACAAACTGCGCATTTGTAAAGGCCGAGCTCAACATGGAAGGGGAGAAAAAGAAGACGAAAATATGTCAAACTGGACGGACGGATTGAGAACATTCAGAAAAGGTTCGAAAATGACAACAACAACAACAACAAAAAGCTTTCTGAAGGCAAGTTGCCTATTCACAGAAAATGGAGTAGGTTAATATTATTGTTGAACCCAAAAAAATAAAATACAAAACAACTGACGAAGCCTAGAAAGCTGATTATAAACACGCCAAAATGATAACAACACCAAAATGACCGGTTTTGTTATTATGTAGCCAGTCCATAGCCTGGATAAAGTGTGATGGAAATCAGACTCTGCATTTATTTTATTTTGATGGAAATTACACTACATCACAATATTTTCGAGACCGTGTTAGTAATGAAGTACATAGACCGAGCGCTTTTCTTCACTCCAAATGAGTATTATGTTAAGGTGCATTGTCACTGGTTCGGCTGTAACGGTGATCGCTGAAGCCTATAGCCTAAAGGGACGGGGTTGTGTGTGGAACTGTCAGTCGAGATTATTTCTGAGTCATTAAACAGGTATCCACGTCCAAGGTCTGTGGGGAATTGTCAGTATTTTGGGCAGTGTGTGGAAGTGTCAGTGTGGGGAACTGTCATGTAATCGAGGAGGTCACTCAACTTCAGACTTTGGTCAACATTCCACAGCGTTGGAGGGGATGCTGGCGGGGAGAAATCAGCTGTTGTACTGAGGGATGATGATGATGATGATAATTGTTGTTTTAAGGGGCCTAACATCTAGGTTATCGGCCCCTAAGTTGTTGTACTGAGGGAAATGCAGTCTAAGCTCTTTTCCAAAACATTGACCGACGATTTTTGGGATTTAATTCCACCTACACTAATTAAGATACGAATACATTTCATGAAGATATTTGCTTAGAATACCATCTTCTATCGCCAGTGTAACGGATTTCACGTAGCCTATATCAATTACACTCTGCATATGAACGTTGCCCACGCCATGAACGGCAGAAGCTCTCTATTTTCACCGCCTACCTACCCTTGGTAATTCCCTCTCAAACATTGACATATTTTATTCTCTCCATACACAGCATTCAAACAAAGGATCACAAGATCCCTTTGATTCTTAATCCTGACCCTCTCCCCCATCGTGGTCACGTATTATTTCAATCCACCCTCACACTTTCCCCAGGTTTGTCTCTTGTCTGTCTGCACTGCCGTACGTTAATAAATTCTAGTTGTTATTAAAACTGTTTATTCTTTGTTATACCATTAGTGTAGGACGAACCTTTTAGAATTGTGTTCAATAAATAAATAAATAAATAAATTTAAAACAAATAAGGGAGCATTCTGTGCTATTCTAGGAAATTGGCTGCTTGATTGTGTGTGATATCCACCTAATTCCCCTGTTTCTCTTTCTGGAAATAGTGCCTAAACGTATCCACCACTCTGCATGGTGCAAATATTGAATTGTTTTTAAGAACCACTTTGTGGGGTTTGAAAAACCAGTATCGTTGAGATAACAGCCCATCTCAGTCGACCACACCTGGAGTAACAGTGAACACGAAACTGCGCGTAGCTCCAGCGAGGAAGACTACCAGATACGTAGTAGCCTGTAAAATTACAGGATAACCATAGTTGATTTTTTACAACCATATAGGCCTAATCACTCCAAATATACAAACTCCGGATATCTATCACCATTTAGCATTTCACCTAACATCATATATACTGAATTTAGCATACACCGACAGTTGCAGTACCAATACTGCAACTAAATAATTGTACATATTGTAAATATTTTCATTTGTATTTTCAAACATAGATTGTATAGCCTAAGTGTAATGGATCTGATGATGATCGCTTGACGATAGAAACTGGTCATCCTAGTGTATTTATTAATCTCATGTAATTTATTTCAGGATTAGGGCATAACCCAGCTCATTTGGGTACATTCGTGTTGACCGACTGAAAAGCACCAAACTCTTGTTAAGAACCACTTTATTGTTATGCAATGAATCGAGTATCCTTGAAGCAATGAGCCGCAGGAAATTGTGCAGAGTTGAGAACATGGTAGGCAGTTATCGACAGAAATCACGCAAATTAATTGATGTGTACAGAAATTATATCTGCCAAAAGTGTTCTGCGTTACACGCCATATATTCTTTTTTAGCGATTGGGGGTCGTATTCCTCCAATACTATTTAGTAGCATATAACATAAGATAGAGTTCTGTCGGTATTCATACACTGTCCAGTCACATTTATTCGCCCACCTGTCAAGTCAAGTTCTGGTGCAGCAACATTTCCTAGCGCGCGCAGGGAGCGCGAAGCGCGACCCAGCGTCCATGAGATGGTGTGAGGGACTGGTGCTCCTAGAGGTGCTCCTTTTACCCTTGTATAAGTGTATTGAATGGTGAGGATAAACTTTATCGCCTCGTCAGATATGAGGGAGATAGAGTTAGTGATTTTGAGTGGTATTATTATTTTACAAGTTGAAGTTGGTTTTTTAAAGTAAATTTTTTGAGTGTTTCGTTTTTAGTGTGTCTTTAGAACTTGAAATGACCTTGCCCAATGTAGTGCTGACAGAAGTAGCTTGTGGATGTTTAATGGCCGACACAGCTTAAGATGTTAATTTAATTTAGGGTGAAATTTAGCGAAAAGTACGGTGTTTATACTATTTTGATAAATGTACCTGAAGAAGTTAGCCAAGTTTGCCTTCTGGTGTCAATGGCTTTTGTCACCCATAGTTGCATTATATTTGTTGTTATAATTAATCTGTGCTATGGGGAGGCCCTTATCGTTTGTCGTTCGTGGTTCGTAGTTCGTCAGTCTGGCGTCTCAATCAGTAGTAATCCACGCGAGGAGTATCCCCTGATTTCGCTACTGATTGATAGTTGTTGAGGTGCTATTTTTCTAGTTGATTTGTTGGGGTGTTGTAGTTTAGTTTTGTGAGTGGAGCGAGTTTTTGTTGGTTTGGGAGATATTATTGGTTATTTTAAAGGTTTAAACGTCGTTGTTTTGCAGCAAGTTTTTGAGTATTAGTATGTATTTGGGTTGGCGTTTGATTTTATCGGTTGGATCGGGATCGTAATTTCCTAGGCTGTTGATTAGGGGGTTGTTATTTAAGGCTAGTTTGTTATAGAATTTTGTCGTAGATTCAATGAGGTAATCAAGAAGGTAGGGTATTTTTAGTGTTTTATGGATGTCTTTCGTGGATTTATCCATACGGCTGGTTAGTTTAAGAGCTATTCTTAGTGCCCAGTTCTGTAGTTTTTGTAGATTTGTTTTAGGTTGGAGGCCAATAGCTGGGTAGGCGTAAGTAAGGATTGGTCTTATTAGGGCTGTGTACATGTGTTTGACATTTTTGGTGCTGGTTTTACTTTTGGGGTGAATTATTGGGTATAGGGTAATCATTAGGGTTTTAGCTTGGTGGATTACGTTGTTATTATGTAGTTGAAGAGTTAACCTTTTATCTAGGGTGATTCCTAGGTATTTGTAATTATTTACCAGTTGAATGTTTTGATTGTGTAGTTTGAGGGGTGTGATACGTTGATTATGTTTCCAGGTGAAGATCATAGATTTGGTTTTGTTGATGTTGACTTGAATTTTATTGTTAATGAGCCAGGGTTGTAATAGGTTTAGATGATTTTGGAGTTGTGTTTTAGCTGTGTTGATGTTCCTGGATTTGATCATAATTGCTGTGTCGTCTGCAAAAATTGCAGTGAATGTGTTTAAGGGTTTAGGTATGTCGTTAATGTATATTAGAAATATTATTGGCCCAGCAGGCTGCCTTGGGGCACACCTGCTGAGATGTTTTTAGTGGTTGATTTAGCATTCAGTATATTTACGTAGAATTGTCTGTTGTTTAGGTAGTGATTTAAGATTTTAATGTAGGTTGGGGGAATTTGGCATTGTATTAGTTTGTAAATTAGATTTTTATGTATGACTCGGTCGAAAGCCTGTTGGTAGTCTAGGAAAACTGCCAGTGTGTTTTGATTATGTTTAATCCCTAGGGTTATGTATTCAGTGACTCTGAGGAGCTGTTGCACAGTTGAGTGGTTTTTCCTGAATCCAAATTGTTCATTTATGAGTTTGTTATATATGAAGTTGCTTATTCTGTTTAGTAGGAGTTTTTCGAATAATTAAGATATTATGTTGAGCAAACTGATTGGTCTGTAGTTAGTTGGAAGTTTATGGTTTTTGCTGGGTTTGGGGAAGCAAATGATTTTGGCGATTTTCCATTGCGATGGAAAATATTCAAATTTTAGGATATGGTTAAATATGTTGGTTAGATGTATAAGTGCTTTTGGGTTTAATTCTTTTAGCATTTTATTTTGTATTTCATCATCGCCTGGGGCTTTACTATTAGAGAGTTTTTTAATTAGGTTATGTACTTCTCTTATAGTGAATGGTTGTTGATTATTATTGTTGTTGTTGTTAGTGTGGGTGTTTAGGTATCGATTTATGTAGTCGTTTATGAAGTTATCGTAAGGGTGTTTGCATTAAGACGTTTCATGCCGTATATGCCAACGGCCATCTGTCCGATGGAGCATAACACGTGATTCATCGGAAAAGGCCACCTGTCGCAACTCAGTGGACGTCAGTTGCGGTATTGGCGTGCTAATTCCAGCCTTCGTCACTGATGAACAGCAGTCAGCATGGGCGAATGAACCACGCACCTGCTGTGGAGGCCCATACGCAGCAGAGTTCGCAGAACGGTCGTTGTGGAGACAGGGTTGGGAGTCCCGCGGTTCATCTGAGCGGTCCATTGCTCTACAGGTGCACGTCTATTCGCCCGTTCACATCTCCGCAGCCGTCTTTCACCCCTCTCGTCTATGGCCCATGGTGCACCACAGTTGCCTTGTCACCGGTTTTGAATGGCGCCATTTTGCCATGTATGGTACTCTTTAATTAACCACGGCGGCACGCCAACAAATTACAAACATAGCCGCTTCGGAAATGCTTCCACCCTTGGCCAGAAAGCCAATGATCATGCCCTTTTGGGCAGATAAATCGCACCGTGTCCGCATTGCGACAGCGACTGCACCGTTTTTCACTTCCAATCGACACCCTTTAAATACCCTCCACTGCTAGTGCCGTCTGTGCGGGACTATTTTCGTTCACGCCGAACATAGGCAGTGGTCACATTAATGGGTCTGGGCAGTGTACATATTGGTGCTGCAAATTTTAAGTTAATAGTAAAATTTCATAAAATTTGAATTTTGGCAATTCAATATTTTCACTTCAAAATATTTCGTTGGTGGTTTGTAGTTACCATTTAAATTGTTAAATACGCTTTTTGATGTTATTTTCTGCGTGTGAGCAATCTGTGCGATAGTCATTGTACTACTGTGTATATCCTGTGATGCGTTTAGATTCAATAATAGCTGGTAGATGCATTGATTAATGCAAAATTCTAGCATTTCACTAGGGTTGGAACAGTAAATCGGGGGAAATCAAGCTACAGCCTTAGCAGCACTGTGAGATATGGAGGATCATAGCTCTATCCTTGCGTTCTTGTATAGCAGCTACAGACTCAGGCGAGCCGAACATGTCCTCGGACACTCCCGGCACTAAAAGCCATACGATAAATAGATAAATAAATAATAAAATGTATAGTACGTGGAGGTTTTCCTAGTCGCTTTAGATGAACTACCGTGGCAGTTGTGTACAGTACTACAGACTACCAATACCCTTGGCGGGGAGTATTTCCTTATGCTGTTCTACTACAACGCCAAATCATTCTTTATAAGAATTTATTGAAAGACTGAAATCTAATTATCATAATTACACAGTTTGGAGTCTAATAGTTAAACTGAAAAGGCTAATTTCAGTTACAGTAATGTGTAGGTCTCCTGGAATTCAATTATTCAGGCAGGGAGTTGGTCGTATCTCTCTGATATTAACACTTGTGCCACACACGAATAATATTGTAAAGCCGACCAAATGTAGCCTACTTAAAATAGAAGATCTTCATGGGCGAAGTCAAGGAAACACCTACTGCAGACACTGCAGTGAGACAGAAACCCTTGCACACTTTCTTGACTCTTGTCATCATGCAGAACCTCTGAGAAACACCATGGTATCCGGAAGCAATTTGCAAAATCTTCTGCAGATATATTTTTTATTTCCATGAAGAGATACACTGCATGGCTGAAGAAGGGAGCACGCGAGGAATAGATAGTTCGTATCAATGCACTGGAAAGGGTACGTTTTGAGAAGAGCAAATATCAGTCCACTTCAGTCGATCTTGATAAAAGGTAAATATATAAACAGACCAGACGGTACTTCGTGCAGGCCTATAAAGACAATTATTGTTAGGCTGATATTTGGAATCCGGGGATGTATCCCAAAGTAAGTTTTACAGCTAATCAAATCTGTTTGGATCCATCTTCATATTTGCTGGGATGCTGTTCTCTAAGCACTGAAATGGTCAATACAGACGCTGAAGAATCTTCTCTTTATAAACAACTGACATGTCTAAATTCAGCTTTTTTAACATTTCCATTTGTGACTTTGTCTTAGTTGACAACCCGACAACTAGGGATCTTGTGGTATATAATAATATTATTAATAACCCCTGGCACTACACTTTCTTGAATCTTGCAATTATGCAACGTAGGATAGATGTTTGTATCTCTTCCGTAGAAAACTGCTTTCCATACTTCATTCTATCTTCTTACATATTATGTGTCTCTTTATACCAGCCGTCTGAATTCGAACATTTCTTCTTGCATTTAATCTCACTTACTTCCCTCCATCTGGTAAAGTTCATTTCCATTTTTTGTCTTCCCCGTAGGATCGCTACTCTTATGCTCCCTGAGGGTTGGCGCATTACGGAGACAGAAAATAAATGCAATGAAGTGTAATTGTTTTGGATGCCTCGCGCACGCAGCAGGGTTATGAGAAGCATCAAGGGTTGTTCCAATCTAAAGACGAGAAATCCTAGAAGATTGTAACGAGGACAAAACACTCCACTCCTTCGTTCTACAGTGTTGTCGAGCAAATGCAAGAGATGAGTGCTTCCAGGAATTTCAACGTAAAGCTGGATGAAATTGGACAAGACAAAATGGATCGCACGGGTAGAGAAAATAAAGTAAAATAGTATTATTTACTAACTGAATTACGTTTGCACGAATTGGCAGCTTTATTCAGTAGTAAAATGAAACTCCGTTTACATCTTATCGGCAGGTTAGGTACTCCTTCAATAAATAAATAATTATTTCTGGGGCTATATAAATATACCACTACAAATATGGAGCTTAATAAATTGAAATGGAAATTTGCCTAATAATGTCTCATAGTTTGATATTCAGAAAGAGCATGAGAGCAGAATGATGGCTGCAGAATTACATATAATGGTACAGTTGATGGATGTAATTATGCAAAAAGTATGCATGCACATAAACGAAGTTTTGAGAAAGGATAGGTCTGAAATATTGGAAGTCGTTCTGCAAATCCTGAATGTGTTATACAGTTTCACGTAATGTTTTATGAAATATTCTACAAAGGAAATTCTGTTCCTTAATGAAAAGTTATTTCAATTGTTTCAAACATTCATTAAGTTGGTATTTAACTATCTTGTAAATAACAGCGCCTGCTCGCGGAATTATTGGAATTTGTTTTAAACCAAAATTTAACTCATTTACTCTAGGAATTCATAGATAAGGAAACACCTCACATTTACGTTTCTCCATCTGAGTTTTCCAAAATCAAATTTCCTCTTAAACGTAAGCACTTGTTCACATAAAAACAACGAACTTATTACATTTTAGCCTTGAAGTGATACGTTAAAATCACTCAGTTCCTCAAACACATTGTCCAAGGAGAACAGTTACATGGCTACTTTTCATCCTGAAACAGAGCTGCAAGTGTGTACTCCAATAAGAAAACGAGTTCACTCATCAGCTCCGCAACGCGATGAATGACAACCACCGTACCTTCGTGTTTATTAGGAGCATTTCATGCATATATCCCATCACCTCGCAAGTAAGAGAATTAGCTTACTGTTTAAAGCTCTTACTTTCAAAATTATAATAATGTTATTGGCTTTACGTCCCTTTTTATTACTGCGGCTGTTAGAGACGCCTGGGTGCCGGAATTTTGCCCCGAAGGGGATCTTTAACGTGCCAGTTAATCTACTGACACGGCTCTCTCGCATTTACGCACCCTGACTGAACCAGGATTCGATCCTGAAATCTTGGGAACAACAGGCGAGAACGTTACCGCTGAGCCAGTTCACTTTCAAAATTATAATAGGTACTTACTATATCGTTCTGCACTTTATTGACTTCCGGGTATAATACCGTACTCTCGGAGCCAATGCCTCCCTGTGTATCATGCAATGTTACAGATGAAGTAACAACACTGACTTACCTTGAACGGCCTTTCTAGTTACAAATAATTGCGCCACCTCATTGGTAAATATACCAGCATAATTTGTCAATAAGAGAGTTTCGTCAGTAAAAAGGAAATTCACAAAAGATAAATATTTTGGCCTGTAGTAAGCCTACCCCATTCCAGAGCGTTACAAAGAAGGAAGACCACATGTAATTTGTTCTCCTGACAATGACATACAAGAATAAAGAGCTCCACATGATTTACGATATCAGTACTCCCATCAAGCTGGATGGCAAATTTTGGACTGAAGAAGTATTGGCAATTGATTTTATTTAGATTCAGAGAGCTGAACATGATTAACGGTATCAGTACTCCCATCAAGTTGGATGGCAAATTTGAACTGAAGAAATATTGGCAATTGATTTTATTTAGATTCGGAGGCTATTGCATTAATGCGATGAGCCACAGTTTTATCTTGGCGCCAAACTTTTCTCCAACTCGAAGCCTCTGAAAGTCTTGAAGACAAAGCATCAAAACCACGTAAGTTAGCCCATCAAATGTGTCAAACGACTTGAGGAAGAACTAAAAAAAATGCCATATTCCTAGAAAAAAACATGGTAACAGCTGCAAAGACAGTGCGTATGAACCTTACAGGTATCTTATTTTACAGCAAAGTCCAAATCACCACTTGCAGAACTTAAATATAGCTTCTAAAATAACAATTCTCACAAATACATTAAATGTATCGGTAGAAATGACATTTCGTCTATTTTATAAGTCCACTGTAGATAAAATACCTTAATAACTCAAAGTAACTCAGGGTCTATTCTTCTGCACTTCGCACACAGTCTATGTAAAGTTCCTTGGCCTTCAAGGACTGGAGGATTTCAAACGTAGTAGATGCATTTATATAAGGCGTGATCAAAATGTTTCCGTTTGAAGACTTTGCTCTCGGAAGACCTGCAGCCAGTGGATACCACGGGCGTTGATTTCCGAACAAAATGAACACAGGATGACTGTTTACCTGCAGCACCTGATGTGTTTCAGTGTTGAAGGCAATGCGTTCCTGGAGCGTATTGTTGCAAGTGACGAAAACTGGTGCCACCACTGGAGACCGGAATCGAAAGCGTCGACGATGCAGTGGTGTCCTCCATCATCACCTCGTCCCAAGAAGTTCAAGAGCCAACCATTTGCTGGAAAGGTGATGCTCACCCTGTTCTTTCATTACCGGGGACCATTGCTTGTGGATTTCAAGGAACCTGGAGTCTCCAACACTGACGAACAGTACTGCGCATTACTGGAGAAATTACGGCGTGCAATTTAGGTGAAACGTGCAAGAAAACTGCGATAAGGGATGCTGCTACTTCATGATAACGCACGTCCTCATACCGCAAAGGTCGTAACGCAGAGGGTACGCCAATTCATGTAGAAGACACTCGAGAATCCGGCCTTTAGACCTGATCGCTCCCCATGCGATTATCACGCCTTCGGTCCCTTAAAATACGCCTTGAAGGGTTGACGATTCCTGTCTGACGGGGATGTGCAGCAGGCGAATATGGACTTCTTCACGCATCAAGGCACGGTGTTTTACCACACGATCTTCAACCTGGTGGGTTGGTGGGATGTGTGCCTCAATGCTCACGGCAATTTTTCCTCATTGTCGTACCGATTCTGGACTGTGCGGCTGTCAAACGGAAACGTTTTGTTCGTGCCTTATAGTAACTATTCTACGAATAAACTGGAAAAAATGTTTGAACCAAGCCTTTTAATTTTCGTGCGTAGGCTATATTATATTACAATCATTGGCACCTTATTGTGTTTTAATGAATTCATAAAATGTTATTTATGATGCTGTTCATTGCCTACGAAAGCACGGCAAAACGAATAACTCAAAGAATGTAAACAAAAGAACGATGATAAGTATTGTGGTCAGTAAAAGGAAGAGGTAAAATGAACTCAGATATGGATGGATGATGCTTAATTATCGAAATAGAGCTCTATGTATAACTGGCTGATTTTAATCACACTCTTACACGCTATTGGCCCAAATCAAAAGAATAACGTAGGATATGAATGAAATAGTCAAATAAATAGATACCTGAGGATGATGACGAACATATCAGTAGAACATGAACCAAACCAAGTCATATTTATAATATTAAAATAACCAAATCCCCATTACATTGTTAAAGAACTGTATGTGTTGGCTGTGATACAAATAGGGATTTCTGCTACAGCCGATCCATTTACGGCTTTTACACTATCAATTTCTTTCCAATGTCATATGCGTAAAATGACAAATGAATGAATGGGTACTCTAATCAGAAAAATGTTCTATATTGTCCTGCATTTGTGACAATCAATAAAAGGAATATGTGAAACATACTTTCGATCTTATAACTATGAATCAAGTGGACAATAAAACAAAACACTAAAAACCAATATATGATTCAATGACGCTACACCTGTACAAAATGTTTCTGCTGATATGAAATAAACCATGAATCACCTACAGTACGAATACAAATCAAATTTGACGCGTCAAAGCTGTCTTCTCACTTTGCGCTACTGCTGCCGATTGAATAACGATCCTTGTGTTCCCCATAACTGTGCACCATGCACATTCATGCACATTCTTCCAAATAGTGGAAATGAAGGCAAAATATTTTTCAGTTTATTTTTATAATCATGTGGTATTGTAAAGGAATAATTCTCATAAGGCTTTTAAATTTAATGATGTATGAACTTCCGCCCTTTATAATTTCTCCCGTTTCTAATGGGTCGGAAATGAGGTGAGATGAGGTCTGGGTGGTGGATGGATTTAATTGCAGAGCGTCCTTCCTGTCGCCTACCTCATCGGAGGAGTTTATGAGATGGTATAAAAAATGGATGTTGAGGGAAGTGGTGGCAATTTGTAGCGGTTAGATCATCGAAGGATTGGATGGATTGGATAGAATGGATTTGATGTTACCGTTCCTGGATTTGCTTGGATTTGAAAGTGAAAAACTACAGAAGGCTAATTCAAGGACAATGGAACCCAATCATTATCTTTGTCCGACGATAGACTAGTGCTCATCCTTAGAATACATAGCTACCCCAGTCAGTTTACATTTTGCATAACACAACTTCTATATTCAATTCTGTATTAACAAAGTTGGTATAGTTTTTAACTTTCATCTGCTACAGGTTACGATAAAATCCACAATCTGGATCGAGATCTATTTGGTTATTCCTGCTGAAGTGTCTAGGAAGAAATGGTCTACTTTGCAATCCCACAGTGCATTCCAAGACCTTATTGAAACCCCAGACAGATAAATCGAGATAGACACATGGTAGAATAGGATCCTGATTTATTTTCAGAGCCTGTATTCCTTTTCCTTGCAAGGATCCTTACTGTAAAAAGTCTCCATGTTTGATTGGAATGATAAAACTACCGACTTAATATTATTTCAGGGTTTACAGACTACATGAGCTTAAAGTTCAATGTATTGTACAAACGTATATTTCGTGTAGTTATGCACTCCTACTGTACAGAATATTTACGATTCATTTTTCTTTATGATTAACCACGGGAAAATGAAGCTAACGTGAATTGTCCTGTTGGACGGCTCATCCACATACGGTTGGGAGGCGTGGCCAATCATAAGAAGAATATCAGAAAAGAAGAGCATTGTGGGATACGTGGTATTGCATGTTAAGGGACAATGTGCTTGTATGTCTACGCCGTAATGTTTCCGTTTCAATGCGGCCAGGGATGAAATGAGATCAATTTCCATGTGGTGGTTGGTTTTTAGAATCAAACTCGTTTCCTAATGCCGACGTCATGAGAGGAGTTAGTGAGATAATGATAATGTTATTGGTTTTACGTCCCTTTTAACTACACTGGCTTTTAGAGACGCCGGGGTGCCGGAATTTTGCCCCTAAGGGGATCTTTAACGTGCCAGTAAATCTACTGACACGGTTCCCTCGCATTTGCGCACCCTCAAATGCCAGCTGACTGCGCCAGGTTTCGAACCTGCAACCTTGGGCTCAGCAAGCGAGAACGTTACCCCTGAGCCACGCAGCCAGACGAGTTAGTGAGAGATGAAATGAATGAAGACGAATGAAACTAAGTTAATATACTGTAGGTGTTGAAAGGGAGTGGTTGTGTCCTATTTGATGCTCAACTCCCAACATTTACTTGGAGTTGAAAGCAGGAAACCACGGAAAACCATATCAAGGGGGGGGGGGTCATTGGATTTTAAACCCACTCGTCCCATTGCCTATCGTTGTGAATTAGCTAGTATAGCTTCCACTGCCGGTGTCATACTAGCATTCCTACCTGAAGTTCTTCAGGTTCCTATAATTATAAGTAGGGCTCGGATTTTTAGGTAAATAAATATTTATTTATGTAAATACATATTTAAACAATGTTTCTATAAATACATACATTCCTGCTTTTCACTTATTAGCACATAAAAAGACATAATATTTATATTTTTACAATCAGTATGCTAGATCTTTCAGATTATTGCATTTTTGTTGCGTGTTACTTCAACGGGGAAGAACCTGTGAGCTATCTAATTTTCATGCAGAGCGTATGTCAGCTTGCAACTGTGATTTTCTTATCCTGTCGCCCCGTCCCACTCACTGTGGAAGCCGGGGATGCCTAAAGTAAAGCAACTACAAGTTATCGTCTGCAGCAGTATGTTGCAGAATTGAAGGATTATTTTACTTCGCATGGGGGCCAACCATGTGGGAAAGCAATCAAGGGTCAACAGCGATCTCAAGTTACACAACACCTCAAGGGCAGGAAACATATTGCCGCAGTTTCGCGCCTTCAGAAGAAGTGTTTCGCGATAATCATCGGTAATTTGTGATGGACAACCCTAAGATGTATCTCGTTGTATAATGTACTGTAATTCTTCAGCAGCCAGTGAGGCATAGCATAAATTGCATTTGTGAGTACTGCATATTGTTTATATTCACATTAATAAAGTAACTTTTAATTAAATATTTCTACTTTTTGTCATATATTTCAGGTATTTTTAATACATAAAAATAAATATTTCCCCGATTTTTTGCACCTAAAAATCCGAGCCCTAATTATAAGTTAAGAGTTCGAAAATTTCTTACTGATCATTTTGGGTAAAGTCATATGGGATGTCAACCGACAGCAGTGGCTATGCTGGCCAAAGCGCAGCGTCAGGTCATGGGGCCTGGTTCGGCCACTGTCTTGGCAAACCAGTTTTGTGTTTCCCTATTTGTTTCCACTCTGTGTGGTTGTACATATCTTTATTATTTGTCTTCATTGTATTTATTCATTGTCAAGTTTGTTTTGTTTATGTTGGTTAGTTGTCATGATTCATCTGTTTTGATTACATGTTGTATTCCCACTGCCAGTGTTTCCAGTGGGATATTTTTGCTTAGAAGATATTTTGGTATTCTAAGTTGGCCACTTTGATTCTTCTTCTTTCTCTTTGTATTCTCTTTGACTTGTCTTTGAACTCTCTGCTGTGATTGGCTGCTTTCAGCCTATCAGAGGCCTCCTTGCTGTTTGTAGCGACCAATCACGTTTTTCTTCTTCGTCTTTTAAGCTTGTAGCCATGACAGAATGTTGTGCTTTGATACTGGTTGTGATCTATCAACGAATATCCAGTTAATCACTTCTGTAATTGGTGCTATCTTCATAGTAACCGTGCTTAGTGATCATATCCTGCACATGATTCATATTTTTGTTAGGGCAGTGACATTTTGGTGATTTTCGGTCTCTTCTGACCATGCTTGTTGTTATCGCTACGCACCATGTTGACGAATCCTTCAATCCGCGGCGTCGGATAGTTTGTTGTAACATGTTTAATTCTGATCTTCACCTATTGCCTAACAATTTGTCATCACGCGTATGAATATGATTTTGTTTCGTGTGATAAGTAATTCATCGTTTGTCTTGAAGCATGTGCTACAAGGCCATGCACTATCTTCCTGCACCATCACTGAAATGGAGGTTGACACTGGGCTCAACTACTTTACTATTGTGACAATACCGTGCGATTGGCATATCCCGGTATTTGTATGACAGCAACTACTTTGACTTCCTGCGTTTCACACATAATTTGTTTTATTAACAATTCATTTTTTGGGCTTACGGTATCGGCGCATCACTGTAAGTTAGTCCTGGTTCGACGACACATTCTCGTTCCATGCGACCTGTTTTCATTATTTGTTGCAACTCCGCTTGCGTTGCATGTTTAAACTATACCATTCTTTGGAACCGCCTTGTATAGCATGCCGTTCCTTGATGTACTGATCTGCAGCTACGTTCAAGACAATTTATGTGTTTTAGGCTCAAGCCTTACGAGTGTTAATTCCATGCGAGTGTTTCTTCAATTGTGTAAATTTGTGCCAGTGTTTCTCGTATATTTGTGTGCCATCTTTGAATATTTACTTTATGTGCCACCTATTTGATAATATATCTTATTATTAGTAATTGTTTGTGTTGTGCCCTTTATGCCTTCCTGGACCTCCTTACTTGGTGACAATGATATTGTCTGGTCCTCCACATGTTTGCTAAATTGTTATGCGACCTTTTATAAAGTCAACCCTTTTTATCATTATATCTTTATCTAATGCGTTGGCCAACAAACCCTTATACATGTCCGCTATTACCAGAATACTCTTGGTGGGTTGTTGACTTCCCACGTGGGTCAATACATTATTTGGTCCTCTCCGGTCCGGATATTGAGCTGTTTACTATTTTGAATTATTAAGCTTTGTTTTGGCCATGTTGGGCCCTTGTTTCTTGCTATTTCACCAGGAAGGCCATAAATTAACATTGTATACGTTCCCATTAACTTCCCAAGGACACAATACAGTATTCTATGTTCAGGTGTTTGTTTACAACTTAATCGAGACCATTGTCTCAGTGTTTATTTTTGGTGTTAGTTGGTTGTGTTAGTTAGGTGTGCAACTCTGGTAATTACATCTAGGCGGGCAATCCTAAAGTTATTATGGAGGATGCCCAAAAGCGAGCTTTAGTTATGAAGCGTGCAGTCGCTAAGGGCATGCTTACCTCACAAGGAAAAGTAATTAGCAACTTTCAGGACATTACAGAAGAGCAATATCAAATGTTAGTGTTACGCAAACACAAATGCGAGGAAATTTATAAACAATATAACGAAGCGCAAGTCGCTTTAGAGGATATTACAGACAATATCGACGAAGAAACAGCCGAACAAAGTATTTTGAGTTGATGGTTAAAATTAAACTGCATTGTGACAATTTCAAAAAATCCAACACTACAGACAGTGATAACCCTTTGAATAATTTGCAGAGTGCACAATTTCCTAATGCTAACGTAGCTGCAGCGCATATAAAGTTGCCTGAAATTCAAATTCCGCAGTTCAGTGGCGACTTCACAGACTGGCTGAATTTCAGAGATAGCTTCAAGGCCATAGTAATTGATAACCATGCCCTTTCTGATGTTGTTAAGTTCTACTACCTTAATTCTAGTCTTAGTGGCGAGGCTAAGCTCCTCCTAAAAAACATTACTGTGTCAGATGAAAACTTTATGGTCGCATGGAACTTGCTGACAACTCGATACAATAACATTAGGCTCATAGCGCACAACCATGTCACCAAGCTTTTCAAGCCCCCCGCATACGGTAATGATTCAGTGTCCTTGCGTGCCATCATCGACCACTTTGTTTCTCATGTCAATGCGTTAGAAGCTTTGGCCTTTAACGGGGACCCCCTTCAAGACATTGTCACATTTTATATTGGAGCTACTAGATAATGATAGCATCCGTGAATGGGAGAATCATGTTGATTCTGAGAGAATTCCCACTCTCCAGGACGTGGTTAGCTTCTTAGAGAAAAAATGCAAGGTACTGGAAATAACTGAAAGGAATGGGTCCAGGCCTGCATTACATACTGCTGTAACCAAACTTAAAGCTGAAGGTCATTCGCCTCAGAAACCCATGTTAACTACAACCAAATTTCGTTGTACATATTGCAGGAGCATTGATCACCAATTGTCGAAATGTGGTACCTTTATTAAACTTTCGTCCACAGCCAAATGGGATTTTGTCAGGTCTCGAAAATTATGTTACAATTGTTTGCGTAATTTCGAGCCTAATCATCAATGTTCGAAATACTCTTGTAACACTTGTTCCCGAAAACACCACACTCTTCTTCACTATGAGCCCTCCAGTGGCACTGGTAATGATGCTTCTCAAGCTCATGCTTACGTGGTAAACACGAGTTGCAGTAACGTCGCTCGTGACAATCAATCTTCAAGGACGCTATTACCCACTGCCAAGTTGAATATATTAGCTGGCAATGGCTTACGTGTACCTGTCACTGCACTACTTGACTCTGCATCAGATTGTAACTTAATTTCGTCACACTTAATTAAGAAATTAAGACTCCTCACCAAACCTATGAAGGTACACATTCGCGGTGTTGGTCAAAATCAAAGCACTGCTACTGTTGTTGCTGATGTGAACGTTTTTGCCTGTGCTACTAATTGGTCTGCTAAGCTTGAATGTCTCGTGGTTCCCGATATTGCACTTGAGCTACCCGCTGTTGGTTTCGACACCTCTGAATGGAACATTCCATCACATAATGATTTAGCTGATCCTGATTTCAATTGCACTAAATCTATTGATCTTGTTCTTGGTGCAGAATATTTCTTTGACCTGTTATGTCCTGGTAAAATCATACCAGTTGGTGATTTGCCCATCATTCTAAATACCTCTGTGGGTTGGGTGTTTTCTGGGAGGCTGCCCAGTGCAAGCACCTCGCAATCATCGCACGTGGTATCAGCACTTACACTCTCACGCCTTCATGTAGAACAACAGCTGGAAGCGTTTTGGAGCGTTGAAGAAGTTGAAACCCCAGTGTTGTCTGTTGACGAATCCATATGTGAAGAACACTTTGTTGCTACTACCACTCGCCAAGACGATGGTAGATTTGTGGTTAGACTCCCTCGCAAGGTAGACTCGGAGCCTCTAGGTGCCTCTCGCTACGCTACACTAAATCGTTTTCACTCTCTCGAAAGACGTTTGGCTCGTAACCCTGAGTTAAGGTTAGAATACACTGAATTCATGCATGAATATCTAGCCTTAAGCCATATGCAAGTCGCTTCCCACCCGATTGATGGTGAAGTTTACTACATTCCCCATCATCCTGTTTTCAAGCCGCACAGTACTTCTACAAAGCTCAGAGTGGTATTTGATGCTTCGATGGTTACTACGTCTGGGTGCTCCCTTAATGATACCTTGTTGGTGGGCCCTGTAATTCAGCAGGATTTGTTCTCTATTTTGCTTCGGTTCCGTACTCACTTGATAGCGTTTGCAGCTGATCTGAGTAAAATGTACAGACAGATTCTTGTAGATCACAAAGATCGTGACTTACAGAGAATATTTTGGAGAGACTCTCCTTCAGACCCAATAGTAGAATATCAATTAAACACCGTTACATATGGTACTGCCCCAGCTTCCTTCTTAGCCACTCGTGCGCTAAAGGAGCTCGCCCTCACTGATGGCACAGCTTTTCCAGCTGCCACTCAGATTGTTTTAAACGACTTCTATGTTGATGATTGTATCTCGGGATGTGATTCCGAGCATGACGCACTCATTCTGTATGATGAATTGATCCTTCTTTTGAGATTAGGTGGTTTTGAACTGTGTAAGTGGAGTTCAAACTCCATGACTCTATTAGATAACATTCCTCTTGATCATCAAGAGAAACAACAACTCCGTAGTTTCGGCGATGGTGAAGAAACAGTCGCCAGAACGCTAGGACTTTATTGGCAACCTTTCGATGACTTGTTGCGGATTCAGTCACCTATCGTGAACTGTGACACTTCAATTACTTTTACTAAGCGTTCATTTTTGTCCATTGTTGCCTCTATTTTTGACCCCTTGGGTTTAGTGTCACCTATTGTGGTTGCTTGTAAGATTCTCTTCCAAGATTTGTGGATTCACAAACTCGGTTGGGATGACCCCCTTCCAATGGAAATCATGCAAGCTTGGCTGAATGTTTATAGCAATTTACCTGCGATTTCTGAGATTTCTACTCCACGTTTGATTAAGCCTGCTTCAGAAATCAAATCTATGCAACTTCATGGCTTCTGCGACAGCAGTCGGCAGGCCTATGGAGCTTGTCTCTATTTATTGTCAATTGATACCAACGGCATCGTCACTGTTGCACTTGTGTGCGCTAAGTCGAAGGTTGCTCCTCTTAAACAGATGTCTTTGCCCAGACTTGAGTTATGTGGTGCACTTTTGCTTTCCAAATTGCTTGCAAAGGTGCAACCCGCTTTGAACTTGCCTATTGAATCCGTCTATTGTTGGACAGATTCCACTATTGTTTTGTCTTGGTTGGCTTCGCCCCCCTCAAAATGGACGACCTTTGTAGCCAATAGAGTTGCTGAAATACAAAGGCTTACTCTTCACTGCGCCTGGAAACATGTCTCTTCCCGTGACAATCCAGCCGACATAGTTTCCCGAGGCTGTATGCCCTCAGAATTGAAATATAATCAGCTATGGTGGTATGGTCCAGCATGGTTGAAGGCCTTTACAAGCTCCAGTACTTTAGATATCTTTGACACTCCTGTGTCCGAATTGCCTGAGTGTAGAATTTCGTGTGCAAATGTATCTAAACCTGTTGACATTGATTTTTTAAACAATTTTTCTTCCTACACAAGATTGTTGAGGGTCATAGCCTACTGTATTAGGTTTGCCTCTAATTGTAGAAATACCACTAGGATCAGTGGTCCACTCACTGCCATTGAAATTGATGTTGCACTACTTACATGTGTGAAAATGATTCAAGCTCAGTGCTACTCTACTGAACTTGCTGCTCTAATGAAGAATGAGCAAGTGCCATCCACTTCCACCATCAGCAATTTGCGCCCTTTGCTTCACTCTGATGGCACTATTCGTGTGGGAGGCCGTTTGGAATTGGCCGACCTTCCATTTGATACAAAACACCAGATACATTTGCCCAATGACCATCATTTCACTTAAGTCCTGGTCAGACATACCCATTTAAAGTTGCTTCATGGCGGGGTCCAGGTTGTGATTGCGACTATCCGACAGCGCTTCTGGATACCTTCACTACGAAAGCTTGTTCGTAGCCTATCTCGTTCTTGTGTTACTTGCGTGCGCTACGCTGCACGTCCTTCTGAACAGTTAATGGGTCAACTCCCAGCTGTTCGCCTCCATCAAACCTTCCCCTTTAAACACGTTGGTGTTGATTACTGTGGTCCATTCACTATCAGGTACGGTGGCCCCAGGTCAAAGGTCTCTACTAAGGCCTACATCGCAATGTTCGTTTGTATGGTTACGAAGGCTGTGCACACTGAAGTCGTCACTTCCCTTTCCAGTCATGCTTTCGTTGTAGCTTTTACTCGCTTCTGCAGTAGAAGGGGTGTTCCCGCTCAAGTGTATTCCGACAATGGTACCAACTTTCAAGGCGCACAGTCTGACCTTGCTGATCTTGGTTCGTTGCTCTCCTCTGCAGATTTTCAATCTGTTGTTCAAGATTCTACCTCATCGCTACTAATTCAGTGGCACTTCATTCCTCCTAGTTCTCCGCATTTTGGTGGAATTTGGGAGGCAAACATCAAATCTTTGAAATCTCATTTAATAAGAATCATGAAGGCTCAAGTAATTACGTATGAAGAATTGACCACTCTCGTGGTGCAAATTGAAGCCATTCTAAATTCTAGACCCATTTCGCCTATGACTGAGGATCCTACTAACTTGTGCTATCTCTCGCCAGGTCACTTTCTGGTTGGACGACCTTTGAATGCCTTGCCCATTCCTGACGTTTCTGAAGTGCCCATCAATAGGTTGTCTAGATGGCAATTACGTCAACAGATTATGACTTCATTGTGGCGTAAATGGTCCACAGATCATTTACACTCCCTTCCACAACGTCACAAGTGGAACCGTGTGTCTCCTAACCTCAAGGTTGGCACGCTTGTGCTTATTATGGATGACAATGTTTCTCCTACTTACTGGCGACTTGGACGCATTCTTGAGGTTCATTGTGGTAAGGACGGCCTAGCTCGTGTGGTCTCTCTACATACCACCTCTGGACTCTTGAAACGTCCCATCGTCAAGGGGTCTCCCTTGTTGCCGCAGAACTAAACCCTCTTGTATTTCATAAACAACCTGCCTGTTGTTTCTGTGCAGGCAATATGGTTCGGCCACTGTCTTGGCAAACCAGTTTTGTGTTTCCCTATTTGTTTCCACTCTGTGTGGTTGTACATATCTTTATTATTTGTCTTCATTGTATTTATTCATTGTCAAGTTTGTTTTGTTTATGTTGGTTAGTTGTCATGATTCATTTGTTTTGATTACATGTTGTATTCCCACTGCCGGTGTTTCCAGTGGGATATTTTTGCTTAGAAGATATTTTGGTATTCTAAGTTGGCCACTTTGATTCTTCTTCTTTCTCTTTGTATTCTCTTTGACTTGTCTTTGAACTCTCTGCTGTGATTGGCTGCTTTCAGCCTATCAGAGGCCTCCTTGCTGTTTGTAGCGACCAATCACGTTTTTCTTCTTCGTCTTTTAAGCTTGTAGCCATGACAGAATGTTGTGCTTTGATACTGGTTGTGATCTATCGACGAATATCCAGTTAATCACTTCTGTAATTGGTGCTATCTTCATAGTAACCATGCTTAGTGATCATATCCTGCACATGATTCATATTTTTGTTAGGGCAGTGACATTTTGGTGATTTTCGGTCTCTTCTGACCATGCTTGTTGTTATCGCTACGCACCATGTTGACGAATCCTTCAATCCGCGGCGTCGGATAGTTTGTTGTAACATGTTTAATTCTGATCTTCACCTATTGCCTAACAATTTGTCATCACGCGTATGAATATGATTTTGTTTCGTGTGATAAGTAATTCATCGTTTGTCTTGAAGCATGTGCTACAAGGCCATGCACTATCTTCCTGCACCATCACTGAAATGGAGGTTGACACTGGGCTCAACTACTTTACTATTGTGACAATACCGTGCGATTGGCATATCCCGGTATTTGTATGACAGCAACTACTTTGACTTCCTGCGTTTCACACATAATTTGTTTTATTAACAATTCATTTTTTGGGCTTACGGTATCGGCGCATCACTGTAAGTTAGTCCTGGTTCGACGACACATTCTCGTTCCATGCGACCTGTTTTCATTATTTGTTGCAACTCCACTTGCGTTGCATGTTTAAACTATACCATTCTTTGGAACCGCCTTGTATAGCATGCCGTTCCTTGATGTACTGATCTGCAGCTACGTTCAAGACAATTTATGTGTTTTAGGCTCAAGCCTTACGTGTGTTAATTCCATGCGAGTGTTTCTTCAATTGTGTAAATTTGTGCCAGTGTTTCTCGTATATTTGTGTGCCATCTTTGAATATTTACTTTATGTGCCACCTATTTGATAATATATCTTATTATTAATAATTGTGTGTGTTGTGCCCTTTATGCCTTCCTGGACCTCCTTACTTGGTGACAATGATATTGTCTGGTCCTCCACATGTTTGCTAAATTGTTATGCGACCTTTTATAAAGTCAACCCTTTTTATCATTATATCTTTATCTAATGCTTTGGCCAACAAACCCTTATACATGTCCGCTATTACCAGAATACTCTTGGTGGGTTGTTGACTTCCCGCGTTGGCCATTACAGGGCCAAGCTCTCTGCTGACTCGGTAGACGCGTGGGTTCGAGCCCCACCGTTGGCCATCCTTGAAATGGTTTTCCGTGGTTTCCCATTTCAACACTAGGCAAATGCTGGGACGGTACCTTCTGATAGGCCACGGCCGCTTCCTTCCACATCCTTACCCAGTTTCATTCATCTTCATTCATTCCATCACTCATCCCGACATGCAGGTCGCCTACGGGCGTCGACTAGACAGATCTGCACTCGGTCTCTCAGGAGGCCACAGGACAAAAAAATGGGATGTCAAGTGTATAACGTGCTTTCATTTCAGTATTATGTTCATAAAGTAATTTACAATTGTACGGTTTCGTGGCCAAGCGGATATATTGATTTTAATTGATCCGAAGGGTTCCAGGCTGCCGATTTTAACTTCGTACTAGGCCTATATCTTCCCTTGGCTCGGGGCATAGTGTCTATGCTATCTCCATAATCCATTTCATCATCATCATGGCACGCATAACAGGCAGTTATTAGGCTACTTGATATTATTATTTTACGAAATTTTAGAAAATATAGGATTCGTTGGGCTTGACTGCTTCATTATAAGATCAATAATTGAAACTATTGCTTTAATTACATTTTGGTTGGTTGGTTCCTCAGTTTAGGTGCAGCGACAACGCGGTCATGTAGCCCCGTGCACTTTGTGTGTGTGTAGAATCTGCCTGATATCCGGTGTTAATTGTGATGGCTGCGTTAGAGTGTGTTATCTGTAATTCAGGTAAGGAGAGCAGACGATCAATTTTCAGGTAGTTCCTACTTTTGCTACCGTATGCTACCGTCAACGACATCTAGCTGCGGACTTGGTTATGAGATTCTACCAAAACTGGCACCTGGCGACGAAATTTGGAACTTTAGAGCGTTATCAAATCTAACCTACAAATTTGGCTTCTTACAAGTGCAGTTAGTGGAAGGTTCTTTTACATGCCATACAACTATGACATTGCCCCGCCAGCTTTACTTCCCCTCCAAAGGAAGGTATACTGAGGGATTTTTAAGGCTCTTAAAAATCCGACGACTTCGTCCGGGTTTGAACCGCGATTTTGGGCACAGAAGCTCAGCATGCTACCAACTACTCCACCGAAGCCGCTTACATTACATTTTAAAGTGCAGTTATTATATATTGAGATAGAATTGTATATATTACAGGTCTTCCTTCCTCGGCTTCCTGCTACTTGTCTCTCACACTGTTATTGTGCCAGTAACGGTTATTAAAGATAAAGCCTAGCCCATTTATTGGTCTCCCTTGAAAATGTAATTATTGTCAGTCGGGTCGTTTATGTGCCTATTCCGGACGATCAAATAAAGATACAGACTGGAACTATACTTTATAGATTGAGATATTTAACTTTTGAATATTAATGATTGAAATGAAAATGATCAAACAAAGAAATAAGATCAAAACAGGCTGAAGTTCAAAACTGCTCCTAGTGCACATCAGCACATTATCGATGGCATTAATACCAGAAATGTCACTTGGTAAAATGAACAGTAAGAAGCCACCTCATAGAACGAAAATGCATGTTTGTTCTTATTGCTGGAATTCAGTCAATAGTCAGCTTCCCTTATAAACTGCAACTACACAGAGTTAAGCTCCTGTACATAAAGTGATGTGAACAACTTGTACAGAAGGAATTCATAAATTTCAATCAAGTTTCTTTGACTGGTATGATGTCTGTTTGGTTTTATGTGAAGAGGGCCACGGCTTAGGCACAGCAACTGCTGACCGTGGCACGAAAATCATAATAACGTATTTAGGAAACAAAATCAATGTAGTTCTCCCGGGGTATGACTTTCACAATCTTCGAAAAGCCATTAGAGTTGCCATGACAACGTAGTGACAGGTGTATCACTTGACCCAATTCATGATTATTATTATTATTATTATGAGAGGTATTGACATATAAATTTCCCGTAATTCCCAACATACTTAATTATTTAAGGATGAAGCCTAGCCCATTTATAGGCCTTCCTTGACAACTTTATTACTGTCAGTCGGGTCGTTTATGTGCCAATTTCGGACAATCTAATAAAGAGACTGGAACTGTACTTCATAGATTGAGATATTTAACTATTTAATTTGCTTCCGAACGTTAATAGTAATTAGTTAATAATTCGCATAGGGACGTTAAGTAATTTTGGAAATTAAGTTTCTTTTACAACTTTTGAAATTGGAAGCACCTTTGGATCATCGTTCAGCTACTTGTATGCTCTTGTTAGGTGTGCAGCCATCGCTATTCGTTGGCGTCTGACGAAAACCTTGAGGTGTCCTTTGGTGAAATTTGAGGTGGTGATTATTGTTTTAAATTAAAAGATAGAACATCCAATTCATCAGTCCTTATTTGGTGGAATTAATTTAATAAAATAAAATTCCACATAGGACATTCAAAAATACATAGCCAATATCAAGTTCACATTTCGTGCTACTTATTGACGCTCGTTTATGATGTAACAGCATACCCAATTCAGGTATCTCCAAACGACAGCTCTGTAATATAATACATTGTTCCCGGTATTTTTCATTCGATTATTGATCTTCCTTCACAGGACTTGCCCTAAATCATGTTTGCTTTTCACTTACTTCTTGATCAATGTACGCAATGTTATGCGTTTTCGAAACCGTCGTTAGCGATTGCCTGTATTTATTGATCAGCAGCACTATTCTCATAAAGGCTTAACAGCTTATTGGTTCTTATTGTTGCAAGTTGTCGCAGTGTTCTTGTTTTGGACACCTTTAATAAATTAACGCATCATAAATCATTAATTAGCATAATAACCTTTTACTTTTGGCAGTGAAATGTTCTTTATTAACTTCCTTACAAAATGTATTTGTGAAAATTTTCCCCCCTTGCTTTATGAAGATCCCATCTCAGTGATTGTATATTGCTTCGACTGAAATTTTGAAAGATACCATATCGGTTGTTTTTAAGATACTTAGCTGTGATGAATATGCGAATGGAAGCGAGGCAGATCAGGTAGCTTACTATTCTCCTCATGATCCACTCCTCATCATCACCTACATTGTTATCCCGCAGTAAAAATGCTGGATTCAGATGTTTCATGTGAAAGAATATTAATAGCTCGACAACATAACATTTTGAACGACATTTTGCATCGTTAGGCATCCTTCATTGCTCGGTTTATTGTCAGTGAATCCTAGCAAGCATGCAGACTGCAGGCAGGGGGACAGAAGCTCTGTGTGGCAGAAAGTGATTGATGACCAGTGTGTTAAGACCTGATAAGTACAGCCCTACCAGCTCACAGGCAGAAAACAAGGCTTGTCATTCCTTTCATCCCACCGTGAAATATTCTTCTCTTGCATGCGTCACCTGACTAGTGATGGATATACAATTGCAAGAAATATAATTCCACACTACAAGCATAAGTATGAATTGAATTAATAATATCACGAATTATGAATAATAGCCTAATAATAATAATAATAATAATAATGTCACTTCCCCCCCCCCCCTGGCACTATCCAGCCCATGACGGGCTAAGGCCGACCAAGCGACCGCTGCCCAGCCATTTGGCCTGCAGATATTGGGGTGACACGTGATCAGTGCGTCGGGTCCCCTCGGCCGTTAATCTTGGTATTCGTGATCGGGGCGCTTTCTCACTGTCAGACAGCTACTCAATTGTCCTCACGAGGCTGAGTGCACCCCGTTCCAACCCTCACGTCAGTTTTAAAATCCCTGACGGAGCCGGGGATCGAACCCGGGGCCTCCGGGCGAGAGGCAGGCGCGCTACCCCAACACCACGGGGCCGGCAATAATAATAATAATAATCTAAATTCCAACGCTGACTACACATTTTCTGCCATCGAAATCAGCTAAAGCATTAACGTAGATACAACCACCTATACAAATTGTAACTAAATAAGTTGAAAAGCTCCGGGGATTTAATAGAGGATCTGACAACAAGCAAAACATGTCCCGTTAACATATTGTACATGTGCGTTCGTTGCCGTGTTACAAGCATTATTTGTGGTGTACATCACGCAGACGGCGGCATGATGCTTGTTGGTCATTTGTGGAGGGCACACAGGCCACTTGTACGTTTCGTCGCTATTCAAGTCTGTGTGCATTTGTTTTGCATTCAAAGCCACGTGATGTCAGGTGCTCAGAAAACGCGTAAACACGTCTACGCAGGTCGTAAGCTACAGTTGAGTAGAGTTGGGTGGAGTGGAATGATACGTGTTGTCGGTTGTTATTTAGTAAACGGACAGTACACGTCGTGATACAATGGGGTACCCGAATCCGCAAATGGCAGACATGCATCTTCTGTATGGACGGGCGCAATGTAACGCAAATGAAGCACGGCGTTTGTATGCGGAACACTTTCCTAATAGACGTTTACCCAAGACTTTCCAAGGAATACATGCGCGTCTTTGCGAAACTGGCTCGTTTAGCAGATGTGTTGTAGATAGGGGCACAAGAATACAGAGGAACGAGTTCTCAACTATATTGAGGAAAATAACTGGAGTAGCACCAGGGAAATAGCGGCAATTGTAGATGTGAGTCATATGACATTGTAGAGATTCTACGAGGACAGCTCCTTCATCGATATCACCTTCAAAGAGTCCAAGGTCTTAGTGCAGCTGACTTTCCACCCAGAGCAGCATTTTGTACCTGCTTACGACAGGCGTGTGTTCAGGAGCGACGGTTCGTCGCTGCTATTCTGTTTACCGATGAAGCGAAGTTTACCCGATATGGAGAGTAGAGCTTTCACAATACGCATGTCTGGGCTGATGCAAATCCCAGAGAAGTTGTGCAAACCAGACATCAACAACAAACCAGTATTAATGTGTGAGCTGGAATAACCGGTGACACATTGATTGGTGCTTTCTTTTTACCAGGAACATTGACAGAAGCGTCATACTGCTCCTTTCTAACGAACGATTTAACTGGTTTGTTGCAAGACATTCCACTGGATTTAATTCAGCGCATGTGGTCCATGCATGATGGAGCACCGCATCGTTTTGCTCTTGCTGCTAGAGCAATTTTACATCAGCGATTCCCAAATAAATGGATAGGACATGAGGGTCCAACACCATGGCCTGCTCGTTCTCCTGATCTCAACCCATTAGACTTGTCTTATGAGGTCATTTAATGGCCATTGTGTATGCCACACCTATTCATAACGTGGACATGCAGCGTCTGCGAATAGAGCAAGGATGTCAGCAGCTACGACAGACGCCAAGAATTAGGGAGCATATGAGACAGGCAATGATGCGGCGCATAGACGCCTGCATTACAGCTCGTGGTAGCCATTTTGAGCACTTTCTATAGAGATCTGTAAGTAGCAACGCACACGTTATCAACACAAATGACCAACCTGCATAGTGAAGCGGTCTGTGTTATATACACCACAAACAATGCTTGTAAAATGGAAATGAAAGCAAATACACCATATGTTTACCAGACTTGTTTTTCTTGTTGTCAGATCCTCTATCGAATCCCTGGAGCTTTCCCACATATTTAGTTACACCCTGTATAAATACATGCAAGAACTAGAGTGACCATAGCCAACATTAATTATTCCGACATTTTTCCCATGATGATCATTCGTTCCTGGTAAAATAATAATGTTTAAGAAGGTTGCCAAATTTGGAGCCAGTCTGTCTTCTTGTAGTCTTGGTATCTGTTCCTTTCTTTTTTATTCAAAAATATTGTTTATAATCAGAAGCTCAATGCACAAATGCATAGCGTGTTCTTCAAAGAAGGTGTTCAGCTGCAAATCCTGTCGTTACGCTTCAGTGGAGCTGAACTGTTGATGAGAGGTATACTAGTGATGGACGAAGCAGAGAAGATATAAAAAGTAGTATGGCTCAGACAAGGAAAGCATTTCTACAGACATCAAAATGTAGATTTAGGTATTAGAAAATAATTTTTGAAAGCCTTTGTCTGGAACATGGCACTCTGTAGAAAAAATATATATTTTCATGATACTTTGAATGTTTTAAGAAATAGAAATGAAGACTTGATAATGGAATAAACGAATGTATTTGGAGATATGAGTTTGCGTGTTTTCCACGACCGCACTTCATCGCTACTTGTTCACAGATTGTGTTCTTCCAACTTATGCACATCCCGTTGTACTGTATATGAACACATCTTATTCAATGGGGCTATTCGAGTAATGAGTTGTGTGGGGAGAAGCTGATGGATTGATCTGACTTACATTATTCCATCTAATCTTTGATCCAAACGAAAAAGGTACATTCTGGTCAGCAAGATGGATCTCGGACTCCAATCTTCACTTAAGTTTGGCGTCAAATGACCATCAAGGATACAACCTACTGACGTTCCGTAAAGTTCTAACAAACTTTCGACATTGTCAACACCACCCTCTTCTTCTGCAAGTAGGCCTTCAGATTCCTACTATTAGATCTTCCGCACCACTACGCTGGAAAGTTCGATAAAGCCAATTGGGGTAGATTTCTAGCTGATCTTGACAGTAACATAAGATAGATTCCACCTGATGTAAATAACTATTGTACATGTGTTAACGCTGTATTTCATAGTATACTCCATAGAAACGTATCCCCAGAGGAATGAGAAAAGATTACAGTACATACCAGTAAGGAACAAAGTATGAGAAGAACTTTACAATGACTTTCAGGAGAATGGAGGAGCTGACGGTGCTAATGACTTTCTTCACAACATAACGAAGCTAGACGTTGTAAGTGGACAGAAACCACACAGACTCTTAAGTTCAAGCATTCGAGCAGAAAGGTTTGGAGCTTATTGATGAAGTTGGGAAAGGTGCCTCATACTCCTGAACCTAAATCTGCTGTTACACCCAATCGAGTTGCCAGCTGCGTTCCAAGCATGTCGAGAGTTACACCTGACAAAGATTCCAAGAGGTTAATAAAAGCACAACTATCTCATGTAAAAAGGCAATGTGATCCTGCATTAAATATCTCAGACCCTTTAATTTGAGAGAACCTGACGACAGCCCTGAAAGAAATTATAAATAGAAAAGCTTCAGGCTTCAATGGCATACATCCTGAATTCCTTGCACACTGTGGGAAGAATGTAAGGAAATGGCTGTTACAGTTTTTTTTACAAATATTGTGCGCACTGTAAAGTTTCCTTCTGAGTTCAAACGGACTTAGGTCTTCCTGAAACAAGGGAAACTGGTTGGTTACCCTGAAAACTGTCAGCCAACTGCTTTGATGAGTGCTTGCTACAAGAACCTGGAAAGGCTTATCTACTACAGGATTGCCCCTCAAATTATAAACATCCTTCCAGTTGAACAAGCAGGTTTCAGATCCAAGCGTGGTTGTGAGGACCAGATTCTTGCTTTAACAACCCATATTGAGGTAGGTTTTGATAGACAATTGAAGAATGGCGCAGTGTTTATAGACATCACAGCTGCATATGATATGGTGTGGAGAGGAGATTTAATGTGCAAGTTCATCAAACTTCCGGGGGGAACCTGGTCGTGAACATGTATCAAAAAATCAATATTAGTCTTTTCGTTTTATATGAAAGAGGATAACTTCCTGAATCAGAGTATATATGGTTTACTTGATTTAAGCTATTTAAATTGTGTTTAAAGTCACGTATGGGATTGGTACGCCCCGTTTAAGAACACAAGAACAATGATATAAATTGAATGTTCCATATTTCCATTTCTAGATGGACTATCTTGGTGTAGTCAAGTTCGTTTTATGAGTTGGCTCTTTCTTGGTGACGTTTGTTTCAGGAGTTGGCTATTACACTCTTTGTCGCCAAATAGAATGTTAGTTGCCTAAAAAAGCTGGTTTTGTTTACAAATATGCAGGTTGTGTTTGTTTTAAGTTGTGGTCGTGATTTATGGTGAATAATGGGGAGATAAAAGAAGTTTAGCCCTAAAAGAAAGCCTAGAGTCAATAAATACGCGAATGTTTAATCTATAGATGGATAATGCACTACAAGTGGTTGTGATACTTCTCCACCAACTCCATGCGAGAGTGATGTTATAATATCTAGTCCTGTCAGTGCATCCAAGAAGAAACTAACGTAAGTTATCTAGATTATAGTGCGAATGAGGATATGCGACAGTTTGAGGGTAAGAAAGGTTATATTATTGTATATTCAAGTATTATATCTGATTTGTAAAAGAGAAGTGTAAAATGTACTGTATACAACTTACTTTGACAATGAAAATTGTATTTGCATTTTTGAAGACGTTAGCCAAAAACAATCTTTGTTCGCATCAAAACAATACAGTTTGGTGTGATGGACGCTGTAAATCATTGTAATTATGGTGCCAGTTGTAGAGTGAAAGTCATTGACTCACTGGGGATCAAGAGTGGACTTAACAAGGGAAGGGAACTTCGGGTCATCAACCTTCAGCGACTCCCGACAGTCAGGGAAAGATGCCCTGAAAATGACTAAGGGGGCAAGGAATAGAATAAAGCTTTCAAAGAGTAATAACAATGAGGAGGTGGTTGAAGGACGAGAGGAGTATGGGGCGGGATGGTTCTTAACTTGACAATTCTGACTGTAAATTTGTGTCAATTTTCTTTCTCTGTTTGCCGGAAATTAAAAATTCTGCACTTGAGGTGCATTCGTCTCATAAAATGTTAATGCTACAGTATCAACTTTTAGCATAAATACTTATCATCTTCCTAACATCCTCCTGCACTAAATTAAAATAATAAAAAAGTACTACTTCATTAAAATAGCATATTATTGTGCAAATTCGTTTCAAAAAAAAGTGCAAAAATATTCAATTAATTTCTGTATAGTAAATGTATGCTAAAATTCATAAATCTAGTAAGGATGTATTAGGCAAGCTCACTGAGTTTCATTGTAAAATCCTAAATATGTTATGAGAAAAGTGTAGGCCTACCTAAATAACATATATACATGTGTTTCAGCAGTCTATTGTATAAGCCGTATTATATCAGAGTAAACAGTTATAGGAATGAAATCATGCACATTTGTGGCCATTGCATGTGACAATATCTGTGTTAATTTTCAGATCACTAGATGCCATAGGACGAAAATAGCATACTGTAATAAGGAATCACTACATAAATTGCAATACGTTCACGTCCAGGTCACCTTAACAACCCATATTGGGGCAGTTGACCTCCTAGTTCTGCCCCTTAAAAAACTAACTATAACAACCCATATTGAGGCAGGTTTTGATAGAAAGTTGAAGAAAGGCGCAGTGATTATATAGACCTCACAGCTGCATATGATACGGAGGAGGTTTAATGTGCAAGTTCATCAAACTTGCGGGATGTGCAGTAATGTCAGCGTTCATAAACAACATGCTGTCGAGCAGGGTGATCCAGGTAGAGTTGGATAGTAAGCACTCTAGGCTAAAAGTGCTTAACAATGGTCTACATCAAGGATCTGTGCTCTCTCCAATATTGTTCAACCTGTACACTGCAGATATTCCGTCCACTAACTCCCGTCAATTTTCTTACGCTGATGGCCTGGCTATTGTTACTCAAGAAGCCACTATGACTAAGGTAGAAAAGTCTTAATATAGATCTTAATATTCTGTGTGGGTACTTCAAAATGTGGTGTCTGATTCTTAACATTAGCAAAACAGAAACCTACCTTTTCAACCTCAAAAACAGACAGGCAAATTTAACTTTGGATGTCTCACTCAATGGCAAGTCTCTATCCCACAACCCCTACCCCAAGTACCTTGGAGTTATTCTTGATCGGACACTGTCCTTCAACACACACTTGATTAACAGTGCTGCTAAACTGAGGATAAAGAACAACATCATCATGAAATTTGCTGGTTCTACATGGGGAGCTACTGCGTCCGTTCTTCGATCATCTGCCATGGGACTGGTATATTCAACAGCAGATTACTGTTTTTCAGTGTGATTGAACAGTCCACATGTTATCAAGATCACACCGTCCTAAATCAGACAATACGCATCATCGAAGGCACAGTAAAATCTACTCCACTTTTCTGGTTGATGTGCTGAGCCACGTCGAACCACCAAGACTAAGGAGATATAACCATCTGATCCTTAAGTACAGAAATATATTAGTGAACGTAGCTCTCACAATTCATAAAGACATACTTCATAAATTTGGTCGTTTGATATCACGTTCTCCATCTCTGTGGATAGAACAATGGTCACCTGACAGCACTGAGGAGAGAGACAGGAGACGGTTTAACGTTGCAACAGAATGGTGCCAGGTGTGGAACAACGCAGCTCTGAAATAATGGCAGTCACTGCTTTGTACCCAAGACCCACCAGCAGGTTTTGATCTGCCACGCAAAAGGCGGGTTGCCCTTAAGAGGGTACGAGCCAACCACGGGTGGTATTGCTCGTTGTTGTATAAGTGGGCTATGAAAAAGTCACCCAATTGTGACTAGTGCATCGGGACACACCGTCCGTCATATTGTTACCGAGTGTTGTAACAGGGCACCGCTGGAAGACTTTGTGCAAAGCCTCAACAAAGGCTATAGTGTGGCAGAACAATTTAGATTTTAAAACTTTGAATTTATCAGGTGCCCGGTTGATTGCTTTGATATGCGTTGTTTGTGATTATGTTATATACTGTACCGTAGGCCTATATTCCTTACTTTGGCATATGCTTAATTAATTAATTTTAGGTCAAATGCTAATAGTCCTACAGACAGATTTTAGTGGATGAGAATTCTTCACTCAATCTTGGAGCCTGTTTCATAACCACAAATAGTTCCGTCTGATGATTCTGAATGGCACCCCAACATTCCTATTATTAGTTCCAAATCACAATCTTGATATGGGATGTAAGAGGTCATTCAATTGAATACTACGATTGCCAGCTCAGTATAGGATATGAATTTGATTCGTAAAGATGGATTGCAATCGTCCCAAACAGATAGGTGAAATTCAAATGGGAATTATATGTCAGATGAATGATTGTTTGCTGGGAGCCCCACCTTGGTCATATGCGGAATATGTATGCTACAGCATTACCAAAACGCGAAATATATCGTGAGAGAGAGTTTTGTGATTTCTGACATTTTAATCAATATGATAATAAGTCATAAATGCGGGGAAAGAACTTGTTTTGTTGGCAGCCAAGAACATTATTAATCTCTCTCTCTCGAGAATGTCTAGGACGACAAACCTAGCCTCGAAGTTCCTGATTGTGACTGACCAGGCCTGATCTTCCGGGTGCTGAATAACACAATGCTTAACATAGCGAGAGCAACAGTTCTTTCAGCAACGAAGCATTTCGCAAGTGCGCGTTTATAGTATGGATTGTTTTGATTTGGATGCTTGATGTTTTTGTTGTTGATGATTTATTTAGTGGCTTTGCGACATCGAGCTCATGTAGCTCCGTATTATATAATTTTATCAGACATATTATATAGAGTGCGTACATATATAAAACAAGTTATATAACATATAGTTCCGTGAAGAACTGAATAGCCTATTGTTACGGCTGTGAGTTTGTTTCGTCGCCTCGCCGCGTGAGTCACAGCCGCCCCGGGCTATGCTCTGCCTCTGTGTGTTACCTGCGCCTTACGCAACGGGGCTGCGAGGACCAAAGGGATGGTCCAGAACATTCGTGACCCAGCTAGTCATGGAAATCTCAAGAAGCCGTGAATCCTGGACGGGTCTAGAAGCATTCATTGAGTCACCAGCCTGCTATATAAAGCGGCCTCACCTGCGAGGGAGGGACAGTGTTTTTTGAGCGAGAGTGTATACCAGTGCGACAGAGATTATTGTAGTGAAGTGCTTTGTGAATTGCGAAACCCAGTGAGATTCTTTCCGAGCCTGAGGAGCAGTGTGTAGCAGACTCGTAAGTAGCCTAACGGTAGTTTGTGTACTCAAGGAAGTGTACAGGTATTTCGGTGAGTGACAGACTGGCTGGACACAGGCCTGCCTAATTAGTGAACGGACAGCTGCTCGAGAGAGTGAAAGGGGAGTGTTCCCAATCAGAGAGGACCTAGAGTGAGATACTAATTGCTTGTATCTGTTTATTGTGTGGTGAACTGTAACTTGCTAAGACCGGCAATAAAACTACCTTTTCTTTAAAAGGACCACAGTGTTGTGCTTCTACCCACCGTAATCCAGTAAACGAAAGTGCCACTAGGGGTGGCACGTTACACTATTTTCATATATCCCACTGGTCTTTTCCAATACAATTCTCTGCCTATTACAAGTATTTTCTCTGAGTTATACTAAATAGCTTCTGGTTCACGACCCATGTATTCACCAACACCTGTACATTGAAACGTCTTGTGCAAAAATATATAGCTTTTAACGAACCACGAGAGTTATTTAGAAAAGTCAAATGCATGGCTTCTATGATTTACGAATAGTGAGCTACAGAATTTATGCCATTAGATAAAGATTGTTATCATAGTCCAGCAAAAGAATCATTTTTCAATCGCATGAATAAGATACAAGAAATAAATAATAAGGTTTTAAAATTCTGAATTGATGCATCATTAATTTTTGAAAACAATTGATGATCATTAAATGTATCTTCACTTAACTCTAAATAAAGATTCAGATCACCTGATTAATTATTAGCAATATTTGAAAATCACTTGGCCGTCATAATGTTCTGTTTTTTTTTTTTTTTCAAGATGTGTCGCGTAACTTATTTGTATTTCCTTAACAGTCTTCTAGCACCATAGAAACTTTCATTTTAATTACTTAAATAGTTTCGGTGAAATAAAGAATCAGTTAAATGTATCGTATGGACGCCCTGTTGGATTGTTATATACATATGCTATAGATTTATATGCCAGCGGATGAATATTATAATCGTGGCTTATTGTACCGACCTACTTTTATATAGCTTGTTTAGGAAACGAGAGATATAAACGTAATTTAAAAAAATTAGCACAGCCGACAATTTTAGGTTCTTAGAAATATTGAATTATAATGGATACCAATATTTTGAACCTTGTATGAAGAATTATCGTTATAAATGTCACTGCTCTGGGATCATTAAGTCAAAAGAAACATCCAAACAAATATTAAAAATTCGCATCGCCGCCATGTTGGATTTGTCTTCATCAGGTTACTGAAGATCCCATAGCTGAACTTACCATAATAGCTTCTATCAACACTCAAAATTTCAGTTTGACAGCTGTTACAGTCAGATTCGCAGATATTGAGAACCATCTAAATAATTCAGATGATTGCCATGTTGGATTGTTATAGATGTAGGCCTCAGAGTTATGTGCCATTAGATGAATATTAGCCTAGGTTTAAAATTCAAACGTTCACATCAATCGCATGATTAGGACACAAAAAATAAAAATCTTAAATTTAAGTATTCGCACAGCCGCCATCTTGCTTTTGTGAGAAACATAGAATTGATATAGATGCCAGTGGATTAAATCTTATATAAACATTTATTGTACCAAGTTTCATTGAGCTTGGTTGTTTAAATCTCGAGAAATTGCCATTTATATATTTGAATTTCGTTTGGCCGGCAAGTTGGTCCAGTGTTTCACATGTTTTTAAGCTGAACTTAAAGAACAAACATTACCTTGGTATACTCTATTACCATACACAATTGTAGAGTGTTACCTATAATGCAGTAGTTTCGGAGGTATAGAATGCCGGTGAAATATTTCGCAAAGCCGCCATGTTGAACTGTTGACACAGATTTAATATTGAAGGGCACGGTCGGAGTCGGACAAAATAGTTCTATGTCTTTACCAAGATTCATAAAAATCACTCCTGTCGTTTAGATTATATTAGGGGGGGGGGGGCTCATACACACATACGGACGGAAGGTGATCTCATAAGCCTATTTCTTTCGTAAATAAAAATAGGCTAAAATAATACTCATAGACAGTGCATGTTTGCAAGTGCGTAAGTTATGGCCTTCCTTGCTCCAAATTACTGAAAGGAGTTAATAAGGGATGAAATTAATACAGACGAATGAAACTGAGCTAGGAGTTGCAAGAAAACTGCCACGGCCTATTGCTTGGAGAAGAAAATGGGAAACCACGGAATAGCATTTGTTGGACGGCTGACGGGGATACAAACCCACTCGCTTATCGAGTCAACAGTGCCTTGGCCCGAAACGCTGAGCGTTAGCAAGCATAGCTACCGCTATCGGGGTTGAATCGTCTTATTGTAATGATAAATAATTTCTTCATGGAAGTGCCTTTCTGGTAATTGCATACCCAGAGTGGAACTACTTGACTCCTCCTTTCAGTCTGAATTGCGGCTGTTTAGAAATACCACTCAATATATTCAACATCGTCCTGTCTATAACGGGAAGGCATTTATCGGCAAAACTAAAGCAACGCGGTCTTAATGAAATAAAATGACAGGGTGAGAGTAAGAGAGAGAGAGAGAGAGAGATAGGAAATGGAGGGAGCGAGAGGAATGTGGCTGAATGTAATTTACGTCAGCGCAATTGTTAGGCCTTGTTTTCATTAAGTTTACAGGCACTTAACGGCGGTGACGGAGCTCCAATGGATTAAGTGTCGCCTAGATTCTCCAGATAAGTGCTTCTTTAGGACTGTCAAGTTTGTTCGTCTCCGCACAGTTTGCCGGCTTTACTCAAATATTAATGCTTCATTTGCCACCCCCAGACCATCAAAAGATACTACCAAGTTACGAAGCTTGAGCAAATGATATTACTGGAGTTTTTATCTTAATCCTTTGCAATATAAGTTATTCCCATTATATTTGTCGAATCTTTTAATAATGATATACGACATATCCATCACAAATAATTGCATACATTGATTGTAAATGTGACCTTCAGGAATGATAATGATGGGCGTCCTATAACATTTTTAATCAATCTACTTCATTGTTGTCGATTTAAGTGCTCTAAGATCCACATCATCGTCCTACAATCTACATAACTTACCATTCCTTCTTATGCATTTTAAGGACATAGTAGCACGTCGTCTCATTTTATCACAGTTAACAAATATATTTACTCTATTAGATAAATTAGTTGATAAAGGACATCTGATTCTCGGCAACGTCTGATCCTCCGATGACATACCTTCGTGTACGCCTGAAATACACTTCCAATGAGTAACCCATACATTGAAAAGCTAGTCGAGACTATTTGTTACGTTTTTATCACAAACATTAACAGTGAAACCTAACCATTAAATTTATTTAATTGTGATAAATGCCATCCTTACCACCTCATAAATGTAGATCAGAATGTCTGAATTAACAAGTAAAGAGAATTTGATAATGTCGCTATATCGTCCTTGACTTGTTTAAATTTGTAAGTATTTTATGGAAGCCTAGATGTGAACTTTTGTTGTGAATATCGTGCATATAACTCTGATCAGCGTTATGAGCCATTTTCTTAATTTCAATGACTGACGTGGTAGGCTGAATAGAGCGAGATTGCATGTATCACGGAACTTATATAGACGCTACTCTCAATTTTCTTTTATGATTATGTTCTGATTATGAAATTGCCAAAAAGAGGTAATGGTGCATAGATAGTGTTAAATTGGATGTGATATTGTTGGGATCTGCGGATCGAAGAATTCAGCAGTTCGACAAACTTCTGAGTACTGTGAGCGGATTATGGCTTGGTGTATACTAAGCTGAAAATTACGTGTTCGAAACCTAACACCACGGCGATGCCACAAGCTCCTTTGACAAGCCGTGAACACAAACTAGGGCAAACAACAAGCTAATCCATTGTAGTTTGAAGGATATATTGAACAGTTTACGTCAAATAAATTAGAAATAATACGTGTTATACGCTATCGTTTAAGGGGAGCGTGATGGTGCAGTGGCATAGCTGCTCATCTTTCACCCGGGCGGCCAGGGTTCGAATCCCGGTGACAGCGGGGTGGAATTTCCACCTGAAAAATCACGTGGCGTCCGGCCTTAAAGCCCCGGCCAAAACCAAAATGAGCCTGGTTGGCTCCGGTGACCCCAATTAATTGGGAAAAGCCGAAGAAAGTCTATACGCTATCGTTTAAAACAGAGGTGGGCACAATTCGGCTCTTTGAGCAGCGCTCCCGCTCCGGCAGGAGAAAGAGCCGAGTATGTTCTCTCACCGAAGTTAACCTTGTAGCTGCTTGCACAGCTTGCCGTTACAAGCGGCGTATCAAAACAGCTTTATACTTGTGCCCTGTTTGTTGTGCATTAGATGATTAGATTATGGTGCTACGTACATACGCTTAATTATATTCCTTTTAATAGGTTCTGTGTAGGGAACATAAATAATTACTTTGACAGCTGATAAGTAAACACTCCTTTGCCCACTACCGATAGTCCAGAAACTACAATAAGCCAACCTACCAACTTCTTTAGAACACCAGGAACGAAAACTTGCGGTAGGAGTACAGAAATAAATACATTAATAAATATCATTCACCATAAACAAAACATAGGCCTATGTGTTCTTATATATCTGAACTGTCATTCTGCAGATGAGGAGGAGGTGTGCGTATCCTTTCGCTGAAGTAGACGGGTTACATTTGGAGCGATTGATCTTGCACTTGCAATTCGAAGAACGGCAGTGAGATGTGTGTCAGCTAGAGTGGCTCTTCGAGGAGATTTATTTATCTTCATTAGAGAGAACAGTTTCGCAGCCAGATATGTTGAACCAAACATTGATAGAAGGTTGGTAGTCATTTTGTCCATGTTTGGGAAATCTGTTTGCGAAAACTGTTCATAAAAATGTGCAAAGCTTGTTCGTGATTCATATTTAGCGTACAGCCGTACCATAATATAGGCCTACTCAGCCCGGTACCTATGCTTGCGCCCTGACTGCGCATATTGTCATCTAGTCGTTTCAGCACAAACTATACTGCTCAAAAAATTAAAGCACCACTTTTTTCAAAGGCCACCAAATTTGGAAAGTTGACTGCACAAGGTCGAAATCTCAGTATGACGTTTGCCCCGACGCCTACCAAGCACATGCTTCAGCACAACTCCCCAACTTGTGTAGTTTCGGGATAGCGCCCCCAAAACCAGCCCATTTTTGAATACCGTAAATTGAAGTTTGCGAAAAACCCCTGTAGGACTTGTCGCAGGTTGTCAAAGCAGTCGAAAATGAATGAGTCTTGCTCTTAAGGTTCCACGAACACGTTGAAATCGTTACATTTGACGTTTGGGCATTTTCAACCCCCTTCATCATCCCCTAAACATGGACTACCATTGGGGGCGCCTGAGAAGGTACCAGATGTGTTTAACCACCTGAAAACCTGCACACCGTCCTCAGTTGCTGATTGCAGTAAGTTCTTAAGGCCTCCGGCAATGTTCATTCACCCCTCCTAACTCCCTCAACTGGCAAGGGACCAAACCACCCCGTCTTGATTCACCCCTTAGGAAGGTTTAAATCGAGATTTTTATCATGCTGCTAATGGGGGGGGTCTTCCCCTAACGTTTCAAAAGAGGACCTGCGCCTGTGTCGCCACCCCTTCCCTTGCTACGCCCTTTTGTATGATTTTTCGAATCAGGCCCTTTTTAAGGGCTGAAATGAGGTCTTACTCGCTGAAAGGGCTGTAAAGGTCCTTAGAAGTAGTGGTGACACGAAATCAACCCCTTCCGATGTTTGATTGACATTCAATCCCCCAAAGTTGACATTTTTGCACCCTCAACCCTCCCTGTCTGGACGCGTAACGCGTCATGGCAGAGTTTTCAGAGTTGGATCAAAATGAAGCTTATGGCCTGAAATGGAGCCCAAAACAGCAGGTTGAATGGAAATTCATCGGTAGGGTGGGAAATGGGACCAAAAAGTTTTCAAAAAAGTTAACAGCCTCTAGTAAGTACACCAATGCATAGGCAACCCACATCACGTCATTTTTCTCCCATTGCCAAACTTTGTAACCTATTGCCGATCATAGGCAACCCACACGCACGGACGTGATGTGGGTTGCCTATGCATGGGCGTACTTACTGTAGGCTGTACACTTTTTTGAAAAATTTTGGTCCCGTTTCCCAACCTACCGATGAATTTCTATCCAGCCTGCTGTTTTGGGCTCCATTGCAGGCCATAAGCTTCATTTTGATCCAACTCTGAAAACTCTGCCATGACGCGTTACGCGTCCAGACAGGGAGGGTTGAGGGTGCAAAAATGTCAACTTTGGGGGATTGAATGTCAATCAAACATCGGAAGGGGTTGATTTCGTGTCACCACTACTTCTAAGGACCTTTACAGCCCTTTCAGCGAGTAAGACCTCATTTCAGCCCTTAAAAAGGGCCTGATTCGAAAAATCATACAAAAGGGCGTAGCAAGGGAAGGGGTGGCGACACAGGCGCAGGTCCTCTTTTGAAACGTTAGGGGAAGACCCCCCCATTAGCAGCACTGATAAACATCTCGATTAAAACATTCCTTAGGGGTGAATCGAGACGGGGTGGTTTGGTCCCATGCCAGTTGGTGTTAGGGGGTGTGGACATTGCCGGAGGCCTTAAGAACTTACTGCAATCAGCAAATGAGGACGGTGTACAGGTTTTCAGGTGGTTAAACACACCCGGTACCTTCTCAGACGCCCCCAATGGTAGTCCATGTTTAGGGGATGATGAAGGGGGTTGAAAATGCCCAAACGTCAAATGTAACGATTTCAACGTGTTTGTGGAACCTTTAAGAGCAAGACTCATTCATTTTCGACTGCTTTGGCAACCTGCGACAAGTCCTCAGCGTTTTTCGCAAACTTCAATTTGCGGTTTTCGAAAATGGGCTGGTTTTCGGGGTGCTACCCCGAAACTACTCAAGTTGGGGAGTTGTGCTGAAGCATATATTTGGTAGGCGTCAAGACAAACGTCATACTGAGATTTCGAGCTTGTAGGTCAACTTTTCAAAATTTGGTGGCCTTTGAAAAAAGTGGTGCTTTAATTTTTTTGAGCAGTATATTAGCGAGCAGTCAGCTGGTCCCGGTTCCTTGGCTCCGCTCGCGCTCATGCAGTTGGCTCCAGGAGCAGCGCTCTGTCACTGCCCACCTATGGTTTAAAATGTAGTTCCACATCCCTTGGATGATGGGCAGGAAGAGCTCAGGGCTAACGTGTGAGACTGTTCAAAAATAGACTACTTTTGTCAGTTGATGCTTCCAGTCCTGTCTCGGAAATGTATGCATGTGTTGTGTCTTCAACAGTCGTGGTGAGTAGCGGCCTAGCTGCTTGCTTCCCACCAACAAGGAACGAACACCAAATCGATCTCTCCAATTTTGATTTAGGCTAATTATCGTGGACTGAAGTGTGCCGCCACACTTGACTGATGTTGGTTTCCCGGGAATCAGCAACTGAATCTAATTAGTCCCAGCTCCCATGCGCAATTATTGAAAACAGTATTCCTCCACCGCTGTTGATCATTTGTTCATGCATAGGACTATTTGCGTTGTTCGAATTGGCCAACTAAAAATTCGTGAGTGATCGTTTCCATTTTAGAGCATATTTTCAAATCAATCTTTGAGTGCCACATGTATCGTCTTCTACCTTATTTTTCGTGTTTTAGCGTTATATGTAATGTACTAAGAAGCAGTAACTCATTCAGTCTTTCTTCATTACTATAATGGTTAAATGTTTCATTAGCCAACTTTCGGTTTTTGCAAAAAAAAATGAAAGTAGACTTATGAGACCTTCACGGGCCAAAGGTTCGTGTGTCTGTCTGTGTGGGTGTGTGTATAACATCCCCCCCCCCTATCAATTCAAACATGACGAAACTGAATTGAACCCACAGACGTAGCACTAGCAAAGGACATCTCAGTGTCGTGTTTTATTTCGCAGCCATCTAATAACAAAACAAAATGAAGGCGCCTTCCATGGTGTTACGGCTGTGAGTTTGTGTCATCAGTCGCCGCGTGAGTCACAACTGCCCCAGGGCTGGGCTGTGCCCTGCCTCCTGTATTGCGCGCGCCTTATGCAACAGGGCTACTAGGACAAAGGGATAGTCCAGAACATTCGTGACTGGACCAGCGCTGGAAACCTCTAGAAGCCGTGGACTCTGGATGGATCTAGAAGCATTGATTGAGTCACCGTCCGGCTATATAAGAGTGACCCGTCAAGCAGTGGTTGTTGTTGTGTTTTACGAGCTAGTGCGAGCGATTATCTTGTGCGACAGAAGTGTGGTGACGAAGTGCTGTGCGAGTTACGAAATCCTGTGACATTGTTTCTCCCAGCTTGTGAACAGCGTACATCAAGTGCTCGTAAGTAACTGTATTTGTTGTACCTGAGGAAGAGGGGCAGGTAGCTTCTGCCAAGGCCACCGGACTCATTAGGACGGATTAACTTCTGTGGTCTGTTGCAAGTGAAAGGGGCCAAGAGCGCATAAGGAAGAGACTTGAGGAAACTGGAGAAGGCTCCTAATTGCTTGTATTTGCTGATTAGTGTAATTTTCTGGCCACAATAAAGATAATTATTTCTTTAAGCAGTAATTGGTGTAGTGCTTTGTACCCCCACCGTAATCCAGTTAACAAAAGTGCCACTAGGGGGTGGCACGTAACAACTGGTGTCAGAAGCCGGATTACGAACTCAAGCACAACACCTGACGGTCCTGGTTTCAAAACCCGAGCAGGTCATTTTCTCTAATTTTCCTGTGAGTGCATGCCCTTTACAAGACAAACAACTAAAATGGAGGAGAAATTGGCAGCACTGCTAGAAAAGTTAAATGGTATGGAAACCAAGATGGAGGATGGCCAGAAGAAGTTAGCAGAGGACCTGAAGGACAGCCAAAATAAGTTAGCAGGGGACCTAACTTCCAAATTAGAAGAAGGCCAAAATAAGTTAGCGGAGGACCTGAAGCAGATGGAAGACAGCCAGAATAAGTTAGCAGAGGACCTAATCGCCAAATTTCTGGATGGCCAGAAAAATCTGGAAGAGTGTCTGCTGACGAAATTAGAGGAGAGCCAAAGGAAATTAGAACAGGGTCTACGTGAGGAAGTCGCGGCAGTGGAGGAGAAGTTCAACACCTTGCAAGTGGAAGTTGCCGAGCTGCGCCAACGCCCGCTGATGGGGGTGGAGGAGAGATTCAACGCTCTACAAAAGGAATTTGCTGAGCTGCGCCGACTCCCGCCGACAGGGATGGAAGATAGATTCAAAGCCCTACTAGAGGAAGTCGCCGAGCTGCGCCGACGCCCGCCGACCGGGGTGGATGAGAGAGTCAAAGCCCTACAAGAGGAAGTTGCCGAGCTGCGCCAACGCCCGCCCACCGTTACACCGGGAATATCAGGAACGGGACATAGCAGAGTGACGCCCCCAACCTTCGACGGAAAGGTCCCGTGGAGCACCTACTTACGTCAGTTCGAGGCGGCCTGTTCCATAAATAACTGGAACAACACAGAAAAGGCTACAGCTCTCATTGTAGCGCTGAGAGGTGACGCCCTTAACGTCCTTCAGGCCATCCCGACTGGATCCCAGGACTACGCTTCACTGATCGCCCATATGGAGTCCCGATATGGAGATAGCCATCTTCAGCAGGCCTACCAGATGCAGCTCCGGACCCGGGTACAGAAGAACGCGAAAACCCTGCAGGAGTTCGAGATGGACATCGCACGCCTCGTAAGGCTTGCCTACCCAACAGCGCCGGCCGACTTTCTGGAGCAGATAGCGACGCAGACCTTCACCGACGGGCTACGGGACTCGGACACTCAACAGGCGCTGCGACTCGCGCGCAATAAGACCCTGGCAGATGCGCTGAGCCACGCACTTGAATTCGAGACGGCAAAACAGGCATCCAGAATGCTCTCGCGGGTGCGTCAAGTGGACGTTGATGAACCAGCAAAAACCAACGAGACCAAGCCCCTGGCCGACGAATTGATGGACGCGCTAAGCCGTTTCTTCAAGAATCGCAGTACCACCAGCAACGACACAGCCGGAAGACAACCGGAGAGGCGGCCTGGAAGACGACTACCGACCTGCTGGGCCTGCGGTAAGAAAGGCCACATGAGCAAGGACTGCGGTGATCGCCGCCGCCGAGGGTATTCGACGGGAAATCAGTCGTCTGAAAACCGCGCGGCCCAGGGAAACGAGTATTAGCCAGCCTTGGGGGGCAAAGGTTGGCTTGTGACAGTCGTCAAGCCCCGGCAGTCCAAGTGCGTGTGACGAAGTTACGGAGGGACAATAGCAGCCTGATGGTCGACGGAGTCATCAACGGAGTGAGCTGGTCCATGCTGATCGACACGGGAGCATCGAGGACCATCGTCAATCCCACTGTGATCCCGAAGTGGAGAGTGCAACCCACACAAAGGAACCTCCAGCTAATAACCGCGACCGGAGAGACCGCACCGGTACATGGCGAAGCATCACTGGAGTTCGTCATTGGTCGACGGGTGATAAAGCATCCAGTGCTTGTGGCTGACGTATCAAACGAAGTGATCATCGGACTGGACTTCCTGGACCAGAACAACATCATCTTGGACCTGAGTACCAACACTCTGCACTTCGGAGGTGAGGAACTTGCTTTGCAACCAGCACACGAGGCCGTCACCGCACGACGAGTAAGGCTGAGAGAGGACGTCATCGTTCCTGCCAGGACGGAGGTCAGCGCCGCCGTAATTGTCGACGGAACTGCTGAGGGAGTGGCGGCTGTCATCGAGCCAAAATATGAGGACATCCAGACAAAAGGATTGCTAGTTGCCAAGACCCTCATCAACACGACGTCTCGGCCGTACGTCCGCCTGTCCAACCTGAACGACTACGACATTATGGTTCACCGGGACACCAACCTAGGAGTCTGCGAGCCCGTTACCTGGATTGCCCGCATCACCGACACGACGGACGGACACCCGCAGACGGACAACCGACGAAGACGCACACTGCCAGAAGAACTACAGAAACTGTACCAAGGATCCCAGGACCATTTAGACGAGGAACAATCACGCCAACTTCAGGACCTGCTACGCGAATTCCAGGATGTCTTCTCCGTGGGGGGCAAAGACTTCAGCAGGACAAGCTTGGTCCAGCACAGAATCGACGTTGGGGACAGCCCACCGATTAGGGCCCCATTCCGACGTGTCCCGCTCGCCAAGCAAGCCGAAGTCGACCGGATGGTAGAAGAGATGAAGGAGCAAGGGGTGATCGAGCCATCACATAGTCCTTGGAGTTCTCCGGTCGTGCTTGTGAAGAAGAAGGACGGTTCCACCAGGTTCTGCGTGGACTACAGGCGGGTGAACGACGTCACGAAGAAGGACAGCTACCCTCTACCCCGGATCGACGACACGCTGGACACCATATCAGGGTCAAGATGGTTCTCCACCTTGGATTTGAAGAGTGGCTACTGGCAGGTGGAGGTCCACCCTAAGGACCGCGAGAAAACGGCGTTCTCTGTGGGCAGCGGGCTCTGGCAGTTCACCGTCATGCCATTCGGTCTGTGCAACGCCCCTGCGACCTTCGAAAGGCTAATGGAGTCCATTCTGAGGGGACTACACTGGAAGACCTGCCTGGTCTACCTAGACGACGTCATCGTTCTGGGGAGAAGCTTCGAGGAGCACTACAGCAACCTGAAGGAGATCTTGTTGAAGCTACGGGCTGCCCAGCTGAAGTTGAGCCCCAAGAAGTGTCAGCTCTTCCAGAAGCGGGTCCAGTACCTTGGGCATATCGGCTCCGAGGAAGGGGTGCGCACCGACCCAGAGAAGACCGCAGCTGTGAGGGGGTGGCCAGTTCCGAAGGACAAGTCCCAACTACGAAGCTTCCTGGGACTCTGCACTTATTACCGTCGCTTCGTGAGGGGATTTGCCGACATCGCCAAACCCTTACATCGCCTGACTGAGAAGGACCAACTCTTCACGTGGACAGCAGAATGCCACAGTGCCTTCGAACAACTCAAGCAGGCTCTGTGCACCGCGCCTATTCTGGCCTACCCCAGACCTGGAACAAGGTTCATCGTCGATACCGATGCCAGCGACTTTGGCATAGGGGGAATCCTGTCGCAGGTAGTGGACGGCGAGGAGAGAGTAGTGGCCTACTTCAGCAAGGCCTTGTCAAAGCCAGAAAGGAACTACTGCGTCACCAGGAAGGAGCTGCTCGCCATCGTGAAGACCATTGAACACTTCCACAAGTACCTTTACGGGCAAGAATTTCTCATCAGGACCGACCATGCATCCCTGCCGTGGCTCCTGAACTTCAAGCAGCCCGAGGGTCAACTCGCGCGGTGGTTAGAGAGGCTTCAACAGTATAACTTTGAGATTCAGCACAGGAAAGGCCAACTGCATTCTAACGCCGACGCCCTGTCACGAAGACCGTGCCCCGAAGACTGCACCTTCTGTGCCCGAAGGGAGGAGAACACCGGGATACAGTGCCGAAGGACTACCGTGGAACTTCAAGGGAGCTGGAGCCGCGAATCTTTCACGCGGGCGCAAGCGGAAGATGATGACCTGGGACTGATAGCCGAATGGAAGAGGGCCTGTGTCCCCAGACCCGGGTGGAACATTGTGAGTGACTGCAGCCCAAAGTTTAAGTCCTACTGGGCACAGTGGGACTCGCTGATTGTAAGGGATGGCCTCATCTGCCGTACCTGGGAGAGCACCGACGGGAAGACATCTCGGGAACAATTCGTCGTTCCAAAGGCTATGACGGAGGAAGTCCTGAAGGAAGTTCATGGAGGATCATCTGGTGGACACCTAGGGATAAAGAAGACCCTGGAGAAGCTGAGAGAGCGGTTTTACTGGATCGGATGCCGAACAGACGTGGAGAACCACTGCGCGAGGTGCCACGATTGCGCAGCCAGCAAGGGCCCAGGACGAAGACGACGGGGTCCACTGAAGACCTACAACGTGGGCGGCCCCATGGAGAGAGTGGCCATCGATGTTGCTGGGCCATTCCCGTTAAGCGAGGCAGGGAACCGCTACATATTAGTCGTCAGCGACTACTTTACCAAATGGCCGGAGGCGTATGCGCTCCCTAATCAAGAAGCCGCGACGATCGCAGAGACCCTGGTGAAGGAATTCGTCAGCCGGTACGGAGTACCCCTGGAGCTGCACTCCGACCAAGGGAGGAACTTCGAGTCGCAGGTGTTCCAGAACCTATGCCAGCTGCTGGGGATCCGGAAGACGAGGACAACGCCGCTACACCCTCAGTCCGACGGGATGGTACAGCGATTCAATCGCACCGTCGAGAACCATCTCCGAATAGTCGTCAGCGAGCACCAGAGGGATTGGGACAAGCATCTTCCACTATTTCTCCTGGCCTACCGCGCCGCCGTGCATGAAGCCACCGGGTGCACACCAGCCCGGGCCATGTTTGGGAGGGAGCTCCGTCTACCTGTCGATCTTGCCTTCGGCCGACCTGGGAATGATCCGATCCCGGTAAGCCAGTATTGTCAAGAACTGGTCGACCAACTGGAGGACGTACACGCGTTCGCGAGGAGGAAACTGCGGATCGAGACCGACCGAATGAAGACCCGATACGACCAGCAGACGGATGCCGGCGGATTCCACGAGGACGACCTGGTCTGGCTCTTCAACCCATTACGGAAGAAAGGCCTGTCATCCAAACTGCAGAAGTCCTGGGAGGGCCCGTACCGAGTCGTGAAACGGATCAACGATGTCGTCTACAGGATCCAGCGGAGCCCGAGGGCGAAGATGAAGATCGTGCATCGAGATCGCCTGGCAGCCTACGGAGGGACACAGACGGACCAATGATTGATCGGGGCGATCAGCCTTTTTAGGAAGGGGGGTGGTGTTACGGCTGTGAGTTTGTGTCATCAGTCGCCGCGTGAGTCACAACTGCCCCAGGGCTGGGCTGTGCCCTGCCTCCTGTATTGCGCGCGCCTTATGCAACAGGGCTACTAGGACAAAGGGATAGTCCAGAACATTCGTGACTGGACCAGCGCTGGAAACCTCTAGAAGCCGTGGACTCTGGATGGATCTAGAAGCATTGATTGAGTCGCCGGCCGGCTATATAAGAGTGACCCGTCAAGCAGTGGTTGTTGTTGTGTTTTACGAGCTAGTGCGAGCGATTATCTTGTGCGACAGAAGTGTGGTGACGAAGTGCTGTGCGAGTTACGAAATCCTGTGACATTGTTTCTCCCAGCTTGTGAACAGCGTACATCAAGTGCTCGTAAGTAACTGTATTTGTTGTACCTGAGGAAGAGGGGCAGGTAGCTTCTGCCAAGGCCACCGGACTCATTAGGACGGATTAACTTCTGTGGTCTGTTGCAAGTGAAAGGGGCCAAGAGCGCATAAGGAAGAGACTTGAGGAAACTGGAGAAGGCTCCTAATTGCTTGTATTTGCTGATTAGTGTAATTTTCTGGCCACAATAAAGATAATTATTTCTTTAAGCAGTAATTGGTGTAGTGCTTTGTACCCCCACCGTAATCCAGTTGACAAAAGTGCCACTAGGGGGTGGCACGTAACAATATGTACAAACGTTAAAGCACATTACTACTAATCTCACCATCCGATCGCGAGAGTTTTTTTGGAAAAATATGCCTTTATGTGGGAAGCATCTATCGCCCAAACTGCATGGTCAGCAGCCAAATAGTTTCAAGAAGGCGGCCGTGTGAACCATGCAAGCATTATAGGCTAATATGTAATTTATGATCCAACAAGGCCCGGCTGACTTCACCAGTTCCGCTGATCGTACTGAGAGCGGTTTAAACTGTCTTCTAGGAGGTGACCCGATGGATATAATAATGTTATATTAGAATATTGTACCTAAGGAGTTACTAGTGATCAAACTGGCCATGCCGTGTCGTGCCATGTCATGCCAAACCGTGTCCAACAATGCATTTCAAGCTCACTCGTCAAAATTGTTTGCTGGTTGGACATAGCCTATTTCACTAGCTTGAAATTCTTTTATGGAATACACTGAATAAATTCAGTATGAAATGGCTGATAATGAAGGCATAATACGCTGAAAAAATTGTTCATTTCACGACAGTATATGCTAGGCAGTTACACTAGGGATTTTCATAACATTCCTTTAGCAGCGGTTAGATTTAATCAGGGAGTTAGCGCTCCAGACTTTCACCCGGAGGACTGGGGTTCAAAACCAAGGAGGGGTTCGTATTTCACTTAAATATATTATTTTAATTGTTTTATAATCACGCATGAAGCATATTTAGAATATATACCAGTGTAACGGACATCACGTAGGGATATCAATTACACCCAGTATAGTTATAGCACAACATAGTTCAACACGCTACCACAGCAATTTCCATTCGTTGTCCTTGATCCCCAGTAGATTCTATTGTTTGTTGTTGTGTTGTTGATTTTTTAGAGGCTTTGTGGCTTCGTTGTCATGTAGCCCCGTGTACCTGGGTGCGTGTGTGTGTGTGTAGAAACTGTCTGATAACCTGTGTTATTGTGATATCTGCACGGGTGTGTGTACATGTAATCGAGGAAGGATTTGGGTAGGAAGCAGCCGTGGTCTTAAGTGAGGTACCATCCTTGCATTATGCCTTGAGTAGGTGTGGGAAACTACGGAAATCCACTTCCAAGCTGGTTGAAGTTGGAGTCGAACTCGCTTCTTCTCAGTTTTGTCTCACGAGGCTCAGTGTACACCGTTCCAGCCCTTCAGACCAGAATTAAATTCATTGACAGAGCCGGGAATCGAACCCAGGCCTCCGCGGTGACTGCCAAGAATGCTAGCCACAACTCAACAAGTGAGCATCGCCAGCAGATTCTTCTACAGCAAACATATAATCTGACACGTAAACGAAATAGTAGGCCTATTCATTTTTTATTACTAGAGGCTAATATATTTTTTTGGCCAAAGAGCGGATGTAGGAATCCTTAGCTAATGAACTAGCCTTTTTTTGTGGAAGCTTGCAATAAAACGTTCTGTATAATTCGTGTTTATTTACCATTAGAAAATACGCACTATATGTAATTATATGGGTGATTATAAAACCAGAAATAAAATAAAACACAAACAAAAACCCAAGATTTTACATATTCGTACCCCGACTGTACGGGGGAGAGCCAGGTATTTAGACCACTGGACCAAAGTGCCACATTGAGTTAACAAGTCGATAATAGGTTCTTGAAATACCATAATGATTCTATATAAGGAAAATATTTAGCATAGTAGGCCTATAACATATAGGCCTAACAATGCAACTGTTTCACCCCTTAAAATAACAATCAATCAATCAACATATAATACACGACGGTGTATTTCAACAAGCTCCTACAACCAACATTTAATTTGACTCCTCGATCAGGACAATGAGTTATTATAGCCATACATTTTGGAGAAAGTAGGCTATATGTTCCTTACTGAACATCTTTGTTATTTAAAAAGGGAAGATTATTCCAATTCCGTAATATTTGGAAAAGATATCTCAATATTCTTCATTTTAGCAATGTAAAAATGCGACCAACTTATTTGGATTTTGTCTTCACAGTTTCTTACAAGCCTGAGAATAGCATCATGCAATGCTTAATTAGTAGGATACTCAGTATTGAGCCTTAACAGGGATGGTGTGGATTCAAATCATTCATGGAAAAAAGGACGCTGCAGGTAGAGATCTCATCCAGTCAAAAGTTCAGATATTAAACTGGCACAAAGATAGGCCCAACGTGGCATTGACCAGCGGTGATGGACATCCACCTATTAATTAGGTTCTCCACTGATGCAGTGCTGACCTGTCAATACAACATCTGACACAGCAAGGTGGAACTAGGATAACTAGTGGTAGATTTGTTTTTGGTAGCATGCCCCTCAGAAGGTCAGGAGGAAGATTATCTGGGACTAGCACAAGTGTAAGAAAAATCTAATGGCTCCTGCTACAGTTGCCTTATCTTATTTTTTTGAAATTGTAACAATAATGATATTTAACTACCGAGGCTTTTAGATACGCCCCAAAGTTTTTTTTAACTTGTCAGTAAATCTACTGATTCGATCCTGCAACCGTGTGCACAGAAGACGATAAAGTTACCTATGTCAGTATTTTTTTGAAATGACTGCGACATTGTGACCCGTCATTGCCTTTGCATCATCAGTACATGTAATATCCACATAGATCTCCCACGGTGTTTCATTCCTTGATCAGAATACATCGGTAAGGTTATATGCCTCACCCACTGATATATTGAATGCATGGTACAAGCTCGGCAAATAAATACATTATAACCGCCAACGTGGCAAAGTCAACTGATTCACTCATTAGTGGTTATTTAAATATATTGAAAATTGTATATATTACCAGCAGAAACCCAGCCATTGGCCGGAGGCATATAGCCTAATTCTCTATCTTTTATCTATCTGTCTATATTTGTATCTGCCTATCCTTCATTTAAATACCACTCTTATTTTTTTCTATAGCCTATACCATCCACCTCACTATATCTTTATGGCTTTTCCACTTCTACTCTGGGCAAATGATGGATGGGTCCTAACTTAAGGCCACGGCCGCCTCCTTTCTAATCCTATCCCAAATTTACAAATATACACACTAGTACAGCCATCACAATAACACACGTTATCACACAAATTCCACAGACACCAAAATACACGGGGCTATTTAACAACGATGTCGCAGGCACTGAAATATGCAACAACAACAACAACATCATTTACTCTTACCTTGTCATTAATAATCTATTTATCACACATGTCTTCAACCTAAGTGTCTCAAACAAGTTTCTTCATGAAAATTCCAAAGCCACATGCATGTAGAAAACATCGGCCATGACTTAACTATCAATTTTCCACTTGGCCTAAAGTATAACTTATGACATATTCTTATAGGAAACAGCAAACAATATTGCTTTCAGTGTTCGATAGCAAGCGGTGTTGTTATGTGGTCACGTAAGACCTTAAATCACTAACTTAACGTTTATTACATTTCTAACAGTTTGTACTAAAATTATGTCTTCTGTCAAGATTGTTGGATGTTTTATTGCAAAGTAATGGGTACCTGTCCAAAGTTCCAGATATATGCCGCGGTTAAAGTAAAATGATAACACGTTTTAACAGTCATATCATATATTTCCTACGTTTGCACTTCGGTTCAGAATGAACACACAAAATGTTCCAAGCAAACCACGTTATTAAGATTGATCAAACTATTGGGAATGATAAAACGTACCAAAATGTATCAAAAGGATATAATAATGATCATTATCTTTATCATTCCAACTTATATAATACGCTCAAGCCTCCGTGGCTTAGGTGGCAGCACGCCGGCCTCTCACCGCTAGGTCCGTGGTTCAAATCCCGGTCACTTCATGCGAGATCTGTGCCGGACAAAACGGAGGCAGACAGGTTTTTCTACGGGTACTCCGGTTTTCCCTGTCAAAATTTCATTCCAGCAACAATCTCCACTATCATTTCATTTCATCTGTCATTCATTTAATCATTGCTCCAGAGGAGTGCAACAGGCTTCGGCAGCCGGCACAGTTCAAGACCTCGCCGCTAGACGGGGGCTTCATTCATTCCATTCCTGACCCGGTCGGAGACTGGAAGCAGGCTGTAGGGATTTTCATAATACGCGAAGGTGTATGTTTCACAAAACTCAAGCTCCTAAACCAGAGGGAGTTAGAAGGTGTGGATTGTACCAAAATCTTCCAAATCGTCTCAATAGTACAGAACAATTCTTGCATTTCTTGAAAAGGCAACGGAAATATATTTATTTGATTATAAAGTTCTTTTAAACAAATAAACAAGACGATAGCCCCTGGCAGAACTGTGTCGCGTACAGCCCGCATAGTACTAGTGTCGGGCGGGTAGTCTATACACATGGGGCGCACACAACCCATTATGCGAGTGCTCTCGCACGGGTCTGGTAGTTCCAATGTATTAGGCATGCATGTAGTAAATCACAGTGACAACGGGAAATAGCGTTCAACTTTCTCTTCGGAATTTACTTGATTATTTTACAGTTGCCTTATTTTCTCTTCGAGTGGTTGACACCTCCACGTGAATACAGATTGTTCACCTATGATGGTACTAAAATCATCTCGTTTAATATGTCTGGGGCAGTAACATGTAATTTGAGTTCTCGCTGACCATTTGAGGCAATCCCGTCTAGAAGGGCGAATTCCACATGTGAGTTCCTTTAAATGTATGCGTTCGTCTCGACTGGTAACAGTGAACATTGTTGTAGATGAATGTGGTTGAGTCGCCCTGATACACTATGAAAACTGCAGAGATGCAAATCCGGGAAGTTCGGCTTGACCAGAAGCTGCGCGGAACAGAAGGGTGAACTCACTTTTCACCAGGTACTCCAAGCTCAATTAAGGGTACACTCATCCTCGTGAAGCAAAATTGAGAAGAGGAGGGTTCATTTCCTACCTCAGCCATCCGTGGTTTCCCACTTCTACGCCAGGCAAATTTCGGGACGGTACCTAACGTAAGGTTACGGCCGCCTCCTTGCCATGCCTATCCCTAATTTACAAATACACACACTAGTACAGCCATCACAATAACACAGGTTATCACACAGATTCTACACACACCCAAGTACACGGGACAACATGACCACGATGACTCAAATCCCCTTAAATAAGCAAAAACAACAACAAACTATTCAACCATCACAAATGGCATAAACATGTTGAGAAGGCGATACTTCTGTTGAGTACACAAATCGATTGTAGCACGCATTCCTTCATATTATGATTATTATTATTATTATTATTATTATTATTATTATTATTCCATTAATGTCACGTGTCGTTTGTAATAAATGAATAACGTGATAATAGTTATGTTTTATTACCATCCATATTTTTGGATGAAATCACAAAATAAGAATAATACTGTATGTCTTGTTCACCCTTGGTAGTAAATTGTACTGTAATGATATTTTTCTCAAAACGTGCTTTCATCGAGTTCGTGCTTCTGGCCAGGAACGCTTCAATTTTCCCTTCGTGTTCAACAGAACATGTTGACATATACTGTATAGCACATACACGTGTCTGGGTTTGTAGAAGCAACATACTCGTAGTTCCATGCTTACAGCGATAGATCACATGAGGTCTGCCTGGAGTCTGTGCGAGGTAGCAAGCGTGATAAAGACTGGAATACGGTTTGGGATGGAAATGAGACCAAGGTGACAGTAGGGGAAGTTTTCGTCCTCATATGTTTTCCGGGTGACATTTATTACTTCGTAACTGGTGTTAAATCTTACTCACTTTGCCCTTAATGGAACATTACTGGGAGCGATTACAGCAGCATTACCTTAAGCCAACCACTGCGCTGGTGACTGTATATTTATTCCAGTTTTTACAATATTCGCTAACGTTAGATTAAAAATGATGCTTATAATGGAAATTATTCATGAATGTATATAATATTCACCATTTATTGTACAGAGGAGAATATTGTCGTCTAGCATACTAACTAGGTCTTGAATATTAGGGTGCCATCAAGTCATGAGAAGAAATTACTGGCCTTCAGTTCTTACCACTCAGTACACGTCGATCACCGTAAGGTGGTTCTTGCTTATTTCAGGGACCGTAACGTCGTGGTCATATGGATCCGTGTATTTGGGTGTGTAGTGGGCAAATTGAGTGATAACCTGTGTTATTGTGATACCTGTACTAGTGTGTGTATTTGTAAATTGTGGTTAGGATAGGGAAGGAGGTGGCCTTACGTTAGAAATCATCCTACCATTTGCCTGGAGTAGAAGTAGGGAAACCACGGAAAACCACTTCCAAAGTGACTTCAGTGGGAATCTAACTCTCCTCATCTCACTTTTGCTTCACGAGGCAGAATGTATATCGTTCTAGCTCTCACACAAGAATTAAAATTTATTGGCAGAACCGGGAGTCGAACCTGGAGCTCCAGGCCAACAGCCAAGAAGGCTAGCCCCTACACCTCGAGGTTGTCATCATCATCATCACCGATAGCACAATAAGTGAGACTTTTTATTCTCCTTAGCATTGGGGTTTACAACAAACGATTTAAGAGACAGTACTTTGCAATTAGCTTAACATACCTATGTACAGTATTGTTAGTAATATTTGACACACGATACTACACACATTTTGTACAATGAGTAGTAATTGGTATTTGCCTTTGAAGGGGAAGAAATAAGCAGCATTGCCAAACCTACCTGTATACAAATGCCAATATACACATTGTGCTCGAAGTGTAACGTCAATGTCTGGTCAGTCACGCATGGAACTTTGTCAGTCGCAACTGCATACAAATGTAAACATACGACATCATGTTTAAAGTATAACGTCAATGACTGGTCAGTCACGCATGGAACTTTGTCAGTCGCAACTGCATACAAATGTAAACATACGATATCATGTTCAAAGTACAGTATAGAACATTGATAGTCACAAACCTAGACTTTTCAATGAATGGTTTGATCATTATCAGTTACGTTGCAGCGAAAGGATTCCCTCGTGAATATGGCGACTGTTGGTAGCAGTGGCGTTACATTGTTAATACAGGAATTGGGCAGCCAGTTGCCTAACAGTCATTCACATCGTATTAGTCTAATTCCGAGACTAAGAGACTTACATGGGCAAAATGTTGTGTGTAAATTGCCCCCCACCCGACCAATCAATTCCCGAATGACGTAGCCGAATTGAACAAAATTTGGTGCACAGGGAGCAATGTCATGTCTTATATCATCCTATGTAAAAGAAAATAAAATGGCGGCTGACCGATTATCTATGCTTAAATCGAAATTCGACTGAACTAATCATCAGATCTGTACCAAATTTTAGAAAATTTAAACTTCGTGTGAATACCCTCAGAGGCCGAAGCTACAAGTTTATTAGACAATTTCAACATGGCGGTCGTGCAAACAGTGCAAACAATATAATCCATGACATATAATCCAATGAAGCAATGCTCACAGTAGTTGGCATTCAGACAATCATTTATAAGGCCCCTGTGTTATCAACGTGATGGCTTTGTGAGAGTGAACATTTTGTCATACCACCATCTTGAAATTATAAAATGTAAATTAAATTTCTCTCAATACTTAAGAGCAACAATAACAAAACGTAGAGGCAAGGTAAGACCATTTAAGTGATCTTGTATGCCCAAGGAATACGACAGCGACTCCATACATTCAAGATGGCGACAGAGTGTTCAATTTGACCATAAAATAATTAATTCAGAATATAATAGCACAATTAAGATGAACCTTCATGATAGAGGAGTATTATATAAGATATCTCATCGTCGTTACTTACAATTCTGTATTATCACAATGAACATAACGCACAGCGGCCATCATAAAATGTTAGAATTTAAAACTTAATTACTCTATGGTTTACAGTTACAATAACGAATATTAGTAACAAGGTAGAACCTTACATTTGGCTTGGAACGCCCAAGGCAAAATAACAGGGAGTACATACATCCACAATGGGGATTGGCCGCACTGTTAAAAGGGCTAAGGATATCAAGTTCAAACGTGATTCTTGGTTTACAGTAGTCTTTGGTTCCCTCCAAAGTGATTGTTGTTGTTGCTGTTACTTCTAAATTCTTATATCTTATGTCAGCAAGGTATTTCACTTCCTTCTTACTGAGGTCCGTTTTAATTGCGTCTTTACATTCTTAATAATTCATTATGAAGTACGTTTGGGGGTGTATACGGGATTTTATGAAAATCTGTGTACATTTATTAGTTTGGTACCGTGTGTAATAGTGAATACTAGGGTCTAATATTGGGGTAGGTGGCATGGAATTCGAAATAAATGACCCGTGGCTGAACATACTGCTTTACTGAAAACATTGACCTGTTGATTTTCTTGAAGTATGGAATAAAATGTATTTTTGCTCCATCATAGTTATACTGGTTGTATGGTCCTGAAGTACTTATAAGATTTATTATTGGAACAGATTTCATTATTAGGAAAAAGAGTTATTAACTCTAAGTATTCCAATCACGTCTCCATCATTACCATCGTCCTGATTATCTCATTCATTGTGATTAATGTCATCAAATATGTTTTCGATTATCAGTTTAGTTGTCCACAAACTCCTCATTGCTAACATATGTCCAATGATGTAGTCACCAAAACATTAAATAAAACTTATTTTTTTAATAATAGGAAATTGTACACACCAGAGATTGACTATGTGTTTACGTAAGCATAATCCATTTTTGGTAATTCACTATGAATGTACAATTTTGATATCGTTTTACCCTCCAGGGTTGGCTTTTCCCACGGACTAAGCGAGGGATCCCACCTCTACCGCCACTGAGGGCAGTGTTCTGGAGCTTGAGACTCAGAGTCAGGGATACAACTGGGGTGTGTGACCAGCACTATGCCCAGGCGGCCTCACCTGCAAAGCGAACAGGGGGCCTGATGAAGGGATGGGAAGAGTGGGATACTTAGGCACGGAAGAGGGAAGGAGGCGGCCGTGGCCATACAGTAGGGACCATCCCGGCATTTCCCCGAAGACGAAGTGGGAAACCACGGAAAACCACGTCGAGGATGGCTGAGGTGGGAGTCGAACCCCCTCTATTCATTTGGGCCACCCGAGGCTGAGTAGACCCCGTTCCATTCCTCATACCTCTTTTCAAATTTCGTGGCATAGCCGGGAATCGAACCCAGGACCTCCGGGGCGGCAGCTAACCATGCTGACCGCTACACTACGGAGGCGACTGAATGTACAATTTGATGTAATAATAATAATAGTAATGGTACTGTATTTGCTTTACATCTTTTTTAATAACTGAGGCTTTTAGAGACGCCGAGGTGCCGGAAATTTACCCCGAAGGGGATGTTTAGAGTGCCAGTAAATCTACTGACACGGCTCCCTCACATTTGCGCATACTCAAATGCCAAATGATTGTCCCAGGATTCGATCCTGCAACCTTGGGCATAGAAGGCGAGAACGTTACTCACAGCCAGTCACAGTTTGATGTGTAAGAAAACTTGATAAATGTATATAGGCCTACTTTCAGTGAGTTTCAGTGAGCCGCATTAGTAGTGTCAGTGAACTTGGAAATTGCTTTAATCCTTTAATGAGCTTTAACTCCACCCACTAGGACCTAACGAGGTGAGCTGGTAAGCAAGCAATTCCCTCGGCTCAGAGCGATCATTTAAAAGCCACAGAGGAGCATAATATGCAACTGAATCCTAGCACCATCGTAAGTTCCTACCTTAGTGCATTTACTGTTGTTTATACCTTCTCAGTAGTAGTTAATAGCTGAAACATTATGGAAGTTATGTCTCAGGTTCTCAGTTTTCAATAACTATTGACATTGTGGTCGTGAATCGACTAAAACGAGAAAGCGTCATCAATAATTGCCAATAATAATTAATTATGGTTGGATGTATTTGAAATGTCATCCTGTTTTATCTTCAAAATACAGGACTACAGAAAACCACTCACATAATATGGAAAATAAATAGTACAATTATATAAATATTTTTGACTCATAGATCATTATTTCATCATTTCTTACAGTGTGCTAAAAATCCTCAAATTCAAGTAAATTCACCGCTTCTGATTGAGAATTGTTCAGCCCAAGCATCCGGCGAACACACTTCAATGAACAAAGGTAAAACAGAAAAGAATAGTCCTGGTTTAATACGAATGAAATTAATTACAATGTATTTCTGAATGAAGTGAGTCTCAGGTTTGTTTTGATCATTCTATTAGAAAGAAACAGTTTTATAAGCCTCAGAATAACAATTATTCCTGTTTAATCATACGATTCAAAATAAACTAATAGTTTAATCGTCATTTCCTTTTTATGTGTTCATTCAAGTTAATTTAAAAGTTTTCTTCTGCTTATCCCAATTACTTGGGGTCGCCAGAGCCAACCAGTCTCATTTCTCTTTGGCTGGGGATTAAAGGCCGTATGCCCTTCCTGACGCCACGTGATTTTCCAGGTTAAAATTTCACTCCCTGTCACCGGGATTCGAACTCCGGCCGTTCGGGTGAAAGACGAGCAGTTAAGCCACTGCGCCATCTCACTCATCATTCAAGTTAATTAATTATTTATTTAAATTAAAAGTATCATAATTTCCTAGCGAATAGAACAGTTAATCGATTTTAAAACAACTGATATAACTTATATGTTGAGACGGTAGATATTCCATTACTTGGCATAGTACGTTAGTTGGACAGAGTACAGGACCGGGAATCCGATGGGCACTGTTTTAAGTACAGGTCGCGCAAGACATTTTCAATGTTTGGTTAATATCTTATGGCTTCTATTTATGTACAAAACACTACTTAATTGCTCTTGAACTTTTCAATAATTTTTTTACACGAGGTTGTCGTACTTAAGCACTCATAAATGTCAACGGAATGAACCAAGACCAAACCCATTATCTAAGGATTTGAAGGCCAATTCCTAACCGACCGCACCACTCAATGATCAAATGAGAATAAATATATACTCTGAATGAGGAGACTTCGTTGAATCATAATTTAGCATTCGTTTTCGGTTCAATGCATCATATGTGTCTGTATGGACCACCATGTTCGAAGAGAATGATTTCGACATGCCACACAGGCCGATGTAGTAGTAGAAGCTTTTGTGTCGACCAGCATGAATGTACAGCCGGATCTGATAATGTTCGTTTGACGAACGAAGCTGGTCATCCACTTAAATCCCGAATTGTGTGAGAAGTGTTTTATTAAGTGTGTAAATAATTCCTGTACTTATTTCAGGCACTAGGGAACTAATTGTTACTCCTTGCCTAATCGACGAAGGGTGTTCAGAAACTAAGGTCTTACGGCTGATATGTCTGGAGTTTCATCTGTTAAGAAGAAATGAGTAGTGTGGGGCAATTCAAATACATATCAGTTGGTAATTATGCAGAGTTTTAGCCACCCGTCACCTACAGCGCTAGTTATAGGTAAGCAAGTAATGGCGACTCGTTTGGAAAACTGGTCTCGCTAAAAGATCCGCTCAGTTATTCGATTTCTGTGGGCGAAACATGTAACCGCGGCTAGCACTTCTCACCGAGGGCGTCATCTTCCTTCATGACAGCCCAGAAGACCACCACACTTTTGAAGCGGTTTCACTGGGACAACATTGACAACCGTCCTTACTTCCCGGACCTCGCTCCAAGCGATTTTCACCTGTTTCCACACTTAAAGGAGCACCAAGAGGACGACGATTCGCTTCAAACGAGGAGGTGGAACAATTCACGACAACGTGGCTGAAAACGCAAGGACAGGGTTTTTTTTTTTACCAGGAGGGAATATTCAATCTCTTCCCACGAAGCGACAGATGCCTAAATCGATATGGTGACTATGTCGAAAAATAATCTAATGTATGTACAATCAGTTGGCTGTATTGGTTGTATGCAATAAAATGTAAACGTTTCACTGCAGGCTTTGTTTCTGATTACCCCTCGTAATTGGATACACTCGCGTAGACCGACTGAAGAGTTTCTACAAAAATATAACTAAGGCAACACTGTAAAATGGTTTAAATCTTTCAATATTGGCCGATGTAGGAAAAATGATGCACTAACTATAAGCAGACCTCTATGTTAGCCATAAAAAGATAAAATTGTTGTTGTGGATTCATATAGGTGCTTTGCGACATCCTAGTCATTCAGCCCCATGTGCTTGGGTGTGAGTGTGTGTGGGTGTGTGAAAACTGTCTGATAACCTGTGCTATTGTGATGGATGTATTAGTGTGTGTAATTGTAATGTGGCCTAAGGTTGGCTAGGAAGCGGCCGTGACCTTCATTTAGTTACCATTCCGGAAATTGTCTGGTGTAGAAGTAGGAAACCATGGATATATCTAGGATGGATAAGGTTAGAATCGAATCCACCACTTATCGGTTATGCCTCACGAGGCTGAGTGAACCCCATTCCATTCTACAGAACAGAATGAATTTATTTTTGGCAGAGCCGGGAAAGAATGATAAATATAGGTGTTTTGTTTAAAAACCATTCAAATAATCGTAATTCATCAATGACTTTTCAGAATCTTATAAATACACGGAATGTTTTTTTTATGATGTAAATTTTGCGCTAGATATAATTAGTGCTCCTGCTCTTACTTTCACTAATGCTTGAAGCAATTTCCAGTGATGTTTTTGTCGATTTGGACGAGGGAGGAAGGGGGGTTGCAACACACGATTCCAGATACGGTTAAGGGAATCGTGGGGCGAGTGTGTTAAAAAGAGTGTTCTCCCTGTATTCCGACTAATGAAGCAATCTGAGGGATGTTAATAACCCGTGTTGCCGGAGACTGGTGACAGTGATGAAGTAGCAGGCCGCTTTGTGTGGGACAAGGAAAGACAAGGACCCGCACCCACACCCTAGGTCACTAATGAAAGACGAAGATCTGCGAGAGATTGAGTGAGACAACTTCCCAAATCTTAGCTCCTCTTCCTTCCAAGTCTCCAGAGATCATAAAAACTGAACTCGCCCTAAGATTGACATTTTCTCGTTACCTCTCAATCTGGAAAGAGGGAGAAGCAAAGTGACGCGGAGAATCACAAAAAGAAGTTCACATTGATAGAAGGAGAGCAGTAAACCTTTCTCCTTTCTTTTTTTGGATCGATTTGTCTACTTTTGTTAATCTGAGACGGAACTGATACACAAATAAAGACAAGTCAACCTGATGATGAATGCAAGCGATCTCAGTGAGCGGTGATCGATTTCACTCCAGAGTATGACAGTGATGGTTTGGCTTTGTCCCAATAGGTCTGAGTTCGAAAAGAAACCATTTCATATTACTAATATGATACCGGTAATCTAAAGGCAACGAAATATTTTTTCAATAGTTGAATCGCTTGTTGTTGAAAGGCACTAAGTCCTATTTTAAAAGTTTTTAGATAAACACACAAAAAACTGTTTTTCCTCTTTTTTACTGAAACATGAGACGTATTCTTTTGTATGTGGAAAGTGCACACACACGCTGATGTAATAAAACCAAAATAGCATTGTTCCATTTATTACTAACAATTTTATTGACAAAATACGTAACTGGACTTAGTCCATTTCAACATGGAACGCGCAGAACCTTCGAGCGAGGAATAGCATTCCCATTCTTAGCTTATTTCCTTTGTTTCTAAATGAACATATGTATCCGGAAGACTGAGAAAAGAAGTAACATGAATGTAATAACGTTTACTTTCCTCGTGTTGAAACGCACTAACTGCTGGGCTAAGTTCCTTTCAACACGGAATCATGCATCTTGCTTCCTAGCACGCAAAATCGCGGTAAAAAGGATTTGTCAAAAATGTGGACTTAGTGCCTTTCAACAACGAGCGATTCAATTGTTTAAAATGTTAGGCCTACAATTGGGACCATATCGTGCTGTAGAGACTAGCATTCTTGACTGTTACCGTGGAGGTTTGGGTTTGATTCAAGGCTCTGACAATACATTTAAATCTGGTCTGAAGACTGTAAGAGGGTACACTCAACCTCAAGAGCCGGAACTGGGAATTAGGATGTTTGATTCCCATCTCAGCTATCCTGGAATTGGTTTGCTGTGGATGTCCACTCTACTCCGTGTGATTTATGGGATGGTAACAACATTAAGGCAACGGCTGGTTTCTACCCAAACTCTAACCCCAATTGAAACTACACACAATAGTGCAGCATCGCAATGGCACAGGTTATCAAACAGATCCCACACATAGGCCTACCTAAGTGCACGGACCTACAAGACCACCCAACAACATGAGTTTCCTGACAATAAGATTTGAATAAGGAATTCAGATGTTTACATGCCTAATATGCAGCTATGTACAGTACCGAACTTCTGTAAGCAATTCTTGTGACCCTCTTGTCCATATCGGTAGCCTACTAGTAAACCACGTAAGTCTCTTTAATCGGGAGAGGAGATAAATCATTCAATGGCATAGTTCTTGTACCAACAAGAAAATGAAATAAAATCTTATGGAATTGAGAAGCCAGCCACTCCCTCACACGTAGTGATAAACGAGAGCTATAGGTAAGCCCTGCGCGGATAAACAAAACGTTATCCGCATCCGCCCCGCATCCGCACGACTGCTATCCGCATCCGCCCCGCATCCGCACGACTGCTATCCGCATCCGCTCCGCAACCGCACGACTGTTATCCACATCCGCCCCGCATCCGCACGACTGCTATCCGCATCCGCTCCGCAACCGCACGACTGCTATCCGCATCCGCCTCGCATCCGCACGACTGTTATCCGCATCCGCTTCGCAACCGCACGACTGTTATCCGTATCCGCCCCGCATCCGCACGCCTGTTATCCGCATCCGCATGACTTTTATTCGCATCCGCCCCACATCCGCATGACTTTTATCCAAATCCGCTGATATTTCAATATTATGTTTAATTTATTAGACAAAGCATAACGTGTTAAACCAACACATTCAGACATTTCAGGAGAAAGTCGTTCCTGACAATTTGCTTCATTGCAAGGAACTTCAAGTTGGCATTCCAAGGGACTTCAAGTTCTGGTTCCTTGACCTCCGCTTTAGACAAAAAAAATTGGCTATAGGCTACTTTGTTGGCGACTTTCGCACTTGTGCCTCAGATAGTTTGATGTGCCCGATTTGTGTCCTGAGTATGAATACACTTTTTTACAGGTAAAACATCACTATATCGTTCACCCTTTTGTTTCTATTGAAAACGTAACTAAATTTCTGCCATATCGTTGACTTGAGCTTTGTTTAACGCGCTATTGAATATTCAGCTTGTTTTATTTTAATAGATAGTTTATCCATGTTGGTGAAATGATGTTCATACTCACGGTCGCGGTAACATTCACTACGTGAACTTCTCTTTACGCTTGGAGAAAGGGATTGCCATTTGGCCGGAAATTCCAAGTCAGTCATCATCCTTCTGCTTCTGGTCGCATGCATGTTCGCATAGTTGATGTTGCAATATCACAGCCAACGTGCTTCAGGGACAAGTTGGAAATAAATCTACAGATAAACCTGGATCCCGATCTTCCAGGATAGCTTAGATGGCGAAGTAGCTGACATGAGGAATGTTAATGATGTCACCACGATGAACTAACAAGCTTATTGCCAGCATTATATCTCGTACGTATAGTAATAATGGCAGTGAGAATTGATGATGATGATGATGAGATGTCAAGACCATCTACTACAAATATACGGTACTTAATAAAATGTAGTTGAAAGTATATGAGTAAAATGATCTTCTCGTGTATAAGTGCAATACGTGCCTAAATATTTCGTACGCAATAGGCTATAGAAGTATTCCTCTTTTAAGCATGAAGCTGTAGATTGGCATATCAAATATGTGATATTAACGTAAGTTTGTATTCTAAAGACTATCCGCAAATTTACTCCTACCATTATCCGCAGCGTATCCGCTATCCGCACAGCAATGCAAACTATATCCGCGTGGAGAAAATATTTGCGGATATCCGCGGGTTTATCCGCGGATATCCGCATCCGCGCAGAGCTTTAGCTATATGCTATATCCTGCGATGTGATTCTCAGTGTTCGACAGCACACATTATCACAGTATATGGAGTGTATTCTAACCAATTTTCCCAGGTAATGGGCGGGCCATTGCATATCCCGTGGTTCACTCCACAAAATGTCATTGGACACTTGTGCTCATTCCGTGTTGTCTCCTGTCCGCGAGAAAAGAAATAGTTGCCATGACTTATGACTCGACCTCCGCATTTACAGTACAATGTTCTGCTATGAAACTCGTTTAGTCTTGTTTTCTGAGTCAAACAAGAGCTCACATGTCCGTCTATTCCATCTTCGATTAAAAAAACGGTTTAGAAGCCATTATACATGTTGTATTTTATTTTCTTAAGATTCATGTTTCTTAATGGCTCTTGTTTTGTATGTAACATGTAGGCCTACTTTATCTGTGAAACTATCTCATTGGGTTGAATGCCAAAAATAACTTCATTGAAATTGAATGATATACAACTGACAAATCCTAGTTTCTTTATGTACGCAGATCTGATTTCATTTTTATCCATATTGATTTCACTTCTCTAGATGAAATGTCCGCTGCCGTTGTTTTCAGATTAGTCTTGATAGGTACATATGTCGGGGTTATATTCAATTCTGCACAATTTTAATTGAACCATATTGTCATGTTTAAAATCACGAGTTTAAGCCATAGTGACCTGAATAATTTTGCTGATATGTGTAGGACGTGTTTTGATCCGGTGTTCGATTCCCAGCACTGTAAAATAATAATTGATATCTGTGGGTTGAAAAGGCGTTCACTCATCCTGAATAAAAATGAGATTATATGGGTGAAAATTGCGTTTCCATTACAATATACCCTATTTCAGGATATGTGCAGTCACCCGAACTGAGGCCCAATCCTCTGATCAGGAGCGCATTTTTGTAATGTTTACTCGTCTGGGGCCTCGTTTTGATACAGTACATTCCCCGCTTCCACTAATTACGGCAGATTTAGGCCTTTGTATAACCATTCTGTAGGAACCGTACAATTATTACTCTTCCCTTAGTCAATGGATATTAACATCTTAGAAACGAATCACAAGATCAGTTTGAATTTCTAAAGCATCACAAAGATAACACCCAGTGGGCGTCCCAGATATCTTGATGCCAATTTCCACGTATTTTACCTGTGCTCCGGTCTCATGACATGGTGAGCCAAGTTACTGCGGGTTACGCCTACTGCCTGGAGGTAACTGGCAGTGCAGCTGCCATAATCCGACTCCTTCCTTCTCTCCGATCGCAGTTACCCCTTGAATGGAAAGTGCCTTAAGCTACTGAGACGATAGAATGGTCGTTCCGAGCAAGTTATAACAACAAAGTCAGAAATATGAGACTACTGCCTGTATGATTCTTTCGGGCACACCAATTGGGATGGAGCCCAGCGCACGATGAATTGAGGGAAATATCAAGGGAGGAAGGAAGGGAGGAACGAGGGAAGAAAAGGAGAAGTTAAGGATGGGAGCAAGGGAGGGAGGAAGGAAGAAAGGGAGGAAGGAGGGAAGAAAAGGAGAAGTTAAGGATGGGAGCAAGGGAGGGAGGAAGGAAGGAAGGGAGGAACGAGGGAAGAAAAGGAGAAGTTAAGGATGGGAGCAAGGAAGGGAGGAAGGAGGGGAGAAAAGGTGATGGTAAGGAAGGGAGGACGAAAGGAAGGAAGGGAAGAAGAAAAGGAGGAAGGAGGGAAGGTAGAAATGAAGGAACGAAGGAAGGAAGGAAGAAAGAAAGAAAGAAAGAAAGAAAGAAAGAATGAGAGGGAAGATTCTCCAGTGGTTAACCATTTTATTGAACAAATCTTCTGATAATGTGAAATGATCCGTTCGCTAAGCATTGCTTAGCAAATTTGGAGAACAAACCTCCTACATTTTTCTTAACATTTTCGAATTCAGTACTGATCTGATAGGAAAACAACGGCACTCAACTGTGGACTATTTGAACCAATGCGTTGGCGGCTAATTTGAGCTAATTGCCCAGATTAACTTGGTGGGCTCTGGAAGCGCATATTGCTTTGGAGACAGAAAATAACCAATGAGCGACTGCCACATTGACGAGATATAATAATGCTATGAGATCTACGTCCCCTTTAAATACTGACACGGCTCTCTCACAGTTGGTATTTGAGGGTGCCTAAATGGGAGGGGGCAGTGTCAGTACATATACTGACACGATAAAAATCCACTTTAGGGGACATTTCTCGCACCCCAGCCTCTCTAAAGCCGCAGTAATTAAACGATGACTATGAAACCAAAACATTGTCATTTAACTTCTTGATGAATGATTATGAGTTACCAATTTGAAGTATGTTTTTCTGTTTACTAAAATATGTGTACTAGCATTGGATCTCTCTATTGATCGCGAATGTTATAATGCTCAGCATAGTCTATCACAAATATCTACATTATATGATCGATAACATTCTAACCAGCATTTAAACTTCCAGGTTTAACAAAGAAATGTTGTTTGAGTCTTCAGTCTTTTGACTGGTTTGATGCAGCTCTCCATGCCTCCCTGTCCTGAGCTAATCGTTTCATCTCTACATAGCTCCGACACCCTACATCGGAGGCAATCTGTTTAACATATTCTAACCTTGGTCTACCCCTACAGTTTTTGTCCTCGACCCTTCCTTCCATAACTAAGCTTGCTATTCCTGGGTGTCTTAGTATGTGTCCAACCAACCTATCTCTTCTCTTCATTAGCAGTCGCCAGAAACATCTCTCCTCTCCCACTCGTCTTAATACCTCTTTGTTTGTAACCCTATCTACCCATCTGATCTTCATCATTCTCCTGTAACACCACATTTCAAATGCTTCAATTCTCCTCTTTTCTGCTGCACCAATAGTCCAAGTTTCACTTCCATAGAGCGCCACGCTCCAGACAAAGGCTTTCAAAAATGACTTCCTAATACCAAAATCTATATTCGATGTCAGCAGATTCCCTTTTTGTAGAAATGCTTTCTTTGCCTGAGCCAACCTACTTTTAATATCCTCTTTGCTTCGTCCATCACTGGTTATTCTGCTTCCTAAGTAACAGAAGTCTCCTACTTCCTTCAGCTTTTCACCTGCCAATTTGATCTCCATAGAGGTTTCTGATTTATTTCGGCTGCATTCCAGTATTTTTGTTTTACATTTATTTATTTTCATCATGAATTCTTTCCGTAAGACGGAGTCCATACCATTCAAAAACTCATTCAAATCCTCAGGCTTGTCGGCCAAGATGACGATGTCATCAGCAAATCTCAGAGTTGAAATTATTTCTCCTTGAATCTTCACTCCCACTTTAAATTTTTCTCTAATTTCCTTCATTGCTTGTTCAATGTAAAGATTGAAAAGTATGGGTGATAAGTTGCAGCCTTGCCTTACACCTTTCTGAATACCAGCTTCTCTCTCATGTCCTTCAACTCGAATGACTGCTGTCTGGTTTCTGTACAGATTGTATATCACCCTCCTATTCCTGTACTTTATTCCAATTGATTTCAAAATGTCAAACAATTTAGTCCAATCAACGTTATCAAAAGCCTTTTCTAAGTCTACAAAAGCCATGAACGTTCTCTTATCTTTCCTTATTCTACCTTCTAAAATCAGCCTAAGACTTAGTACAGCTTCCCTTGTTCCTACATTTCTCCTGAAACCAAACTGGTCTTCACCCAACTCCGTTTCTATCTGGCTTTCAATCCTCTTGTAAATTATTCTAGACAGGATCTTTGAAGCATGAGTAATCAAGCTGATTGTACGGTAATCTTCACATCTGTCAGCTCCCACTTTCTTTGGTATAGGGATGATTACATTCTTCTTGAAATCAGGGGGTACCTCACCTGTCTCATAAATCCTACACACCAAGTGAAATAACCTGATCAGACCTTCATCTCCTATGCAGCGTAGCAACTCAATCGGTATATCATCTATGCCTGGTGCTTTGTTCCTGCTTAAGTCTTCCAAAGCTCTATCAAATTCTGATCTCAATATTAAATCTCCTTTCGCATCCTCATCAATTTCCTCCTCCCTATCCATTACATGATTCTCAATCTCCTTTCCCTTATACAAACTCTCTATGTAGGCTTTCCATCTCTCAACCTTTTCTTCCCTATCTGTTAGAGGCTTTCCATTTGTGTCCTTAATATTACAGCACTTAGTCTTCTTTTCCCCAAAAGTATTCTTAATCCTTCGATAAGCTGTGTCTACTTTTCCTAATTTCAGACAATTTTCTATACCTGCACATTTCTCTTTCAACCATTCTTCTTTCGCTTCCTTGCACTTCTTGTTAACCTCATTTCTCAGACGTCTGTATTCTGCTTTCCCCTCTTCATCTCTTAGATTCTTGTGTCTCCGCCTTTCATCCATCAATTCTAGTATATCCTGAGTGATCCACGGTTTTCTACCTATTCTTTCTTTCCTACCAATGTTTTCTTCTGCGGATTTTGTTATTTCATTCTTCAAAAGTGCCCATTCGTCTGCAATTGAAGTTTGTTTAGGGTTTTTCATTAGTCCTTCCTTTATACTCTTCTTGAATCTTTCGTTTACATCCTTCTCTTTCAGTCTGTCTATTGCCCATCTTTTTGGCTTTTGACATTTCTTCATTTTCTTCAACTTTAATCTACATTTCATTACAACCAGATTGTGATCAGAGTTTATGTCAGCACCAGGATATGTTTTACAATCCAAAATCTGGTTTCGAAACCTCTGCTTGACCATAATGAAGTCGATTTGGTAACGCCCTGTATCTCCTGGTCTCATCCATGTGTATATTCTTCTATTGTGGTTATTGAATAAGGTGTTAGCTACGACCAATTCATGCTCGGTGCAGAATTCTACCAGCCTGCTTTCTCGATCATTCCTTTCACCTAATCCGAAATCTCCTACTATCTTCCCTTCTCTCCCTTTTCCTACCACAGCATTCCAATCTCCCATTACTATAACATTTTCATCACCCTTTATATACCTCAGAATTTCGTCTATTTCTTCGTAGACCTTTTCAACATCCTCATCATCAGCTTGACTGGTAGGCATATAGACTTGTACCACTGTAGTGCAGGTAGGTTTTGTATTGATTTTTGCTACAATAATCCGTTCACTATATTGCTCATAATATTCCACCCGCTGTCCAAGTTTCCTACTCAATATGAGGCCAACCCCTGCTTGGCCATTGTTTGATTTAGTGCTAATGACCCTATAGTCTCCTGACCAAAAGTCCTGTTCTTCCTGTCAGCGCATTTCACTAATCCCAACTAATCCTCAACCTATCCATTTCCCTTTCTAAGTTTTCTAACCTTCCACTTCCTAGCAGACTTCTAACATTCCACGCTCCGATCCGTAGAATGTCAGATTTCCTCTTTGACACTTCTGTGATGTTAACCCCCTCTCGAGTAGTCCCCACCCGGAGATCCGAACGGGGGACTAGTTTACCTCCGGATTGAAATTTTACAAGGGAGGAGGCCATCATCACATGTAATTATGCATAGAGAGGTGCATATCCTCGGGAATAGCATACGGCTGTAGTTTCCCGTTGCTTTCAGCCGTGCAGCAGGACGCAGTGTAGCCATTATTGACTTATATTATCAATATCTTAACCGTCTATAAGACTAGTAAAGAATTGATTTATTCTGAAAGGCTGCTACTCCCTTTCAGAATAAGTAAAGAGCAATTCTACTAACAAAAATACTAACCTTCTACCGTACTAACAATTAAATAACAAAACTCTACTAACAAAAAACTTAAGTTCCACCAACAACAAATACTACCACTAAAACAGTCTGTCAACAGGCACACTCACATGCACCCTCACACATCACAGTCTACTGAAACAATGAACTATAACTAATAAACAATGCAACTGCTACCAGACACACTCACACACCACAGTCTAATAGAACAATGACATATATCTAATAGACAAACTAACTACCTACTTACAACTAAAACTAGCTACGTACTTACTGTACTTTTATTTGAATTGACAATATTTACAAAATGCAATTTAGATAGAAAATACTTACAAAATGTAATTTAGATTCAAAATTGTCACAAAATGCAATTTAAGGGGGACGTATGCAAAATTGCACTAAGTGAGAAATGGTTTCATTTCGGCTGTATTAAGGTAAATAAGGATTGTGTAGTCGGGAATTGGTTTTTGACGTTTGTAACAGTGTTTTATACGAGTGTATTCATAAGAGAATCTGCGTCTGATACTAGATCGTTCAGTCCATAACATTTCGTATACTGGCGAGGCGAGCAGCAAATTTATGTGAAGTGAGACGAACATTATTAGCACCGTATTGAAGCCATTGATATTTACTAAGCTGCGTGTGTTTATAATGATGATGATGATAATTGTTGTTTTAAGGGGCCTAACATCTAGGTTATCGGCCCCTGAATGTGTGTTTATGAACATTGAGGCAACTCATATCAGTGAGATATCAACTCTACAGATATTCACAATGAACATTAACATGAAATGGAACGGAAGGCAGAATTATCAGTATACGAAAGCTGCAGAGATGGCGTAAGTTTTAATATGCGTTTGGAATACATTAGACAGAAGTGAGATGGCTATACAGAGCAACTCTAACCTAAACATTGAGCATTATCAAAATTATTTCGAGCTACTTCGAACATTCTACGACCTATTGTACTGTCTCCATCTATGAAATACTTTATGGTCAAAAACAATGATTGTCTACCAGCGATAATATGCGTCGTAGAAGAGAGAAGAGGGTAGGGAGATCCCACCCAAAGCTTGAAACTTGGTATATGGAAGCCAGGAGAGAAGGAGTTCGCAACCCGTCTGGAGCAGAAGCAGTTCTTGGGAACGTAGGTTCGTTTCCCGAGATAGCTGTACGTGCGGAGAGGAGACCAACAGTTCTAGACTTCTCTTGTGCAGAGATACTGGTGCCTTTGAGTTGCGTATTCGGTAAATATTCTGGGTTCTGTATGCCTTAGTCAAATTTTGTTTCATATAAGTTGATTTTGGTTATCCTTGATAAGTATTGTAGTGAATTTTCTTATTAAGCTTGTTAACGTCAGTCATATCGTGCAGTTGGTTGTCCCTTTTCGTGTGGTTTTCATGCTTCAGTGGACTTTTAATTATGCCCTGGAACCCCTGTCTTTGCGCAGAACCTAGTTCATGGCCTCAAACATGAGAAATGACTTGGATAAACAAGAATATTTGCCGCATCCCTTCGTAGAAAAATTACAAACTATAATTGTGGTTCTAAGTATCATCTTTTCTTCACGTGACACTGATTTTACCGATAGAATGATTAACATACTAACACGTTCTAGGATAATTATTGGGTAGAATTCATTAGAATGCTACCTATTGCAATGCGCACCATGTTTTGTCGTCCGGAAAATGTCGACATATCTTCGCGCTTCACGTCCCCCAGACGCCAAAACGATCGTCAGTTCAAAAGTTTATATATAATTATAAAGGTTGTAATTGATATAATGGAAGTCCGTTACACTGGTGATAGAAGAGACTATTCTAAGCTTCCTAGATTAACAATTTGTCACCTATCTTTAAATTGAAAAAATCATTAAAAAGTGAAAGTTTTTAGGATTTTCAGAAACTCTTCAAGCAGAAGGTGGGGCGGCAGTCAGGGGGAAACGAAGCAGGGCGAGGAGCGACGACGCGTGGAGGGGAAGTTGTTACGTAATCGGAGCATTGTCCTTACCGGTTGAGGGGTGGTATCAGCTGTTATGAGGATAGCGGTGCCCGTCTCGTAAGAAAATTCGTATTTCTGTTGTTGTTGTTGTTGTTGTTCTTGTAATTGCGCGCAATGGCTTGGGACGTTGGGACCGGTAGTATTGTGTAGCCTACTTTGTAAGAGTGGAACTCATTGATTGATGTCCATGTAAAGTATAAAATAATTTCGATAATCATCCCTGGTGTGTCATTTGAGTCCGGCACGTTAATGAAATACAGCGGGACAGTATCCCTACATCCCGTAGTCTGCTCAGAACTAGCATTTAAGACGGAAGTAAAATACTTGATGTTTTGTTTTGGATGCTTGGCTATTTTGGTCATTTAGCCACATGTAGTTGGGTGTGGGTAGAATTTGTCTGATAACCTGTGATTTTGTGGTTTCTGTAGTAATGTGGGTATTTGTAATTCAGGTGAGGAATGGGAAGGAGGTGGCCGTGGCCCGGCATTTGCCTGGGGTAGAATTCGGAAACCATGCAAAACTACTTCCAAGATTGAATACTAGTACTGTGCCCAAATCTAGGAATGGGTATTCCAAGTTTCAGACACCTAGATATCAAGGGAAAGGCTGTAGCCGCTTTTGAAAGTTCAGATATTTGAATGTCGCGCTACATTGCTTCGAGAAGCATTTAGAAGAATTTTACCGATAGTTGGATGTCAAGTGACGTAGCGAGTAATAGCAGAGGTTGAGGCTATTTATTGATTAAATAGTTAACTATGGAGTAGAGACTTGAGACTGGGATCAGATTACTGGCACGGCCAAATGAAAGAGAATGCAATTAGTATCAAGTAAATCGGACCAGGGATTCAAGAGATATGAGGATTTCTAGATATCAGGCGATGACGCGTGACCCTGACGGTTTTGAATAAAAGCCAGCTGGAGCAGGCATGGGTAGTTCATTCTAACACAAGCACTTGGCAAGCAAGTTGCGTCTACGCTGAGCCAAGGCACATGGTTGCCGTATCTACGCAGAAGTTCTTTTCAAATCGTGATAGTCACGAGAAGTGCTGCGCTTCGAGTTGGAACTTAGTAAGTTTCTGGTGAGGAGAATCACTGAGGTGATTGATTTCTACAGACATTGGTGGAAATATTTATATTTCCAAAAGGACATATGCTAGACTTTGTCTAGGAAATAGTATTTTGTCACAGTCCAATAGTAACTTAATACTTGGATGTTTAAATCCATTTCAAGTCAGTTTTCATTTTTGTAACTAGTTAACCACTTCGATCTGTCAGTACATTGAAGACTAGTCTATAACGGTGGCGTTCATTAGTCTACGCAAGGGAAACTGCAAGTTGTCTAGCGCATGGCAGATGGTGATATTAATAAACCATGCCCAGGGAACGATCTTCAGAACAGCCGTTAATTGCTTAGACTGTCAACGTTTTTCTTGTACTGATGAGATTACAGTGAGTTATGTTACAACTGACATATTTAAGAAGAGATCACTTAGATCTGACCCTATTTCAACAAACTGTTATGGCTTTGATAGAAGCTCATATTGAAATGGAACCACAGTTTATTCAAACGTCGAAAGATACTACCACTATGTCTGACTAGACGAATTGTGGGTCTACAATGGCGGCCGATACAAGGATTATACGTGCTTGTCCGATAGGGCATGTCTACGGATAAATCTGGTATAGACCAGGTTTACTACATTTCAAGACCATCAAGAAATGTAAGCCACATTTGAATTATATTATGCCTAGCTAATTGGAACAAACTATTTTTCTGCAGATGACCAACACATTTTTTCGTCGTATTTAAAGCTTGTAATGATTTACGCAAGACTTATTAGAGTTATTCTGAGCATTTTCAGCACTCAGAACAGTTTAGGATCGATGACCGAGCATTTCGAGCATTTATTAGAATTTTTCATATTTTTGGGAAATCACGGTAATCAGCCGATGTAACTGTAAAAGTTACATTTATTTTTGTTGAGGAATGGATATTTTTTCCATATTCGAAGGTTCGAACATGTGGATTCTCACATAATGAGATGATAATTAAACATATTTGAAATAATAATAATAATAATAATAATAATCCACTAATAATAATAATAATAATTTTAATAATTTTTCTAAGTAATTCTTGGATATTATATTTTCTAATAATCATATGTATTGAGAAAGAGCCTATGAAGTAGTTTAATCATTTCTAGTCTGGAACAGGAGATTTTCCGAAGGAGAGTGGTTAGCGCAAGCCCGCATTCAACCAACATTTCAGTTCTGGTTGAACAGTTGATATTTGCATTGAGCAAAGTATATTTTTCATATAACACGGAGAGGCATGAAACGGGAAGCAAATGATATTTGTATCAAATAGGATATTTTTGTATTTATATAAAATCATGACGTAAATACACTCGAAAGTGAAGTAAAGCTTTTCATAAGTATGGTAAATTCACGGGTTGAACTGAATGGTAAAATAAAATAAACTTGTCAGTTTATTAATCTTCCAGTGTTGATAACAAGCAGAGGCTTGATTTATTGTATAAATTTTGGGAAGATAATTTATGTGTGTGGAGTAGTTGAAATGCCATTCCCAGGTGCGCATGTTAAGTCGCAGGAATGAAGAGGTTTTTTCGAGCATCAATCAAATAGCAGGTTCGATGGCTCAGGTTTATAGTAGGAGTATTGGAACTACACATTTCGTCGGATGAATGACCCGAAGGTTATTTCTTGAAACCATCAGTTCTTATTTCAACCTTGTTTACGAATTCCATTTAGACTTTGATTTTGCTAGAACCCGGATTTGTCATGATAGTAGTTTATTCTTCTTCAGAGGAAGACCGTTGCCGTTGTTGTTGTAATATTATGTTCTTACACAAATAATAGAATGGGCCACTGCCAATTTAAAAATAATTCTTTAACCACGAATAATTTGAAGGATATTTTCAATCCTAGTGCCATGAACTAAATGAATTCATTATAAAACTACAATTCTTATTTCCGCATTCTGTCGAAGAATTGCAAGTTGTGAAAGTTGCTAGAAATGGCCATAAATATAAATATTTTTTTTCATAATAATTCCAAGTGGAAAATCTAATAGTTGAATGGTTCAACCATTTATTGATCAAGTTGATGATTCAGAAATCATGTATTTTGTTTGGAACTTGAAGTTCATAATCGAGTCACTTCTCGAATGTTTAATGTCAGAAGAACAATTAATTGTTGTTGTGCTTCGCACAGTTCTTCGATGCTATGCTCAAGGTCAAATACTTTTTAGATGTTATTAATATGTATAAATAATTTGTGTTGCTTCTATGATGATAATATTTTCGACGATTATATTTTTGAAAACTGGAAAACAAATGAAAGTCTAAGAGATTCTATAAACATTTATTCTACGAGTGTTAATATCATGTAAATAGTCAAACAGTGATCAACGTTATTTCCAGTATGGACAATTGATTTTGAACTGGAATTAAATATTAATAATTTTGGAACACAGTCCACAGGACTATTAATCGGACTTGTGTTTCCAAAAAGATTGTCAAATGTGTTTGGAAGATTTCTGTATATTGTGTGTAAATAAGAGTGTGGATCGCCACACGTGGATGATGCTGCTTTGAGCATCCTTGCAGTCAGATTTTAACTTTAAAATAAACTGAGATAATTTTACCAGATGTGTTTCACCCAATTAAATCTCCTTCTATCCTTATTGTTGCATTGAGCCAAAAATCAGTAAAGCATTTTTTTTAATTTGATGTCGTTTTTGCGATTTGCTTTAACCCATCTGGCGCTCCGGGATATTTTGACTCTCGTGCTGACTGATTATTGGTAAAATGCATATGTGGTCATGCGGACTCCGGTCTAAACGGGCACATAAAATAAGATAGAGAGAGAAATGGCTTCGAACGTGGGTCCCGATTTAGACATGGTCAATCGCATGCCGATTTGAAATTGTGATAATTTTTATAGAAATATTTTGGGAGTTGAGAGATGTCTGGTTTGGATGAATAAATTAGTAGGAAACCCAATTAGTGGGGAAAATTAAAAATTTAACTTGGTTAATAATTAGAATGGGTTTGATTATTTTGATAATGGCTTAACCATTAGGGCGTCAAGTAAATTCAGTAGTAAACGTTCGATGACTGGACATACACATTATTAGAATCCAGGTGGAGGATATTTGAGAACTTGCATATTTTTCTTGTGATATTGTGGTAAATGTAATTCGTAAAAGTAGAGAATTTTGTTTTTCCATCACGTCGACATTAGGACAAATCTCATTTTATTATAGTGTTCCAATTAGCTAGTCATATTTCTTGTTCTAGTTATATGCTTGTGTTTGCCACTGTTGTATACCCCTAAGTTTCGAATAATAATTGAAATTATGGAAGAAATGATGAGAATGATGAGGAGTTTGGAGGAGAGTTCAAAAGAGGCTGGACTGCGTGTAGCAGCCATTATGAAAGAAAATACTGAGGCTTTAGAAAAGAAACTTAAAGAAAATTCTGATTCTTTAGAAAGTAGGTTAAAAGATAACTTGAAAGAAAGTTTAGATGAAAAACTTAAAGAAAATTCTGATTCTTTAGAAAATAAACTTAAAGAAAGTTTAAACGATAAACTTAAAGAAAATTCTGATTCTTTAGAAAATAAACTTAAAGAAAATTTGAATGATAAACTTAAAGAAAATTCTGATTCTTTAGAAAGCAGGTTAAAAGGTAACTTGAAAGAAAATTTAAATAGTAAATTTAATTCAATGGAAAGTAAATTTAAAGAGAATTCTGAAATTTTGAAAATGACACTTGAAAGTAAAATGAATAAATTATGCGATAAAACACATGAGCTCGAAACATCATTAGCTACTAACGCAAGTTTAATGGACGATAAATTTCGCGATGCCGATCTTCGATCTCAAAGCTTAGCTGATAGGATAGAACATGGTCTTAGGAAAGTTGGTGAAGACATGGTCAACCTGGAAGTCAGAGTGAAGAAGGAGAGTAACGAGATGGGAATTCTAGTTGTTCAACGTTTAACGGAACAATTCAAAGAACTGGTCATGGGAGAAATAAGAGAAGGTGTGATTAATGAGTTGCAAACTGAAATCAAAACTACAGTTGTCAATGAAATTAAAGACACACTCAAGCTGGAGAATCAAGAGGGAATCAAGGAGATTAGGGAATCTTTGTCATCCCATATTGAAGTAATTGCCAAAGATATCCAAGCAACTCAGAAGGACATATCAGATATGACAGGGTCATTGAAAAGTCATGAGGCTGTTATGAACCAGATATCCATTGATGTTAAGGACAATTGTAAAGAAACTGAAGCAATTAAGAAGATGGCAGAAGAAAACCAGAAGGAACTTGAGGCTATGAAAACTCAAATCAAGGATGAGAAACAGTCTGAACATCTGTTGAAAATGCCGAATGTAGGGGGAAAGGAACAGATACAGATAAATCTAGGAGCAGCTAGAGACACGGATAGTCAAAGACAGGATGAGGTCAGGACAGTATTTCAATCCAACCCCATAACTGTATTTAAGAATATAGAGGATAAGCCTTCTAAATTTTCAGGGCGAGATTCTGTAACACCCGTGGAATTTTTGAGAGAAGCAGGTGATTACCTGAAAGATTCTAAGATCCCTAAAGAAAGACAGATCCGAGTGATAGGGAAGTTCTTGGAAGGTCCTGCACTTCTGTGGTTTAGAGCATTTAGATCCACTCTAACCACTTTTGAAGAGTTTTCTCGTGGGCTATTGAAGAAGTTTTGGTCCCCTGAAACCCAACAGCAAGTCAGAGCAGAGTTATATTCGAAGAGATTCTCGACGTCACAACCTACTCGATACTCTACGTACTTTTCTGGACAGCTGTCTAAACTTCAACATTTAGATCCGCCGATGCCAGGTAACGAGTTGATTACTGCATTGATACGTCAATTTCCAGCAGGCGTCCAGAGGACTTTGATCGCTGCTGATATCTATAATATGGAACAATTTGATGAAGTATTACAGAAGCTGGATCATACAAACGCTCAATTCTTCCATCAGAAGGGAGTAAAGAATAACAACGCTGTGTATGCTGTTATGGCTGACAGTTATTCTCAGACACCTCGAGAGATTCGAGAGGAGGGAGAAGAGAAATCGCCGAGGGAAGATTCCAATAAGAGAGGATGGAACCAGTACAGTAACAGATACAGTTACAAACCATATGCAAGACCGGATGGTGGTAATCGATACAATACTCGATGGAGAAGACCACGAGATACTCAAGGAAGGTACCAGGAAAGAAGATCCTATGGTAGAAATAACTACAACAACAGAGGAAATGTAGATACTCGTCAGTCCAATGAAGAGTTTAACAAGGAGACGAGGAAAAATTTGGAAGCAAGACACCAAGATAACTTGCAATTTGTGGAGCAGAGGCCCAATGATCCAGGTCCATCGGGAACACAACAATCCCGGGGGAATGGTAATGAAAAAAAAAACTTCGAATTCACAGTAGAAGATAGAATTTTGAACACTTTCACTTCCAGAATTATTAAATGGCAAGCAGAGGATGATGATTTAATTCAACAGAATGACGAACGAAAAGAAATGGGTACCAGAATTAGAATGCCAATCATAACATGCGAAGTATTCGGTATGCCTGTCGATACTTTGATCGATACTGGGGCTATGCTTTGTCTGGTGAGTGAGAAGCTTTATATTCTGTGGAAGCTCAAAGAGAATTTAGAGGAGATTCCAGTATCAGGAATTAAGATCCAAGGAATAATACCCAATAAAATATCTCTGTGTAAAACACAATTATACTTATGTATTACGATTGGAGGACATGATTTCAGACATGTATTTGTTGTAATGAAGGACATGGCTTTTGACATGATATTGGGAGCAGATTTCATTCAGAAATATCAAGCAGTGATAGATATGAAGACAGAGACGATCAGATTCAAGAATACCGAAGAGATAAACTTCGAGGGAAAAGAAGAGGAAGACATCGAGGGAGATGCTCAATGGTCTCTGATTTTTCATGAAGCTGAAGGAAGAGAAGTCTACACTGAGAAGGAGTCCCCAGAGCTAGGGAAGATTTTGGAAGAGTATCACGATATTTTTGATATTAAACCTGGTGAAATTAAAGATTTTGAATATCATACTCGTGTAAATGATGATGCACCTTTTCATGCTAAATTGTATCCAGTAGCAGAAAAGCATCGAGAAAGAGTAAAAGTGCTTATCAAGGAAATGGAAAGCAACAATGTGATTGAAAAGTACACTACATCTTATGTCAATCCATTAGCAGTAGTGTCTAAGCAAGATGGAAGTCTGAGACTATGTTTAGACGCGCGAAATTTGAATTCGAGATTACTGCCAGAGTATGACAGACCACCAATCATTAGGGAACTGTTAAGGAAATTCCAAGGCAAGGTCTGGTTCTCTAATATTGATCTCACTTCGTCCTACCATCACATTAGGCTTAGTGAAGATTCTAAGAAGTTTACAGGATTTATGTTTGACCAGCAGACATATGTATTCCGCCGTTTACCATTTGGAGTCAAAACATCTGGATCCGTTTTGATCAGAGCACTGGAACAAAATTTGAGTCCTGAAGTAAAAGAGATAGCAATTCGTTATATTGATGATATCTTAATTGCGTCTGAGACTAAGGAGGAACATTTGTTACATCTTCAAATGTTATTCGCAGATTTGAGAAAAGCGAACTTCAAAGTAAACCTTCGAAAATGTCAGTTCTTTCGAAAGGAAATAAAATTTTTGGGTCACATTTTGGATGGAGAAGGATACCGTCCCAATGAGACGAAGATACAAGCAATTGCAAATTTCCCTAGACCTACTAGAGTGAAGAATGTCCGCAGTTTTCTCGGGACATGCCAATTCTTTGCAGGGCATTGTCCGAACTTCACAAAGACAAATGCGCCATTGCAGGAATTGTTAAAGAAAGGAAATAAATGGAAATGGGATAAGATTGTGAACAGTCATTTCAAGATGCCAAGAGGTTATTGGTAAACAGTGTGAAATTGGAGTATCCTGACTTTACCAAGAATTTCATCATAGAATCTGATGCATCCACCGTAGGGATTGGAGCTATTCTACTTCAAGAGGATGAAGACCACAAGAGACATTACCTGGCGTTCATTAGCAGGAAACTTCGTCCATCAGAGAGGAATTATTACACCACAGAGTTAGAAGCACTTGCTGTAATATTCGCATTGGAGTCGTGGAAGAAAATGTTAATTGGACATTCAGTCATTGTGAGGACTGATCACCACGCATTGGAGTTCATTTTGAGAACAAACTTTGCCAGCGATAGAATAACTAGATGGTCACTTTTTATTCAGCAATTCAACCTAGTTATTGAACACACTCCTGGAAAGTTGAATGTGGGAGCTGATTTGTTGAGTAGAGCAGTGGAGTCTACATCTAAGGTTTTTCAAGTTAACCTGACGCAGGAAGATGAAGATACCTTGAGAAGGTTAAGGTTATTGCATTTATCCCAGAGGAGAGACCGACGTCTCAGAAACATTTTTCGTTTTCTACAGGGAAACATGGATCAAAATGATGATGATTTTGTGGAAACTGAAAGAATTTCAAGAGATTTTATGATGTTAGATGGTTTAATCTACAAGTTTGCAGATCCCGACCATACGAAGCTGAGAGTAGTGATACCTCTACGATTGCAAAAACCCATTATTTGGATGGAACATAGAATCGCAGGTCATGCTGGAGTAGATAAGACAGTCCATGATTCAAGAGAAATTTTCGTGGGAGCGAATGCGACAAACTGTCAGAAACACTATTCGAGAATGCGACTTATGCCAAAGGAGTAAACATAATTCTAGGTTATTGAGAGAATTACCAAGGCCTATTATTCCTTCTAAGCCTTGCGAAATCTTCGCGACTGATTTATATGGTCCTCTCCCAAAGTCTAAAAGAGGTAACCGATATATTCTGGTGACCATGGATGTTTTCAGCAAATACACCATGTTACATCCAATTCAGATGGCCAACGCAAAGTATTGTGCGAAGAGAATTAGAGACAGCGTAATTCCGGAAGCAGGCAAACCGGAATTCCTTTTATCAGATCGTGGACCTCAATTTACATCTTTGGAGTTTCGAACCATCATGAATAATCTTGGGATTAGACAATTATTTTGTTCTATTAGACATCCAGAGAGCAATCCAGCGGAACGCGTGATGGCTGAAATAGCAAAATTTTGCCGCCTCTATTGTCCAAATGAGCATTGGAAATGGATGGATGTTCTTTCTTTAGCATCCGAATCCATCAACTCTACGATTCATGAGAGTACTGGACAGATTCCTATGTTGCTTCATCATGGAATTAAACCAACACGATTATGGGATCGAATCATCTCTATTCCACCTGAGATCGAACCAAGTCGTCAGATGAGGGAAACTCTAGCTTTAGACAAGTTAAGGAGTCAAGCTGAGAAGAGAGAGCGCAGAGTGAGAGGAAAGCGTTTTCGCAGACCCTTGCGCGTAGGAACTCTTGTTTTAGTGAAAAGACCTACACCCTCTGACGTGCAAAATCGAGTGTACTCGAAATTTGCAAGCCTTTACACTGGACCCTACCGTATTGTGGAAGTAAACAATAATGGAAGCTATGAAGTAGCTAATACACGAACTGGTAACATCGTGGGAACTTATAATGCATCGAATTTGAAGATCTATTATTCAAGAACCAGATGATTTAATGTGTAGATAGGAAAAATAAAAAAATTTCAATTTTTATTTTTAGCTAGGTGTGGGGTGGATGTGCCCAAATCTAGGAATGGGTATTCCAAGTTTCAGACACCTAGATATCAAGGGAAAGGCTGTAGCCGCTTTTGAAAGTTCAGATATTTGAATGTCGCGCTACATTGCTTCGAGAAGCATTTAGAAGAATTTTACCGATAGTTGGATGTCAAGTGACGTAGCGAGTAATAGCAGAGGTTGAGGCTATTTATTGATTAAATAGTTAACTATGGAGTAGAGACTTGAGACTGGGATCAGATTACTGGCACGGCCAAATGAAAGAGAATGCAATTAGTATCAAGTAAATCGGACCAGGGATTCAAGAGATATGAGGATTTCTAGATATCAGGCGATGACGCGTGACCCTGACGGTTTTGAATAAAAGCCAGCTGGAGCAGGCATGGGTAGTTCATTCTAACACAAGCACTTGGCAAGCAAGTTGCGTCTACGCTGAGCCAAGGCACATGGTTGCCGTATCTACGCAGAAGTTCTTTTCAAATCGTGAAAGTCACGAGAAGTGCTGCGCTTCGAGTTGGAACTTAGTAAGTTTCTGGTGAGGAGAATCACTGAGGTGATTGATTTCTACAGACATTGGTGGAAATATTTATATTTCCAAAAGGACATATGCTAGACTTTGTCTAGGAAATAGTATTTTGTCACAGTCCAATAGTAACTTAATACTTGGATGTTTAAATCCATTTCAAGTCAGTTTTCATTTTTGTAACTAGTTAACCACTTCGATCTGTCAGTACATTGAAGACTAGTCTATAACGGTGGCGTTCATTAGTCTACGCAAGGGAAACTGCAAGTTGTCTAGCGCATGGCAGATGGTGATATTAATAAACCATGCCCAGGGAACGATCTTCAGAACAGCCGTTAATTGCTTAGACTGTCAACGTTTTTCTTGTACTGATGAGATTACAGTGAGTTATGTTACAACTGACATATTTAAGAAGAGATCACTTAGATCTGACTCTATTTCAACAAACTGTTATGGCTTTGATAGAAGCTCATATTGAAATGGAACCACAGTTTATTCAAACGTCGAAAGATACTACCACTATGTCTGACTAGACGAATTGTGGGTCTACAATGGCGGCCGATACAAGGATTATACGTGCTTGTCCGATAGGGCATGTCTACGGATAAATCTGGTATAGACCAGGCTTACTACACTTCAAGACCATCAAGAAATGTAAGCCACATTTGAATTATATTATGCCTAGCTAATTGGAACAAACTATTTTTCTGCAGATGACCAACACATTTTTTTCGTCGTATTTAAAGCTTGTAATGATTTACGCAAGACTTATTAGAGTTATTCTGAGCATTTTCAGCACTCAGAACAGTTTAGGATCGATGACCGAGCATTTCGAGCATTTATTTGAATTTTTCATATTTTTGGGAAATCACGGTAATCAGCCGATGTAACTGTAAAAGTTAAATTTATTTTTGTTGAGGAATGGATATTTTTTCCATATTCGAAGGTTCGAACATGTGGATTCTCACATAATGAGATGATAATTAAACATATTTGAAATAATAATAATAATAATAATAATAATAATCCACTAATAATAATAATAATAATTTTAATAATTTTTCTAAATAATTCTTGGATATTATATTTTCTAATAATCATATGTATTGAGAAAGAGCCTATGAAGTAGTTTAATCATTTCTAGTCTGGAACAGGAGATTTTCCGAAGGAGAGTGGTTAGCGCAAGCCCGCATTCAACCAACATTTCAGTTCTGGTTGAACAGTTGATATTTGCATTGAGCAAAGTATATTTTTCATATAACACGGAGAGGCATGAAACGGGAAGCAAATGATATTTGTATCAAAGAGGATATTTTTGTATTTATATAAAATCATGACGTAAATACACTCGAAAGTGAAGTAAAGCTTTTCATAAGTATGGTAAATTCACGGGTTGAACTGAATGGTAAAATAAAATAAACTTGTCAGTTTATTAATCTTCCAGTGTTGATAACAAGCAGAGGCTTGATTTATTGTATACATTTTGGGAAGATAATTTATGTGTGTGGAGTAGTTGAAATGCCATTCCCAGGTGCGCATGTTAAGTCGCAGGAATGAAGAGGTTTTTTCGAGCATCAATCAAATAGCAGGTTCGATGGCTCAGGTTTATAGTAGGAGTATTGGAACTACACATTTCGTCGGATGAATGACCCGAAGGTTATTTCTTGAAACCATCAGTTCTTATTTCAACCTTGTTTACGAATTCCATTTAGACTTTGATTTTGCTAGAACCCGGATTTGTCATGATAGTAGTTTATTCTTCTTCAGAGGAAGACCGTTGCCGTTGTTGTTGTAATATTGTGTTCTTACACAAATAATAGAATGGGCCACTGCCAATTTAAAAATAATTCTTTAACCACGAATAATTTGAAGGATATTTTCAATCCTAGTGCCATGAACTAAATGAATTCATTATAAAACTACAATTCTTATTTCCGCATTCTGTCGAAGAATTGCAAGTTGTGAAAGTTGCTAGAAATGGCCATAAATATAAATATTTTTTTTCATAATAATTCCAAGTGGAAAATCTAATAGTTGAATGGTTCAACCATTTATTGATCAAGTTGATGATTCAGAAATCATATATTTTGTTTGGAACTTGAAGTTCATAATCGAGTCACTTCTCGAATGTTTAATGTCAGAAGAACAATTAATTGCTGTTGTGCTTCGCACAGTTCTTCGATGCTATGCTCAAGGTCAAATACTTTTTAGACGTTATTAATATGTATAAATAATTTGTGTTGCTTCTATGATGATAATATTTTCGACGATTATATTTTTGAAAACTGGAAAACAAATGAAAGTCTAAGAGATTCTATAAACATTTATTCTACGAGTGTTGATATCATGTAAATAGTCAAACAGTGATCAACGTTATTTCCAGTATGGACAATTGATTTTGAACTGGAATTAAATATTAATAATTTTGGAACACAGTCCACAGGACTATTAATCGGACTTGTGTTTCCAAAAAGATTGTCAAATGTGTTTGGAAGATTTCTGTATATTGTGTGTAAATAAGAGTGTGGATCGCCACACGTGGATGATGCTGCTTTGAGCATCCTTGCAGTCAGATTTTAACTTTAAAATAAACTGAGATAATTTTACCAGATGTGTTTCACCCAATTAAATCTCCTTCTATCCTTATTGTTGCATTGAGCCAAAAATCAGTAAAGCATTTTTTTTAATTTGATGTCGTTTTTGCGATTTGCTTTAACCCATCTGGCGCTCCGGGATATTTTGACTCTCGTGCTGACTGATTATTGGTAAAATGCATATGTGGTCGTGCGGACTCCGGTCTAAACGGGCACAGTACGGTACTACGTGTACATAATAATAATAAGAAGAAGAAGAAGAAGAAGAAGAAGAAAGCAAATAGAGCGAGTTGGTCAATCCTATCAAAAGCAATGGCATGTAGAACAGGTAAAGACCATACCTATCATTGTCTCAAGTACGGGCGTGATCCCAAGTACTGTATATTGCTCCAAGGCCTTAAAGAACTGGATCTGGATACTCAACTGTACAAACTAATGCAGAAGGCAGTAGTTCTGTCAAGAACCCGAATCGTCTGGAACTTCATGGGTAGCGATTTCGACTTTCCTGCTTAGAAGTGGCTATTTCAGTAACTATACTTTGGTTCCCTGAAGCCCGTATAGTTACAGTATGTTGTGATGTACCAGCAATGTGTTATATGTACTGTATAAAACAATAATAATAATTAAATGATAACGAGCCTGTGTAGCTGATGTAGTACAGTGTTATCCTTCGATCCAGGCTCAGTCATGTAATACATTAAGGTGAACAAATACGACAGCCTTGTGCAGGCGGATGTAATGGCACGTACATGCAATTCTGTGAACACAACATTCCGGAATCTCAACATCCCCGAAAGAAATAAAATATAGTGTGCCTAACAACATACTATTAGACTAGTATTATTATTATTAGACTATTAAACAAATTATAGGAGATTATATCTTTATTGAATGTTTTTTATTTTTAAGTAGGGTTCCAATTGTTTAGGACGTTCAGTCTTTTTTTTTTCTTTTTTTTTTCGTAACAATGATGACGGAAGAGACTTGCAAGCTTGTTGTGATGGTTGTTGAAAATTCATATTAGAGGCTTAGGACATTTGTTTGTCAGCCCCGTGTAGTTGGAGAAGTGTTGAATTTGTTTGATAAACCATGTCTCTGTGGTGACTGTAGTAGTATGTGTAGCTGTAGTTATTAGGGTCGTGAATGAGGTTGGTGCCCCGGGACTCCAAGAACCATACTATCCTGGCATGTGCTTTGAAAGCACATGGAAGCATCCGGGGAAATCCAAACTCCGGATAGCCACTGTCAATGCTGAGTTTGGACCTCCAATCACCGGACTTGCTGTGGTCGAGGTGCACGATTAAACACGCATGCATGCACCGCGAGGGTAGGAAGGAAAGCAGCCGATGTCTTATGAAGAGGCATCCTAACTTTGGTCTCGTGGGATACCATAGGACATCATCTTGTGGCTGCCGATGGTGGGAGGTAAGGAAGCTTGTTGTTTTACGTGAACGAAAATATCGTGATCATGAGCCTTGGGATCTCCGATATACGTGGAATCCGAACCACGGCACATGGCATTTTACTTCGAAAATCCCATATGCATTGACCAGGAATCAAACCCTGTCCGCCGAGGTGAGAGGCCAACAACTAGATCGCTGCGCCATCAAGCCCTGACTTGCATATCGGCCGGTAATGGTAAACCGTCTCTACACTACCACTATATGTAGATGATGATAAAACCAATATATATATATATATATATATTCTAATAATAATAATAATAAGAGTCAACAAGCGTAGCTCTGGTGGTAGAGTGCTAACCTTCCCGAGGGTTCGACCTAATAACTAAAGCTACACATACTACGTCACCACAGAAACACGGTTTATCAGACAAATCGAACACTCACCCAACTACACGGGGCTGATAAATAAATGTCCTAAGCCCCTAAAATGAATTAAAACAAACCATCACAACAAGCTTGCAAGTCTCTTCCATCATCATTGTTACCAAAAATATTTATTTACTGAACGTCCTAAACAATATTGGAACCTTACTTAAAAATACATAACATTCAGTAAAGATATAATCTCTTATAGTTTGTTGATTAGTCTAATAATAATAATAATAATAATAATAATAATAATAACAATAATATGTTAGACACACTATTTTTAATTTTTTCGGGGTTGTCGAGATTCAGGAATGTTGTGTTCACAGAATTTCATGTACGTGCCATTACATCCAACGGCATAAGGCTGTCGTATTTGTTCACCTTCATTTATTACATGACCGAGCCTAGATCGAAGCTTCGAGAAGGATAGCACTCTACTACCTGAGCTACAAATCCTCACTATCATTTAATTAGTAGTATTGTTTTATTCAGTACATATAAAACATTGCTGGTACATCACCACATAACTATACGGGTTTCAGGGACCCAAAGTACTGTATAGTTACTGAAACACTCAATTCTAATCTCGAACTTCCAGACGATTCGGGTTGTTGAGACAACTACTGCCTTCTGCATTAGTTTGTACAGTTGAGTATCCAGATCCGGTTCTTTAAGGCCTTGGAGCAATGTACAGTACTTGGGATCACGCCCGTACTTGAGAAAATGATATGTATGGTCTTTACCCGTTCTACATGCCATTGTCTTTTGATAGGACTGACCAACTCGCTGCATTTGCTTTATTAATACCATTATTATTAGTATTATGTACATATGGTACCGTACTAGTATTAAATCTTAGAAATAGTTTTCCATGGTTTCCCACTTCTACCCTAGACAAATACCGGAATGGTTCCTAATTTAAGGCCACGGCCGCCTTCTTCCCAATCCTCACCAGAATTACAAATTCCCACATTACTACAGAAGCCACAACAACACAGGTTAACAGACAAATTCTACCCACACCCAACTACAAGGGGCTAAATGACCAACATCGCCGAGCCTCTCAAGCAAAATATCAAGTTTTTTTACTTCCGTCTTAAATGCTAGTCCTGAACAGACTACGGGATGTCGAAATGTTGTCCCACTGTATTTCATTAACTTGCCGGACGCTAATGAAACATCAGGGCTGATTATTGAATTTATTTTATACTTTATATAAACATCAATCAATGAGTTCCACTCTTACAAAGAAGGCTACACAATACTAACGGTCCTAACGTCCCAAGCCATTGCGTTTGATTTCAACAACGACGGCAAGAACAAGATCAACAGCAATACAAACTTTCTTACGATATAGGTAGCGCTATCCTCATAGCAGCTGATACCACCCCTTATCCGGTAAGGTGAATGCTCCGATTACGTAACAACTTCCCCTCCTCGCGTCGTCCCACCTCGCCCCGCCTCGTTTCCTCCAGACTACTGCCACACCTTCTGCTCGAAGAGTTGCTGAAAAACCTAAAAACATTGATTTTGTAATGATTAATTTTCAATTAAAAGATAGGTGACAAATTGTTTACCTAGGAAGCTTAGAATAGTCTCTTCTATCACCAGTGTAACGGACTTCCATTATATCATACATCCTGTATAAAATCTCGTTCGAGTTCGTTAATGGGCAAAATCGGACCAAGGGGGTGGGAATGGGGGGTCTTTTTTCGAAAGAGTGAAACATCGCTGTAACTTTGTTAATAGACTATGTGAAAAATCGAATCCATTCAAAGTTTACAATATTTTGCGGATAATGGCCAAAATCCTATCTCAGTTACTTTTTCTGATAGCTCCAACCATTGACCAGTGTGGTGGATAAATGAGCTTTTGAGAAAACATAATACCTCCCATAACAGGCACAATATCTAAACCGTTCAAAATGGCCAATAGTCCTCTAAACAACACCTAAAACGTTTGTCTGAAAGATTGTTGATATGGCCCATACTTACGCCAAGAGATAAGAAAATGGTCTTGATGAAGATACCAAGTTGATGAGGGTAGAGCTAAGCCGAAAATAGGTCTCACAAGTTATTGCTGACTGCACTACGGATGTCATCAAAGCAATATTGATGTTGTATTGACAGCCATGTCGTTCTACATACGAGGCAAAGATAGCGATATCTCCAACTCCTGTCTGGCTGGTAGGCAGTTGTACTAGTAAAAGTTAAATAGCAGTAGACTAAGAATATGGGGATTCTCATATGCTAAACATGTAGAACGTTTTAGGTGTACAGCTATTGGCAAATGTAGTGAATTTAAAATATTTTCCTTCTCCCGTTGTAATATACCTCCACCTTGCGGCGTACCGAGAGTTATTTTTTAATCATATTTGTTTTGATATTTGGTTGTATCCAACTCCGTAATCATTATCTCTTGTACGGAGTATCCATGCTATTACACTCAAGTAAATAACCCCTGGCACTACAGCCCTTGAGGGCCTAGGTCTACCAAGCGACCGCTGCCCAGCCATTTGTCCTGCAGATATTGGGGTGACGCGTGATCAGCGCATCGGGTCCCCACGGCCGTTGGTTTTCGTGATCGGGGCGCTGCCTCATTGTCAGACAGCTACTCAATTGTCCTCATGAGGCTGAGTGCACCCCGTTCCAACCCTCACGTCAGTTTCTAAAATCCCTGACGGAGCCAGGAATCAAACCCGGGTCCTCCGGGTGAGAGGCAGGCGCGCTACCCCAACACCACGGGGCCGGCTATTACACTCAAGTGACTGATGATAATAGTCTAGTTTTGAGGTCATTCCCATATTATGTAAACATAAGCATCCAAGATTATTTGTAGGCAGATAACCTATATCTTACGTCCCTTAAAACAATCACAAACAATGTAACCATATTTCTGTTAATGAGAAATTTCTCATGACCGTTTAACTACATTAATACCTGAAGCACTCCACTAACGCATGCCCACTTCCCTTACCCTCACGCCAAACTAAGAAGGCCGATGCACTTCCAAGCTCCTCCTATTTCTCCGGGAGCGCTCAGCTATGGATCACTGCTATAAGAAGGCGCCTACATTGCTCCAGACTCCTCGCAATACCGGTTAAAAGATGGCTGCACACACGGAAAAGTGATCAAACGTGGAAGAGTGTAGTGTGGTCTGTTTTTTGTTTGTACCCAAGGCGAAGTGAGCACCTGTGTTTTGTAATCATTCCTTGAATTCACATCGTAAGAAATCCCCAAAAGCTCCATCCACGCACAGAGAGATGGTCTTTCGGGACCACGAAGGTAATCTACTGATCAATTTCCTTACCTTGGAAGCGACAGTGAGTGTTTCAAGTTTCTGTGACATACTCACCCAAGTACTGTACTTATTGAACATAGCTTCGTAGACTGAACGCAGGTTTCTTCCACACTGGCATCGATGCCTTGCTGGTACAGTACGAACAAGTGTATGGGCAAGTATGTTGACTATGCTGAAATGCAAGGTACGCTTGATTGCCCCACTGTCCGGCGCCGGGGCTACGTTGGTAGGTTGCTGTTCTTTAAACCGAAGAGCCCGGATTTGATACCATGGCAGGTGGTGGGAATTTAATTTCGGATGGTCAATTCCCCCTGGTTGGAGATTGTGTGTTTGGGACACTTGCTTAATTCATTTAATGGATCATTTTAAAATTTAACAGAACACCATTTGCAGAATTTGGAAATCGTTTACTCCAAATAGTTTTGGCAATTTACCAGTACACTCAATGAATATAGAATGACTGACAACTAAGTTAACAATGTTTCAATATCTTTAGGTAACAATCGTGTTCTAGTTTCAAGAAACATGTTTGTGAGAAGATCTGTCAACATCAGAAGATGTGATGGTACATAACTTCAATGAAGCCAGTTCATTTGGTATTAGATTTACTGCTTCACTTTCCTCATCTCGAAACACAATGGCTAGATTTACTATCTCATTTCACACTTTTCTCTGACACTGGCTACCTTCCCATATGTTTGTTCAAGACTTCGTAGAATTCTCCTTATTGTTAGTGGGGGTAAGCAGCAGTTGAGAAACGGGTAAATAATTCTGTCAATCACACCAGTTACAGTAAAATAAATTGCATTAGAAGAAAATTAACTTCCTTAAGATGCTGTGTTCTACTCTTTAAGAGACTCTGGAGTGTCCTATATTGCCCATGCTGTAGTTTGTGTGTTTATAATTCGTACTAGGATTTGAATAAGAGGCGGCCGTGACCATAAGTTAGGTACCGTTCTGACATTCGCCTGGGGTAGAAGTGGCGATACCTCGAAAACCTCTTCTAAGACAGCTGACGGCTGAGGAAGGAATCGAACCCACATCTTCTCACTTCTACCTCACGAAGCTGAGTGAACCCTATTCCAGCCCTCACACCAGAATAATTTAGTTTCTTGACCGAGCCGCCGGGAATCGAACCCAGACCTCCAAGAATAATAGTCACTACGCCACTATGTAAGACAGGGTACTGCACATTCCCTTCTCCGAACATTGTCACGTGGGTGGTCCTCTGACCTGAGCTCAGTGTCAGTCCACAGACACTCCCAACCCTTATGAATACTGATATAATAAATCTGAAGAGTTTGTCTGTGTGTTTGTGTTTTTAAACGCGCTAATCTCTGGAACTACCAGTCCGATTCAAAAAATTCTTTTTTTATATGATAGCCAGATTCAAGAGGAATAGTTTAGGCTATGTAGTATTAGGCTATACCTCCCAGGTAACCTTAAAGATTGATTTTTGTTCACTAAGTCGGTGGAACAAGCGCTTCCGAACTGCTCTAACCGCATGCGCTGTCGTTATGGTTAGTGATACGTACACCGTTTCACCTATCTGAACCAAAATTTGTATACTTACACTTTGGAACCCTGCGAGTAACACTGTTTACATAAAATTTCGGATAGACCACTCCATTCCCAGCATTTAGGCCCTTTGGCACAAATCTACACCTTTTCACCAATCTCAACCAAAATTTGTATACTTACCCTTTGGAACCCTGCGAGTCTGTCTGTATGAAATTTTGGACAGGCCACTCCATTCCCTGTATTTAGGTCCTTTGTCACAAATATACACCGTTTCACCGATCTGAATCAAATTTTATATACTTACCCATTGGAACCCGACGAGTAGCACTGTCTGCTTGAAATTTTGGACTAACCACTCCATTCCCTTCATTCAAGTCCTTTGGCAAAAATCTACACCGTTTCACCGATCTGAACCACATTTTGTATACTTACCCTTTGGAATCCTGCGGGTGACACAGTCCACTTTAAATTTTGGGCAGATCACTCCATTCCCTGCATTTAGGCCCTTTATCACAAATCTACACCGTTTCTCATAATTGCATCAAATTTTACATACACTTTGAAACCCTGCTGGTAACACTGTCAACTTGATATTTTGGACAACGCTCTCCATTCTCTACATTTAGAATAACAGACAAAATAAACTTGAAAACCACGTATTAAGGCCCTAGAACCATTCATGTCCGTAGTAGTGTAACTGTAAGAGTATTTTAATAAGTCTATTGTTGACGGGCAGTTCGGGATGCATCACGTCACCCCTACCAGTGTTCAGGTGGAGAATTGCGAAAATAGTTGCATCTTGCACTGTTTATAAATTGCAGTCACGGGGAGTAATTAGTGCAAAAGGATCTCTTAGGCCCCTTAAAACAGTTATCATCATGAAAATATTATGCCTCTGTATAAGTGCAATGGTGTTGGTGCAGTATACTGAGGTTACCAGCTGCAATAAGCGTTGGTGCTTTCAAATTTACCTTCATTTATTCCGAAACTTATCGTAGAGCACTATTTGGCAATAAATGATATTATTGCTACCTCAGTAGCTTGGGACAGCCGAAGTTTTCCAAAGTGTTATGCTTATTTTCCTATGGCGCTATGCGACTAAAGGCGACACTATTGGTCTCTACATTCCTAACAGCCAATGAGATATAGGCCCTAGGCAGTGTCTTTTATTTCTCTTACTCCTCTTTCTAATAATTTTTTGATATGTAACATCTTTCCGCTCGGTTGCTGGATAGTTTAGTGGGAGTGATTTTGAAAATTGGGGACGGAAGTGGATCGGAACGATCGAGCTGGCAGTGGTGGATCAAGCGGAAGTAAGCACTGCCCGCTCGATCGATCAAACGGAAGTGTACTAGCTGGCAGTGGTGGAAAACGGAAGTATGCACTGCCCGCTCGATCGATCAAACGGAAGTGTATTAGCTGGCAGTGGTGGATCGAACGGAAGTATAAGACGCACTGCCAACTCGATCGATCGATCCAGCTGGCACTGGTAAGAGAAACAATCAGCGCGCGGTGTGGAAAATTGATACCATGACGCACTCTCGGCCATGTGGAATGTAAGTTATATGACATACTGAACGGAAAACGCCCATGCGAACTCTGGTGTCAAGTGATTTAAACAAATGACATGGTACATGTTCGAAGTCTTCGTATCAGTATTTAAATGGTAAAATGCCTTAATATCAAATATTGTAAGTAGTCGGCATTGCATTGGCATGAGGCATTTTAAACTCAATGTCACTCAGGAACATTATCGAAACCAGCAAAATATAAATGAAACTTAATTCCGTAATGCAGTATTATTGGAACGTGGAAATAAGTCACCATCTTGTGCACAATATTTGCGTAGTGGAAATAGCCGTGGGGCTATTGCGTACGACTGTGAATCTAGAGATCAATATGACTAATTTTAACAGAATCCATATGAAAATACGTGTTGGTCTGTGAATCAAGAGGACCTGTTTATAAGGAATTTTAGGTTATGAGCGGTGTCGCGTCTATTAATCTAGTTGATCCATATCGTATTCTTTATTTAGGCTAGTGCTGGTGGAAGCTACAAATCATCTAATAAAATGAGTTCCGTATTATAAACTACAATATCTGTAAAACACCCCCTTTTACAATAGATTAATATTTGTGCCAATAATACTATAAAATACCGGTGTATCAACAATTTCACGTGAGGTTTATTCTATGTCAGATGCACACATCATATGCGACTACTGCCAGGCTCGTATTTTTTAAAATTTGTTTGTAAATTACCCGTGCGAGTGCTGTAGTTACAAAATAGCCGTTTCACTATTCATTATTATCATTACGGGAAAATGAACTGAATGTTACGTCCATTATACTATACTACTTATCACCCCCACTACAACCACCACTACCACCACCACCAGAAAAAGTTATATTTTTAAAATATTTTTTTTCTGTTAGTTTAAGTGCCATGTGCCAGTTCAGTAGTAGTATTCATTATCATCTATAAAACAAATAAATCCACCGGGCAAAGCCGGGCACTACTGCAAGTTAACAATATCCTGCTTAGGCCTACATGTTCGGATAAATCAGTTTGGATGACAAAATCTATTTAACAATGCGTAAACAAGCTTGTAATAACAAGAATGTCACTGGATTAGAGTTGAACAGAATAATAAAACCATTGTGTATCTTTGTCCGAGGTAATTATAAAGCGTGCACATTAAGCCTGAAGCAAATTAGTCCACAGCTGACAGCGTAGTCGCTGTCCATTGCTTAACATACTGCTCAAACACTCAGGCAATTTTCGAGATTCGTTCCCATTACTAGGGTACACTATGAATGTGCAGCTAGTAATACACTATTAAATTACGTAAGTAATAGCACTTCACAATATCTGGAGCAGTTTGTAACACCACGCATTAAACTAACGTCTGTACTATAATTCTATTTCAATTGCACCACCTGTTTCAGCCATATTTGAACATCAAAGGCTATTTCAAGTGTGAGTACCTTTACCGCAAACACGCACTTAACCGCGAAATGTGCGAACATCACTCGGATAACCTTTATGCACGTGCGTTAACTTCTAACCCGTCCTGGACTGGACTTCAGAACTAAATAATTTTGCTAACCGCTAAACGTAGCGTGAACCAGGTCACTTTTTTCACAAACGGTTTGAACTCTGAATATCTTTTCTCTAATTGACATATGAACAGAATTAAAAACAACTAGTTGAAACCCGTCAAGACATGACGGTCAATGGGAGAATGTTTACTGAAGAATTTTCTTATATACATTTTTTTGCCACATATTATTTAGCACTATTGCAACTTAAAGGGCGTCAAAGGATTGCACTCTCAACATTGCAACATACTGCTGGCCATGACTGAAAAGTTGATGAGGTAAATCCTAATTTTAACTGCAATTATAATTTCCAAATCCAAGCAATTTTCTTTCATACTTCTTACAATTAATCTGGTTTCATATAGAAGCCCCTGGGAAACGTTCAGATTTCTAAGGAGCATAACCATGGCTCGAACGCATGGAGTAACAATGTGTGGAGGTAAATCACTTAATTCCAAGACACATGTAGGAAACTGAAATAGCTGGCTTTCATCTTGAGTGTTTAGGCCGCTAACGCTGGTGTATGATTTTGAACTGCTGGATATGAGTTCAATGACTTTTATAGTACATTATGCAACGAGCCTATAATGGCTATAATTAAGACACGAGTATTTTTTTTATAAAACGAGCGTATGCGAGTTTTATAATTTCCATACGAGTGTCTTAATTACCATTATAGGCGAGTTGCATACGACTGTTTATGTTCGACGATAATAGTAGGGGGCTACTAGGAGTTCTGCTTAGTGTCATGGCCGCCGCGTGAGTCCAAGCCAATATCTCGTGAACCCATGGTCGGATTTTGACAAATGAGGTGTCGTTGGACTCGGGCTGACGCCCTCTTTCCAATGGACTATTCATTTCAACCCCTAAATAAAACCTACCCCTACTAGGGGGTGAAATTGTAATTTTTTAGTGAAAGTCTCTTTTCAAATACGACATGTATAAGGTGCGCTGCTAAAATGAACTTAAACGTGGTTGCTCATATCGCGCATGCGTTTTACGAGATGCCGCTATGGATGAACATTTTTGTTTTTTGTTTTTTACGCATGCGCACTGGGGATTTTTGTAAGAGGGCGAGCTCTTTGAAAAAAATGATTGATAAGAAGAGGTTTTGGTAGTGAGGAGAGAGCCAGATAGTCGCCTACTTTCCTACGAAGTTTGCCGATATGTCTCAAACGCAAGGTCGGATTTGGACGTGTGACGTGTCAAATCGCTTGTCTCGAAGCCCTATACATGTTATTAATAGGTTAGAGTTTTGAGAATGAGGGAAACAGGCTTTTTTGGGGTAAAACCATGATTTTAGACTTTTTCTGATATTTCACGAATGCATGGTCGGATTTGGTCCTATGACGTGTCAAATGGCTTGTCTCGAAACCCTGTGTATTTTGGTAATAGGTTAAAGTTTCTGAAAATGAGGGAAACAGAATATTTTAGGGTAAAAACGTGATTTTAGACTTTTTGCTATATCTCACGAACCAATAACGCTAGAGGCGTGTTCGACAGGTCCAAGGACTCGGGGTAACGTCCTCTCTGCTATGGACTACTCGTTATAATTTTTAATAAAATTGGAAACTCGGTTTTGGGGTAAACACGTGTTTTTTGTGATTTTGTCGATATCTCACGAAGCAATAACGCTAGAGGCATGTACGACGGGTCCAAGGATTCGGACAGACGTCCTCTTTGCTATGAACTACTCGTTGTAATTTTAAAAAAATTGGGAAACGCGATTTTGGGGGTAAACACGTGTTTTTTGTGATTTTTGCCGATATCTCACGAACCAATAACGCTAGAGACATGTACGAGGTGTCCTAGGACTCGGGCTAACGCCCCCATTTCAAATGTGGTAGATATTTTTTTTCAAAAAATAATTCACATGGGTCTAACGCCATACATGTTGAAAAAACGTTTTCTTTTTCTTTGCCTGTTTATAATGTCCATGAAGCGTGGCGGTTGAGAGAGAGACGATACGGCTGGGTGTGTGTGTGTGTGTGTGTGTCGCTGACCACGGTGGCTGTGTTCAATAGATCAATCGCTATTTCGACGGGTCGGTTTATGACAGAGCGAGGGTGCGTTTTTTTTCACACATTTTACCTTTAACGTGTAAACGGTGATGAGAACTTGATTCTATGTTGGTCGAAGCGAGTAGAGAAAACAAACTTGCAGACGAGCAAGAGGTGAATATCAATTGAGCTTATTGGAAGGCGTTGATCTGACTTGACAACAGGTGCAATGGAAAAAAATGACCATGACGCTTGAAGGTGAAATAATCTGACCATCGTGGTGGCAGGGAAGTGCGAAAGGCGTGCACACATGTGAAACCACAGGCACGCTAAACCAGTGACATCCTGTCTTGCTTCGTACGTGACAAAATGCAAGTCCATGTGACATTTGATCTACCGCAGGTGTTCGCCTGAGACGTTATCTGTCCACGTGCGCGATAACTGTTAACAAGTGACATCCTGTTTTGCTGCGTACGTGACAAAATGCAAGTTCATGTGAAATTTGATTCGCCACAGGTGTTCGCCTGGGACGTTAGCTGTCCACGTGACCGATAACAGAATGTTCAAAGCGTGGGAAAAAATGATTATACATGCAACGTAGCATATATAAAGACATGTCGTTATCATTTCCACTCTCACTTGGGTGGACTACCTTTCAACACACTGCGTTGCATGAAACCCCTGGTCTTGTTTAACAGTTTTGGTGTTGGTGGAAAATACTTAACCGTGTTGTGGGGTAGGTATTTATTTATATACTTATTCATTTATACATTTATTGATTAATATATATGTATATTTACAAGCAATTATTTATTGATTAAGTAATTAATGATTTTATTTATTTGTTTGCAGATAACCGGCATACCTTACATGTCTGAGGGAGAAGAAACCATTGCACTTTTGAGCCCACTAAAAGGGAAGAGTAACAAGTCACTGCAAGTAAAGGTGAGATGATTTTTTTAAACTAACTTGTTTCATTTTTTGTTTTATGTTTTATTTTATGAAATGTATGTATTAACCTGAATTTAGGTATTTATAGCGGTTTATTTTATTTATTTTTAGAAACTTGGAAAGAATAGCCTTACTGCCGTAGCAGTCGCTGAAAAAAAAAACAGAAACGCACTAAAGCGAAACCACTGCCAAAGAGTGAACTGTTTAAAACTCAGGTAAGTCCAACTTAAAAATGCTATTCCATTTTACCACTACTGAAAACTCGTAGACAAAAAAAAATCATTACCTGTACATGACTGGGACAATGATTGCTTTCTTGATTAATGGCTATGTTGTTGTTGTTGACTGGGAAAAGTACAAGGCCATGTTGGATTTTCTAAAAATAAAAATAATAAATTTAATTTATGGGTGGTTCCCTATGGACTCAACGAATATCCACAGGTTTGAACATGATAATGTGAACAAAATGACATGACATTCATTTTTGTTTATATATTGGTTAAAGGGAGGGTGGGGGAATGTAAATGACTGTAGCTTTATAAAAAAGAAAATAAGTGCATGGGTTACTGTTAGTGCCAACATACAGTTTATTTTTAATGGTGTTTTGATATATTAATGTCAATTAACGTTAACGTTTTATTTACAAGTATTGATTGATTGATTGATTGAGTGATGGGTTATTTTGTTTGCTTTTAGGTGTCGTCATGTGCCATTAACGTAATGAACAGACAGTGAACAAGCATGCATTATGCTTTAAAGTACTCTGTGCAATGTTAATAACTTACAATAAGAAAAAGTTTTATTATAACACATGGCGTTAGTACCAAATACAACAAGTGAGCAAGTTGGTTTACCACGTGGGTTGAATTTAAAATCAGAACATGATCGATGGTTAACATTTGAATCCTGGCCTGTAGGCTTTTTGTCGACGCATGAACTTGCAAAGGCCGTTTTTTTTTACTTGAACCGAGAAGATGTGGTGCGCTGTGTGTTTTGTCGTATTGAACTTTCACACTGGGAAGAAGGGGATGATCCCTTTAGAGACCATTTGCGATGGTCTCCTCACTGTCCTTACATGCTTGGAAAGCAAGTGGGTAACCTACCCGTGCATTCATTTTACCGAACCACAAGGCCTTTGGCCGCTACTTACGTTGCTGAATCACAAATAAATAATAATAATGATGTATTACCAGCCAACGGTAGTGTCGATATATGTGGTCCATATGCCATAGACAGTGTTGAATTGGCGTGTGCTTTTGAAAAATTGGGAGTTTGCAAGACTAAAGCACTAGCACACTCAGAGTACAGCTCTGTTGAAAAACGTTTCGAATCTTATAAAAATGTTTGGCCATTAATATTAAAACACCCTACCAAACAGCTAAGTGAAGCTGGATTTTTTTATACTGGTGAAGGGGATAAAACAATATGTTTTTATTGTGGATTTGCTTTAAAGGATTGGCAAATGACTGATGACCCTTTTGTGCAACATGCTCGTTGGTTACCAAACTGTAAATACATGGTGTTGCTTAAAGGTCAGGAATTTGTGAACACTATTCGTAAAGAAAAAGTGATTGCAGCACAAGACATAAAAGTGCCTTTAGAGTTAGAGCACGCGGAGCAAATACATAAGGCTGAAAGAAAAGACTTGTGTTACGAACAGATACAAAAGTGTGACCAACAATTATGTAAAATTTGTTATCAAGATGAACTAGGTGTTGTATTTTTACCCTGTGGACACATGATAGCCTGTGTCAAGTGTGCATTAGAACTTAACACTTGTGCTATATGCAGAAAAGTAGTATCTGCTACAGTTAGGGCATTTCTTGCATAACTAGTATAATTTATTCGCCATGCATAGTGCAAAATCCCTAATTGCACAATATTATTAAAGCTGTTTTAGAGTGTAATAGATATGCTTTTGTTTTGTTTATAGACTACTACAATGAATGTTTTGAATGCTGTGGGACAATCATGTGGCTTAGAGACAAAGAAGCTCAGCGAATTGCCAACGCATATTCCATTCCGCATTATCAAGATTCGGAAATTGAAAACAGCATATGGTGATCGTGTACTTTGTGTATGTGAAAACTTTGAGACATTTCTGCCTATACGGTTTAATGATATGTCGGAGAGTGTTTTTGATGAAGTCAATAATGCTGTACAACCTGTACACTTAATTTATGAAGGTTTTAAAAACAATAGGTGCATGGTTCGTTTTAATTAAATAAATAAATAATGTGAAATAATAATGGAAAATATAAGTAATGACAATATACTGAAAAAGAAAGAAAATATGTGTATAGAATAGTAATGTTTTAGTGTTTAGTGTTGTCTTTAAAAATATTATGATGAAACCAAAAAAAAATGTATATAAAGTTTGTAAATAAATGCAAAATGATGTTACAATGCTGTTTTATTTTATACAAAGTTAATATATTTAACATTGCAGAGTATACATGATTATGACAATAAATGCACACTGAATACAAGCCTTTCTCACTTTACAATAGTCTGTTATAGTTTTAAACACAAGGCTTGTTGTAGATCATTTTCTAGCAATGTCCATTCAATGTTGTTTTCGAAAAGTGGGGAAGCCACAATGGTTGTATTGACATAAAAACCTTATGGTTATTACTATTTAGTCAATTTGATCCCCTTGCAGATCAACAACAGATGACCTAGTTGTTCCACTCTTTAAAACGACAACAACAACACTACCTCTTGCATAGTTTGTGATGTTGATGAGTCTTGCGACGTGGAAGATGGATTAAAAATAACTTTGAGAACAGGGGTTAAACGTTGATCATTAAACAATGCACTATTTTGAGTAGCAATATGGTTTTCTTGATTTTTTGTCGACGGCAACTGTGTTTCATGCGGTACACTACATTGATGATCACTGACACTTAAAACCTCACTATTTTTACTTTTTAGGTCACCACGACAATGTTTGGAACGTTGCTTTGAACAACGCCAAATAACAGTTCCATTTTTATTGGTTCGTTTCACAATATATGAATATCCTTTATAGTATGCGTAAGGCTTACCATACCTAGTCACTGATACTTCCATATCAACTGTCGAGCATAGACTAAGCTCTAGTAAAGTCAACTTGGTAATAAGAATACTAGTTTAATGTGAGAGCAAATATGGATCCAAAGAGTTCAGGTAAAAGTGAAAGCAAATAAGCAAATATTAGAAACAAGAGTTGGGGTGAAAGTGGTCGCAAAGTGGTAAACCCATTACACAATAATTTCAGCACGACGAAGCTCTTGTTCAATTTCTTTGATTTCCCAATCGTGACCAGTATGGCCAGATTGACGTGAGGCATGCAACAACTGTAGCCGCTGGACGAGCTTATTGGGATTGTGCCAGTATACAAATTTAACAAATGGATTTTTAGGTGTAAACAAAGCATTACCATTATCATGATCATTATCATCATCGTCATTATCATCATCATGATCACCATTATCATCATGACCATCATCACTGTTACTATATAGTCCTTTTTGATCCTCTTGCAATACCACTTTATTTATAGTCTGAGTTGATTTTGACAGTGTTGAAGGTTTCTTGGACGTTGACAACTGTCCTAACATGACGTTTTGAGGACATGATAAGTCCTTTTGAACAAACACTGTACTATCTTTAGCCGCAATATCGTTTTCTTGAACTTGCTTTTTAGCATTTTGATAATTGTTTGTAAACAGTAAGCGTGGTTCGTTTCGAGCACTACATTGATGAACACTCACACTTAAAACCTTTCCATTTTTACTTTTCAGATTGCCTCGACATTTTGTTGACCTCTCTTTTGAGCATTGCCAGAATATTATTCCATTCACATTCTGGCGATTATAGTTATAGGAGTAGCCTTGATAGAGTGCACGTAGCCTACCTTTGTTGGTTGTAATAAGTTCCATAGTAGTAACTGACCTGTCAGTACGATGTTCACACTACAAAGGTTACAACTGTTTTGCTGATGGAGTGACCTACTATAAGCTTATATAAATGGCTTATGTGTTGGCTTATGTGTTGGCTTTTTGTGTTGGCTTTTCATGTTGGCTTTTCGTGTTGGCTTATGTGTTGGCTTTTTGTGTTGGCTTTTTGTGTTGGCTTTTCGTGTTGGCTTTTGTGTTGGCTTATGTGTTGGCTTTTTGTGTTGGCTTTTTGTGTTGGCTTTTCATGTTGGCTTTTCGTGTTGGCTTTTCGTGTTGGCTTTTTGTGTTGGCTTTTCGTGTTGGCATTTCGTGTTGGCTTTTGTGTTGGCTTTTCGTGTTGGCTTTTTGTGTTGGCTTTTCGTGTTGGCATTTCGTGTTGACTTTTCGTGTTGGCTTTTTTTGTATTGGCCTTTCGTGTTGGCTTTTTGTATTGGCTTTTCGTGTTGGCTTTTTGTGTTGGCTTTAGTATTGGCTTTTGTATTGGCTTATTTGACAAGTTATTTGTGTCAATGTATTTAGTGGATTTTTTCTTGGTGTTGGAAAGTAGTTGAAAGAGAGGGAATATTTAAAGACTTAACCTCAGCTCACTAACCTAACCTAACCTAACCTAACCTTTCAACTCTCAGATGTTAATTAAATTCTGTGCATAGTCGAGTTGGAGCCCAAGACCTCAGGGGTAAAAAAACAATTATTTTTGACGACTTATTTTGGTAACTTATTTTAATGGCTAACCTAACTTTGCCTAACCTAACCTAACCTAACCTAACCTCAGCTCACTTTGGATATTACTAGTAAGTGTTCATATCCTCTGCTAGGTAGCATGCTAGTAGTACAGGTAGTGCTCATATTTACCGCTAGATAGCGGAAACATACTTTGCATGTTGCATGTGGACACTTGTGAAGTTTAACCACATGCAAGACGTGCTTGTATAAGTTCTCTATTTAAACTAATATACAATTAACCACTAAATGTTCAGAACTAACATGTATAGCCATGTTTAGGGTATATAGGAGACCCTTAGCAAGAAAGGCTGTCTAACCCACGAGTGTACAAGCCTTGTCATACGCAGTAAGCCCCTGTTGGCTTTCTCAAATTGTTGTTGTTGTTGTTTTCTGCTTCTGCTGAGCTTCTTTGTCGTCTAAGCCACATGATTGTCCCACAGCATTCAAAACATTCATTGTAGTAGTCTATAAACAAAACAAAAGCATATCTATTACACTCTAAAACAGCTTTAATAATATTGTGCAATTAGGGATTTTGCACTATGCATGGCGAATAAATTATACTAGTTATGCAAGAAATGCCCTAACTGTAGCAGATACTACTTTTCTGCATATAGCACAAGTGTTAAGTTCTAATGCACACTTGACACAGGCTATCATGTGTCCACAGGGTAAAAATACAACACCTAGTTCATCTTGATAACAAATTTTACATAATTGTTGGTCACACTTTTGTATCTGTTCGTAACACAAGTCTTT